>CAKJTW010000010.1:33927500-36327500 GCA_917880005.1 Nanger dama
ATAGTCTTTTTAAAGATACCTACAAAAGACCAAAAGTGTAATCTTTAGTTCTAAGAGAACTGTTTTAGATGCCAAGTGTGAAAGAACTGAATCACAAAATTAGTGGGTGATATGAAGCTATATCAAAGGTAAGAGCACAAAAGATCTTGATTTTGGATTATGAATACTTAGGAAATCTAGAAAGTAGCAAAGGAATAATTTTGGATTACATAGCATGTTGACTTACAATATGCTAAACCTGCTATAGGCATGTTTTAAAAACGTAGGGTGGTTTCTATTTTTGCTCTCTATATTCTTAACTGTCTGTTTTGTCTTATTTATTAATATACAAACAGAGTAAGTGCTTCCTCTGTTCACAATGACTGTTATTAGCTTCTACACAAAGAAAGCTAAATATTCCATATCATTTGGACATGCTGAAAAATAGAACATGTATTAATCAAAATCCCATTTTATCAAATACTCTCAAAGGCAAGTAGCATAAAAATATTGTAAGTTTTGTCCTACTATAGTAAAATGGTTTTATAACTCACAGTTTTCAATTGATCTCTATATCATATTATTTTCAAGTTAATGCTATTAAATTGTAATATTTGGAAATTATCCAAGAATTAAATTATCAGCTCATTCTATTTTCACCAACACATTTAGAAGACTTTTTCTGGTCTACTTTCCTATCTACTTGTCACTATTCCTGACCTCACCCACTTGCACATAACACACTTTATGTCTCCTTTTAAACTACCACTAAGGTGCTAAAGAACTGTCTAGGAACTCTACAGAATATAGAACAAATGGTTGTGTGCCAGTGACTGAAGATAATGGAAACTACGTTCTCACTCTTCCAGCCCCATCTAGATACCACTAACTTACTTTTTTGTTCTCTATGGCCTAAAACAGTGCTTCTCAACCTTGAACGTGCAACATAACAATTACCTAGAAAAGCTTGTTAAGTTTCTTGAACCCAACACCCTGAGATTCTGATTTGGTAGAGAAAATAGGAGGACGTTTACTTACATTTCTATCAAACTAACAGACGGGCCCAAAAATGCTGACTTGAGAACCACTGGCCTAGGGGTAGAAAAATTTTGACCTAACAGATCTCCAATTCTGTGGGAAACTCAAGAAAACATCTGGAGCTGAATCATCTTGGTCTTCTCTTAGTGAGCTAAAAGTGATTTAGCTACCACCTAGAAATTATGAGGAAGGAGACTGTAAATATCATTTTAATAACTTTAAAATCATCATTCAGTTCAGTCACTCAGTCGCATCCATCTCTGGGACTCCATGAACTCCCGGCTTCCTTGTCTTTTTGCCTTTTCATACTGTTCATGGGTTTCCCTAAACAGTTACTTAAACAGAAAGATTTGGATTCCAATCAACTTTGGTACTGAATGCTGCACAACTCAATTTGAAACAAGGACTTTAAAAAATGTTGATGACAAAAAAATAAGGAAAAGTCACTGAGATGATAAAAAGATTGTGCATATACAGCTGAGATCATTCTTTTACTCTCACCCTTCCTTGAAATTCAATCCATTTTTAGTGAAAATTTACAAGTTTAAAAATTATGGAAAAAAGCTAATAAATAACCGTAATGATAATATATGCATTCATGTTATATTAAAATACCTTATTATATCATAATATCACCTATATTTAAATTGCTCTAAAAATGCCGTGAGAAAGTTTAAGACTTCATGTAAATACAAGTCATATTAGGTAACCAAATAGTCCCTCAGTTCTATTTAAGGCATTTCACCTATACAGTTCTGTAAATAGTAATAAAGACATACCATTAATAGTTATCATGAATCTTAGGAAACATTTATACCAATTTTTACTAGCTAACCTATTTTTACTATGTATACAAGGACTCTGGAGTATGCAGGTTAAATGACTGACTTAAAATTGAGCCTGGATACAGGAAAATGCTGCTTTCCTCTCAATTTTTCTGTGAATCTTAAACTGCTCTTTAAAAATATAGAACCTGAATTATATTAATAAACTAATACCCTACTGTAGTAGTTAAGTTTTAATTTAAGTAAATGACAAGTCAATGGCCAAAATAACAAAACTGCCTTTCCCATCCACTGAAATCAAAAGATTATCTAACCTCTTCCTGACAGTGACATTTACATTACCACCTAGTGCTAGTTTTTTGACCAAAGTCGAACAGTTTCAATTACCTGTTCTCTGTGTGGTTCGTGAAGTTGGAGGATCCATACATTAACATTTCTTTTATTTTTAGGAAAACACAATTCTCTTTCTAAGTAAGATTGAGTGGAATACTTAAATATATGGGATGAGTTAAGTAAGTTCATTTATATCATTTTTTTAAATTCCACATATAAGCAGTATCATATGATATTTGTCTTTCTCTCTCTGACTTACTTCACTTAGTATGATAATCTCAAGTTCTATCCATGTTGCTTGGACTTCACTTTTGATCTATCAAAGTGATACTCTTAGTCAAATTTTTATGTTCATTTTAGAGATAACAGTTTATGTTTATTGGGTATATCATGCAGGATAATGTCAACTTTACTTGCAATTTTCCCTCACTCTACTATCTATGGGTTAGTGCATTATTATCCCCAGCTTCTGCTGCAGCTCCTGCTAAGTCGCTTCGGTCGTGTCCAACTCTGTGCGACCCCACAGACAGCCGCCCACCAGGCTCCCCCATCCCTGGGATTCTCCAGGCAAGAACACTGGAGTGGGTTGTCATTTCCTTCTCTAATACATGAAAGTGAAAAGTGAAAGAAAGCAAATTTATAAAAAGAAGATTATAAACACAAATGAGCCTTTTATAACTGCTTGCTAAGTCGCTTCAGTTATGTCCGACTCTGTGCCACCCCATAGACGGTAGCCCACTAGGCTCCCCCATCCCTGGGATTCTCCAGGCAAGAACACTGGAGTGGGTTGCCATTTCCTTCTCCAATGCCAGAAAGTGAAAAGTGAAAGTGAAGTCTCTCAGTCGTGTCCAACTCTTAGCAACACCATAGCCTGCAGCCCACCAGGCTCCCTCGTCCATGGTATTTTCCAGGCAAGAGTACTGGAGTGGGGTGCCATTATAACTGCTTAAAAGAAATTTATTTATAAATTTCCTGTTTATCTTCAACTATCATCATGCCCTTCTACATTATGAAGTACTGTTAAAAGTATACCTGGTATTATGATATACTTTATTTCTATGTTCAAGAAATGTATCTGAGAAATGTTATCTCAAATAGAGATATTCTCCAATTTCCAACCACAAAAGCAATTCTATATTAACAGGTAAACACAAAATACTATGTTTAGAAATGTGCATCACTACATTTGATTCTCTGAGATATTCAACTATGTTGAGAGGTCACTTGTTCTGGCTATTGTCATTTTGGCAGTGGTAGTTGGGGGAGCATGGTAAGCAGAGTCAAAGAATATGTGCAACTCTTCCTTTAAACGTGTATAAAAGCAACACAGTCAAAACTCATCTCCAAAAGAGAGAAAAAGAGGAAGATCCAAAGGAAAAATTTGGAGTCAGCTGATTTAATCAAGTGCTCAGTGATGTAAACAATGCCACCTGAAATAACTTCTTTCATTCTACTCTGAATGCTAGAATCAGGTATGAAGGACATCAGCGGCATATTACTTCTAGGAAATAAATAGTTTTGTTTCAAATTTTTCTACTTTTTCCAGAATTTACTTAATTTTTTCCAACCAAATATTTTAAGTAAAAATAATCAAAAAATAAAAGTACAATTTGGAAAACAGAGTTATGAAGGTAGTAAAAGAAAAACTCTTTCACTGACTTTAAATACTGCTGTAACACTACATTTTAAAATTGAAAGAAAAAGATTATACTGAAAGTCACATCAGATTGAATTTAGGTTCCTCTCTAAATTATAAGTTCATATCTAACACTAACCTTTATCACTCTTTATAATGTGCTGTTTTATATTAGTTTGCCATACACTGATAGTTTTTGTAAACTAAGACCTACTTCACCTACTTTTAAAGACAAATGTTTGCTTTGTGTCTACAAATGTGTGCTCACTATAGTCCCTCAGATATTCATTAGTGTTTAGAATTTGCACTTAAGGAGGACAATAGCATTGCAAATGAAAATGACCAGTAGCCAAAGGGAACCTATAATTGTTTGTAATTAAACAAAAGTGTTGCTGAGTTAATCAAGTTCACGTCTTAATATTCTTTAAAGCATTGCTATCTTGTCAAAATGAAGACGTCAGTATTCTGCCTTTGTATTTTTTCAATTGGTAATGAAAACTAAGCAAATTACACCACTGAGATTTGTTTTTTTAACCCATTTAAGTACAATAAATAAGCTAAGTATGTTTTGATCAAAGTTTCCACTGGAATCTCCTTTTTAACTTTCACCACTTTCATAATTAACAGTTTGTGCAGGCATTAGCCTGTTTATAGCTTTTGCTCTGCATGGGCCTATGCTGTTGATCTCATCTTTTGAATTAGAACACAGATTGAAACATTACATCCTTCCCATGGTAACTGCATCATTTGTTTGAAACACCATAGATTTGACAGAATTCTTCTGGGAGAGAATTTTTATTGTAACTTTGATCTGAATTTTTAATTGTATTAAAGGTGAATCCAAATTAAATGAAAGAACTTGAGAAGTTGACTGACTTGCTAAAATAGATGGATGATTTTGCAGCAAAGCATAATTTCTGGAACCTGTAGAACATTATCCAGTTTCAGTGGACTGTCTCTTAGTTTTTCTAAAACTCATGTTTTTCTCTAAAAAGAAAAAAAAAGGCACATAGATAAAATCTAAAGTTATGTCAAACAAATTACGTTTTAGTTATTAGCGGCTAGTTTGTAAATATCAAAGATCCACTTATTGTAGTGCTTGGAGCTGCATTTGCATGCTGATGAAATGCAAGTGGATGGCTGTGAACTGTAGGGTTATCTCTAGTGCAGCAGTGGGAGCTCCAGAATCAGACAGTTGAGCATCTGACTGACTCAAGAGTCCAAGCTGCAGACCTCTTCTATTCACTTTCTTTACAACAATTAAAATATGCAAAGTGATAATTTTCCTTAAGTAGCCTTAAATGTGCGATCTATTTAAATGTGAAGAAAATTGCCTGAAGCTTCTGGTGTGAGGGACAAAAAAGAATAAATTATGCAAATAGCAGAAAAGGACTCTACCACTTGAACGCCTAATTTTCCTGTAATAAGCATACTGTTTCATTTAATTTTTGCCTCTTATTAAAAGTGACAGTTCTTTTGCACTGTCTGATGGTTATATCTGACACAAGCTAGGAAATGACTGCTAGACTAAATGCTAAAGCATTTTGGTAGCTTTTTAGATGATGGTTACATTCACAAAGTAATTATGCACTGAAGAGTAGAGAAATAAGGTTTAATTACACAGTAATCGCTTCTGATGGACACGGCAGAAGTGTGAACACCGCCAGACTGCAATCCATCAATGACAAACCCCTGGCCACTTTTAATTCCTCCTCATTTGCATCATAACCTCCGCACCAAGTTGCACAAATGCTGTTAAATGTTAATAGGAGCTGTCTCTCCACTCAAAATGAATGCTTAAGCTGTTTCATTTTTTTTCTCCTCCACCTCAGACCTTCAAAACCAGCTCCTCTCTGAGAGCAGGCATTAAGCACAGAGCATGGTGCGTGGTCACTGTTGTGCTAATTGGGAGCAACACTTAAAGTTTTATCTCTCAAGCGCTAATAATGCACACTGCTGACAAACCAGTGAATAAGTAATGGACCTGGGGGGTGGTGAGGGAGAAAGGCATGCCTAGAATGAAAAATGCAGTTGGGACCGTTGTTCAGTGACTAGCTATTTGATTAGGCCCTGTAGTCATATTTAATCCAGATCCTTAGGGAACATAGACAAAATTACATCTTCATCTCATCAAACATTCAGCCATATTTAAGCATTCAGCTGATCAAGCTTTTATTGTTTCTCTTGCAGCAATATAGAGACAATGTTGTCCTGTAGTCTTCAGTTCCAGAAGCTGGTGGAAGACAGGCCCTAGGAGCTGTGGGCCTGGTTTAGAGGGCCCGCTGTGGTTAGGGGAGCTTAGAAGCAAAGGGGTTAAATAATTTTAGTCACTAGGTACTATAATGTTCAAATTGATAAAACCTTCAGCCTTCAAATCTATTTGTACAGTCTTTAATACTCAGTCTCATTTTCCCTATTTTCTTTCTTTTTTCTTTTTAAAAATGTTCTTTCCTCTACCTTGTCTTTAAACTCAGTCCATTTCCTGGGACAGGTCTGCATCATTAAACTGCAGATAGTTCTTTTTCTATTAAGCAGCAGGTATCATTCTTGTCCTGACAGGAAGAGGCTCCACCTGCTGCCAGCCCACTAATACTTCCAGCTGACTGCTTTGCAGCGTAGGAAGGGTAATTTGTAAGCAGTGTGCTAAGTATAACAGCAGACTCTAAGAAGTGACAAAAGAGCCATTTTCTGCATGAAGATTGAGAATTATCAACACCTTTCGATGCATAATAGTTAAGCCTTTATCACTTGAGGAGCTGCTGATAAGGTTAAGAACACTAGACAAACTGCTCATTAGCGGAAAGGTTTGCCTTTTACATTAAAGACTGCTGGGTACTGAAGTTCCTCTAGTGAGCAATACATCCCTGGCATTTGAAAAGAATGAGCTGATCGGTGTACATAAATGAATATGGAAAAGGAGACCTGGAATGTTCTAATGATATTAGTGAGGTTTTTCTCAAGCTTAGAGAATGATAAGCCTGTGCATGTCTTCAAAAGCCGTGTGATCTGCTAGGTAAGGCCCTAGATTAAAAGTCATAACACCTACACTTTGTTCTGTATTTTACCACCAGCTAGCTGTGTGACCTTGGGTAAGTAATTTACAGTTGATGAAAACTAAAACATAAGATGATTCAAATATAGAATATCAGAATTCTTAGGCTGCATCAATAAATAACCTGAATCAATTTTAAACATCTCATATACTAATATGTTGGTAATAAATTCAGGAGAGAAAAGATTGTTTAGGATACAGTCACTTATTTTATGTTGGATTAGGGATTATCAGGTGGAATTTATTTCATTCATTTTTAGAGTTATTGTGTATCCAGAGGAATGGGACTATTATTTCTACATTTCTGCTATATAGTTTTCATATGAATGCTAAGTCACTTCAGTCGTGTCCGACTCTGTGTGACCCCATAGATGGCAGCCGGCCAGGCTCCCTCATCCCTGGGATTCTCCAGGTAAGAACACTGGAGTGGGGTGCCATTTCCTTCTCCAATGCATGAAAGTGAAAAGTGAAAGTGAAGTCACTCAGTCCTGTCCGACTCTTCATGACCCCATGGACTGCAACCCATCAGGCTCCTCCATACATGGGATTTTCCAGGCAAGAGTACTGGAGTGGGGTACCAAGAAATGGCAAATGATAACTTCCTTGGGTGCTATTTAGAACACTGCACCTGTCGTTTAAGCCTCCCAATTTTCATATAGAGTAATATTAACCCTGTCTTAAAGATGAAGAAACTGAACCTTGGAGTTTAAGTAACTTGCACTAAGACACATATGTATGAGAAGCTCTAATGGGATTTGAACCCAGTTCTGATTGGAAAGTCTCTGTGTTTAACCATGTTTTGAAACTGAGTTCCATTTGTACACAGCACAGTGACAAACTGAATCTGCTTCTTTTCCATCCTTTTCCTGATTGCCTGACTTGAAGTCCTATTCATAAATCGCTTTTTTTTTTTTGCCTACTTACCATATTTTTGAAACTCCAGGAGTTGGTGATGGACAGGGAGGCCTAGTGTGCTGCAGTCCATGGGGTCACAAAGAGTAGGACATGACTGAGCAACTGAACTGAAGGAAGAGCAAGGCTAACCTTCTGTCACATTAGAAACAGTTCAGTCTACTGATCATATCAGGCCAATTCTGAGGAGATGGCCTTAAAAACAAATAGAGTTTCTACTTTATTTGTTGAGATAAGGCATAACATTTGAAGTCTCAGTGCTCATCTGCCCATCTGGCTATATCAATGGAGATATTATTGTCATTTCTCAATGAAATATATTGTGAGCAAAGTTCCTGTCAGACTTATGTGTACCTGCATATTACCTACCCCAAGTACTCTTGTGCACAACTAACATAAAGTGTGCTGGCCTGAGGCAAAATTGGTTTGATACCCACAACCATATCTTTAAAAGATTGTTCCTTCTATGGCAATCCTTCCTAACTCAGGGATGAAAGCAAGTCAATATAAAGGAGAGGGAATAAAAGGGCCAAAATTTTTAGCACCAGTTCTTCATTGCTAGGTCAAGCTGAAGAAGGAACAGAAGAAGTAGAGATTTAGAGAAGAGATCCCCAGAAAGCAAGAGTATGCAATAAGAAGCAACTGGCTTGGAAGGGAGAGTATCATGTATGTTGAAAGAAAAGGAAAAGCAAAGGAATCATTTTTCTTCTTTCTCTCATAACAGCTTTCTCTCTAATACAACAGTGATCTACATTTTGATACAGCTATCCGTCTAGCTTTTCTGTAGAAACTTAAAGTTGTTTTTAAATTCTTTTTAATATAAATGACTGAATCATTAATGTCTAAAAAAGCACATAGGAACAAGCCTGGTATTGCATCATTGTCTGTTAGGCACTTCTGAGCTATTAAACTACTAATGCCTGTCCTGTATGGGTAAGCACAAGACCCCAACCCAGCTGGTTTCTATCCCAATGATTCCAGATTTCAGGATCTGTCAATAGTAGTCACGTCATCAAATTATTTTCTTTTCCCTTGAATCATTGCTACAATAGACTCACTCACTACTCCAATTCTTCTCTCTTAACTGACAATTGTGCTACCAGACTATATGTTAACCGTTTATAGATTCTTTTCTTCACAGAGATTTTGCATGGTTATGTAATTAATAAAATTATAATTTCTTCCCTAGTGTCTGTCTCTACTTTCAGACTATAAGCTCCTTTAAATCAATCTGTCGTCTATACCATGGGATTCCCAGTGTCCAGCACATACCTTGAGTCTGTCAGGATAGAAAAGATATAAAAATTCCTTTTAAGAAGGTGGTGGTGAGGAAAAAGCGGGGAAATAATGCTAAACAGTCACTAGTAAATTCCAGTAGTGAAAAGAATGAGAAATAAAAACTTCATGTAGATGCACTGGAAACTTGGGCTCTGATGTTTTTAGGACAGGAGATCAGTGATAGACAAAACTCTGGTTCTGCATGATTCAGATCTGGCCTCTTGTCTTTTAAATATAGTGAACCTTAAAGTAAATATGCAAGTACTGAGCTCTACCATAAAAAGAGAAACCCAAGTAAGATGGTAGGTGTTGCAAGAGGGCATCAGAGGGCAGACACACTGAAACCATACTCACAGAAAACTAGTCAATCTAATCACACTAGGATCACAGCTTTGTCTAACTCAGTGAAACCAAGCCATGCCTGCGGGGAAACCCAAGATGGGCGGGTCATGGTGGAGAGGTCTGACACAATGTGGTCCACCGGAGAAGGGAATGACGACTTCAGTATTCTTGCCTTAAGAACCCCATGAACAGTATGAAAAGGCAAAATAATAGGATACTGAAAGAGGAACTCCTCAGGTCAGTAGGTGCCCAATATGCTACTGGAGATCAGTGGAGAAATAACTCCAGAAAGAGTGAAGGGATGGAGACAAAGCAAAAACAATACCCAGTTGTGTATATGACTGGTGATAGAAGCAAGGTCCATAGCTGTAAAGAGCAATATGGCATAGGAACCTGGAATGTCAGGTCCATGAATCAAGGCAAATTGGAAGTGGTCAAACAGGAGACAGCAAGGGTGAACATTGATTTTTAGGAATCAGCGAACTAAAATGGACTGGAATGGGTGAATTTAACTCAGATGACCATTATACCTACTACTGCGGGCAGGAACCCCTCAGAAGAAATGGAGTAGCCATCATGGTCAACAAAAGAGTCTGAAATGCAGTACTTGGATGCAATCTCAAAAATGACAGAATGATCTCTGTCTCATGTCCAAGGCAAACCATTCAATATCACAGTAATCTAAGTCTATGCCCCCAGCAGTAACGCTGCAAAAGCTGAACAGTTCTATGAAGACCTACAAGACCTTTTAGAACTGACACCCCAAAAATGTCCTTCTCATTATAGGGGACTGGAATGCTAAAGTAGGAAGTCAAGAAACACCTGGAGTAACAGGCAAATTTGGCCTTGGAATGCAGAATGAAGCAGGGCAAAGACTAATAGAGTATTGCCAAGAAAATGCTCTGGTCATAGCAAACAGCCTCTTCAACAGCACAAAAGAAGACTCTACACATGGACATCACCAGATGGTCAACACCGAAATCAGATTGATATTATTCTTTGCAGCCAAAGATGGAAAAGTTCTATACAGTCAACAAAAACAAGACCAGGAGCAGACTGTGGCTCAGATCGTGAACTTCTTATTGCCAAATTCAGAAAGTAGGGAAGAAATTGAAGAAAGTAGGGAAAACCACTAGACCATTCAGATATGACCTAAATCAAATCCCTTATGATTATACAGTGGAAGTGAGAAACAGATTTAAGGGACTAGATCTGATAGACAGAGTGCCTGACAAACTATGGAATGAGGTTAGTGACATTATAGAGGAGACAGGGATCAAGACCATCCTCATGGAAAAGAAATGCAAAAAGCAAAATAGCTGTCTGAGGAGGCCTTACAAATAGCTGTGAAAAGAAGAGAAGCAAAAAGCAAAGGAGAAAAGGAAAGATATAAGCATCTGAATACAGAGTTCCAAAGAATAGCAAGAAGAGATAAGAAAGCCTTCCTCAGTGATCAATGCAAAGAAATAGAGGAAAACAACAGAATGGGAAAGACTAGAGATCTCTTCAAGAAAATTAGAGATACCAAGGGAACACTTCATGCAAAGATGGGCTCAGTAACGGACAGAAATAGTATGGACCTAACAGAAGCAGAAGATATTAAGAAGAGCTGGCAAGAATACACAGAAGAACTGTACAAAAAGATCTTCACAACCAAGATAATCACGATGGTGTGATCACTCACCTAGAGCCAGACATCCTGGAATGTGAAGTCAAGTGGGCCTTAGGAAGCATCACTACGAACAAAGCTAGTGGAGGTGATGGAATTCCAGTTGAGCTATTTCAAATCCTAGAAGATGATGCTGTGAAAGTGCTGCACTCAATATAGGAGCAAATTTGGAAAACTCAGCAGTGGCCACAGGATTGGAAAAGCTCAGTTTTCATTTCAGTCCCAAAGAAAAGAAATGCCAAGAATGCTCAAACTACCACACAATTGCACTCATCTCACACGCTAGTAAAGTAATGCTCAAAATTCTTCAAGCCAGGCTTCAGTAATACGTGAACCATGAACTTCCAGGTGTTCAAGCTGGATTTAGAAAAGGCAGAGGAACTAGACATCAAATTGCCAACATCTGCTGGATCATGGAAAAAGCAAGAGAGTTCCAGAAAAACATCTACTTCTGCTTTATTGACTATGCCAAAGCCTTTGACTGTGTAGATCACAATAAACTGTAGAAAATTCTTCAAGAGAAGGGAATACCAGACCACCTGACCTGCCTCTTGAGAATCCTGTATGCAGGTCAGGAAACAACAGTTAGAACTGGACATGGAACAACAGACTGGTTCCAAATAGGAAAAGGAGTATGTCAAGGCTGTATATTGTCACCCTGCTTATTTAACTTCTATGCAGAGTACATCATGAGAAATGCTGGGCTGGAAGAAACACAAGCTGGAATCAGATTGCCAGGAGAAATATCAGTAACCTCAGATATGCAGATGACACCACCCTTATGGCAGAAAGTGAAGAGGAACTAAAAAGCGTCTTGATGAACATGAAAGTGGAGAGTGAAAAAGTTGGTTTAAATCTCAACATTCAGAAAACTAAGATCATGGCATCTGGTCCCATCACTTCATGGGAAATAGATGGGAAACAGTGTCAGACTTTATTTTTGAGGGCTCCAAAATCACTGCAGATGGTGACTGCAGCCATGAAATTAAAAGACACTCCTTGGAAGAAAAGTTATGACCAACCTAGATAATATACTGAAAAGCAGAGACATTACTTTTCCAACAAAGGTCTGTCTAGTCAAGGCTATGGTTTTTCCTGTGGTCATGCGTGGATGTGAGAGTTGGACTGTGAAGAAAGCTGAACGCTGAAGAATTGGTGCTTTCAACCTGAGGTGTTGGAGAAGACTCTTGGGAGTCCCTTGGACTTCAAGGAGATCCAACCAGTCCATTCTGAAGGAGATCAGCCCTGGGATTTCTTTGGAAGGAATGAAGCTAAAGCTGAAACTCCAGTACTGTGGCCACCTCATGCGAAGAGTTGACTCACTGGAAAAGACTCTGATGTTGGGAGGGATTGAGGGCAGGAGGAGAAGGAGACGACCGAGGATGAGATGGCTGGATGGCATCATGGACTTGATGGACGTGAGTCTGAGTGAACTTTGGGAGTGGTGATTGACAGGGAGGCCTCGCGTGCTGCAATTCACAGGGTCGCAAAGAGTCAGACACGACTGAGCGACTGAACTGAACTGAACCATGAAAAAACTGATGAGGAAGATTAACACCATAAAAATATATGATGAAATGTAAGTTGTTTATTTACCATTTTTAATATAAATAACTAAACCATTAATGCCTAAAAAAACCCCCAACATCTAGGAAGAAGCTTGGTATCGTGTCATTATCTGTTAATTCATTTTGAGGTATTATTTAAGTTTTTAATACAACATGCAATTTTATATAGTCTGTTGCCCATGTTGCATAAGCATCATACTTTCAAACTAGAGAGAAAACTAAGGAAAAATCTGAATTCATGATTTCCAATTACAACTGAAAACTATTTGAATTTAATTCAATATTATAATATCAATCTATACTAAGGGGGTAATTTCCAGAAATAAATGCTATGGTGTAACAGTCTTCCATGAGTTAATCTGTAAGCCTGTAAGTCTGTTTTAGTTCTGTTCTCCAGTATACCACTATAATAAACATTCCAGTGTACTTAGAATCAAAGGCGCTGTACAAGTAGAAAATAGTGTGCGTACTATTAACCTTTCTGTGCTTGTTTCCTCATCTGTAATATGGAGTTAATGATATTTCTGCACCTCACAAGAATGTTGTGTGAATTAATGTTTGTAAAGCCCTTTAAGGTCCACGGATGAAAGATGCCATAAAAGTCCAGAGGTGATACTATTATAGTTATTGAAATTAGAAACACCAATAATGCTGGGAACTGAATATATATTTGGTCGAAGGCACCTCATGCATTATGAATTTGAAGGCACTTAAAGAAGCTTACCGTTTCAAAATTAATGTTTTGATATATATATAGAATAAATTCCAAAGAGATATTACATATATGTGATAAGCCAAATGGATATAATTTGCTCATAACTGGCAAAAGCACAATATAAGAGTCTCCATTTGTTCCATTTTTTTTAAAAATAAGAAATACTGCAGTAGAATATACAGAATCTATAGTCAAAATTATATAATATCAAAATGGTCTATTTATAAAAAGGCAGTAAATTTAGAAAAATGGCATGTTAAAATGACAGCATGATTTAAATGATATACCTCTGTTAATACTGCTGTTATTTTTTAATTTACATTTTGAATCTACTTGAATAATTTACAAGTATTAAGCACAAAACAACATTTTTTTTGAGGACAAAAAATATAGATCATCAGTTGTCAACAGTTTGTCTGAATTAATTCTAATGTGTGTATTAAATATTTTTTCTAAAAGTTTAGAATGGTATTATACTAAATCAACATAATACAGAAAAGAAGAATATAAGTTTTCCAAAATCATAGCTCTTTTAAAAAATTATTCATCTCATGAGATTATTTACTTATTTATCCACTCATTTATTCACTCACTCAGTGTTATTTGTAGCATATACAATAATAATTTAAAAATACAAATCTTAGAATGTATGTATGAATGTGTGAATGTTTATATTTAGAGAAAACAGTCTAGAGACATACTCAACATTCTATTATCAAACTTCATAATAATTACCTCTAGGAAGTGGTTTGGGGTAAGAAAAACACAGTAGAACTTTTTTTTTTTTTTAATACCATTCTATAATAGTTGATTTTGTTACAAAAAAATACGTGTAACTTTTTAATTTTTAAAAGGCACATTCACAGAATGCAAAAGGTTAGAAAGACTCCAAAATAAAAGTAAAGATTGGTAAGACATAACTAAAGACGTTAGAGTTTGAGAAACATGCTTGATTTATTGTCAGAAAAGGAAAGACAAACAGTTAAAGGGAGGAGTCATCATCCTTGATCATAATTTAGGAAAATTAACATGCATATGTATTTTTGCTTTTTAGACATATCTTAAGATTTAATAGAAGGAACGTAATTTTATCTTTTAATCCACCGAAGAATGCTTTTCAACTAAGTAGAGAAAAGGTTAACTTCAAATAATAGTGGCAAACCAGTCAAGGAAAAACAACAAGACTTCACAATTAAAGTCAAGGAGTCAAACAAACATTATATTTAGAAAGTCAAGAGCTTTGTTTTGGTTGCTTTAGAGATTTTCCCCAATTTATGGGAGGTTCAAGGTTACCACGGTCAGTATCTACAGCTCAAAGTCATTCCAGAGTTTATTCAATATTAGTGTTAAAAGATTTAAGCCTGTATTGCAATGGAAAAAATTGAAATCTGGGACTACTGACATTATGAATGTAAGTAAATTATAGTAAAATGTCACATGGGCCAGCTTACCTCTAGACAGCTAATAAGCAGAGAAAGCTCTATTTAGAGGTTTAAAATCAAGAAACATTGTTCAGTCTAAGTTGTCTCCAAATCTTTGCAATACAATGAATTGCAGCATGCCAGGTGTCCATGTCCTTCACTGTCTCCTGGAGTTTGCTCAGACTCCTGTACATTGAGCTGGTGATGCCATCCAAACATCTCATCCTCTGTTGCTCCCTTCTCCTGCCCTCAATCTTTCCCAGCATCAGAATCTTTACCAATGAGTCAGCTCTTCACATCAGGTGACCAAAGTATTGGAGCTTCGGCTTCAACATTAGTTCTTCCAGTGAAAATTCAAGGTTGATTTCCTTTAGGGTTGACTGGTTTGAGCTTTTGCTATCCGAAGGATTCTCAAGCATCTTCTCCAGCAGCACAGTTTAAAAGCATCAGTTTGTCAGCGCTTAGCCTTCTTTATGGTCCAAATCTTACATCCATACATAACTACTGGAAAAATCATAGCTTTGACTAATTGGACCTTTGTTGGCAATCGATCTCTCTGCTTTTGAACATACTGCTTATGTTTGTTATAGCTTTTCTTCCAAGGAGCAAACGTCTTTTAATTTCATGACTGCAGTCACAGTCCAGAGTAATTTTGGAGGCCAAAAATAAAATCTGCAACTGTTTCCACTTTTTCCCTACCTATTAATCATGAAGTGATGGCACAGGATGCCATGATCTTAATTTTTGAATGGTGAATTTTAAGCCCGCTTTTTCACTCTCCTCTTTAACCTTCATCAAGAGGCTCTTTAGTTCCGTTTTGCATTCTGCCATTAGAGTCATATCATCTATGTACATGAGGTTGTTGTTATTTCTCCCAGCAGTCTTGATTCCAATTCCAATCTGAGCGTCATCTAGGTCAGAATTTCACATGATGTACTCTGCATATAAGTTAAATAAGCAGGATGACAATATACAATGTTGACATACTCCTTTCTCACTTTTGAACCAGTCCATTGTTACATGTAAGGTTCTAACTGTTGCTTCTTGACCTGCATACAGATTTTGTAGGAGGCAGGTGAAGTGGTTTGGTAGTCTCATCTCATTAAGAATTATCCACAGTTTGTTGTGATCCACACAGTCAAAACTTTAGCATAGTTAAGAAAACAGAAGTAGATGTTTTTCTGGAATTCCCTTGCTTTTTCTACCATCCAAACGATGTTGGCAACTTGATCTCTGGTTCCTCTGCCTTTTCTAAATTCAGCTTGTACATCTGGAAGTTCTTGGTTCACGTATTGTTAAAGCCTAACTTGGAGAATTTTGAGCATTACTTTGCTAGCATGTGAGATGAGCACAACTGTAGTTTCGACTTCCCTAGTGGCTCAGATGGTAAAGAATCCACTTGCAATGCAGGAGAGATCCCTGGGTCAGGAAGGCATCCTGGAGAAAGGAATGCCATCCCACTGCAGTATTCTTGCCTGGGAAGTCCCATGGACAGAGGAGTCTAGCAGGCTACAGTCCATGGGGTCATAAAGAGTCTGACATGACTGAATGATTAACACATTCACTTTGAACATTCTTTGTCCAGAGTGATTTGGAACAGCAAACCACTTCAGTATTCTTGCCTTGAGAATCCAATGAACAATATGAAAAGCCAAAAGATGAACTCCCCAGGTCAGTAGGTGCCCAATATACTACTAGAGATTAGTGGAGAACTAACAGCAGAAAGAATGAAGAGATCGAGCCAAAGCAAAATCAACACCCAGTTATGGATGTGACTGGAGATGGAAGTAAAGTCTGATGTTATAAAGAGCAATATTGCATAGGAACCTGGAATGTTATGTCAATGAATCAAGGCAAATTGGAAGTGGTCAAACAGGAGATGGCAAGAGTGAACATTGATATTTTAGGAATCAATGAACTAAAATGGACAGGAATGAGTGAATTTAACTCAGATGACTGAGTTATATCTACTACTGTGGATGAATCCCGTAGAAGAAATGGAGTAGCCATCATAGTCAACAAAAGAGCCTGAAATGCAGTACTTGGATGCAATTTCAAAAAAAAAAAAAAAAAGAATGATCTCTGTTTGTTTCCAAGGCAAATCACTCAATATCACAGTAATCCAAGTCTATGCCCTGACCAGTAATGCTGAAGAAGTTGAAGTTGAATGGTTCTATGAAGACCTACAAGACCTTCTAGAACTAACACTAAAATAGATATCCTTTTCATTATAGGGAACTGGAATGCAAAAGTAGGAAGTCAAATACCTGGAGTAACAGGGAAATTTGGCCTTGGAATACAGAATGAAGCAGGGCAGTCTTGGCAAAGAGTTTTGCTAAGAGAACACACTGGTCATAGCAAACATCCTCTTCCAACAGCACAAGAGAAGACTGTACACAAGGACATCACCAGGAGGTGAACACCGAAATCAGATTGATTATATTCTTTGCAGCCAAAGATGGAGAAGTTCTATACAGTCAACAAAATCAAGACTGGGAGCTGACTGTGGCTCAGATTCATGAATTCCTTATTGCCAAATTCTGACTTAAATTGAAGAAAGTAGGGAAAACTACTAGACCATTCAAGCATGACCTAAATCAAATCTCTTACGATTATACAGTGGAAGTGAGAAATAGATTCAAGCGATTAGATCTCATAGAGTGCCTGAAGAACTATGGATGGAGGTTCATGACATTGTACAGGAGGCAGGGATCAAGAACATCCCCAAGAAAAAGAAATGCAAAAAAGGCAAAATGGTTGTCTAAGGAGGCCTTACAAACAGCTATGAGAAGAAGAGAAGCGAAAGGCAAAGGAAAGGAAAGATTTGCGCATTTGAATGCAGAGTTCCAAAGAATAGCAAGAAGAGATAAGAAAGCATTCCTAGGTGATCAATGCAAAGAAATAGAAGAAAACAATAGAATGGGAAAGATGAGAGATCTCTTCAAGAAAATTAAAGATACCAAGGGAACATTTCAGGCAAAGAAGTGCTCAATAAAGGACAGAAATGGTATAGACCTAACAGAAGCAGAAGATATTAAGAAGAGGTGGCAAGAATACACAGAAGAACTATAAAGAAAGATCTTCACGACCCAGATAAGCACGATGGTGTGATCACTCACCTAGAGCCAGACATCCTGGAATGTGAAGTAAAGTGAGCCTTAGGAAGCATCACTACAAACAAAGCTAGTGGAGGTGATGGAATTCCAATTGAGCTATTTCAAATCCTAAAAGATGACGCTATGAAAGTGCTGCACTCAATATGCCAGCAAATTTGGAAAACTCAGCAGTAGCCACAGGACTGGAAAAGGTCAGTTCTCATTCCTATCTCAAAGAAAGGCAATGCCAAACAATGCTCAAACTACCTCACAGTTGCACTCATCTCACATACAATCAGAGTAACGCTCAAAATTTTCCAAGCCAGGCTTCAACAATACATGAACCATGAACTTCGAGATGCTCAAGCTGGATTTAGAAAAGGTAAAGGAACCAGACATCAAATTGCCAACATCCGCTGAATCATCAAAAAAGCAAGAGAGTTCCAGAAAAATATCTACTTCTGCTTTTATTGACTATGCCAAAGCCTTTGACTGTGTGGATCACAACAAACTGTGGAAAATTCTTCAAGAGATGGGAATACCAGACCACCTGATCTGCCTCCTGAGAAATCTGTATGCAGGTCAAGAAGTAACACGTAGAACTGGACATGGAACAACAGACTGGTTCCAAATAGGAAAAGGAGTACATCAAGGCTGTATATTGTCACCCTGCCTATTTAACTTATATGCAGAGTAATCATGAGAAATGCTGGATCAGATGAAGCACAAGCTGGAATCAAGATTGCTGGTAGAAATATCAATAACCTCAGATATGCAGATGACACTACCCTTATGGCAGAAAGCAGAGAAGAACTAAAGAGCCTCTTGATGAAAGTGAAAGAGGAGAGCGAAAACGTTGATTTAAAATTCAATATTTAGAAAATTAAGATCATGGCTCTAGTCCCATTACTTTATGGAAAATAGATGGGGAAACAGTGGAAACAATGTCAGACTTTATTTTGGGGGCTCCAAAATCACTGCAGATAGTGACTACAGCCATGAAATTAAAAGACACTTATTCCTTTGAAGAAAAGTTATCACCAACCTAGACAGCATGTTAAAAAGCAGAGACATTACTTTGTCAACAAAGGTCCGTCTAGTCAAGGCTATGATTTTTCCAGTAGTCATGTATGGATGTGAGAATTGGACTACAAAGAAAACTGAATGACAAAGAATTGATGCTTTTGAACTGTGATGTTGGAGAAGACACTTGAGAGTCTCTTGGACTGCAAAGATAGCCAACCAGTCAATCCTAAAGGAAATCAGTACTGAATATTCATTGGAAGGACTGATGTTGAAGCTGAAGCTCCAATATTTTGGCCACCTGAGGCGAAGAGCTGACTCATTTGAAAAGACCCTGATGCTGGGAAAGATTAAGCGCAGGAAGAGAAGGCGACAACAGAAGGTCATATTGTTGGATGGCATTACCGACTCAATGGACATAAGTTTGAGTGAACTCTGGGAACTGGTGGTAGACAAGGAAGCCTGGCATGCTGCAGTTCATCAGGCTGCAAGGAGCTGGACACAACTGAGTGACTGAACTGAACTGAACTAACTGGCATTTCCTTTCTTTGGGTTGGAATGAAAATTGATCTTTTCCAGTCCTATGGCCATTGCTGAGTTTTCCAAATTTGCTGGCATAATGAATCCAGGACTTTAACAGCATCATCTTTTAGGATTTTAAATAGATTAATAAACATGAAAACATTTAATTTCTTACCAAAATTTACAAGTTTTTATATGCATATTTAAAAATAAGATACTTCCTAGAATATATAAATAAGTAAATGGAACTGATATATTATGTCACCTGAATTCCATTTCTTCCACTATAATAAATACTTTAAAAATATTTACTTATTTTTAGTTTTAGCTGTGTGAGTCTTCAGTGCTGCACACAGGCTTTCTTTAGTTGCAGGAAGAGGAGTGATACTCTTTAATTGTGGTGCACAGACTTCTCATTCAAGTGGCTTCTCCTTATTTCAGAGCAGGGGCTCTAGGGTGCTTGGGTTTCAGTAGTTGTGGTGCAATGGATCAGCTGCCCCACAGTGTGGGATCTTCCTGGACCAGGGATTGAACTTGCAAGCAGATTCTTAACCACTGGTTCACCAGTGTGTTGGTCGCTCAGTTGTGTGTGACTCTTCATGACCCCATGGACAATACCCGCCAGGCTCCTCTGTCTATGAGATTCTCTAGGCAAGAATATTGGAGTGGAGAAGGGCCACCAGGGAAGCCGTCTAAAAAACATTCTTACATGACTTTTTGTTTCACCTATGCTCTTGACTTTCTGGCTTAATTATACATAACTTTACCTACAAACTCCTTTCTTAATATTTGGAAAGACTGTGGTACCCAAGGAGATAAAGTGCAATAGAAATGCAAGAAGCTAGTGATAGTGTACTTAACCTTTTTATTTTGATCAGTTACATATTGACTCAACTTCCTTAGAATTTTCCAGAATTTCTTGTAGATTGGTGAGTAACATTGTGTGTCAATGTGATAACTGATTTCCAGGAAAATGTGTTCAATGAAGAGATCAGTCTCTAATACAGTGATCAGAAAATATTAGTGACCAATAAACATTAATGAACAAATGAATCATGTGAATGGACTCTATGTTCATAATGAAATTAATTGGTTGGGTTACCCATACTTTCCTGGTAGCTCAGATGGTAAAGCATCTGCCTGCAATGCGGGAGACCTAGGTTCGATCCCTGGGTCAGGAAGATCCCCAAGGAAATGGCAACCCACTCCAGTACTCTTGCCTGGAAAATTCCATGGACAGAGAAGCCTGCTAGGCTACAGTCCATGGGATCACAGAGTCGGACACGACGGAGCAACTTCACTTCACTTCACCCATATGAAGTAAGCTGTAGAAAAATGTTAATTCTTCTGAAGACTATAGGTTTCCACTATGTTTCATCTTTTATCTAAGTTACTCTCCTTTTTCCTTTTATTCATTAACAGATTTACTTTTCTCAAGTAGAAAAAATCTGTAGTTAGTCCATCATCTCAGAGAAGGCAATAGCACCCCACTCCAGTACTCTTGACTGGAAAATCCCATGGGTGGAGGAGCCTGGAAGGCTGCAGTCCATGGGGTCGCTGAGGGTCGGACATGACTGAGCGACTTCACTTTCACTTTTCACTTTCATGCATTGGAGAAGGAAACGGCAACCCACTCCAGTGTTCTTGCCTGGAGAATCCCAGGGACGAGGGAGCCTGGTGGGCTGCTGTCTATGTGGTCACACAGAGTCGGACATGACTGAAGAGACTTAGCAGCAATAGCAGTCCATCATCTATTGAATCTCCCTCTCAAGGACATGAAAAACATAGTAAATACCAAACATAGATCTTTCTAATTACTTGCTTTCTATCACCTTCACTAATTCTTTTTTTGTCAATCCCTGATCTGTTTCTCTAAAGTTTTAGTCACAATTTTTCCTTCATTCTCTATTTACCTACTTCTAGTTTCCATGAGCTCCTCCACTGACTTCACCAGTTGATATTTCCAATCTCAAATATTCAGTTGAGTGATATTCATTATTATTCATATTTGTTCACTCATTCATTCAGTTATTAATTTGAAATTATTTGTGACTCTAGCCCTGCCTGTTTCTATCTCAATAAAGTAATTATATAATCCTGTAAGTCAAATCATGCTAGGTCCCTGATCAAAGCCTCTACTGACATTCCATTTCATTCAGAATCCTTATAGTAGTCTACAAGGCCCTAAGTTATCCTCCTGCCTCTTAATTCTTAATCTCACCCAATATCAGTATTTTTCTTCACTCATTCTGCTCAGTCGCCTTGATTCTGTACAAACACAAAATATGCTCTTGCTGAAGAGTTTTACACTGGCATTCTTTTCTTGGAACACTCACCTACAAAGCTTAGTCCTTTACCCTATCCTAGTCTTGGCTTAATTGTTTCCTTCTCAGCATGATTTTACTGGTTCATCACCTTTAAAACTGAAACCTTTCACTCAAGTACTCCCCATTCTCTTCTGTGCTTTGTTCTTCATTTCACCGATCATCCTCCTAACATAAAGCTTGGCAAACAGTGGCCCATAGGCTAAATCTAGCCTGCCACCTGTTTTGGTAAAGTATTATTAAAACAGAGGCCAGCCCATTCTTTTATAAATTATCTAAAAATTATCTGTTTGTTTTGTGCTACAATGATAGAGCCGAGCAGTTACAATAAGAACCACCTGGCTCGCAAAGCTTAAAAGTTTAGTATCTTCTTCTTGTCGGAAAAGTTTGCCAGTCTGTGCTTGAACACATCAAAAATCAGGCAGGATTTTTTTTTTTTTCCATTTTGTTCATTGCTATATCTGTGTTGCCTACAGCAAGTGGGCACAAGGTAAATATTTGTGAATAAATAAATGAATCTTCTAATGTATGCCAAATACTGAGCACAGACCTGAGCATGCAGAGGCCTTTTTCTCCCCACACTGTCCTTGCAGTCCCACAGTTTTGTGTTCACTTTGTGCTTTCTCAGTAAAATAACATAAAAACAATTACAATTTTTCATGTCTCTCATCCCATAAACCTCAATACCCCATTCTTTTTCACTCTCAAGCAATGACATTACTTAATATTTACCTGAGAAACAGAAGTAGAACAGAATCATAACATAACCCACCAGTTATATATACCAACATATTTGTATTCATCCCCATGTATTTCTATCTCCATATTAGAGTGGATGATTAGTTCCACATTCCCTACCAGCTGAAATCACCTTGTCTCTACTCCCCTTAGTAGCAAAACTCACCATAAAAGTATCCTATTCCTTTTGTCACTACTTAATCACTTCTCATTCTTAACTTGCCATAATAAGATTTTCATCTTTACCACTCCAATGAAAGCACACATATCAAGGTTGCAACAACCTATCCTGCCAAAGCCACTGTTCAGTTATTAGTCCTCATGTTACCTGACTTCTAAACATTTGCTTTTTCTCCTTTGCATTTCGCTTCTCTTCTTTTTATTTTTCTGGGCTCCAAAATCACTGCAGATGGTGACTGCAGCCATGAAATTAAAAGACGCTTACTCCTTGGAAAGGAAAGTTGTGACCAACCTAGATAGCATATTAAAAAGCAGAGACATTACTTTGCCAACAAAGGTCCGTCTAGTCAAGGCTATGGTTTTTCCAGTAGTTACGTATGGATGTGACAGTTGGACTCTAAAGAAAGCTGAATGCCAAAGAATTGATGTTTGTGAACTGTAGTGTTTGAGAACTCTTGAGAGTCCCTTGGACTGCAAGGAGATCCAACCAGTCCATTCTAAAGGAAGCAGTCCTGGGTGTTCATTGGAAGAATTGATGCTGAAGCATTGGCCATCTGATGCAAAGAGCTGACTCATTTGAAAAGATCCTGATGCTGGGAAAGATTAAGGGCAGGAGGAGAGAAGGGGACAACAGAGGATGAGATGGTTGGATGGCATCACAGACTCAATGGACATGGGTTTGGGTAAACTCTGGGAGTTGGTAATGGACAGGGAGGCCTGGTGTGCTGCAGTCCACGGGTCGCAAAGAGTTGGACATGACTGAGCGACTGTCCTGAACTGAACTGAACTGAAACATTTGCTTCATTATTGCTTCCTTATTAAATGACTTTCTTCTCGTTCTATCCAGGACACGTTCTGTTTTTCTTTCTGTTTCATAGGCTATTACTTCTCAATCTCCTTTATAGCTTTTTCATTCTTTTTCTTCATCTCCAACTTTGGCGTGCTTTAGGCCTCATACCTCCTTTTTCTTTTCACTCCTTGAAATTATCATTCTTTTTATAGAGTTAAATAACATATGTATGCTTTTATCCACCAAGACTTTATCAGAAAGTGCATTCTATCTGAGAAATTTAAGAAGAATTTAATTAAGGAACTATTTATTTGCAAGATGTGGACAAGATATAGAATACCATAAGGGACAATATAGTATCCTGGGATAAATAACAGCAGGGCTGTTTTACAATTTTATTTTTATAGTGGTGTGGCAGAGCAAGCACAGACTGGTCAATGAAAACAGGCTAGTATAGTTTTGGAGGTTTGCAAGTCCTGTCAAACAGCTGTTATTAAAAATTAAGCTATACAAACTTACAACTAAATAAATTATACTTAAAGGAAAAGTAGTACATATTCAAAATTCATCATTTCTCAATTATTTTACTATATTTTACTATTAGATATGTTCTTGAGATTTAAGTCTATTGCAACTATATGACAGAAATAATACATAATAGGCTACTTTCCATCTCTTTCTAACTTTACATTCAGTGATACCACATTTTTAGCTTAAAACTAGCCATAGATAGAGACTTTACACCACAGAATTTAGCACACATTTTACAAAGTGACAGAGAAAGTATTAGTTATATGGTTATATTTAAAGGTGTTTCATGTCTGTAGCCATTACATTGTGAATAATAATTTTTCAATTTGGTAATATATTCTTCCAGTAGTCAAAAACTATCTGATTTACTTAAGTCACCTGCATCAGTTACAAACAAGTTCCAAAATCTTTTTTTTTTCCACTTTTACCATAACATACTACACTGGGAATATCAGATGTGATTAGCACCATCACTTGATGAAGTTTTGACAATATATCTTTATTCTTGAAGACTCATCTGACTTTTACATAGCAAAAGAGGAAAAGGAGGCTATCATAGCATTCACCATCTCTGTAATTGTTTTAAGTATTGGGAGTGGCACATTCTCTTGGGATGAGGTAATCTTGGTTAATCTTGGCAAAGGAGGACAAATCAAGGAGCTTCATTTGGCCTTATTATGCAGTAGAACTCACTCCATATCAGGGAATTCTTTGTTAAGAAATTTTCCTATTCTTACCATATATTCTTGGCCTGTTAGAAAAAAAAAATGGCTCTGAAGTGTCTCCAGATACCCTTCTGAAAATGGACCTGGGCCATCCAATAGTACAGAACTATCAGATCTTCAAATATTCCAACTCTGACCAATGGACTTCAGTGGTATTTCAGGTCTGCAGGCATTAGCATCATTTGGTACATATACACAATGGAGTACTACTCAGCCCTTAAAAGAATAAATTCGACTCAGTTCTAATGAGATGGATGAAATTGGAGCCGATTATACAGAGTGAAGTAAGCCAGAAAGAAAACCACCAATACAGTATACTGACACATATATATGGAATTTAGAAGATAGTAATGATGACCCTCTATGTGAGACAACAAAAGAGACTCAGAGGTGTAGAATGGACTTTTAGACTCTGAGGGAGAGGGAGGGGGGGATGATTTGGGAGAATGGCATTGAAACATGTATACTATCTTGTAAGAACGAAGCGTCAATGTTCAATACAGGATGCAGGATGCATGGGGCTGGTGCATGGGATGATTCAGGGAGATGATATGGGGTGGGAGGTGGGAGGGGGCTTCGGCATTGGGAGATCGTGGACACCTGTGGCTGATTCATGTCAATGTATGGCAAAACATAGTATTGTAATGTAGAATAAAGGATTTAAAAAATAAATAAATAAAATAAAATGTTTAACAAAAAAATAAAAATAAAATAAATAAAAGACAATATCTAAGAAACCCATGAGGTCTATCTGCTTTCCCTCCAAGTGGAGTGATTCTCAGAGTGCCCTCTAAACCAGTAACACCAACATTACTTGAGAACTTGTTAGAAACATAAATCCTGTTTTTTTTTCACCCCAAAGTTACTAAATCAATATGACCCAGGGATCTGTTTTTAAAGTCCTCCATCAGTATGATTCTGAAGCTTAGGTAAGTTTAAGAACTACTACTATAAACCCATTCATTGTTAACTAGCTGCAGGTACCTCTAAGGCAGATGTGGAGGGAGAGTCATACTATATCTCTGACCCTATTACCAGGTCATTCCATATAGGCCCTAGCCTCCTCCAAGAAAGATCTCCAGGTCTGCAGAGTAGCTTCAGTCTAGGAACAAGGTAAGAATAAATCCTCATTATTGTACCTTGAGTTAATTTGATGCCCACTGGGCCTACGAGTTTCCTCCCTACGCATGCCAAGAAGCTCCCTCGTTGACTGCCCTTTTGTTTTGTTTCTGAAGGCTCCATGGCCAGTGCCACCGAACATCCCCATAGGTCAAAATGTTCGGATTTTTATCACTGCTCTGTGGCTTATTATGATAATTATGTCCACCTTGGTCTATAATGAATAAGGACCCCTAATTGGCCTCTAACTCTTTGGCATCCTATTATTTCCACTGTCGTCAAGGAATGCAGTTCCATTGTTCCCATTATTTTCCGACATAGAATAACCAACAGAGAGTGTGACTTCAGGGTTCAATGATACTAGTACTCTTCCTTATCAAAGGACTCTTTAAGGCCTTGGTAAAGAGTATGTCCTCAGGGTCCTCTTGGGTAACATGAAGATTGGCTAATCAGGCACACATAATAAACTCCTTCCAGTGTTATTATTTTTCTGAGACTTAATTCCTTCCCCTCTGTTGCACCAGGGAAGTCATGTTGCTCAGCCTCACTGGATTGGACCCAACTGACCAAGTCTGGACTTTGCATAGCCAACCTAAGGGACAACACCACTCTTACAGTCTCAAGACAACACACTAAGTCACAAATTCCAAGTGAATAAACCCTGATCAACCCAATCCAGCCTAATACTTTTTCTTCCTTGGTCTACACTCATATAATTCACTCTCACATAAGTGACTTCTACAGAAGTCACCCTATAGACTTCTGCCAATCAAAATTAATGAGATTCTACAAGTCTTTCATTCAGTCAAGTGAATTCAATGGCAATAATATAGCCTAAACCTGTTTATTCCTTTTCATTTTCTATGCTATTTTGCTGGCTAGGACCTTTTATATGGTTTGTTCAGTCAGTTCAGTTCAGTCACTCAATTGGGTCCGATTCTTTGCGACCCCATGAATTGCAGCATGCCAGGCCTCCCTGTCCATCACCAACTCCTGGAGTTCACTCAAACTCATGTCCATCGAGTCCGTGATGCCATCCAGCCATCTCATCCTCAGTCGTCCCCTTCTCCTCCTGCCCCCAATCCCTCCCAGCATCAGAGTCTTTGCCAATGAGTCAACTCATTGCATGAGGTGGGCAAAGTACTGGAGTTTCAGCTTTAGCATCACTCCTTCCAAAGAACACCCAGGATTGATCTCCTTTAGAATGGGCTGGTTGGATCTCCTTGCAGTCCAAGGGACTCTCAAGAGTCTTCTCCAGCACCACAGTTCAAAAGCATCAATTCTTTGGTGCTCAACTTTCTTTACAGTCCAACTTTCACATCCATGAATGACTACTGGAGAAACCATAGCCTTGACTAGACGGACCTTTGTTGGCAAAGTAATGTCTCTGCTTTTGAATATCTAGATTAGTACTCATTAATCTTATATATTGATTTTCCAGTTCATTTCAAAAGTACTGTTGCATTATTTTCCTGAAGCCTGACTCAGTCAACTTAATTTGTCTCCATCTTTAATTATTCAGGTCTTTATCACTTGCATCTTCATATCTCAAATTCATCAAGCATACTCTTATCTCCACATTATACTGCTTCTTTTATCTTGGAATTTTCCTTCTTTTCAATTTAAGTTTTCATTCATCTTTCAAAGATAAACTTAGGTAGTATTTGCCTTATAAAGTATTCCTTAATTGTCTTAGTCAGACTTAATTGCTCCTCCTCTTTGACCATAATGAACATTGACTATGCCTTTATTCTCCCTTGAATTATAGTTAGCAATATGCTGAAGAATTGATGCTTTTGAACTGTGGTGCTGGAGAAGACCCTTCAGAGTCCCTTGGACAGCAAGGAGATCAAACCACTCAATCTTAAAGGAAATCAACTCTGAATATTCACTGGAAAGACTGATGCTAAAATGGAAGCTCCAATATTTTGGCCACCTGATGCAAAGAGCTGACTCACTGGAAAAGACCCTGATGCTGGGAAAGATTGAAAGCAGGAGAAGGGGATGACAGAGGATAAGATGGTTGAATGGCATCACTGAGTCTATGGATGTGAGTTTGAGTAAACTCTGGGAGATAGTGAAGGACAAGGAAGCCTGGTATGTTGCAGTCCATGAGGTCACAAAGAGTCAGACATGACTGAGTGACTGAATAAGAACAAATGCCTGTCTTTATTACTATCTTGGAAATCATCTTGAAAGCCAGGACCATGTCTCATTTACTCCTTTGATTTCCTCAGATCCTTAGCAAAATACTAAGTAATACATGTAATAGATGTGCAGTGTACATTTGTTTAGGATTTCCCTCGTAGCTCAGTTGCTAAAGAATCTGCCTGCAATGCAGGAGACTTGGGTTCAGTTCCTGGGTTGGGATGATCCCTTGGAGAAGGAAATAGCAAACCACTCCAGTATTCTTGCCTGGAGAAACCCGTGTACAGAGGAGCCTGGTAGGCGACAGTCCATGAGGTGGCAAGAGTCAGAAATAGTGGTTTAGCGATTAAAGCACCACCATGCATTTGTTTAAATGAAATTACAACTAAATATTGGCTATTTTGGTTAATGCTATTAAGGATGATTTTTACTTGTTTTCTATTAACAAATTCAGAGTGTTTTTAAAACCTTTCCAGTGGCCTCCAAAGATGAAACAATGACTTCAAATCTCCCAAAGTAGCTTCTTACTTTTTTAAATACTTTCATAACTACTCACTGAATATCTATAATAATCTCAACTGAATATCTACAAACATCTCAAAAGCCATTGATCTCAATTTTTCACACAAAGTTACTAGATTTTTTCCCCCAGCTTTACTGAGACGTAATTTATGTCTAATATTTTGTAAGTGTAAGGCATGTGCTGTGTGTGCTGAGTCTCTCAGTCTTGCCGACTGTTTGCAACGCTATGGACTATAGCTCACCAGGCTCCTCTGTCCATGGGGATTCTCCAGGTAAGAATACTGGAGGGGGTTGCCATGCCCTCCTCCAGGGGCTCTTCCCAACCCAGGGATCAACTCCAGATTTCCCTCATTGCAGGTGGTTTCTTTACCATCTGAGCCACCAAGGAAGCCCAAGAATGCGGCAGTGGGTTGCCTATCCCTCCTTCAGAGGACCTTCCCAACCCAAGAATCAAACTGGGGTCTCCCACCCAGTAGACTCTTTATCGTCTTGAGCCACCAGGGAAACCCCATGTTCAAGGTATGCAGTATGTTTATTTGATACTTACATATTATGAAATGATTATCATAGCAGAGTTAGTTAACAACTTCATCACCTCACATAATTACCTTTTTTGGTATGTATGAGAAGATCTCTCAACCTTCACTATTGTTAATTATAATCATAATATTGTACATCAGATGCCTAGAACATACTCACTGTAAAACTAAGCTGTGCCCTTTGATCAACATCTCCCCATTTTCCCCACTTCTCAGTCCCTGGTAACCACCGTTTTACTCTCTGTTTCTGTAAAAGCTTAGCTTTTATAGATTCCATATATAGATGATATTATATAGTACATGTATTTTTGTCTTACTAATTTGACATATCATAATGCACTTAAGGCCCATCCATGTTGCTGCAAAAGACAAGATTTCCTTCTTTCTTGTGACTGAATAATATTTCATTGTCAAAGTTAATAGACTTTTTATTTATTTTAACTGGGAGCTAATTACTTGACAATATTGTAGTGGTTTTTGCCATCCATTGACATGAATCAGCCATGGGTATACATGTGTTCCCCATCCTGAATCCTCCTCTCACCTCCCTCCCCATCCCATCCCTCAGGGTCATCCCAGTGCACCAGCCCTGAGTACCCTGCCTCATGCATCAAACCTGGACTAGCGATCTGTTTCACATATGATAATATACATGTTTCAATGCTGTTCTCTCAAATCATCCCACCCTCACCTTCTCCCACAGAGTCCAATAGTACGTTCTTTACATCTGTGTCTCTTTTGCTGTCTCGCATATAGGGTCATAGTTACCATCATTCTAAATTCCATATATTTGCGTTAATATACTGTATTGGTGTTTTTCCTTCTGACTTTCTTCATCTGTATAAGAGGCTCCAGTTTCATCCACCTCATTAGAACTGATTCAAATGCATTCTTTTTAATGGCTGAGTAATACTCCGTTGTGTATATGTACCACAGCTTTCTTATCCATTCATCTGCTGATAGACATCTAAGTTGCTTCCATATCCTGACTATTATAAAAGTGCTGCGATGAATATTGAGGTACATGTGTCTCTTTCAATTCGGGTTTCCTCAGTGTGTATGCCCAGCAGTAGGACTGCTGGGTCGTATGGCAGTTCTATCTCCAGTTTTTAAAGGAATCTCCACACTGTTCTCCATAGTAGCTGTACTAATTTGCATTCCCACCAACAGTATAAGAGGGTTCCCTTTTCTACGCACCCTCTCCAGTATTTATTGTTTGTAGATTTTTTTGATAGCAGTCATTCTGACTGGCGTGAAATGGTACCTCATTGTGGTTTTGATTTGCATTTCTCTGATAATGAGTGATGTCGAGCATCTTTTCATGTGTTTGTTAGCCATCTCTATGTCTTTTGGAGAAATGTCTGTTTAGTTCTTTGGCCCATTTTTTTGATTGAGTCGTTTATTTTTCTGGAATTGAGCTGCAGGAACTGCTTGTATATTTTGAGATTAATTCTTTGTCAGTTGCTTCATTTGCTATTATTTTCTCCCATTCTGAAGGCTGTCTTTTCACCTTGCTTATAGTTTCCTTCTCTGTGCAAAAGCTTTTAAGTTTAATTAGGTCCCATTTGTTTATTTTTGCCTTTATTTCCATCACTCTGGGAGGTGAGTCATAGAGGATCCTGCTATGATTTATGTCAGAGAGTGTTTTGCCTATGTTTTCCTCTAGGAGTTTTATAGTTTCTATTGTTACATTTAGATCTTTAATCCATTTTGAGTTTATTTTTGTGTATGGTATTAGAAAGTGTTCTAGTTTCATTCTTTTGCAAGTGGTTGACCAGTTTTCCCAGCACCACTTGTCAAAGAGACTGACTTTTCTATATTGTATATTCTTGCCTCCCATTGTCAAAGTTAATTGATTGACAATACAGTTCTTCATGGAAACTGAGACTTATCCTAATGCTATAAGCATATAGACATGCCAGTTTTGGAAAAAGTTGTCAGAAATGGTAACAAGTAATTCTTAAGAAATATGATTTAATTGCAGGTCATCCCTCTTATATTAGAATTCTTAATAAGTTACAGTATTTCTCAAAAACAAACAAAAATGTATAAGGTGGATCCAAATATTAAATATTGATACAAGCAAAGAATCTAAGTTTATGTGAGTTTTATGGAAATTTTAAAGTGAGATAATTTAAGAGAATCATTTATCAGCCTTATTGAATAGTCAAAGCTTAAGTTTTTGCATTAGTATTAAGCTAGCTTTCCACTAGATCCTTAAGGGGACAACTGTCAAATGAAAGAATACATTTCTTATTAAATCTAACATTTATTAGAAAACATCTCTCTTAACAAGGATGGATTGCTATTTATAGAACAATTAGTGCCTATACATGCATCTATAGTGTTAAACTGTTTGCTGTAAATTGGCAAGAATCTCAGTCCAGTGTCTTCAGTTATATTCATCTTAATAGTTCTAACAGACTTTTAGGTTTCCTTGGTTGAAAACAAAGTTTGCTGTACAAGGTTTTAGATGCCTTCCCATTGAGTTTTAAAATATAACCATGCTGGAGAAATAAATTTGGGCCACAAATGACCTTATTATTATTCTGTATGTAGATAAAGGTGGATTTCTAGAAAATTTATTCATATATTTTAAGCTCTGATATTACAATTTCTGAAGACTGGGTTTCACTTGTGAGGATACATTGAAAATACATTTTAAAAAGTCCTCTCCTAAAGTAGTTAGAGGAGTTGTTGTCAGTGTAATTGAAAGTTTTCTTCTCAGCACATGTCAATATTTTGATTGGGAAATCTCCTTCATTAAGAACAGGTACAACAATGGCAGAGTTATAATAGAGAAATAAAATATAATTATATTAGCTGATGGGTCTTAAGTGGCAGAGTCAGACGATGGACACTATTGGTCTCCCCTCAGTGAAAGATAGCAGTCATGTTTTCTGAATCCCATACGACATCAGGGAACAAATAGGGATTCAACACTATAATTCACTCCAGCTAGATGACTAGAATCTTGCAGAGACTTTTTAAATAAGTAATGATTCTATTTTTCATTTCAATACTTTAAATGTCAAAACTTTAAAAGTTAATATTACTCTTCTGAGTAAATACTGAGCAGACAGAAAGAACTAAAAATAATGTTTTATGCTAAGGTTATCAGATGCCCAATATCATTAAATAACTCAGACTTGATCCCATAAAACTTCTCTGATTCACTGGTATTGTTGATATTTTGCAAAGCTTATGCTTTCCAGCATAATTTTGGTTAAGTTAGCAAAGCTACCATAATGTTAAGTTAAAGACATGGAAATACCTTAGAAGGTAACTCTAAAAAGAGAGAGAGAGATTATTAAGAGTCCAAGAGTCCATTTACAGGTAAAACAGCTGGACTAGTAAAGAAGAAAAGAAAAGACTTAGAAATAAAACAGATGGAGAGAGATGGTATTTGTAGCAATGTGTTGAGAGATAGCTGTTGGTAATTTTAAAAATATTGACTGAAAAGGAGAAACTGCTCAAAGCAGATAAATTCCAAAAAATTAGAATATTAAAACAGCATGCCAGCTCTCTTATTTCCAGGAAAAAGCTGGAGAGACAAGGCTAACAACTTCTGGAATGCCAGAAATTAAAAAAAAGCAGAGAGTAAAAGGACAAAACTTATTATCAGTTTTCTGAGAAGAGGGAAGACAGGGTTAATACAGAGTTTTTTTCCCAGGTAAGGGGCACGAGGCTAGTAACCCTGATTTTACTACCAAATAGATCTAGCGTAGGAGTGATAGAACAGGTTTCAACCCTAGAGACCTACTCTAGGAGTGGCATGATAGCTCTCTAGAGTTAAGGGAATAGTTGATGGGATGCAAATTATGATGGCTTTTTTTTGCATGATATAAAAACTATACTGGGACCACTAAATGGGATTTAAATTAAGCTAATGCTGCTTAGAGTTGTTATTTTAATTTTTTTATAAAGTGCTATGAGGTATAAGTTAGAAATGTTCCCTTTGATGTAACAGGAAAAATATATAAAAACATATAACAGTGAAAATGTTGAAAAATACATAAAACATAGAATTACTTAGCCTATGTGTCACATTTACAAAATTGCTCTTAATCATTAAATTACTGTGGCCAAGTCATCTAATATAAGCCTTTTCTCTCTCCCATTTAGGAATTTTGTTCCTAATCAGAAATATTCAGGTACGCTGAATTTGGCTTTTGCAACTTTTTTCTCATGTTAACAAATGCATTCCCTGTAGCTCTTTTTATTCCTTTCTAAATAAGATGCTTGTTTACATTAATACTGACTAAATTACAGCTTGCTTTCTTTTGCTTAAGTCTGTCACCATACAATAAGAGGCTTGTCAATTCTGATAATGTGTACAGCATTGTCTTATTATTTTTTATCTGTAAAGAATTCTAGAATGTGTGTCGGAAGCATTAGTAACAAAATGGTAGGAAGAACTGAGAAAGATGCTCTTACATAATATGACAGTCTTTAAAAAGTCATGATGTGAAATTCAAGTTGATTATTTGGCAAAAAGAATACAAAAACAACGGTAATCATTTTTACTGCATTCTGGAGAAAACATGAAACTATTTAATATCTTGTATCTTAGGTATCAAACGGCTATTTTGTAAAAGGCTCATTTAAGAAGATAAGTCTGAATTAGAACCAAGCTCTATTTTTTTCTATCATATCTGAAAGAGTTCAGTCCAATAGTCAAAATCTATTTGTATAATATACTAGTGGAGAATCCCAGGGACGAGGGAACCTGGTGGGCTGCCATCCATGGGGTCGGATAGAGTCAGATACGACTGAAGCGACTTAGCAGCAGCAGCAGTGTACACTAGTAGAGTTGTAGAGTAAAGTGAATATTTGGCTAAGAGCTAATAAATTTGTTAAATTTGTAACTGGAACTGCAAAGTTATTTAGACACTATATAGTCAATGACAAGTGTATGTGCAATGAAATAGTAACTATAAAATTATTAATGGCCTACTATATCACTTTCTATATGTGCTCCACAAGGCTTCCATAGCACCATGAACTGAGTCACTGAGTAATTTTTGATGATGAAAATTATTATGTGCCTATTTGGCTTTTTGCTTATTTTGTTTATGACAAAATGGGTCGTTGCATTAGATGTTTCTTCTAGGAACACATTAAAACATCCTCAGATATTTATATGATTGATTCTTTTGCATAATTTCAGTCTTAGTTTAAAAGTTGATATATATAAAAAATAGACAAGTGGGACCTAATCAAACTTATAAGCTTTCGCACAGCAAGGTAAACTATTAAAAACAAACAAACAAACAAAAAACTCAAAAAGACAACATAAAGAATAAGAGAAAATACTTGGAAATGATGCAACTGACCAGTGCTTAATTTCTAAATATACATACAGGTCATACAACCCAATATTAAAGAAACAAACAACAATCAAAAAATAGGCAGAAGATCTAAAGAGACATTTCTCCACAGAGGGCATACAAATAGCCAACACACACGTGTAAAAATGCTCAAAATAGCTAATTATCAGAGAAATGCAAATCAAAACTACAATGAGGTATTACCTCACACTGGTCAGAATAGCCATCATCAAACGGTCTCAAATAGTAAATGCAAGAGAGGGTGTGGAGAAAAAGGAAACTTCCTACACTGTTGACAGAAATGTAAACTGGTGTAGTAGTATGGAAGAGTATGAAGGTTCCTAAAAAACTAAAAATAGAGATACCATATGATCCAACAATCCTACTCCTGGGTATATATCCTGAAAAGATGAAATCTCTAATTTGAAAAGATACATGTACCCCAGTGTCCATAGCAGCCTTACTGACAATAGCCAAGACATAGAAGCAACCTAAACGCCTGTCGACTGATGAATGGATAAAGAAGGTACACATACACACACACAAAATGGAATATCACTCATAAAAGATAATGAAATAATGACATTTGTAGTAAAGTGGATGAACCTAGAGATGATCATACTATGTGAAGCCAGTCAAAGACAAATACTATTTGATATCTGTAATATGTAAAATCTAGAAACTAATAAAAGAAAATAAAAAATAATATGAACTTATGAAATAGAAACAGACATAAAAAATAAACTTATGGTTACCAAGGGGAAAGGTGGAAGAGGTATAAATTAGGAAGGATTAACAGATTACACTCCTGCATGGGACAGAGGAACAACAAGGACTTACTGTGCAGCACAAGAAACTATATTCAGTATCTTATAAAAACTTATAATGGAAGAGAATCTGGAAAATAATATATGAATATCTATCTGTCTATATGAATCATTTACTGTACAGCTGAAATTGACATAATACTGTGAATCAACTATAACTCAAAAAAGTTTCTTTCTTTGGTCACCAATGTAAATAATCTCCCAGTAACTATTTTATTTTCATTTTAGCACATATATTAGTTTGCTGGGGTTGCCATAACAAACACAACAGATCAGGTGGCTTAAGTAACAGAAATTTATTTTCTTACGGTTCTCGAGGCTGTAAGTTGAAACATAGTTGGTTTTCTCTAGGGCTGCTGTCTTTGACTTGCAGATGGCCGCCCTCTCACTGCCTCTTCACATAGGCACCCTTCCATGCGCACGCAGGAGCATGCTGTTGCTCCGCACGTCCTCATCTCCTCTTCTTATGAGGATACCAATCAGACTGGATTGAGGCCCACTCTAAGGGCCTCATTTTAATGTAACTGCCTCTTTAAAGGCTCAGTCTCCAAATACAATCATAATTCTGAGGTACTGCAGTTAGGGATTCAACACGTGAATTTTGGGGAGATATAATTCAGCTCATAAGATCACTTAAAATATATGAAATTATAATGTTTATATATATTTACTTGATTATTATCTTTTTTTCTCTCATTAGAATGTATTCAGCATAACATACCTCGATTGTACTGCTAATTTTTATGTTCTCAGCCCTTAGAACACAGTCTAGTACTTTCAGTGTGTATTTGTAGAATGAAAAAACAGATAAATGAATGACTAAATGACTTATCTTTCATATTTATGCCACCATTACAATTTTCATACTTTGACATTTAAGAGTCAAGAAAAGGGAGCATTTAGTTTTTTTAATCTTAAGAATGCTATGTAAATACTATTTTTCACACATACCCAAGACTCAATTTATAATTAAAAGATATGTTTACTGATTATATCTCAGAATCAGAAACCAGTGAGATTCTATGCCCTACCTTCAAAACAGATAAGGTGGCAACGATTTCAATCGGCTCAAAAGGAATGAGTATCTTGGGAAGGTTAAGGCAGAAAAAAAGCAAACATTCTTTTTCTCTGTTTATAGTGATTGCCACCTCTATGAGCTAAGAAAATAAAATCATGACTGTGACAGACACCATGTTTTAGGTGAGTACGTTGGTCAGTCATCTAAGTGACTACATTTCTTAGCTTCATTTGCTGCTACATGTATGGTCAGTTGATTTAGTTCTGGTAGAGATATATGGGCTTCCCTGGAGGCTTAGTGGTAAAGAATCTGCCTGCCGATGCAGGAGATATAGGTTAGATCCCTGGGTTGGGAAGATACTCTGGAGGAGGAAATGGCAAACTACTTCAGTATTCTTGCCTGGGAAATTCCATGGACAGAGGAGCCTGGACATGTGAAAGGGAAAGTCATTCAGTCGTGTCCGACTCTTTGCAACCCCATGGACTATACAGTCCATGGAATTCTCCAGGCAAGACTAGAGGAATGGGTACTCATTCCCTTCTCCAGGAGATCTTCCCAACCCAGGGATCGAACTCTCCCCCATTCCAGGTGGATTCTTTACCAGCTGAGCCACAAGCCTGGACATGTGGTTCCTGGGAAATCCCATGGAGATGATGGCTACAGTCCACACAGTTGCAAAGAGTCTGACACAATTTAGTGACAAAAATAACAACAAACAAGTAATATGTATATATGTGAAAGTGTTCAGGGGTACATCAGCAGAGTCTCCTTAAAAACAAAAGCAGGTTGAGTCTTTTTTCCTTTCTTCCTTTTCTTTTTCTTGCCTGGAAGATAGATATGAAAGCTAGATTTTAATGGCGATCTTAGACTGTGAGATTGAGGACCACATCCTAGGGGTGGTGAAGTATTTGTGTTGGAAGGAAGGAGCTTGCATCTTCTATGATTTTATGGAGCTGCTAAAGCAGCACTAGACTCCTTTCAGTCAGTCAGTTCAGTGGCTTCAGTTCAGTTCAGTCGCTCAGTCATGTTCGACTCTTTGTGACCTCATGAATCGCATCACGTCAGGCCTCCCTGTCCATCACCAACTCCTGGAGTTCACTCAGATTCACGTCCATCGAGTCCATGATGCCATCCAGCCATCTCATCCTCTGTCATCCCCTTCTCCTGCTGCCTCCAGTCCCTCCCAGCATCAAACTCTTTTCCAATGAGTCAACTCTTCGCATGAGGTGGCCATAGTACTGGAGTTTCAGCTTTAGCATCATTCCTTCCAAAGAAATCCCAGGGTTGATCTCCTTCAGACTGGACTGGTTGGATCTCCTTGCAGTCCAAGGGACTCTCAAGAGTCTCCTCCAACACCACAGTTCAAAAGCATAAATTCTTCGGCACTCAGCCTTCTTCACAGTCCAACTCTCACATCCATACATGACTACTGGAAAAACCGTAGCCTTGACTGGATGGATCTTAGTTGACAAAGTAATGTCTCTGCTTTTGAATATGCTATCTAGGTTAATCATAACTTTCCATCCAAGGAGTAAGCATCTTTTAATTTCATGGCTACAGTAACCACCTGCAGTGATTTTGGAGCCCCCAAAAATAAAGGCTGACACTGTTTCCCCATCTATTTCCCATGAAGTGATGGGACCGGATGCCATGATCTTCGTTTTCTGAATGTTGAGCTTTAAGCCCACTTTTTCACTCTCCTCTTTCACTTTCATCAAGAGGCTTTTTAGCTCCTCTTCACTTTCTGCCATAAAGATGGTATCATCTGCATATCTGAGGTGATTGATATTTCTCCCGGCAATCTTGATTCCAGCTTGTGTTTCTTCCCATCCAGCGTTTCTGATGATGTACTCTGCATATAAGTTAAATAAGTAGGGTGACAATATACAGCCTTGACATACGCCTTTACCATTTGGAACCAGTCTGTTATTCCATGTCCAGTTCTAACTGTTGCTTCCTGACCTGCATACAGATTTCTCAAAAGGCAGGTCAGGTGGTCTGGTATTCCCATCTCTTTCAGAATTTTCCACAGTTTATTGTGATCCACACAGTCAAAGGCTTTGGCATAGTCAATAAAGCAGAAATAGATGTTTTCTGGAAGTCTCTTGCTTTTTCCATGATCCAGCGGATGTTGGCATTTTGTGTCCAACTCTTTGAGACTGCAGCACACCAGGTTTCCCTGTCCATCACCAACTCCAGGAGCTTGCTCAAACTCATGTCCATTGAGTCAGTGATGCCATCCAACCATCTCATCCTCTGTCAATCCCTTCTCCTCCTGCCTTCAATCTTTCCCAGCATTAGGGTCTTTTCAAGTGAGTCAGCTCTTCACATCAAAGTATTGGAGCTTCAGCTTCAGCATCAGTCCTTCCAATGAATACTCAGGACTGATCTCCTTTAGGATGGACTGGTTGGATCTCCTTGCAGTCCAAGGGACTCCCAAGGGTCTTCTCCAACACCATAGTTCAAAAGCATCAATTCTTCAGTGCCCAGCTTTCTTTATAGTCCAACTCACACAGTACTCATACAGTAGTCATACATGACTACTGTAAAATCCATAGCTTTGACTAGATGGACCTTTGTTGGCAAAGTAATGTCTCTGCTTCTTAATATGCTGTCTAGGTTGGTCATAGCTTGTCTTCCAAAGAGCAAGTGTTCTTTAATTTCATGGCCTCAGTCACCATCTGCAGTGATTTTGGAGCCCCCCAAAATAATGTCTGTCACTGTTTCCATTGTTTCCCCATCTATTTGCCATGAAGTGATGGGTCCAGATGCCATGATCTTAGTTTTCTGAATGTTGAGTTTTAAGCCAACTTTTTCACTCTCCTCTTTCACGTTCATCAAGAGGCTCTTTAGGTGTTCTTTGCTTTCTGCCATAGTGAAAGTGAAAGTGAAGTCACTTAGTCATATCCGACTGTTTGCGACCCGTGGACTGTAGCCCACCAAGCCTTTCTGTCCATAGGATTCTCTAGGCAAGAATACTGGAGTGGGTTGCCATTTCCTTCTCCATAAGGGTGGTGTAATTTGGGTATCTGAGGTTATTGATATTTCTCCCAGCAGTCTTGATTCCAGCTTGTGCTTCATCCAGCCGGGCATTTTGCATGATGTACTCTGCGCATAAATTAAATAAGTAGGGTGACAGTATACAGCCTTGAAATACTGCTCTAATCTTAATCTTTTAATCTTAATGAATGTGAGAGAAAATTATTTAAACTACTTTTATTTAGGGGTTTTCTGTGACTTTAACATAATGACCATCATTTCTTTCTATAATATTCATTAAAAACCTATATAGTCTACAACTGGGTGGTGCCTATGATCCTTGCAATCTTTGCCTTACCTGAAAGTTTTTCTTAAAGTCATACCTTTAATGACTGATGCTGAAGCATTGACTTCCCTAGAATTCCCACTTTACTATGCTGTACAAAACTGCATAAGTTTAGAATTTAACTATTTTTTCCATCACTGAGGGCTGTCTTAGGCACTCCCACAGCAGCGTGAATTAACCCTTAACTATCACTAAATCTTACAATTGGCAGTTGTCTCTTGTGCCTTTCTCACTGTACTGTATACCCCTGGGCATAGGAGCCTGGTTTACTGTTGTCTTCCTAGCACTTAGTGCAGATCCTGGCTAAGAAGTAAATGTTCATTTAATGACTAAATGGGTTTTCTAATATTTTATCTATCTATTTTCCTCATATTCCAGGAAAGGAATGAAATGTATGAAAGGCAGGTTTTATTACAGTTCCAACAGACTGGGTTAAACTTTATTCATGATACTGTAGTCCTATTTAAACTTTATATAGAATTTGTTGTGCATTAGTAGTGGTTCTCACAGTGAGCTCCGATACCAACAGCAGCAGCATTATGGCTCTAGAGACTGTTTAAGAGGCTAGATAATGATAAACAATGTCATATAGTCATGGAGAGGCAGTATGGCATAGCATTTAAGGAACACAGACTTTGCCTTGAGAACTAAGATCAAAATTCCAGTTTTACTTATTTCAAGGAAGTAATAATTCTTTTCTATAGGGGTGTTATCAGGATTAAATAATTTAATAATGAAATTACAAATGTGTATTTTAAAGTGCCAAGTTCTTAATACACCATATGGCACATAGAACATGCCCAATAATTATTAGCCATATTGAACATAGTTTGCTATTAGGAGTTTAGCATAGAACTCAGTGTCACCTTGCTTTCATCCTTCCATCTAGTACAGGATTCTTTCTTGATTTATTTTATCAATTCTTTATCAACACTGCATTTTGTGATATACTGGTTAAAGTGGTAAATTTGGCAACAACTTTTGCTTCCAATTTACTGATAAAAGTTAATGACCAATTCTAGGGTTTCCCTTGTAAAATAGAACTACATTGATTTTGCCAAGTATTTCTTTTAGGCTTAACTTCTGCTTGCAGAAAATATAATTATGGAGGAATTTTCTATTTCATATCAGACCTTAAATTTTGAAAATGTATTTATCTAGTAACAGTAAATTTTATATTTTTTAAAAAGATTTTTTTCTGGAAATTAGGAATTCATTTTCACCATGAAAATAGAAACTATCCTCAATAAATTCAAGTCTGCAAGAGTTTTCCCTTTTAATCCCTCAAAGACCAAGAAAAATAGCTCTCAGTAAAATCTCATCTCAAACATTGTCCTGAGGATAGCAGTCATTTAGTAATCTCTTTAATATAATTCCCTTAGTGAGAGCCAAAATGGGAAATTAGAAGAAAACTTCCAAATTTGGTCTGACATGGGAATAAATATTTTTCATCCAATTTGTAATTGTTTTTGCATTCACTGTTCTGTGCTGTAATCCTATATTTTAGGAATTCAAGTCACTATGATGAAGCACCCAAAATTCATTTCTACAACTTTTCACTAAAATTAGTAAATAAATATAAAGTGGAATGACATAATTTTTCAGTTACATAATTACAAGGGAATTAAATTTGTTAAAAAATGTAGATTGAACTTTGTTCTTATTGGTTTACATTTAAAGATTCTTTGATCTGTGATAACAGTAATATATATTAACATGTTGCATTTTAAAGTGACACTGCCTTTCATTAATCAAGTGTCTGTATGGTTGATTAATTTGTACAAGATTTAAATTGCTATGAAAATTTATCATTCATAGCCATGATCTCCATTTACATATATGTTAATTATGGTAAATGTAATCTTTTTCTGAATCCTCTGGGCTGCATACTAAAAAGACAAAGTGATCAGAGTGACTACTTTTCCTGTTACAAAGTGAACTCTTACTGTACTCAGAACTGTTGTACTTGTCAAAGCTAGGCTAAAAATATAATATTTTCTGCTGAAGTCAAGTTCAAATTCCACAGATGATGTTTCCTATTCAAATGATTTCTTTATTAGGCAGCCTCAGCATTACTCTGTTTATTTACTATGGTATTTAGTACTGTCTCTGCATGCTGTCAAAATTTTCTTTTGCTTTGAATCATTCTCTAGTATTAACTCTAATATTAATGAGCACAAAATAAGTTTATATTATATATCTGTAAAGTAGAATGACTTGAAGTTAGTTGGAAAAGTCTTTGTAATAATTTAAAATTGTTAGAAATAGAAACCTAAAAAAAAAGGAAGAAAAAAAAGAAACACAGCATTTTAAGACTACTTGGAAAGATTTTTTTCCAAAAAGTTAACATATGAAAGTACTTCAGAAGTTTCTCTAAGAAATTAGATTGATCTCTTTTTTGGTAGAAAAATATTTTGTACTTAAGAAAAATGAGCTGTTGATAGTTTTTATAATTTTATAGGCAAGCATCTAAATAGTCGGGATAAATGTAAATGTTGCCATCTATGACTAAGTTCCTCCTATACATTTTTTTCTAGGAGTATTGTGTGAAACTGGAAACAGTTCAGAAGTGTGGGTCTGGCCTTACACACCCACTGATGGTTTTTTCCTTAGGAATGTTTTTTGTATGTTTTATCCAAATCCAAGGCAAGCTAACCAACAATTATCTTATTATTTTTATTTTTTAAGAAATGCATTCCATTTGTTCCCCAACTGTGACCTTCTCTCTTAACAAATATTGGTCTGGAGAGAATTCTAATATATTATAAGTGAAAAATGATATGGTAACTAATGTTTTAGAGTGACTATGATAGGCCTTGCTAGGCAAATGTTGGAAAATTTAATTATTCCTATTAAATGTCTATAATTTTATGCTTAAATTGTTAGTATTTACATAATATATTCACTTCAAGAGAAGCCTCATTTCTTAGTCACAACTTAATAGAATTAAAATATCCATCTTGGAAACCTTTGCAAGCATAGCACCTCTGACTACCTGACGAGGCTATTTTTAAAGACACTTATTTGGCAATTTTCTTATACTCAGCCTAATCACAAGAGAAACAAACTAATATGGCACCTGTTCTGATAGATGGATGCTGTACCTTCATTCTCTGATCTCAGACCTTGCAAGACATATTTCAAAGAAGAATCACTTCCCTCACTACAGAAATGCATCCACCTCTAAACTGGAAATAGCAAAAGCATAGGGCAGAAGATGGGGAATATATTATCCAACTAAAATTACAGAGAAATTTTAAGTAGGCAGAATATAATTGCCCAATTTGGAAATTAGCCAGGACACAGGGTTTAACATCATCTTTACTCTTTTGAAAAGTGCCATGGGATTTTTAATAACTGCTGGTGGTCAAGACCTTGGTTTTACCCTCATCCATTAGACGACACCTCCAGCAGTGCAGTGCCCCCTCATACCATGCTGGGGCATCAGTTCAGTACTGACTCAGTGAAAATTGTGCCACCTACTGAATCATCCACAGCTCATCTTAGAGTGCCCCGGCTTTTAGGCTTTTCTCTGGAGAGCTGTTATGAAGGATGGGACCAGGCTCAATGATGCTTAATTTATGAGATTTCAAGGTTTTAAATGGTTAAGATCTCAGACCTGAGTTTTACTTTCAATCTAAGCCAAAAGATTTTTCATGATTTTTCCATAATTATGGGCTATAATAATGGTCTGGATCATTAAACTATACATGATACACATCTCTCTTTGAAAATAAGGGAATAAAGATAATAACACATATAGCTACATAAATATGTATTTATGTACATTAATACATGCAATAGAAAGCAGATTCTCTCATTTGTAATATATTTGATTCTTTTAAAATGGAAATAGTACCACTCTTTCACTAAAAAAAAAAAAAAAAAGTAAACTATATTCCTCAACGAGTTTATTTTCCTTTCTAGATTTTTAAGAATCTAGGAACAAATATTTTAAAAAGTAAAAGCAAACTTTGGAGCGAGTAGACTTCACTGGCCAAGTAAATAAAGTGAATTTTTGTCAAAGAAAACATTTATTCTAGCTTTCCAAATAAAACCTTGCCATCTACAAAAGAATCTCAATAGATCTTAACTGTTCCAAAAATAACTGAAAGAAATATCAAGATTTTTAGATAAAATTCAGATACATTCAAACATAAATGGTGCAACACTGAATATTTCTAGCCTTTATGCTTGATTTTTACCATTATTTTTTCATCTGTGTTAATGTGTGTACAATGTATACAATTTGTTTTGGGGGAGAAAGGGTTCATGTATTTTCATGGTCTTTGTAATGATTATCACAAATTCTTTTCTGGCTGCTAAAAGTATCAGTATCCTGGAATTGAGAAACTGTTTCTGAAAGTGTTTTTAAGGTGTTAGTTTTGGAAATGACATTGAGTAAATCCTGGTGTTGTGTGAGAAAAAGAGAGAGCTGGAAATGGTTATAAGCAATAGACTGAAACAATATAGCTGAGACTGCAAAATAGATTCCAGCATATCACTGTGTTTTCACTCACTCCTGTGCCCAAGATTCTCAGGTTAACACAGACAGACACACACTCCACATACACACCATTGTACCTAATCTTCTATTTTCCTTTTTTGCTCTCATCAGTTTCTAACATTCTTTATCATCTGTTTTTCCTTTTAAGAGCAATCTGAAATGAGGAATCCTTGTTAAATAGAAAATCTTTCTCAACTCAATCCATTTCCCAGGATTCCCTTACACAGTTCAGCTGTGATTTGATCATTCTTGCCAGTAAATTAATAACTCAAATATTGGAGGGTTTGGAGATCAGGGAAAGAAAAACTAGTTGAGGCAACTTAAGTCTGATTTGGTGAATTGCTGCTGCTGTGATAGAGTTAATATGCCTCCCTAAGTGCCTGGTTTGCTACCAGATAGAAAAATTAATGTTTGGTTTTTTTCATTATCAACACAAAAATCATGGATGACAGATAGTCTTCCATTTTAAAAATGAAAATCTGAGACATAAAAACTCTCTGGCTAGGTCAAATAGCTTGCAGCCAATCCATGAAAAGGTTTGTGTAAACTATGGACTGCTACGGCTTTGATACAATGTTTCATGTTGAGATGATCATAATTTCCTATAGAGTTTAGTTAAAAATACAAATTGTCTTTTATTTCCTAATCAAACAAAACAGTGCATTAGAGTGTGAATTTTTTCCATGTAAGTACTATTTTCCAGTATTTTTACACATTTTTATACATTTTTCATTCATAAAACAGCTGTTTTGAAGTCCATTACACTTTTGTTTCTAATGCTGTTTTCCTTTTCTCAAAATGTCATTCTCTAAACCATAGTTTCTTTACCTAATATTCTTTCTTCACTCTAGTGCCTAACTTCCAAGTACACTTCGGAAAGAAGATAATATTGATTAAATATAATTTTTTAAAAAAGAATAAGGAAAAAATGTAATCTTAGAAACAATCAACTCAGGTGTGATCTGTGCATATTTCAGCTAACAAACACAAGAGTCTATTTCTATATGACTCATAATGATTATATACATATGTACAAGAAAAACATATTTATTTGTCTTTCTAATCTTTTATAAGTAAGGCTACCCTGTAAGTATAAGAAATTTAAAAATAAACAATCATACTGGATGCTCAATTTGCTAATTTCCCCAATTATTGTTAACTGTAATGTATATGTCTCTCTAAAGTATCTTTTCTCCTATCAAACCATTAATTATTTTTCAATACTTCAAATAAATGATTGTAACATATAGTCGATTTTGATAGTCATTACCTCAGCCTCTTCCTCTAAGATTATGAAAATAAGCCTATGATAAGGAAAAAGGATATATAATTTTCTACACACAATGTGAACCAAATATTTTCCTCAGTAAAATTCTTACAATTCTAGAACCAGGTCATCAAAATTTTATAAAAATTCTTAATCATAAATCTGATAGATTAAATACTATTTTAAAGCTAAATGTCAAGTATATATATGTATTAATCATTCAAGTTGTATTAAGCACCATGAATAATTTGTTTTTGAAAGGAAAACATAGGAACAATATAGAATAGCAAATGAATAAGTTCCCATATATATTGGATTAAATGAAGATACCCCAAAAGACATGTCCACATCAAATTCCTAGAAACTGTAAATGCTATTATACTTGGAAAAAAGATAGTTTACAAATGTAATTAAATTAAGGTTCTTCAGGACAACATATAGATTAGCTAGTCAGTTCAGTTCAGTCTCTCAGTTGTGTCTGACTCTTTGCGAACCCCATGGACTGCCACATGCCAGTCTTCCCTGTCCATCACCACCTTCCAGAGTTTGCTTAAACTCATGTGCATCAAGTTGGTGATGCCATCCAACAATCTCATCCTCTGTCATCCCTTTCTCCTGTCTTCAGTCTTTTCCAGTTTCAGGGTCTTTTCAAATGAGTCAGTTCTTTGCCACCAGGTGGCCAAAGTATTGGAGTTTCAGCTTCAGCTCAGTCCTTCCAACGAATATTCAGGACTGATTTCCTTTAGGTTAACTGGTTGGATCTCCTTGCAGTCCAAGGGACTCTCAAGAGTCTTCTCCAACACCACATTTCAAAAGCATCAATTCTTCAGAGCTCAGCTTTCTTTATAGTCCACTCTTCTTCCAAGAAGCAAACATCTTTTAATTTCATGGCTGCAGCCACCATCTGCAGTGATTTTGGAGCCCAAGAAAATAAAGTCTGTCACTGTTTCTACTGTTTCCCCATCTATTTACCATGAAGTGCTGGGACCGTTTGTCACGATCTTAGTTTTCTGAATGTTGAGTTTAAACGAGCTTTTTCACTCTCCTCTTTTACCTCCTCAAGAAGCCCCTTAGTTCCTCTTTGCCTTCTACCATTAAAGTGGTATCATGTGCATTATTTGAGATTATTGATTTTTCTCCCTGCAATGTTGATTCCAGCTTATGCTTCATCCAGTACAGCATTTTGTATATTTAACTTCGTATAAGTTAAATATGCAAGGTGACACTATACAGCCTTGATGTACACCATTCCCAATTTGGAATCAATCTGTTGTTGCATGTCTCGTTCTGACTGTTGCTTCTTGACCTGCATACAACTTTCTCAGGAGGCAGGTCAGGTGGTCTGGTATTCTCGTCTCTTTCAGAATTTCCCACAGTTTGTTGTGATCCACACAGTCAATTTTGCATAGTCAATGAAGCAGAAGTAGACATTTTTTCTGGAATTCTCTTGCTTTTTCTATGATCCAGTGGATGTTGGCAATTTGACCTCTGGTTCCTCTGCCCCTTCTAGATCCAGCTTGAACATCTGGAAGTTTTCAGTTCACATAGTGTTGAAGACTGGATTGGAGAATTTTGAGCATTACTTTGCTAGCGTGTGAGATGAGTACAATTGTACAGTAGTTTGAGCATTCTTTGGCATTGCCTTTCTTTAGGATTGCCTTTCTTTGGGATTACCTAGGTTGGTCCTAAATCTATACTTAAAAGAAACACTCAGAGGAGAGACACAGGGCAGAAGAGGAGAAGGCAAAAATAAATAAGCAAAGGTTAGAGAGGTATGACTACCAATCAAGGAATGCCAAGGATTTCAGGCAACCACAAAAAGTTAGGTGGGAGGCATGAATGGATTCTCTCCCAAAGCCTATACAGAAGCATGGCTGACCTTGATTTCGGGCTTCTGAACACTGAAAGGATAAATTTCTGTGTTTCAAGCCACCTGGTTTGTGGCAATTTGTCAAAACAGTCTCAGGAAATGAATACTACATAATATAGAGAGTACACAGAGATGATCAGAATTTATAGAGCATGATCATTCTCCTTTCTTCACTGAAAGGAGGTCCATTCCTTATAATTACAAAGTTACAGAACTCACAGAAAGAACTGTTATGTTGGGATTTCATTAATATTTAGATAAAACAATTTTTCACAATTGTATAACTGCATTGAAATACACAATTGTGGTAATGATAGTGGCATAGAAAAAAATAGTAAATCTATCAAACAGATGAGTGACAGTACAAAGAGTTTATTTTATATATTTAGTACAAAGTTATCAGAGTCTAGTGGACTAAGAGATCAAAATTTCCTATCAGAGGTAACATTCAACCATAAAAGCTAATAACTTGCTTCCTCTGTCCTCACGGTAAGTTCAGCGGTGAACCACATAATAAAATTTTACAAACTTGAACCACAAGCATCCCAAAGGCCCTGAGGAGAGAAAGAGCTGACATGTTTCAACAACTGAGAGCAAATAACAAACCCCCAAAACTCATGTGTTGAGACTGTGATGTGAGCAAAATGGGCACATACAAAGAAGTCTAAGGGTTCAGCACGATCCAAGCCATGCAGGCCCAGGTTCCTGGAGAGGTAACAGTGGCCTATGCTAAGGAGGCAAGCAGGAAGCTGTCTTGGGACTCAGTCCCTATTTCACTCATTTTTTATGTCCTTAAATCCTAACAGTGTTCCTGGGACATAGTTAACCTTGTTATACAGCCTTAATGAAAAAAAATTAATTTTTCAAATAAGACTTCAATGTTTCCTTGAAGATAATCTATTTCGATCAAAACCTGTTACTGTTAGTTCCTTTCACCACATAGTAAGTTACTTAAGATCCTTTCACTATTATATCCTGGCAAGTAGTAGTAATGCTCAGGAAATAATGTTGAATGAATAAATGAAACATACAATTATTTTTCAGTGAAATATTTTGTGCCCTTTTGGTAGTGACTAGATCAGGGCCAGATGAATGTCTGAATTAACTTGGGTTATATCATGTGCAACTGGTAATGTTAGTACTGGTCTTAGTGACATTGTTTGCATTGTATGTGAAATATCTTCTTTATAAAGTGTCTTTTGGCTCTAAGTATGCTTCTCCTAGGCCTGCTCTTCTTTCCAGGCCTAACACCTCTACCAAGCCCAGGCTATCTGATGCTTCTTTCCATAGCCACTACACTAAATTTCTTATATAGTGTTATATATATATAGTGAACTGAACTGATAGTTATAGAGTTATATAGTGTTTTATATATATATATGTACATAACTTAGTCACTCAGTTGTGTCCAACTCTTTGCAACCTCATGCACTGTAGTATTTTAAGTATTTATTTCAGCATCTATTTGGCTGTGCATGTGTGTTTGTACATCCCTTCCTATTGTACTACATATCTTTTTATTTTTGCAATTTTTGAACTAAAGAGACTATAATGTAAAAGGCTCCTCTGTCCACAGAATTCTCCAGGCAAGTATACTAGAGTGGGTAGCCATTCCCTTCTCCACGGAATCTGCCCAACCCAGAGACTGAACCCAGGTCTCCTGCACTGCAGGTAGATTCTTTACCTTCTGAGCCACTAGGGAAGCCCCATATTTCTTGTAATTGACAAACTAATTACAAATGCTCTTTCAAGCCATTTTTTTATACTAGTCAATAGTTTATTAGTCTAATTCTGGCAACCATCTGCATATCAATGAAACTTGCATTTTAATGTAGCATATTATATATACTTTTCACTAATTAAAACTATTAAAACTGTCTTTCAATTTGTTAAATTAAATGTTTATAATAATACCATTACACAGAGAAAATCAGAAATTCTAGAGCATTTCTCTTTTTCTTGGTGAAAGGAAATCCGTTGCTTATAATTACAAAGTTATAGAATTCACAGAAAGAACTGTTATATTTGAAATTCAGTAATAGTTACAAAATAATTTTTTAATTTGTATAGGTTGTTGAGGATCATTTCAGTTGCAAACTGATTCAAGCTTTACATTATATCCCTTTAGTGCAAAAAAATCACAAAAATAAAAAGGTATGTATACAATAGAAAGGGATGAACAAATGTACATGCACAGCCAAACATGCTGAAAGAAATATTTAACTCACAGAACTTTTTTCAACATTATAACATTAAACAATCCTTTCTCAACCCCCAGAAAATCCTATGCTTTTGGAGACAAAAATATTTATTAGAATTAAAAATTTTCATTCAAGAGCATGGTATTTATTTCTGTATATCTGAAGAGTTATATTCAAGCTTAAGCTTAAGCTTTAAGATAACAATAGTGTAAGCTCTAGGGTGGAACAAAAGAAGGGGGAAAATCCCAGAAGTTCTCAGAGGTAGTTGGGGGGGTGGGGGTGGGGGAAGGAAAGATAGGAGAAATGAGGGAATCAAAGAAAAAGAATGAAGATTCAGGGATGGGTAAATCTCCTCTTTACTTAGCTTTTCAAAAGGTTTGTGATAACCAGCTTTTGTGTAAATGGATTTGATGGCTCTGGGCTGAAGGTGACTGACAGCTGAATCTAGGCCCCTGGAGAAGTGTCACTCTGGGGACTGCCATTGTTGCAGATTGTTTCTTCTGACTGACCCAGAAGAATCATTATCTCAAGGGGACTCTAAAAACAACCGCCCCCCACCCCACGCAGCCCAAGAGCTACAAGCAAGCAACTTAGCTTCTCTTGAGCAGTCATTACAAAAGCTAACAAGGGGTGTAACTGAGTTAAGTCTTTCTCCAATCCCCGATTAAAAAAAAAGATTAAAGTAGTCAAGTAGACGAAGATTTTTCCCTAGCAAAAATGTCTGATGCGTTCGGAAGCGCTTAACTGAAGAGGCTATTTGTAGGTAAATGTTTCAGTCTTTTCTATTAAAGTGAATGTGTTTACTTTGGGACTACTTCAGCTACTTTGTTACTAGTGAGCTAAAATCTGGCCCTATTGCCTTAATATCATATAAAACAAATTCCTTCCAAACCTTGCTGTCACAATGGCAAGTTAATAGGGTATCTCACTCATCTAGCTACAACAGAATTCTGCCCTAAACCCTGACTTTTCCATGCCACCAGCAAGCTCCGCAGGGCTGGCCAATTTATGGTCGTGGCCTGCAAGGGGGCAGTCATTTCTTCTTCCTTTCAACCACTAAAAAGGATCCACATGCACATACCATCAGGATAATAAAGTTGTTAGCATAGCGACTGCTGCTGCTGCTGCTAAGTCGCTTCAGTCGTGTCCGACTCTGTGTGACCCCATAGACGGCTGCCCACCAGGCTCCCCGTCCCTGGGATTCTCCAGGCAAGAACACTGGAGTGGGTTGCCATTTCCTTCTCCAATGCATGAAAGTGAAAAGTGAAAGGGAAGTCGCTCAGTCGTGTCCGACTCTTAGCGACCCCATGGACTGCAGCCCACCAGGCTCCTTCATCCATGGGATTTTCCAGGCAAGAGTACTGGAGTGGGGGTGCCTTCTCTGGTGTCTATTATTAGTATTTGTAAAATGGCGTAATAGATTTCACCCACCTGGCAAAGGCCCTGTGTACTATTTAAAATAAGACAACAAGCCCCAGATGGAGTCACTTGTTCTAAGCCTTACCTCATCAAGGTGAGACTTAATTACACTTTTGACTCTCCTAGAAAGGAATCCTAAATCCGTCAATCAGGAATCACATGTGAGCACTAGGTAGGTAATCTGCCTGATAGATCCTGTCATCCCTGAAGGAAGTAACCTTGCAATAAACAACCTGGCTTTCTGGCCTAGTATAACTTCCTTGCTCTTGCTCTGCTGCTGCTGCTGCTAAGTCGCTTCAGTCGTACCCGACTCTGCCTATAAGTTTTTCATTTTGTTCAGCTCCTCAGAGTTCTTTTCTGTATGCTAGACTGGATGCTGCCTGATGAGTATCAATTTTTGCTTAAAATAACTCTTAAAATTTTTAATATGCCTGTTTATTTTTTAACAGTACATTAGATACACCATAGTGATTACAAATATTATGAAGTCAAATATTATTCTATTCTGTGTGATAAAATGCTGTTTTAAACAGTAGAATAAGTAGGTATGCAAAAGATTGTGTTAAACATAGGATTGTGTTAAATCATTAGATTCGTTTTCTCTGAACATTCTGTAGTCTTTATATTAAAGTTACTATTAACTAACACAGCTTGACAAATACTTCTTTTACTTGATTTGTATGTGGTGCTATTTTTAGTGAAAAATTATTCGAAATACACTGGTTAATAGAAATAGTATTCAGGAGCTTTTAATGTGGCTTTAGACAGATCAGACCTGCTTTTGAATGTTCCTCTGAAGTCTGAAATAATGACCATGTTGAATTCTCGGTCTAGCAAAAATATCTGGGCCAGGCAACCCCAAGAAGGTTGAGAATTCCAACTCAGTAGGAGACTGACCTATTCCTCAGAAAGTTCATACTCCTGCTGAAGTCCTGTTCCCCCACAAAACACATGACTGAGCTGCAGATGAAAGTTGGGGTACCATTGTTGGAGGTTGAGGAATGAAGAGGAATTGGTAGAACAGGGAAAGCTGCTCTAGTAACAATGGCCTAATGAGGGGTAAAAACAATATAGCAATTAAATCACATGTTCTATAGATTTGCCTTATTAATTGTTAACTTTGTTTAGCTGTTGCCTGTGTGACCTTAGAAAGCTGTTTGTCCTGTCATGTTTGTTTACTTACCTGAAATAAGGGTGTAAGGTGAGTACTCTTCAATTAGAATACACCTTTTAAACACCTCATGTGTGTATAATATATGAATTTAAATTCTTAATACCTCTCTCTCTCTTTCAGCTTTTATACTCACTAAAGGATTGGGAGACTGGATTAGACAAAAAAAAAAAAAAAAGGGAGAGTGTAAGCAAAATGAGTGTCCTCTTGAAATATATCTTTTCTGAATGATTACCCCCTCCTCTTCCTCCTTTCATATTTATTTGCTTCTTTACTATTTGGGGAGCAGGGTTAACAGAAATCTCCCCAGTGACTCTTATCTTCACTGAAGTGCTCACCAAGGTAGAGTTTTAGAAGATAATTCTTGAGGAAAACTCAGAATGAGTACAGGGTCTCTTCTCTCTCTCCATTCTTAGGGAAGAAGAGAGCTAAATATATAATACTTATAAAAATTGAGCTTAAGTTTATGAGCAGTTTAAAGTGCCAAGTAGAGCTAGAATGGTATAGAGATAAGGTCTCTGGACATGGAATTGGAAGGCATTGGTGTAAGGCTTGGCTGTATCTCTTACTAGTGTGTGACCTTGGACAGTTTATTTCCCACCTTCGTATTTCCTATTTATTTGTATTTATTGTGGGGTAACACCTATTTCTTATACCTCACCAGATTGTTATTGAAATCAAATCAAATATTATGTGTAGAACAAAGCACATACTATATATATGTGTGTGTATCTGTGCTGTATGTGTGGAAAATCTAACAGGTAGTTTTTGCAGTGTCTCAGGAATTCAAGAAATTCTGGCGGAGTTTTTGGAGGCAGTCTCATAGGCAGGTCCTATGTTTCTTCTTCCCTTGGACACAGCTCTACTTTTTATTTATAAATAGATAATGGCACCCCACCCTAGTACTCTTGCCTGGAAAATCCCATGGACAGAGGAGCCTGGAGGGCTGCAGTCCTTGGGGTCGCTGAGGGTCGGACACAACTGAGCCGACTTCACTTTCACGCATTGGAGAAGGAAATGGCAACCCACTCCAGTGTTCTTGCCGAGAGAATCCCAGGGACGGGGGAGCCTGGTGGGCTGCCGTCTATGGGGTCGCACAGAGTCGGACACGACTGAAGCGACTTAGCAGCAGCAGCAGCAGCAGATAAGCTAATGACACAACTTTCTTCTGTTGATTTTTAAAGGCTCTGCTGCTAGGAACAGAGTTTGAAATGTACATATAACAAGTCTGTTCACTCTTCAGTCATACTAATAGCAAGTGCAGTGTGTTTAACACTGTGTAGATGAGGTAGGTCAGGTGACCATATTTATTTTAATACCTTTCAAACTTTTGGTCTCCAGACTACTTTATCCAAAATTACTAATGACCCCAAGGAGTTTACCTAGAAAATCCCCTTAAATAGAAGAGTACCCATGCATGCATGTTCCATTAACCACCAGGGTGATGATATCATCACACGTCATGTAGCCTCTGAAAAGTCCACTTGAACTCTCATGAGACAATGAAAGTGAAAAAAGCAATGTCTTAGTATTATTACAAAAATAAGTTTGACCTTGTAAGGCCCATGAAGGAATCTTAGGGACCCCAGGAGACCCAAGACCACACTTTGAGAACCACTGACACAGTATTTTGAGGGAAACACCAAGGTACTGAATTATACATTAAGTCAGATGTGTATTTTTTCCATCTCTGCTTGAGGCTCAGTGAAATTGGAATGATGATTGAGAGTCACTTTGAGGAGATTTTATGTTTTCGGTAGTATCATCACTCTTTAAATCTGTGTTTTAAAATCTTTATAAAAGTTATATTTGGCTTCTTTCATTGAAGTATAGCAGCCATTTTTCTCTCCCAAGAAGCAAAAATAAACCACCAATTTGAGTTAAAATAGCATTTGGACCTTGCATTTAGCCATTGAAAAACGTCTTCATTTGGTTGCTTATTTCTTTTATAGGTTTGTGTATGCTGAAAAATTCTTTTGTCACTCAATAAAGTGACCTTTCAGAAAGTTAGAGATATAGAGCATCATTACACAGATATACACTCTTTCTTTTAACAGAGTGGCTTTTATTTTAGGACATCCTTGAGAAAAGCAATGTAGTACTCATTTCTTTAAGCAATTCATTATAGTGCTTGCTTAATATTTCAATAATACATTTTAATTGGACACAATTTGCTCCTTTTGTCTAATTTTTTATAAAGTTATCTGCCCATTTATAAGCAAAGACAAAGGCATGTTGGTTCCCCAAAGTACTTTTTCTGCTTCACTTTGAGGACATCTGTAGCCTGAATAGTTTTTAGTCCCTCCCGATAGGTCTCCTCTCAGCTGCTCTGTGTTTTTACTTCTCTCGAGGGGTTAATTCTTTACAGCTGTATCCTGCCTTCCAAGAATCTAACATGTGCAAATTATTAATCTTTTTCTATTGCTACAGTAACTCCCCAGGCCATAAACACCCCCTACCTAAAACTGGCCCTTTTCCAAGAAAAACTTTGGTGTTCTTTCCCTGGAAAGATAATTTGGTCTCCTTTGGCTTACATTGTTATTTAGAACAATTGATAAAATACAGAAATTTACTTCCAAACAATTACTTACAAACAGAAATTTAATCTTCATTTTTCAATCTATCCACTGTTGTATACTTTGTGTCTGAATTTTGCATTTCGTTTATTAGAGAAATCAACCTACTTATATTTTCAAGACTATACTTTTCAAGTTTTTTTTTCTTACTATTATTCTAATTATATCAGGTAGGACTTTTTAGTAGGAAAAAAGTGTGTATCCTTTCCTTCAGTGTAAGTAAATTACGCTTTTTCAAGTATGACTTTCATGTACTTATACTTACAATCTATATCATGCTTTTGTATATAAATATATTAATATTTATTTGTAAGGATGAAAACAAACTTAGAGTATTATGGTAAGAATTTATATTAATATACAAATATGATGACTATTCATAGCCTAGCTTCTCAATTTACACCTAAAATATACTTTATTCTAGATTTATATATCCTTTTGGAGTTACTGAAAGATGGTCACTGCTTGGCCATTTCTCTTTGCCTCTATGACCTAAGTTTTGTTCATTTCTTAGCTAGTGGTTGAATACTCTTATGACATTTCTAACCTTCAAAATAGATCATTTATTTTAAAAGTTAAATATGTCTTTATAAAATATTAAGAAATTCTAGGAATTGCATTTCTCAGTGATTACATGCCTCTAGTGGTGTTCTGAGGCACAAGGCAGAGGGGCCAGTGATTTTTACCACCTGACAAGTGCAATAATCCCCTAGAACTGCAAGGCCTGAAGCATCTTATTGCTGTTATGAAACAGAATTTATAAATAAAAATAAGGAAAACAGAGCCATGCACTTCCTGGCTCCACTGACATTGATATGACAGCCAATCAGAAATTTCCATTTATGCCAAGATTGCCAAACCAATAATTTTAGCAATAAAGCCTGCTCCAAAAAGTATTAAAATGATTTGCCTCTAATACATGTTTAAACACAAAGGAAGTTTAAAGGTAGGTTTGTTATAATTCAGACATACAGTCATTTTAATATATACAGAGAACCCTCCTGTAGACCAATTAAAAGGAGCTTCCAAACAATGCTGACTCTTAATTCACATAATATTATAACTCAAGCAAGTTACATTTCAACATTTTTAGATAAGCTATATAAGAGTAGAAAAAAGGATTAGGACAATAGTGAGATTTGAATTGCATTTTGTATTATTTCAACTGCATTTTAACAGTCTTTAGGACTAAAAGAGGGAATAATGCAGAAGGGACAAACTTGTATAGATTATTTTTTTCATTACATGCATTATTCCAGTTTAAAAATGTCAGTCGCTTGTCATGTTAGCTAAGAATGCATTCACTACTGTACATATCTAAAGCTAGAGTTAAACTGAGAATTTTGCAAGGGACAGATACAAAGAAGTGATTTTTTCCTTCTCTCTGTATATAAAAATAGAACTTTCAGAAATGTCATGGCTGACACATTTAGCTGCTGGACATTGAAAAACCTCTTTCTGACTCACAACCTGTGACTGGAACTCTGTCAGAGTAATCAAGAGATGTTATACTACAGAGCACAAACAGTAGAAGAGGCTTGGCTGTTTGGCCTTGTTTTTAAAGCAAAAGTGATTTAAATTTGGATCATAAATAAATGTTTCTTATACTCTTCATCTTTAAAATGTAGAAAAAGAATTCATTGTGTAAGATCTTTGTACAGCTGTCTAATTCAGTGAGTATTTTTTAGGAGTATATGGACTACTGAAACAGCATAACATGATAGGAAAGAAACATGACAATAAATATGAAGAATTACTTTTCTGAAATCTTATTGTAATTAGTGATGACCATACCAGGGCTTCCCTGATAGCTCAGTTGGTAAAGAATCTACTTGCAGTGCAGGAGACCCCAGTTTGATTCCTGAGTTGGGAAGATCCGCTGGAGAAGGGATAAGCTACCCACTCCAGTATTCTTGGGCTTCCCTAGTGGCTCAGCTGGTAAAGAATCTGCCTGCAATGCGGGAGACCTGGGTTCAATGCTTGGGTTTGGGAAGATCCCCTGGAGGATGTCTAGTGATGTGTGGCTCTAGAGTTAGATTCAAATTCTGCCTCTGACAGTTACTAGTTGTGTGCCTTCGGGCAAGATACTTAATTGTTATGAGCATACATTTTCTCATCCTTACAATAGGGAAGATACCTAACAGCTCTTGAGGTTTAACAAATCAAGTAATAATTTGAGACTAGCACCTTGTCTGGCTTCGAAAAGGAATTTGTTAAAACAAAGGATTGTTTTCTTCCTTGATTCCATTTCTAAAATTATTTTTGCACTTTCTTGTCCAAGCTGTGACATTTTTCCTGTGTCCACATTTCCCAGGGAAATCATCTGAATTGCGTTTTGCCCTGCTGGTCTAAGTCTACTATTCAAATGAGCGATACTCCGTCCTCCTGTTTTCTTTGAATGTATCTGTTCCCTAGAGTGCACCCGTTCTCTTATTCACTCTCTCTGGTTTTATCTAAGTAGAAACTTAACCATTCTAGGAAATTACAGGCTAAAGTATTTTTATTAATAAGAAGAGTCACAAAATCTTAGAGCCTGAAGGGACCTAATGGATTAGAGATCATAATCTCAAATGCCTACCGGGCTAAGCAGATATAGTAAATAAGCAAAATGTGCTGGGTGAGTGCAGATGACTGTTGAAGGCTAGAGTAGAGGTAGGTGGGTGGAATGGTGAAAGGGATAGATTAATACGATGACATGTGGTATCTAGACTTATTGTGGCATTCACTTTGTAGTATATACAAAGATCAAATTATAATGCTGAACAGAAGAAACTGATATAATGTTCTGTAACAACTTTACCTCGATAAAAATAATAATTAAAAAAAAAAAAACAAACCTGAAGAGAAGAACTGAAACCACCTAAGGGGAGCTTACATCTGTAGAGGGCAGTCACTTTCCAACTCAAGCAAAGTGTTGCCATATGGTGATTTCAACACTGTATTGGGACAGATTTTTGAGTTAAAAGAAGAAAAAAGAAATTTTATGTGAAAAATTTTAGTTGAAAATCCTGTTGTTGTATAAAAACACCAATGTGAACCAAATATATCTATTAGCTAGATCCACACAACAGGTTGCCATTTTGGAACCTCTGTTAGATCATCTGATACTGATAACCTTGTGTTCAAATGAAGACACTGAAAAGGAGAGTCAAATTAACTTTTCCAAAGTTAGATGTGGCAAACATCTAACTTTGTGTAACTCAGATTTCCAGTCCCATGCTCTAAGAATACCCGCCACATTTGGCCATTTTTTGTCTTCATTCCTTTCAACATATATGTGATGTTTTGGAAGTATATTCCTTTCTTCAGCTTACAGGTATGATATATGATGATATTCTTTCCTTACACTAAAGAATCATCTAGTTCATTCCTAAGTGAAGTGTGTCTATAGTGGATTTGATCAAGAAACTGATACGTTAACATTCAAAACTAGTTTGTGTATCTTCTCCAAATATATGAATTTATCTTCCCACTAACCTTTGCCACACTCTAGAATTATTTGAAATTATTTGCCTTGAGATTATTATTATTATGACATTTTAATATACTAGGACAATTTAATATTTCACTGGACTCAGATACATAATTTAACTCTTTGGGATTAACTCAATGTTTCAGATTAGTTTATGTATCTGTATATTTCACTAGGTCAAGTTTAGACTTCTAGAAATCAAGAGATTAGTAAGTGAGAGTATCTTACTGTGGAGAATATCAGCATGTTATTCTGTTATATAAAAATGAAAAGAAAAACCCTTTGTTAATTTGTGCATGGAGGTTTTTATATTGAGGGTTTCCTTAACCTTTAAAATCTAAAAGCTGATTGGCAGTTTATAGACAAACTTGAGGTAATTTTGGCATTTTACCTTACAGTAAATCATAACTCAAGTTTAAAAATCTTTAGGCAAATTTCTTATATTATTATTCATAGCTTGATACCAGTTGTTATGAAAAGTTCTAAATTCCCTTGAGACTTCTTATTTGATTATTTGAATGTTAATGTGGCATGCCTATATTTTCAATACTAAATTCAAAGCCATCCTGGCCATGTGCTAATTGAATAGAACTGTCCATTCTAATTGTGGATAATAGGGATTAGGATGCCAAAAATATAGTGCCTTGATTAGATCACATGGCATCATTTCAGGGCTGTGAAATACTCTTCTCTCTGGTTTTGCCCTTCCTTTGAGTTGCCCAGTCTTCTACGTGACCCCAACTTGCTTCAGGATTTTTAACTGTTCTACTAACCAAGGCGGATGCATTTTCTGAGCTTACTGGTGAGAACAGAAGTTTCTCAAGTGCTGTAGGAACTAATTAATATGCATATTATTCCAGTAAAGAATAATTATTTCATGTGTATCTTTGTGAGAGAGAATGACTGTCATGATGGTTACTTACTTGGGCCAAACCCATTGCTAAAACAGAAAGAGATTCTTTAATGATGGTATTTTAATTCTATAAAGCTCTTAACATAAATTTGTAAATGTGTATGTGGTTGGATGGCATCACCGACTCAATAGACATGAGTTTGAATGAACTCCGGGAGTTGGTGATGGACAGGGAGGCCTGACGTGCTGTGATTCATGGGGTTGCAAAGAGTTGGACATGACTGAGCAACTGAACTGAACTGATGTGTGCATATATGAAGAAGTTTTTAATACCACACTTAAATTGCCTTTCTCTGATTGATAAGCAGTATATAAAAAATAAGCTCAGAAATTACAAAACTTCCTTAAGATTTGGGAAATTAAAAAATTTACATGGGGTTAAGGAGATAATTAGAGAAAACAATTGTAGTGATTTTGCTTAATGGAATGCCACACTTATTAGGTGATTGTAAAAAGCAAAACACCACACTGTAACAGGCATAAGAAATACCATGATAAATAAACTATGGTCTTTCTGAAATTTCCTCTTTATTGACCTTATTCACCTAGGGTGGAAGGTTAGTTGCTTATTACACAGGCTAAACCATAAAGTGATATACATAAGAGAGAAAACCCAGTATCAGAAGAGATTACTGATGGCTAGTAGGTGGTTATCTAGGTGAAGCAGCCAGTGTCAGGGTGCAGTGGGGAATGAATACAAGGTTAGATAATCAGTTCAAGAACAGGACTAGCCCTTAGACTTTAATATGTAGCAGAATTTGAGACAGGAAAACTAGAATTGAGCAACAGAAAAAAGACTGAATTTCTAGACTGAGGATATAGAATGTAAATGTGACCCAGAGATAAGTCAAACACCTGGTTCCTTTACTTGAAAACTAGCTCAACTTGACCCTTTACCTACACACAAGGGGGAAGCTGTATTGATCTGAGGAGTTTGAACACCTCTGTCTAGTCATTGGATGACTACTACACAGATATACATGGAGTGACCCACTGGACTTCAGGTTTAAAAATTAAGATTAGTATAAAATATACTGAACAAAGACATTGGTAGCCATGCACTACTAGGGAAACAGCTTCCACAGATTAATTCCTGACTTGATACTAAAATAAACATACAAAAATGAAAAAAATATTCAGAACAATAGTTCTCAGGGGAAATATATCATCCAGGGTTGCTACAATATGTAACCTAAAATATCTACCTTTTAATAAATGTAAATAAATAAAGAACCATGCAGAGAAAAGTGTGACCCACACTGAGGGACAAGAACAACAAAAAGTCAATAGACTGTCTCTGAGGATATAGATCTTTAACAAAGATTTCAAAGCAGCAATTGTAAATATTTCAATTAATTAAAGGAAATTGTGTTTAAGTAATTGAAGGAAAATATGAGAAAGATTCATAATATAGGAAATCTTAATACAGAAATAGAAACAAAAATAAACAGAAATTCTAAAGTTGAAAAGTACAGTAATGGAAGGGGAAGATCCCTTCCATCTTATAGCAGATATAAGCTGGCAGAAGAAAGAACCAGGGAACTTGAAGATAGATCAGTAGATGATGGGTAGATCAGCATAAATGATCCAGGTAAGAAAATATAGAAAAATGTTAAAGAAAAATAATTAGCACTTTAAAGATCTGTAGGATAATATTGAATATGCCAACATATGCATAATCGAGTCCCACCTCCCATAAGAGAGGAAAAATAAAGATAGGAAACATATCTGAAGAATAATGGTCAAAAATCTTCTCAAAGTTGTTGTTAAACCATATACAGGATCAAGAATCCCAGTGTATTCCAAATGAGATAAAGACAAAGAGATTCATGACCTGTCATAATCAAGTACTGAAACCCAATGCCAAAGAGAAAATCTTGAAAGCCTGTAAGAGAACATGGTCAGATAATGGCCGATTTCTCATCTGAACAACTGGAAGCAAACAGGTAGTATAGTGACCTGTCTAAAGTGTTGAAAGGAAAGCGAGTTTGTTGCCAGTAGGCCTGCCTTAGAGATTTATTGTTGTTAGTCACCACGTTGTGTCCAGCTGCTTGTAGTCCCATGGACTGTAGCCCGCCAGGCTCCTCTGTCCATGGGATTATCTTGGTAAGAATACTGGAGTGGGTTGCCATTTCCTCATCCAGGAGACCTTTCCAACCCAGGGATCAAACTCATGTCTCCTACACTGGCTGGTGGGTTCTTGAAGGAATTTCTTCAGGTGAAGAGAATTATAAAACCAGAGAGTAACTTGAATCTACAGGAAAAAGTAAATAGTGCTGGACAGTATACAGGTAAATGTTTTAAAAAAGCAATATGTTTTTTCTCTTCTTGTTTTATCTAAAGAATATGATTTTTCTTTAAAGCAATACTTATAACACTGTGTTGGTCTGTAAAAAGGTAGGAGGAAATGGAACCATACAGGAACATGTTGCTATATTTTACTAGAATTAAGCTAATGTTAAAATAGATTTTGATAAATTAAGATCCATGTTGTAATTCCTAGAGCAACACTGAGAAAATATCATTAAAACATTAATAGAGGAATTAAAATCATAACAGTATATTTAACACAATGAAGCAGAAAAGAAGAATGAAGTTATTACATTATTAAAAAACTAATAGTGAAGCAACAAATATAAATCCTACTATATCAGTAATTAAATAGTAACAGATTAAACATTCCAATCAGAGTAAGAGATTGTCAGACTAAATAATAATGCAAGAATCAACTATAAACTGCATAAGAGACTCACTTAAGTTACAGAGATATAAATATGTTGATAGTAAGATATGGGAAAAGATATATCATACAAACAGTAATCATAACAGAGACGGAGTAGCTATATTAACATCATACAAAAATAGAATTTAAGAGAAGAAATATGAGCAGGACATTTCATGATAATAAGGGCCAATATCAGAAACATACAAATAACCATTATAACTATAAACACACCTATCAACAGAAGTCCAAAATACATTAAGCCAAATCTGACAAAACTGAAGAAAAAATAAAGCAATTAACAAATTATGGTTGGAAATTTCAACCTGGTGTTTAATTCCCAGCTACTCTAAAAAACTATAGAACAACTAGACAGACTATCAGCAAGGATACAGAAGACTTGAACTCAGCAAGGATATAGAAGGCTTGAATACTTCTGTCTACTTAATTGACCTGATAAATTTAGAACATATCTTTTAATATAGCAGAATACATGTTTCCAAGTGCACACAAGACTTTTTTTCCAGGATAGACCATATACTCGACCAAAAAATTTTTTCAGTATATTTTAAAAGATAGACTTCATTCAAAGTATGCTATATGATCATAATGGAATTAAATTTAAGAAGTCATCAAGAAAAATAATTTTTAGGAAAATTCCAAGTATTTGGAAAGTAAGTGACACAGTTCTAAATAACCTGTAGGCCAAAGAAGAAATCAGAAGAAAATTTAGAAAACATGTTTAATAAAAATAGAAACAGCATATCACAGTGTAGGAAACATAGGTAAAACAGTGCTTAGGGAAAAATTATAGTTTTAAATGTCTATATTGTTAACAAAGGCCTCACATCAATAACCTAAACTTCGACCTTAGGAAGTAGAAAAGGAGGGTAAAATGAACAGAAGGTAATTAGTAGGAAAAAAATAATAAAGATCAGAGTGAAAATCAATAATATATTTTTTATCTATTATTTTATAGTGAAAATGAGTGAAATTAAAAGTTTATTCTTTGGATTGTTAAGACTTCAGGCTGCCCCTGCAGGGGGCACAGGTTCAATCCCTGGCAGGAAAATGAAATCTGTTATGCAGTGTGGTGTGGTCCAAAAAAACAAGTTGGTTCTTTGAAAAGTTTAGCAAAGTTGGTATACCTTTAGGTAGACTGACAACAAAGGTCTGTCTAGTCAAAGCTATGGTGTTTCCAGTAGTCATGTATGGAGTGAGAGTTGAACTATAAAGAAAGCTGAGCACCAGAGAACTGATGCTTTTGAACTGTGGTGTTGAAAAAGACTCTTGAGAGTCCCCTGGACTGCAAGAAGATCCAACCAGTCAATCCTAAAGGAAATCAGTCCTGAATGTTCCTTGGAAGGACTGATGCTGAAGCTGAAACTCCAATACTTTGGTCACCTGATACAAAGAACTGACTCATTTGAAAAGACCCTGATGCTGGTAAAGATTGAAGGCAGGAGGAGAAGGGACCGACAGAGGATGAGATGGTTGGATGGCATCACTGAATCGATGGACATGAGTTTGGGTAAGCTCCAGGAGTTGATGGACAGACCCTGGCGTGCTACAGTCCATGGGGTCCCAAAGAGTTGGACGTGACTAAACGAATGAACTGGGACTGACAAAGCAAAAAAAAAGACTCAAACTAACTAATTCAGAAAATAAAGAGGGAATATATTCACCAACCCAAGCATTAGACAAATTGAACAGATTTGTCATTTTTCAGTTCAGTTCAGTTCAATTCAGTCACTCAGTTGTGTCCGATCTTTGCGACCCCATGAATTGCAGCACGCCAGGCCTCCCTGTCCATCACCAACTCCCAGAGTTCATTCAGACTCACATTCATCAAGTCAGTGATGCCATCCAGCCTTCTCATCCTCTGTGATCCCCTTCTCCTCCTGCCCCCAATCCTTCCCAGCATCAGTCTTTTCCAATGAGTCAACTCTTCGCATGAGGTGGCCAGAGTACTGGAGTTTCAGCTTTAGCATTATTCCTTCCAAAGAAATCCCAGGGCTGATCTCCTTTAGAATGGACTGGTTGGATCTCCTTGCAGTCCAAGGGACTCTCAAGAGTCTTCTCCAACACCACAGTTCAAAAGCATCAATTCTTCGGTGCTCAGCCTTCTTCATAGTGCAACTCTCACATCCATAAGAAGCTGACAAGCTGATTCTGAAATTTATGTGGAAATTCAGAGGACTTAGGATAGCCAAAATAATTTTGAGAAAGAAAGACAAGTTGGAAGCCTTGTATGTTATCTAATTTCTGCTGCTGCTGCTGTCACTTCAGTTGTGTCTGAATCTGTGTGATCCCAGAGATGGCAGCCCACCAGGCTCCTCTGTTTTTTGGATTCTCCAGGCAAGAATACTGGAGTGGGTTGCCATTTCCTTCTCCAATGCATGCATGCATGCATGCATGCATGCATGCTACCATCGCTTCAGTTGTGTCCGACACTGTGCGACCCTATGGACAGCAGCCTACCAGGCTCCTCTGTCCACGGATTCTCTAGGCAAGAATACTGGAGTGGGTTGCCATTTCCTTTTCGATCTAATTTCTAACTTTATTCTAAATGTACAGTATCGAGGAAATATGATCTTTCTATGAGGTCAATGAGACAATGAAACAGAACTGAGAGGTCAGAGATAAAGCTTTATATTTATGGTCAATTGATTGTCTATAGTGTTGACAATACAATTTAATAGGAAAATTAAGTTTTATTCAAGACATGGTTCTAGGAAAATTTAATAGCCATATGTAAAATGAACTTAGACCATTACCTCACACTGTATGTATGATATGCTTGTGTACAGGAGTTCAAAGGGAAAAGCAGTTCTAATGTTGTAGAAAGATGCAAGGCTGTGGAATAAAACATAGTGACATGATTAGGAGCCTAGTATCTGTAAATGTAGGTATACAGTGTTAAGAGAAGTCTTGGAATGATAAACTAGGTCTGACCTTATCCTAAATTCCATGGGGAAGAACTAGCCAAATGATCTCTAGTTCTGATCTCTCCTTCACACTAAGGAGACTAAACAGTTGAAGGGTGGGATGGGGAGGGGGGTGGAAGGGAGGTTCGTGAGAGAGGGGACATGTGTGTGCTTATGGCTGATTCTGGGCTTCCCTGGTGGCTCAGAGGTTAAAGCGTCTGCCTCCAATGTGGGAGACCTGGGTTCGATCTTTGGATCGGGAAAACCCCCTGGAGAAGGAAATGGCAACCCACTCCAGTATTCTTGCCTGGAGAATCCCATGGACAGAGGAACCTGGTAGGCTACAGTCCATGGGGTCACAAAGAGTCGGACACAACTGAGCGACTTCACTTTCATGGCTGATTCTTGTTGATGTCTGACAGAAAACCACAAAATTCTGTAAAGCAAAGCTGAAGGTAAAGCAAATATCCTTCAATTTAAAAAAAAGAAAAAGAAAAAGTCTATTTGCAAGACATGCCCATTTGAGATGTCCCCACACATCTTAAATTAAACATGGGCCAATTTTTTCCTAATGTCTTTCCCAGTTCTCTTTCTCAGCTGGTGACCATACCATTCATCCAAGTTGTTCAAACAGAAACAACTGTTCTTAATGCTTCTGTGTTTGCTTCTCTATATCAAATTACTCCACAAGTTTTATTACATTTTATATACTTCTATATTTTTCTCTAATCTTTCTCTCTCTCTGTCTTTTTTAACCTTTGTACCTCCACTGTCTTGATTGAGACACTCATTTTTTTCCCTGGACTACTGAAATGATCTTTAAGTTACTATTTTTAGTCTTGCCTCATTTGTTATATTTACAACATTGCTTTCAGTGATTCATCTGAAATTCAGACCCGATTGTGTCATTCCTTGCTTAAATTCTTTCAGCTACTGAATGGGAATAGTTCAAGAGATTCACGCAGACTTTCCATTTCTGACCCAGGCCTACCAACATTGAGCCCTTAGTACTTTTTCAGGCAGTATTACCAGTCCATACTGTTTTCTTACCCTATTTTTCCTTTATGCCTTTCTCAGTTTTCCTATATCCACTGAATTTATCTTCACTCAAAAGGCTACCCTTGTGGCTCAGCTAATAAAGAACCCACCTACCAGTTCAGGAGATGTAAGAGATTCAGGTTAGATCCCCGGGTCAGGAAGATCCCCAGGAGAAGGAAATGGCAACCCACTCCAGTATTCTTGCCTGGAAAATTCCATGAACAGAGGAGCCTGACAGGCTTTAGTCCATGGGATTGCAGAGAGTCTGACACAACTGAGCCTGTGCTTGGGCATGCACACTCGCACACCCACCCATCCACACACAAACTCAGTGTCTCCAAGAAGCTCTTTGTGAACTCTTATCTCCTTTGTGCCTGATTAGATGGTCTTGTTATCAAGATTTAAAGAAAATCATCCTTTATTGCATGCTCCATTATAATGAACAGTTTATGTGTGTCTGTCATTCTAGGTTGTGAATCTCCTGAAAATAGAGCTCACACACAAAATGTGTTTATTGAATGGAATGGATGATGAGTGAAAGTAGATAGTTGATGGTAATGTAGAGAATGGACTGGAGAGGGAGACAGCCTGAGGAAATGGCACCTGGCGAAGTTTGGTATGTCTCCATTTAAAAATTTCAGCACACAAAACATGCTTTGTGAAAAGTTAAAAATTATTATTTTTTAGTACTTTTGAACTTGACAAGAGAAGACTTAGTGCAAAATGCAAAGCAAGTTTAATAGCATGCCATAGCAAACATGGTAGGTCTGAATCTGAAGCACGTCTCTGTGCTTTGTTCTGAGCTCAGGACGTCAAATTATTGCCATCTCAAGTGCTAAATATCATTGATTAGCGGATACTAAGAGCGCTGTGTTTAGGACTTTAAAATCAGGCCCAAGTTCTGTAGAGAAGATTGCCACAGTAAATAATTAATGTCTGTTGTGGCTACAGGACAGTAGTGTGACTTAATGAGGTTTAAAGGATTTCCCAAACCTGTCAACGGCCTTTGTCTTATTCAACACTATATGAATGACTAAAAGACACAAATGGTATGCTTACCAGAATTGTAGATATTACAAAACTAGGAAGAATATAAATATTTTGGGCAGCAATCACATCAAAATGAATGTATAGCTGGCAACGTTGCTCTAATAAATTAAATGTAGCTGGCATTAATGTAGAATCCTACACTTGCATCAAAAACCTACTGTACAATTTCTGGATGTTGAAAGAAAAAGTACTTAAGAAATTGATTTAACAATAGGCATGAAGTGAAAGTGAAAGTTGTTCAGTCATGTCTGACTCTTTGCCAATTCTCTAGGCCCGAATACTGGGGTGGGTAGCCTTTCCCTTCTCCAGGGGATCTTCCCAACCCAGGGATCTAACCCAGGTCTCCCACACTGCAGGCAGATTCTTTACCAGCTAAACCACAAGGGAAGCTCAACAACAGGCATAAAAGGAGTAAGTAGCATAATAAGACAAGACCACAATATCCTGACTATATTCTGGTTCATTCTGTGATGACCTGACTTGACAGGGCATTTATCCTTAAATTTTGGCATTCCCTTTAAAAGGAACTTTGAGAGGAAACATAAAACCATATTAAATTGGAAAAGTTGAATGAACCTGAGTAAGAAATGGAGCATTATCACGTGGAACATAGATTTGACTTTTCCTAGATCTGAATTCTAGAGCAATACTGGCCACATGGCAAGCAAAAGAAAAGGAGACTCAGGTTTAGTTCCAAGGATTAGAGGAGTCTGAAAATAGAATTGGCCACCTTGAATATTTCAGGGCATCACTGGAGGTGCTCATGACAAACTAGAGAGACAGTTTTCAGGAATCCACTATATTTATATTAATAGTTTCTGTTCAGACCTAGTGCCAAGGTGTATAACATCAAATGATTGAATTTCTCATGAATACAACTATAGGTTTTCTTGCAGTGAGATGCTGGAGATCTAGTGCTCGTCCTGGCCTTGCCACTGAAAAACAGTAATAAGAGTAATCCTTATAAATACAAATTATATTACACCATTTGTCTGTTCATAGCCCTCCAATTGCTTCTCATTGCATCAGAGAAAAATCTGGATCCTTTCTTACCTTCAAGGCTCTATAGCTTCTAATCTTCTTTCTCTCTCTTATCTTCTTCTCCCTGCTTCATCTCCTTTTTGTCTCATGTGAATTACCCATAGACTTCTAGGCTATTCCTCAAATATCTTATACATACTCAAACCAAAACTTTTGTTCTACCTGAGTACTGGTTAAAATTTTTCATTATTTGATAGCATTTCAGGTTACAGTTTTTACTTGAAATTTTAGACGTCTGGCCTCCTTTGAAATATTAGGAAGTTTGACAGTGATGGACTCACATTTCCAGATAACAGCATCAGCCAAAGCTGCATGGTAGCTGTTTCCTTTAAATGGAACCTGTGCTTTCCAGTTCACAAGTTCAGACCAGGCTGAGTCACTATTTATTACTGGTTTTGCCTCTATAAGCATTTGAGTTTGAGATCCTTGTGCTATTATGTGTGATGCTGGTGCACTTACAGTGCTTCTTGAATTTTAGTGTGTAATAATCATCTGGAGAACTCAGAGTTAAAATCACTGGGCTAACCTAGATAATTTTGATTAAGAAGGTCTGGGCTGGAGACCCCACATCTCTCAGAGAGTGCTGATGCTCTGCTCTGAGGCCCAAACTGGCAGTGGTTTATGTTTTCATTCATAGTGGTTTCTCCCACAGAAATATTCACTTTTAAAATTAGTAATCAGAAACTGGTAGTTTAAAAATATGTATTGGGAAAATTCCCTGATGTTGCAGTGGTTAGGGCTCTGAACTCTCACTCCTGAGGACCCGAGTTGGGCCTCTGGAAGCTGTGTGGCATGGCAAAAAAAAAAAAAAAAAAAGAGAAAACATATTGTTGTCATTGTGCTTTCTTGTATATAAATGGTAACAGTTAAGCTGCTCAGTCCTTATATATTAGGCCATGAGATTTTTGTTCTTTACCTCCCCAGGGTACTTCAACTGTCTTCTGATTTTACCCTGAGTTATGAATTGGTCCTCTGGAATAAGCTAGGTAATCATTAGCATTTCAATAGCAGTTTCTATCCAAGTTATTTTGAAAATACCATCTGGTAGCAAATATTAACAACTTCATAGTAGCAGAGAAACCAAGACTGGGAAGAGATAATCGCCATCAAATTAATACTTACAGAGCACAGGAGGCCCATCTCTCAGACAAAGCAAGGACTAGCATTTACTGTCTCTATAAACAAGAAGCAGAGCTGGTGACAGAAGTGAAGTATGAGGGGCTGGGTGACTTGACCAAGCTCACACAGGTGTCAGATACCCAATTGCTTTTCCAACAGTCCTGTTCTGCTTTCCACTGAAAACTATAAATCATTTAATTAACAGAATCATGTATGAAAGAAAATTAGAGGTAAAACTCCACTGCCTTTAATCTGCAGAAGTAGAATTGTTTCTTCAATTGCAGGTTTCATAGCACTCGCCTGGCCCTCGGCAGGAAGCCACCGAGCTCACTGTGCTGCTCCGGGATCCTCGCAGGCTGGTGTGGAGCGTCTACAGAGATGCGGGGAGCTGAGGGTCTTCAGCAGCTGTGTCCTGCAGTGCAGACACCATGAAAAACCTAAGGATCACTTCATATTTTCGTGGGTTGCTCAGGGTCATCTCTGATATCTCATTCCCAAGTTTCGAGCGTCAGAGAATTCACATGGCGTTCAGGAACAGTGGTTGCTGACCCAGGCTGCAGGCTAAGGAACTGTTTGGAGACCTGCGGTGGGACTGGGTATGGCTCCATAAATAAGACCACTTTCTCTGAGAGGACTTCTCTCCCATGAAATGGTGACACAGGCCTAATTCCATCAAGATTTAGAGGCAAAACTCAATAAATTGATTCTCAGGGGCTGATACTTCTTAGAAACTATTACTTAGGAAAATAGAGCAGTCACTGACTTTTATTCAATCTGCGCTAGTTGTGAGAAAGAATCCTGATCTTCGATACCAGAGGACTATGAAGTATAAAAGTCAAGGCAAGTTTCAGTCTCTCATCTTGGTGTTCCTTCTGTCAGTGTTTCTCTAGAGTCTGATACCTCTTTTTCTGGAATCATCTGTCCAAGAGTCAATAACCAGTTACCTGCTGAGTGCCTTCCATGTGTCAGACACTGATCTAGGCACAGAAAATTCAGCAGAGAACAATAGTCGTGCCCCTGTTTTAAAGGAACATATTAATATATTCTAATAGAGGAGATAATAAACACATAAATGAATAATGAAGCCAAGTCTGTTTGCTGAAAGTGCCTCCAATCAGATAAAATGGTGGTAAAGTCATGGAGAATAACAGAAGTGAAGGGGTGCTTTACCTGAGGTAGCAGAGAAGGTCTCTTTAAGGAGGGCAGTTCCTTTGAGCAGGGGAATGGCAAGTAAAAGGCACTGAGAGAAGAACACTTTTGGACTTTCCAAGAGAGCAAAAGGACTTGGAAAGTATAGGGAGGTAGGATTGGAGAAGTGAGTGGGAGAAGTGACTGGAAAAGATCATTATGACCTCATAGACAGTGTCATGGTTTTGTTTTATTGTATACAGGATGGGAATTCATGAGAGGTATCTAAGCATAAGAGTAATATAATTTATATTTTAGAAAGTGCTGTGTAGGAAGTGAATTGTAGGGTACAAGGTATGGGGACCCATTAAGAATTAATTTACGCTATTGATGATAGTGGCTTGGAATTTAGTTTTAGCAGCTGCATTGGTAAGAAATGGTAGGTATCAATAGAACATACTGATGGACTGGATACGGGATGGTAGGAAAAAGAGAGACATCAAGATGGCATGTATTTAGATGGAGACCTTGTGTGGAATCAGGACTTCTTGTATTGGCCATACTATGTTGAGATGCCTAGTGCATGTCCAAATGGAGATATTGTGGAGGTAGTTAATATTATAAATCTGGAACTCAGAACAGGCTGGAGTGAAGTATAAATGTGAATCATCAGCATACAGGTTGTATTTAAAGGGATACATCTGTTATATGTCCCACTGGATTAAAGATCCCTGATAGAATGAGCCTTTCAGACTCAAGGCACCTTGCTAAGGTTAATGCAGAAATGACTTTGGATTCAAGAGTTAAGATGAGGGAGCAGATATCAGGAACTGGGTCTTACAACTCCAGGAAACTAGCAAAATCCTTTTAGGTAGCAGGCCTTTGAACTGCCGATAGACATCTAAACAGGCTGAAATTTTGACGTGTTCTTTGGTGAGGGGGGTTACATGCTTGGATATATAGGAAGAGTTAAACATGGAGATAGTGGAGGACAGGGGAAGCCTGGCATCCCTGGGGCTGCAAAGAGTCAGACACAACTTAGCGACTGAACAACAATGACAGACATGTTTGACTTAGCTGTTGGGGGTAAATATCTGCTAGTATTTAACTTCAAACCTTCCATGGGCTTCAAAATAAAGATGGTGCAATATTATACCTTGGGCTTCCCTGATGGCTCAGACAGTAAAGAATCTACTTGCAATGCAGGAGACCTGGGTTCAGTCCCTGGGTCAGGAAGAGATCCTGGAGAAGGAAATGGCAACCCACTCCAGTATTCTTACTTCAAGAATTCCATGAACAGAAGAGTTTGGCAAGCTACAGTCCATGGGGTCTCAAAGAGCTGGACACAACTGAGTGACTAATACTTTTATTACATCTTAGTGCAGTGGTAAATACTGAGCGCAAGAGACAAAGAGACCTAGATTCTTGTTATCCCATTTACTAGCAGGCAGATAATTTGGCCAGTTTCCTCATCTTTAAAATGAGGCTCCTTTATTTGTGTTAGGAAGGTTAAAGTATACAGTTTGGCACCTAAAAGTCTCCCAATATCAACTTTGATCTCATTTTAAAAAATGAGATGTGGACATTAAAGATTGGATCAATTTATGGAAAGAACAGGACTTGTTTTAGAGACAATGTTAGTTATGAATCTACTGCTTCGATTAATAACTAACATCATAATACATAACTTTTTTCTTCTCGTAATTGTGAGCTGATTCTGTGACATCTGTCAACTGCTACTCAGCTAGGGATTGCAAAGCATTACTATTTGGCAGCCTGAATAAGACCCAAAGAAGTGAACATCAGTTCAGTCGCTCAGTCATGTCCGACTCTTTGCAACCCCATGAATCGCAGCACGCCAGGCCTCCCTGTCCATCACCATCTCCCGGAGTTCACTCAGATTCACATTCATTGAGTCAGTGATGCCATCCAGCCATCTCATCCTCTGTCGTCCCCTTCTCCTCCTGCCCCCAATCCCCCTAATATCAGAGTCTTTTCCAATGAGTCAACTCTTCGCATGAGGTGGCCAAAGTACTGGAGTTTCAGCTTTAGCATCATTCCTTCCAAAGAAATCCCAGGGCTGATCTCCTTCAGAATGGACTGGTTGGATCTCCTTGCAGTCCAAGGGACTCTCAAGAGTCTTCTGCAACACCACAGTTCAAAAGCATCAATTCTTCGGTGCTCAGCCTTCTTCACAGTCCAACTCTCACATCCATACATGACCACAGGAAAAACCATAGCCTTGACTAGACGGACCTTAGTCAGCAAAGTAATGTCTATGCTTTTGAATATACTATTTAGGTTGGTCATAACTTTTCTTCCAAGGAGTAAACGTCTTTTAAGTTAGTCCAGAGAAGCCAGGGAAGACATGTGATAGAGTTAGTCACATGTCCTTGGTCTAGTGTCTTAGCTTCATAAAAAGTTCTGCCTCTCCTCCCTTCTGTTTCAAGAATTTGAGTTCATGGACAACAGCTATTCATGATAAAATACTAGTGAGATCTTCAGCCTTTCACATGGGGCCCACACTGTGAATGCCGCAGGTCCTTTGCTGGCATCTCTTCTTATGAAAAGACCTAGAAACACTGATGTGGACTCTTGCTCAGAGTCTGTCTTAGTTGAGCCTTTGCTGCATTCCTGGTGCAGCTCAGAACCAAATGAATAATTAAACTCTTAGGCTGAGTAAGTGATTGTCAGCATGTGAAATTCTCCTATGAACTATGAAAGGATTTAGTTGAAATGGGTACTGCATGCAAATCTATTATTTTGTGGATCCTAGAGGTTCCTACAAACCCTGCAAGTATTCCTTTTTGAGTGAGTGGTATATTCTAGTACATCAAGGGTCACCTTAATAGCCTGAGTAGTGTGAGTTCCAGAAGGGTCTTAGGAGCCCACTCAGCCTCAAAACCCCTAAGCTCCTGAGGGATTTCTTAGGCAGTAGCTATATGTCTAGATCCACAGTGCCTATTGACTGCTAGGTAGGCTGTTGTATAAAGGGAAAGGGGGGATGACAGTTGCTACATGGCCTGATTTTTTTTCTTTTTGAAGGCTGCTAGAAAGAACCCTGCTTGCAAGTATCATTTCAACTGCATTGTGTGAAATTTCCTATTAAATTTTATTTGTTATTTTTTAAAATCATTGCTCTTTTAGAAATCCTCTGTTAAAATTTAGATTTTCCTCCAGTAGCTAACACATTAATTTGCGATAAGTCATTAACATCTTAGAGGAGACTGATATAGGTGGGAAGAAGATAAAAACTAAATTTATTTTACCAGGCAGAGAATCTAGACTGTGGGTGCTAAGAAAACCTAGTGTCCACGTATGAGAGAGCAAGGGTAAAGGATGCTGACATGCTAGGTTGCTTCAGTCCTTTCTGACTCTTTGTGACCCCCTGGACTGTAGCCCACCAGGCTCCTCTGTCCATGGGATTCTTCAGGCAAGAGCACTGGAGTGGGTTGGCATGCCCTCCTCTCGGGGATATTCTTGACTCATGGATCAAACTCGCGTCTCTTGAGTCTCCTGCATTGGTAGGCAGGTTCTTTACTGCTAGTGCCACTTGAGAAGCTCAAAGGATGCTGAGATGGTGCTAAATACCAGTTTTCCTGCTTTATGGGTCGGTCTTTGGACAGCTGTGGTGCAGAATAACAGTAGCATCCTGACTGAGCCTGTGTAGATAAACAGAATAGAGTGGCTTAGCTTGTGTCAGAGGACTTCAAACCCTGGGAGGAGAATAGAAAAATCATCCAATAAAGTTTGTATGTGATCACTGTCCTTCTGCCTCCCTATAGTTGAGAGGTAAACAATGATAGTTTCAGACCTGCAAATGACACCATATAAGAAGACTCATGGGTAGGAGCAGCTGCTCCATTTGGGGGCACTTGACTTGAAGTAAGGAGAATATTAAGTAGTTACTCTGAGTTCATGTATGATCAGTGGCTTAACTGTGTCTGACTCTTTGTGACCCCGTGGATTGTAGCTGCCAGGCTCCTCTGGCCATGGCATTTCCCAGACAAGAGTACTAGAGCAGGTTGCCGTTTCCTCCTCCAGGGGATCTTTCTGATCCAGGAATAGAACCCATGTCTCTTGTGTCTCCTGCATTGGCAGGCAGATTCTTTACCCCTGAGCCACCTGGGAAGCTGAATAGCAATAGCTGATCTCTATATTCAATCATTAAATATTTATTGAACACCAAATACAGTATCCCATGTTGTTGGGAATACACTGGTGAACACAAAGGGAAAAAACCCTCAAAAATCGTTGTCCTTATTCAACTTACATTTTACTGATGGAGAAATAAATAATAGGTAAGTTAATGAATGTTATGAAAAAGAATTATAGTAGAATAGAAGAGATAATGAGTCATCTGATAAAAGTGAATATGAAGTTTAAATACCGTAGTTCTCACTGAGATAGTAACATTTGAGCTGAGATTTGGAGATTATCTGAGAGGGTATCTGGGCAAAGAGGGTTTAGAGGGACAGTAATACAAAGTTCTTGATTTGGGTGCCTGTTTTGTATATATGAAGAGCTATGATGAGACCAGGAATGTAAGATTAAAAGGGAAAGACAGAAGAGGAAATCGGAGAGGTAACAGCAGAGGGAAGAAGTGCAGAGGTAGAAACTCTGTAGAAAACTGAGGGCCATTACCCTTTTAAAGATAAATGATTGTAGCCCATTGATTACATTCCAAATATTATCTGAACTCCTCTTTATGGAGAGTCTAACCTCTGGGGATTGTTCCAGTTATCTATTTTGGTACAACAGACCACTTCAAAAGTTAGTGTCGAAAAGAATAGGAATCATTTATTGTGCCTTTGAATCTAAAATTTTGGCAAGGCTCAGCAGGGACAACTGCGGAAGCTTGAAAGAGGTTAGGGACCTGCTTCTAAGATGGTTTGTTAACCTGGCTGCCAAGTTGATTGTGGCTTTTGGTTCCTCTGCCTGTTGACCTCTCCATGAGACACCTGGGCTTCCCCACAGCATGTTGGGTGGGTGTTAATAACAAGTGTCCCAAGAAAACTGGAAAATGAAACCTGCTGGTGTCATTTACACCAAGTTCGATGGATCAAATATTTATAGAGTCCAAGAGGAGGGAATGTAGACTACATTTATCAATAAGTGACATCTCAAAGAATCTGGGGAGCAAGTTTCCATAGGGGCTGAAGCAAATATAAAATTTAGGAAGTATGAGTCATGAATTTGGTAGCTTGAATGATGACATAGAATTAAATAGAGATATCTGAGGCCTAGAACTGCAGTAATACAGAGTTTGTCCTGATACATAGTTTGTTTGGAATTCATGCACTGTTTTGAAGCTACCAGACACATCCATTTGTTCAGTGATCATGTAAAGAAATGCATGTGATTTTTTCCTAGTAGTTGAAAAAGGTCCTGACAATTAGATGCATTCAAGAAAAAAATTTCAAGTTTTAGGTTTTGGGTTGAAGCGATTAAACAGACCCAATTATGGGGAAAGGGAATGTAAAACCCCACAGTTGTAAGGGGACCTTACACATATATGCCTGTATTCACAGCAGCAAAATTGTGCCATAACAATACAGCTGATTGCTCACTCAGAATGACCAGAGGCTGTAGAATGATTAAATAAATAAGCTTCTGTTTTTAAAATGCTTTAAAATGCTTCCAATTTATGGAATCGGTCAAATTTGCTTAATCTACACACGGACAAAAACTCAGACAATTAAGCTTTGATAGTCATAGTTCTGATATTGGGACGGCTTATAAAAATTGTAGGATATCTTCAGGAATAGAACTGATTGTGAGTAATACTGAAGTCTGTTTGATCTTTAGTTCATATTACCAGGAGAAAGGAAAGAAAAGGGAGGGAATTACCTTTCCCTGAGTGCCAGGCACTGGATTGAGTGCTTTTGATCTGTGATCTCATTTATCCTTCAAACAACTCTCTTTGGCAGTTATTATCAACCGTCTTTTTACAACTGAAGAAAGTGAGGCTCAGATCCTAAGTAACTTGCCCCAAGTGACACAAAGTAGTTTTCACAGATAGGATTTGAACTCATGGCTGTTTGATTACAAAGCCCTTGTACTTTCCAATGTATTAAACTGCCTCTGGAATCAGAAGGCTGTCCACAGAAAGAACTTGAGAGCTTGGTTGGTGTTCACCTTGATATTAAAGGAACAGTTGTGGGATTGTGGAGTATTAAAAGTGTTGCCCATTTTTTAACTTATCATTGAATTGATAAGTGTAGCCCATTGAAGCTAATATATAATTTTAGGATCATAAATAGTACTTCTACAAGAAAGCATACAAACATGAGTTGACAAACTAACATTTTCACATTATCTTTGGGAGAAGCAGAAGATCATGCTTTGAATGGACTTGCTTTACCTGAAACAGGCTTGATCATCAGGTTTGTTGGAATTTCCACTGCAAAAATGGGCCAGTGGGGAGGAAAAGGAAGCTGGGAGAGAAAACTACAAAGATCACGGGCTGGGTGAAATGATCTGATTTTAGTGGCAGCTTTAGAGAAAGGAAACAACAGTCTAGTATTATAATTTCCAGAGAAACCTGGTGAACCTGAGATAGTGTAGGCTCAAGTCATCCATTGGTGATGGCCATGCAGCCAGTTTGGGAGAAGCACTGTGTTTTGGCGTTGTCAGTCACCAGGAGAGGGAACCAAGCCATTGGATGGAATCAAGGGACAGAGTCCAGTCTTTCCTACTCTGACAAAAGATAGGAAGGCAACCAAAGACTCAAGTGCATGGGCTGAAGTCAAGGGCTGAACTTTAATTCTGGAAGGTAATTGGAGCTCTGAATAGTAAACTTAAGGCTGATGCCTAGGCACACAGACTAGGGAACATGACTGCCTCAGATGAAAGCTGTATGTAATGTGCCAAATATGTGAGTGCTTAGTATGTAATGCAGGCTCATCACATACCATAAAATTAATTCCAGGCTCTAATGGCTGATGAATCTGAGCTCACATAATACTCCGCCTCCCTTGCTCTGGATTAATTTAGAAATTTAAGACAAGGTTATAGTACAGATTAGGCTGGAAAAGGTAGCAACTGAATAGGCAAGAATAGTAAATATTAACTTTCGTCTAATCATTGCTTCAGTTCTTCATTCACTAAGCAATATTTATTCCAGGCTTTTAAAGTGTACAGTGAGTTCCATTATTATATAATATTTAAAAAGTAATTGCTGTTGTTCAGTCACTAAGTCATGTCTAACTCTTCATGACCCCATGAACTGCAGCACTCCAGGCTTTCCGGTCTTTCACTGTCTTCTAGAGTTGGTTCAAATTCATGTGCATTGAGTTAGTGATGCCATCCATCTTACCTGCTGTCACCCCCTTCTCCTCCCGCCTTCAATGTTTCCCAGCATCAGAGTCTTTTCCAATGAGTTGGCTCTTCACATCAGGTGGCCAAAGTATTGGAACTTCAACTTCAGTCCTTCCAATGGATATTCAGGGTTGATTTCCTTTAAGATTGACTGGTTTGCTCTCCTTGCTGTCCAAGGGACTTTCAAGAGTCTTCATAATCCAGCATCACAATTCAAAAGCATCAGTTATTTTGCACTCAACCTTCTTTATGGTCCAGTCCTCACATCTGTACATGACTGCTGGGAAAATCATCATTTTGACTATATGGACCTTTGTCAGCAAAGTGATATCTCTGTTTTTTAATATGCTGTTTAGGTTGGTCATTGCTTTTTTTCCAGGGAGCTAGCATTTTTCAATTCCATGGCTGTGTTGATCATCTGCAGTGATTTTGGACCCCAAGAAAATAAAGTTGTCCATATTTCCACTTTCCCTCCATCTTTTGCCATGAAATGATGGGACAAGATGCCAAGATCTTAGTGTTTTGAATATTTAGTTTTAAGCCAACTTTTCCACTCTCCTCTTTAGCCCTCATCAAGAGGCTCTTTAAAAAATTAGAGTAGTAAATACTACAATATTGCTTATGTAAACCACACATATGAGCTTCTCAGGTGGCACTAGTGGTAAAGAATCCCTCTGCCAATGCAGGAGATGCAAGAGAAGTGGGTTTGATTCTTGGGTCTGGAAAGATCCCTGGAGTAGGAAATGGTGCCCAACTCCAGTATTCTTGCCTGTAAAATTCCATGGGCAGAGGAGTTCAGCAGGCTATATATGGGGCTGCAAAGAGTCGGACACAACCAAACAAGCACACACACAAGCCATACATAATTACTTTATTTGATCTAATACTTATTTCTAATCATTCAGCAAGTATATAGTCAGTAAGTGCCTATTATGCACTCATTCCTTTAGTTAACTAAGAAATCTTATCCTTTCTGATAGCTTTTTCCATCAGTAATTGCTTATCTGTCCTGTATATTCAGTTTCCTTAAAATTCTCTTTTTCTTCCCTCAGCATGAAAATATGTTCAATTGTCTGTGAAACAAAAGAATCCTCTTTAATCTTTATCAGACATTAAAATAATGCCCAGTATGTGCTGGACACAGTTCTAAATCTTTTATATAAGTAACCCATAACAGCCTTATGGAGTAGGTATTATTTCTGTGTTTTATGGATAAAGACCCTGAGGCAGAGAAAAGTCAAATGAATTGTTAAAGATTACACAGATAGTGAGAAGTTGAACAAGAATTTAAACCCAAGCTATCTGGCTATACCCTGTGCTTTTCCCACTACGTCAAACTCTGCTGGACTCCTCTTTACCTTTTATCCAACTCTTCTCATTTTTCCTGAAGGAGCTGTCTACGCTATCAGATTTCACTTTATATCTGTATTCCACTCACTTTCTGTACCTCTCCAGATTTGTTTGGCCCTGCTGCCTCCTAGGTTCTTGGCTGCTTGCTCAGTGGAGAACTTCTGTATCCTAAGTTGCCTCCGCACCTACTATCTGTCGGGAATCCCTGAGGACGAGGGCTGGGCACTACTGGTGTGGCCTGGATCACAGAAAAGTCCCATTTGTTCCAGTGCCAAGATCTAAGCTGACTAGCTCCACAATGCTCTGGTTTCTTCTACAACTTAGGACTCAGATGCAGAGCTGTGCGGCAGTGACTGCCCTGAAGCATGGGATAGGAGAAGATCCAGAAGATGAATTTCTTTTTTTTCCCCCTCCCATTAGACTGTTCCACACTATGGGTGGTTCCATATGGCTTATCCAGACACCAAGCAGCTGGCTAGCTGGGTTTCTCAAGGATCTGTAGCCTGTTTATAATGCACTCTGTGTTTGCTTTCTTTCTTGCCTGCTTTGTATTCTTTTCTTCCCTCAGTTTTGCTGCCTTGGGATTGTACCTCCCAATGATGCAGTTAAGTTTGGGCTCTAATTTCTATCAGTTGCCAGGACGTTAGGCTTCTTCTACTGCAGTAGGCTTATATCCTCACTTCTCTAATGAAACTGTCTTCACTGAGGTTACCAGCGATCTCATTACTAAGTTGAGTGAGCATTTTGCAGTCCTTATTTTACCTGAACTCTGCGCTGCATTTACCCATTTTGACCATTTCTTCCCAGTACTTCATGATAATTTGATCCCCTGGTTCTCTTTTCACCTAGTCAGTGTTGCCTTTTGTATCATTTGTGCACTGTTTCCTTGTTAGAGTTATTAAGGATCCTTCCTTTGGCTCTTATTATTATTATTTTTTTAACCCTCCCATTAGTTAGTACATCTACTAATTAGTACATGTACTAATTAGTACATCTACTCTCATGGTTTATTAGGTCTAAATCCATTTGTTTAGCACAAATCTTCTTCCTAAACTCCAGACCCTGACTTTCTATCCCCATCTGAATATCCTATAAACATATGCTGCTTGTCATGTGCAAAACTAAAGCCTATGTCTGTGTTGGCTATCTTTCATTTATATTTCAAGACCTACTTTCTACCCATAAGCACCTGCTTTGTGCTCTGGAAGGTGGACCTACTTGGACAGCCATAATTGCTTTCTTGCTCTCCAGCTTCTGATGGAGCTGCCACTTGACAAGCACAAGTAGGGCATGAGAGAGGAGAAGGAGACGAAAATCTGGCTACTTCCGGCTTCAGCGTCCTTCCTGAGGGATCAGCAAGAGCTGGCTGCATCTGCTGAGATAGGGTCACAGTTCTTGTCTGGCAGCCCCCTGCACAGTTCCTTTAGTTTCTCTTTATTAACACAGTATAGGTTCTATCACATCATATTATAATTATTACCTTCTCTGTCTCTCCCATAAAAATATAAAATTTTGCCCTATGACCAGAATTGACAGTTCTTTTGGATAACTAAGACTAGTATGTAGAAACAATTAATTATTAGGAATTAATAAAGTAATAGATTTGTCAACAGTTCAAGAAATTGACCTTGTAGTATATGGAATTTTCTATGCTATCAGGGGTCAGCAGGATTCTATAAACTCAAAAATAGTCTTGTGTTTTTGAGTCTTTAACCTCCATTTAGCAGCTTGTAAATAAATCCCACACAATCAAAACTCAAAACAAAACTCCTAAGAAGAAATAGCAATAGCAGCAAAAACAAAAACACAACATCATCAACCTTTTTCTTTCCAGTGCCTGCACTGTTACTTAAAAATAAGTGAAATTGACATTCTTGGTATTCATTCTAAGCAAAGAGATGACTGGCTATTTCCAAGGTTGACTTAAATGTCATTCAGAGTTCTCTCTGCAGGTATTGAACTAACCTGACCTATGGCTTTGGTTTTAAAAAGATTATGGAAATTGAGGATGTTAGGGTGTGTGTTTGTGTGTGTGTAGGGGAGAGTGGGTAAAAAGGAAGAAGCCACAGACTCTGTTCTAGAACCATCAAGATTAGAAGTAAAAATTCCACTAAGGCAGAGAGTTTCTGTGTTACAGTATGTTGCAAACCACCTTACCATTTAAAAGTCAATTAACATCAGCCCTGCAGTATAGCTTAACTTCTGCACATACTGTTTTCTACAAAGTACCAAAGAATTTTTCCTGTCCATATAGTTGGAGTGAGCTAGTTTTAGGAAACCATCACTCAAAATTGTCACTGACATACTCATTATGATAAGTGAGTATGACACACACATATTATCTTTCTATTTTAATTGTACAATTCTGTGCCTCTACACTTAACAATGTTTCCTACTAAGACCTGATGTTTGTGATAGCTCATCAGTGAAGTGAAATATTTAAACAAGTTGAAAATAAATGGAGTGATACTTGTTAATCTTTGGTGCAGCATGGAATACAATGTGAACAAACATCAGTGAAGGATAACAGCTGACTTTTTAATAGAAAATTTGTATTAATATCTCTGAACTGTCAGCCATGTTCATCTAACTGTGTGCTTTAAAGTTCTTCCAAGCTTTTAAACTGTGGACTCCTTAAGCCTGCATCTGGTTCACTTGAATGTTTTCTACATGTCAATGAGTGTATCTTCTGACCATATTACCTGCCACATACATACTACCTTTATCCTGGAGAATTCACAGATGTAATTTCCAAAAGCCCCAAATTCCTCATTTAGATCCTATGTCATAATGACAGAGGCCATTTGTATAAGTACCGGCCTTATGGACGATGATCAGGATTAAAGACAGTAACTGAGATGGGGTAATTATTAGCAGTTGGGCATAGTGAATCAGTATAGAGTTGTGAACATGCTTTTAAGTTATTTTAAATGAGTAAAAAATAGAATGAATATATAATCAGAAAGTAAGAGTTACCCATTTATTTATTGAACTAATTCATGGAGTATACCTCTTATGACAGATGTAAGCCCTGTATTGGGAAGCAATAATGAAAAATTTCAACAGTGATTGGAGAATTTAGTGTGGGATAGACCAAACTGGTGCTGGAAATGATCAAAATCTGAAGACTTACAGCACTTGGGCATTTGTGAATGATCAAAAGAAGTCTATAATTGAGTATGAGTCAGTCAGCTTAAGACATATACTGAGAGACAGCCAGTTGGTATAGTGATGTGTGTGTGTGTGTGTGTGTGTGTGTGTGTGTGTGTGTGTGTGTGTGTGTGGATAGAGGATAAAGGAGGAACTGGTACAGTGAAATAGTTGAAGTGGATTGAGTTCAAGTAGGAATGACTGTGAGTTCTACTGCAGAGCCCAATATAGAGCCTCTCTGGAACTATTAATTTTATGAGACAGCCTTAAGTTGGTGGAAGATAGATTAAAGCCAGAAGTCTAACTTGTTTACTTGCAAATAAAAATGTGGAGTTTGTTTTTATTCATTTGAGGAGCAAACCATTTGAAAAAGTGTTTTTTTCAATGCCTATTATTTAGATTTCTGAATTTTGTTTCTTATATTTTTCTTTATACTTGCTAGTGATTTTTCTCAAACTAATCATAATTTGGTCAAATGTGATGACACACATTGCAAATTTTTATCACAGAGGATGACACTGACAAGTGATTGAGAACAGAAATCTTGCAGGATGGGTCACAACGGATCTTGAGACCTGGACTGACTTCAGAAATTTTCGTTCATAGCTACAGAGCCTTTCTGCAGATATACTCACTCTGTGTTCTTTCATCCATGTTGACTTGAAAGTTTGGTGCAGTAAGATTCATGTTATAAAGGCCTAGGTATCCAGGATGTCCTCCTAGATGTTATTTTCCAGGTAACTCCTTAGAGCGTTTCTTTTCCCTTTTCTGCTCAGCCTCCCAAGTATACAGCAGCTCTTGTCGTGTCTTGTTGCGTCTGTTTTCTACACATATCCATCTTGATAGAACTGTGTTGTGAAAAGTGGTACTTCAGTCTGGTAGGCCGACTACATTCCAGTGATTGATTCAGTCTTGCCCTTCACTGTGAAGAATGCAACACCTCTCCTTCAAACACATTGCAGATTCAAGAGCACCAAGGTTGGGATACCAGAATTCCAACTGTGGGGCATCATTTTGGCTTGTGTCTGTCTTGTGTATGTGTGTGTGTTTATGTGGGTAAGAGACAGAGAGAGCCAGAGACAGGAAACTAGAGAGGGCAGTGTCCCTAATATCTTTTGTAAGACAGAATAGAAATAATTTTAAGAATATACTCAGAATATATTCGATGACTAATGACACATTTTCTCATAAAATTGCAGATCCATATTTCACTTTCAGGAATAGACACGCTATTTCCTTTTGGCATAGACAAAGGCTCTTCCAGGTAAGACAGTATTTTACCTTGCAATCATACAACGTCAAGCAAGAGTCATTGTTTTAAAGGAACTGAACCTTCTGCCACTTCAACAACCCTTAAGTGCTGGCCGTTAACTCATTTTTCTTTTCCTTTGATATGACTGTGACAAGAAGCAAATTCATAGAAGTGGAATTATCTGTGATGGTGGGTCATTGGATAGCTGACCCTGGAAAAATTAATGCAATAAGTGAGTGGTAGTAGTCACTACAATCAGACCTGTGCCAGAGCTGCAATTAGGAACACAGATTTCTGTCTGTAACTAATTTGTATATTCCAGATACAGAGGTTGTTTTAAAGATTATTGTTAGATTTGTTGTTGTTGTCACTGTTTGCTGTTTGTTTATACTGAAATTTATGGTTTTAGAACTTTTAAGAATGAAATTCTAGTTTAGGCAACCAAGAGACAAGGACTCTGTGTGTGTGTGTGTGTGTGTGTGTGTGTGTATATATACGTTTGCTTGCGTGCATGTTTTCACGTGTGTGTGTCTTTAATGCAATAATGATTTCAGTAAGGCTCAGAGTGGAGGGATTCCTTTCTAGGGACAAGTACTTGGCTACCTCAGCATTTATTTTGGGTGATTTTGGAATGCTTGGTGTAATTTCTCCAAGATAGTATAATTATTATTCTAATGCTGTTCTTATGAAAGAAAGTGAGTTTCCAGTTTCAGACCCTTTGCCTCCTCTACTTTTCATTTTTTGCCTAAACCCCGTTTGTTCATAACTCTGCAATCCTCCTGCTCCCACTGGTGTAAAAATATGCTGTGTACCCCTTTCTTCAGCTTCTGTATACTTATGCTTGCTCTACTTGAGACTGAAATTCTTCACTTTGCTTTCTCAACTGATTTTGTATTTCTCTTCCTTAAATATTAGGAGGTCTTGAGTATTCTGAAGCACAAGAATGAACCTATAAGAGTTTAGTCAGTCAGTGGGTCAATTCAGTCAAATATTTGTTTGATTTGCTTATTATCTCCACTTAATTGATGAGTTGGCCAAATCTACTTGATTGATAATTTTGCCAAAGATCTTATATATAATATCTTAAGTCTTATACCATGTATGTGTGTGTGTGTGTGTGTGTGTATATATATATATATATATATACACATAAATATGTATATCTAATATATGTTTGTATTTATTGGTTTCACTTTCACATTCACCTGTCATTCAACCCACATTCACTAATGCATCAAAAACACTTAAGACATGACCTTGCTATTGAACAACTTAAACTCTTAACGGCACGTTGGTTTTCCTGACAAGCTCCTATTGGCTAATAATAGTAGTTATAATAGCTAATATTTCTTGACCATTATTTATGTGCCTGGCATTGTACTAAGTGTTTTATATGCATTATCTCATTTGATATTTATGGCATGCTCATAAGACATGAATTACTGGGCTTTATTTTAAAATCATGGAGCTGAGGTCCAGAGAAACTGAGTAATCCATAGTAAGTCAAGTAGCTAATGAGCGGTAGAGCCAGGAGTTGAACTAAGGCAGCCTAAGCCCTGGCAGCTAACCCTTCGTCACTGTGTCCACATTCCTTAGGAGGACAGGCCAGGGTGGCATGCATGTAATTCTTTGCCATAGCAGCTGGCCATTTAGAGCCTTTCACATGCATATTGATCCCGACAGAAGACAAAGGTGCATAGGGTACTGAGTGTCAAGGATAAATAGACTACTTGAGATTAAATATTTTCTAAATGACATTTCTAGTATGCAGATAATTAATAATATATTCTTTCTAATTTTACATACTTATACTTCTAATTTTTTTCTTTATTATTTTACAGATGTGAAGTTTCTTTCCACTATGAAACACAAATATTTAATCCTGACATATACAGAAACCAAGCAGGAATAAAACTTTAATTTCTAAGAATATGACGTGGTTTGTAGAAGTATTTCCTAACTGTATTTTAACACTCGAGATTTCATTCCCACAGTTTTCCTTCTCCCTTAGGAATTTTATCTTCAAATTCATATAATGTTATTGTAACATTCAAATGGCATCTGATGTTTTTGTTCCCTACAATATGTATGTGAATATGTGAAAATATACATAGAGTAAAAAGTATCGTTAAAGGATAATGAGCCATAATTCAAATTTGCCTTTCTCTTGTTTATCTTAAATGAGATTTTTTTTTTCTTTTCTTTAAAGAAAGGACAGAATATGAGTCCAGATTATTCATAGTAATCTTAAGGCAGCATTTTGCCTTTGGTGATTGCCTGATTTTCTTTAAGATAGTGCACATACATACTCTTGGCTTCCCAGGTGGTGCTAGTGGTAAAGAACCCACCTGCCAATGCAGGAGATGGAAGAGGCATGAATTCGATCCCTGGGTCCAGAAAAGCCCCTGGAGATGGGCATGGCAATCCATTGAGTATTCTTGCCTAGAGAATTCCATGGACAGAGGAACCTGGCAGGCTATGGTCCAGTTCTTCAGTTCACTCACTCAGTTTTGTCCGACTCTTTGTGACCCCATGGACTACAGCATGCCAGGCTTCCCTGTCCAACACCAGCTCCCGGGATTTAATCAAACTCATGTCCACTGAGTCGGTAATGCCATCCAACCATCTCATCCTCTGTCACCCCCTTCTCCTCCCACCTTCAATCTTTCCCAGCATCAGGGTCTCTTCAAATGAGTCAGTTCTTTGCAACAGATGGCCAAAATATTGGAGTTTCAGCATCAGCATCTGTCCTTCCAATGAATATTCAGGGTTGATTTCGTTTAGGATGGATTGGTTAGATCGCCTTGCTGTCCAAGGGACTCTCAAGAGTCTTCTCCAATACTACAGTTCAAAAGCATCAATTCTTTGGCGCTCAGCTTTCTTTATAGTCCAACTCTCACATCCATAAATGACTATTGAAAAACCATAGCTTTGACAAGATGGACCTTTGTTGGCAATGTCTCTGCTTTTTAATAAGCTATCTAGGTTGGTCATAACTTTTCTTCCAAGGAGCAAGCATCTTTTAATTTCATGGCTGCAGTCACCATCTGCAATGATTTTGGAGCCCAAGAAAATAAAGCTTGTCACTTTTTCCACTGTTTCCCCATCTATTTGCCATGAAGTGATGAGACCAGATGCCATGATCTTAGTTTTCTGAATGTTGAGTTTTAAGCCCACGTTTTCACTCCCCTCTTTCACTTTCCTCAAGAGGCTCTTTAGTTCCTCTTCACTTTCTGCTATAAGGGTGGTGTCATCTGCATATCTGAGGTTATTGATATTTCTCCTGGCAATCTTGATTTCAGCTTGTGCTTTATCCAGCTCAGCGTTCTCATGATGTACTCTGCATATAAGTTAAATTAGCAGGGTGACAATGTACAACCTTGACGTACTCCTTTCCTGATTTGAAACCAGTCTGTTGTTCCATGTCTAATTCTAACTGTTGCTTCTTGACCCTTATACAGATTTCTCAGGAGGCAGGTCAGTTGGTCTAGTATTCCTATCTTTTTCAGAATTTTCCACAGTTTGTTGTGATCCACACAGTCAAAGGCTTTGGCATAATCAATAAAGCAGAAGTAGATGTTTTTTCTGGAACTCTCTTGCTTTTTCAATGATCCAGCAGATGTTGGCAATTTGACCTCTGGTTCCTCTGCCTTTTAAAATCCAGCTTGAACAGGCTATGGTCCATAGGGTTGCAAAGAGTTGGACATGACTGCAATGATGTAACAGGTACACACACATCATCACGGACTCGATGGACATGAGTCTGAGTGAACTCCGGGAGATGGTGATGGACAGGGAGGCCTGGCGTGCTGCGATTCATGGGGTCACAAAGAGTCGGACACGACTGAGCGACTGAACTGAACTGAACTGAAGAGTGTGTATGTGTTCAGTTCAGTCGCTCAGTTGTGTCCAAGTCTTTGCGACCCCATGAATCGCAGCACGCCAGGCCTCCCTGTCCATCACCATCTCCCGGAGTTCACTGAGACTCACGTTCATCAAGTCTGTGATGTCATCCAGCCATCTCATCCTCTGTCGTGCCCTTCTCCTCCTGCCCCCAATCCTTCCCAGCATCAGAGTCTTTTCCAATGAGTCAACTCTTTGCATGAGGTAGCCAAAGTACTGTTAAGTTGCTATTTTAACTGCAATGCATGTTGCTTGAAAAGTTGAGGATATTTTGAGTTTTTTTTTTTTAGGTAAGATAAAGTGTCTGTGAATTTGACCTCTTAAATTTGCAAAATTCTAAAATGAACTTACAGTTGTATATTTCTATAGCTTTATCATAGTGGAAAGAAACTAGGATTTGTTAATTTTTTGCTTTTTGTATTTTTTATCTATTTCATTTTCCTTCAGCCTTATGAGAGTCCTATTTAGACCTTTAAATGATTTTAATATCCTTATTAATAATACAGAAAAGCATTCCAAATGTGATATCCATTTAAAAAACTTGGATTTTTCACTAAGATTTGAATTGAACTCATACTCTGCAATGAATCAATAAAAATTTTAATGAATATACTGTATGTTTTTTTTCCCAGCAAGTCATACTGAAAAAGAGTTTTAAAAGTAATGCCCAAATTCTCAGAGATCTAGGGCATCATTGTGGTTGTGGGGATGAGATTTATAAGCTGAGAATGATTAGGAAGCAATCTGTCTCTGAAATCTTTAGGTTAGTAACCCAATCTCCTAAGGCTTCAGTTTTCTCACTGATGGTATAAGTGAGATATAGGATGATAATTTTACCTTACTGTCATGCCATGAAGATTTAATGAGATAATATATAAAACATTTCTTCTGCATTAACCAGATGCATAGTTTCCTCTCTTTTACTCCATAAGGTGGAATACTGACTCATGTGTCATCCTCTTAATAGTCTTGGTGCCTAACACAAATTTTGTTTAGGCCAGGCACTAAATATGTGCTTAGTGAATAATGCATCTTCCTGGAGGATGCAGTGCAGACCACAGTAGCTTTAGGAACTTTTTTTTTTTTTGAAAGCCTGAAACAGAGCAAGATGCATGGTTAAATTTAACTTTTAGTTGGCACTAGAGGAAATATAGTGTTTTTATAGGGAAGATGAAAAGGAAAGAAATTCCAGGATGAAGGTATATCATAAACAAAGGTACAGAAATGAGAGGAAAATAAGTTAAAAAAACTGCCTTGCATCCATATACAAGAAAAATATTTATTAATAAAATAACAAATTTTAAAATTAGCCCTAATTTTTTAAATTGCATGTGCCAAGAGAAATTTCTAAAGTGTAGAGCTTCAGGTTTCCTGCTGGCCTGTAACTGCAGATAAGAAACTTAATACATTTTAGAATAGCATTTTTGTCTTTAAAAGAGAAATGAGAGAAGTTATCCAAACTGACATTCTTTATTTTTCTATTTGAAAAATTATTTGCTACTTAACAATGATTGCTGTTCAGAAGTGGAAAATTGATTGGCAAACCCTTTTCAGTTTCCTCCTTTTGCATCACATTAACTTCTTACATAATTTTAGTTCTAAGTTTAATATCTATGCCTCTGACCAAGTTCAAAGTGAGGGTTGTTGTTTAGTCACTCAGTGGTGTCTGGCTCTTTGAGATCCCATGGACTTCAGCATGCGAGGCTTCCCTGTCCTACACTGTCTTCTGGAATTTATTCAGACTCCTGTCCATTGAGTTGGTGATGGATGCCATCCAACCATCTTATCATCTTCCATTGTCTCCTTCTCCTCCTGCCCTTACTCTTTCCCACCATCAGAGTCTTTTCCAGTGAGTCAGCTCTTTGCATCAGGTGGCCAAATTACTGGAGCTTCACCTTCAGCATCAGTTCTTTCAATAAATATTCAGATTTGATTTCCTTTAGGGTTGACTTGTTTGATCTCCTTGTTGCCGAAGGGACTCTCAACAGTCTTCTCCAGCACCATAATTTAAAAGCATCAATTCTCCAGTGCTCAGCCTTCTTTATGGTCCAAGTCTCACATCCATGCATGACCACTGGAAAAGCCATAGTTTTGACTATACGGACCTTTATAAGCAAAGTGATGTCTCTGCTTTTTAATATGCTGTCTAGGTTTGTCATAGTTTTTCTTCCATGGAGCAAGTGTCTTTTAGCCTTTTAGATTTGTGAACTGAAATGGAGGACTGCAGCCTCGATTTTATTAATACCATATAGATTCCATTTTCCTTTTACATGCAAATCTACAATTATATAGTTAAAATCTCTTTGTTTCTGATTACTTTATAAATTATCAATTGTCAACACAATGATTTTGGAGCAAGGAGATAGGATAGCCATTTAAAATATGTTGAGGACCAATGAATAGATTAATGGTCAAAGTAAAATCAGTAATGAGGTTGAAGTAGGATTGCTCTTCTTAGGCTCTGATTCAGAAAGCTTTTGGTTTTTAGCTTTAGGTGGCTTTATGGTCACTTGCTTTCTGAACCTGCTTTGTGTGAGTCTGACACAAACATTTTGCATGTCAAAAGTTGACTGACACTTTCTCTGTATACATTTTAGTGTCAAGGCTAAACCCTTCAGTGAACAGAAAGTCTTTCTCAAATAACAGTGTGTTTGTTTACTGGTTTCTGCTGTCCACTTTGAGAATGTTAGATTATCAAAAAGATATTAGAAACCTAACCTTAGTCATAGGAATAAAATAAAACCATGATTTTTTATTATTATTATCTTTTATTTTTATTTTTTGCTGTCATTTTTAAAATACTTTATTCTATATTACAATACTGTATTTTTTTTTGCCATACATTGACATGAATCAGCCACAGGTGAACACGATCTCCCAATGCCAAAGCCCCCTCCCACCTCCCACCCCACATCATCTCCCTGAATCATCCTGTGCACCAGCCCCATGCATCCTGCATCCTGCATTGAACATAGACTGGCGCTTCGTTTCTTACAAGATAGTATACATGTTTCAATGCCATTCTCCCAAACCATCCCACCCTCTCCCTCTCCCTCAGAGTCCAAAAGTCCGTTCTATACCTCTGTTTCTCTATTGTTGTCTTACATAGAGGTCATCATTTTATAAGGTTCAATCAATATGATGTTGGTAGTGACAACTGGATAATTTATTAGAGAACTAAAATATCAAACTTGGCATGATCTGTTAATGATGATTGTTGATGGACATTCATTAGTCTTATCTGTATATAAAATTTTATGCAAGGTGCGAAATCATTGTTATCAGAAATCTAATGCATCTTGCATAAATTTTCTTTTAATTCTTAGTAGAATCCATTGTAAGATATTCAGGAATGTCTTTTTGACAAATACAAAAGGCGTAGAAAGATCACATCATATTGCTCCATCATTATAATACCATATTCTTTATGCATGTCATAGCTTTCAAAGCATTTTTACTACATTATCTCATGGAGGAGAAGGAAGATCACTGGACAAGAAACTGAGAACAATGATTTAATCTTGGTTCTGCTATTAAGCTGACTGACCTGGAGTAAGTCTCTTAAGTTTTCTGGGCCTTTATTTTCTCATTAATGAAATGGAAGAGTTTGACTAGATCATACCTCAGGTTTTTCGTATTGCAAAATAGTTGACTTTTAAAAATCACTCCTAAGGTAACCTTTTGCAACAAGGCAAGGCAGATATTTTGTCATACTTTGAAAACAAGAAACCTGAGGTTTAGAGTTTGCCGAATAGTCAGAAAATTTGGAGCCTGACTTCAATACTAGAAGTCCGAGTATTTTACTACTATAAAGGGTCTTTCATAAAATTTGTATACTTAAATGTGATTTGGCTAATCTGCTAAATTATTGCTCTGAGTACTTTAATATTTACACCTTAAATGTCATCAACAGTTTTCAACAAAATAATTGAAAAGCTATTAATGTATGAGTACTTATGTAACCTTTTAGTTGCCTCTATAATTAACAAGGAGTAATCATATATGGAGAAGATTTTGGACTTTGTCATGGAAAACTAGTCATGTTGAGGCATTGATAGCTAAAGCATAATTATAAGTCAATGAGTTAAAGTTGAAAATTTACTATTTGTCCCTGAAGAAGCATTATTCTATTTTACTCTACCCCATCAAGCAAAGTGAGAGGAAACAAATATATTAGTATTGATAATTGGGTGCATACATGCTAAGTCATTTCAGTTGATTCCAACTCTTTGCAAACCTATGGACTATAGCCTGCCAGGTTCCTTTGTCCGTGGAATGGGTTGCCATGCCCTCCTCCAGTGGTTCTTCCTGACCCAGGGATCTAACTCATGTCTCATTTGTCTCTTGCATTGGCAGGCAGGTTCCTTATCACTAGTGCCCCCTGGGATGTCCTAATTGAAAATTATTTAGACTAAATTAATCTAGGAATGATGAAACTTTTTGTTTCCCAATGTACATACGCCTAACACCTACCACCTCTGAGGCTTCCCAGGTAGTTCAATGATAAAGAATCTGCCAAACAGGAAATACATTTTTGATCCGTGAGTTGGGAAGATCCGCTGAAGAAGGAAATGGCAACCAACTCCAGTAATCTTGCTTGGGAAAGTTGCAGAGTTGGACATGGCTTAGCAACTAAACAACACCTTTGAAGGTAGTGGGAGACTTGATTTTTATCTTCCCTGAGGTTTATTTTGACCCTGTTCTTAATCTTTGAAAATGTTCTTTAACCATTTAACTTCTCACAATCCCTTTTATTAATAATTAACATTACAATGTGAGCTTTATGAGGACAGAGATTTTGCCTTGTTTGTTCTTCTTGTATCCCCAGTGCCTAAACCGTGTCTGGCACATAGTAGGTGCTCAACAAGTATTTGTTGAATAAATACATAAAAATCATCTCCAAATTAGCTCTTATTATGAAAATAAAAAAGAGACCCCTAGTGTCTTTTACAACCTAGAGGATTGCAAAAACATTTGTGAGTAGAAGTAACTTAAATCTGAGGTTTCTTTTCTTTGTTTTACCTGAGTTTTTTCCTTCCTAACAAGTTGATGTGCAATATTTGAAGCTGAACTTTTTGTTGTTATTTCAACATACCACTTGGAAGTTAAAGTATTTAAAATAAGAAACACATTAATTTAGGTAACTATAATTTTGTTCTCTAGAAAGTTTGTGTCTCTTCCTTCATTATTTATATGGCCTTCCCATTGTTACACTGTTTGCAGTGAAGGGGAATTTAGAAATGACATTTTTTTCCTATCTTTTATAACTTCTCAGGTGTACTAATTAATCTTTTTTCTCTTTTCCCTCACCCCAACTCCCGACTGTGCTTTCTTTTTTCTGATTGTGTGCTTTCCCTCCATACAATCAAAATGAAATTGACGTGAATGATGAAAAATATAACTAAAGGGGTGAGGGAGGGTCAGGTACCTGGGGACTTGAACCCAGGTCACCATCTTTACACTGCAGTCTGCGTTTCTGGATTTACACAGGTGAAGTGTTGACCTAGAAGTACAGTGTATGGAACAAACTACTACAGCTTTAAGCTGTGGAGGTTTATCAAAAAGAGCAGAAACAAAGGCAAGCAGATGGCTAAAGATGAAGGTCACATCAGATTGAGAAGTTTGTCAAAATGTGATGACATAGGTAATCTGTAAACTGTTATTGCGCTTAGCTGGAGGTGCTGAAAAACATTTTGAAATTACAAAAACACTGGAGTCGCCAGCATAGAGGCAGGAATGATAGCCTGGAGTGGTTCTGGTCTATGGATGAATGCCAGATGTGGAAAGCGACATATCTGGAATTAATGATATTAAACATGCTTTTCTTTTATGCTCAATAATAACTCTATTATGATTGATACAAACCGCAGACACTTTATCTAGTACAAATGGAATCGTCTGTCATTGACTATATTAAATCATCAATTTCTGCATGATGAGGATCGTTTAGGGTAACTAATCATCTGTCTCGTTCTGAAGTCTTTAAGGCTGATCAGATAACGTTTGAATACTGCCTGAGCAACCATGACAATCTAACCCTTCCATGTAAGGATTGAGAGGGGCCCATTATGCCGTCAAAGCCTGTGGAAATATCACAGCTCTTTCTCTACATAATACCCTGCTGTAAATAAATCACTCTCCACCGCAAACTTTATTGATCACAGGCACTTCCATGCTTGTGTCTAGTGAAGTCTCTACAGAATAAAATGCTGCTTTATATTTTGTCTTGTCAAAATATTAAACGGCTCTGTCAAGCGGAGTCAGGCTAGCAGTGATGGTGTAATTCTGCTGTAGCCCTTCTCATTCCCTCCTTCTATCTCAGCTGCCAAGCTTACAAAGCAGGATTTTTTTTTATAAACTTTCCAATTATAGTCGTGTAAGATTATGAAGCCTTAAGATAAAGTGTCCTAATTTAGAGTGGTGTGGTACTGAACTGCTAGGAGAGCGGCTGTTAGATAAAACAGCATTTCTCACAAGGAAAAAGATAACCTGGCTTATTTATATACACAACTTTAATAGGTAGTCGAGATTAGGCTAAAAAAAAACCTCTTTAATTTCACTTTCCAAAATGGAGGAATCTAAATTAATTTGCACCGAAGCACTTATTGCTTATACTTAAAAATGATGTGCTATGATTTAAACAAGCTTGAGGGGTCGGGATTGAGTTAACGTGGAAGTCCATCATTAATACAACACGTTTTCCAAAAGACATGGATAGGTTAACCAGCCCCTAAGCGGTACTGCATACTGCAATATGTTTGTGGCAACACCCAGGAACAACAAACTGATTAAAAGTGTAATTTACTGCCAGCTAATGTTGAATTTCCTGGGAAGCATATGGTTTTAATGCAATGTAAAGTAGTTTCATCCCTTATCCTTTTTAAAGAGGTAGGATTTTAGTCTCAATAGGGAAAAGAAAGAGACTGAAGTCACTTAGAGAAGAGTAAAAGATTTAGTGTACCGGGCCATTAGTGCCGCTTGGAGGACACTGAGTTTGATCTTTATTCCCTTTGGAAGATCATTAACTCTTTTAGACGTTTAGCAAATAACCTCTTCAAGGCTTGGAGGAGTTTATATACCACCATAAGAGAACATTTTGCTCCTGTCTTGCCCGTTTCCAAGCCAGATATTTATTGAAGCTTCTGTGTGGCCATTTTTAAAAAGAAGTTAAGCTGTAAAATGAATTGATAATCCTAGACAGTAAATTTATTTTGGAGCCATAAAAATTGGGTGCCACCAAAAATGAGTGCGAGTCTAACCATGGACCTCTGTGTATACCTCTGTTCCTGCCTAGAAGAGATTCTAATGAAGAAAGAAGAGATCTTAGCTTAAGCATAGGGTTAAACCCACTGGCATATTTCAAAAACGCAAGTAAACAGGTTTTTTGATGGTAATAAATTTGAACCATCAACAACCTTAGCTTAATTCAAGTTCTAATTCATCTCTGTCACCTCATCGGTATTTTTTTCAAGTACTATACAACAGGCAGTAAACATCAAAGATATTGGTATCCATCAGTACTTTTTTTTTTTAACAATAGGAAGCCCATTAAATCCTACCGAATTCTGTAGTCGTCTTCTAAGTAACTACTGCTGCCTAACTCTTGGGAATAAAATGAAACACGCAAGTGTATTTGTAAATGTATTATTGCAAGTCATTTGAAGTTGGAGCCACTTTTCCCATATTCAGCACACATCTACTAAATCTCTCCTCATACTAGATACTCCTTGCCTCACTAGAAACAACTTCTGACCTTGAGAGGCTCAGGGTTTATTGAGAGAGATACACTTGTAAACAAGCAACAACAATACATTATGAGAAAACGATGATGTGGGTGCAGATGCTGTTAGTGTTCATTTTATATTTAACTCTAACATGCATGTTAGTTACCCATAGCAGTTTAAATAGATGTCTGTATTTTTTGCCTACTCATTTTCTTATAACAGCTGCTTGATTTTTTTTTTTTTTCCTCTTTAGTTATCTCCAACTAGAAGGAATGGCTCTCACTTCCTGTGCCTGCTCAGGGGTGGGGAGGTAATGCAGGCGGTCTGCAAATCTTCTGGCTGCAGTTAGGCATTCAGGGATGACAAAAGTCACACAGTCAAGAAGGGGCCGAGCTGGGTTTCTAGTCACCCTTAAAGACCCGGAGCACGTGCTCCTAGCCACTATGCTTGACTCCTCTCTGGTCTATCCAATGTAGAAGACGAACTGAGTGAAATATTGAAGGTAAAAGACTCTAGCCAGTTCACAGATTCATTGCTGGGACTTTTACTAAACCATTGTTTTTTGCTGATTTGCTAAGCTGATATGCCTCGGGCTATAAAAGGAACACCTTTACGAAGAAAGAAGCTACCAGAGAATGAAGCCAGATGCAGAAGAAAGGGGAGCTTAGAGGTGAAGAAGAGAAGTAAGAGTGCAGAAATTGAAATGAGCCGGCTGATATTTGATCCCTGACTCCATTCTAACATCTATCCCTAAATTTTTTAGTTAGGAGAGCCAATAACAATCAGCTGCTTGTGCTGAAGCTAGTTTGAGCTGGGTTTCTCTACTAACTAATAATGTGGTTAAAAAGATGAATATATGTCTACTTTTAAGGTTCGATTGAGAAAAAAGTAAAGAAGCACTTTTAAAAGATTTCAGAATACCCTTTGATGGTGGTGACAGAGACTGATAGGGAGAAGGACACTTTCTTGGGGAAGTTATTTATGATCTTCAAAATAGGACTTTAATTTTGTGCTGACTTTAGTATTGGATCAGAGACTTTTATGTAATGAAGATCTAACTGATAAATGTTCACTGTAAAGACTTAAAAAATCTATTATCTAAATATTTGCCTTCCCTTCTATTTAGTGAATAGTTTCTCCTAGTTTCTGAGTTCCCCTGGTTTGCGCAGCAGACACTTTAGTGTATGAAGGTATCTTTTAATATCCTGGGAGGTAGCTCATTTTAGTCACCAGAAAACCAGTTATCATACCACACCTGAAAGTGTTAATGCAGTTTCCTCAAGTACCTAGCATACTCCTGGGGAGTAGCTTACTCTGTGGGAGAATCTAGGTCAATGTGTATGACTGAAAATAGCTTAACAGTGGATCCAATATGAATTGAAAAAATAATGAGATGAGATCCTAGCCAGGAGATACCCTGACTTGACTGATATTGGGTCTAAAAATCGAGCATTAGAGGTACTGGAACAGGAGGACTGGTCAGCACAATTGTCTTTTCTGGCCTTACTGAACTATTTTAAAAAGCACTGGATGCTTAGATTCAAGTTTGGTCAGAGATGTTGCCAAAAGACAAAAATTCTGCTCCATACAGAGGCAGTTGCAGTTTGGAAAGGGGGAAATAAAAACTCCTAGTTAAATGACACTACATCTCTAGGCAATTTCAAGTTTTTGTTCAGAATCCCATTACTATCCCCAGAAGATATTACATTTCCTTAGGTTAATAATTTCACTGTAAGGGAAAAATTCAAACCTCTCACTGTTCTGAAATTTGGCAAACAGAGAGATTATGTAGGAGAGTGAACAAAGCATTCTTTTTATTTTGAAAAAGAAAAAGGCTTCAGAATGCTCTGTCAACCTTTATAATATAAAATGCTTGAATGACAGCTATCATATCCCTGGTTTTTATTATTGGGAAATAGTTTACTGATAAGATACATATACAAAATGTACGATAATTTATCTTAAAATAGAAAGTGTATATATATATACACATACACAGAGAAATATTAAACTAGAAAGTATATATATATTACTCTATAATATATTATGTACTTATAATTTATATATAATTATATAAATTATATTATGTATATTTAGCTTATTTATATACACAAATATAGCACCTTCCCTAGTGGCTCAATTAGTAATGAATCCACCTGCAATGCAGGAGACCCAGGTTTAATCCCCGGATGGGGAAGATCCCCCTGAAGAATGAAATGACAACCCACTCCAGTATTCTTGCCTGGGAAATCCCATGGACAGATGAGTCTGGTGGGCTACAGTCCATGGGGTCTCAAAGAGTAGAGCATGACTTAGCAACTAAACTATCACACAAATAGATACATAAATATACATGTATATTTTTAATATATGTATATGTGTGTGTATATATATATATATTCCCCCCCCTTTGGCCATGCTGTATTGTGTGCAGGATCTTAGTTCTTCAACCAGAGATCAAACTCACACCCCTGCAGAAGAAGCATGGAGCCCTAACCACTGGATGGCCAGGGAATTTCCAATAATCGTTTATATCAGCAAAATGTTTAAAATAGTGTTGTTTCACCAATCATGATTAAATAGTTGGCAATAATATCAATAATAAATGCTAGTCTATCACTATGCTGTCTAGGTAGTGTCTCTGAAAAGGGAAAGTGTCTTATTTTTGTCAAATTTAACTACTCAATTCCTTTTCAGTTAAACTCAGCAAATAGCTGTTGAGTTATCTGCTTTTCTCTGGTAAACTTGCCAGATAGCACTACCAATATTGTATGATATACAAAGGTGCTTAAGACATGGTTGCTATGTTGTAGAGCTTTCAGGCTTTTTGTATCACTGGGGGTGGTTGTTAAGGGGATGAGGTAAGGAAGCAAAAAGGACTGAAATAAATATAATGTAAGGCAAACCAAAATAAGTGTTAAATAGAGGCACAAGTGCTAGGGGAGACACAATAAAAAGTAATTAATTCTGACTAAGAGAGACATTACTTTGCTGACAAAGGTCTGTTCAGTCACAGGTGTGGCTTTTCCAGTAGTCATGTATGGATGTGAGAGGTGCACCATAAAGAAAGCTGAGTGCCAAAGAACTGATGCTTTGGAACTGTGGTGTTGGAGGAGACTCTTGAGACTTGTTTGGACTGCAAGGAGATCAAACCAGTTAATCCTAACTGGAACCAGCTGAAGCTGTGGCCACCTGATGTGAAAAACTGGCTCGTTTGAAAAGACCCTGATACTGGGATAGATTGAAGGTAGGAAGAGAAGGGGACAACAGGGGATGAGATGGTATCACCAACTTGATGGAAATGAGTTTGAACAAGCTCTGGGAGTTGATGATGAACAGGGAAACCTGGTGTGCTGCAGTCTATGGGATCACAAACAGTCAGACATGACTGAGCAACTGAACTGAAGAGACACAGGGATACCCTCACAGAAATAGTCTTGACTTTGAATGTGTAAGTGTTTAAGATGTGGAATAGGCCTCCCAAGTTGAAAATATAATAATCAAAGGCATGGAAACATAAAAGTAAATGTTGTAATTAGGGACACTGAATTAATCTGGTATTTTTGGAATTTATGAATTGAGGAAAATTGAACTAGGTAGTTGTAAAGATAGGTTGAGTTTAAACTGTTGAATGTCTTAAACAGGAAGGAGTTCAAGTATTGTTCTGTTGGCACTGGGGAGGCATGGATGGGGAGTGACATGATTTAGTCTGAATTTTTAGAATATTAGTCTTAACAATAAGATAGTAGTAGCTAGCATTTATAGAGTGCTTAGTAAGTGTCAGAGAAGTCAATGGTACCCCACTCCAGTACTCTTGCCTGGAAAATCCCATGGACGGAAGAGCCTGGAAGGCTGCAGTCCATGGGGTCACTGAGGGTTGGACATGACTGAGCGACTTCACTTTCATGCATTGGAGAAGGAAATGGCAACCCACTCCATTGTTCTTGCCTGGAGAATCCCAGAGACGGGGGAGCCTGGTGGGCTGCTGTCTATGTGTCGCACAGAGTCAGACACGACTGAAGTGACTTAGCAGCAGCAGTAGTAGGTGTCAGGTATTATTGCGCATGTGTTAGTTCAGTCAAATTTGGAAAACTCAGCAGTGGCCATAGGACTGGAAAAGGTCAGTTTTCATTCCAATCCCAAAGAAGGCAATGTCAAAGAATGCTCAAATTACCACACAATTGCACTTATCTCACACACTAGTAAAATAATGCTCAAAATTCTCCGAGCCAGGCTTTAGCAGTACATGAACCGTGAACTTCCAGATGTTCAAGCTGGTTTTAGGAAAACCAGAGGAACCAGAAAAAGCAGAGGAACCAGAGATCAAATTGCCAACATCCACTGGATCAGCGAAAAAGCAAGAGAGTTCCAGAACAACATCTATTTCTGCTTTATCCAAAGCCTTTGACTGTGTGGATCACAATAAACTGTGGAAAATTCTGAAAGAGATGAGAATACCAGACCACCTGACCTCCCTCTTGAGAAACCTGTATGTAGGTCAGGAAGCAACAGCTAGAACTGGACATGGAACAACAGACTGGTTCCAAGTAGGAAAAGGAGTACATCAAGGCTGTATATTGTCACCCTGCTTATTTAACTTATATGCAGAGTACATCATGAGAAACGCTGGGCTGGAGGAAGCACAAGCTGAATCAAGATTGGACATGTGTACTGTATATTAACTCAATTAACCCTCACCACAGTTCCTTATGCAGTTAATATTATTAGCCTCCTTTTACAATGAGACACAGGAAGGTTAAGCCATTTGATAATGGTAGAGTTAGGCAAAAATAGAGCCAGATTTTTGTCCAGGCATAATGTCTTCAGAATCTGTGTTCCTTAACCATTATGCTATCTCAGTCTTTCCAATGTAGCAAATGAAGTGACTAAATGAAATACTGAAAGGAGAAAGGCCATTCAGTGAGTCCAGGAGAATGATGGTAAAGGCCTGAATATGGAAAGTTAGCAGTAGAAATAAAAGTAGAAGGAGAAATTTGAGAAATGCCACAGAGGAAGAAGTGACCGACATGGACAATTAATTGGCTATAAAGAGGGAAAGAGAGGAAATAAAAATGACTTGCAGATTTCAAAATGGAAGAAGGTGATGAATGCCAATAACAAAGATAGGGAATGCAGGGAGCAGGTTGAGAGGGGACAAATGATATGTTTGTTTGCTAATTTGCTGAGTTAACATGTTTTATTTCTATGGATATGTCAAGAAGGCATTTGGAAATGAAGATTTTCAGAAGTGGGATTAAGGCTAGACAGAGATTCTAGACATTTGAATAGTCATTCAATCAAAACATACATTGAGTACCCACTATCTGCCTAATTATGCATTACAGAAATGGTGGTAAACAAGTAGACATGGGCTCTGTCTCCATGGGGACCATGGAAGACAGATATTGTACAAACTGACATGTAATTTAAATGGTTGCTAGTTCTATGAAGAAAAAGTTAATGATAGAATAAGGCATTATCGCAGAGACCTGACTTTAATTATGGGAAATTGAAAGATTTTTCTGAAGGTGTTTATATAGAAACCTGAAGACAAAAAGACTTACCTGGGCTAAGGATGCTGGATATATAGTTCAGGCAGAAGGAACAGCACGTATGGAAATGCTGAGTTAAGAGAAAGCTGTAAGTGTTCATGGAACTCAGAGAATCAGAGAGGAGTTGAAGGTTACAGAATAAAAGGGGAGATAAACTCTGAGATGAAATTGTAAAGGGAGTGGAAGACTAGATCATACAAGGCTTTTTAGACTATGCTAAGGATTTTAGGATTTAAGATAGTGACAAATTATAGATGACTTTTAAGATTTGTATTTTGTGTGTGTGTGTGCGCTTTCTCGAAGGTGAGGTGGATAATGGAGATCAAAAAGGAGATAGTTTAATTAAGAAGTTATATCAGTAATACCAGTGAGAGGGAATTCTCTGGTATTCCAGTTGTTAGGACTCTGTGTTGTTACTGCAGAGGACCCAGGTTCAATTTCTGGTTGATAACTAAGATGCCACAGGCTGTGGTGGCATCATCAAAAACGATAAAAGAATAATAATAATACCAGTGAGAGATGACAGGGATTGGATTGGCATGGTAGCAGTGTAAAGGAAAAGTAGAGGTAGAGTTGGGAGATTTGATGATGAATCACAGATGGAAAGTAAGAGAGAAGGAGGTATGAAAGTGGATTTCTTTCAAGAATTGAGTAAATGGGAATACCATTGTCCTAGGCTGGAAAAATTTAAAAATAGAGCCCAGTTTTTGAAAATGTAATTTTAAGGTGCCTATAATAATTCTAACTGGAGATAATATGTATAGGGCTTATGAACTTTTTTGAGCTCAGAATACAGGGTGTAGGCAGTTCCAGAGATATAGAAATATATAGCACACAGAAGGTATTTAAAGACATACCAGTTGATGATCTTGCTGGGACAAGGTAGAAGACTGAGGAGACAGATCTGAGCCAAGACTTGAGGCACATCAACATTTAGAGATAGGGTAGAAGGTAAGGTGACTCCAGTCAAAGTGGAGTTAAAATTATGTAGAAGAGTCTGAGATGAACCAAGAGAGTCCAGTGTCATGGAAACAAGCTATGTAGACCAGTATTTTACTTATGTTTCTAATAAGTCAGGAAAGATAAGTGCAGACCAGTGTCCATTAGATAGCATCATGGGTATCACAGGTGACCTAAATGAAGTTTTTTGGTCTATGGGATCCAAAGTCAGGCTGGATTGAACTGAAGAGTGAATGACAAATGAGGAAGTGGAGGAAACGCAAACAGGCAATGCCTTCCAGAAGCTTAATTTTAAAAGAGAAAAAAAAAAAAATATATATATATATAAAGCATGAGCTGGAAGGAGATGGAGGGAAAAGGGAAGCTGTTTGTTATATTTTGTTTTAAATGGAAGAACCATAAAACATATTTGAACGCCTAGGGAAAAATTTGGTAGAAAGGGAGAGATTAAATAGAACAGGAGATGAAACAGATGTACAAAGCCCTGGAGAAGGCTGAAACTGATGAGATCTGTAAAGGTGGTAAAGGTGGAGGAATGGGTCTTTTTTTTTTTAATAGGAAAGATACATTCCTATGTTGTACAGAAGTGTTAAAATGAGGTCAGGGCAGACACAGGTGGGCTTAGAGATTGACAGGGGAGGGTGGTGGTGGTGGTGTTCATTCACTAAGTTGTGTCTGACTTTGTGACCTCATAGACTGCAACCTGCCAGGCTTCCCTCTCCTTTTCTATCTCCCGGAGTTTGCTCAAATTCATGTCCATTGAGTCCATGATGCTATCTCACCATCTCATCCTCTGCTACCCTCTTCTCCCTTTACCTTCCAATACTCTAGCCACCTGATGTGAAGAGCTGACTCATTGGAAAAGACCCTGATGCTGGGAAAGACTGAAAGCAAAAGATGGAGGTATTCCTGGCTTAAAGCTTTTTTTTCCCTCTGAGATATATGAAGCAGGGTTATACATGATGATATAGAAATGCAGCCTTTAAAAGTGCAAGAAGTCCTCTAAATCTAGAAGGTATTGAGGGAAAAAAAATGTTTTGAGATCAGAAATTTAGAGAATCTCCACATTTAAAGGACCGAGGGGAGAAAGAGAAGTGTGTGCAGAAGAATCAGACTGGATGGACACAGAAACAGGAGAAAAAAAAGCCTAGGTTGTAACTGAAAAATTTCCAAAAGTCTCCAGAAGGAAAGTCAATATTAAGTGGCCTGACAAAAACTATTGGGATGATAGTATTTTTTAAAAAGTTTGTGTCATACAACCAGAACTGTAGTAAGTGTTTCACATGAATTAGTTCATGTCAAAGTCTATGGAGAATGTACTATTACCTGTAGATGTACTGAGTGACTTGTCTAAGCACAAACAGCAAAGCGTTACAGTGGAGCTTTTAATGTGAGAATGATAGAACCTGAAGCCTGTGAACTTACCATTCTGGATACTGTTTCAAAAGGCTAATTAATTTATGTTCGGACCTCGCTATTATTAGATATCTTACTAAACACTTTATTTCTGGAAGGGTTTATAACCCTGTAGATAAATAAATAGAGCTGTACAGTATAGGAACTTCCATAAGGTAGAATATGATATGCTTCAAGATGATAGTCAGGTGTCTTACTAAACCCATAAATGAACAATATGATTAAGTGCTTATACTTTACATTCAGAATTGAAAGATGGGTTGGGGGTTAGTTAGGCTGAGACTAACAAATTCTCTTACCTGTAAGAGTTTACAAGCTAAGACTGACTCCATACGACTAAAGAACAATGGAACAATCATTAAAAATAAATATATGAATAAAATATTGATACTAAGTAAATGCAAAGGTAGAACTGAGCACATAGTACAGTTTAGGAGTTGTTGTTCAGATAGGATCAAGATTAGCTTACCTCTGCCCTGAAGCAGGGCCACTTGATGGAATTCCTGGAACACTGAGATATTTTCCCTTTGTCTTCATCCCTCCCCGCATGCCCCTGGGCCCTATACCCGAACCCGTACCCCCACCATCATCTTAGGGCAATTGCTTATTATCCTCTAGGGAGTTCTGATTCTAAACAAGGCCAGATTAGAATGAGAATATATGATATAGCTGATGCCTTATAAAGCAAGCCAGGGTGGGTAGTTCAAAGAAGAGTATGAAATACTGATGTTTAGGGCTGAGGTTAAGAACATTCTCATTTGCTGGTTCCAGATTCAAATATAGGACCTTTATGTGCTAATGGCACAGGAAAGTAAAACGTGAGTAATGTTTATCACTTTATATCTAGTTTTTTTAATATCTAAATCAATATCTACTATCTTTATCAATCTATCTAACCTATTTTCTGCCTCTGATTTTTCGATCTACAATCCCTTTATAGATATATCATCAATGCCTTACAAAAACTGCAGGCAATATGTTGCAGTTTCTGTTAGAAAATTATCTCCCTGTTTAAGTACATGGATCATGTTCACAAAGCTTGGTTGATTTGATTAAGACAGATAGTCTATCTAAAGAGTCTAGGACAATCTGCTAAGTTGCCATCCATTTGACATTTCTCTTTATGAAGGAAAAGAAATCCAAGTTAATGCTGTTTGAAGAAGTATTCTTATTTGTTAATCATTGTAAAGTAGAAATTTCAAGTCAGTAGTAACTCTAGAGTGTGATCCTTCACATTTTGATTAGTAACTGCTTTTTATAATTAAACACTTTAAATGCCTTCTGCTTTTCTCTCTAATAAGATCCAGGCACTGAGGGAAAGTAAAAATATATTGTGTATTTGTGGGGTAAACATAGGTAAACATTATAAATAATATATATATATATATATATATATATTACATATATGCAGGGAAAAATCTCTCTTATTTAGAAGACTTTTCTTGTCCATTGCTAGCCCTCTTTTTTTTTCTTCTTTTGTGGAAAACAAACAAACAAACAAACAATTTCTAGAAACCTATGCATGATATAAAAATCCACAGTGGAAGGTGTTGTAACCTGCAGTGCAGTGGATTTACCTGCCATAAGAAGCACTCTGAGGATAGAAGGATTCTGATTTAAAATGAAGACAGCACTCTGGAAGTGAGTGGAGTTCCAGGTAGACCGTCTGCCCCTGCCACATGGAAATATCTCTTCCTATGACCCTTGGTTCTCCTGCTGAGACCTTCTTGAATTTAAGGCTGTGGTTTCTGATGGCTGGGAATGGCTAGCAAAGGAATCCTAGGTGATTTTACTGTCCTTTCAAAATATTCTTTAGAGTCTGGACATGTCAGGCCATTGCTAAATCTGGCTGGTATGCATTCCTGACAGGCAAAATTACTGTCTTGGAGTTTGTCTTCACTAGGGCTTCTGTTTGAACTCCCTAGAAGCTGACATCCCCATAGAGTATGAAATCCACCACACCGGCTGTCAACAAGCTGGCAGCTTACTGGCTGTGTGTATTACCTGCTGGGCTGTTCTTCCATAGTAAAGACTCCTGTCGGATGATTTATCCCAGCAAAGAGTCTTGCAGATTAACTGGGAATGAGCAAACGAGAATGATTCTAGCTCACCTACTTGTTCATCTCCTATTCTTCAGTGTCTTTAGGACAAAAACCTAACAGGCTACCTTCTAGCAACAGATCATTTTCATTGTCTTACAGCCAAACTGAAGGTCCTGAAGCAAAATAGATCGTCTGGGTCTACTGTGTGAAGTGGCAATAGCGGCAATATTGCCGAGAGCAGCAAATCAATAACTATTTATAAGTAGATTTGTCTGATTCATTTATCATCTAGAGTATGTGACCCTATTTAGGTATATATACCTAGCTAGTTGTGGATGAAATGCTGAAATATGAATTAAAAAATAAACCCAAATGCTCTCCATGAGAAGTCACTCATAATTTATAAATGCATAGCCAGGTGGAAGGTAGGGAGGTAGGTAAATAGGTACCTACCTACAATCATACATGAAAAGAGATTGACACTGAATGGAAACTTGATTAAGGGCTTTGGGGAAGTACACGTTTGTCTACCATAAACAAGGTTTTAGTGCTTCCTTTTCCCTCAGCCATGTCCATTTCTTCCCTCTCTCTTTTTTTTCCCTCCACAGCTCTCTTACCCGGTTCTCTGTAATACTTGCTCAGCCCCTAGGAGACTGCTGAGTGACAGGGCTGGCAGCAGGGAGCAGATTAGCAGCAATGTCTGAGAGACAGACTCCGGCTGCTTTCCTTCATCACTTTGCCTCACTTCCAACTTCATCCCTTCCCCCATCACCTGAAAGGCAATCAGAAATTAAGTGAAAGAGAAAAATATATCAACATTTTTGTCTTTGGAAAAGAGGAGTCTATTTATCTTACAGCTTGATAAAATGCCCCAATAGGTCATGTTTATTTAAGTTTGTGTGTGTTTTTTTTTTAAACTTGTGATTGCTGGTCCTTTGCTTCTGAAGCACTTCACATAGACCCCACAAACTCTGGCTGCAACCACTCCCAACAGTTATCTAGGATACAGCATGACTACAGTCTAGAGTTTTCCCGCCTCTGATTATCCCCAGCTAGTTCCTAGTAGGTGGCTTTGTGTAGCAACGTTGATTTTTAGGGAGAGACAGGGATGGAAGCAATATTTCTCTCTTATGTCCTACACTTAATACAGAAGAGAACCAGTTTTAAAATAATTCAGTTTCTTTGTCACCTTAGTACTCATACTGATTGAAACATGTAACTTGACTTTTTAGGTATCCAGTATAATTTTCTTTCTTTCTGATGATGCTTCTAGCTATAGAAAATTTCTGTTATAATCTAAGAGTTAGATAGCTTTGAGCAAACACTGAGCCTCTCAGAACCTTGGTATTTTGATCTGTAAGTTGGGGTTGATGGTACTAGTTTGGGATAAGTGCCATCTATAAGTTAACTGAAAGTGAAAGTGAAATTGCTCAGTCGTATCCCACTCTTTGTGACCCCATGGACTGTAACCTACACCCGGCTCCTCCGTGCATGGGATTTTCCAGGCAAGAATACTGGATTGGGCTGCCATTTCCTTCTCCAGGGTATACGTTAACTGGCCTCCCATAAAACCCAGTACATAGGATGTGTTCAGCCAACATTAGTTTAATCAGATGGCATCATTCCTACAGATTCTAATGAATTACCCCCATTGATACTAACCAAATGAAGAGTTACTACTATCATGCACATTTATGCACAGAATAGCCTTTTGGTGGGTCAAATGCTTTAATCCTAAATCTTAATATTAGTTGTAATAATAAGCAATCTTTATATACATAGTGCTTTATGGATATCAAAGATATGTGGTATCTATTATTTCACTTTACTCTTCCAATGATCCCAAGAACTATGTAAACATGATTTACTGAAACTCCTGAAGCTTGAAAAACTCATTAGATATGTACATTATGTGATAGAAGAGGGTCTGGAGCTCAGAGTCCAGAACCCATTTAAACTGAATCATGATTATTGATTATAATAGGGGGCAAGGAAGGTAGGAAATAAAATATGTTTACAGTAATCAAATCAGGTAGATGTCTGTCTTCTCTAGCTTTAGCAGCAGCCATGTTCTTTTGGGTCTAACAGAGCTAACATTCTCTGGGCTAAGGTGGTTTTCAAGTAAGCGAATGTCCATTTATATATATTGTGGCTTTTAATTTCACCTCATGATTTAGTTTACATTCAACTGTCTAGTTGATTTGACAACATTTTTCTCTATGAATTTTGGACTCTACATTTTCTCCTTGATCATTTTTTAAAAACAACATAATGATGACATGTTTAGATAATACAATAGTATTTTCAAAAGACTGACTCATTGGGTAAGAAAACTATGTTGTTAATGTGTGGCTGGCCTATATGAACACGTCACCAAAAATATAAGGATTTATCATTGTTTTTACCTAGCATCAGGCTCTGAGAAACTAGGGCTTTCCTATTAGGGATGTAAGTGGAGCCCCCGTCCAGCACTCTCTTTGCTTTATCCATCTGTTAGAGTTTACAGTGGCAGAAAGAAAGTGATGTTAGAAAAAGGGAAACTATGAAATACATTTTATACTTTATCAATACCTGCATATCAGCATCTAATTTTTGACAAAGCTCCATTTTGAATGATTAAACTTTGTCCATTTTGTAGGATCAATAAGTTAGTTAAGACTTGTTGTCGTATAGTGTCAGTTCTGAACTTAGAAAGAAATGTCTCAGTAGGACATTTATTCAATATGGCTTATCCCAGGAATACATTTATAATGTTTATTAGAATTTGTAGTTTTTGAAAAGAAAAGAATATCATCATTTTATAATAATCTGTGTTAGTGTGAGAGGAAAAAACCCAGTGTGTAATTACATTGTCAAATTCTAACAATGCTCAAATTAATCTTCCTATTTGGTTTTGCATTAATCATATTTTTAGTAAAGATCACCTGACCCATTGCAGAAATTTCAGTACTCTGGCCTGTTACCTTGTCTGAAAATGCATTCTTTCTATAGTGAGCCACATACTTGATTGTTCTCACATCGATGCGGCATGCATTGACAATCCTTTTAGAAAAAGATCTCAAAAAAGAAAGTGGTTTGGGGTTGATTGTTTGCTTTTGCTTAAAAAAAAAATAAATAAAGGTGTGGTTAACATGAATATCAACTCTAAAAATCTTCTTGAACAGTGTGAATACTGCAAGGCTAGAAGATTTCATCAAACGTCAGTTACTTCATATCACTGGCCTTACCATAGCCCTTTGGAGTGTTATAAGACTTTTCTTATTTTTTTTCATGGAACTACACCAGGAATTACACTAGGAATTATGTCAGCCCTGCAGCAATTTTCAAGAAGCCACAAGTCCATGATCCTGAAACTTTGACTGCTGACAAGAAGTTGCTTAGAGCAGCAGTGTTATTAACAAGCCACCTTTCCCACACCCCATCTGCACTGGAAGCCATCCCCAGCTCATCACCTCCATCTGTCTCTCTGTACGACGGGGCGTGCACACCAGCAGGCTCCGCCACAAGGTTCAGTTTGCTGCTGAGTTACTCATCAAACAGTGTGCGCTGCATGGACTCCTCGTTCTCAGGATTGCAGGCTGCAGGCAGCCAGTCTGAGTCTGCCAGACGTGTACTTGCTTACTTTCTTTTATAATGAAGGCTCTTTAGGCAGGAATGTTGATGCCTTTAGGAATGAAGGCATTTTACGTATGTGCCACGAGAGATCCATTTGGTGCTGTGGGCATCTCCTGAGACTTATTACCACCTCTTAACAGGGTGGGATCTCTTGATTGGATGCCTTCCAGGACTTTGTTCTCTGCACAGTGTCCTCTGAAGACTACCAGCCCTGGATTCTTCTTCCACCTTTTAAAAGGCCGCTGAGAACTCATAAATTCAGTGCTTCTGGATTAAAGCACAGGATATACATGGGCCTACTATTTAGTTACCCTCGTGTCTTTTCCTGGAAAAAAACGTTACTTTCACTCTTGCTGCTGGTTATCAAGTGGTGAGCAAATGACTTACTACCCATTAGGTTTTTCTTTTTCAAACTAGTACCGTAATTGTTGTTATTTAGTACTGAGTTGTGTCCAACTCTTGGGACCCCATGGACTGTAGCCTGCCAGGCTCTCTGTCTATGGGGTTTCCTAAGCAAGAATACTGGAGTGGGTTGCCATTTTCTTCTCCAGGGGATCTTCCTGACCCAGGGATTGAACCTATATCTCTTGTGTCTCTTGCATTGGCAGATGGATTCTTTACTGCTGAATCACCAAGAAAGTCCTAACTGCTACTTTGCTCCAAAATTGTGAATTATCAGAGTTACTCTTGAGAAAGTTAATTTTCATGTTTCTGTTGTTGTTTGTTTGTTTTGCTTTAGTCTTCCTGTTCGGGGTTTGCTTTAGTCTTCCTGTTTGGGGTAGAAGTGGAATTGTTGAGGGGCGTTTCTTCTTGTCTTATTTGTTATTTCAGATCATTGTGTAGTACTTTCACAATGCAGAGAAATCTCAGTGACTGTTGTCAAAACACAATAGCTCCTGGAAGTTATTTTTTTCTTTTGACCCAGTGTAGGAGAGAACACATGGACAATAGAAGGGAAAGCATTATAATGTAATGGTAAGAGCAAGTTAGGAGCATTGTGGAGCATTGTGGTAAGAAACAAATTCAAGACACCATTTTGCTAATTACTAGTTGCATGACCTTCAGTAAGTTAAATGATCCAGGCCTCAGTTTTGTCATCTGTAAAGTGGGGGAAATGACAAGTCTCTAATTCTTGGATTACTTTGGGGTGTGGTAGTAATGAAAGTAGGTAGTTTATAAACAGGGCTAAACACAGAACATGGTATATAGTAAATACATCAATGTTTGATTATGCTACTGTTATGACTGAGAACAGAATGTTCTAAAGTGAAAGTAAAAGTAGCTCAGTCATATCGAACTCTTTGCAACTGACTGTAGCCAGCCAGGCTCCTGTGTTCATGGAATTCTCTAGGCCAGGATACTAGAGTGGGTAGCCATTCCCTTTTTCAGGAGATCTTCCCAACCCAGGGATCAAACCCAGGTCTGCTGCATTGCAGGTGGATTCTTTACCATGTGAGCCACCAGGGAAGCCTAAAATGTTCTAAAAGCAGAGGAGGAAAAACCGAATGATTTTTTTCAATTTTACCATGTCAATACTTTCTGCTTTATTACACTGCACAGTTTTTAATTCACAAGAGGGGAAACAGTTCAGTTCAGTTCAGTCACTCTTTGCAACTCTGTGGACTGCAGCACACCAGGCCTCCCTGTCCATCACCAACTCCCAGAGTTTACCCAAACTCATGTCCATTGAGTCGGTGATGCCATCCAACCATCTCATCCTCTGATGTCCCCTTCTCCTCCCACATTTATTCTTTCCCAGCATCGGGGTCTTTTCAAATGAATCAGCTCTTCGCATCAGGTGACCAAAGTATTGGAATTTTGACTAAAATATCAGTCCTTCCAGTTAACACCTAGGACTGATCTCCTTTAGAATGGACTGGTTGGATCTCCTTGCAGTCCAAGGGACTCTCAAGAGTCTTCTCCAACACCACAGTTCAAAAGCATCAATTCTTTGATGCTCAGCCTTTTATAATCCAACTCTCACATCCATACATGACTCCTGGAAAAAGCATGGGGTTGACTAGACGGACCTTTGTTGGCAAAGTAATGTCTCTGCCTTTTAAAATGCTGTCTAGGTTGGTCATAACTTTCTTTCCGAGGAGTAAGCATCTTTTAAATTCATGGCTGTAGTCACCATCTGCAGTGATTTTGGAGCCCCCAAAAATAGTCTGTCACTGTTTCCCCATCTATTTGCTATGAAGTGATGGGACCGGATGCCATGATCTTAGTTTTCTGAATGTTGAGCTTTAAGCCAACTTTTTTCACTCTCCTCTTTCACTTTCATCAAGAGGCTCTTTAGTTCTTGCTTTCTGCCATGTTGGTGGTGTCATCTGCATATCTGAGGTGATTAATATTTCTCCCAGCAGTCTTGAATCCACCTTGTGCTTCATCCACCCCAGCGTTTCTCATGATGTACTCTGCATATAAATTAAATAAGTAGGGTGACAGTATACAGCCTTGACGTACTCCTTTTCCTACTTGGAACCAGTCTGTTGTTCCATGTCCAGTTCTAAGTGTTGCTTCCTGACCTGCATACAGATTTCTCAAGAGGCAGGTCAGATGGTCTGGTATTCCCATCTCCTTCAAAATTTTCCACAGTTTTTTGTGATCCACACAGTCAAAGGCTTTGCATAGTCAATAAAGCAGAAATAGATGTTTTTCTGGAACTTTCTTGCTTTTTTGATGATCCAACGGGATGTTGGCAATTTGATCTCTGGTTCCTCTGCCTTTTCTAAAACCACCTTGAACATCTGGAAATTCATGGTTCACATATTATTGAAGCCTGGCTTGGAGAATTTTGAACGTTACTTTACTAGCATGTAAGATGAATGCCATTGTGCGGTAGTTTGAGCTTCTTTGGCATTGCCTTTCTTTGGGATTGGAATGAAAACTGACCTTTTCCAGTCCTGTGGCCACTGCTGAGTTTTCCAAATTTGCTAGCATATTGAGCACAGCACTTTCACAGCATCATCTTTAAGGACATGAAATAGCTCGACTGGAATTCCATCACTTCCACTAGCTTTGTTTGTAGTGATGCTTCCTAAGGCCCACTTGACTTCACATCCCAGGATGTCTGGCTCTAGGTGAGTGATCACACCATCGTGATTATCTGGGTCATGAAGATCTTTTCTGTACAATTCTTTTGTGTATTCTTGCCACCTCTTCTTAATATCTTCTGCTTCTGTTAGGTCCATACCATTTCTGTCCTTAATTGTGCCCATCTTTGCATGAAATGTTCCCTTGGTATCTCTAATTTTCTTGAAGAGATCTCTAGTTTTTCCCATTCTGTTGTTTTCCTCTATTTTTTCGCATTGATCACTGAGGAAGGCTTTATCTCTCTCCTTCTATTCTTTGGAACTCTGCATTCAGATGCTTATATCTTTCCTTCTCTCCTTTACTTTTTGCTTCTCTTCTTTTCACAGCTGTTTGTAAGGCCTACTCAGACAGCCATTTTGCTTTTTTGCATTTCTTTTTTGGGGGAATGTCTTGATCCCTGTCTCCTGTACAATGTCACGAACCTCCGTCCCATAGTTCATCAGGCACTCTATCATATCTAGTCCCTTAAATCTATTTGTTACTACCATTGTGTAATTATAAGGGATTTGATTTAGGTCATACCTGAGTGGGCTCGTGGTTTTCCCTACTTTCTTCAATTTAAGTCTGCATTTGGCAATAAGGAGTTCATGATCTGAGCCATAGTCGGCTCCCAGTATTATTTTTGCTGACTGTATGGAGCTTCTCTTCCTTTGGCTGCAAAGAATATAGTCGATCTTATTTCGGCATTGGCCATCTGGTGATGTCCATGTATAGAGTGTTCTCTTGTGTTGTTGGAAGAGGGTGTCTTCTATGATCAGTGCGTTCTCTTGCCAAAACTCTATTAGTCTTTGCCATCTTCATTCTGTACTCTAAGGCCAAATTTGCCTGTTACTCCAGGTGTTTCTTGACTTCCTACTTTTGCATTTCAGTCCCCTATATTGAAAATGGAGAGAATATCAAAGTTGCCATTTGTGGATTATATTCAGGAGGTTTCCAATAGAATTCAGCCAAGAATTCTGGACTTTGGGTCCTCCACTTGTGTCTCTAACTGTAAAACTGTTTCCTTTCACTCATATAGAACTATATACCCAAAGGGCACTCAATAACAATAATGACAGATCAACCCATTGTTGCACACAGGAGTGAGCCTAAAGATCATTTTGGTGTTCTTCAAAGCACCTGATATTGGGGGGGAAAGTAAGCCATGTTATTTGCAAGCTTTTATGTCTTATTGTTTAACATTTGTCTTGGACTATGCTACCATCACTGTTATGCAGCAAATCCGTTCTTAAAGTTAAATTTGATCGACATAATAGCTAACTAAAGAACCAAGGGAGATAGTTAACTTTAAATTCAGGCACCAAATGGCACCCACCCATCACATACTTTAACAAAGTTTAATAAAAATAATTCTTATGTTGGAATATAGAAATCTTTAAAACATAAAGTGACATATAAGTGAGTGTAAGTTAAACTGGAGAAGTCTGGACAGGACTGGTGGATTGTATCAATGTTAATTTCCTGATGGTGGTATTGTACTATAGTTTTGCAAGATGTTGCCAGTGAGGAAAACTGGGCAAAGTATGTGTCTATGCTATTTCTTATAACTGCATGTGAATCTACAATTATCTAATCTAAAATTAGCAAAATTTTTAATTAAAAATATGAAAGATAGGCATCGTCCTAATGGCCTCATATTTTAAGGACTTTTCCAACACACCTTCAGCTGCTCATTACTGAGATGTTTCATTGGTAGTATTTTCTGTAATCATAACTTTTAGTTGGTCCATGGCCTTTAAATTTCATAGCAACATGACATTTAGTGACTAAGCTACTATAGCTTATTCTTTCTTTCGTAAGAACCTAGGAAATTGGGACAGTCCCAACTTTTGGACTTAAAAAGAATTGGCAAGAAGATAAATAGAATCCACAAAGAAATTTGTGTATAAAGCAGCACAGAAATGTCTTCAAAAGAGGAGCATCTTCCACTGGTCTATTTTTAAAATAGAATGGTATATTGTGACAAACTCTGAAACTTTAGAACAGCTTCCATCTTTCAGTTCTGCAATGTATTTATATAACTATTAGCTTATAGCCCTGCTGGGAGCTTAAAAATAGTTGTTTTCTGATTGTCCTTTGTGATATTTAACACCTGACGGTCCTAGGGTATTATACCTTTGTTTTTCATGTCAGATTTTCTTAGTAGCCTTGCTAAAGTCCTAGGGTACAAATTCATATTTCTCATGGTAACAGATGATTTTGATCCACTCATGTCATCATCAAGGATTGTTATCGATACCTAAAGATCAGAATGATGCTAGATCACGAACGGTGGTACACTTGAGTGTTAGCATGGCAAGAGCCAGCATCAATACGTCTTTGTCTTTTAGACCTCATTAAAGCCTTGCTGATTTTAGCCATGGGAAAGATTGTGAAAAGGGAGGAACTATGATTTCTGTGTTTCTGTAACTCAGATTTATAACTGAAATAACTCATTCTCTTGCCTTTTTTGTTTGTTTGTTTTCATGAAAACAGTAACAGTACATAATGTAGAAGACCAGGTTTGATCATGGTGGAGTGTTAAGTATATTTGCTTTGACCTATTTGTAAGAAGAGGCGGTTGTGGGGGATGCTTTATTTTGGTTACCTAGCAGTTATTTGTAGATATACTTCGCATTATCTCATGTCCCAAAAACAGACTCTAGAGATCAGGACAGATAGTCAATTTTACATTTTCAGTACTTCCAAGCCCTACTCAGTCTTTAAAAAAAAAACAACAACAACTGAAAATCTGAAGTTTCATTCTAAAACTCTGAAGCATTTCTGTCTGTTAACTTAGGTTGTTAAATAATGAGTTACAGGGAAGTGATGGGACACACATCTTTTTCTCCAATTGTAGCTCAGTGCCTGTGGATATGATTGCACAGAATTTTTATAAAATTCATAGAGTCTTCACCTACTTTCCCTTCAATCTGAATGTTGGTTCTTTCATCATTCACTCTCAGATTCGGTTGGAAATCTCCCAAAGTGTAGTTCATATAACTCTTCTTGAAAGGCAACTGCCCGATCAACTGTACTCGACTTCAAGGAAGTTTTGAGGAAACTAATCAGAGTCATGATAAACGCCAAACTCTTAGTTTAAGTAGGAAACCTGTGGAACTGTGTGGTTGTACTAACAGCTTATTTATGGAATATGGTCTGTATTTTGGCTTTTTTTTAATGGTTTCACTCTACACCTTTAAGAGGCATGAGTATGCACTTGCTGCTCATTACATGCTGTTGTTCACGGGCAAAGCTGGGTACAAAGAGTCTCTGCAGGACAAACCTGACCGTTCTCTGTACACGTGTACCATGCTGACTGCTGTGTGTGGTAGAAAGAGGCTCTGCAGATTCTCCAATTGGAAGAAATAATGAGCTTAAAGCAACAGCTCCTCTGAAAACAGTTGGCAGTTAGATAATGATGTATATGCTATAAATTCTAGAGATATCAGCCAAGAAAGACAAAGAATGGGACATTAAAGAAAGGTGAAAATCTACTACCTTTCTTTTAAAGATAAACATATAAGATGCTTTTCAATATGATGACAACATTACCTGAGCTATATCTTGCTGCATAATAAATGACACCCATCACAAAACCTGATTCCTTTTCAAGAAGGTTAATAAGAGAGAAATTACACGTGATGGGAAGAGCTGCAAAATGGAAGTTAAAATTCTGGCCTGATGTTGAGGTTTTCATTTTTGCTCTTGAAATAACTTCACAAATAGCAACTTGGTTCCTCTTTCATATAGTGAACATGGGCTGTTTTGTGGACATCAATACCATTGATTACAAAGTAAAGTTCTGTCAAACAGCAGTTTGATCTTCATGACAGCAAACAGCCTGTTTGATGTTTTTATTGAATTGATTGATTTTTTTTTGCTGAATTGATTTGTTGTTTCACTGTCATGTGGACACTTTCTAAATCAACATGTGCCTCTATAGAAGTATTTTATTGAAAAGTTTGAATTCATGGATGTTTCTAGAATGTCAGACTAACAGAATCATAACCTCAGAATGCATGAGTACTGAGAAAAAGTAATAAATGACATCAGTCCTGAGAAAAAGTCTTTTTTTTTACTTTCTTAAAATTAGATTCGAATTTCAGAATTCAAGTAACTCAGTGTTAAGACTGATTTAAAAAGGTCATTTTTAACCTCTTATCTTGTTCAAGTATGTACTTTGGATGTTGACTGAGTTGTTAGATAATACTTTATCAATAAAGGGAAATTGATTTGTCATAGATTTTTGAGGCTAAAAGAAAAAGGCAGCAGGATCCCACACCCTCTCTTCCTTATTCTGCCTCATCTCTTTGAATAGCTAGGTTGATATATTAGCCAGGTTTTCCTGTCCTTTCAAAGGGAGTTGTCAAATGTACTATTGATTCAAGGCAAGCTTTTTTTTTAATGTCCACAATGTGAGTCCTGCAAAACTTCTTTGATAAGTTTAGATTTACCTATAGGCTTCTGTTTTAAATGATGGAGTTTAGGCATCAAGACAAAATCTGCTATATTCTGCCTATGAGAGCAATGTACTGGCCATTTACTCTGCTTATGGTCAGCAGAGAATGTGGCTACAAACAATTTTATCTGTCTTGGTTTCAATGCAACATATTAAGCCGTGCATCTCACAGAGGCCAGATTAATGCTATTTGTGCAACCAGGGTGTCTCTCTTCAACTAGGGCTGCAATAGGATGCATTTTACAAGGTGGACTGTGATCGCCCTAGAAAGGTTGGTATGTAACACCTCTGACCTGTCAACTTTGAACACACATAGAGTTGTTCAGGACTCAAGTTCACTTAATAATGAGATTTTATTTGGAGAATCCTGTTCCTTTTGACACTAACCAAAGTGTGTGTCTAGATTTTCTCCCATGTCATTTATTTATTCATCCATAATTGTTGGGCCACCAGATTTGCTTCAAGACATCTTATTTACAGCAAATACTTTGTCTTTTGCTTGACTGATCAAAGGTATACGACACATTTTTCCTATTTTCTGTCTCACTCAAACTTATATCTCTGTATAGAGATATCACAAATACCTCTATACTTGTGTCCTTCATACCACTTCAGTAAGTCTATATAATTTTAGCTCTCTTTCCTTTCTTATTTTTACCATTTAAGTAAAGTTTTACCAGGGAGACATTTCCTTTTCCTTCTGCAAAACTGCATTTTGTAATTATGCTGATTTTTCTGAATGAGCATTGATTTCTAGTGGCTCTGTCGTCACCGTCCACAAATGGTTTCACATCTTCCCTAATGAAACAAAAAGGTTTCTCCAGCTTGTGGTACTCTGGAGTTACTACTTTACTGCCGAGTTTCTCCAGAGGGAAATTTACGATTGCAGCCATCATTCCCTTACCACCCCCACTCACTGACAGTTCGGCGTCTGGCCTCATCACTTTACAGGAATTTCCTTTCCCAAGGTCACCAGTGTCTTCCTAATTGCCAAACCCAACAGTGTGTTATCAGTCCTAATTCCTGAAATCACTGTAGCATTAAACACTACTTGACTTCTTTGACTCTTGCCTCTTTTTTTTTTTTTTTGGTCCCTCAGAGAACCTGTGTGTTCTCATTTCTTCAATTTTGAGTGGCAGGGTTGGGTGGAAAGATCTTTGATATGAGGCAGATAACAATTCTGATTCTATGGGACCTCCATTTTGAGATTATATGGACTTGGATACATTTCTTCGCTTCTTGTAACCTCAGTTCTTGCATCTCGAAAGTAGGAATGACAGGATTAAGTGAGAAGGAGCAGCACAGTGATGTTCAATAAATATTAGTTTCTTTGACCCTTCTAAATAATTTCTCAAATTTCTAAGTTTGAGTTACACTTTTTTCTTGCCTGGTCATTTCTTCTGGAAGCTCCCACTCCCACCTCAATTATGAATATTAAAGCACACACCATGTTTTCTCTCCCCATGACCACCACCCCAAACTGTCTCTTCTAAAATTCTCTTTTTGTTTCAGAGTCATCAGGGCCTTCACAGAGGCCAGAGACAGCTGCCAGGTCTTTGGAAGTTCTTGGTCTGCTGCCTCTCAAGGGATCACAGACAAGATTTTCTGAGGGAATCTCTGTATGTGGGGCTGCTGTTGTATCTCCTGACCCCACTCTATCTCTGTTTTAAGCATTCTTCTTTTTCTTGCTTGATGAGTTAGCTTGTCCTCAGCTTCTACCCTTGACTTTCTTCTGGACCCAGTAGAAATTCTTGGTCCTGGTTGGGGTTCATTATTGGCTCTCACATCAGCATTAATTAGCTTTGCTGCTTCCCCTAGGGGTTATCAAACCAAATTCATGGTCTTCCAGGCCTCCGGAGTTGCCTGTCTGGATGGCTCTCTGTTGCCCTCATCTGACACAAATCCACAGTTATCAAAGTCACTTCATTAGAACCTGCTTCCGAGATTCACCCCTTCAGGGTGTGACAAGTAATGTCATCACTTTCAGTTTCTCAGATTGGAGCCTTGAATTAGCTTTTCATATTTATTTCCCTCCTGTTTCTCTAAGACAGCCCCCCCAATCCATTCAATCCTCAGTTACTTTAGCTTTGCAGTGCTCCAGACATGAGTATTTTTTAAAATCAATATTACTCCTTTATTTATGCCCTACTGGAGTGTGCATACATGCTGTCACTTCAGTCATGTCCTCTTTGCGACCTTACAGAATACAGCTCTCCACACTCCTCTGTCCATGGGATTCTCCAGGCAAGCGTACTGGAATGGGTTGCCATGCCCTCCTCCAGGGGATCTTCCCGACCCAGGGAACGAACTCATGTCTCTTACATCTCCTGCATTGTCTGGTGGGTTCTTTACCACTAATGCCACCTGGGAAACCCTTAATATTATTTATACCAATAGAATAACAAGGCCACTATTACTAATAATATGAAAACAATAATAACAATACTGATAGCTAACATTTGTTGAGAGACTATTATGTTCTAGGCATTCTGAAGGACTCCATAAGCCTTAAATATTATAGAAGAGAAAATTGAGGTTTAATGAGTTTAAATACCTTACTCAAGGTCATTGTGAGGGTGGGGGCTAGGGATTTAAGCCCAGGTTTAACAGCTCTTAATCATTGTTCTGTATTCTATGAAATGACCTTGTTCCCTTCATGGAAGCATTTATGTGTTTTTCATAATTGTTTCTGAAGTTGAATGGCTTTCAGTCATACTCCAATATAAAATAAAATGTCAAGGGACAGATTTTATGAAATTGCACTGATCAAGTGATTTCATGGATTTAGAAGTAAATGGTAAATAAATTTTATTTTAGTAAAGGTTTGCCCAGTTTGGTCAAAAATAAGGAGAATCCCAAAGAAAGAGGGGCACTGTGTGATATGAAGAAAGCAAATGAGTAGAAATTTGATCTCTGATTTGTGTACTTAAGTGGAGACACTCTCTGGCCAGGAAGACTTCAAAGGGGGTGTCCTTGTAAAGAGTCAAAATGGAAGCAGAGCTAATGGTTTCAGGCAAGAGGAAGTGGAGGGAGAAGAGCAGCGGTGAGCTTGAAGGGACAGCTTACTGCTAAAATACTCTCCTTAGCTTTAAGCCCTTGAACGTGTGCACTGTAATGTCAGAACAGTTGTATGGAAATTCTGGTGCTCGTTGTGCTCAGTCTTACACAGAGTACTGGACTTGGTATCTAAACACAGAATTCTCTTCTTAACTCTATCACTAAACAGCTGTTTAACCTTAGACAAGTCTTCCAACCTTCTTGGTCCTAAGTTTTGTCATCTTTAAATCCCTGGGAGTGGGACTGGATGAGCTCTATGCTCTTCTCTGCTCTAGCATTCTGGTGTTCTGTATGCTCTAAACGTGGCAGTGATTTATGGCTTAGTTTTGTGGCCTGGACCCATGCAACTCACTTGCTAACATCACATATGGATGTCGTGGGTTGCACCGGTCACTCAGAATGTGGAGAAAATTTAAAATCATGATGAGAGAGTCCCCAGATGGGGGATAAGAACATGACATCAGAGGTTGCACACCTCTTGTAAAGTACCAGAGTGTGTTAGTACTCTGCTCTGCCACCAAGGTCCCTTTCTAATTCTTGAGTCAAGCCCTCTTCTGCCCCTTGGTGCATGTATTTCATCACAGCTGCTGAAGATAACTTTGATTAGCATGTGCATGGGAATTCTGCATGAACATATGAAAACTAAACATGTGAAACCACTGTTACATCTGTACAAGGGAGTAATTTAATTTGGTCAGTAATTTGGTATCCCAAGATCTAAAGAATGATCACCTTCGGCTAGACTAGTGGACCCAAATTGCCCTTTTTATTGCTTCACTAAAACACACCACTTTGCCCAGTTCATTTATTGACTTTTTCATCTCAAACACACATTCTTACCTAGGTTTAAGTTAAAGGTCCACAGCACACTAATTGTGAAAGCAAAAGTGCCAATTCAACAGAATTCCAAAACCACAGGAAATGCCTCTGAACTTGAGAACGCTAGTGTAAGTTAAATCTTAAAATAGTTCCTTTTTTAAAAGAGGCTTTGGATGTTTCTTTGGACAACTCTCTGTCCCTGGTACAGGAGTGTGTTTATCTATGGGAAAAAAGTACTTAGCATCAGTTACAGAAGTGAATAGGAAACACCGTTCTTGTTGGACACCAACCAAAAGTTAGTAGCTAGGGTTTGATTTAAATCTCACCGTAAAGACATCCCCCAGCTCCCAGAAATATCCATCATACATCATTTGTATAAATAATCTAACTTTTCTCCCCCGTTAGCAGAAAGTAAGCAAGAGTTAAAACACAATAGCAAATTTTAGAGGAAACCTCATGACTAGCAATCAGTGCTAATAAGATTCTTTTCCTCTTGCAAGATTCACAGAAAGCCCTCGATCCATGCCGAGCACATTCAAAGGCAAGGGACTAAGAGCTCCCCTTGCAAGTTCATTAGCATTCTCAGGTTATCCCAAGCCAAGTGAATCAGGAAAGCAAATGAATTAGTAAGAATTAAGAAGCCTCTGTGGTCTGAACCCACTCCAAATCTCAGCAAAGATGAAAGGTAGGCGCTGATGTCTTATGTCCCAAGGTTCTCAGCATTGGAGCCCCAGTGCCAAGCTGTTCCTCGAGAGCCTCGCAGAAACGTGCAGGCAGTTAATGTTGCCTAACGTCTTCTGACCGTGGATTCAGCCATGTGGGAAAAGTTTTATGAGGCTGCAAAACCAAACCCCCTTTCACTCACAATTAACTACAGAAGACTTAGTATAGCACCTAGCTGTCAATGGGTCTAGCATGGGCACTTTTATTCTTATTTTGGTCACTTACGAATAAAGATACCAGAGGAATGCTTCATTATATGAAGATATCAAATGGGATTTTTGAACAAGAAATTGATGAAATATTTGAACTGTTAAATGTTAAGCTTCTTTGGAAGAAATGCCTTGAGTGGAACAGAAAGATTTAATGTGAATTAAAGTCCTTGGAATTACAGAAGTTTTGGTGGTTGTTTTTACTGTTGTTTTAAACGCCACTGGCAAATAGAGATGGGTAGAGTGTTGGGGCGGGGGGCTTGCTTTTGTACTTGTGATGAAAACAGTGATCCTTGGAGCATCTGTGGAATTTAGACAAAACATATAGTAAAGGTTTGGAAGTAGCAGTTTGTTTTCATTAAATACTTGTTACTGCTAATTATATTTGATCACTATAAAGAATACCGTTTAATTAAAGAAACACGGTAGTTAGGAAAATATTTGATTTCCAAAGAACAACAATTTATCTTGCATTAGTAAGTAGAGAAAAAAAAAGTAATTGTGACTGTATGTTATTTTTCAGTATGTTATTGTTTTTCAGGGAGAAGTTTTATTTATTCATGGGGAAAAAAGTCTTATTTTTGTTCCTGAAGTTGCAGTACAGTGCTAATTTCATATCATGCTGCTTGCATGCATGCTTCAATTTATTTAACATAAGTAATTGCTTTAAAAATGAAACAACATTTGGCAAATGACATTAAACAACATATTCGAACATCAATCTGAGTCAACATATCTTCTTTCTCTTTGGAGATAGTTTCAGTGTTAACTCTTTCTGTGAATGTTGAAATATGCTCTGACATTGTTTTCCCTGATCAGCATATGGTTTCCATTTTAATTTTGCAAGGTAATATTTCAGCAGTGGTCTGGAGGAAATTAATGTGAAATGAAATCAGATAACTATCCCTGTAACTAAAACTTAGTTTTCATGTTGTTGTGTATCATTGTATATATATAATTGTTCTTTTAAACAATTGCACTAAGAGCTTTGATTTTTAAAAATGCATCCTCTCTACATCAAATTAGTTTGGGTAAATTCCCGAGTTCTACACATTTAATGAACAGTGGTGTATCTTAGTATAGCTGGTATTATCTTAACAAAAGCACAAATCTAGTATTGTGTTTATGGTACATAAATTTCAGGGATGACTCAAACTTAGAAGAAATTCCTTTCTTTGGAATCTTATCATCAAAAATAGTATTTTTTTAAAAAAATAAGTACCATAATAGTTTTAAATCATATTAAAAATAATTTTTATCTTTCTGTTTTAACTGTATTCCTATAAATTTTGGAGAATATTTTGTTTGCAAAGTCTTTCGACTTTCTGTTGATTTTAGCCATTTATTCTTATAACTCTCAAACACTGCATAATTTACTTATTACATAGTTTATTCTTATAACCTTCAGTACTATATAAATATATATATATTTATATATTATTGTATTTGGATAATTGTATTTTTAAACAATTTTTCTTACCTCATTGAGAAAGGTGAGCCTAAAATTCCATACTTAAAAATATAGCTTAGATATACATGAAGATTTATAGCTTATTTTCTTATTATATTGCAATTTAAATGTTTAATTTACCTTTAATTTAATATATAAAAATTAGATCAACCCCCTAAAATAAATTCCCAATTATATCCAGGTAGAAAAGAGACATACTCTTGTTTTTGTGTTACATTATGTTTGTTATCATTTCCCATTATCATCCCTTAAATATCCTCTAATAAGTTTCTTCTTTTTTGTTTTTTGGTAAAACTAAAATAATTTGACACTTTTAGATGGAGGAGGGAAACAAACTTCCAGCTTTTTGTTAAATTATATTAATGTGTATGAATACCTGCATGTTCCAAAGTGCTGTCTGTAAGAAATTTTGCCTTGAAATCAGCTTTTACCAGATTTCTGACTAAAGCACAGGAAAACAATTAGAGCAGTTTATGATATATAGTGGACAGCCTAGAGAGCAGCTTTCTGCATGCTTCCATCAAAGAAGAAGCACACCCTTGCTAATAGAAAGATTATTCAAAATGCTCTGAATCGGCAGCAGCCTGCAGCAGAGGCGGCAACCAGCAGTCCTGTGTTGCACAGAGGCCTGCCCTGCCCTTATGCTGCCCACAAATGACCAGGGAACTCCCAGAGGTACTCTTGGATTTCTGCATTCTCATTTCTGAGTCTGTAAAATATCTGTCACTCACATCCCACACTGGCCAAAGTGACACCTGCCAGTCTAAAGAACAAGGACAAATTATTGTCCATCTGCCAACCACATCTCAGCAACGAGAACAGAGCAGTGATAGGGATGTGCATGTGATGGTGTGTTGTTAAACTCAAATTTTTTTTTCAAATGTTTCTTTCAAGGAGGCTAATTTTCAGCATATTGTTTATCATTCAGAAACTGCTTTTGTGGTCCACTGTGTATCTTAATGACACATTTAAAAATCTTTCCAAACACGTGGCAACATAATCACTGAAGAAGCTTAGGCATCGCTGTGCAGGGCACCATGACATTATTGTCATGAAAGACCCATGGCTTTGGTCATCATCAAAAAGCTTCTAGGATCCTTTTAGGGCCAAATTCAAATGTATGTCCTCAGACATGGCTTCTAAAAGTTTTGTGGTGTGTGTGTGTAGTGTGAGAGAGAGGGGGGAAGAGCGAGAGAATCTGTCATCATGTCACATGAAGTTATGCAACATTCTATCCGTTGTTGATGAAACACAACATGACAGAATGTAATGTAATGTAACATATCAAAAAATGTAAATAATATACTTTGCGGGATTAGATATCTGCTGTCAATTCCTATCGTAGGGGTCTGAACAGAGCCTACCCAGGCGGACAGAAGCTCAGTGAACGCCAAACTGGCCGTGGTGTTGGAGAACTGGCACACACCACAGTTCATTGATTCCCCAATTACTTTGGGGTAGTTTGGCATGTATAGAAATGTTCAACAAAAGTTCTCTTGTTGGACACTTCTGGGAAGTAATTTGATTGTTAATTACAAACGCTCAGGGTGATTGCTCTGCATAATTGTTTTACTCCTTCAGTACTCTGTTAGAAGTCTTTCTGCCAAAGGTTTATTTTTAGATCTCTGAATTTTTAACATCTTCCTTATGTCACACTGATGCAATATAAGTGACCCCTCCAGATAAAACATTTTTAACCAGTCAGGATAATCTAGTGCCTCTGGTGAGAGGTAGAAGAAGAGAGATAGTATGACTATGTATATTCTATCTCCAACAGCATCTGTAATCAAGCAACACACGTTTCCAAATTCTATGCTTTTTGAGAAATAACTTCAGTTATATGCTCTACGTTGCTTGGACATTGTTAAGAGCAAAAGGCATATCTCAGAATTAAACCAAATGCATTCCAGATACTATTTCTTTTTATTACCAAGCTTTAGTCTCTGGCTCTTAACAATAGTCAGCACAAAACAAGTCTACATTGCCTTAAAGGTAAGTGGACAGAAGCTCATTTGATACTGCATTCCTGAGAACGGAACCTTTTATTTGCTGTCATAGTGATGACTTTTAATTGTCCTAATAAATAAGCTTTTAAAAGCTTCTAAAATGTTCTCTAATAACACACTTTGGTCTTTAGCCATAGAAATGCAGAAATAATTAGAAGTGGCATTGTGTACACTGCCTTCTGGACTGGGCTGAAGGTGAAGGAGAAAGCCTCATGCTATCCTTGTCAGCTGCAAGGGTAATTACTGCTGGCTGAAATTACTCAACATTTGTTTATAAGCTCCCCAGAGCATGCTGTAAATAGATTGTCTGTTATAGTCCAATCACATTAAAACGCTGCTCCTTGCAAACTGCTACCTCCTGTTTTCTGTAAGCTGGACAGAAAGCCTGCTGCTCACTCACTGCGCACTGAGCAGGGAAGAGCTATGTTTAATGTGATTGTTTTCATTAGATTCTTCTCTGGCCAAGATCACATTTGTTGTTCTCAGGGTCTGTATGCTGGTGGGGTACATTACTTTCATTAGGACATTTTCACTTGTGTTGTGGAGGATGCATTTCTTTATTATTAGAATGTGCATGTCACAGCTTGGAAAGAAATGTAACACAGTACAGAGGAGTGACCGTATACCTTCCTTTCCTCATGGGGGTTTGTTTATTTACATTGAGTTTTAGAGAGTTCATAGCATTTACTGGTTATATCAGTTTTATTTCATTTAGCAAATATTTATGGAGTCCTCACAATACACCTAATATTGGACGCAGTACTATAATGACAAATATTTATTGCTTTTAGGGAGACTAAAATCTAGCTGGGGGAAATTACTTGGATATGTGATAAGGTTAAAGACATAAGATAGGTGATGAAGTGCAAATTTGCAATATAATGGGTACCAATGGTATGCCTATGGATAATCAGCAACCTTGTGTATTTGGAGAGTGAGTAGAATTTACTGTTTTCAAAAGGTAATAATGATTTATGAATGAAGTTATTTGTGTCCACTTCAAAAGGGACCAGAGACAACGCAGAAAGTAGTTAGTTCATCTTTTGGTGAACCGTGGTTTTGGTTTACCATTTTCCATGGAAGAGATTTTATTGACCCTTTAGGTTGGCTTTCCTGAAAGGTTTTGAATACAGAAGAGAACAGGAAATCAAAGGTAGCCCAACAGAAAGAACCAGGACATTCACTGAACCAAATGCTATGGCAGTCCAAGTTTAATCCCTAACTAGTAAATAAACAAGTTTAACTTTTTTTTTTCCTTCATACTGGGAAAAGAACTGGGAATAATTTCTGAGTTGTTCCCATTTGTAATTGACCAAGATTTTCAAAATCGGGGTGTTTGTATCCTTATAGCAGCCTCAAATAAAAAATTGCATTTGACTTCATCAAGAAAATGAACTACTCTATAAATCCATCTTGAAAAGGGACAGACATTGGGAGAAAAATATGGCTGAGCAAGGATGTTACTCGGTGGATGGGAGGCATAGTAACAAGAAATACAAATAGTGAAAGTTCAGATCTGAGAGACAAAAGGACTAGTTGTGAAGTGGAGAAAAAGTAGGTACATGGTTTTACTGGCCAGGAACTATTTAATCTTTCCCTTCCTTTACACCATTCCAAATATTTCCCAGAGAAATTTATTCCTTTTTATCTAATCTGGAATTGATGTGGGGTTTTGGAAATTTCCCATTTCCTATTATGTATACTGATGTCACTGGCAAGCAGTACAAGAGAGAAAGGATGATTCAATTACATTTTGCAATCATTTCTGAAAGTACCGTTTTCTAGGCTTTAGTACAGAAAGGAACATCAAAGACAGATCAGCTTTTGAGTAGGCATGTATATTGCCACGAAAAGCAAGAGATATTTACATTAGAAGGCTAAATGAACATGCAAATGCCAGTGGTGCGTTCATTTCAGTGTTTGGCTAAATTTATTTTGAAGAGAAAAGTAAATATGAACAAAATCATTCTTTAGGACTAGCACACATTGCCTTAAAATAGACCGAATCCATTTGTAATCTAGGTACCATTTTTATATGCTTTCCATTACTCACTTTATGCCATTAGAGAAGCACTGAATCTTTAAAGAGAAACTTCCTACAGCTAAAAAAGACATTAAGGGGGAAAATGCTGGGAGCCATAGTGACAGGTACAACTAAGCTTGTATCCTTCGGTTCCCTGGAAACCAGTCAAACACTATCTCATCTTGCAATGGTTGTGTCTGATCCTCTGCTTCAGACATCTTCTTAATAATGGCAACTGCAGAGGTGACTCTCTGCAAATAAGGGCTTGCAGCCACTGGGCATCCATCACATTTCTCCAGAGCAACATTAGACCACCCTAATGGGTACTCCCGTCTTCATTATGATATTAATTCTCTAAATTTCAGAAGTGATTTCATTTGTAATATGACAAAGGCTGGCTGCTCAGGAGACAAACTGTTTTCATCCCCCTCCTGCATGCTCACAGAGGCTTGCTCTCTTTAGTCTTTGGGGGAAAGGAATTTGATAGCATCAGATCTCCTGTGATACACAAGGCTGGCTAACAGCTACACCACCTGCCAGCACTTCGTGCCTGGCCATCCAGCCTGAAGCTTTCTAAAGCGGTAGTTGATGAGTGGAACATGGATGGTGGTTTGGAGAGAAGCGATGTAGAGAGAAAACAGCAGCAGAATAAAAAACTCGGCATGGAAGCTGAGTGGGATTTGAGGGTAACGGTGGGGTCAGAGAGAAGCTAGAAACGGAATCAATTGCAATAGGGCTGGTTTGGTAGATGCTATCTAACATTGTTCCTTTTCTTCCTTGTACATATGTGGTCTTTGTTGTGGCTAAAAATTCCAGGGCTGCTGACTGTATACAACTCCAAAATATGGTAATTCATTTTCCTTCCAATTGCTAACCTCTGTGGACTTAATTCAATCTACCCGTATCAGAATTAGCTTCTTTTCTACAATGTTTACTAGATACATGAAAAAATATTGAGGATTTTCTTCTCACAGATCATTGTTGTTTCTAACTGGATTTAGCATCATGGATTGAATGTCTAAATTGAGTGACAAAATGCTGAATTATTGAGATATCCAGAATTAGTCAAAATACTGAAGCAGATTAAATGTTTCTCTCTACTTCCTGCCTTTTTCTGGCAATTTCTTGTTCTTAACTGCAGATACCCATTTTACTTAAAACATTCTTTTTGGAAAAGTCTAAATAAATGTTCTCATTTTTAATAAGGTACAGGCTAATCAGTAGTTCACTATTATTTAAAAACTCAGTATGGTAATTAGAGGTAGCACAGTTTACTGATAAGCATCAGCAAAAGCTGAGTTCTCTTCTGCCAGTAAACTATGAAGTCTTGTGAAAGTGAGTGAAAGAAATTACCTGGCTTTCTGTTTCTTCACTTTTAAAGTAAAGGAGCTGCACTGTACACTCTAAGAAGTTTTAGCATTTTATATTACTTCATATTATGTTTGAGTTAATATTTTAAATATATATCTGAATTTTTGTCTATGTTCAAATATCTGGTGTCCTTGCAGGACACATTTAGCCATATCTCATTATTAAAATTTTAATAGAATATTCCTATCACTCACCTAAAATTTCAGGATATTTGCTACAACTCAGACTCTGTAATAGAGAAGGCAGTGGCACCCCACTCCAGTACTCTTGCCTGGAAAATCCCATGGACGAAGGAGCCTGGTGGGCTGCCATCTATGGGGTCGCACAGAGTCAGACATGACTGAAGCGACTTAGCAGCAGTAGCAGCAGACTCTGTAAGCCATTATTATGTTTAGAAAAATTATATAACTTTTTTGCTTGAGTATATTTCTTTTTTATTTTATTGTTTAGAAATATCAAAATAAAGATATATAGATTTTTAACAAAGTAAAGCAATTATTTGGCAGTGATAAATTATTTACTCTTCCCCAGACCACAAATTCTTTGAAAGAAAGTTCTTTAGGACAAAAGAACACTACGGGATATTTTCTCTCTCCATCCAGTATTTCAGTTTAAAGACTATGCCATCTTAAAGTTTTTTTGTTTTTTCCTTTTTAAAAATATATTCAACACTAAGCTGTTCATTTAATCTAAAACTTCTGTATATGTTGCAATGCTTTCCTTCAGAAATTGAGAAAGAGCTGATTGTTTATTTTTCTTTTACTATTTCATTTCTAGAATAAATCAAGTTGCTGTGTTTTGCTTCTCCAAGATTTACAGAGGATAAAGTATATGCACTAAAACTTAATATGAACCCATGTGAATATTTGCATAATATGTATTCAGACCATTCCTGAATTAACAATGCCTGATTTCAAATGGCTCATGTATACAACTGCCAAACACTTTTGATTTCACTGCTGCTAGAAACTTTCATGAATCCTGTTACTTTTCTCATCTCTTCTGTAGCACTGGATTTTTGGAATCCTGTTATGTCGGAGGGGTACACCATGGAGATTCCTGATATTCTGAAAGGGTTTCACTGTAAAAGATGTCTTCCTTGGTTACCAAGTTGGAACAGAAGACCTGAGTTGCTGGTCAATCAGGATTTTATTGAAAGCCTATTATGTGTAGGCCAAAACTTCCTCTCCATGTGTTCTCTTCAGAATATAGCATGTCCCACTTTCTTCAAATGAATGGGATTATACAGGTCCAACAGTTCAGTTCAGTCACTCAGTTGTGTCTGACTCTTTGCGACCCCATGAATCGCAGCATGCCAGGCCTCCCTGTCTATCACCAACTCTTGGAGTTCACTCAGACTCATGCCCATCGAGTCCGTGATGCCATCCAGCCATCTCATCCTCTATTGTCCCCTTCTTCTCCAGCCCCCAATCCCAGCATCAGAGTCTTTTCCAATGAGTCAACTCTTCGCATGAGGTGGCCAAAATACTGAAGTTTCAGCTTTAGCATCATTCCTTCCAAAGAAATCTGAGGGCTGATCTCCTTCCAGAATGGACTGATTGGATCTCCTTGCAGTCCAAGGGACTCTCAAGAGTCTTCTCCAACACCACAGTTCAAAAGCATCAATTCTTCAGCACTCAGCTTTCTTCACAGTCCAACTCTCACATCCATACATGACTACTGGAAAAACCATAGCCTTGACTAGATGGACCTTAGTCAACAAAGTAAGGTTGGTCATAACTTTTCTTCATAGCATATACCTGAAGTATAAGGCCTGTGCTGTTGGATTAGTTTTGGGTGGGAGAGTCACTATAATCTAATATAAATAAATAAATTTGTGACCCCATGGCATCGCAAATAAATGCCTAGCGTTTGTAATAAAATATAAACAAAAAATTATCAGACCTCTGACATCTAACTGAAACGCTGTCAAATCTAACTTCTTTGAGTTCAGGGATCATTTCTATAATATTTTATTATAATATAGATATTTATCATATATATCTATATGATATCTAATATAAAATAGATAATATTTTTATTATCTTCTTAGCACATAATAGAGGAGAAGGAAATGGCAACCCACTCCAGTGTTCTTGCCTGGAGAATCCCAGGGACGGGGGAGCCTGGTGGGCTGCCATCTGTGGGGTTGCACAGAGTCAGACATGACTGAAGCGACTTAGCAGCAGCAGCAGCAGCACATAATAGAAACTCAATATGTATACATTGAACTAAGCTGAACCTATAGTGGGAACCATAACTGATACATTTCTGTGAGTTTACTATATAGATATTGAAACTAATGATTTGAACATTTTATGTTATTACTAGGAAGTTTGCAAAGAATACCATTCTATTATGCTGACAGTAAAATACATAGCATTTTTAAATAGTATCTTATTGGTGATAGGGATTTTTAATGATCCATAATTTAATTTTAGGTGTCAGCAAAAAGGTAACTAGGTAACTTTAGGTTTAGGTTAATCTTGAAAATCAAATTAACTTGAAGAACTCTTTAAAATTATTATATATTGATGTTTTATAACAGTTTTCAACTAATTTATTTATATTTCATAGATATGTTTTTGCACTTAAAAGTAAGAATATGAGCAAAGAAATAATGACTATTTCTGCAGTAAATTGACATATTAAACATAACAAGATGGAGATCAGAGTGGACTTAGCAACCCAGTGATTCTGCGTAAACTGAGCCGGCTAACTTGGGTTCCTCTTTCCCATGATCACCATCTGCAAAGACCCAGAACAGGATTTAGACTCTATTAAGTGTTGTTACTTAGCTGTTTGTTCTGATCCAAGAGGCTGCACTAATGCCTTTCTAAAGCATCTGTGAAACGCCTATATTAATCTTGCCCTTCATAACCATAAACTAGGGCTTGGGGTGTTAGATATAGAGAGGTACAAATTAGCCTTCCTGATAGAACATGCTTTCACATTCCTGTTGTCAAGGAGTAGAGGGCATGGTGGATACACTGAGAAAATACCAAACTCATTGCACTCATTGCGTGTTAGCTCACAACACAGAAGATAACAAGTCTTAATAGTAGCTTTTGATTTTTTAACTTCATTATTGGAATGGAATATATTCAGTTGTAAGAGTATCAGTCTAAAAATTAAGAACCTTGGGTTCAGATTCTAGCTTGACCAATAAATGATTCTTTTTCCTTGGAGAAGCCACTTAATCCCTCAGAGCTTTAGTTTTCTTATTGTTCAAAAGTGAGAATTGATATAAATGATTTTTCAGATCTCTTTAGAAATTTTTGCTATCTTAAAACACAAAGATTATGCTTCCTTAATTACTCATTTACAACCACTGCTTACTCTTTCTTTAAAAAGGTAGAGTGTTCATTTTTTTCTATTATTTAAAAGGTACTCGCCAGAGGAATATGATTCCTTTTTGCATAATTATGCCATTGTTTGTTAGTCATTATTGTTGCTGTTTAAAGTAACCTTGCAATTTTTACTGTGAGAGTTTTCTGAAATCATTCTTTTCAATAGACACTTTCCTTTAGTAAATTTCTATTATCCTTGTTTCGTTGATAACAGAAGCATCAAGTCAAGCTGTAATAGTGAAGGAAGAGTTTGAAAATTACTGATTTTTTTTCACTTCATTAAAAGAAAAAAACTAAATGTAAAAATGCAGAATTAAGTAAAAAACCACTGGCAGTTTTCTTCTATAATCAATTGAGGAAACCAAGAGTTATTCCAGAGTGAGCACTCTTACCTCTAAGAAGGCAATACTCTCTCTAAGAGGAGGCCTCTGCTTGGGAAGTTCTTCCCACCCATCTGCCTGTGGTCCATCCTGTTACTTTACTCAGGTGTGTGCTAAGATGTCACCTTGTCAGAGAGAATGTTCCCAACACCCGGTTGATAATAGCATCCCCTGTCATTCTCGATCTTCTTCCTCTGCTTCATTTTTCTTTGCATCATATTTATCATCACCTAAAAGTGCTTATTTTTGGTCCATGTGTGCTCTCGTCCCCATCAAGAGTGAAAGCTCTGTGAGTGTAGGCATGAGGTACCACTAGTAGACACTCTTGTCACCAGTGCCCAGGTTAGTCCTGGACGTCTAGAAGAAGCTCAACAAACAATGAATGAATGTGAAATTTTAGTGCTAAATCAAATCAGTCAAGTGGAATATGAGAACAGTGTGGAAAGGAATAGCATGGAATAAAGAATATTTCGTGCATCAGGGAAAGCCTAGACTCTAGCTAGCCTAGGGCTTTCCAATCAAGTGTCTTTAGAGACTAAGAAGTTAATTGTAGATATCTGGGTAAAAGCATTAGGGAGTGGTGAGAACTCTTGCAAACAGGAAAACATATCCATATCTAAAGAAATCTATTAAACATCTGGAAGCCAAAACAAACACAGCCATATACTATATTTGGCTCATGGGCCACATGCTTCTAATGTGTGCTGGGTAACCTTTGTGGAACAATGCAGGTGGGAATGACCTTGTGCTCTATTATGAGGGGGAAAAAAATGTAAACCAAAATAAATAAAACCTGAAATGGAAGCCACCTGAACATTTGAATAGCTATTGATGTAGAAGGTCACCAAAAAAACCAGGCAGTGTGAGCCCTGGGTATTGAACCTGATTGTGACATCAGGGTGTTTATCAATAATTAACTAGGTATTTCCAGCAGAACAATGGTTAATGTGATTCTAAGTATTCACTTTAAATCAGTGTTTCTCAAGCTATACATCCCTAGCTTCTACGAAAGCTTCTCTGTCTGCAATCGGATTCCTTTCAGAAAATGAGATCATTACAGAAACCATATTTCTGATGTTTCTTTTTAAAGCAAAAATAACACACTTGAATATTCTAATTGTCATCTAGTCTTTCATTGTATAGCATTATTTAAGCCTTCTTATGACTTTCAGAACTCTTTCCAGAGTGCTATATTGAAAATAAAACATGCAAATATCCAGAATATAAGTTACAGAAAAGGTTTTGCTCACAGATATGCTGCATTCCAGAAAGCTGTGCTGACCACAGGGTACTAACTACATAATTTCAAACTATACTTAAAGGCAATTTAAAACCTGGATTTTCTTCTGCTTGTGTATAGTTACTCCACCTTTCTCTCACCAAGTAATAATTGCTCAGATACCTAATTGCTCCCATATCTAGCTTAGCTTTGAGATAAATCCAGTATACAAATATAGTATAGAGAAAGTTCATCTTGGGTACCGGGAGTTCCTCTGCTTAGCTCTGCAGACACTTTGTGCTTCTTGGGTCTTCTTAATGTCTGCCATAGTGGTTAATATTAAAAATGAGCTTAAAAGTCAAAATAGGGGTAGCCTGCTCCTAAAAAGCTGCCTACTAAAAAGCTGGAGGGTTCAAATCAAGGGCATGGAATTGTTTATAGAATTCTCTTACCTCTCTAATGATTTTTCTTCCCTGATGCTCATCTAGTTCTTGGGCTGGAAAGGCAAATCTTCTTAGATATTCCTAAGCGAAAATAACAAACAGAAGAAAGGGAGTCAGACCCCTAATATTTAAAGAAGCTGCTGATGTTGCCAATGAATTCTGTAGACATTTATAGAAAACCTCCCATGTTCTGGATGCTGTGTGTGATTTCAGCTGCCAAGGTGTTTACAGTCTGGAGGTGGGATGAAAGCCCCTCAGAGCACATTATATGTATAGTAGTACAAATGGCAATCCACTCCAGTACTATTGCCTGGACAATCCCATGAACAGAGGAGCTTGATAGGCTACAGTCCATGAGGTCGCAAAGAGTCAGACCTTTGGCCTTCTGAAGGCATTTTTTTTCCCTTGAATGTGTAAGGTGGTGTATCATCATATTATATTTTCTGTTTTTTAATTTTAAGAATTCCAGATTTTTAGCAACATACCCATCCTAAATCCCAATTTAAATATTGACAAAAAGGAAAGGAGTGGTCAAAGATACTAGAGTTTCTAGCTGGATGTGCTAATCAGAAAGGATGGGTTTTGTGGTGTTCCTCAAGCTTTATTCATCTGTGATGAAAATTCCAGAGATAGCCTAGTTCCCCAGAGTTCAAACCTTGAAACTATTGACAGAAGTGCTGATCTCAGCCATCTTGAGGGTGTTAGGAGGAAAGGGTGTATCCCAGGCACTAAGTATAGATTTACAGAGTTCCCATCAAATGGTGACATTCTGCAGGAACGAAGACAGGCAGCAGATATCTGGGGAAGGAAAATGAAGTTTAAAGAAAGCCAATGTGGATGGTGCAAAACGTGCACCATTATCCATTATACACAACTGTGCACATACACGTACTTTGTAGCCAGAATGCAAAATGCATGAGTACCAAACTGGGCACACTCTTCCCTCTCAACACAGTGGAGGCAGAGCTTCTAATGCATCCATGATTGTGGGTCAGTTGATATATACCTGTAGTCTTGTCAGTAAGAAATAGGAAAGTGCATAAAGCTCCTAAATTCAGTGCTGGTGGTGGGTAGAATGAGTCACTCAGCTGCTCTTTTCCCCTCCTCCTTGCTTCTTCATTTCTCTTTTTTCTCCCTCCACTTGCAAGAATTTATGATTCAGATATTATTCAAGCTGACTTCAAGCTCTGTCATTTCTTCATGGGTGTTTTATGCCTGTTTTTGGATGTTCCTCCTATTGCTGGATCCAGAAGCAGTGGTATAGCATTACATTAAAATGGTATGCTGTGCTGAACCTGTTGGCTTGGATAACTGCAATATGGCAAAGCCAAACCAAATTTTGAAATGACACATTGGATCTTTTCTTCAAACATGAAATGGAGAAAAATAGTTTCATCAATGGAGTGAATGTTACATTAAAAATAGAGATAAATTTATCTCTTTAATTATGATTTTGTTTATATTGCTAACATATTAGTTTTGGAGGTGCTTCTTCAGGAAGTTGATGTAAATCGAGATTAAATGCTGCTTGATTAATGTTTTTAGCTTGTCTTTTTCATGGTCAGATACCCCATTCATTCTGTTTTCCCAATTAATGACTACACTTGCTGAATGTGATTTTATACACGCCACACACACACACACACACACACACATAAAGTTATTTAGTCTTTGTGATGTAATCTTCAGAACCAGGTAATAGGAGTGCAATTATCTCATGTTAAGTAGCCTTAAATTTAGAAAACATGAATATACGTTCACGTTTTTCCTTTCCCCCCACCCCAAGTTGCATATGCTTGTCTTGAGATAACTGTCTCTTCTCAGTGAGAACAAGATGATAACTAACTGGGCTACTATATATGTTTAACTGCTTGTCTATAGCGCTGAATGAAAAGGGTTTCCTGTAGTAGCTTGCTAAAGTAGTTCGTGCAATGCAGATAGCTATTAGGATTGCCACTTTAATATCTGTCAACAACACCCTGCCCCTTGAGTACATTTTAGGGCATCTGTAGGAGTACATAATATAAGTCTGAATTCTGAGCAAAACTATATGATAGGTTCATTTTCAAACTCTATTATGTCTAAAATTAAAACCCTCAAGGTTTAAAATGACAGGTTCATTGTCAAGTATGCTAGACTTTTTATTCTGAAGGGACAAAAGACTTTGTATCTATTTAAGTCTTCATGAAAACTCTACCTGTGGTCCTCAGAGCAGCACTGCTCTGGTGACACCTCTGCCACCTCAGATTGTTCTGGGTCCTTTCCAGCTGGCTGGGATAGGGAAAAGCTTGGTGAAAGAAGGAAAAAAAAAAAAAACAAAACTTTTTTTAAGTCACCAGAGTCTTATTTCTCTGTGTGTGTTAAATTTTATAACTTCATTGTAGTTGGTCTTTTGCAATCATACCTGAGAACTTCCATGTTGAAAACTAAATCACACAAGTGGTATCTAGAGAATCGTTTCGTGATTAAATGGCCACTTGTGACAAGTCTGAATTTGCTCTCTATATGTGGAGAGATGCTATTGCTCACCTGGGAACTTTCCTATTGGCAGGTCTCTAGCACGTCTTTCTATGGAATGGTGTCATGGCAATTTGAATAGAGAGACTGCATTCCCCAGATTTGCTTCATAAGATTACACGAGTTTTGGGGCCTCCAAGAGTGAAGGTTATACAGTGTGTCCTGGAGGTGGGCAGCTTCAGAGAGGAAAGAACATATCAATATTCTTAAATACCCCTACTGAAAACAGAATCTCTTAATGTAAATTACAACAAAGTTAAGTAGTTATAATAAACTCTAAATTAATCTGTAATTAATGCAGGGATATTAATAATTAATTATCTGTATTAATGCTGGGCTATACATCTCTTAAGAACCATTTACGTTAAATTTTGTCAGTTGGCAGTGGGTGGGTTGCATCAGATTTGTTATTTAAATTATGTTGCTCCTATGCTAATATTAGAATCTTTGTGTTCTGCATTTCCTGGGCAAGCAGTAATCAGGGGAGAAGGTGCAGAGCTGTATTTATGGCACTGGCAGGTGGAAACCACTCTGATAGCAGTCATTTCTAACAGATAAGCCACAAAGCAGGTAATTTATATGCAGGTGATCTGTAGATTACTAGAAAGGACTGTAGGTGTATATGCTTAGCATTCATGCTTACCTGTACATTACCATCAGGTTGATTCCTGAAAAGGAATGTCAACTGATGAATGATGTTAAGGTAAGAGCATGTCACCTAGAGCTAAAGGACCTAGATTTGAATCCATTTCTGATCTTACTAGTTTTTCATTGTGACTAAACCCTCAACATCTCTGAGGGTTAGTTTCTCTATCCATACCTGCCTATCTTATCTAATGTGTTTTGTATCCTGGAGTTAGGTAAATTACAAAGATGGATAAGACACAGTCTTGCCCCACAAGGATATCAGGGGATGGGCAGGGAGCAGACAAGTAAACTGGAAACTTTACTAGTGTGGGATGAGCTATAAGGGAGGTTGTGTTGACTAGTTCCATAGCCTGCCTTGTAATAATACATGTATTTTGACTATGAGCTATATCTCATGGGACAATGAAATCCTTAAATTTCATGAGTCTTGTATAATTCACTTTTGAGTTGTCAGAAACTAGTTCAAGCTTAGGCAATAATTGGCACACACAGTACTTTTGTGAAATAAATGATTCTTAAATTACTCAGCTTAGGCAAAGCTTATAGTCTAGTTAGAACCAAATATTGTGTGTATTCTGCTGGGTGTGCATCAACCTTACAAGTAGGCAGAGGAAGTTGTTTAATGAGGTCCTTTCCATATATACTTAGTGTAGTATCTAGGATGGAGCTCTCTAAATAAAACTACTATATATACTATGATTGAGGGAGTGGAAGTCACTGAAATATCACTCCTGGCATCCTGGGTTATTGGTTGGTTGAAATTCCTACCATGAGACATTCACTTTGACAACTAGGAAATTGCCTTCCTGGAAGTCTTCCTTGAAATGTTGATGTCCCTGGGGAAAGATAAAACTTTTAAACTATGGTGAATTCCTAACACTGTAGTATGAATTAATTTTTGATGTCAACAAACCTAATATCAGAACCTAAATGGTGTGTAAGATATAGTAGGAAAGCTTGATAAGAAAGGAAGAAAGACGGAAAGGTCTGTTGTCTGGGGCCTGGTTAGTGAGAGCCTGGCCATGAAGGTGAATCCTGGAGTGCTGTGAATTTCTCTCTTCGGACAAGCTCAGTGTGATTCTGTTGACTCCTCTGAGCTCAGTACTTGGGAAGGGTTCTGTTCTATCGTGGTGAGAGGAATCTGACTGGTATTCCATTGTGTGACCCTGGCTGTTTCTGTGAATCTGCCCACAAGATAGAGAGAGAAGGTGCAGGGACGTCACATGAAAACTTCCTCCTTCCACCATAAGAAGTGAGAAATAATCTTAAGAATTCATCAGAGTGGGGACTTCCTGGTGGTCCAGTGGGTAAGACTCTGTGCTTCCATTGCAGGGGTCCCAGGTTCGCCAAGTGGCACTGCCAGGAAAAAAATGAATACATCAGAGTGGGAGTTTTGATACAGGGCAATATGGCCACATCTGTAAATTTCCTTTGCTGTTCCTAAGTTACCAGGAGAAGACATTAATTACTGAATTGGAAGAGCTGGTGTGGGGTAGGAACCAAATATGGAGAAGGCAATGGCATTCCACTCCAGTCCTCTTGCCTGGAAACTCGCATGGACGGAGGAGCCTGGTGGGCTGCAGTCCATGGGGTCACTAAGAGTCAGACATGACTGAGCGACTTCACTTTCACTTTTCACTTTCATGCATTGGAGAAGGAAATGGCAACCCACTCCAGTGTTCTTGCCTGGAGAATCCCAGGGATGGCGGAGCCCAATGGGCTGCCGTGAGTCAGACACAACTGAAGCGACTTAGCAGCAGCAGCAGGAAGCAAATAAAAAGGAGCTCTGTAGACACTTTGATTACCCACTTGCAAGTCGGGTGTCAATCATTTAAGCATTTTTGTGGAGAAAGATCTATCAGGCTAAGTCTTCCAAGGAAAATGCTAAAAAAAAAAAAAAATCAGTATGCACTTTAAATATTGAATGGAAGTCAAATACTGGTCATAAAGATTTTTAAGCAAGACTAAAGAACAAAACTCCAAAGGCTGTAGTAGAGATGAATCCTGTACTTTTCTAGGTTTAGCAGTTTGTGATTTTTCTCTGTGCTAGAAAATAATTTATTTTATTAGAGTGTTTGCAGCAGATACATGAATGGCATAAATTACATATTACAATTTGCCATGGAGATCTTACTGTCTCAATTAAGTGTCAGTTAGCACATTCTGCAGTGAGCTCTCCTTCTAGGGTCTGGTGGTATTTCATGGTATGTCAGTCAATAACCCATGTCCCCAGCCTAATTGCCAAGGGGCTATATCCTGACTTCTAGATAGGGGCTGGCCTCGGAAAATATAAAGTTATGTTTGTTAAATGCAAGCCTCATGATCTCTGGAAGGCGTTAGCAATAATCTTCCTGCCCATTGCACAAATTCCTTCCTGTAAATGCCAGTGATCATGGTGTAGAGAAGCATGGGCTCCAATCCCAGGATTTTACTTGAAAACTAAACTTCCTGTCAGCATCTTAAGCCTTGATCGCTGCTTTAATGTTAGCATTTTATTAAACTAAATGGAATTAGAAGTAGAAATAAATCAGTTTAATCACACATGAAACACGATTTTTCATGAGCACTTCAATCATTTTTACTTGAAACAATGGAAAAATGAATGTGTTACTTTGCAGCCAGATTGAAAAATTCTGAAAAATATTTAATTTTAATTCTGAGTACTTGTCTAGTTATTTAAAAGTAAGTCCTTTTTAGATTATTTAGCTCTGAGTTGGATTTGAATAATAAATTTTCTCTAACATTACTTATTCTAAAGAGAAATAAATTACTAGTGTGCATATGTATGCATATACATAAATATATGTTTTGTAGCTTTTGAAATTCAATCATAAATGTATCTAATTCATCTCCCAGTACAGTCTGTCAGTGTAATATAGGTAAGGGTTTACATGAGTAAATTAATTTCTATTGAGAGAAAATAATCAAAATAGTCACTAAGGGTAAGTCTCCCAATATTTACCAGAGTTTCAATTTCATGAGCACTTAAGTGATTTTTAAAAAAATAAAGCCTGAGTGAGAGTAAAGATTCCCCTAACTACTGAATGAACTAAAGAGCCTACCCTTGAGTTATTCTAAAATTCTCATTGGATTTATTATTATTTTGAAAAGTGAATCCAGATAAATCATATTTATTTACCACAATTTACTATCTTATCTGAAGAGGGTAAATATACTCTATTAGAAACAACACGAACCCTTTGAAGAAAAGCTTTGCATGTAATTTAATTCTTTGCTCAGACCCCCAAAATGATTCAGTGCTGCAGAAGATTGTGCATTTGAATACTGCATGAAAATGACTGAAGGTCTGGGCGGAACTGTAAATCCAGCCTTTTCTAAACTGAACGAGTCTGTCCAGTTGCTTTGGGGGAGGCATCCTCCACCTTCTCTAACACCCACGGAGATGTCTTATAGACACTGCATAGTTTTAATTCAAGTTTAACTTTCAATTATAAAGTAAGCCTTCTAAGACTGTATCTTTATGGGACAGTTAGGTCAAAGTTTGAAAAAGTAACCAGTAGAATGAAACTGACAAACTGACTGATTTCCTCCCTCTGCCTCCATTTTGTTGACTTAAATTACATCTTTGTATAAAGTCACAACTTCAGAAAAAATCAGCCAGGATTAAGTTTTAATTTTTTTCCTTCACATATTACCCCCTCCCCCACTGCCACCAAAGGTGAATAATCTCATTTGGAGAAACTTTCGTCTATCTATAATATCAATTTATAACACATTTATAATAAGTAAGAGTATAACTCATATAAATTAATAGTTAAAGCAGTAGCTATATATTCTTAACCTGAATATATGCTACAATTATCTATTAACTTTCTACCCTTTTTTTAACTAACTTTCTGAAAAAATAAATATTAGGTGAATAATACTATGAGTTATGGCTGAGTTGAAATCTGAGACTTGACTAACATTTCATTTATGTTTATTTAAAAAATAGATACCCCTTTAAATTATGATGAATGAAATATAGTATCTGCACTGACGGAAGTTAAGAATATAGCCATTTACCCTAATGATACAAGAAGTGGAATGAGACATCAGGGCATAGAGTAGTCACTTTCAAATTCCATCCAACAGTGTGTTAAGCAGAGACTTGTTGAAAGGCCATTTTAAAATGACAAAATGTCAGGGTTAGAAGGAGCCACATTTACCATATAGTGTCATCCACTATTGAATTCCGGAATATTTTCTATTGTATCTGTGACAAACTCTGAATACTAAGAAAGTGCAGCAGGTTCATAAAGTGATAATTCGAGTACAGATTGGCGATAATGTTTATATGATTCTGGGGCAGAAACTTCTCCCTTCTTTGTGTTTATTCTCCACTTCTCTCTTTAATTAATGCTCACACCTTACTCTCACCCCTAACAGATTGACTTTTGGCTGTTTTATGCTGATGTATCTGGAGACCACATTTCTCAACTTCTGTAACAGTGAGATCAGTTCAGTTCAGTCGCTCAGTCATGTCCGACTCTTTGCAACCCCATGGACTGCAGCACGTCAGGCCTCCCTGTCCATCACCAACTCCCAGAGCTTACTCAAATTCATGTCCATCAAGTCGATGATGCCATCCAACCAGTTCATCCTCTGTCATCCTCTTCTCCTCCTACCTTCAATCCCTCCCAGCATCAGGGTCTTTTCAAATGTGTCAGCTCTTCGCATGAGGTGGCCAAAGTATTGGAGTTTCAGCTTCAGCATCAGTCCTTCCAATGAATACTCAGGACTGATTTCCTTTAGGATGGACTGGTTGGATCTCCTTGTAGCCCAAGAGACTCTCAAGAGTCTTCTCTGACACCACAGTTCAAAAGCATTTGTTCTTCACCACTCAGTTTTCTTTATTGTCCAACTCTCACATCCATACATGACTACTGGAAAAACCATAGCTTTAACGAGACGGACCTTTGTTGGCAAAGTAATGTCTCTGCTTTTTAATAAGCTGTTTAGGTTGGTCATAGGTTTTCTTCCAAGGAGCAACCGTCTTTTAACTTCATGGCTGCAGTCACCATCTGCAGTGATTTTGGAGTCCAAGAAAAGAAAGTCTGTCACTGCTTCCATTGTTTCTCCGTCTATTTGGCATGAAGTGATGGCACCAGATGCCATGATCTTAGTTTTCTGAATGTTGAGTTTTAAACCAGCTATTTCACTCTCCTCTATCATTTTCATCAAGAGGCTCTTTAGTTCTTCTTTGCTTTCTGCCATAAGGGTGGTGTCATCTGCATATCTGAGGTTATTGATATTTCTCCTAGCAATCTTGATTCCACCTTATGCCTCATCCAGTCCAGCATTTCTCATAATGTAATCTGCATATAAGTTACATTAGCAGGGTGACAATATGCAGCCTTGACGTACTCCTTCCTGATTTGGAAAGAGTTTGTTGTTCCATGTCCACTTCTAACTGTTGCTTCTTGACCTGCATACGGATTTCTCAGGAGGCAGATCAGGTGGTCTGGTATTCCCATCTGTTTAAGAATATTCTACAGTTTGTTGTGATCCCTACAGTCAAAGGCTTTGGTGTAGTCAATAAAGCAGAAGTAGATGGTTTTCTGAAACTTTCTTACTTTTTGATGATCCAATGAATGTTGGCTGTTTGATCTCTGGTTCCTCTGCCTTTTCTAAATCCAGCTTGAACATCTGGAAGTTCACGGTTCACGTACTGTTGAAGCCTGGCTTGGAGAATTTTGAAAATTACTTTGCTAGCATGTGAGATTAGTGCTATTGTTCGGTAATTTGAGCATTCTTTGGCATCACCTTTCTTTGGGATTGGAATAACTGATCTTTTCCAGTCCTGTGGCCACTGCTGTGTTTTCCTAATTTGCTGGTGTTATTGAGTGTAGCTCTTTCACAGCATCATCTTTTAGAATTAGAAATAGCTCAACTGGAATTCCATCATCTCCACTAGCTTTGTTCATAATGATGACCTCACATTCCAGGATATCTGGCTCTAGGTGAGTGATCACATCATTTTGGTTATCTGGGTCATGACGATTGTTTTTGTACAATTTTTCTTTGTATTCTTGCCACCTCTTCTCAATATCTTCTGCTTCTGTTAGGTCCATGCCATTTCTGTCCTTTATCAAGCCCATCTTTGCATCAAATGTCCCCTTGGTGTTTCTTGTTTTCCTGAAGAGATCTCTAGTCTTTCCCATTCTATTATTTTCATCTATTTCTTTGCACTGATCCCTGAGGAAGGCTTTCTTATCTCTCCTTGCTGTTCTTTGGCACTCTGCATTCAAATGGGTATATCTTTCCTTTTCTTGTTTGCCTTTTGCTTCTCTTCTTTTCTCAGCTATTTGTAAGGCCTCCTCAGACAGCCATTTTGCCTTTTTGCATTTCTTTTTCTTGGGATGGTCTTGATCACTGCCTCTTGTACAATGTCACGAACCTCATTCCATAGTTCTTCAGGCACTCTGTCTATCAGATCTAATTCCTTGAATCTATTTGTCACTTTCTCTGTATAATTGTAGGGATTTGATTTAAATGTGGCCATGCTATTAAGTTTGGGTTGGTAGAATGTGAGCTAAAGTAATTTGTGGGACTTCCAGGTCATCTGTTTATAGACAAGACTACTTGTCCTTAATATCTTGGTAGTTGGGATGTGGCAGCAACTGCAGAGGCAGCTTTAGACTTCAGGATGGAGCCGTATGTTGGAGATGACTGGTTGATTTTCCTATTTAAATACCTGGATAAATCAAGAGTAGATTTTTTTTTCTACCTGTCTAGATCACCTTCCTACCATGGACCATTCCATCTCCTTCCATCACTACTGTATTTTGAAGTTTCTTTGTTGAAGCAGTTTAAACCTTGACTAATTAGTCTAAACCTTGACTAATAAATTTACATGTGGTAATATCTGCCTCCTCTTCATTCTTTTGATTCAAGTTATGGCCTTTAGAAAGGTACAGAATTAATAGACTACCTCTTGAATATGATACTGTTTTGACTATAGAGAGATAATAACTAAGTGTTGCACATTTATTATTTCTTTTCTTCTTTCCTGCCTACATCTTCCTCAGACTTCTTTCATTCCTCAGTGGTTAAGATGTTAATCTCCTTAATCTGGACACTGTATCTTCATTAATACATCTTAGGTTTACTGCCTTATCCTATTGTCACTGCTTTATCCTTCTTTTCACGTGAAGAGAAGTCTCTAGTCTCACCTGTAATAATCTTCTGTTTACTACTTAACATTTATCTCTGATAAATTTCATCCTGTTGATTTTATTCCCCCATTTCAGCAAGTTGAGATAATTTTGAGAGAGTGAAGACTTTCCTAAGGCCATTCGTAAATGCAAACAAGTGATGTGACTGTTTTTCCCAGTAAATCAAAGGACTATTTTACCCATATTTTTGTATCCAAGATGAAATGCTGCATATTTTAAAATGTTGAATATTACTGCTACCATTCTGCCTAATCAATACCCATTGCTAGATATTGTAAGTCTTTCGTAAGTATTAGGTCACAACAGACCTATTATTATTCCTGTTTTGTTGATGAGGAAATGTGTCTTTGAGGAAAAGAATGACTTGTCTACAGAGGTAGGAAATATAGCCAAATTCAAACCCAAGCTAGCATGACATCCAGCTTAATTAGCCGCTAGACTGCTGTCATTTGATATGCCTCACTTTCTGCGAAGTGTAGGTTCCTGCCGTTCAAGAAGTTCTGTGTCTGGAAAGGATAAGACATATATTTAGCTGTGGTCACAAAGGCATATGCTCTTCCCTGTTCTTCTTTGGTCATGTTCTTAAAAGTAAGAGAATGAAAAAAATTCAAATGGTTTAGATAATCAGACCTGTCTATACCATGAGGCCTGCTTCATACGGGCATGATTTTTGCATCTTCACCAAAAACAGGATGTTTTTTCCTCCTAGTCTTGTTGCAATACACTTTTCACAACTAAGTTCTTTTTCTAACTTAATTCAATTAAAAAAAAAAACTATTGGGGCATAACTGATTTACAATATTGTGATAGCTTTGGGTATACAGCAAAGTGAATCTGTTATACAAATACATAAATCCACTCTTCTTAAGATTCTCTTCCCATATAGGCCACTACAGAGAACCGAATTGAGTTCCCTATGCTGTATGGTAGGTCCTTATTAGTTACCTGTTTTATATATAGTACTGTATATGTGTCAGTCCCAATCTTCTGAGTTATCACTCCCCTCTTACCCACTGCTCAGTGTAAGTTTATTTTCTATATCTGTAACTCTATTTTGGTTTTGTAGATAAGTTCATTTGTAGCCTTTTTAAAGATTCCACACGTAAGTGATATCATATGGTATTTGTCTTTCTCTGTCTGACTGACTTCACTCAGTATGGGAATCTCTAGGTCCAGCCAGGTTACTTAAAATGGCATTGCTGTGTTCTTTTTATGGACGAGTAATATTCCATTGTATATACTTCACAACTGAGTTTGATCCTGAAAAAGATCTTGGTTCCTTCTTCTATTAGTTTCAATGTCTTGCTCCAGCCAGAAAGACATTGTTATGATTCTCAGAATCACAGTGGGTTATCTTTTTTTTTTTTCAAATTTTATCTATTTATTCATTTTAGACTTTATATTATAGTTGATTAACAGTGTTGTGTTAGTTCCAGTTACAACAAAGTGATTAAGTTATATGTGTATATGTATCCTTTTTCAAATTCTTTTATTTAGATTATTACATAATACTGAACAGAATTCCTTGTGCTATACAGTAAGCCCTTTTTGGTTATCCATTTAAAATATAGCAGTGTGTACTTATCAGTGCCAAACTCCCTAACTATCCCTCCCCTGCACCCTTCCCCCCTGACAATTATAAGTTCATTCTCTAAGTCTGTGAGTCTATTTCTGCTTTGTAAATGGGTTCCTTTGTATCACTTTTATTAGGTTTCACATGTAAGTGATATCATATAATATTTCTCTTTCTCTCTCTGACTTATTTAATTTCATATGACAGTCTCTAGGTCCATCCATGTTGCTGCAAATGGCATGATTTCATTCTTTTTAATGGCTGAGGAATATTCCTCTGTGTATATGTCCCACATCTGCTTTATCCATTCCTGTCAGTGGACATTTAGGTTCCATCTATGTCTTGCCTATTGTAAACAGTGCTGCAGTGAACACTGGGGTGCATGTGTCCCTTAGGATCTCATTTTTCTCTGGATATATGCCCAGGAGTGGGATTTCAAGATCATAGAAAACTTAACTGCTTTTAGCTTGATGTCTTTTTTTCTTTGATAAGTTGGCTTGGAGATTTCTACATACCCTAGAATGCTTGTCAGTCCTTGGAGTTGATGTGATGTATGTGTAGTTTTTGTTTAGGGGCCCTCATCTCCACATTAAAATAATGCTCCCTGTGTTCTGTAAATCTGATCATTTTCTCTTTATGTAACCCCTGTTGTTATTCGGTCATTAATTCATGTTAGACTCTCTGCGACCTCATGGGCTACAGCACCAGGCTTCTCTATCCTCTACTACCTCCTGAAGTTTGCTCAAGTCCGTGTCTATTGAGTTGGTGCTTCTATCTAACCATCTCACACTCTGCCACCTGATGCTGGGAAAGATTGAAGGCAAAAGGAGAAGAGGGTGGCCGAGGAAATATGCCCTACTATTACTCGTATATTCTTCTTTGCTAAAGCTCAAAGAAGAAAAGTACAAGCTAAAGAATAGATGTCATATTTCGAGCCACCAGGGAAGCCCACATTTATATATAAGGATTTACAACTTTCCTTTATCTTTAAAAACATAAGTTGTTACTGAATAATAACAAAGAGAATATCAATGAGATCAGAAAGAGTTTAAAAATCATCTACTTCAATCTCTTCATTTCATATCAGAGGAAATGGAGTCCCAGAAAGCTTACATGAATTGCTGACATGAATTCCTGATAGAGACGCAAATGTGATAAGAAAACTTTGGTTATACCCTTAAAATTATATCCAGTGGCTCAGTGGGTAAAGAATCTGTCTGCAGTGCAGGAGACACAGGTTTGATCCCTGGGTTGGAAAGAACCCCTAGAGAAGGAAATGGCAACCCACTCCAGTATTCTTGCCTGGAAAATCCCATAGACAGAGGATCCTGGTCGGCTACAGTTTATAGGGTCACAGAGAGGAGTTCCTTCTTTCTTGCTTAGAAACACATATATCTGTTATTTGGCCCCACATAACCTGTGCTTTTATTTGTAAGCCAAAGTGTCTAATGATAGACATTAATTGTTTAAACGTTACCTGTGCTCCTGTCTTCTGTTTCTTGTAGATGGTGATGCAATCAATAATGGTAACAATAGTAATACTTAATATCATAGAGAGTATCTATTGAGCACTTAATATAAACGAGGCACTATTCTAAGCGCTTCATACTACCAAAGTATTTGATTCTCAAAATCTTTATGAAGTTGGTAAAACTTGTCATTGATAAATGAGATGGAAGTCTACTCGCTTGTTCTGAAGTCACACAGCTGGTACAGTGGCAGAGCCAAGAACTTTAGTTTGGAATCTGGCTTTAGGATCTGTGCTCTAAACAACTGCAGCCTGTTGCCTCTGTTTCAGTAATGAGTTAACAGATGTGCATGTCTGTGTTTGTGTGTTTGCGTACCTGGTATCCACCTGCCAATACAGGAGATGCAAGAGATGTGGGTTTGATCCCTGGGTCAGGAGATCCCCTGGAGTAAGAAATGCATCCCATTTCAGTATTCTTGCTTGGAGAATCCCATGGGCAGAGGAACCTGGTGGGCTACAAGTCCACTGAGCCACCATGAGTCGAACACAACCAAGTGACTGGGCATACTTGCAAATATATGTGTATATTTATTATATATACCATATTGTATTAATATTTCAGTCTAGTCTTTTTATGTGTGCAAGAGTTTTCAGAAAAAAATTGTTATGTTTATTTGTATTAATATTTACTTCAGTATTATCTTCACAGGCTCATGATTTGTTGAGAAAACTGAGTAAAACAGCAGAAGCATACATTTTTGTTTAAATGACTTAATGACTACACTTAAATACAATTATTAGACTTGCATAACCACTGTTTAAAAAGAACTATCCTATGTGTTTTAATAGTATTTGCTTATCAGAGCTGTCAATCCATAAACCAAATGGATAGCAGGCAAGAAAACCTAAGATAGAAAGAAGACATGAAAATCAGTGTATTCTTTCCATCTCCCTAAGCCCACCACATACTATTTTGGAAAGAAAAAAACTGATACAGATGATGCTTTTGGTCAAGAATGTAAGGAGGTATTTTTGTCATTTTCACCCCTAAAGCACCAATATTCTCAGAGGTCACCAGCCTCCTATCTCCTGGACCCATTTATAAATATATAATTTATTCTTCCTTTCAAAATGAAATCACAGAATTATGAAAGGAAAAGGGATTTTAGCAGTGTTCCCTCTTGCTTCTAAGAACAACAAATCTAAGTCTGGATATTGGAACCTCTAAGTAGTTTTAATAGTACAGCCAAGAAGTTTCTGTGCAGGAAATTTATCCTGAATTTTATAATTGACCATTTTGTAAACTGCATAACAAATAGGCCATATTTGTGGCCTATTTGTTATCAAATAAGATTCTATGTCTTGTTTTCCAAGCATTTATACTGCTAATTTTAAGAACATGATTGCATGTCTAACATATTAGAAAATAAATCCCTAGTACAACATGAGCTTTGTCATATTTAGGGTGTTACCAGTATCTAGAATTGGAAATATTGTTCTTTTATTGACATCCTGTGATTCAGTTTAACCAGCAAGCTTTTATATGATTAATGTTTATAGTCGAAGCTGTGTAGATTCTATATATTCCCTAAAAACAGAAGCAGCATCCATTGTCATTGGCGAATCAGGAGAGAGAAATGGGTTTTAGAAGAACAATTAGACACTAGTTGTTAGTTTATTTTAGCCTAGGACTTTTTTTTTATTAAGAAATTCAAAATATAACACTGCATTCAGAAATATCAAATAAAGTTCAAACTGTTTAAACTTAATTTGTATCACATTATATCAGATCAAATTTCTAGTTATTTCTTCAGTCAACATTTATAATATGCCTGTACTCTAATAAAGATCTCAGAAATAGAGTGAAGGTTTAATTTTACTACAAATACATTGTCCGTAGTTATTATAGATATTAGCCTAGCAGATGTTAGCATAGATTCGTGTTAGTCAAACCAATGTCACTGTATTGTTATTCTTTTTCTAATTGGGAAATGGAACTGAGGTGACATTTTTATCATGACGTCCTTTATAACTGACACATGTCTGTGCTGAAATACATTTGTGTGCAAATTCATAGTGTAAACAGGATAATTTGCCTTCAGATAAAGCCCTCTTTTAGAAGACTTAAAAATTCAAGAGAGGCAAAGGGATATTTGACAACATCCTCTTTGAAAATGGAAAAGGCAATAAGATACTAAATTGTTAGAAGTTACAGTTTAGAAATATGTATCTGCTTTGTTTATTATGATTGGAGAAGAATGGATTGAATTAATTTTTGAAGTGGAATTGTAACAAAATATCTGTGTTGAATATTAACTGCGTTAAAAGAACCTATTATATGTCTTTTGTTCTCTGTCCTTTTAGAAAAGATAAATGCCTCTTTATTATATTTCATTATCAAAGTTTTGTTTAGAGTTCAATATTTGCAAATTTGACAGGTTAAAAAATAAACTAGTCTACAGAGGACATATTTGAGAACTTACGAATTTATGTCTTTCTACTCTAGATTTTATGCCATTCGCTAGATGATTTCTTTAACAAACAAAGGTTCTTTCAAGTCCAAACACTTATAAAATTGCAAAATTAATGTTCAGTTTGATTCTTCTTATTGTTAATAGTCTTCCTATTATTCTTTGTAATCTTTTTTTATTCACCTCAATGAAAAAGAAAAGCAATGACTTAAATCCACAAGGTAAATGAGTGCTATTGTTGAATCTTTAACCTTTAAACTGACTATAGAAAAAACAATCTGATAACCTGAATGCCTTCCTATTTCTAGAGATTAATAAGGATAGTTGTATTGTTACTCATTTTAAACCAGTGCTTGTTGTAGAAATGCCTTCTGTGTGTTTTGCAAGCATAAAATTAAAAAAAAATCAAAGTGGTCGAATTTTTGAAACCAAATCATAATAAAATGAAAAAGAAGTTGCTCCCCTTTTCTCCACTGGTTTGCAACAGAGCCTCAGTTTCCTAAAGTCCATGAAACCAACGGGCAGAAGTAAGAAGGGAAAAAGGACAAGGAGAGAAACACAGCTATACATATAAAAATATTGCAAAACAAGCAAGAGAGAAAATGAAAGCAAAAATTAGTCCTATAAAGATGGAAAGACTGAGCTGTAGAAACTGGTCACATAAATAGTCATGAAATGAAAAGTTTCAGATTTGTATTGAAGTTAAAAAAAAAAAAACTACTTAGAGAAAGGCCAACAGGCCAGACTAAATAATCCTCGACTTACCGTCCAATTCTGAATCCCATATTAGCTGCAGAGATTTTAATGTAAATATGCCATTACACTGTCATTACAGTGATCAGGCTTCATGGCTCACAGGTCACATCTCAGCCACTGTTAATTTTGCAGGCAAAAGCTTTTTTCTCTTGAAATGTTAATAACTTTCTATTAGTTAATGTAGCGTGACTAAAATTCAGATTAGATATAATTCATTTTAATATCTGTGACTGGCTATCCTGATCATTTAGCAATGGTTTCCAGCTGAATACAAGATGCTAAATTGGACTCATTTGCATAGCTGTGTTAAAGCAATGCCATTCTAGAAATGTAGGCATCTTCAAATTAATTTAAAATATTTTTTTTTCTCCTGGTTTTGCTACTAGGATAAAATCTTTGGTTGGCAACTAATTGAAGTTACCAAGGGCTGAATATACATTCTTTTCTCTGTCTACCCTCCCATTTCCCAAGGGGAAAGAAAAACAAAACACTAGTCAGGAGTATTAATTGATGACTGCAGAAGATACTCAGTGCCTCAGAACCTTGAGGGCTCAATTTAGTAAGTCTAATGTTGTTACACAAATCTGAACTATTGACAAGGTCTGTAACAACCAGGTCTTGGAGATTTAGTTCCACCTTTGCAATTTTTTTTTAGACTCTCTCTTTTATGTAGATACACTATATTTCTACCTGTCCAGTGGAAGGAGTCCAGTTTGTTGAACTAGATGATAAAATATGTTTTCCTAGGAAGCTTACATCAGAGTGGAAAACACTGTTGTTATTAATCATAGATGGAGTCTGTTCTTCTCTTCCTTTGCATATGTAACACTCATTAATGCTAAATGGAAAACACAGACAATACATTCATGCAACAGGGGCAACCAGACCCTTGTATTATCAATGCCAGTGAGTAGATGTTCACATAAGCAGCACCTGTGGAAGGGATTAGGGATTCTTTGTAACTTGATCTAATTTTTTAACCTTACCACATTTGATGGTTTCTTCTCCTTTCAATTAAAATGCAAACAATTTATCACTTTAATATCTTCCCCTTTCTTTACAGGTATCACAAACTTTCTGTAAAATACATGTAGATAATCTTTTACAGTTAGGTAAAAGTTTGATTCAGGAATACTAGAAGGTTCCTAAAAGTTGAAAGCTGAAAAAATTTTAAATATTTTTTTCTTAATTTTCACTAATTTAAGTATTCAAAATTTTCACTTTCAGGATTTAATCATTATTCACTTATATAAAATATTTGTTTTTAGGTACTCACATTTCTCTTAGAAATATAAATTTCAGGATAGTTATTTTTATCCCAAAGCAAGCAGTATGTCTCAGATAAAGAGAATGTTTATCAAAGTTTCTTTTTATTAACTTAATTATTTCTGGAACACTAGAGAAAATACATGAGTTGGAAAAAAAAAAGTATCATTCTACTCTCCTGTCCCTTTCCTTCTTTCTTTTCCCCTTCCCCTGGGGTTAGATTCTCCTGCTGCTTTTTGTAATCTGAGAAACTGAAGAACCCTTTTGTCATCCCTACTACCTCCCTCAATTGTTGCTGCTGCTGCTGCTAAACTGCTTCAGTCATGTCAGACTCTGTTCGACCCCATAGATGGCAGCCCACCAGGCTCTGCCATCCCTGGGATTCTCCAGGCAAGAACACTGGAGTGGGTTGCCGTTTCCAGCCGCAACTGTTACCCCTTGGTAATTTAATGAGAAGTGTATCATTTGGCCCATGCATCTGGAAGAGATGGAGAAACTTCTAAGAAAAATGAATTCTAGTGGAGATTTTGAATAGACAGAATCAACAAGATTATCCTCTTCTAAAATTTGAGTTGTATGGTTCTTGTGGAAAATAAATGACTAGGAGATATTTGCAAGATGGCAGCCAAATATTAAACTTGGTAACGACTGGCAGTTAAGTAGTTGAGTAGCTATTATGTCAGCTCCTGAAAATATTTGTAATTTTGTTTCATTCCCTCAAAAGATAATAGTAATTATGAACTCTAAGTTTTGTTGGCAGCTTTCAATTCAGCTTTTAAACATTGTCAAGTAATGGATGTCCCTTTCTATATGCAGTCTCTCTAGGAGCTTATCTACCTTTTTCCCTTCACAGCTAAACTTCTTGGTGGTGTTGTTATTGTTCAGTCACTAAGTCACTTTGTGACTCCTTAGACTAGAACATGCCAGACTCCTCTGTCTTTCACTGTCTCCCGGAGCTTGCCCAAATTCATATCCATTGAGTCAGTGATGCTATCTAACCATCTAATCTCTGTCGCCTCCTTGTCCTCCTGCCCTCAACCTTTCCCAGCATCAGAGTCTTTTCCAAGGAGTTGGCTGTTTGTATCAGATAGCCAAAGTATTGGAGCGTCAGCTTTAGCATCAGTCCTTCCAATGAATATTTAAGGTCGATTTCCTTTAAGATGGACTGGTTTGATCTCCCACAGTCCAAGAGACTCTCCAGAGTCTTCTCCAGGGTTACAATTAAAAAGCATCAAGTCTTCAGCACTCAGCCTTCTGGACCAACTCTCACATCCATACATGACTACCAGGAGTGATACCCATTCTTGAAAGAATGATTATTTCTATTTTATTTTTCCCCTCACTCCTTAGTGCACTTCCTACCTTCACCTTCCTTCTAATGTTCTACAATCCCATCTCACCATTGAACCTTCTCGTGATCTACTACTGATTGAATCAAATTTATGTCAGTGTGTCAGCCTGTCCAGCATTTGATCAGCTGCTCAAATGATCAGTTTTATCCTAAAATACCCATTCTCTTCCAAGGTTCCAGGATAGGTACTGTAGGATAGGGTATAAAAACCTGGATATGTAGTAGATTTTGGAAAACTATACCTATTAATTTTGAAATGACACCTATATTCTTGTCACAGTTCCTTAGACACGTTATCTACTTCTAAGGTGTTAAATGCCAGCTCTGTTGGTGTCAGCCAAATCTATAGCTTGAACTCAGGCTTCTTTCTTGCTAGTCTAAGTTAAATATCTAATAATCCACTGGCTATTTTCAATAGACTGTATGACATATCAAGAGAACAGTGTGAAAACTAGTTCCTTGTCCTTTATCTACCATAACCTGGTTCAGAATAGTAACCTTTACCTTGGTATCCAACTCAGAAATGTGGGAGTTCATACTAGAGTTACTAACTCTATATATCCAGTTGGTCCCTCTGTGTGTGTGTTAAGATGCTTCAGTGGTGTCCAACTCTTTGCGACCCCATGGAATTCTGTTCATGGACTTCTCCAGGCAAAAATACTGGAAAGGGTTGCTGTGCCCTTTTCCAGAGGATCTTCTCGATCCAGGTATCAAACCCACGTCTCCTACTATGCAGGCAGATTCTTTACCACTGAGCCACCTGGGAAGCTCCTAGTTGGTCACTAAGTTGCAATTATGTTTCCTCAATAAATCTCTTTTTAGGCTTCCCTGATAGCTCAGTTGGTTAAGAATCCACCTGCAATGCAGGAGACCCTGGTTCAATTCCTGGGTCAGAAAGATTGGCTGGAGAAGGGATAGGCTAGTAACTCCAATACTCTTGGGCTTCCCTGTGGCTCACTTGGCAAAGAATCCACCTGCAGTGTAGAAGACCTGGGTTCAAGCCCTGGATTGGGGAAGATCCCCTGGAGAAGGGAAAGGATACCCACTCCAGTATTCTGGCCTGGAAAATTCTATGGACCATATAGTCCATGGCCTCACAAAGAGTCAGACACAATAACTGCGCGACTTTCACATTAAATATCTATTTTGAATCTATCTCCTTCTTTAGCATATCAGGCCAGGTTTTTATTAATATAATTTCAACTGGTACTATTTTTACTACTCTTAGCTGCTTTCATTGGTCATCTCCAGTCCAATTTGCGTCTGCCTGGAATGCGGGGAGACCCGGGTCGATCCCTGGGTTGGGAAGATCCCCTGGAGAAGGAAATGGCAACCCACGCCAGTATTCTTGTCTGGAGAATCCCATGGAGGGAGGAGCCTGGTAGGCTACAGTCCATGGGGTCGCAAAGAGTCGGACACGACCGAGCGACCTTACTACTAGCCAGAGTTGCGATCTCACAGTACAAATCTCATTGCTCACTCTATTAAAATCCTTTACAAGCCTCTTTGTCACTCTTAGGGTCAGACGTCTCTGTACGGCAAATGTTTCCCGTGATGGTTGGCCCCACACCAGCCATCCAACCCTACTCCCTGCAATGTCCACACTGTACTCTGTGCTTCAGTCTGGATTGGTTATTCCCATTCCTGGAGAGGAACCATGGGACTGCTTGCTTCTGTGCCTTTGATCATACTGTTTCTCTTTTCTGAACACTCTCCTCTCACCTCTTGTCCACCTGGGAAATTGTTTCTTATTCTTCATTACTCAGCTCAGTTGTTATCTTCTCTAGCAAGCCTCCTTTCAGCCCTATTCTGTGTCTTCAGATAGCAGTAAATACTCAGCCCTCTGCACCCTGTGGTATCTGGCTTATACCTTGAATGTACTAAAGTGAGAAATATATACATTGTATACATACATACTTACTGTATTTGTATAGTGAGTACCTAGAGAATAGAGGCAGGTATTGGCCCAGAGTAGACCCTTTGTAAAATTTTTAAAATTAATAAATGGTAAGTGTATCTTTCCAGCAACAACTATCTAGCTTTTGTAAAACTGATTCTAAATTTATCTTGTCTCCCTGAAGTTTCATTTCACCAAAAGCATCCCTATCTGATCTTTGAGCATAAAATCTCTGAGGATGCTCAGGAGAAAATTCACTTTGAATAGGTGACATTTCAGACTGTTGCTGAGATTCTTTAGTTGCTTCTAGACTTTTCCTAAAATCACCTGGAATTTCCAGGGTATTTGTGCTTTAATTTTATTTATTTAGTTAGTTTTAGAAATTTCAAAACTCTTTATGGATTTAGAGGATATTTCCCTGAAAAATGATGCTGGATATTATCTCTTAGAATAAAGATACTTGATAATTAGCCTGAAACAAAGCTCCTCTTAATATAATTTTATTTATAAAGGCTTAAAAGGAAAAGCTTAGTTTGATTTCAAAATCATGGTTCTGTGTAGGTTTCATTATTTAAAAAAATTATTTTAAGACACTGGATAGTTTGCATTAGATTTTAGAACTTTCAAATATACCAAAGTCCCTTGGAAGAGTGTCCCTGATAGAAAATTTCTCATTCACTACTCTGAATCCTTCTTCAAGTTTGGAGAAATACAAATCTCTTTCTTCTTTTATTATTTTAGGATTTTGTATCTGTAATATACAAATGCAGTAGTATACATATGCTGTACTAACATGAAACAATTAAAAAAATGAGACCTTAACATAAAAAGTCAGCCACAAATGAACAAAATAGTTTCATTAAAAAAGAATCTGCATTTTCCTCTTCTTGTTATATAAGTCCACTGACACCACACTTAGACACCAAGCATGGATTAAAAATAAGGAAAGGATGGTCAAATGATGATTGACTATTTTAATAAGGCAAAGTTTCTAATTTCAGAGAAATAAATAACTTCCTAAGAGTGAGATTAAAATCATATGGTCACTTCATTATACTTGTTTATTTTTTACTTTTCTTCTAGATTTTCCATGACCTAAATATTAAAGCATGACTATATCCATCAGTACTTGTATTAAAATATTTTTCTGTTTGTCACTGTTTCAAATTGCCTAATATGATGAAAGCTATTTGACTGTATCTTGTGCAAATTTCATTTGTATATTTTCAATCTACTGACCTCTTTTCTTTATTCTAAGATATTAATAACATTTCTAAGCACTTGTACAATTACATGAGATAAGGATCACAAGAAATAACCATTGGTTTCAAAATGCTATTGTGATCAAATTTTGTTGGGACAAACGTTTCAGAAAATGAATGGTGATAGGATTAAACATCCATTTAATTAGTGGTTATCTAGAAACTGAGTGAGAAGAAGGTGGATATTGTGAAGGTGGTGAGGGTTGGGGAATGGGTTCAAAGTAATGAACTCTGAACAACCAACTTACATGAAATAATTAGAGCAAAATTCAGTTAGCTCCATAGAAGAAATCAATGCACAGGACAGAGATATCAAAACAGGTTTTCTGGAGGTAATTATACATGATGTGGTCCTTGAAGATGAGTAAAGAAAGATAAAAGATATTCAGGAAGGTAGGAAAACATAAGCAAAGGGAACATTGGTTCAAGCAGTTAAGTTCAGAGAAACTTTGATTGTTCAGGGGTCTATATTAGATGGGATGGAATCAGATAATTAAAAGGCCTGGAATGTAAGCAGAGAAATCTGGACTCAAGCATAACAAGACAACAAGCATATGTAAAATGGAGATTATATTCATTATCTATTGCTGTGTAACAACCCCCCTTCAAATTTAGCAGCTTAGAATATTAAATATTTATTATTTCACAGTTTTTTAAGACCAGAAATTTGAGAGTATTTTAGCTTGAGGGTTCAGGCTCAAGTTATCTCACAAAATGTCAAGATAGGTCTGTAGGTCTGCTGGGGCTTGGAAATCTACTTCTAAGTTTTGTCATGCAGCTATTGGCAGGCTTTAGTTTCTCATTAGCTGTTGGTTAAAGACCTCCATTACTTAACACAGACTTCTATATAGGCTTCCTGAGTATTCTTACAGCCTAGCAGATGGTTTCCATCAAAATGAGTGATTCTAAAATAAGAGAGAGAAAGTAGAGAGTGTCCTCAAGAAGGAAGCTGCAGTCTTTTTATAATGTAATATAGAAAGATACATACTTTCTTTTCTCCAACTTTGATAATATGTTGAAGGAATTACACGAAGGTGTGAATATCAGCTGAAGATCACTGGGAGGCCAACTTGAAGGCTAAAATCAGGACAGCACATCGAGTAAGAACATGGATGGCATGGCAATGAGGACTGAGAGACAAAGATAAAACTATGAGATATTTACAAGAAAAAATATTTAATAGTGAATTTGACAACATTAAGATATCAAGGGCCAAAAGAGGACTTCAGGATTTTAAACTTAGATGTTTATAAGAGTGATCTGGCTACCAATTGATTATTGGGTAGAAATTGTAGTTGTTAAATATGAAATTGGAGGCTTGTTAAGTCTGAGGTGGCATTTGTCTGCTTACGTGAAGATAGCCTATATATACAGACAGGATTTGGAATAGTGCAATGAAACATGAGCGTGACATAGACACAGAGAAAGTTTAAAATATCTATAATACAGCTAGATATTGAATTGAATTTGGCTGATAAGAAGTCAGGGCAATCAGAAAACAGTGCTATGGGTAGTGTTTTGCACATTATTCACATAGTATATGTTTGATATAAGCTTAATTCTTGGTCTTCCTTTGTGGCTCAGCTGGTAAAGAGTCTGCCTGCAATGTGGGAGACCTAAGTTCGGTTCCTGGGTTGGGAAGATCCCCTGGAGAGGGGAAAGGCTACCTGCTGCAGTATTCTGGCCTGGAGAATTCCATGGACTCTGAAGCCCACGAAGTCTCAAAGAGTGGAGCACGACTGAACGAATTTCACAACAAATCACAATTTTGAATCTATCTCCTTCTTTATTAACCATATCAGGCCAGCTTTTTATTAATATGTTTTCTGACTGGGACTATTTTTTTGCTACTCTTAGCTGCTTTCATTGGCCACCTCCAGTCCAATTTATCTTCATAGCCAGAGTTGCATTTTCACAGTACAAATCTCATTGCTCACTCTGTTAAAAGCTTTTACAAGTCTCTTTATCACTATTAGGGTCAGAATAAGTTTAATTGACCTGTAAGTTTAATTGACTTATCCTCCAAGAAAAAAATACAGTTTTCACTCCCCCTCTTTCCTAATTTTCCTCACTCCCTTTCTTCCTTTCCTCCTTTTTTCCTCCCTTTCTCCCTCCCTCTTCCCCATCTACTTTCTTTCTCTCTTTCTTTCTGCTTCCTTTATTTATTCCCCCCCTTCCTCCTCCTTCTCATTAAATATGTTTACTTTCTAGTTTTCTATACAGAGAAAATAATCCTTATAATTCAGAACAAAAGGAAAATTCCATTGTAGAGTATCTTTGAATACTGTTCATTCTTATAAATTGTAATTTTAATTCCCAAGCTAAAGCATAGAATGTCTGACAAAGAAAATCCTATAAGAAAAAAAAAGAATTATAAGATAGCTTTATGATATAAACATAGAAATTCAAATTAGTGTATCACAATAACCAGTATTTGAGTTTTGATGCAATAACAAGTAATCTGGTAAAAATGAGTTACCTATGAATTTATGTAGACTGAGATTTTCTTCACATCATTTACAAGGTCCACATAGTATGGGCATCCTCAACAGAGTTAAAAGGAGATAAGGTCTGTTAACTCCAGAAAGAATGAAGAGATAGAGCCAAAACAAAAACAACACTCAGTTGTGGATGTGACTGGTGATTCTGTAAAGAGTAATATTGCATAGGAACCTGGAATGTTAGGTCCATGAATCAAGGCAAATTGGAAGTGGTCAGACAGGAGATAGCAAGAGTGAACATTTACATTTAAGGAATCAGTGAACTAAAATGGACTGAAATGGGTGAATTTAACTCAGATGACCATTATATCTACTACTGTAGGCAAGAAACACTTAGAAGAAATGGAGTAGCCATCATAGTCGATAAAAGAGTCTGAGATGCAGTCCTTGGATGCAGTCTCAAAAATGACGGAATGATCTCTGTTCATTTATAAGGCAAACCATTCAATATGGTAATCCAAGTCTATGCCCTGACAAGTAATGCTGAAGAAGCTGAAGTTGAACAGTTCTTTGAAGACCTACAAGACATTCTAGAACTATCACCAAAAAAGATGTCCTTTTCATTATAGGTGACGGGAATGCAAAAGTAGGAAGTCAAGAAACACCTGAACTAACAGGCAAATTTGGCCTTGGAGTACAAAATGAAGCAGGGCAAAGGCTAATAGAGTTTTACCAAGAGAATGCACTGGCCATAGCAAATGCTCTCTTCCAACAACACAAGAGAAGACTCTACACATGGACATCACCAGATGGTCAACACCGAAATCAGATTGAATATATTCTTTGTAGCCAAAATGGAGAAGCTCTATACAGTCAGCAAGAACAAGACTGGAAGCTGACTGTGGCTCAGACCATGAACTCCTTATTGCCAAATTCAAACTTAAATTGAAGATAGTAGGGAAAACTGCTAGACCATTCAGGTATGACCTAAATCAAATCCTTAATGAATATATAGTGGAAGTAAGAAGATCATCCTCAAAGAAAAGAAATGCAAAAAAAAAAAAAATTGCTGTCTGAGAGGCCTTACAAATGGCTGTGAAAAGAAGAGAAGTGAAAGGCAAAGGAGAAAAGGACAGACATACCCATCTGAATGCAGAGTTCCAAAGAATAGCAAGGAGAGATAAGAAAGCCTTTCTCAGTGATCAGTGCAAAAAAAAAAAAGGAGGAAAACAACAGAATGGGAAAGACTAGAGATTTCGTCAAGAAAATTAGAGATACCAAGGGAATATTTCATGCAAAGATGGGCTCAATAAAGGACAGAAATGGTATGGACCTAACACAAGTAGAAAATATTAAGAAGAGGTGACAAGAATACACAAAAGAACTGTACAAAAAGATCTTCACAACCCAGATAATTGCCATGGTGTGATCACTCACCTAGAGTCAGACATCCTAGAATGTTAAGTCAAGTGGGCCTTAGGAAGCATCACTACGAACAAAGCTAGTGGAGGTAATGGAATTCCAGTTGAGCTATTTCAAACCCTAAAAGATGATGCTGCAAAAATGCTCCACTCTCTATGCCAGCAAATTTGGAAAGCTTAGCAGTGGCCACAGGACTGGAAAAGATCAGTTTTCATTCCAATCCCAAAGAAAGGTAATGCCAAAGAATGCTCAAAAACTGCACAATTGCACTCATCTCACACACTAGTAAAGTAACGCTCAAAATTCTCCAAGCCAGGCTTCAATAATACATGAACTGTGAACTTCCAGATGTTCAAGCTGGATTTAGAAAAGGCAGAGGAACCAGAGATCAAATTGCCAACATCCCATTGGATCATCAAAAAAGCAAGACAGTTCCAGAAAAACATCTATTTCTGCCTTATTGACTATGCCAAAGTCTTTGTGTGGATCAGAGTAAACTGGAAAATTCTGAAAGAGATAGGAATACCAGACCACTTGACCTGCCTCCTGAGAAATCTGTGTGTTTGTCATGAAGCAACAGTTAGAAGTGGACATGGAACAACAGACTGGTTCCAAATAGGAAAAGGAGTACATCAAGACTGTATATTGTCACCCTATTTAACTTCTGTGCAGCGTACATCATGAGAAATGCTGGGCAGGAGGAAGTACAGGCTGGAATCAAGATTGCTGGGAGAAATATCAATAACCTCAGATATGCAGATGACACCACCATTATGGCAGAAAGTGAAGAAGAACTAAAGAGCCTCTTGATGAAAGTGAAAGAGGAGAGTGAAAAAAATGGCTTAAAGCTCAGCATTCAGAAAACAAACATCATGATATCCGGTCCCATCATTTCATAGCAAATAGATGGAGAAACAGTGGAAACAATGGCTGACTTTATTTTGAGGGGCTCCAAAATCACTGCAGATGGTGATTTCAGCCATGAAATTAAAAGACACTTACTCCTAGGAAGGAAAGTTATGACCAACCTAGACGGCATATTGAAAAGCAGAGACATTACTTTGCCAACAAAGGTCCATCTAGTCAAGGCTATGGTTTTTCCAGTGGTCTTGTATGGATGTGAGAGTTTGACTATAAAGAAAGGTGAGTACTGAAGAATTGATGCTTTTGAACTGTGGTGTTGGAGAAGACTCTTGAGAGTCCCTTGGACTGCAAGGAGATCCAACCAGTCCATTCTAAAGGAGATCAGTCCTGGGTGTTCATTGGGAAGGACTGATGTTGAAGCTGAAACTCCAATACTTTGGCTACCTGATGTGAAGAGTTGACTCATTTGAAAAGACCCTGATTCTGGGAAAGATTGAGGGCAGGAGGAAAAGGGGACATCAGAGGATGAAATGGTTGGATGGCATCACTGACTCAATGGACATGAGTTTGAGTAAACTAAGGAGGTGGTGATGGACAGGGAGCCCTGGTGTGCTGCAGTCCATGGGGTTGCAAAGAGTCGGATATGACTGAGTGACTGAACTGAACTGAACTGAACTGAAGGTCTGTTAATTCATTACCCTCATTCTTTTTTCAGAAATACAAACACAAATAGGAGTAATGATGGGATTTATTTTTTTCCTTTATGTTTCGATGGGAAAACTCTGTCTTCCTATTGGCAAATGAGATCAAATATGTTCAGTTTACACATTTGTGATCCTTGAAATACAAAACCTTACTAATTTTAGATATAATGGATAGCTCCACTGAGAATTTCCAACTTTTTGGATTTTTAAAGTTTAAACATTGAGAGTAAATTGAGACTTATCACTAATGTATTGTCAGTAGAAACTGATAGACCCAGTCTCTTTGCTCTGGAAAAAATAAATTCAGTATGATAACACACAATTAAATACAAACAAATATTCACCAGGAATGTTATTTGTGAAGTCATATCCCCTAAACAAATGTGACCTTAAAATTCTTAGGCTGGATAATCCTGCATTAGTCATCAACCTGTACTAAAAGTGATTTTCCCTATTTTTTTCTCATTTCGTCTGTTTTTCATCAAGTGTCTAGTATGATTAAAAACAAACCAGTAACTACAGCAGTGAGTGATCAGTGAATTTTGAACTTTTTATTATTCTTTCTTGGAGTTTACAAATGTTACTATTTTTTAAAAATAGCAAATATTTGGCTTTGTTGAATTTGCTATTGCACACTTTTGTATTTAATGTTTACTAGTTTTATTATTATTATTTGCTTTTTATTTATAGTGTTAGTCGCTCAGTCGTGCCTGAGTCTTTGCCACCCCATGGACTGCAACCTGCCAGGCTTCTCTGTCCTTGGGATTTTCCAGGCCAGGATTCTGGAGTGGGTTGCCATTTCCTTCCCCAGGGAATCTTCCTGACCCAGGGATCAAACCTAGTCTTCTGCACTGAAGGCAGATTCTTTACCAACTGAGCTACCAGGAAAGCCCACTTTTCTTTACTTAACTGCTTTTCCCTGGCTTACTGAGTCATTTTCAGATCATTTTTTTTGTACCTTTCTTCTTTTACAATATCCATTTAAGATGATAGATTTTATGTAAGTAAAGTTTCATCTATATCCCACATATTTTGAGAATTCAGCTTTCTAATACATGTCATTAGATATGTATCTATAAAGAAAGCTGAGCACCAAAGAATTGATGCTTTCAAACTGTGGTGTTGGAGAAGACTCTTGAGAGTCCCTTGGACTGCAAGGAGATCAAAGTAATCAGTCCTACAGGAAATCAGTCCTGAATATTCACTGGAAGGACTGATGCTGGAAGCTGATACTCCTATACTTTGGCCACCTGATGCGAAGAACTGACTCATTGGAAAAGACCCTGATGCTGGGAAAGATCGAAGGCAAGAAGAGAAGGGCAACAGAGATGATTGGATGGCATCACTGACTCAATGGACATGAGTTTAAGCAAGCTCTGGGAACTGGTGATGGACAGGGAAGCCTGGTGTGCTGCATTCCATGGGGTCACAAAGAATGGGCCCCAACTGAGTAACTGAACTGAACTAAATATCTAATCTCAATTAGTAGAAATATATATATACATACATATATATATATATATATATATATAAATTTCCATAGTGATTTCTTTGACCCATGAGTTATTTACTATTTTACTTCCTACTTAATTTGGGGGATTTTTTAGTAGTGTGTTATAATTTATATCAAGCTTTATTTCATTATCCTCAGAGTAAAATTGTTTACAATTGTTACAATTATTTTATGTTCCATAACAATGTCAATTTGTTAAATGTTTTAAGTAAGCATGGAAAAAAATTATATTGTCATTTTGGGTTTGCTTGTTCTATACAGAGAATAAATCTTTAACTTAAACTTCAGAGATTTTTCTTCCTTTAAGGTGTATAAAGTTTTGCTTTATGTATATTGAGTCTTTTATGTTAATGCTTGCAAAATTAAGATTGTTATATCTTCACATTGAACTCACCTGTCATGAAGTTTTTCTCTTAGTCTCTAGTTATACTGGTTGACTTTAAATCTACTTTGCTAATATGTGTGTACCAGTGTTTATTCTTTTTTACTTTCAGCCTATTTCTTTATGTGAAAAAGATGTCAGCAACATATAGTTGTCTTCAATTTCATGTTTAGCCTCATATCTTGGATTTTAATGTATGTAAATATTGTCCATTTTAATTCAAAGTAATTATGGATGTTGAGAGGCTTAAATCTACCACTGAAGTATTATTTGCTATTTATCCTATTTTTTCTTTACATTTTCCTACTCTGTTACCTTTTTATTTATACATTAATATATTGATATTTTAGTAGTTATTTAAGAGATTATAATGTACACACTTAACTTACTAGCTGCTGCTGCTGCTAAGTCACTTTAGTTGTGTCCGACCCCATAGATGGACTCTACCTTAAATCATTACTTTTCCACTTGTTAGAAAATATAAGGGCTGATGACCCTGTAGGTGAGACAACCAAGAGACACAGAGGTATAGAGTGGACTTTTGGACTCTGAGGGAGAGGAAAGGGTGGGATGGTTTGGGAGAATGGCAATGAAACATGTACATTTTCATGTAAGAAACGAAGCGCCAATCTATATTCAATGTAGGATGCAGGATGCATGGGGCTGATGCACAGGATGATTCAAGTAGAGGATGTGGGGTGGGAGGTGGGAGGGGGATTCGGCATTGGGAGATTGTGTTCACCTATGGCTGATTCGTGTCAATGTATGGCAAAACAAATACAGTATTGTAATTTAAAATAAATAAATAAATAAAATTAAAAAATAAATTAAATAAATAAATAAATTAAAAAAAAAAAAAGAAAGAAAATATAAGGGCTTTAAGGACTTTCCTTGTGGCTCAGCTGGTAAAGAATCCACCTGCAATGTGGGAGACCTGGGTTTGATCCCTGGGTTGGGAAGATCCCCTGGAGAAGGGAAAGGCTATCCACTCCAATATTCTGGCCTGGAGAATTCCTTGGGGTCGCAAAGAGTCAGACAAAACTGAGCTACTTTCATGTTAAGACTTTTAACTCCATTTATCTGACTTATTAGTCAAGGCTATGGTTTTTCCAGTGGTCATGTACGGATGTGAGAGCTGGACTGTGAAGAAGGCTGAGCACCAAAGTATTGATGCTTTTGAACTGTGGTGTTGGAGAAGACTTGGACTGCAAGGAGATCCAACCAGTTCATTCTGAAGGAGATCAGCCCTGGGATTTCTTTGGAAGGAATGATGCTAAAGCTGAAACTCCAGTACTTTGGCCACCTCATGTGAAGAGTTGACTCATTGGGAAAGACACTGATGCTGGGAGGGATTGGGGGCAGGAGGAGAAGGGGACGACAGAGGATGAGATGGCTGGATGGCATCACTGACTTGATGGACATGAATTTGAGTGAACTCCGGGAGTTGGTAATGGACAGGGAGGCCTGGCATGCTGTGGTTCATGGGGTTGCAAAGAGTCGGACACTACTGAGCGACTGAACTGGACTGAACTGATCTGTCTTATTTCTTAATATATTTTAAAGCTCCAACGTCTTTTATCATTATTTAAAGTAGGAATTGGGAAACTATGCCCCATGGGCAAAATTCTGCCCAGCGCCTGATTTTTTTTTTTTTTTTTTTTAATGACTTGTGGGCTTCCCAGTTGGCTCAGTGGGTAAAGAATCCACCTGAAATTCAGGAAACACAGGCAGACGTGAGTTCAATCCCCAGGTCGGGAAGATTCTCTGGAGGAGGACGTGACAATGCACTCCAATATTTTTGCCTGGAAAATCCCATGGATAGAGAAGCCTGGTGGGCTATAGTCCATAGAGTCGCATAGAGTTGGACTCAACTGAAGCAACTTAGCATGCAGGTACAGGCTGAGACTGGTTTTTACACTTGTAAATGGTTTTTAAAAAATCAAAAGAAGTAGCCTTTAGATATGTGAAAACTATGTAAAATTCAAATTTTATGTTCATAAAGTTTTATTGAAAAGCAGTCACACTCATTCATTGTGTGTTTTCTCTGGCTGCTTTCCCAGCAAACCGCAGTTAGGTAGTCACTGTGACAGAGACTGTGTACGGTGCTCTCCTCTCTTGGCATTGCTGCTCCGTGCACTGCACACTGCAGTTTTAACTCATCTGAGTTCTAAGAGCCATACACTTTGCTGAACTGCAACTTTTTGTTTTCTTACACTAATGGAGAGCCACCATGGCAAAAGAAAATGTGACCTCTGAATGTCATGCATAAAGGCACAGTGGAGTGTGAATTATTTTATCAAAGTATATGACACAGCATTGTGGTTTTTAGCAATAACTATAGCTGTGCTAAAATAACACAATATACATTAGTATCATCAGACTAAGCACTCATTACTATATTCACAACTCATAGAAAATAAAAGTAAGAAGAATTAGAAAATTTGATATGAAACATTTCATCAAAAGAGAATTTTTCATATTTATAAAAATGAAAATGATTCTGCAGCCAGAGTGAGATTTTTAGAGATTCATTTGATGTTGATTTTTAAAAAATTTTAATGTTTTAAATGTGTCATTTCTCTTTTGATGGATTTCCTTGTTTATGTTGAAAGGGGAATATTTTTCACACTATTCCTTCACAAGTACTGTCATTTTTATAAACCTACTTTTAGGAATTTCTCTTTGTCCTAAATTGTTTAAGTTTTAACATGATGTTTATATGCACACACACACATGTATATACATATATATATGGCAGTTACTCCTCTTAAAATTAATAGACCTTTTTGTTTCTGTTTAGAAAACTCTTACCCCATGTCTCTTGAAATATTGCTTCTATGCCTTCGTTGCTTTTTTTCTTTCTAAGACTCTAGCTACACCTATGTTAAAGTTTTCTCCATGACCCAATACCACTTATTTACATATATTTCACCCATTTTTTAGTTTACTGTTTCATTCTGGATTTTCTACCTATCTCTATTGCTATTAAATTCATGTATTGATTTCTCAATTTTAGTTCTATTTTTTTTTAGAATATCTGTTTGAATCCTTAATATAGATGTGCTTTCTATGGTGAAATTCTCCATTATTTTATCATATTATTTTTTGAATATATCAGTAATAGTATCATTGGCCTCTGTTTTCCTTGTTGTGACTTGGCAAATTTTTCAAGAAGAAAATCAATGTTAAATGTTAGAGTCACCTCAGTGATTTTCCATTTTGTTATGAAATATGCTTCTCAAGTTATAGTTGCCTTGGCTATCTTCCATAGCCAAATAGTAATTTCTTTCTTTGTCACTCTCTGTCACACGCATGCATATATGTGTGTATTTTGCCTAGCTTTTATAGTTTTACTCAGGAAGATAAATAATCCGCATCAAAAATGTAGCCCAGTTCTTGGCCCATGGGTAGCTAAATATTTAGCAAATATTTTTGAGTGAGGTAATTAACTAAATGCTGAGTTTGTGCTGAGCATCTCATAATGGATATTTTAGTTATAGTAAAGCTCCAGAGAATGTAGAGGAGCATCAAACACTTTTCCTATTTGACATTAGTTCAAGGACTTTTACTCATGAAAAAGCTTAAAGTGAGCAGAATCAGAGAGGTCAAAAGAGATAGAAAACTTTATTTTTATTTTTGACCTGGCAAATTTGACCAAAACAGAGGCTGCTAGTAAATTAAATCTTTTCTCAAAACCCATTTCCAAAATTCTGGCCAAAATTTTTATGAGAAATTATTATGATTCCCTTGAACGTGTTGATTAAAAGGAAAGAAACTAATATATTCAAACTCCTTATTTCATTGTGGTAGGGATAGATTGTGGTCTAAAACTTACTGTGATTGATACTATTAATAACATGTGGCTTCTAATCCTTCATGCTCTTCAAAGCTCAAACTGATCTGTTGGTCAGCTTCACAACAACTTGGTGAGCAAGGCTGAGACTTGAGTGAAGTTAATGAGGCAACAAGGGCATAAAATTTAAGGAGGTATTCTTAAGGGGGCACAGTGATAAAGAATTGACCTGACAATGCAGGAGAGGTGGGTTTATTTCCTGGATCAGGACAATCCCTTGGAGAAGGAAATGGCAACCTACTTCAGTATTCTTGCCTCTACAGTCCCATGGGCAGAGGAGCCTGGCAGGCCTGAGTCCATAGGCTCACAAGGAATCGGACATGACTGAGTGTGTACTCATTCATGAGAATTTCAACCCTGCAACTGAATGTCCCTACATTTGCATGATCCTGGGAGTGAGTGCCTCTTTAAATTTTGTGCCTTGGTTCCTCACTTGTCTCACCCTGCCATCAGTTCTACCTGGGGTGGGTAGACCAAAATTTATTCTCTTGACTTTGTAGACATGGAAACAGGCATAGAAAGATAATGTGATTTCCCTAAGGCCATATTGGAACCTGGAAGACTGATCAAGGGAAATAGAAAATAAGTTTGGTAAATATGAGTAGGATACACAATTTTTTGTACAGTATCTGAAAACCAAGTGCAGTGCTTATCAAACTTAGGTCAAAGCCATGTGAATACTTTAGATCAGTGGTAATAAATGTAAATTTCATTGTGTCAGTTCCCATATATCCCACGTGCTTCACAACCTGAATAATATTTTTGATTCCTTGGTTGTACACATTGACTTTATTCTTGTTTTTTGTTGATCTCTACCACATCAATCAGGCTTAAAACTGAATCAACAGATGACAGTTAAATTTTGGCAAGCCTTAGCTATGAAATCGAACTATTATTATGTACCTTAGCCAATGCAGCATTAATCTTTACAAACACGGTAATGAAGACATTTGTAGTCAGCATCTATAGAAAAGATCCAACAAGAGATTCAGTTTACCTGCCAAGAGTGGGCTGTCTCCGTTAGAGAATGTGAAATGATTTACAGCTGTTAATGGGCCTGCATTATTGTTGAAAGCTGCTCAAGTAAGGCATCTGTGGAACTAGAGAAAGGGCTGTGTTGAAAATGAGTACACCTGTTTGCAACCTGCTAAGAGATGCATTGAGGATAAGATATAGTTATTCAAAACAAACAACAACAACAAAGAAGAGGGATTACAAAGCCTTGTCTCTTTTTAGTCTTCTTTTTTCCTCTATTCATCTTCTTTCTCAGGTGTGAACTAAAAGTTTCATTTTGAATCAGAATCATTTCACTTAGGAGCTAAGGTGAGTTTAAAGTGCTGTCTTTTAAGTGAATAGCACCCAACTCCAAATACTTCTGGTAATTAATTATACCTATATCAGTTTTTATAGAGTGCAAGAATAGAGAAATGACAGTCAGCAGTTTTAGGAAATACAAGTTAAAGGTGTCCTATCTTTAAAAATGATATATTGTTTTGGAAAGAAAATTTAAAAGTTGGTAAGTGCAATCTAAAATTAAATACAGATTTTGAATTTCAGTCTGTGAAGCTGAAAAGATCAAAGGAAAGTCTTTACAGTACTTTGGAATTTGGTCTAATACTTCCTGGGAGGTCATTTACTCCCATAATTTAGCCTGACTTATTTTGGTTTCAGATCTATTAAAAATGTGCAGCAAAAAAGGAGGACTCTTTTACTTCAATTTTTAACCGCAACTTGTCAGTAGAAAAGAAAGGTGTCTGAAAGAGGATCATCTATCATAGTCCTAATATCATAGCTATTAGCTTTCAAACCTGACTTTTGAGTCTGATTGAGAGAGAAACTAACTCACCTTAAAATATCTGCATTTTAACTCTTTCCAGATCTGTGGAAAGGCAGATGTGCTCAAATGCAGTCACAACCCACTATGACACCCATGGTTCTCACACCTTAGCTAAGGAAATTTAGGTATCAAGAGGGTTGGATTTGTTATTAGGTACAGTTTCTTTCAGGCTTCCTGCCCTGAAGAAGGAAGTAACAACCCACTCCAGGATTCTTTCCTGGGAAATCTCATGGACAAAGGAGCCTGGTGGGCTATAGTTCATGGGGTTGCAAGACAGTCAAGACACCACAGAGTGACTAAACAACAACACCACAGTTTCTTTCTTTCTGCTGTTTTCAAGTAATTGAACCCTACTGATGTGACTTCAACTCATCAGTGGGTAGTTAAGTACATCGAACAAAGTCCTATCCTTTTTCGTTTCCCCCTTTTCCCTGCATCTCTTTCTCCCCTTTCCTCTTTACTCTCTCTCTTTGTCTCTGTCTCTCCTCTCATCCTTCTCAGTCTCTGTCTTTCACTCACAATACACTGGGAAGGAGAGACTACATATATATACAGAGGCTAAGGCAATGGCACCTCACTCCAGTACTCTTGCCTGGAAAATCCCATGAATGGAGGAGCCTGGTGGGCTGCAGTCCAAGGGGTCCCTAAGAGTCGGGCACAACTGACCGACTTCACTTTCACTTTTCACTTTCATACATTGGAGAAGGAAATGGCAACCCACTCCAGTGTTCTTGGCCTAGAGAATGCCAGGGAGGGGAGAGCCTGATGGGCTGCTGTCTCTGGGGTCGCACAGAGTCGGACATGACTGAAGCGACTTAGTAGCGGCAGCAGCAGCAGCAGCAGCAGCAGCAATTCAGAGGCTATATTATGCAAAAACTAAAGAGCTTGGCTGGAAGGAATCTTGTGTTCTATCTTCTTTGCCTGTGGGTTTCATTGTACAAGTCATCTCATTTCTGTAGTCTTCAGTTTCCTTGTTTGGAAAATAGAAGGGTTGAGTTTGATGAGATTTGAAGTCTTTCCTATTCCTGAACCTGTTCTGAGCATGCTTCCCCTGGAATACTAGTAATTACTATTTGACAATGACACATCCTACAGAGAAGTGCTTGTCTCCTCTGAATCCGGGCCCAGAAAACTGACAAAGGATTACCTTAATTGTGTCAATATAGTTAAACTAAGCTTTCTAAATAGTTTCTTATCACAGAAGATTTCCAGCCACTGTGAGGATGGTAAACGACATTCAGCTCATGCTGAGTGGCTGCCTGGAGTCTTGTGCTGAGGATTGTGAAGCAGGTTCCAGGGAGTGCAATGAACTCTGAACACTGGCTTTCACTGGTGAGCAAGGGGGAAGTGGGGCTCACCTACCACCTGTTTGTCATCCTTAACCTCCCACATTGTCAGTTTTGTGGAAGATGCACTAGTGCAAAGACCTTACCGTAAATTCCAACTTGAATGAAATAAAATACAAGGCATAAACAAGGCTTTTGTAACCAGCTTTACATGGAGCTGCCAACTGCACTTCCAATCTCTACACACTTATAGATTTCTAATACTTGTCAATCTTGAAATTGTTATTTATGACTTCAAGAAATGCATTTGTTTATTTTTGACCCCCTAAAGCACACTCACAGAATGGAAGTTTATTTTATTTAAAAATCAAGGAACTTCAGGGCATTTATACTCTGCTTTTTAAACATATTTTAGAGAGTTTCCTTGCTAACTTGTCTACTGAAATCCTTATACTTTAAACAATTCTTTGTTGACTTCTTTTAGATATGTCAAAGGGCCATTTATTTGTCCACTTTTTGATGCAAATAAAATAAATTCCAGAATACCTGCAACATAAAAGCTTATTTGCATCTTATGTGCTTCTTAACTTTTGTAGTTGAAAGGTTCTTATTCCCATAATGCAGCCTATACTGTGTTATAATAAATATTTTAGCCTTAATTTTAAATTTGGTAGCTAAGTAAACATGTAGGAGTCTTTAAGAAGGAATAATTTTCCACACTATTTTGCTAACCATTGTGAGGTGAGGTGAGGTGAAGTCGCTCAGTCGTGTCCGACTCTTTGCGACCCCGTGGACTGTAACCTACTAGGCTTCTCTGTCCATGGGATTCTCCAGGCAAGAATACTGGAGTGGATTGCCATTTCCTTCTCCAGGGAATCTTCCCGACCCAGGGATCGAACCCAGGTCTCCCACATTGGAGGCAGACGCTTTAACCTCTGAGCCACCAGGGAAGCCCATTGTAATTTACATTGAAGATTTTTCAGTTAATTTATGACAATAGTGATTTCAAATTCAACCGTAGATGTTTTGCTTTCCCATGTCTTCATACCTCTTCCATGTGCTATGGAAATACTTATCATTTATCTGTGTTGAGATATGTTGCTAAACAACTTTATTTTGGATCTACACGTTACATTTTCACTCTGACCACTGTTGACATCAATGAGATAACTATTATCTTCCGATAAGTATACACCTGGTTTCATAGTTTCCTGTGATAGTGGGAAACAACAAAAGCAAAGGTTCCTATGGTAGTGTAAAACAACAAAAAGCAAAATTGAAACTCTGCAATCTTCTGTAAAATTTACTGGGAACTTATTTCAGTTTTATATGAATGTCTACCAGTTATCATGAGGCTGAGCATCATCTGTCAGAAACAAACACATCGAAGATACTGAGCTTGTTCATTGCTCACAGATTTTCTTTTATTATAGTATTAAGCACAGGATCTGAGACACTAAATGTATAGTACATCAGAAAAATATTATCTTCTATAAATACAATGATGTGGATTTGTTCCTATTCAGAAGACAGGCTGAAAATGCTGTTAGGATATTGAATACTGATTTCTTTCATGCTGTAATAGCTAATCCCTCTTTTGGATTGGTGCAAGCAGTCAAATCACTCCCAAATCTTCAGGAAATGAAAGGCAAGATCACTAATCACTGCATGCATACTTCACTTTAATATTTCATTCAGCATTGATAGGAGATCATAATGGAAGATATTTTGAAAGGGCACAGCACAGTTGTACTCAGTGGGCCATGTGTAATATTTGAAAGTGTAACATCTCTGTGGGTACTTTGTAAGCTGCAGTGGTTAGGTGAAGAATAAATGTTAAACCAAATTCTCCCAGTCATCCAATCAAAAACATTTGTTATGTGCCCTCTGTGTGTAAAGAATTGTATTAAGTGTATAGTTTTGTCTCTGCTCTTTTTTTAAACCAAGCTCCTGGTGTGTTTTAAGCAGGGCTAAGTGGGTCTTGTCACTAAAATAAAATAAAGGCATTTTTTTCCCCGTGTCTAGACAGTATTAGTTAACTTACTGCTTAGAGTTTTATCAATTTTAGCTTTTCCCCTGCTAGTTTTCTCAAATGTTTGATACTGGGTATTGCTTATTTATGTTGTATCTTATTTTAGGTAGTTTTAGAATTATGACTTTCTAAGTTTATTATGTCTTTTTTTTATGTTCTGGTAACAACGTCATGATGACCAGTCATTCTTTCTGTCCTGTAAGCAAATTTGAATACCAATATAACTTAAAATGTCTTGGAACAACTAATTAATTTGATTCAAGTTGCTAAAAATTAGTATATTCAGACAGTTGACAAAATATAATATTCTAAAACATAATCATGTAATTTGAAAGAATTAGTGCATTGCTTTATGAAGTTGAAGAGTCGAAATAGGTTTGATCCCAGGAGGGTTTGGTTAATGTTGTTTTAACTTACACGATTTTCTAGGGAGTGAAATTAAATCATGTCTATTATTTTTTATGCCAGTCATTTCCTACAGTTGCATCAAACCATCTGTAAATTTAGACTTCATGGAATATATAATAAACTTGTCTTGTTTTTGTCAGATTGCATTAGCTTATTATTTAATAATAATAGCAAACTCTTACTGAGCACATGCTTTGTGTCGGGAGCACATACTATATTCTACGTGCATTGATTCTTTTAAACCTCATTATCACCTTATAAAATGGTACTCTTATTACCTCCTTTATTCAGATGAGGAAACTGATCCATAAAGGTAAAGTAAACTAAACTTAGTTTAGACAACTAATGTATCACAGACCAGAGATTTGAAGCCTGGTAGTTGGGCTACAAGAGTCTGTGTTCCTGACAGTTGACCTAAACTAACCCTACTTTTTTTTCTTAATTCAAGAATAGTATATTATTTAGGATGCCTTTAGTTGCAAGTATCACCCTAACCTAAACTGCTGGCAAGAGTAAAAATAATTTATTGGTTCACATAACTAAAAAAACTAGAAATAGCAGTTGCTTCAGGCAAGGCTTTATTTATTGATTCTATGATGTCACTAACTACTCAGTTTCCTTCAGTCTCAAGACTCTGTTTTCCCAAAATGGATGCCAGTCACATAAGAGGAAAATGCTTCCTTACATTCAGCACAGAAAAGAGTGTGTTGGTCTCAGTATTTCTTAGAGAAGTCCTGATTGTCTTCATGAATGAGCCAGTTTAAGTTGCTGACTGCCCCAGAGTCAGTTACTGTGGTCATAGAGAGAAAATGCTCTGCTTGGCTTAAGTTAGATCACCTATGTGTCCTTGAAACAACAGAGACCCTAAATGGGGTTCTGATGAAGCAGAATATAGATATTCCGAGAGAAGTAAAAGTGTTAGTCTCTCCATCATGCCTGACTCTTTGCAAACACCATGGGCTGTAGCCCACCAGGCTCCTCTGTCCATGGAATTCTCCAGGCAAGAGTATTGGAGCAGATTGCCATTCCCTGCTCCAGGATATCTTCCCAACCCAGAGATTGAACCTGGGAGTTCCGCTTTGCAAGCAGATTCTTTACCATCTGAGTTACCAGGGAGGCCCAGATATTCCAAAAGCAAGCTACAAATGTATGCAGAATATATTTCTGTATTCAAGTGTTTGTGTTAGATGTGTAATATATATATGTTGAAGCTGAAACTCCAATACTTTGGCCACATGATGTGAATAACTGATTTATTTGAAAAGACCCTGATGCTGGGAAAGATTGAATGCAGGAGAAGAAGGGGACAACAGAGGATGAGATGGTTGGATGGCATCACTGACTCAATGGGCATGAGTTTGAGTAAACTAAGGAGTTGGTGATGGACAGGGAAGCCTGGTGTGCTACAGTCCATGGGGTCACAAGGAGTCAGACACAACTCAGTGACTGAACTGAATCTTCTATCATCTATCTATCCATCCATCCATTATCTGTCTTTGCCTGATACCTTTCCTTAGAGATCAATCCTTGAACTGAGAAAGATGCCATGCAAAAATAATCATTTTGTCAGGCTATCATAAAAGTAGTAGTGGCTACTGAAAACAAGATTTATTCTGATTTAATTTTTGGACATTTGGTACACTCAGTAAAACAGAGAAAAATAACTTTTCATTGAAAATGATTTTTTTTAATCTCACTAACCGACAATAGTTAGCTATAGTTGTTATAGAAATAATTTTTTTCTTTAGTACTGTTTTTCTTTTTATTTACATTCATTTAGATACTAGGTACTTCTCTGTGGTATGGAACACACAGAGACTATAGTCTGACAAGTTTCAATGCCAAGGTTATATTGGCAGCTTGTGATATGGAGTTATGAAATTCTTGTCCAAAGCAGACATACATGCTTCACATCTGATACTTAGAGACATCATTTTAAAAAAACCCTCTGGATTCTCATGTCAAGGCTAAACCATTTAAAAAGTACAACAATAAACGTGCAAGTGGGAGAAAAGACAAAAGGATAAGTGACTTTGGTATTTATTTCTTCAGTTTCTGGCATCCTAAACAAAAATCCTCACTTACGCATCTGTGTTATGATATATGACATAGACAGTCTAGTTAAACCTAGAAATTGTGAATGAGAAAGTGACCTTTCGGTAAATGTGTGGAAATATTATCTTTTTTTTTAAAGTCTTGTGTTCCTGTTTCAAATCAGCTGTGGTGGTCTACTTAAATTGACTATCCTGCTTTATATATATATATATACAGCAAGGAATAAAAATATTTTATTAATATGCATGTGAATTGTAGAATTTGGGGAATTTTCTCCACCTTTCAAAAAATTGTAAAGATATATGTTCATAAAATCTGATATATCTGAGTAGAATATACCTCTCAAAATAACAGTTGAGAAAAGTGAAAAATAAAACATCTTAATTAAAATGTTTTACACTTATATTTTAAAAAGTAAAACTTTATCTTAAGATGGTTTTAGATTTACAGAAAAGTTGCAAGATGATACAGAAAGCTCCTATGTGACCTACATGCTATTTCCTATGTTATTAACATCTTATATTAGTATGCTGCATTTGTTAGAAGTAATAAACCAATATTGATACATTATTATTAACCAAAGTCCATACTTTCTACAGGGATTCTTTTGGAACAGTTTAATATATACAAAATTATTATGAAGGAGTACGGAGAGTTCTCATAAAGCCCACACTGCATTTTCCCTATTACTGACTTCTTATGTGAGTATGGTACATTTGTCACAATGAATGAGCCAATATTGATGTTCAGTGTTTTCAGTATTTGAAAAGTTCACACTTCATTCAGATTTCCTCAGTTTCCCCTTAATGTCCTTTTTCTCTTTCACTATCCCATCTAGGACACCACATTACATTTAGTTCTCACATCTCTGTAGGCTCCACTGGGTTGTGACAGTCTCTCAAACATTCCTTTGTTTTTAATGACCATGACAGTTTTGAGGATTATTGATCAGGCAGTTTTGTAGAATGCCCCTCAGTTGAGATTTTTCAGATATTTTTATCATGATTCGATTGGGCCTTTGAGTTGTGGGGGAGAAGACCACTGAAATAAAGTAAAATTATCTTTACATATATCAAAGGTATATGTGAGCTCCCAGCATTGATGTTACCCTTGGTCACCTGGCTGAGGTAGTATTTGTCAGGTTTCATCACTGTAAACCTACTCTTTTTTTTTCCCCTTCATTCTTTACTTTGTACAGCCTGCACTTATTGAGAGGAGCAATTATGTTCTACCTTCTAAGGACAGAGTGTCTATCCCAATTATTTGCAGTTCTTCTATACAGAAGAATTTATTCTTTATTTTTTCACACAATTATTTACTTACATTGGTATTTTAGAAATACAATTAAACAAATAGCATAGCTCTTACTTAAATATTTATTAGAAAGAGTTGACCACATGGTCTACTAGTCCATCATTCTATGGTGGTTGTTCAGTTGCTAAGTCATGTCCAGCTCTCTGCGACCCCATGGACTGCCAGGCTTCTCTGTCCTTCATTATCTCCTGGAGTTTGCTCAAATTCATGTCCTTGAGTTGGTGATGCCATCTAACCATCTCATCCTCTGCTATTCCCTTCTTGTTGGTATTAATTGAAAATGTCCAGTATTCCCTGGGAGGACATGACATCCTCCCTGGGTGTACACTCAACTTCATCTCTGGATTATGGTGTCTGTCACATCTCTTCTAAAATCTTTCTATTTCCTTTGTTTAACACCACATCTTAGTGATAATGGATTACAGTAGTCTATAATTTTCTGGGTAAAGTAGGAAATATTTGGATTTATTCTAATTGCATCTCCCTGAACATTTATTAGCAACAACCACAGCAGAAGCAACAACAGTAATTAGTTGAATGATTTGTTGAATGAACCCCATCATGCTAAGTGTTTGATATATACTGAAATTTCAGCCTAACATTTGTATAAGTTATTTTCCTAATTTTAAAGAATTGATAACTTTCAGCGTATTAAATAATTTGACCAAGGTCACACAACTGGCAAATGACAAAATTGAAATTTAAAGTAAGAAATATAAGATTTTTCAAAATTGTAAGTTACTGACTATCTTTTTAGGTCTCAACTTACTGTATCACTCATGGCATTAAATACTTCAAGGATTTGCCCTCTGTCTGGTTGACTGACTTTTTGAGTCTGCTGTTACATTTGCACCATTCCTGCACTTTGATAGCTTAAGTTTTTTTCTGTAATAATAATAATACCATATGTGAATCAATAATATGTGTGAAATGCAATGATAAGAATTTTTTTAGTGATTTGTTGCATATGCATTTGTGTTTTATCGTTGGGATTAACATCATGTCTGCTCATTGTTACTCTGTTCTTCCAATAGATTCCTTGATGCCTATAATTTTATTAACATTTTGACAAGAGTATCCATTAATCCATACCCTCAACTAATTGCCACTGACCATCTAAATATTATTATGGGAGGATACAAGCTGAAAAAGATTAACGTTGTCTTAAGTAAAACTATAGATGGATGGAAATAATGTAAATATCAATACACTGCAAGGACAGAAAGTGGTAAAAATTATGAAAATTAGTATAAAGAATTCAGGAAAAAGATTAATTATGAAGAGGAATATCAGAAAGGACCTCTTGAAGGAGGTAACATTTTCCTTAGGTCTTAAACAACTGGCAAGCTTTGCAAACAGGTATGGATATGAATGGGACTTATCCAACAGCTCAGAGGTAAAGAATCCACCTGCAGTGCTGGAGCCGCAGGAGATACAGGTTTGATCCCTGTGCTGGGAAGATCCCCTGGAACTCCAGTATTCCTGGAGAATACTGGAAACCGAATCCCATGGACAGGGGAGCCTAGTGGGTCACAAAGAGTTGGGCATGACTGAAGCAACTTAGCATGCAGACACGCATGAACATGAGAACAGCATAAAGTAGACTTGATCACCAAGACTCTCTTTTCTTCTCCTTCTTTTAGTCTCTCAGACTCCTCTAGGTGTTCATTATCTTCTCCCTGCCATTTAAATATAAAACAATTGACTTCTGTCTGCAATTCTCTTCTCTATTTCTTGTATATATACTCTGTAGCTTTAACTATCAGTCACATGCTGAGAACTCCAGACTTTTCTGTTGTAGGAAGGCAGACCCCTTCCAGGGCTCGAAACCGGGCTCTTGTCTAACACTCAGAAATGAACTGTCCGAGGAGACACAGGTGCTGACAAAGCAAGAGATTTTATTGGGAAAGGGCACCCGGGTGGAGAGCAGTAGGGTAAGGGAACCCTGGAGAACTGCTCTGCCGCATGGCGCATGGCTCGCAGTCTCGGGTTTTATGGTGATGGGATTAGTTTCCAGGTGGTCTTTGGCCAATCATTCTAATTCAGAGTCTTTCCTGGTGGTGCACTCATTGCTCAGCCAAGATGGATGCTAGCGAGAGGGATTCTGGGAAGTGGACGGACATGAGGTGTCTCCTTTAGACCTTTCCCGAACTCTTCCGGTTGGTGGTGGCTTATTAGTTCCGTATTCCTTATCAGGATCTCCTGTCATAAAACAACTCATGCAAATGGTTACTATGGTGGCTGGCCAGGGTGGGCGGTTTCAATCAGTCTGCTTCCCCTAACATTTCTATTCACCTGCCTACAAAACATCCCAACAGGTATCTCAAACTCAGTGTGTCAAAAATAACCCCTGCTTATTTTCTTTGATATATAATACCTAGAATAACTTACTTTTGAGTTAAGCTTTTCTGGGTTCAAGTATAGCTTCTATCACATACTATCTGAAAGATTCTGGACAAATTAGTAAACCAGTCTAAGCCTCATGGTTTTGTTTTGTTTTGTTTTTAGTAATTGTGTCTGCTTTATTTAGATATTGCAAAAATCAAAGAGATGATGAATGTCTAAGCTCTCAGGGTTAGTTGTTATTACCATTATTCACAAAACTGTAGTAAAGAATGCCATCACCTGCTTGATCACCCAAACGCAAAACAGCGGCCACCACCAGTGAAACTCTTTGATGTCAGCTTCCACTGGTACAGTCAGTTCTGTTAGCAGAATGTCTCTTCTCTATATATCTCTTTTCTACCTTCTTCTCTGTCCCTACTCTCTACTTACTTAGTCCAGACCTTAGTCCTATAATTATGATGAATGACAGCTGAATTATTGCTGTTGATTATATTTTGCTTTAATACTTTGCGTTGTTGCTAAACTAATGTTTCTAATATGCAAATCTGATTTTTCTTCTCTGCTTTCATCAGTGACTCCATATTCTCTTTAGCATGATCTGGTCTCTGCAAAATCTCCTGAATTATCTCTAGTAAACTCACAGTCGTAAATATCATAGGTCCCAAATCTCCATCCCCACCCTCATGCTGCTTCTCTTTTCCCCCAACTTTTTATACTGTTTTACGTGTCTACTGCTTGGAACCTTCTTCCAGCAATGTCTTCTCTACCCAAGCTGAGATATGGGGAACATGTCCCGGACTCTGAACAATCTCTTCTATAATACCTTTTAAGAGAAAAACAGCTACTTTGAATCTCTATGGTAAACTTTAATGCTGTTTCTGTATTACCTTAATCTTCTGTTGCATTGATTCATTTACAAGCCTTTCAGTCCCACCAGACTATGCATTGCTTGAGGGCAGGAATTTCACATCTAATTCTGCATTCATTCTCAGATCCAAGTAAAGTGCTTGGTGAATAATAGGTATTTGATAAAATCTTGTATAAATTATTTAATAAGTTGGATCCAAATAATCAAAGTTTATTCATATCCTCACACTTCTGTCCATTCATATTAATTTAAAGAACATGTATATTTTTGAAACTTCATACTTTGCTAGAAAGAGAAGTTTGCATTGGAAACTCAAGGATTCTGGATTACTTACCCACCATAATTTTGTACTGATTATATACCTACCATAATTTAACATTTCCACTAGTATCAGACTGAGCTCTACTTATATCTTTCTTCATTTATCTTATCCCATTGTTGTTTCTAAATTAGATCCTCCCTATGTCAAAATAACTCCCACTGATTGCATAGGGGCCCCGATTTTCAGACATATTTTTGGAAAGAATACTTACTTAGGGTTTTCCTTCATCTGATATAGAATTCAAAAATAAATTTATGTTTGATGGACAGAGCTAGCAAAGATGCCTGAAATCTACTTAATTTGTCCTGTCACCAGGTACATGCAATTACCCATTTATTAAAAAATAAAATGCAAGACTAAAAGCACTTAATTTTAATTGCCTCTGATGTGCACCATATTGTCACTTTTACTGGCTCACTATGGCTGCCCAGCTAGAATTTCTCTTTCATGCAAACAACAGGACTAAATTGAATTACATAAAAGAAGCTACACACTGACTCCCAGCAGTATGTTTTGACAAAACATTTTGTCTCCTTAAATGATTTCAGATGCTGCAGTCAAAAGCCTTGACTGCAAGTAATGGGTTCATAAAACCTATCTTAAAAAAAAATTTTACCTGACAGTAATGCTGTGCAAATATCTGCACTTCTAGTTCACCTTTTCCTCTTGTTTACATCAAGATTTTAATAGAATGACTGTCACAGAACAACCACTAAAGGCCACTGTTTGATAAGTTGCTGTAAAAACACAGTTTAAAATGAGAATTTCCTTCCTAAATTCAGTCATCATGAAGGGTGATGGTGGTGGTGGTTAAAAAATATTGAAGAAACGTGTTTTCATGGAAGACCTCAATAAAATTCTGAGTTAAGTGACGTTCTAAATAGCAATGACTTTCAGAGTCTATAGTTTGAGTTGTTAAAGCAGCATCTGGCAAAAGATACTGCACATAGTAGTTTCTCAATAAATATATTCCTTCAATAATTATGACACCTGTTCTTTAAAAACATTGCTTCATAGAGTCTGAACTTTATGATATTTAACTCTATCAAATAAAACATAAATAATTTCCATGATAAAATTGCATTCATATTTTAAAGATTTAAATATATACTTCTTTGCTTATTTATTCTTAAATCCATGCTGTGATGAAACAAGATCTTAATAATGAATGTAAGGTTTATTTAGTGCCTAACTGTATGCCTTGTAAGGTGTTAAACACTTTGTATAAATTTTCTTTTTAAGCTTATCAATCTGATGAGATAGATGCTATTTATAAAGAATCTATAAGAAGCTGTTTTATTTCTTAGAATTAATTTTTTCCATTAAGTAAAAATGTTATCTAATTATAATACCACAATATCAGAGTAATGTATGGGAAACATTCAGTATCTTCACAGAATTACTTTATTATTATTATTTTTTAACTTCTCAACAGCATGTTTGGACTATGGCCTTATTTCTCATTGGGACATATTTCAACACCTGATTTTTTTTTTATTTTTATAAACTCTGCAACTTCTTTTAATATCTCAAATTCAGCTTCAGTTTTAACAAGGTGAATTCCACACCTGTTTTAGTTTGGCTTTTCAGTTCTGTGAAATAAACAGCAAAAGTGTTAGCATTATCTACGTTTTAAGAACTTAAAATTATCATTTTAAATATCAAGCACCATAGTTATTATCACAGTATGAATTTGAAAATGCCAAAAATTAATTGTAGACTCTCATATATTTTGTCAAGATTGGATACTTCCATTTTATTTTCTACCTTCAAAATTGTGCTAAATCCTATTCATTTCAGTCTATGTTCTTCAGTCCAACCTTTTTTCCCAAAGGCATTTGTTTCTTTGCAGGAGTTCCCAGAATGGTGTCAAATACGAATTGGTTCTAAATGACATTCTTTTTCTTAGCAAACTACTTCCACACTGTTAAAGAACTTTCGTAGTGTAAGATTATTGATACTATTTTAGTTCTCTTCTATTCTAAGTAAAATATCTCATGTACTCTCTAGCTCATTTTATTTCATCAGTGTCTATAATTTGAAAATAGGAAGGAAATTAGATTTTGGCCTACAATGAGATGGTATTTGGGGGAATTATAACATCCCTTGTGATATTAAAGATTTACTGATTTACTCTGTCGAAGAAGGGATGGCAGTCCATTTTTTATCCATTTTATTCTATAATATTGCCATTAGTATATATTCCAAATCCATGCTACTTTTATAAAGTCTCTAGGAAGGGCCTCTATGAATCAGCATGTATAAATAAATCTTTGAATCTTGAGATTGAGAGAGCATTTAAGATGTGCATCCCTGAAACTATTTTGCTATTCACAGCACATCATTTCTTCACCACAGGGAGAAACTTCAGAAAATATTGAATTCAACACTCTCATAGCAGTATTTGTTTACTCTCTTGCTTAGGAAAAATGTTTTAGCATCCCTCACACTTGTGACACTTCTAAGCATTGAAGAACCATAGTGTTAGAACTGAAGTATATCTTAAATATGGTTTAGTTATTCAGAAGGACAAAATTGTGACTCTGATGTTCATCCACTTGGAAAACTCAGGAGGCAAATAAATGGAAGGACCCGGATGGAGTCTCCTGTCCATACCTGGTCATCTTTACCCCTGGACGCTAGATGCAATTAGTGCAAAAGCATCCCTTTTCCCTTCCCCCAGTCTCTTACCAGGACTAGGAACTCTTATCTTTTGCAATACTTCACTTCCCTATTTACTCCAGGTCAAGTGCTCTCATAGAAAGGGAATCTGTGAGGATCAAGGGATTGAACATTAAGCAAAGACAACTGTATTGTGTTGACATGCCTGGGACTTTGTAACCTTGAGTAAATTATGTAGTTGCTTTAAACCACAGTTTGGCCATCTCTAAAATTAAGATAATTATATTTATTCATAGCATAGTTTGAGGAATTTATGTGCTAATTCATGGGATGCATTTATCCCAGCATATAGAAACCTTCAACAAATATTAAACACTGCTTCTGTTAGGGGAAGCACACTGACTGAAACCGCCCACCCTGGCCAGGCACCATAGTAACCAATTGCATGAGCTGTTTTACGACAGGAGGTGCTGGTAAGGAACATGGAACTAATGGGCTACCACTAACTGGAAGAGTTCAGGAAAGGTCAAAAGGAAACACCACATGTCTGACCACCTCCCAGAATCCTTCTCTCTGGCATCCATCTTGGCTGAACAAGGCATGTACCACCAGGAAGGACTCTGAGTCAGAATGATTGGCTAAAGACAACCCAGAAACTAACCCCATCACCATAAAACCTGAGACTGTGAGCCACATGGCAGAGCTGTTCTCCTGGGTTCCCTTACTCTACTGCTCTCCACCCAGGTGCCCTTTCCTAATAAAATCTTTTTGCTTTGTCAGCACCTGTGTCTCCTCAGACAATTCATTTCTGAGTGTTAGACAAGAGCCCAGTTTTGGGCCCTGGAAGGGGTCCCCCTTCCTGCAACACTTCTAGATTTGTCACACTGTGTCTGGTCAGTTGGTATGGGCAGAAGCGAAGATGAGTGTGTCTCAAAATCAGTAATTTATAGGTTTCTATTTAAAATTCTTAATTTTTAAGTAAACATTTGATTTAATTATAGTATTACTGCAAAAGGGTAAATTGTATGTTTTGCATACAACTTTTCATAAAAATATTTTGTAACTACCATATATCAAGAAAAAGGACATAAGTGAGTGCCTGTAGGCTTTCTTTGTCGCTATTCTCCTAACTAACATTGACTAGTTTGCCTGTTTTAAACCTTTCTGTGAATGGAATTTGTGTCTGGTTTGTGTTTATAAGATTAATTTATGTTGCTAAGTGTATCAGTATATGTTTATTCTCATGACATGGAAATACCACAAATTATATATTCACTCTAAAGGTGATGTACGGTTGTTATTATGACTAAAGCTAATAATGTCTACTATTGTTATCTTCTAGTGTATTTTTCATTTCAGTTATATTCATCGATTATGTTTGTTTGTTTTCCATATTTTCTAATTCTTTATTAAAAAATTATAAGTTCTTGCCCCATGCCTCCATTCTTATCCCAAGTTCTTTGATCATCTTTTCAATCATTACTCTTAACTCTTTCTCAGGTAGATTTCTTGTCTCCTATTGCCAGTTCTTCTGGGGTTTTATCTTGTTCCTTCTTGTGTAATATATTCCTCTGTCATCTTGTTTTATATAAATTGCTATTTTTAAGTATGTGGTAGATGAGTTACGTTTTCTCCTGGAGAAGTAGCCCTCTGTAAGAGATGTCCTGTATATTCCAACAGTGCACTCTTTTATTGTCATCCAAGTGCTAAGGCCAGCTGGTCCCAGAGTAGCATCTAACCTGATCTGTGAATTCTGTATATAGGCTGTGGGAACACTGTTTTCTTGCCTCTGGTGTCTGTCCTGTCTTGGACAAAGTTGGTCTAGAGGTTTCTGCAGGCTTTCTGGCAGGAGGGGCTGGTGCCTGCCCACTAGTGGATGGAGATAGGTCTTGGCCCTCTGGCAGACAGGGCCATTTCTAGGGATGTATCTAGTGGCAGCTGTAGGCTTAGGAAATCGTTGGGCAGTCTATCTGCTGATAGGTCCACATGTATTCCCACTCAGTTCTTTAGCCTGAGGCATTCCAGCACTGGAGCCTAGAGGCTGTTGGATGGGGCCAAGTCTTGGGGCTAACGACCCAAGCATGATATCAGTCCCCACAAGAGATGCAGATGAATACTCCCAGATATGTTCACTACCAGCATCTTTGTCCCCAGAGAGAGCCACAGCTGCTCCCTGCCTCCCCAAGAGATCTTCTAAGATATGCAGGAAGGTCTGGCCTAGTCTGTCATGAAATTACTGCTTTTCCTCTTTGTCCTGGGGCTTCCCAGGTGGCTCAGCTTCCCTTGTAGCTCAATTGGTAAAGAATCTGCCCATAATGCAGGAGACCTGGGTTTGATCCCTCGGTTGGGAAGATCCCTTGGAGAAGGAAATCACAGTCCACTCCAGTATTCTTGCCTGGAATATCCCATGGACAGAGAAACCTGCAGGCTACAGTCCATGGGGTTGTAAGAGTCAGACATGACTTAGCAACTAAAACCCCACCCTTGGCTCTGGTGTGAATAAGATTTTGTGTGTGCCTTTGAGGTCAGTCTCCATTTCCCCCAGTCCTGTGCGGCTCCTGCAATCAAGCCCCACTGGCCTTCAAAGTGAAATGGTCTGGGGGCTCCTATTCCCAGTGTTGGACCTTCAGACTGGGGTCTTGACATGGGGCTCAAAGTTCTCACTGTGGCAGGAGAAACTCTGCCAATTTGTGGATTGTGCAACTGAGAATTATAGGATCTGATTATATGGTGAATCCACTCCTCAGTTCAGTTCAGTTCAGTTGCTCAGTCATGTCTGACTCTTTGTGACCCCATAAATTGCAGCACATCAGGCCTCCCTGTCCATCACTATCTCCCAGAGTTTACTAAAACTCACATCCATTGAGTCGGTGATGCCATCCAGCCATCTCATCCTCTGTCGTCCCCTTTTCCTCCTGCCCCCAATCCCTCCCAGCATCAGGGTATTTTCCAATGAGTCAACTCTTTGCATGAGGTGGCCAAAGTACTGGAGTTTCAGCTTTAGCATTATTCCTTCCAAAGAACACCCAGGGCTGATCTCCTTTAGAATGGACTGGTTGGATCTCCTTGCAGTCCAAGGGACTCTCAAGAGTCTTCTCCAACACCACAGTTCAAAAGCATCAATTGTTCAGCTCTCAGCTTTCTTCACAGTCCAACTCTTGCATCCATACCAGTCTTGTTTTCATTTCTTCTTTATGTCTCTAGTTGTAGAAGATCTTTTCTGATAGGTTTCAGACTTTCTCAGTAATGGTCGTTCTGCAGATTGTTGTGATTTCTGTGTGCTCATGAGCTTAGGGTCTTTCTTCTCCACCGTCTTGACTGTTTTCCCTTATGCTATTCATTTACTTAATGTAGAGCATTTTATTTTTTATATCCCTGAAATCTAATTGGTTGTGATACATTATGTTCTTATGTATCACTGGATTTGAATTAGGATTTTTATTTACGATTTTGCGTCTATGTTATAAGAAAGTTTGATTGTGATTTTCATTTCTTATTGTATATATTCATTTCTATTGCTATTCACTTGAAAAGAATATATACTCTGTTGGATTCAGTGATCTATACATGTAAATTAAAGTTATTAATCATGTTTTTCAGATCCAGATTTTTATAGATTTTATAGATCATATTTTTATAGATAAATTTTGGGGTGCTTATTTTGCCATTGTAAATATGATTATCTTTTGCTGTAACTGTGGATTTTTCTATCTAGCTTTGTCAATTTTTTTATAAATTGTGAGGAGATGAGATGTTATTGGAGGCATATAAATTCAGAATAGTTATATATTCCTGGGTGATTAGCTCCTTTACTTTTATTAATTTCTCCCTAGTTCTGCTAATACTTATTTTCTTAAAATTTCTTCTATATGATATTAATGTATTATCAATAGCTTGCTTCAGGCAGTTGAACATGATAAATCTTTTTTTCCATCATTTTACATTTAATTTTTCTATATCCTTATTATAATTGAGTTTTCTTTCTGTGTTCTTACTAAAGTTGAGTTTTCAGTAAGGACTCTGAGTTTAACTTTTAACTTGTCAAACAACATTAGTATTTTAATTGAAGTAGTTTGTTTACACTTCAGGGTTTATACCTATTGTCTTCTATTTCCCACCTGTTCTTTATTCTTTTCTCTCACTTCTATTTTTCTGACTAATCATGCATTGTTATTTTATCCCAACCCATCAATTTATCATGTTTACCCTTTTATTAGCATTAGAGTAATTACTTAAAAATCGAGACACATTTATTTGCCTTTTAGCCTCTAACATAAATTAGTAGCTTTACCACTTTATCGTTACTGTGATGATCTTAAAATTCTAGAATTTCTTTTACTCTTACATAGGGTAAGTCAGTTATTAACAAAAAATCTAAACACAGAATCTCAATAGCATACAAAATAACAAGTACTTTTTTTTTCTCATCCATCTTCAGGATCTCAGAGGAGCTTGCTCACATTTCTGGCGGTTGACTAGGGCCTGGCTGAGCTAGACTATGCTGGGCTAAAAGGCTTCAAGTGGACCTACCTGGCTTCAATATGCATATGCTCCGTGTGTGTTCTTTCTGAAGTCCACACTGAGAGGGCAGCATCTGTACAGGGGAAGCACAAGCACCTTTTAGATGACTTCTTGCATTGCCTCTGCCAATATTCCAAAGGTAAAGTCATATAGCTGAGCCAAAAGTCAAGAGTACAGGAAATACACTATGTCTGTGTATGTGAGAGAGAAACTAAAAGTTATATGGTTAAAATGTGAAATCTGTGAGTGGTAGATACATGAGCAAATAATTCAACTTATCACAATCCCTCTCCATAAAGATTCCTTTTAACACATTTTTCTTCCCAGACTCCTAAGAAAACAAATGTATATATGGACCTCAGGAGAAGGCAATGGCACCCCACTCCAGTACTCTTGCCTGGAAAATCCCATGGATGGAGGAGCCTGGTGGGCTGCAGTCCATGGGGTCGCTAACTCGGACACGACTGAGCGACTTCACTTTTACTTTTCACTTTCATGCATTGGAGAAGGAAATGGCAACCCACTCCAGTGTGATTGCCTGGAGAATCCCAGGGACGGGGGAGCCTGATGGGCTGCCGTCTATGGGGTTGCACAGAGTTGGACATGACTGAAGTGACTTAGCAGCAGCATAAGAAACCATAACATAACTGACTTTCTCTTTTCTCACAGATGGATTATGGTAGATATAGGAGGTTTGTAGTGGCAAGATGGTAGAATTTAGTTCAAGAATATTTTTAACTAGATTTCTTTTGTTTGAGATTCCTGTGAAAGGTGAGAATATAGTATTGTACATTTCCCCTATTTAAGTGGTGAAATCCTTAAATCTGAATAATGTTCCAAATCTGTCTTTATGGATTGCTTTCTGAGTCTTCAGAGAATGGTTATTTTAATGTGCTATCTTAAAGGAGAGAGGAATTTGGAAGTAATAGAAAAGGTCTTGGTGTATTTAGGGGATTTGGGGTTTGGAGAAGAGGAGAGAACAGAGTTTAGGGGAACGTTAAGAGTGAAGTCTAGAACTGGGTGAATTATTCACAGAGATGCAAAAGAAACACAATAAGCAATTTTGCCTGATGAAAGTGTAGCTTCCTTAGAGTCATCATGACCATATTTTTGAGTGATATTAAATTGTCCACTAGCAAATCTTTATACTTGAAATGTTGCAAGATTCTTTATGTATCTGCTTTAAAACTGTATGAGAACTCAGATTTTGAAAATCAATTTTCCATTGACTATAATTAAACTATTAGAATTTCCTTTTCTATTTCTGTGGATATTTCATTGGCATTAATTTCCATCACTTTAGTTTTTTTTTTTTAATTTATTTATTTTTTTAATTACAATACTGTATTTGTTTTGCTATACATTGACACGAATCAGCCATAGGTGAACACAATCTCCCAATGCCGAATCCCCCTCCCACATCCCACTCCCCATCCTCTTCTTGAATCATCCTGTGCATCAGCCCCATGCCTCCTGCATCCTACATTGAACATAGATTAGCGTTTCATTTCTTACAGGAAAATATACATGTTTCATTGCCATTCTCCCATACCATCCCACCCTTTCCCTCTCCCTCAGAGTCCAAAAGTCCACTCTATACCTCTGTGTCTCTTGTTGTCTCACATATAGGGTCATCATTACTGTCTTCTAAATTCCATATATATGTGTCAGTATACTGTATTGGTGTTTTTCTTTCTGGCTTACTTCACTCTGTATAATCGGTTCCAGTTCCATCCATCTCATTAGAACTGAGTCAAATTTATTCTTTTTAAGGGCTGAGTAGTATTCCATAGTGTATATGAACCACAGCTTTCTTATCCATTCATCTGCTGATGGACATCTAGGTTGCTTCCATGTCCTGGCTATTATAAACAGCGCTGCAATGAACATTGGGGTACATGTGTCTCTTTCACTTCTGGTTTCCTCAGTGTGTATGCCCAGCAGTGGGATTGCTGGGTCATAAGGCAGTTCTATTTGCAATTTTTTAAGGAATCTCCACACTGTTTTCCATAATGGCTGTACTAGTTTGCATTCCCACCAGCAGTGTAAGAGGGTTCCCTTTTCTCCACACCCTCTCCAGCATTTATTGCTTGTAGACTTTTGGATCGCAGCCATTCTGACTGGTGTGAAATGGTACCTCATTGTGGTCTTGATTTGCATTTCTCTGATAATGAGTGATGTTGAACATCTTTTCATGTGTTTGTTAGCCATCCGTATGTCTTCTTTGGAGAAATGCCTATTTAGTTCTTTGGCCCATTTTTTGATTGGATCATTTATTTTTCTGGAGTTGAGCTGCATAAGTTGCTTATATATCTTTGAGATTAGTTGTTTGTCAGTTGTTTCATTTGCTATTGTTTTCTCCCATTCAGAAGGCTGTCTTTTCACCTTGCTTATAGTTTCCTTTGTTGTGCAGAAGCTTTTAATTTTAATTAGATCCCATTTGTTTATCTTTGCTTTTATTTCCAGTATACTGGGAGTTGGATCATGGAGGATCCTGCTGTGATTTATGTCGGAGAGTGTTTTGCCTATGTTCTCCTCTAGGAGTTTTATAGTTTCTGGTCTAACATTTAGATCTTTAATCCATTTTGAGTTTATTTTTGTGTATGGTGTTAGAGAGGGGTCTAGTTTCATTCTTTTACAAGTGGTTGACCAGTTTTCCCAGCACCACCTGTTAAAGAGACTGTCTTTACTCCATTGTATATTCTTGCCTCCTTTGTCGAAGATAAGGTGTCCATAGGTATGTGGGTTAATCTCAGGGCTTTCGATTTTGTTCCATTGATCTATATTTCTGTCTTTGTGCCAGTACCATACCGTCTTAATGACTGTGGCTTTGTAGTAGAGCCTGAAGTCAGGCAAGTTGATTCCTCCAGTTCCATTTTTCTTTCTCAAGATTGCTTTGGCTATTCGAGGTTTTTTGTATTTCCATACAAATCTTGAGATTATTTGATCTAGTTCTGAGAAAAATACTGCTGGTAGCTTGATGGGAATTGCATTGAATCTGTAGATTGCTTTGGGTAGTATACTCATTTTCACTATATTGATTCTTCCAAGCCATGAGCATGGTATATTCCTCCATCTATTAGTGTCCTCTTTGATTTCTTTCATCAGTGTTTTATAGTTTTCGATATATAGGTCTTTAGTTTCTTTAGGTAGGAATATTCCTAAGTATTTTATTCTTTTCGTTGCAATGGTGAATGGAATTGTTTCCTTGACTTCTTTTTCTACTTTCTCGTTATTAGTGTATAGGAATGCAAGGTATTTCTGAGTGTTGATTTTATATCCTGCAACTTTACTATATTCACTGATTAGCTCTAGTAGTTTTCTGGTCGAGTCTTTAGGATTTTCTATGTAGAGGATCATGTCATCTGCAAACAGTGAGAGTTTTACTTCTTCTTTTCCAATTTGGATTCCTTGTATTTCTTTTTCTGCTCTGATTGCTGTGGCCAAAACTTCCAGTACGATGTTGAAGAGTAGTGGTGAAAGTGGACACCCTTGTCTTGTTCCTGACTTTAGGGGAAATGGTTTCAATTTTTCACCATTGAGGATAATGTGAGCTGTGGGTTTGTCATATATAGATTTTATTATGTTGAGGTAGTTTTAAAGTTTCTCTTAAACTCCCCTTCTCTGTTAAATAAGTTAACAATATACAAACCAACACTTTTGAAACCACTTACAAGGAGGGGTTGTTTTTTAAGGAGAGATAAGAACCTTTTTATTTTTTCCCTTATCAAGAGCTACTGGCCACTGGGACGACTACATATGAAAAGCAACTATTTACATTTTAAAAATGCATTAAATTAAAAAAAGAAATTCAATCTCTTATTGTTACAATCAAGATATGTTATTAATTTTATTTTAGCTTATACTAGCCCTATGTATCAATGTAAATTAGAGACAGATAAAATAGTAAAAACCCAGAGAAAGATAGAAGGAAGGAAAGATAGAAGCCCTATCAAGAAAAGACAAGGAAGCAGATATAGAAACAGTGAAATTGAGGTATACTGAGCTATAGTGTTGGAGAAGACTCTTCAGAGTCCCTTGGACTGCAAGGAGATCCAACCAGTCCATTCTGAAGGAGATCAGCCCTGGGATTTCTTTGGAGGGAATGATGCTGAAGCTGAAACTCCAGTACTTTGGCCACCTCATGCGAAGAGTTGACTCATTGGAAAAGACTCTGATGCTGGGAGGGATTGGGGGCAAGAGGAGAAGGGGGACAACAGGATGAGATGGCTGAATGGCATCACTGACTTGATGGTCGTGAGTCTGAGTGAACTCTGGCAGATGGTGATGGACAGGGAGGCCTGGCGTGCTGCGATTCATGGGGTCACCAAGAGTTGGACACGACTGAGTGACTGAACTGAATGTGAGCATGAAGGAGAAATCAAAATTTGACCAGTGTGAGAGATAAGAGAACTCATAAAGAATTTAAAAAGTAAAAAGGACTGAAAAGGAAAATGATAGATATAAGGACACAGAGTGTTGGTAATTCATAAGTAGTTGTTCCAGTGAGAAAATATTTTTAGTTGTGAGCTAAAGAGTGAGACCAACTCTCATTTAGAGATTATTAAAATTTGATTAGTAATTTTCCATTGGTCACAGATTTTCCCCTACTTAAACCTGCTCAACGTTGTTCAAGGTAAACTGCAACCAGAATGTGACTGGGGTAGGAATTATTCTTTGTATGGCAGCTGAGGTCAGAAAAATACTTGAAGATTGCTCAGAATTCTACTCATCTAGAGTTTGTAGTGATGATAATAAAGATCTCCTGTAAATAATTTTTGTCATGTTTTTTAGACTTGATATTGTTTTCCATTAGTGGTGTCTGAAAGAGATGGGAATACCAGACCACAGACCATCTCTTGAGAAACCTATATGCAGGTCAGGAAGCAACAGTTAGAACTGGACATGGAACAACAGACTGGTTCCAAATAGGAAAAGGAGTATGTCAAAGCTATATATTGTCACCCTGCTTATTTAACTTCTATGCAGAGTACATCATGAGAAAGGCTGGGCTGGAAGAAGCACAAGCTGGAATCAAGATTGCTGGGAGAAATCTCAATAACCTCAGATATGCAGATGACACCACCCTTATGGCAGAAAGTGAAGAGGTACTAAAAAGTCTCTTGATGAAAGTGAAAGAGGAGAGTGAAAAGTTGGCTTAAAGCTCAACATTCAGAAAACGAAGATCATGGCATCTGGTCCCATGACTTCATGGGAAATAGATGAAGTAACAGTGGAAACAGTGTCAGACTTTATTTGGGGGACTCCAGAATCACTACAGGTGGTGATTGCAGCCATGAAATTAAAAGACACTTACTCCTTGGAAGGGAAAGTTATGACCAACCTAGATAGCATATAGAAAAGCAGAGACATTACTTTGCCAAAAAGGTTGGTCTAGTCAAGGCTGTGGTTTTTCCTGTGATCATGTATGGATGTGAGAGTTGGACTGTGAAGAAAGCTGGGCACCGAAGAATTGATGCTTTTGAACTGTGGTGTTGGAGAAGACTCTTGAGAGTCCCTTGGACTGCAAGGAGATCCGACTAGTCCATCATAAAGGAGATCAGTCCTTAGTGTTCATTGGAAGGACTGATGCTAAAGCTGAAACTCCCATACTTTGGCCACCTCATGCAGAGTTGACTCATTGAAAAAGACTCTGTTGCTGGGAGGGATTGGGGGCAGGAGGAAAAAGAGACAACAGAGGATGAGATGGCTGGATGGCATCACCGACTCGATGGTCATGAGTTCTCTGGGAGATGGTGATGGACAGGGGAGGCCTGGTGTGCTGCAATTCATGGGGTCACAAAGTGTTGGACACGGCTGAGTGGCCGAACTGGAACTGAACTAAACCACATCCTTATAAAATGTTATCTCATCTCAAATCTTATTCAGTCACAACAAATAAAAGGGACCCAATGTATAGGAGCTAAATATTGCTTTTCCTATTAGGCTATTATTTTTCCAATCTGTGAAAAATCAATTTTATGAGTTTTTACCAGAAACAAATTAAAAATATGTAGATTAGAAAGCATCAGAGTGCATCACACAGAGAATGGCAAAAACTGTTTTGTGAAAACTTTACATTCTATATAGGTGTGGCTGTTGTGGATTTCAGTGCCTTTCTGATTATGGGTTGTATAATTTTGTGAGAGCTGCCATAGCGAAGCACCACTAAGTAGATCACTTAAGCAACAGCAATGTATTGTTTCACAGTTCTGAGGCTAGAAATCTTAGATCGAGATTTCAGCAGGATAGGTTTCTTCTGAGGGTTGTGAGGGACACTCTATTCCATGCCTCTCTCCTATTTACTGTTGGTTTCCTGGCAACCTTTAGTGTTCCTCGGCTTATAGACACATCACCCAGATCTCTGCCTTCATATTCGTACAGCATTCTCTATATGTGGGTTTCTCTTTCTGTGTGCAGATTTCTCCCTTTAATAATGACACAGTCGTTTTGTGTTCAGGCCCATCCTAACAACTTCTTAACTCATCTGCAGAGACCTTATTTCCAGATAAATCCACATTCAGGAACACTTGGGAACTAGGAGTTTAATGTCTCTTTGGGCCCCAGTTCAACTCAGAAGATAGGTCATGATCAAAAATTTGAAAGTCTCTGCATAGGCGTTCCTTGTCCACATTTAGCCCATAAAACCAAGCTATTCAAAAAGAGCGAAATTGTGTATTGATTTAAGGATGCAGTATGGTATAAAGTGTACTGATTTGGGGTGGTCCTCTCTGACCCTAATAACCACAGGCAAATAATTTGTATGATTCTAATTATACTTCTTTCTATTTGAGCAGCTGACACACATCTTTCAAGGTGTTTAGAAAGTTAATAAGAAAGCTGAATAATGATTTTAAGGTCATATTTATGTCTACCTAAACTAAATTTTTTATTGGACCTTTAAAGCATAGCCAATATTTATGTAACACTTTAGTCATTTATTAAAATATATTATCAAAATATGTTTCTATTAATCAAATATAATTCTTAAGATTGAATTCTTTAGGGGGATGTATGTAGATGCTAGGTATTTACAACTAGCTGCATATATTTATTCCCTAATTCTTAATCACACTACTGTATGCAGTCATCAATTTTCTGACAACCATCTGCTTAGATGTCACTCATTCCTTCCACCCCATCTAGTTGAAATTAAAATATTGACAGAAATAATTTTTGCATGGAAAGTGGAAAAGCTAATAGGGTTGGTAAAACTAGATTGGTTTTTGCATGCTTTGCCCCTGACAATATTCTGACAATATTTTCACTTCTTCAAGTCAGGCAGTACTATAGGAAAATAAAATATAAAGCAAAAAGTTGAGCATAGTGTAAGGCTGATTTCTTCTGATGGTCTTAAAATATTCCTGAAACATTAAAAAAAAAGAAAAAAGACTGCAAAGCTGTAACTATCATATCTTATGGTGACTATATGTAGTTAGATGAGTAGCAATAGTAGACATAAAATGTTATTCTGCCCTTTACAAATACATAATGACAATAACAGCAATAAAACATAAGTAATGAATGGAGAAAACAGTTCAAAAAGCTTTACAATATACCAATTACAAGTTTACTTTTGAAATTGTTTATATTCCTAATATATACCTTATTAAAAATACTTGATATTTAAATGATCCAATCTGAAATTCTTTTGACCTTAGCAAAGACTATTCAGCCACTGAAAAATTCTAAGCTTAGATTTTAGAATTTCCCTAGCTGGTACATTATTAAACTAAAAACTTGATTTCCTACTCTTGAAGACCTCACAAGCTAATAAATTAATGTGTCAATAAATGTTTTGGGTTTATCCTCCTCAAAACATAAAGTAGTATCTCCCAGGGGAGTGGAAGACATAAATACTCACAATTTATTTGATTTAAAAATTTCATTCATGTAGGCAATAGATGACTACATGACTAATAGTGAAGTCAAGTGAATAGGGTTATGTTAAAAGGATGCATTGATAAGGACAGGGATTAAGAGCAAAGAGTGAATGGCTGTTTGAAAGAATCAGGTTTAGTCACAAGATCCATAAAAAAACAGAAGCAAGAAAAATAGTAAAGTTGTTTCCTTTGTGCTCTTTTCTGATGCATTGGAGGATTTTTTTCATTCTTGAATCACAAATGCCTAGCATAGAGCAAATATTTTGTCAGTGATTCCTGGGTGTCTCAGAGACCTTCCCAACATCATTCCACAACCGCCTTTTTCTAAATTGTATCTCTGGCCATATCTCTTACTGTATCTTAGGATGGGTACTTGTATAGCTCCTTGTGTTGATTTTATTTTCTTCTTGTCAGATCTCACTCTACTTTCCTTCTCTTCCTCCAGATATGTTTGTAGTTATTTATACAGATGAGTAAGTGGTTTATGGGTAAATTCCCAAGCCAGATTAAGGAGTCCTCAGAGACAAGGATAGCAAATGTGTCTTAAAACTATTTTTGTTCCTAGAGCTAAGAACATATAAGTCCATAATAAAACTGACTTTGTATTTTGCACCAGAGAAACTGCAACAACATAACCTAGTAAAAATTTTGCAGAGGTCGTGAGAGCTGTATGCTGACTTATTTTGCACTCCAGTTTAGGCCATAATGTTCAGCTTTCAAAAGGCTTTAGGAAAATGTAACAACAACAACAACCCCATCACCACCACCACCACTAAATAAACTTTTCCTCTTATTCTCTTATTCCTAGCTCTATGTCTACTGACAGGACAGCTTTCTTTCAAAGCTATTATAGCTCTCTTCTGCTGCTAAGGATTTAGGTCATCTTACACTTTGTAGTTGTTTTATGGCTGTTGTTGCTCTTGGTCGGCGAGTTGTGTATTGAGTTTAGGGTGGATTTATACAAAGGAAGGAGCTTCCCTGGTGGCTCAGATGGCAAAGAATCTGCCTCCAATGCTGGAGACTTGTACTTGATCCCTGGGTTGGGAAGAGTTCCTGGAGAGGGAAAGGCTACCCACTCCACTATTCTTGTCTGGAGATTCCCACAGACAGTGGGTCCCAAAGAGTTGGATACAACTGAGTGACTAACACTTTCACTTTCTTTATACAAACGAAGAGTCACTAGTTTTAAAAGAAAGTCAAAGCAAGTTTATCTTGCAGCTCTAACAGTAGAAATGTGTTTTATTTTATCATACATCTCTTCATTAAAATGTTTGATGACTCAAAGCACAGATTTTTATTCTGTGTTTTTTCTTGAGGTCTAAGGGGACACATAATTGCCCTCTGCTCTTCCCCAGTAGCATATTGGACACCTTCTGATCAAAGAGACTCATCTTTCAGCATCATATCTTTTAGCACTTTCATAATGTCCATGGGGTTTTCCAAGCAAGAATACTGGAGTTAGTTACCATTTCCTGTTCCAGTAGACCACATTTTATCAGAACTCTTCAGCTTGACCTGTCTGTCTTGGGTGGTCCTGAATGGCATAGCTCATGGCTTCATTGAGTTATACAAGCTCCTTTGCCACAGAAGCAGAAGAGATTAAGAAGAGGTGGCAAGAATACACAGAACTATACAAAAATAGCCTTAATGATCCAGATAACTACAATGGTGTGCTCAGTCACCTAGAGCCAGACATCCTGGAGGGTAATGTCAAGTGGGTCTTAGGAAGTAAGTCTATGAACAAAGCTAGTGGATGTGATGGAATTCCAACTAAACTACTTAAAATCCTAAATCATGATGCTGTTAAAGTGCTGCACTCAATATGTCAACAAATTTGGAAAACCTAGCAATGGCCCAGGACTGGAGGATGTCAGTTTCATTCCAATCCCAAAGAAGGAGAATGCCAAAGAATGTTCAGACTATTGAACAGTTGTGCTCATTTCGCATGCTAACAAGGTTATGTTCAAAATCCTTTAAGCTAGGCTTCTGCAGTATGTTAACTGTGGAATTTCAGATGTACAAGCTTCATTTTGAAGAGGCAGAGGAACCAGAGATCAAATTGCTAACATTTGTTGGATCGTGGAGAAAGCAAGGGAGTTCCAGAAAAACATCTACCTCTGCTTCATCGACTATGCTAAAGCCTTTGACTGTGTGGATCCACAAAGTGTGGAAAATTCTCAAAGAGATGGAATACCTGGCCACCTTACCTGCCTCCTGAGAAACCTGTATGCAGGTCAAGAAGCAACAGTTAGAACTGGGCATGGAACAACAGACTGCTTTCAAATTGGGAAAGGAGTCCGTCAAGGCTGCATGTTGTCACCCTGCTTATTTAGCTCAAGCACAGAGTTGTTTAGTCATTAAGTCATGTCCAACTCTTTTGAGACCCCCATGGGCTGTACCCCACCTGGGTCTTCTATCTGTGGGATTTCCCAGGCAAGAATACTGGAGTAAGTTGCCATTTCTCCGGGGGGATCTTCCTGACCCAGGATCGAACATGAGTCTCCTGCATTGGCAGGGGAATTCTTTACCACCGAGCCACCAGGGAAGCATATGCAGAGTACATCATGTGAAATGCCAGACTGGATGAATCTCAAGCTGGTGTCAAGAATCCTGGGAGGAATATCAAGAACCTCAGATATGCAGATGATACCACTCTAATGGCTGAAAGTGAAGAGGAACTAAATAAATAGCTTCTTGATGAGAGTGGAAGAGGTGAGTGAAAAAGCTGGCTTAAAGCTCAACGTTCAAAAACTAAGATCATGGCATCTGGGCCCATAACTTCATGGCATATAGAAGGGGAAAAAGTGGGAGCTGTGATAGAATTTATTTTCTTGGGCTCCAAAATCATGGTGGACAGTGACTGCAGCCATGAAATTGAAAGACGCTTGCTCCTTGGGAGGAAAGCTATGACAAACCTAGACAGCATATTAAAAACAGAGACGTCACTTTGCCAACAAAGATCTTTAGAGCCAAAGCTATGTTTTTTCCAGTAGTCATGCATAGATGTGATGGCTGGAACATAAAGAAGGCTGAGTGCCAAAGAATTAATGTCTTCGCATTCTATTGTTGGAGAAGACTCTTGAGAGTCCCTTGGACTGCAAGGAGATAAAAACCAATCAATCCTAAAGGAAATCAACTGTGAATATTCTTTGGAAGGACTGATGCTAGAGCTGTAACTCCACTATTTTGGCCAACTGATGGGAAGAACTGACTCGTTTGAAAAGACCCTGATGCTGGGAAAGATTGATGGCAGGAGGAGAAGGGGATGACAGAGGATGAGATGGTTGGATGGCATCACCGACTCGAGGGACAAGAATTTGATCAAGCTCTGGGAATTGGTGATGGACAGGGAAGCCCAGCATGCTGCAATCCATGGGGTCACGTAGAGTTGGACACGGCTGAGCGACTGAACTGGACTGCAGAAGGTAAGGGGAGAAATATAATGTAATATAAAGTGATAGTAAAGGCGGGAGGTGCGCAGAAAAAAGTGGGAGTGCAAGAAAATGTTTCACATAAGAATTAATATCTCAATGAAGATTTGAAGATAAAGGAGAAATTAGAAAACTCAAAGATAAATATTTTGGGCAGAGGGGAATAGTATTTTCAAAACTACAGAGTTGTGAAAAGGCTTAGTTTATTACGGAAATAATACAGTGTGATCGGATCAGATATAGAAGCTGTTTATCCAGAGAATAGGCATCAAATAATGATATGTTAGTGTTTGTCCATCCTTTCTAGGTCAGGAAGGCATCCTGATTCACATTTAAATTTCAGCTCACAGACACCACCCCGTTAGCCAGAGAGTTTTGGGAGGTCAGGTAGAAAATCCTGTTTAAGCTGAGAAGACATCAGTGCACATTTCGCAGGGCAGGTTCCCTCCTCTCTCATTAACTATAACTCATGAGGATGCAGAGTGGTTTATAGGCCACGTTAAAGTATGGACTTTAGGGTTTGGCACACATGAGCAGGCCAATACCTCACCAGCGAATTTTACTGTCAAGAGGACTGTGCCTACGTTAAAGATGGAGCGGGAACTGAAAGGCCGTGAATTATAGCTTTGTCCTATCGAAGACTGAAAAAGTGCTGAAGTTAGGAAAATTAAGTGACTTGTCCAAGGTCAAATAATTTATCAGTGAAAAGCTGGTCCTGGAACAAGGGTTTCTGGCTCCCAGATCAGTATCACATCCATTGTATCTTGTGCTGGTCTCATCAGATGGAGGTATTTGCTGATATATGAGAGGACTAAGAAGTTTAATACATGAAAGAAATGATAAGTTCCCTGAGGAGCTTTGAAGTTAATAGACTTCTAATCAATTTTTTTTTTTTCTGAGCCATCTTGCCTTAAATTTGTCCGTAATTCTAGATTTCCAATAACACAAACGTTACTGAATTTTCAGAAAAAAATAAAGTCATTCTTTTCTGGTTATTTAGATACCATCTAGATAGCACTAGTTTGAACCTGGTTGAGCCCACCTGATATTATCTGTATAATCCAGGTTTACTGTGTCCCAGTAAACAAAGGAGAGAACACTTATAAAGGGCAATACAAGAGACTTCAGCAAAGACACTATTTTCAGAGAAGTAGGTAATATTAAGGGAGACTAAGGGATAGTGAATCACCCTGGGACTAGCAATGGTAGGAGAAATGTTAACAAATGAAAGCCTAAAGAGGGAAGGAGAAAAAGCTGTTTCTAGAAATATTAGTAGATGTAAGAGATGGCCTTCAGAAATAAACTCTGGCTGTTAGTGTAGGAATATACTCATTGCCAATCTGAGGCACAGCAGGGAGAAAACCAGTAATTATAAATACTCTAGCTCCAGTTTCTTCTTGCCCTCTGATCTCCTCAGAGCCTCAGTTTGATCAAACCCGACAGAAAATCAGAGAACAAGGCCATACAAGTTAGCCTCCAAGGGCACAAAGAAGAATGGATAAAGGTAGGAGTGGATATGGAAGAGAAAATGGAAAATATTCCAAGACAGAGCAAATAAAAATATCCATGCCCTGGATATCTTCAGTCCTCCCGCCCACAACCCTTCCTGGATATACAACTCTCCAAACTGCTCTGATTTCAAAAAGTTTACCTGATACTACTGGGAGCATTATGTAAATATGAATAGTTTGGCTGAGCAGTGACTAAGGAGAGAGGGAAACATGACCTCCATCTGCAAGCAGTGGTGGGAATGGAAATGATTTCCTGTGGGAACTCGGCTGGTATTATTGTTAAATCATTTGTATACTGTTAAATGAGTTACGGGCTGGTGGGGCAAAGAGGTCTTGGAACTGTGTTTGCTGGCATTCTCCCTACCTCCATCATTGTCTACAAGCTTTTGAAAGGTTGGAAAAACAGCAAGAGAAGGGTCTGATTCAAGGTGATAGAACCAGAAATAGTAAAGTAAAATTAGGAGAGGGATATTGTAAGTTAAAAAACACAGAAGTGCTCATAGCAGAAGTTAATCTTTTATTAAAAATAGTAAGGGAACAAAATATGGGAAAGCTCTTATTTGCATATTTAATCTCAGAATGAACAGAGCTCTAAAAACTCACAATTGAAGATAATCTTTGTGGAACAAAAAATGATACAGTTTATTTTTTGTTTGCATATCTAACAAGAACACTTAGCAACATTAACAAGCTTAAGGAAGCTTCACATTTTCAATATGGCTGGAGCTAATTGATATTTACTTTTATTATCTGAAATATCATTTCTAATATTAAACACTTTTAAATCTCTAAAGATAAAAATTATTTTTCCCTCTGGGTAAAATGCTGAGTGTATAGTTTAAAAACAAAAAAACTTAATAAAATTTTTATGAAAAGGGGTTTTGGTATGAAGCTTGTTTTCAAAGAACATATTTAAAACATAGTGTAAGCCTTTCTTTAACATTTTCAGTAAAATTAAGCATATATCATGAACCTACTAAAACTAATATTTTTTCCAGCTTAAGATTTTTTTATTTGACCCGACAAATTCTAATGGACAAAACTCTTTTTGTTATTATTGATTCTCCTACATAACCAGTATAGTCCCTTGAGCATAAAATATAGTATAAAATTTGATTATACAATGATGTCTAATCACAACAAAAATTAGCATGACTGATCATACTGTGTCAGATGCTGTTCTAAGAGCATAAGATATATTAATCCATTTAAACCTCTTAAAAACTTTATGAGACATTTCCATTTTTGCAGATGAGGCTTGAAGAAGCTGTATAACTTGCTCAAGATCATGCACACAGTGCTGGCAGAGCCAGGATTAGAATCAGAAATCAGTTCCCAGTCTTTGAGTTTTTAACCATGATACCATACTATCTTAAAGACTGAGATACAGTGGGGCCAGAACATAAGGAGCCTTGAATGCTAGGACAGTAGGTTGTCAAATGAGAACTCTTGTAGGTTTTTATATAACAAAATATTGTGGTTAATTTTATTTTTAAGCAGCTGAATGTGATATCTTTTTCTTCCCTGATGAATTGTACCAAACATTTATTTTTATTTTGTTTTTTTAAATATTTTGTTTTCCAGTTTTATTGAGATATAATTGACATACAGCATTGTACAAGTTTAAGGTGTAGAGCATAATGGTTTGATTTATATGTCTTTTTAAAGCTTCAGTTAAGTCAGAGAGGGAACTGAACAGGGAGAGGGAAGCCTGGCATGCTGCAGTCCATGGGGTCGCAAACAGTCAGACATGACTGAGTGTCTGAACTGAACTGAACTAGGTCAGACAGAAAAACTCTGCCTTAAACTTTTACCTCAATTCACTGTTTACTTAACATTTATCCACTATCTAAAATAAGCCATGAGAATAACGAAAATATGAGTTTATTCCACAATCCAAGGGTTTTTAAGCCATTAAAAAGTCTTTGATATGGACACTTAATAAGAAAAATATATTAAAGGGTTTAAATAATTTATTCTTGTGATTCTGGGAGGAAAGTTTTCAGAGAGAAGTGCTGCTAGGGAAACTGAAAGCAACTAACCCATTTCTCAGTGTGGTTTTTTCCTGTTGTCTTCCATTTTCTTCAGAGATGTCTCACTGACAGGAACTTTACTCACCAGGGCAGGCTAATTTCTGTAACAAGCAATTGCAAAATCTAAGTGTACTTAACAAGTCAAAGACTTCTTTCTCCTTTATCACGTTATGGTTCAGTGCAGGTTAGAGGTGGTAGCTTGCTCCACATAGTTATTTAGAGAGCCTGGCTGATAGTTGTTCTACCATCTCCAATGCATGAAATTCAACATCCAACCCACAATCAGGAAGACAGAAAGAATGGCTAGGGCACAGCCATTCTTGACTTAATCATCCTGGAAGAGACAAGTCACTGCAGCTCCTAGCTCATTAGTGAGATCTGATTCATGGTTTCACCTTGGTACAAAGGGCTGGGGACTATAATTAAGCTGTGTGCCCAAGAAGAGGCAATATGTCGAGTGTGTATCTCTATCACAGACACTGCATTCAAATTAAGATCTATTTTGAGAAGAGCACTCAACATGAGTCACGCATGGTCCTTGCTTTCAATGAGCTTTCTGTCTAGAAGCAGAATTTAGTTAAATGACTGCTACTGCTGCTACTGCTAAGTCGCTTCAGTCATGTCTGACTCTGTGCGGCCCCAGAGACAGCAGCCCACCAGGCTCCCCTGTCCCTGGGATTCTCCAAGCAAGAACACTGGAGTGGGTTGCCATTTCCTTCTCCAATGCATGAAAGTGAAAAGTAAAAGTGAAGTCGCTCAGTTGTGTCCGACTCTTCGCCATCCCATGGACTGCAGCCCACCAGGCTCCTCCATCCATGGGATTTTCCAGGCAAGAGTACTGGAGTGGGGGTGCCATTGCCTTCTCCAGTTAAATGACTAGAGATAAACGAATACTAATATCTAAACTTACCAAAGGCTTACAAAGAAAAGTTCTAAATGCTTTGTAAGTATCAATTCCTTTAATCAATGAGATACTATTAGCCCATTTCATAAATGAGGAAATTAAAGCAAAGAGTAAACAGCTTAATGAAGCATGGCTATTAAGATGAAGAGTCTTGATAGGACTTCAGCTCAGACTCTGTAACTGCAGCCTCCACCCTTCGCAGAACAGTAAGCATTCCAAGTGGAATATAGTCATGGTACGTACGCAGCCTTGTGAGACAGGAGGAGTTGTGACAGTTATAGGTGGCCATCAATCTTTGTTCTTCACTTGGGAGCACAGGTCGACTGTTCAATAAATGTCAGTTATTTTTATATGATAGTAGATTTCCAATGAAAGCTAACATTTTGGAAATGATTTTAAAGAAGATGGACCATTTGACAAATGAGAAATTAATGTGAATGGGACTTCTTCCAAAGTCATAAGAAGGCATTTTTTTTTTTTAAAAAAGGAACAAAGACTAGAAAAATGCAAGGAGACTGAGAGAGGTCCATGTGAGGAAAGTGGGGAAGACGGATTTCTGTGCAGACGCACTTGCTCCTTCTTACTTTCCTGAAGGCTTCTTCCTTGTCCTTCTCTAACTTCAGCTTCCATCAACATGTCCTTCCATTTGCCTTCCTCCAGTAGGATCCAGATCCAGTAGCTTCACAGTGTTCTGCAAATAGGAATTAGGAAACCAGGTTCCTCTGGCTCAGACTCTAATCTTTTCTTGATCTGGGGCCAAATACTTAGACCCTTGGAGCTCATATTCCTTATCTTTAAGAGGAAAACATATGAATCACATCATTTCCATACCTCTTTCTAATGTTACAGTTAGACATTTTAAAAATGTCTGCAATTCTAGAGTCTTAGTATTGATACTTAGTAATTTTTTAAAAAATGCTTCTTTTGCTGTCTCAATTTGGGCAAAGTCATGCTATGTGCAGGATAATTTTAAGATATAATTGTTAATGTTTTTATTTTGTATAGAATGAAAGTGAAGTCACTGAGTCATGTCCGACTCTTTGCAGCCCCATGGACTGTAGCTTACCAGGCTCCTCTGTCCATGTGATTTTCCAGGCAAGAGTACCGGAGTGGGATGCCATTGCCTTCTCCAGGGGATCTTCCCAACCCAGGGATTGAACCTGTGTCTCCCGCATTGTAGGCAGATGCTTTACCATCTGAACCACCAGGGAATTCCCAGTCTGAGTTTAAATATTTTGTTACAAACTGATCTTGTTATACCACTAACCTTTTCCTTTACACATTTCACTGACTTTCAGTTCAGTTCAGTTCAGTTCAGTCGCTCAGTCATGTCCGACTCTTTGCGACCCCATGAATTGCAGCACACCAGGCCTCCCTGTCCATCACCAACTCCCAGAGTTCACTCAGACTCGCGTCCATCGAGTCAGTGATGCCGTCCAGCTGTCTCATCCTCTGTTGTCCCCTTCTTTCATCACTGACTTTATGTTTTGTTTATAGGGCAGAGTTTTCACAGTACAATTTGGCTATGGAATCATGGAAAATTTTAGGATATTAAGACACCCAAAGGAAGTATGAGTGGGAGTGTGTTTTCCTGAAGTTAATAGAAACAGTTTAAAAATCAGTGACAATAATGTTAAGAAATGGCACACTTTATTGATGAAAGATTCTGTGAATGTTTTAGTGGAAGATGAAAATTAGGAATATAATTATTTAGACCTGGGTTGTGAAAAGCAAACATTATTTCATCTGTTTTCTGTATTTAAGAAATAGACCTGTTTTATCTTTTAAATTAAGCTAGAGCTTGCCATCATCATGCTACCACACAAAAGAAGTCTATAAAAACTTCAGTCATTTTCATCTCAGCATGATGATACCCCCTATGTGGTTTTATAATTCTCAATTAAAATGAGTAATTCCAGTGAAAGAACAAGTCCCATGAGGGGAGATGCCAAGAAGGAATTCTAATGTTAAAGAAATATTTTGCCATGGTAAGTCTGGTATGGTTGGTGATGTTTCAAACACATCTATGCCCATAGTCTTTAATTTTTATGTAAGCACAGTTTGTTTCTTCAAACATAGTAGTAGTATGAATAAATTCAAAGACAAATTTAAAAAGTCACTACCCTTGTGTTATTGATTGCATTTTTCTATTAAAATTACCCTATCTGATGAACTCATCTTTGGCTTATTTGTATGCTAGCAGTATATGTAGTACCAAATCCATAAAGCTATGAATTTTTCAGCTTCCAATTTTACACATTGTATTTGTGTGCATGCTGTTTTTCTGCCATTTTGCCTTAAATGTATAACTTATTCTTCAAAATAATCCTATATTGTTCAAGTAAGTGAGGTGACATGACTAAAGTAACACAGGTTATAAGTGTTCAGGATTTCAGTTGAAATATTTTTAAAGTCTCTTTCTATATAGTCAGATATTGACCTCTTCACTTTTTTATATCTTGAGCCAATGATTTTGTACAACCTCCACATTTTTTGAGTGCATAGACCCTGGATCAAATTTAAAGAATGTATAAAGTATATCGCTGAAGTACAAAGAAGAGCTGGAGGGACCAGCTCTGCCCTTAAGTAGGTAGACTTCCTGTCATAGTTTCCTGTGACCCTAGAAACAAGTCAGAGCCATCAGTTAAAATGTGAAAATGCTTTCTAGAAAGACAAACACATTATGATCTTAACCATTAATATTTAGTGTGAATTATTTTTCAGATTTTATCTCCAAATAGAGCCCAAAGGGCATGGGACATAGGTCAGGAAAGTTGCAACAGTGAGTTCAACGATTCAAAATCTTGACGGATGTTGAAATTGAACAGCTAAGAGGCTGTCAAACTGAGCTTCCCTCATGGCCACTGCTAGCATATACAGCACCTTTTTGTGAATTTATAAAAGCTTCCCTCTGAGGATAAATTACAAAAAGGCACTCATTCTAGGTGGTTGAAATACTAAAAGACCTTTCTTCCAAATGATATGGTCTCAAGCCAGGGCATAAAGGTTGTTGGGGTGAGGGGGTGGGGGTCCAAGCTGGACTCCAGTTGCACGGATTCCTCCTTACCTCAGTACTTGTGTACACAACTTGCACAGCCTTACTTGGCAGCCCCAGCTTTCCCCAGTGGAGATCATAGGCCCCTGGTAAAATGAAGAAAGGCATGCTTATTAGCAGGCTTCCCTGGTGGCTCAAATGATAAAGAAATCTGCCTGCAATGCAAGAGACCTGGGTTTGATCCCTGGGTCGAGAAGATCCCTGAAGAAGGGAATGGCAACCCACTCCAGTATTCTTTTTTTTTTTAATTTTTTTACCTTATTCTACATTACAATACTGTATTGGTTTCGCCATACATTGACATGAATCAGCCACAGGTGTACATGATCTCCCAATGCCAAAGCCCCCTCCCACTTCCCACCCCATATCATCTCTCTGGATCATCCCGTGCACCAGTCCCATGCATCCTGTATCCTGTATTGAACATAGACTGGCGCTTTGTTTCTTACCTGATAGTATCCATGTTTCAATGCCATTCTCCCCACCCTCTCCCTCTCCCTCAGAGGCCAAAAGTCCGTTCTATACCTCTGTATCTCTTTTGTTGTCTCACATACAGGGTCATCATTACTATCTTTCTAAATTCCATATATATGTGTCAGTATACTGTATTGGTGTTTTTCTTTCTGGCTTACTTCACTCTGTATAATAGGCTCCAGTTTCATCCATCTCATTAGAACTGATTCACATTTATTCTTTTTAAGGGCTGAGTAATACTCCATTGTGTATATGTACCACAGCTTTCTTATCCATTCATCTGCTGATGGACATCTAGGTTGCTTCCATGTCCTGGCTATTATAAACAATGCTGCAATGAACATTGGGGTACATGTGTCTCTTTCAATTCTGGTTTCCTCGATGTGTATGCCCAGCAGTGGGATTGCTGGATCATAAGGCAGTTCTATTTGCAATTTTTTAAGGAATCTCCACACTGTTTTCCATAATGACTGTATTTGCATTCCCACCAGCAGTGTAGGAGGGTTCCCTTTTCTCCACATCCTCTCCAGCATTTATTGCTTGTAGACTTTTGGATCACAGCCATTCTGACTGGTGTGAAATGGTACCTCATTGTGGTCTTGATTTGCATTTCTCTGATGATGAGTGATGTTGAGCATCTTTTCATGTGTTTGCTAGCCATCCGTATGTCTTCTTTGGAGAAATGCCTATTTAGTTCTTTGGCCCATTTTTTTGATTGGATCGTTTATTTTTCTGGAGTTGAGCTGCATAAGTTGCTTGTATCCCACTCCAGTATTCTTGCCTGGAGAGTTCCACTGAGCAGAGGCATGCTACAGTCCATGAGGTTGCTAACAGTGGGACACAACTGAGTGACTAATACTAACTATGCTTATTACAAACTTGAGAACCAATTATTTAAGCCTGAAACTTCCTCTTGTCTTTGATGTAACCTGACAGCAAGAAGTGCTAGCTGCTTCACTATGGGCTCACTGAAACTCCACCCTGTAGAGTAGAAGCTGGAACTAATGTGGAAAATATGAGATTTGGCTCAGGAAGAATCATAGTTATTTGAAGATGATGTCAGAGTGACCTCCCTCTAATATTGAGCCTAGAAAATGATCTAGATGTATTTAGCTTTTCACTGAAGGGATATCAATTACTGTGGCCTTTTAAGTAGTCTATAGGAAGAACTATTATGGCAGACTATGAAGATGTCAAAACTCCTTTTTAAAGAAGGCATTGTTTTAATTTCCAAGTAAGGGCTCCAGGTTTCTCTTTAGGCACTGGGCTTAGATATTTCTTGAACCTGTTACTTAGTTAACAATGTTGTATATTGATATATCCTTTTACTGTGTTTATACTGTTAGCAGTAGTAGTCATTGTGAAAGTAATTTATCTTGCTATAAAATTTTTAAAATACAAAAATATTGAGAATGAAATAGAAATTAATTTGCAATCCCATTAAGAGATACAAGTCTTATCTCAAACTTGTCTGTTTCTTTTTCTTTCCTATATAGTTAAAATAAGAAGATGCTGTTCATTTGTCTTCAAGACTAGAGTGTCTACTGCAGACCAGATATCAAGGCCAATCCAATCTGCGTGTCTTTGATCCATTCCCTAATTCTTCTTTTATCAGCCTCAGATTACTTGACCGTTGTCATCCATGCATTCTGTTCAATCTTTTAAAGTTTTTTCTTTTTCTGATAACTAGTTTTGTTGATAATAGCGTGGTTCTCACTATAACTTTTGGGAAAATAACTAGAGCCAAACAAGTTCTATGAATTAGTTTTGTTATTTCTAAAGAATCTTCAATGATAGCCTCTCTCCATGCTTGGGAATAAAGCAGTTAGGCTGTTAGTATGCACGCAGCAGCTTCATTTATTTTGAGTAATTCATTTCAATCTGCAAATCAAGCAGATATTGAGGGAGGGCCCCTGCCTGGGGAGCTTTGCCACCATCAATGTGAACAAAGTCTGGAGTTTTGTGAGAAGGTGTGAGGGCCACATCTGAGTAGTTATGTATAGAATATGTGTGTGGGATGGTGGTGGAGGTTGGGAGCAAGAGGCATGTAGGAGGGTGGTATATTTAGACTAACTAGGCTTGGAGGAAGAATGAGAACATTTAAAATTCTCTATTTATTGTTCCCTGCCATGAGAACCATATGCAGATAAAAAGGCCAAAATAAGCATGAGTTTTGTTTTAATTAACTCTAAGATTTGTCTACCATTTAGTTGCCCCCTCCCACCCTCATCTGTTATTTTATTCATTTTAGGGCCATAAATATTATTAATCCACAGAGATTTCTTTCTGCTTCCTTTAGTTAATTAAAGATACTCCAGAATTTATCTTATGCTCCCACCAGGAGGGCACAAAAAGTGAAATATTATATTGCTAGATAGTTCATTCATTAGCATAAAATAATCAGTGCAGTTGTATATTGGAGTTTCAAATACCTCTGCCAGATTTTCTTTTAGGGGACAAATATAGTCAGCAGGAGAAAACAGAGAGGGAAAGAGAGGAGAAAAGAGTTAAAAATTAAGGCGATAGGCAACAGCAAGCATACAGATTAGTGTTTTTAAAGAGATAGTCTCACTAGACTCTAGTCTGGGAATAAACTGTAATAATTCCCTGCCCAGATATCATTAGTAATAGACACCATGGTCAAATCTTCCTTTATCTGTTTTCAAGCTGTGCTGCTCAGCTGGGAGAAAAAGGGACACACCAGGGCAGCTGTCAAAAAAAAAAAAAAAAAACCCGCTAAAATGATATTCTTATATTTTACTCGCTTTATTTTATATTAATGGTTTTATTACAAGAAGAAACTATGATGTAAACTTCATGTATCATTCACTTACAACATTTTAGACCAAACCAAGCAGAACCCAACACTCGACAGGTCCACTATTTATATTCCTCTAAGGGTAGCTCATCCTGCCCTCTTTTTCCACCCTCAGTGTTTTTCTTCCTTCAGGGAGAGATTCTGTATCAGTGTTTCATTTCTCCTCTGGGTGGGCTTAAAGGCCAGACACATTGATTATTAATCATTATATTGGGGTTTCTCTCCTTTCTTGACCAATGACACAATCTGCAGAGCATGATAGGTATACTGTCACTGACATCTGTACTGGAAAAAAAAATCAGGTTATGGCATATATATCCGCACTAATAAAAAAGCCATTTTTCAAATCCTCCTTTTGAAAGTCTTGCTAAAAGACCACTGTGTTACAAATGCATAGGCACTGAGCCATAAATCCAGTAACGGAGACATATCTGAAAGCCCATTTTGGGATATCCTTTACTTGGACTCCTGGGACACTCCAGTCTTAACAAGAGTCACTTATTCTTTCTCTAGATTGTGCTGCTGAGGGATACCAGGGAGAAAACTTGAAACATATGGAATTTTCTGGCACTATTAGCTGGCTGTGCTATCTTACTTCATCTATATGGATGTATATTTTTCTTTGTGTAAATTTCTCAGCCTGAAATTATTTTGCCACTCATGCTTTATAAAACTCTTTGGCTTTTTGATGTCAGGGCACACATGAGATGTATTTTGTTGATGGTCAGTCAATAAGTTGTGTCCGACTCTTTGTAACCCCATGGACTGCAGCACGCCAGGCTTCCCTATCCTTCACTGTCTCCTGGAGTTTGCTCAAATTCATTTCCAAATTCATGTTAGATGCTATCTAAGCATCTCATCCTCTGCCACCCCCTTATTTGCTTTCTGTCTTTCCCAGCATCAGAGTCTTTTCCAATATAAGATGTATGTGTCTGTCATTTTACAGTTTTTTGTAATATGGCATGAATTTTCATGAATTGAAGAGCAACAGGAATCTACTGTAATGAATAAGAGCATTAATTTTTATTCAGGGTGGCAAAAGTCTAAATCATGACACTCAACCTAAATGGGTGACTTCGGGCAAGTTACTTGACCAAAGTTCAGTTTTCTTAAGGTGTGAATTGGAGATAACAGTAATACATGCCCCAAGCTCAGGGCCTGCCTTATAGTAAGTCCTCAATAAGTGGGATGATTATTACTATTATTAATAGGATGGCCAAATCAGGATAATCTAGAGATAAACAGGATCACTATATATCTGTTTTTAATAATTACAGTGAAACAACAGACATAAACCAGTGCTATCCTGAGTTTAGTGGGTCATATAGTCAACCTGATTATTGTAGGTTATAGACAACCTAAGTATGAGCATGGGGAAATTAGAAATTGAATTTCTCATTTTGTCCCAACGTTGAGAGGTACATAGGGCCACCAGGGTAACAAACCAGGGGATAGGTTTTGTAGTTTTGCTTGTTTACCTTTTTTTTGCAAATCTTGTTTTCAGTATACAAAGGAACAGTTTGTAGTTATGCCTTATTGTTTTGTGCAGGCATACATTCATACGAGGGTAGTCATTTCTCTAGTTAGAGCACTTTGACTGTAAAGGACAATAAGGATTTATGCTTAGTGACCTCTTGCAAGTTTTCTTTCTTTGTTGCAAAATTATGGGAACAACAACTTGATTTATTCCATGAGTTTTGTACTACACTGCCAATAAGTAAATTGGTTCATGGTAATCACAGTATTCACTTCGATTAAATGATCATCAATTGAGTTATTTGCCTTTTTGCATGTAATTTATTACGGTCTACTTTTCTCTTTCAATTAGGAAGTTGGAATATATAATTTGCTTGATTCTAGGGATTATAAGAGAACTAGAATTCTAAAATTATTATCTTTAATATTTAACAATTAGAAATGTTTATGTTTCCTTATATTTTACTGACAGTGCATAGGTAGGAAATTATTTTGTTATATGCAATCAAAACAATTATTTCCCTATGCAAAATCTACATCAGAAAAGGGAAAGATAAAGCATATGAGGAAACACATTTTGCCTAATGATTTTCTCTCAGGAAAAATATTGCTATCATGATCCTTTTTAATTAAATAAGAATTTAGCACTTTTCATGTGTGTTCTTAATGTCAGACTCTTTGGTTATCACACTTACACCTCTGTTATTAATGTTAGCCATGGTTTGCAGATGAGGAAAAGCTAGTTATCAATGAATAATTCAGATTCCATAACTGTCAGACCTCATTATTTTAAATAGGGGATGGTAGTTTCAGTTGTAACCAGCTAATTACCTCCTTTAAACTTAAACTGTTAGACTATTGCATATAATTCTAATTAAAAAAACACTTTAAATACATTTAAAATTGCTGTAGCACATAAAGCAATTTGCTTTAAATCAGTCTAGAAGAATAAAAGGCAATATGCTGTGATCTATCTTCAAAAAGAATTAAAATTTATTTTACTTCAATCTACCAGCTCTTGTGAAATGCTTACTTAGCATAAAATGAACCAAATGTTTTTAATTTATGAAATATAAGACTGAGATTGAATAATTCAGTTTAAAATTTGATATCTTTTGTTTAAACATATTGCCAAATAAATGTTGAAAACAAAAGTGAATGTGATGAAAGGGTTAACCAATGGTTATTGCTTTCACTTCCTCAATCCCTGGCTTTTTAAATTTAAAATAATTATAACTTTATTGATGACTGTAATCTGTTAAGTCCCTGTGGAGACAATGCAGGTGAACTGGCTCAGATCTTCCCTCAGGAGAAGCTGCTACTAGGGACATAGTTGGTAAACATTCTCCAGTGGTCACACCTTCTGATCTACCTAAATGTTCAGATTAAAGCCGCATTCTTCCTAGGCTTCCCCCAGCCAGTGACTAAGCATGGGGGAGTACTAGCACCAGGCTACCAGGAAATGAGGCCCTCCTATGAAGGCAGCCCTTTTTCTGGGACTCAGCCTGGCCCAAACTTTCTCAGAACTGTGCTTTTCCTTTTCAGTTCTGCTTTCTTCCCTCTGTCCTTTCCCAGCTCTCAGACCTGCATCATGCCATGCAAGTTTACCGTACCTACTCCTGCTTGGGCTTCTCCTTATCTTTCATGTGTGTTTTTCCAGATAAATATCTTGAACATCTAATTTTGTCATGTTGTTTGCTCCTTGGAGGATGTGGATGAATATAGCAAGAATTCTACAGTCTTTTCGTGGTCTCATTAAACAATTCTATTAACAAATCTAATCTCTTTTGTCTTTGATCTTTAGAGCTTTAAAAAGGTATGTCCTCTCAATAATGAAGACCTCCATATAGTTGTTGAGGCCCATGTAGAATCATATTTTATTTCTTTTCAGGTCGAATAACCTTACCTCTTCTAATTCTCTTGTGGCCCTAATATATGGTTGGTTGGTTTTTGTTTTTTTTTTCCCTCCTATAATCTGCTCCAGGTTCTCAGTATATCTCAACATCAATAGATAAAGCCTGAATATATATCTACTATTTTTACATAAACACATTAAGTCTAGTTCAGTTTTATTTTCAATGAGGTCACTGCCTTTTGAAAAATAAATTCCGTATATCCCAGGTCTACAAAACATGGTCCTTTGATGTGAATTCTACCTTCATTTTGTAAATTTTGACTAGGAACAATGTTGTTACTTATCACTGAAAATGATTATGCTATGTGTGTGTAAGTTTCTCAGTCATGTCTGACTCTTTGTGACCCCATGGACTGTAGCCTGCCAGGCTCCTCTGTCCATGAGATTCTCCATGCAAGAATACTGGAGTTGAACTGGGGGGACATCTCACAATTTTAGAAAATCAGCAAAGCTTTATTGTGTTTATTTCAGCTGTTTAGGATTTATGCCTATGTTGTGTAAATGTAGAAACAACGTAACTTTCATAATAAGGAGGAAGGAACACAATTCTGCCTTACTGTCTGCTGATGGATATAGTGTCTGTGTTCTCTGGCATCTAAAGTTTCTTGTGCTGTTCCAAAGATAAGAAAAGGGCACCTGTGGGAAGTTATATGAACATTTTGAAAGAATGTACTGAGTTTACAGTGAAGTTTAAAATATGTTTTGGAGTTTAATATCAAGGTATCAGCAACAGTGTGTTGTACTCACTAAAAGAGGAAACTCTGGGAACACACACATTGTCAGTTCAGTTTTAATACCACCTTCACACTAACTTTAAGACCTTGGCTTAGTCCAGGATGCTCTCTGGGCTTCCATTGTCCCACCTATGAAGCCAATAGTTAACTGAAGCAGGGGATGAGACTAGACAAATTTTAAGGCCACTTCTAACCCCTTAAGTCTCTGAGTTTGGTAAGTGCAGTATATCCACACTTCTTTAAAGGAAATGTTCTCTGCATATATGAAGAGAGCAAGGCTTTGTTTACTTTTTCTAGTATTAATCTATACTGGCTGAAACACTACACAGAGTTGCCCAAATTTAATATCCATTTCTGGGAAGAGGTTAAAAGTAAACTTATTTTCCTCTGATTCAGATGTAAGGCATTTTTATTTACTTTTTTTCTAACAGATAAGTCTTCTACCCTAGTCCCCCTTATTATAGTTAACAGTATACTAAGGTTTGAGAAAGTGAAACTCAGATTACTTTTTTTTTTAATTGGAGGATAATTCTCAATTTACATGTAACAAACAACCTCTGAAATATTAGCACTTCTGAAAGGTTTGTTCCCCTTTGTTACTCCGTGATCTCTGGACAATGACTCGTTTTTGTCTGCTTTGTAACATTCTGAAAGTATAATAGGCAACCAAGAAATAATACAGTAAATATTTCCTCTTCATGAATTCTTATATTCTGACAGGTTTTTTTCACCCAGTAAAGATGAAATACAAGACACATACAATTAATGTCAGTTACAGTTCACAGAAGCAGCACTTTTCTTCCACTGCAGTAACTGAACATTGAGAAACTGATAGATGTACCCTCTGTAAGCTATTTGTCAGCTTAGCTGACTCAGATCAAGCTTTGTGTTTTAAATAGTGTGCTCAGAAAGAAGCCCACCTAGGTCTCTGAATGCCATGCCCGTGATCACACCAGATACTGTGGTAATAATGGAGGGCTTGCTGACTGGTCTTAAAACTCTGCACTGGCATTTCTTCTTTCTCATGATGTATATCTTTAATGAATTTAACCATTTTGCTTAGTAACTGGCTGGACTCTACCTCCCCCAAAAATGTTCAGCATTAATGTACTAGATTTTATATTTTCAGGTAATTACATAAATAAAACAATAAAGGTTGCAAAGTATACTCAGAATTTATGCCCCTGACACTACGGTTTGGAATTCTACTGTAACGCTTTCTTGCCATGTGTATTTAATCCAATTAATTTTGTTGCAGAATAATGAAAATAGATGGCTTTTGGTTTTCTTTTTTAATTTTAGCTTTTAGACTTTAAACCTGCAAAACTTGTTCTAGTAGAAATAGAAGACAGATTTGCAAGAAATGCAGAAAAGAAATAAATGGGGTTATTAAGTAACTCCACTGAAGTAGAGAGATATTTTGGGTTGTATACATTTTGACCACTATTTGGCATTGAGAAGACTTTGATAACCTAAGACAAGTTTCTGAGAATTGAGTGGTCTTTATGCTCATAAATTATAAGTCACAGATTTACTTGAAGTCGTTTGAGCTTGGTAAAAGTGAGAATCCAAAGGAACGCTTCACTTTCTGATGTGTAAGAAAATCAAAATATTCTCAAAGACAAAGATTGGAATGTTACAGAATGACTTCTTATGGTGACTATTATCACCTGTTCTATAGAGGACAAATTCCTTTCTTTGTGATATTGTGATAAACAGAAAGTTCCAGGAAGAAAGTAACTATGGTTCCCTAAGGATTTAGTCAGACTTCTAAGGTATATTAAGTGATTCTAACATATGGTACAGATGGATTGCAAGATACACCTGAGAAATTGACTAGTCCTAGCATTTGGTGTTTATGTTTTGACTTTAAAATAGCCATTCATTAGCTGTGTGTGTATGTGTGTGTGTGTTTAAAGGCAGTTGAGAAAACCATTACTTGTATTGTTTCCCAGAACATGGAAAGGACTACTTTACTGTAGAAGATTTAAGAGCACTCTTCACTGCTTTTAGTTAAGCAGCAACTCTTAACATGAGGAATGGATAGCTTGTAGAGATATCTTTTTTCCTTTTCAGTGTTCTAAAATGTAGAAACTCTACATTAGCTTTTTTTTAAGAATAATTATTTTAATTCCCCAAACCTTCTAGTAGCAATAACAATGCACTCACAAGTACCTGCAGAGTTCTAACGGAGAGGAACAATTTTTGACAGTCAGCCAAATCTGGCATTTGTGATCTTGACCACCTTGACATTTAAAACTCTATAATTTCAGTTCTGAAATGTTTTCCACTGGAAATAGATTGAGCTTTTAAGTATAAAAATTAATACAGAAAAAATATAGCAATTATTAATATGTAAGTTAGTACATATTAAAAATTCATATGATTACATTCAGATCTGTTTTTCTGAGTTTTCTTTAGATTCCACGTTAGTGAGAACATATATAATTTGTCTTTCTTTGACTTATTTCTGTTAGCATAGTACCCTCAAGGTCCATCCATGTTATTACAATTGGCAGATTTTCCTTTGTGTCTTTTTTAATGGCTGAAGAATATTCCATTGTGTGTGTATGTATCCATACGTATATGTGTGTGTGTGTGTGTATATATATGTATGGCACATTTCCTTTATCCTTTTATCCATATGTGGGTACTTAGATTTTTTTCCAGGTTTTGAATATTATAAATAACACTGCAGTGAACATGGGGATGCAGATATGTTATTGGAACAGTGATTTTATTTCCTTCAGATATATACCCAGAAGTGGAATTGTTGAATCACATGGTAGCTCTATTTTTAATATTTTGAGGCACCTCCATATTAGTTTCCATAATGACTGAACCAATTTATCCCCACCAACAATGCACAAGAGTTCCTTTTTGCCCACATCCTCACCAGCATTTGTTATCTCTTATCTTTTTAGTGATAGCCATTCTAACAGGTGTGAAGTTTTATTCCAAGAACTATGTACTCTCTCCTACCAACCTGTGTAGTTCATCTTTCAGTGTCCTATCTTTATGCCTTTTCATACTGCTCATGGGGTTCTCAAGACAAGAATACTGAAGTGGTTTGCCATTCCCATCTCCAGTGGACCACATTCTGTCAGTCCTCTCCACCATGACCGCCCATCTTGGGTAGCTGCACATGGCATGGCTTAGTTTCATTGAGTTAGACAAGGCTGTGGTCTGTGTGATCAGATTGGCTAGTTGTCTGTGATTGCGGATTCAGTACATCTGCCCTCTGATGCCCTCTCTCAGCACCTACCATTTTTCTTGGGTTTCTCTTACCTTGGACATGGGGTATCTCTTCACAGCTGCTCCAGCAAAGTGCAGCCGCTGCTCCTTACCTTTGACGTAGGGTAGCTTTTCTCGGCCACCGCCCCTGACCTTGGATGTGGGGTAGCTCCTCTTGGCCATCGCCCCTGACCTTGGATGTGGGGTAGCTCCTCTTGGCCACTCCTGCACCGTGGCAGCGACCACTACTGCCAGGTGCCCAATATGCTACTGGAGATCAGTGGAGAAATTACTCTAGAAAGAATGAAGGGATAGGGCCAAAGCAAAAACAACACCCAGTTGTGAATGAGACTGGTGACAGAAGCAAGGTTCAATCCTGTAAAGAGCGATATTGCATAGGAACCTGGAATGTCAGGTCCATGAATCAAGGCAAATTGGAAGTGGTCAAACAGGAGATGGCAAGAGTGAACATCGACATTCTAGGAATCAGTGAACTAAGGTGGACTGGAATGGGTGAATTTAACTCAGATGACCATTATATCTACTACTGTAGGCAGGAATCCCTTAGAAGAAATGGAGTAGCGATCATAATCAACAAAAGAGTCTGAAATTCAGTACTTGGATGCAATCTCAAAAACGACAGAATGATCTCTGTTCGTTTCCAAGGCAAACCATTCAATATCACAGTAATCCAAGTCTATGCCCCAACCAATAACGCTGAAGAAGCTGAAGTTGAACTGTTCTATGAAGACCTACAAGACCTTTTAGAACTCATACCCAGAAAAGATGTCCTTTTCATTATAGGGGACTGGAATGCAAAAGTAGGAAGTCAAGAAACACCTGAAGTAACAGGCAAATTTGGCCTTGGAATAGAGAATGAAGCAGGGCAAAGACTAATAGAGTTTTGCCAAGAAAATGCATTGGTCATAGCAAACACCCTCTTTCAACAACACAAGAGAAGACTCTACACATGGACATCACCAGATGGTCAACACTGAAATCAGACTGATTATATTCTTTGCAGCCAAAGATGGAGAAGCCCAATACAGTCAACAAAAACAAGACCAGGAGCTGACTGTGGCTCAGATTATGAACTCCTTATTGCCAAATTCAGACTTGAATTGAAGAAAGTAGGGAAAACTGCTAGACCATTCAGGTATGACCTAAATCAAATCCCTTATACAGTGAAAGTGAGAAATAGATGTAAGAGCCTAGATCTGATATGTAGAGTGCCTGAAGAATTATGGAATGAAGTTCGGGACATTGTACAGAAGACAGGGATCAAGACCATCCCCATGGAAAAGTAATGCAAAAAAGCAAAATGGCTGTCTGGGGAGGCCTTACAAATAGCTGTGAAAATAAGAGAAGCGAAAAGCAAAGGAGAAAAAGAAAGATATAAGCATCTGAATATTCCAAAGAATAGCAAGGAGATAAGAAAGGCTTCCTCAGTGATCAATGCAAAGAAATAGAGGAAAACAACAGAATGGGAAAGACTAGTGATCTCTTCAAGAAAATTAGAGATCCCAAGGGAACATTTCATACAAAGATGGACTCGATAAAGGACAGAAATGGTATGGACCTAACAAAAGCAGAAGATATTAAGAAGAAGTGGCAAGAATACACAGAAGAACTGTACAAAAAGATCTTCACAACCCAGATAATCACAATGGTGTGATCACTCATCTAGAGCCAGACATCCTGGAATGTGAAGTCAAGTAGGCCTTAGAAAGCTTCACTACGAACAAAGCTAGTGGAGGTGATGGAATTCCAGTTGAGCTATTTCAAATCCTGAAAGATGATGCTGTGAAAGTGCTGTACTCAATATGCCAGCAAATTTGGAAAACTCAGCAGTGGCCACAGGACTGGAAAAGGTCACTTTTCATTCCAATCCCAAAGAAAGACAATGCCAAAGAATGCTCAAACTACCACACAATTGCACTCATCTCACATGGCAGTAAAGTAATGCTCAAAATTCTCCAAGCCAGGCTTCAGCAATACGTGAACCATGAACTTCCTGATGTTCAAGCTGGTTTTAGAAAAGGCAGAGGAACTAGAGATCAAATTGCCAACATCTGTTGAATCATTGAAAAAGCAAGAGAGTTCCAGAAAAACATCTACTTCTGCTTTATTGATTATGCCAAAGCCTTTGACTGTGTGGATCACAATAAACTTTGGAAAATTCTGAAAGAGATGGGAATACCAGACCGCCTGACCTGCCTCCTGAGAAATCTGTATGCAGGTCAGGAAGCAACAGTGAGAACTGGACATGGAACAACAGACTGGTTCCAAATAGGAAAAGGAGTACGTCAAGGCTGTATATTGTTACCCTGCTTACTTAACTTATATACAGAGTACATCATGAGAAACACTGGGCTGGAAGAAGCACAAGCTGGAATCAAGATTGCTGGGAGAAACATCAATAACCTCAGATATGCAGATGACACCACCCTTATGACAGAAGGTGAAGAAGAACTAAAAGCCTCTTGATGAAAGTGAAAGAGGAGAGTAAAAAAGTTGGCTTAAAGCTCAACATTCAGAAAACGAAGATCATGGCATCTGGTCCCATCACTTCATGGCAAATAGATGGGGAAATAGTGGCTGACTTTATGTTTTGGGCTCCAAAATCACTGCAGATGTTGATTGAAGCCATGGAATTAAAAGACGCTTACTCCTTGGAAGGAAAGTTATGACCAACCTAGATAGCATATTAAACAGCAGACATTACTTTGCCAACAAAGGTCCATCTAGTCAAAGCTAAGGTTTTTCCAGTGGTCATGTATGGATGTAAGAGTTGGAATATGAAGAAAGCTGAGTGCCGAAGAATTGATGCTTTTGAACTGTGGCGTTGGAGAAGACTCTAGAGAGTCCCTTGGACTGCAAGGACACCAACCAGTCCATCATAAAGGAGATCAGTCCTGGGTGTTCATTGGAAGGACTGATGTTGAAGCTGAAACTCCAGTACTTTGGCCACCTCATGTGAAGAGCTGACTCATTTGAAAAGACCCTGATGCTAGGAATGATTGAGTGCAGGAGGAGAAAGGGGTGACAGAGGGTGAGACTGTTGGAATGCATCACCAACTCAATGGATATGGTTTGGGGTAAACTCCAGCAGTTGGTAATGGACAGTGAAGCCTGGCTTGCTGCAGGTTCATGGGGTTGCAAGGAGTTGGACACGACTGAGGTACTGAACTGACCTGAACTGACGTAGTCTCTCATCTTTGGAAAATGAAGTTGTTACTTCGTGTCATTATAAGAGATTTCTAGTTTCTTGTGTTACTCTATATTTAGGAACACATCCAAAATTGAGAATTCAACCCTATGTATATTCTCTCTAATTATATCATTGAGGGCATTTTTATATGTATATATATTATATATATAATATAATATATATAATATAATATATATATATATTCTTGTGTATATAACTTCCTTGATTCTAGTTCTACTTGCTGCATGGGGTAAGATTCTCACTCTTCTGCTATTGTTATTGGAATATATTGAAGAAAGCTCCAAGCATCATATTGTTTCATCCATAAATATTGCAGTCTGTATCCTTAAAATATAAGAACTCTTTTATATAAGATAGAGCATTATCATATATAAAATAGTTAAAATAATTCTTAGCATAACTAAATATACAGTGTACACATTTCTCTTATTTTCATATATATATATATGCTGCTGCTAAGTCGCGTCAATTGTATCCGACTCTGTGTGACCCCATAGACGGCAGCCCACCAGGCTCTGCTGTCCCTGGGATTCTCCAGGCAAGAACACTGGAGTGGGTTGCCATTTCCTTCTCCAATGCATGAAAGTGAAAAGTAAAAGTGAAGTCGCTCAGTCGTGTCTGAATCTTAGCGACCCCATGGACTGCAGCCTACCAGGCTCCTCCGTCCATGGGATTTTCCAGGCAAGAGTACTGGAGTGGGTTGCCATTGCCTTCTCCATACATGTATATATATATATATATATATTTTTTTTTTTCCATTTTGTTTGTTCAGATCAGAACCAAAACACATTTCAAGTACTGCATTTTTTTCATGAAATGGCAACCCACTCCAGTATTCTTGCCCAGAAAATTCCATGGACAGAGGAGCGTGGCGGGCTACAGTTCATGAAGTTGCAAAGAGTGAGACATGTCTGAACAATGAACACAAGATATTTCAAATGAATAGTTTCCTCTCATTCTATTGCCATTTATTTATGAAAGAATTTCCTATGTACTGAATTTTGCTGACTGCATTTCTGTGGTGTTGTTTAACATGATCTGTTATCCCAATTTGACCAGACTCAGGATTGAATTTTTTGCAAGGAAGCTATAAAAGTGGTGTTTATTTTCCATGGTGATGCACCAGGAATCATATATCATCTATTATGTCTCTTTTTGGAATATTTAGATTGTTCATTGGATTTACATATATATTATCAGTGTTATCTGTCCATTGTAAAGTTCTTGCTTAGCTTTTCGCCATTATTGATCATAATAGTAGTTTATTTAAGAGATCATTTCTATTTTTGCTATTTCAAAAGCACTGTTTCAGTCAAACAGTATGTTTGTTGTGGAGCTGTGAGGACAATGACAGTTTCTAATATTTTGCTTCTCCTAGGGGTGAGAGAAAATGGAAAAATTTCATTAACACATTTTTGTGTGTGTGTTATTTCAATTAGTTAATGCTATAAATGTAGTTATTTTCTAATAGCTGAAGTCAACATTCTCAAAAATACTATGACATGATTCTAGCTACTGTAAAAACAATGGTTTGCTTTAATTGCAAAGAATGATTCCTAGTCTAGGGCTAAATAGAGATAATGATTTGTTGGGGCATTCAGCATGATTTCTCATCCACTGTATCATCCAATTCTCACAGTGACTGTATGTGATTAACAAGGAAAGAATGATTTTCTCTGTCTTACAAATATGGGAACTGAGGCTCAGAGAGCTGAAATCAGTTTCCATTGTCATTCACCGATTCAGTAGGGAAACTGGGATCAGATCTCAGATTCTTGTCTCCAAATCCAGGGTCCTTTTGGTTGTACAATAGTTATCTTTAGATTCAGGTTTCCTGGCTATTTGTTAAATTCAATAATAAGTACTGATAAGCCAATAAATCAGTATAAGACTATCAGTATGCTCTATATGAAGAAATATAATTAAAGTTGTGCTTAAAATTAAAAGTTGCTTATAATTATTTTCATGGAACCATTAAAGGGTATCAGCTACCTACCAATTTTCATTTTTTTATTGCTATTTTTGTTATATTAGCACATTCTCAAAGTGTCTTGTACATCTCAAACATTTGACAGATTCAGGGAATAAGATATTTTCTCTCCACAGGAGGACTTGATAACATGGTGCAAGGAAAGAAGATAAACCAGTAATTATAGCATAGATTAATAAGATGATGGGCTTTAGGCTTCAACAGTTGTCAATTTTGACTTGACCCTCAATTCTCTGTCTCTTATTACTGTCAGTATATCAAGTGACCAAGTGTAACTTGTTCAAAACACACGATACATTTTATAAATATATCTAGTGGCTTTCTGTATAAATAATTCTATTTGTTTTTAAGGGTCAGAGATGGATAATCACACCTCTGAAATTTTCTTCATATTTTCCACCTGAGGAAATGGTCTTCTTTAGTTGGTTTCCAAAAGTTGGCTCTAAAGTGGCTGCTGTGTCTAAGGATGGCTTTAGCGTTGGCCCTAGAGCCAAAGGTGACAGAAACCCAGTGTAACCACCTAAGGAGATCCAGATGTCAAAGCTGGCACAAACCTTGCTTTCCACAGGCCCAGGTTGTCTGTTTATTCCTGGCCCTAAAAGAATCTGGGCCATATTTCAAATCTAGTAGATTTTAGTGTTTGTTACTAGAGCACAATTTCTACAGCATCTCTGATGATATTTGATTCCCAAAGTCAAGGATAAAAGCACAATTCTTAAGGAGTTTCTCAGATGCTGGAGATTTATTTGAATGACTTGAATGACATGTTTTCTTTAAAAAAAAGCTAATTTATCCTCTTGGAGGAAACTCCCTTTTTTTTTTTTTTTTTGCTTAGAAACCAATAACAGATAAGAGTAAACAATACCATGAAAAAAAATGTGAGAGAAAAAAATAATATGGACATGCTGTGAATACTCACATACTATGTGCCTAACCTAATGCCCACATTGATGAGATGAAGATTTTGGTTTTAGCAATGCTCTTAAGCAGATTGGAAGACCATCTATAAGGTATGTTATTTTTCTTGGTGTCTTTATGTTGTGTTTTATATCAGCAGAAATTTTAATCAGATGGAAAACTCAAGACTTTCCAGTCTGTATATCATGGCAAGCCTTAGAGAAGTGTCTGTATCTCCAAGGTGTCTTATCTTTGCTAGCATAACATGTGATGTCCTTCAGGATACAATTATTAGCCATTTTATTCCCACTTTCCTGATGAGGAAACCCAAGCTCAGAAGCTAAATACTTTGGAAATCTGAGTAGGAATTAAGAATTTGATCTTCCTGACTCAAAAGCCAAAACTTTTAATTTGTTTCTCAAGTTCAAGGGGCTAATGTTACACTTGGATACTATTAAACTTTATGCATGAAAGAAAAATACCAAGATTATGCCAGTTTTATGAACTTAAGATTTGAGATTAAAGGTAAAATTTGAAAAGACATAATAAGTTTATTGGGAGATGTTTTTAGCAATAAAGTACATTGTTGTGCCTAGCTTTTCCTAGATTTATAAGTGCTTCTGTAGAAGGGACAGCAGGAATCATCCAGTGGTGCAAACTCCCTACTAATGCAAGATTTCTTTTCATACCATCCTCGAGAGTACAGTTCTTCCTGAAACATACCAGTGAGGGGGGAATGTGCTTGGAGAAGCAATTTGTTCTTCATTATCTTGAACTATTATAAGGTCCTTTCCTCTCTCCAACCGAAATCTGCCTTCTGTTAAATCCACTGCTTTGCCTTGGACTGACTTGTACTATAATATACAAAACATACATTCTTTCATTTACACAGTGGCCCTTCTCACCTCTTGGTTATACATTTCCAGTATTATTCATTGTCCCTGAAACTCAAGGTTAAGTATGCTCACAAGGCCAACAATGTTAGAAAGAAACTGAGGTCAAGAAGGGGAATGACGCATTGAGGAATCACAGAACTAATGGCCAGTTCTTCAAAATGATGCAGGCAGCATTCCGTAATCATCGAATAAGAATCTCCAGTATTTTTAAAACTACCCATATTATTGACTTCATAAACCATTAGCAACAAATAATATTTATTAAGAGCGCTTGGGAAAATGACACAGTGTTAACTGAAGGCATGGCCTATTTTCAATGGCTTGTTTCCATGTGGGAATTTCTTCTTGCCAAATGATTAGAGAGCTCTTAAATATTTGCATTAACAATCATTATTTGTCTAAAAATTTAATAAGAAAGCTGAGCGCCTCTTAAAAAGAGATGATCTCATGTTGGAAAAAATTTTTTTCCCATCAGATTGATACAGTTTACTTAACTGTATTTTTTTCTTAAGCACTAGTCTGCAAAATGAAATTATCATGGTCTCAAAATACCCTCAAAATTGTCTATAATATAATCTTTAGTCACAAATCATTATGCAGGAGTAGCTGAACACATTTTTAGAAAATATTATTGGAAAATTTTCAGTAATTTCCAGGTAGATACTGGAAAGGTCCACTCTACTTCTCAGAGCTACACAGTTTAACCACAGGCTGGTTGTATTTTTAAGTTATAAAACATTGAAAAATCCTGTATCATCTGAAACTGGTGAAGTTTCACAATCTACCAAATCCTAGTGACTTTAAAATAATATTTGAAAGGTTAATCATGAATAATAAATCTCCCAGTATAGCTAATCCTTATTACACTGTCATTATAAAACTATATAAAATCATTAAATACAATATGGAAAACATAGATATGAGTTTTACAATCTCTTCTCTCTCCAAATCTTTTACAATAGTTTCTAATAAATAGAATAGTGTATAAATGTTTACAAATTATACATTTATAATGCTGAAAATACAATTGCTTTTTGATTTTTCAGGCCTTGGCCTGCCTGCCTGCTCAGTTGTATCCTATTCTTTGTGATTCCATAGACTGTAGCCCACCAGGCTTCTCTGTCCGTGGAATTTTCCAGGCAAGAATGCTGGAGTGGGTAGTCATTCCCTTCTCCAGGGGCTCTTTCAGACCCAGGAATTGAACCTGAATCTCTTGTGACTCTTGCATTGGCAGGCAGATTCTTTACTATTGTACCACCTGAGAAGCCTCAGTCAACCCCAAAATGAGTCACCCAGAATAGGCACACTTCTGAGAACAAGGAGAAATGAAGAGCGTCGATTGTGGCAAAAGTGGTAGTAAATGAGTTCCTGCCTTTAAAAGGGATTTAAAATATGATGGCAACTCCACAAAAATCACTGAAGACCAGGCAGAACATATAAGGCAATGTGAGTGAGTGAGTGGAGTCGCTCAGTCGTGGCCGACTCTGTGCTACCCATGGACTGTATCCTAACCAGGCTCCTCCGTCCACGGGATTTTCCAGGCAAGAATCCTGGAGTGGGTTGCCATTTCCTTCTCCAGGAGACCTTCCCGACCCAGAGATTGAACCCAGGTCTCCCTCATTGTAGGCAGACGCTTTACCGTCTGAGCCACCAGGGAAGATTGTATAAAGCAATGTACATGCATTCAAAAAATGCATTGTGATGAATAATAATAAATGCTTAGAATCAGGAAGTATATTCTTTAAAGAATTTGGGGGTGGGGCTACATTTTCAAAAATTAAATTGGTAGAAAGATTATATCTATGTGTTTGTATATGTATAGAGTTTCAGAATTAAGGAGAAATATTCAAAGTAATAGGACTATGGCACAAATGGAGACTAAATTAAGATGAATCAGAGGTAACTGAACAGCTAAAAGAAACTTTATAAAGGAGGATAGTACCCTCTAATCCTCTAGTTATGTTGAGCCACATGCAGTTGTTGATATTAAACTATTTTGACCTACAGATACAGCTATTTCCTATAGTTGATTTTAAGTCCTCTTATTTGAGCTATAAGGGCTGCCCTTATCTAGAAAGAAGACTGGTGGGTACCCAGGCAAAACTACTAAAGAAGAGGAAAGTTTGATGACTGTAGGAATTCACATCGGAATTAAGGTCTTTAGGTTATTTACATATGTGCCACAGTTTTGTAACCATCATTTGGCCACAGTCTTCACTGAAGGAATAGTCCTTGTAGTTCTTACTACAAGATAACTGGGCGAGTAGATTCTTGACCCTAAGTATCTGTGATTTGTCCTTGAACGTAATTTCTGCCCAGAAATGTAAAATGGTGATCACCCAGCCCAGTTTTCTCTGTTTCCAAAATCTTAGCCAACTATAAGAAATAATCAACTGGTAGTCGGTATATTTGTAAACATAATGGAGGCATATACAAGGCATATTTTCAGAATGTTAAAGTAAGAATCAAGGGTACCTGCTTCTCAGGAATACATTTTGGAATTAATCATGCATGTTGGAATTATATTCTTGGAATTTGCCATCCCACTAAAGCTATGTTCACTGGAAAAGGAAATGGCAACCCACTCCAGTGTTCTTGCCTGGAGAATCCCAGGGACGGACGGGGTTGCACAGAGTCGGACACGACTGAAGCAACTTAGCAGTAGCAGCAGCAAAGCTATGTTTGGATCCCAAAGATAGTCCTGTCTTCTTAAAGCCTGGCAACATGGCAGAACTTGTTGATATTCCTTTGTGTACCATTAAAACGAGTTCCTAATGTATTTAAGTGACTAGAATGAGCTCTGTTCATCTCAACCGAAAGGGCACTCAGACATCAATATAAAGTCCAAACCAGGATTTTAAAGACTAGTGAAATGCTTTCATTTTAGAATTTAGAAAGGAGAGAAGCCAAGACACTGGTTATTTGACTGTATAATCAGCCCTGAGTAACTGAGTTTGATATACCTTCTAAAATAGGGCTAAATAATGTTAACTTTCATCCTTTGCCTCCTCTCTGCCAATCTAAAACCTCTAGAAAGATGTCCTGTCATCCTGCTTGTTAATTTAAAATTAGTCCACACAGCCCCAACTTCCCTTGAACTTGGGAGCAAAATCTCCAGTAATGAGGTCACAATTTTGAGTGACATTCTTTGCCCATTGCTTTAAATGGTCAGAATTATTGTGATTAGGATTCCAGTTTTCTTTGGTAGCAAGCGCAGTGTTTAAGCAATAAGTAATATGCACAGTAGTGACAGTGTCCTATTTTAAAGGACACATTGATAACATGTTAATGATTTTTGCCTGTAAAAGATACTGAGGGAATATTGCAGTGGATAATATCACAAACATGCATACGCAATATTTCTGGAGAATGAAAATGTTTTACTTATTTTATTTCATGGCTTTTAAAGACCAAAATCCCCTTGCATTTTTCCCATATGACACCTTTGTTTAATTTTCATGAGTTATTCCAGAATTCTACTATGTACAATAACATCTGCTTTCCTTGATGTTCTAAGCCTCTGATACCTTTTGTAAAAATCTTAAGATTCTGAGCTTTAAAAATTATACTATTCTGTTGTTTGTGAGTTTTAGAAGCTTCAAAGGGGTAAAAACCATGATCACTCAGAAAATCTTGCAGAAACCAGGCTCTTCTCTCTATTTCTGCTGCCAACCTGTAATCTAAAGCATAACAACTCTTTACACCTAGAACTGCTTAAATGATTTCTCTGCTTTCATTTTTGTTCACCATAAAACATTTTCTACAAAGCAACCAGTGAATTTTTAGAACTCTAAAGCTGGTTTTTGTCACACATACACACCCTCATATCCCTATCCCCACACCCCTCACATACTCAAATTTATTCAGTGGCAATCTGCAGCTTTTAGAATAAAAGCCAAAATTCTCTCTATGATACCATCTCTAATTTCATCTCATGCAACTTACCCCATACTCACTGGACTTTCACTTTTTTCTCAGCTCCAGAACTTTGTACTTGTTTGCTTTGTTCTTGTCCTGGATCAGACAGAACTTGACTCGGGTGATAGAGGATTTAGCTCAATGTCGCTTCCTCAGAGAGGTCTTCTCTGATCAACCTATCTAAAGTGCTTTTCCTTAGCTACTCTCTTTTTCATCAGACTGTTTTCTTCCTAAAACTTAGCAAACTTTGTGGTCCTTCTTCAGGCCCAGCTGCTGAGTGTATCCTTTTGATTTATGCTCTAATCTCTCTTCTCAGTGGGTGGTCCCGGGTAGCTTGTCTGCTTTTCCTCAGTGCATGTAGCAAGAGTCACAGCACCTTCCTGCAGAAAGCATCACTTCCTCACTTTCTCCAGAGAGGTGATGGGCTTGGCAGGGTCCCTATACAAGTATATGCTATGGTATAATTTTGAGGAAGAGGCTGAAATTTCTTATGGGACAGATTTTAAAATATAGACCTACCTGAACAAGTCAGTGTCATATTTGTATTGCAAAAGGCAATTTGTATTCTTTAAATTGATATTCCCAAGTAGGAATTTATCTGGAGGAAATACTTAGACAAATGTGTAAATATCCATGAATATAAGATTCAGTGGGGAGCATGCTTAAAGATTTTTATGTAATCATCAGTTATGTAAATTATGAAATGTATAAAAAGATACACACTGATATGGTAAAACCTTTACAAAATCTTGTTGAGAGAATTGGGCTGCAAAGGAATGTAGATAGAAGGAATTTTTTACTTGAATTATGTACTTCCTGTATGCTGGTAAGTATATTTTTGTACTGAATCATAAACTATTATAGTTATTCAGCAAAATTCCCTTTGTGGTTGCTTGTGTTCATACTGTGGAGTCTGAAGGGGCTTTTCCTTTCTTTTTTATGCCTTTCTCTATTTATTGATTACAAAACTGGTGTACACTTTTGGGGCAAACAGGAAAAGTGAAAAAAAAATTGTAGCAGAACAAATACTTTTACAAACTGTTTAGCCAAACAGTGAAGTAGTTAAGTAAATAAGTAAAGGAAAAATGAAAGATTTCACTGTCATACAATGATTATAATTATGCCAGCATATACAAGTGTTTAAGACCTGAAACACTGACACAAAAGTGACAGTTGTGTTGGAGTCAGTAGGATTAAGAACATATACTATTTTAAAATATTCGGTCAGTCATGTCCGCTCAATGGTGCCCAACTCTGCAACGCCATTGGCTGTAGCTGCTTGGCGCCTCTGTCCATGGGAGTTCTCCAGGCAAGAATACTGCTAGCCATTCCCTTCTCCAGGAGATCATCCTGCCCCAGGGATCAAGCCCATATCCCCTGCATTGGCAGGTGGATTCTTCATCACCTGTACACTGGCTATATTATTTTCTGTAATTGAAAATATTTAAAAAGATGAATGTGTTTAGATATTGCTTCTTTAGCAGAATTTGGCAGTTTGCACAGGAGTTATAGGTTGTTACTTTGGATAATAAGGATTGGAATGGCAAATAGGCTATTATGTATATATTACATGTTTAAATGCATTATTACACACACATACGTGTGACTATACATGTATTATCATGAACTGAAATACAGTAAAGTCTGTAGACAAGTAAAGTTAGTCTTAAATTCTACTCTAGTGTGTCTTCGGAGTCTTATCTTAAGGACTTCTTTATAATTGGTAGAGTGAAGAATCTCAGAATTTTATAATATGGACTTCAAAGCTTCAATTCACGTTATATTGGCAGCAGCACTTCCTCTCTTGGTTCGCCACTTTGAACTGTTAGTAACTCATCTAGTCATCTTGCAGGATCTAATGGGGGCATATATGCCATAGATAATTCTTGGTACTTTAGAAGAACTTTCATCCTGTACTCTCTTTTTCAGTGACTAAAAAGAACCTTAAGAATGAACCTGGTAGAAAAGTTGCTATGCCGAACAATTCTCTCAAAAAATACTATAGGTGACAATCATGTGTATTTTTTCTTCTGGTTTTAATGTACTAGTGATTCCAAGCAACGAGTGTTGCTTAATGTATGTTCTATATCTGCTAATTTACCAGTATTATTTACATATGTAATTATTTATATGTAATCATAGCTATATATCAATAATCTGAGGTTGACATCAATAGTTGATACTGTTTTAAAAATAGAATGTGGGAGGGGACTTCGGCATTGGGAGATCGTGTACACCTATGGCTGATTCATGTCAATGTATGGCAAAACAAATAAAGTATTGTAATGTAGAATAAAGTATTAAAAAAATAAATAAATAAAATAAAAATAAAAATAGAATGTAAGCATATAAACCCATTTAGTTAAACATTTTTGGAATTGAAACTCAGATCTCACTCAATTGCTTTATAAATTGGTGAGCATTTGTTTATATTTCTTATAAAATGAATAAATGAAACTAGAAAGTCTGCATAATACAGGACAACTAGCAAAGCATCCATAGTTTTATGGATCTTTTAATAAGCTATTATGTTTTGAACATTAACTAGTTTTTTCTTTCTTCATTATTCCTGTTATCGCTTAGTGTATATAGTATCATAGTTTTAGAACATACTGAATAAATAATACAGTTTAAACAAGGCAATCATTTTTCTTATAAGCAGAACTAGCAAGAGAAACAGTTGAAACAAGGATTTACTTAGCTCCTACTCTGTACTAAGCATAACTCATGGTAATGAGGATTTCAAGATAATGAGACAGAATACTGTCCTCATGGCCTACTAGGGAAGAACAAAAGCTCTCCTTTTCTGCAGACATGCTACATGGTGGGAAGCTTCGAAACATGGGAAGCTGTTGATATGTGTGGGTGGCAGGATATAATTTAATGTAGAAAGTGCTGTAAATAAAGGTTTGTGTAATGTATTATCTGAATACAAAAGAGGAAGCAATTAATTTCATCTGGATAATTGTGAGAAAACTGGTCCTCAAAGAAAGCTGAAAGAAGAGAAGACACTGGATAGGACCTTAATCAATGAGTTAGATCTTTCCTAGAAGGCACACACCAGGATGGGAAGAGAACTGAGTCTGCCATGTCATGGAGTATTCCATGTGATGGAATAAAACTGCCAGCATTCTTACTGATATTAATGCAGTATGTTCACCAATTATTAAATGACTTCAGTGCTTTCATTAGCACATCATTTTACATCTCTCCTCTTTTTCTAAATTCTCCACTAGCAGAATCCAGTAGGGTTCTTTACTTTTCATGAATTTGGTGCATTGATAGCAGAGGTGGCTGGCCACAGATGAAACGCTTTGAAGAGTGATATATTCTGATGATGACTGCTGAGGTGGATGGCACCTTGCTCTGCATAGTGGTGCTTGCCTTTTCCTGCTGGCACAGTCGGTGACTATAGAGTCTGAAATGAAGAGAAAGGATTGTAATCACTCAACACAGAGGTATAAAAACTCCCTATGAAAATTATTTCCTCAGTTGATTTTTCAGCTTTCTTCTGATCTCAGTAGCATCATCAGTTCAGTTCAGTCGCTCAGCTGTGTTCGACTCTTTGCAACCCCATGAACCGCAGCACGCCAGGCCTCCCTGTCTATCACCAACTCCTGGAGTCTGCCAGACTCATGTCCATTGAGTCGATGATGCCATCTAACCATCTCATCCTCTGTCATCCCCTTCTCCTTCTGCCTTCAATCTTTCCCAACATCAGGGTCTTTTCAAATGAGTCAGCTCTTCACATGAGGTGGCCAAAATATTGGAGTTTCATTTCGGTTTCAACATCAGTCCTTCCAGTGAACACCCAGGACTGATCTCCTTTAGGATGGATTGGTTGGATCTCCTTGCAGTCCAAGGGACTCTCAAGAGTCTTCTCCAACACCACAGTTCAAAAGCATCAATTCTTCTGCACTCAGCCGTCTTCACAGTTCAACTCTCACATCCATACAGGACTACTGGAAAAACCATAGCCTTGACTAGACAGATCTTTGTTGGCAAAGTAATGTCTCTGGTTTTTAATATGCTGTCTAGGTTGGTCATAACTTTCCTTCCAAGAAGTAAGCGTCTCTTAATTTCATGTATGCAATCACCATCTGTAGTGATTTTAGAGCCCCCAAAAATAAAGTCTGTCACTGTTTCCACTGTTTCCCCATCTATTTGCCATGAAGTGATGGGATCGGATACCATGATCTTAGTTTTCTGAACGTTGAGCTTTAAAGCCAACTTTTTCACTCTCCTCTTTCACTTTGGTCAAGAGGCTCTTTAGTTCTTCTTCACTTTCTGCCATAAGGGTGGTGTCATTTGCATATATGAGGTTATGGATATTTCTCCCGGCAATCCTGGTTCCAGCTTGTGCTTCATCCAGCCCAGCATTTCTCATGATGTACTCTGCATATAAGTTGAATAAGCAGGGGACAATATACAGCCTTGACATACTCCTTTTCCTATTTGGAACTGTAGTATGCTATAATAAATCATAGTATGATTTGGTTTCTTCTAAAATCTGCAAAGTGTTCAAGTGCTAATAGATAATATATATATTTTTGAGTCATGGTCCTAAATCATAAGGTAATGCAAAATGTTAAATGGACCTTGAGAACACTGTATTGGGGTAAAAACACAAGTAGAATAAATTTGATATTGATGTCAGAATTAAGCTTATGTTACAAACTCATGAGGTACAAAAAGGAGCAATTTTATTTAGTAAAGAAATTGTGTGTGTGTGTGTCTAGTAAATATAGTTTTAGCTTTAGGTTATTCAGCTATAATTGGCTCAGGGGTATTTCATAGTCTTAATTTACAACTGGCAAGACAAAAAGAAATATCTGGTTTAGATACTTGTATTTCATCATTGCCAGGAGGGAGTTACAGAAATGTCAGTTTAGTCTGCCTGAAACAACAATAGCAGCTGCAGCAGCAACAGGTCTGGGAAAATAGCTAGAAATTTGACACTGTAGTTGATATAAACTCATGTTCATTTTGTATATCAAAAATTCTTTCTATTATTCAGTTGCTCAGTAGTGTCCGACTCTTTGCGACCCCATGGACTACAGCACGCCAGGCTTCCCTGTCCCTCACCATCTTCCAGAGTTTGCTCAAATTCATATCCATTGAGTCAATTATGCTATCCAACCATCTCATCCTCTGTTGCCCCCTTCTCCTCCCCTCAATCTTTCCCAGCATCAGGGTCTTTTCCAATGAGTCCGCTCTTCACATAAGTGGCCAAAGTATTGGAGCTTCAGCTTCAGCATCATTCCTTCTCATTCAGTCTCAGTGAATATTCAGGGTTGATTTACTTTAGGATTGACTGCTTTGATATCCTTGCAGTCCAAGGGACTCTCAAGCATCTTCTCCGACACCCCAATTCTAGTGTCGAATCTTTGGCTCTCAGCCTTCTTTATGGTCCAACACTCACATCTGTATATGACTACTGGAGAAAGCACAGGTTTGACTATATGGACCTTTGTCAGCAAAGTGATGCTTGCTTTTCAATAGGCTATCTAGTTTTGTCATAGCTTTTCTTCTAAGGAGAAATCATAATTTCATGGCTGCAGTCACAATCTGCAGTGATTTTGAAGCCCAAGAAAATAAAGTCTGTCACTGTTTCTATTATTTTCCCATCTATTTGCTATGAAGTGATGGGACCAGATGCCATGATTTAGTTTTTTGAATGTTGAGTTTTAAGCCAGTTTTTTTTTTTTTTTCACTCTAATTCACCTTCATCAAGAGACGCTTTAGTTCCTCTTCACTTTCTGCCATAAGGGTGGTGTCATCTGCATATCTGAGGTTTCTGATATTCCTCCCATCAATCTTGATTCCAGCTTGAGGTTCATTCAGCCCAGCATTTTGCATGATGTACTCTGCATATAAGTTAAATAAGTAGGCTGACAATATACAGCCTTGATGTACTCTTTTTCCAATTTTGAACTAGTCCATTGTTCCACGTCTGGTTCTAACTGTTGATTCTTGACAGATTTCTCAGGAGGCAGGTAAAGTGGTCTGTTATTTCCATCTCTTTAAGAATTTTCCACAGTTTGTTGTGATCCATATGGTCAAAGGCTTCCACATATCAAAAGTACTATGACCTTATTTCTACAGAAAACTATACAACATTGTTGTCCTTGGAGTTTTGGGGAGAGCATAAAGGCTTGTTAAAACTTCATTCATTAAATAAAATTTGAGCATTAGCTCTGAAATTGTTAAGGGAGGCTTGAGTTGATTTTAGGTAGTGAAGGATTCCTGTGGCTATTCAGGATTCTGTAAAAAGCTGCCATTCTTTGGAGGAGCTGTGAAAAACAAGGAGCTGTTGGTGTGTGTGGGTAGCAGGAGCAAGTGCTAATGGCTGAGACTGCCACTGAGACATGTAGGATCCAAGAGACCTTGTTGTTCAGCAATACTCACCTAACCATCCACCCTGGGGTTTCCTTATATAATTTTCACTGACAGAAGGGAAACAATAATGTCCCACCAGGAAAACAGACTAAGCTTTGGGCTTAGGAACTATGGATGAAGACTGAAAGAAAGACTGGAGTGTAGAGAGAGAAAAATTGGCTTTCTGACTCTGGGCTGGAAATATACAACTTGTGAAAATAGAGTTAGAGCTGAAATTATTTAACTTCTAAGCATTCTTTTGTTTGATTTTTTTTCAAGAGTTTATAGGTACCTGGCAACTGTCAATTTACCACAATTAGAACCAAGAAACAAATCTATTGCTCTAGATTCTAAGAGACTAAGCTAATGTTATTCTGAGCTAATGTTATTATTAAACGTTCTCTTTATTTTAAATTTATTTTTTGTTTATTTTAGGTCCATGTCTATGAAGAGACATAAAACAAATTTCTTTGAAATTATCTGGTCTTCATCAAGTTGGCCTCAAATTTGCCAGTTTTCTTTCTGTGTACCATGTAGAATGGCAAACCACATTGTCTTCCAAACAGAGTGAAGATAGTTTGGTTTGGAATGATTTTGATTAAGGAAGGGTTAAGAAAGAGCGACTGGTTCCAAATAGAAAAAGGAGTACGTCAAGGCTGTATATTGTCACCCTGCTTATTTAACTTCTATGCAGAGTACATCATGCAAAATGCTGGGCTGAATGAACCTCAAGCTGGAATCAAGACTGCTGGGAGAAAAAAGTTGGCTTAAAGCTCAACATTCAGAAAACGAAGATCATGGCATCTGGTCCCATCACTTCATGGGAAATAGATGGGGAAACAGTGGAAACAGTGTCAGACTTTATTTCTTTGGGCTCCAAAATCACTGCAGATGGTGATTGCAGCCATGAAATTAAAAGACGCTTACTCCTTGGAAGAAAGTTATGACCAACCTAGATAGTATATCCAAAAGCAGAGACATTACTTTGCCGACTAAGGTCTGTCTAGTCAAGGCTATGGTTTTTCCTGTGGTCCTGTATGGATGTGAGAGTTGGACTGTGAAGGCTGAGCACCGAAGAATTGATGCTTTTGAAGTGTGGTGTTGGAGAAGACTCTTGAGAGTCCCTTGGACTGCAAAGAGATCCAACCAGTCCATTCTGAAGGAGATCAACCCTGGGATTTCTTTGGAAGGAATGATGCTAAAGCTGAAACTCCAGTACGTTGGCCACCTCATGTGAAGAGTTGACTCACTGGAAAAGACCCTGATGCTAGGAGGGATTGAGGGCAGGAAGAGAAGGGGACGACCGAGGATGAGATGGCTAGATGGCATCACGGACTCGATGGACATGAGTCTGAGTGAATTCCAGGAGTTGGTGATGGACAGGGAGGCCTGGCGTGCTGCGATTCATGGGGTTGCAAAGAGTTGGACACAACTGAACGACTGAACTGAACTGAACTGAACTGAAGAAAGAGCATGTATTCACAAGTGACAACAAGACCTTAGCTGCCTACTAAATTCTTATAAAAGTCTTATAAAATTGAGTATTCTTTACATGATCATGCTCCCAAATGATGATCAACAGAACTACTCTCTAAATACAACTTTTCTCAGAATGTTAATCTTGAAGGAGGAGATAAGTAAGAGTGCAAATAGCTGCTTGTCTCTAAAGTGGACTCAGGACTATTTGGAAAAGATAATTTTGGTTATTTGTTTTACATAAACTTTCCTGTGGCCTAGTTCTATGTGGAAGTGGATTTGTCTGATTAGATTAAAGTCGTGTTTAGACTTATGAATTGTTATGAGAGGATGGAAACTTTATTTTTGGCTCATTTCATTATTAAAGCTTAAAATCTGCTCTTAATCAGTAACACAAAATTTCAAAATTTCATCTCAGATTTGCTACAGTGAGTGCTGCGCAAAGAATATGTGGTCTGAACTCATCAAAATCAGTGTTTCCCAACCTTTTAAACTTATGTTCCTGCTTCATTAAAGTCTCATATTTCCTAGAATCTTAAAGGCTTATCTGTTGAATATAATTATTTTCTGCATATTTCTGCTAGTCAATAAGTTGTGCTTTACTTTCTAGTGATATTGCATGCTAATAATAATATTATTTAATATTGTGAATGTTAAATAATAATTTTGAATATGTCTCATAATTCATGCCTCCCTCCTGAGATACTTGTACCTTGTAGGGGGCAAGCAGGTGATGAAGCAGACAAGTGATGAAGTCTGTCACCAGTTGAGAACCATCCACCGAGATATCCTAAATACTCTCAATGTTAACTTTGTATCTATAGACCATCAGAGAGCTGCCCAACTGGCTTTCATTCCTTTCCTACTTCTTTCATAACCTGAAATTCAATTAAAGAATTATATTTTGGATTTTTGCATCGACTTGTGTTGAGAGACTCGATGAACAAAAACTATACAAAACTTGGATTTATATTTATTATAGGATATTGTTGAGAATAGAATCCACTACATTTTACATATCCTTTTCAGGAATAAATGAAGGTGTGTATGTGGCTGTAGGGATAGGTGAGGGAAGATTTTACTTTTCCTAAGAATAAGTTTTGTTTCATCTGAACATATTGTAGTGTGGTTTATTGTTTTCTTTGGCTACTGGGACTCTGATTCCAAACATAAACTCCTTTTAATTGTATGAGACTTTATGATGTACACTTTATGCAATTTAATGTCTAAGTGGTTAAGAGTATCAACTTTGTAGTCAGCCATGATTACTTTGCCAACAAATGTCTGTCCAGTCAAGGCTATGGTTTTTTCAGTGGTCATGTATGGATGTGAGAGTTGGACTGTGAAGAAAGCTGAGTGCTGAAGAATTGATGCTTTGAACTGTGGTGTTTGAGAAAACTCTTGAGAGTCCCTTGGACTGCAAGGAGATCCAACCAGTCCATTTTGAAGGAGATAAGCCCTGAGATTTCTTTGGAGAGAATGATGCTAAAGCTGAAACTCCAGTACTTTGGCCACCTCATGCGAAGCGTTGACTCATTGGAAAAGACTCTGATGCTGGGAGGGATTGGGGGCAGGAGGAGAAGGGGGACAACAGAGAATAAGATGGCTGGATGGCACCACTGATTCGATGGACGTGAGTCTGAGTGAAGTCTGGGAGATGGTGATGGACAGGGAGGCCTGGTGTGCTGCGGTTCATGGGGTCGCAAAGAGTCGGACACGACTGAGTGACTGAACTGAACTGAACTGAACCAGGGACGGGAATCCCAGCTTTTGATAATCATTAGGACCGTGAACTTAAGACAAGTAACTCAAATTCTCTAAGGCTTCATTTCTTCATCTAAAAGTAAGAAACTAAAAATACCTTCCTCACAGAATTAATATGAAGATTCAGTAATATAATTTATAGCATTTAACAGTTCGTGGCATATGTAACACTTGTCATTAGATCAGTTATGATTTGAATGGTTGTCTTTTAGCCCGAATCCTTTATCTTTGTGTGTTTGTGTGTTCACTTGTTTGTTTCTGTGCCTTGTTTTGTTTTCTGTCTTGGTGTTGGAGTGTTTCTTTGTGCTGTCACGTCAATCATGTCTGACTTTTTCCGACCTTGTGGACCATAGCCCAACAGGCTCCTCTGTCCATGGGATTCTCCAGGCAAGAATACTGGAGTGGGTTGCCATTTCCTTCTCCAGGGGAACTTCCCAACCCAGGGATAGAACCGGAGTCTCCTGCATTGGCAGGCAGATTCTTTATTTCTCAGCCACCAGGGAAGCCCCTTTGAGGGGATTGGTCACATGCAATTTTGAGAAGTATGTAATATCTAAAAAAAATAATTAGTATCCTTAATTTGTTCTCTTTAATATCTCCTTTCAGTTTTTTATTTTTTGCTACTTTGTCCTGCCAGCCCTCAACAGTCTCTCTCTCCTGTCTTTAAGAACCCATGTCCTCTTTTTGATCTCTTTGCTGAAGTATCTGAAGCTATTTAAAGTATTGGGTAGGATGTCAGATGGGATAAGTTTGAGTTGAGAGTACCATCCATCCCTAAGGGAGCTAACTTTTGAAAACTGGCAAAGAACTGCCTCCTATCCATCCCATATGCCATCTGTGATGGCCTGATGACCCATGAGTATTTAGGACCACTTCTGAAGAACAGAGTTTACATTCTCCAGATACGCAATGTTCTCCTAGTATCAAAGTTGATCCATAGGTAAGGCTTAAAATTGAAATAGAGTTTCAGCATATCTTAATTAAAATTGTTAAGTGCTTCAAGTTTTGTGCTTGGGCAAAGCCAATCATATATTTTTTAATTTTATAATAATAATATCAAGATCTTGTGAGTAAAACTGCAGTGAATCACTAACCATGAGGACATAAATTTAGATAGATTTTCTTCTTATATGCTTCTATCACAAGGTAAACGAAGTTGTATATAGAGCCGTTATTCAGTTTAAACATACATTTTCTGAATATAGCTGAAATAAGAATAAACAAAATAGAATAAAATAACCACTACATACGGTCAGTCACAGACAATAGAAAAACGGCATTGAAACATGTATACTATCTTGTAAGAATGAAGCGCCAGTCTATGTTCAATACAGGATGCAGGACGCATGGGGTGGGTGCACGGGATGATTCAGGGAGAGGATGTGGGGTGGGAGGTGGGAGGGGGCTTCGGCATTGGGAGATTGTGTTCACCTATGGCTGATTCGTGTCAATGTATGGCAAAACAAATACAGTATTGTAATTAAAAAAATAAATAAATTTAATTAAAAATTTTTTTAAAAATTAAAAAAAAAAGAAAAACAGTAAAAAAAAAAAAAAATTATTGAGGTGACTGTCTTTGATAGAAATGATGCAGTTCTCCTTAACATATTATCTTAAACCTGGTCCAAACAAGATTTCATTCCTGTTACTCCACAAAACTGCCCTTATCTCAGTTACCTATGATCTCCATGTTACTAAATGCCATGATCAATTCTTGATTTTCATCTTGATTATCAACATTGTGTAATACAATGCTTCTATTTTGGTGTACTTACCTTATTCAAATTCAAGAACGTCATACACTGTTTTTCCTACCTCATAGACTATTTTTCCTACCTCATACACTATTTTCCCTGCCTCACTGATCACTCTTTTCTTATTCCTCCTCTTCTACCCAAATCTTAACATTGGAGAATCCTAAAGCTCTGTCCTTCCATCTCTTTCCTCTTCCTTTATATTTACTTTCCTAGGGATTTCATCCAGAGTCATTACTTTGTATATTAATCCATATGCTAATAAATGTCCCATGTTTTTGAGGACTCCCTAATTTGTATCTCTGATCTTGACCTCTGCTCTGGACTCTGGACTCATACATCTAACCACCTATTCAACATCTCTCTGTCAATGTCTAATAGACATCTCAAGTCAGCATTCTTTAAATGGAATTCCTGATCTCTCTCATTCTCAACCCTATTTCTTCTGCCTTTGCAAGCTCAGTTGACCTCAAATCTGCCCTCTGGTTACTCAGGCCAAAAAACTTGGAATCATCTATTACTCTTCCGTTTCCTTACTTCCACATACAGTTTGTTAGGAAATCCTATTGATTTTTTCTTCAAAATATTTTTATAATATGATCACTTCTCATTCTGATAACATCTTGGTCCAAGTCAGCAGTTTCGATTATCTGTATGACCATAATGATTTCTTTAATAGGCCTCTCTGCTGCTATTCTGGGAGCCAGTATTTATTTATTTTTTAATTTTTAATCAAGCCTACAGCTAAACTGATACCATGAAAACACGTCAGGCCAAGTCATTTCTGTGCCCAAAACCCATGTCTGGGGCTCACATGCCATTCCAAGTAAGTCTAAGTCATTGCAGTGTTTCACAAGGACCCATGCTCCGGCTGTCTTCTGCCTCCCCATCATGTACCACTTCTCTCTCCTTTGCTCATCCTACTTGGACCGTTCTGGCATGTGTGTTGTTCCTTAAACAAGACAGAGAATGTTTTTACCTTGGGGCCTTTAGCCTGTAATTCTCTTTGCATAAGTATTTGTGAAACTAACTTTCATACAACCTTCTCACTTTGCTCAAATATCTGATTATAAGTGAGGAATAACTCTGACTACCCTATTTAATACTACAGCCTGCCCCATCTTAAGTATTCCCATTCCCTGTTATACTGCTTGACTTTCTCTTTCTTTAGCACTTATCACCATCTAACATACTATATAAGTAATTTACAGTTCATATTATTATTTATGCTTTTTCTCACCCAAATAGATGTAAACTCTCTGGGGACTAGAGTTGGGCATTTAGTGTTTCTTTTACTTATTAGTTGATTGATTGCAATTTTATGGTTTACTAACATAAATACCTTTGTCCATAAATCTTCATCTAGTTAAAAGGATTATATTCCTACAATAGATTCCCAGTGATAGGGTTACTGAGAATAGGATTCCTTGATAAATATCATCCAGGTGTACTGTACCAATTTACATTCCCACCAACAATGTAAAAATGCTTATTAAATATTTATCATTATTGAGCATTCCATTTTTGACAGTTTTTTTTTGCCAAAAATATTATATGTTGGTAATTTACTGGAATTCCTATGACATTAAAAATGTCTCATTTGTTACTTTCATAAGTTGCCTTTTTACAATACTTTTATAAGTTGCCTGTGTCTTTTCACCTTTATAAATCACCTATAATAATTCTTTGTCCAATTACCTATTAGCGTTTTGTGTTATCTCTGTCTTGTCAGTTTATCCATTTTTAGCTTAATATATCTTAAAATTGGTATTTAGTTTATATGGTAATTGTACCATAGCTATAATACATATGTATAATCTTGTGTATATATTGTCATTTTAAAAATTGGTTTTAAGCAATATAAACTTTGAGCAGCTTTATTCAGAGGTGTTACAGACAGAAAGAAATCTCCATGGAAACTTTCAAACATTTGTAAAAATTTTTGCCATCTCACAGTACGTGAAGCTCAATGCATATCACCAAATGAAATCTTACAGAAATGGTCTGAAGTATTTGTAGGAAAGGTTACTCTTGAGCAATGTCTAATGTCCCTACAAAAATGTGGCAAGAGTGCAAAGTAGATGGGGCAGAGAAATAAACAGAGGTTTGGTGCATAGATGAGCACGACTTAGAAATGCACTTCTATTGATAAACTGTCAGCATCAATTGTCCTTTTAAATTTTCCTCTTAGAATTTATTCTCTGGTACCAATTTCTAGCCAAGGAGAATGACATTGATTGTAGATAATTGAGAATGAACTTTTGGGGTGATTTTAAAGGTGACTTTAAATCTCTTCATATTTTACTTGTTGGTATTTTAAAGATCTAATGATAATGATCTTACATTTGCAGCTAGGGCACGCTAAAAAAAAAAAATGTCTCCCATTACTGCAGAGACTGTCAGAGACATTTCATTCTATTGGATATTTTTGTGTTGTATCTTTAGTTAAGGATGTCATATGACTAATTTTGCTTTATTACATTATATGTTCTAAAACCTTTACCCCAAAAGTGAATTTATACTGATACTGTGCAGAAGGATCATATTTTCACCACAGAGACTGCCATTCCCAGGGTTAAATGTGGACTTGATTTAGCTATATGCCAGCATCATCACACAACAGTGTGAGGTGAGAATGAAGAATCTCTTTGGACCCAGAGAGAATTTAAGTAGGCAAGATGTAATTACCCAAGCTGGACTTAAGCCAGAATGACGGGGTTAACATCTTCACTAACATCCATCCTAATTGAAGAAAATTGAAACTAACAACAGCTACTTTCCCAAAATGTGAGTCACACACCTCTTCCTAGTGTCTTTCATTTTCTCTTTATTGATAGAGTCTCCCAGGCAAGGACCGGATTTTATCTAAGTCAGTTGTCTGTTACCAGCAAAATTGTTGTTGTTCTTTAAGGATATGACAGTACAATCTAGTCACTACTCAAAAAATTTATGAAATGTGAGAACTATAATTTCTCTTTTGGTTTCTAGGCTAAAAACAAAATAAAACACTATATACATGGCATGAAGCCCAAGTTTGTAGAGTTTGAGATTATTTTATTTTGTTCTAATGTTAAATCAAATAAAAAATACTTGGCTAAATCTATGGAAACATTAAAATAAATATAAGACTCTGAATAATCATAGCTTTGAAAAGTATTTCACACATTCTATAAGAGATAGTAGTATATCTTTAAATGTAATATGTTTGAGTCATTTGCTTCCATGTCTGCCCTCTTACACTAAAATATGAACTCTTGAGTTTATGGACTATTTTTCCTTTATCTGAACAGTATCATCACATAGCACATACTCCTGGCACAAAATAGATGCTCAATATGAATACTGACTACTACTGATTTACCTTATTTACTTGCATCATAACTAATTGGCCAGCTTACATGAAAGTAATGTATAATCTCTCTTCTTTTAGAAATTTAGGTTTTCTTAGATTCATTTAACCCTATTTCCTCCTTTTATTAAAGTGATCCCAACTTCTGTTTGTCTTAATATTCAAGTATTTTCTTATTTTTTAGTGGAAGAAATCATTCTCTTATTATTAAATGCATTTAATTAACGAGAGTTTTTAATTCTTATTCTCTTGGAGATTGTTTTTGATTTTAATCCCAGTTGAAAGAGGTGAATGCAAGAAAGACTTTGTTAACGCAGGGGCAAGTTAATTTGTAGCTCAAACTCACTTTCCACTATTTGTCATTCTTCAAATGGCTCCTTAGCTGAATATCCTAGAGCTATGCTATAACAGGGGCTGGGAGTAGAAAGAGGGCACCTGAAGAACTTTTGAAGGTGAACATCAAGGCAACAGATATCAGCTCCTGTGCTTTTTTAGTGTGTGTGTATGAATATTACCTTTCCCATGATGCTTGGCAGTTTTGAAACTCTGTTATAATATGGTCTGTAGCACATAGTACAAAGAGACAGAGATGTAAGTGTGATATGCTATACAAGCTCAGGGATAAAAGGAACATCTGCAAATTGAAGTGATAAGATTACATGGATAACTTATTTATTTAAGGTTTTTAAAATAGGTTGTTACACTGTGATAAAGTTTGAACAATTTGGCTTGAATAAAGGAATTTTTGAACTTTAAGCTCTTGTTTTTTTTAAATTTTTCAAAGTTCAAAAGTTTGGTAATTTATTTGATGTTGCATATTTCATGAAGCTATGCATGCATGGCCTGGATTAGGACAGGCGTCAGTCAGAAATATGGCAGTACTGTAAAAATGCTGTTTCTGCAAAATTTCCAATCCAATTTAAACATATATATTCTTGATATCTTATAAGAAATATTTAGTATCATGGGATTTACAGCCCAATTTTCTGACTGAACAAGTTCAGATCGTTTCTAAAAAGCTTAGGTGAGCAGCTTTCAAGTTGTGCCAAAATCTCTCACTACATTTAGGTGTCCTTCCAAACCACAGCAAACTACTTTAGTAAATACTTCTTAATCCTTGATTAACCAGTGTTTGACTATGTCTATATAGACGGTTAATGACACCCAGTAGGCCTCTGAACTATCTTCCTCTACTGGTCAGTAGAATGGGCTCAAGAAATTACTAGTTTTATTTTATGTTTCTTACTAAGTGTAAGTATAATCAGGGGATGGGTTTGCTATACAAACCACACAGTGCCTTCCAAAGTCAAATGTAAATGGCATTCATAATATTGGCAAATAATTCACCTCTTACACCCTAGAGAGGAAGGCAAGTGACCTATGTGTGTCTTGTCAGGCACTCCTACCCGAGTTTGAATATTAGGTACCTGAAACAAAGGTACTAAGTCCTACTGAAGTTGTCTCTATAGCAAAACCAGTGGTGTTGAGGATTTATGGTTTGATCCCTTGAGGATTCTTTGGTATCCTTAGGTGACATTTTACAGATGGAGAGGATTTTGACTATTCTTTAGTCTCTTGGAGTCTTGCCAGGCCTGTTTTCCAGCCTTTCTGATTCTCATGCTAATTCACACCCTTCTAATAAATCCCTTTTCAGTTTAAGTTAACATGAGAAAATTTCTGCTGTTTGCAACTAAAAAGCCTGGCCAAAATGTAAAGAAAGATGATGCCATGGTGATATGACTTTGGCATTATAAAACTATAAATATCAATCTAAATCATCTACAATTGCCCAATAAATGTGTGATTAATATAAAAGAAATTATATATATAATTAATATAAAAGAAAATTAATATAGGTGAAATTAATATAAAAGAAATTAATATTAGGTGAAATTAATATTAGGTGAAATTAATATAAAAGAAAACTCAGTAGCATATATTTTTGCCTATTTCTATCTTTATGAAAATAATTTAACAGCAGATTTAAGAAATTTATTTTAAAAGCCAATTTTGACATCTGGTTTGGTCCTAGCTTTAAAGAGTATAGAAATTGTCCCTCTGCCCTACCAACAATGAAAAAGCTGAACAAACCGAAGAATCAACGACTCTTTCTAGATTTGTCAGAAAATGAGGTCACAAGGAAAACCACTACCCCTAAAAACAAATGAATACAGAGAATCACAGTGTATCAGAAACTTCTCTGGGAAGCAGTGTCAGAGTAGGAAAACTTGAAGCACCCATTGAAGAATTGCCAGCAGCTTCAAGTGGATACATCTGAGAGTTAAAAATTCTGGTCCTAGGAGGAGTGCCAAAACTTTTGTGAGTTTTACTTGCACAATCTTGATCAGGCTCTTCTGGTGAATAATAGAGAAAAATTCCCTCTAGAGGGAAAGGAACTATATTGAAATATACCTGAGCATTCTGTTCTTAGGAAGACCTGGCTTCAAGAAAAATATTTTACCAGAGCCTAAACTATTAGGCTTCTGTCAGAACCTAACTATCTCGAGGGCGAGAAATATTCAATCCCAGTTGGATTTAGCCATCTGTGTAGGAGAAGGGGATATGCAGTTCCAACCCTCACTATGCTTTCATATAGGAGAAGGGACATGCCCAGCCCCAGTCCACTCTAGCCATCTTGTCCCACCTAGGGAGCTGGGGGCAGGGGAGGGCTGAGAAACCCTTGTTCACAGTCCAGAGTCACAGCACCACTAAAAGACTGAGACCTAATCATAACATCACAGAATGCTTGCTCTGCCCCTCGCATCTTACCACCACATTACTAAACGCCTGTCTGCCTCAGTGCCTTTCTTAGTCAAGTCATCAAAAAGAGTTATAAGGCATAAGAAAAGGCAAAATGCACACTATTTAAAGAAACAGAGCAAGAGTCAGAACCGGACTCAGGTTACCAGAGATGTTATTAGCAAGGGGGAAATTTAGAACAATGATGATTAATATGCAAAGGACTCTACTGGATAACGTAATGCAAGAACAGATGGGCAGTGTAAGCAGAGGTATGAAAGTTCTAAGAAAGAATCAAGAAGGAATACTAGAGATCAAAAACAGTGTTACAGAAGTAAAGAATGCCTTTGCTGGACTCAGTAGACTGGACACACTGAGAAATGAATCTCTGAGCTTGAGGATGTATCAATAGAAGCTTCTAAAATGAAAGAACAAAAGGAAAAAAAGACTGAAAAAAATGAAAATATCCAAGAGCTGTGGGACAACTACAAAAGATGAAATATATATGTATTGGGAATATCAGAAGGAGAAGAAAGAAAGGAACAGAAGTAATAAATGAAGCAATAATGACTGAAAAATTCCCCAAAGTTGATGTCAGACACAAAACCACACATGCAGAAAGCTCAAAGAGCTCCAAACAAGATAAATGCCCAAGGAACCTACAAAGGAGGTACGTAATATTCAGACTTCAGATAATCACAGCTAAAAGAACAATCTTGAAAGAAATCAGAAGGAAAAACACTTGACTTATAGAGGAGCAAAGAAAAGGATTACATTCAACTTCTCAGAAAGCATGCAAGCAAGAAGAAAGTACACTGAAATATTTAGGCTATTAAGGGGAAAAAATAAATCAGCTGGCATTCTGTACCCTGTGAAATTATCCTTCAAAAACAAAGCAAAATAAAGACTTCCTCAGGGAAACAAAAGTTGAAGGAATTTGTTGCTAGTAGGCCTTACTATCAAGAAATATTGGGGGGTGATGTGGAAGCGTGATTTTTTTTTCTTTTTAAGAATTTTGTTTTCTTTCTTTAAAAATTATTTTTTTCCTTTTTAAATTTGTTTATCCTTTTCTTTTTCATCCTTTTTTTCCCTAAACTTCCTTAAATTTTTAAGTATTCTATATTTCTAGTTATTATTTTTAGAACCTAATATTACTTTAAAAAAAAACCCTATCGTTTAAGCAAACGCCGTATATAGTCTTATTGGTGAAGGAAGTTGTCTTTTAATAATTCTGGAGTCTTTTATTATATTTTACTTTTTTTCTTTTTTTTTTTTTTCTCTATTTTTTTTTTAAAATTTCTCTCTACTTCTTCATCTTCTCTTCAATAATCTATCTTTGAAAATCCAATTTATACTCCAGATTTTTAATCTTGGCATTTTGGTATTTGTTGCCAATTTTGTACTTTTAAAAACCTAATCCTCAGTACCCAGTTTTACATGAGTGCAAGACTACTGGCTTGACCACTCTCTCCACCTCTGGAATCTCCTTTTCGCCACCAGGTGGCTTTTGTCTCCTCCCTCCCCCTCCCCCTCTCTACCCAACCCTATGAACCTCTGTGCGTTCCACAAGGAGGAGAACTCTAAGGGAACTGGTCACTGACCGGATCTGTATCCCTCCTTCCCATCTCCCTCTTTTATCCTCCTGTCCATCTCTATCTACTTCCTTCCTCTCCTCTTCCATGTATAACTCTGTGACCACCTCTGAGCGGTCCAGACTTCTGAGCACACACAAGAAAGTGGTTACGGGCTAACTTGCTTTTCCCTCTTATGATTCCACCTCATCCCATTCCACTCACCTCTAACTACTCCCTCCCTCTTCTCTCCTCCAAGTAACTCACCGATCCTCTAGGGACGACCCTCAAGGTGGAGAAACCTATCATCATTAACCTAGATGTTTTAACATTAGTGCTGAATAGACGGAGAAATCATGAGCCTATTCTAAAAATAAATCTGAAAACCAGAATCAGGAGGCGTAATTCCAAATCCTGAGATCATCAAAGAATTCCTGAATACAGGGTACATTATCCAATTAGAGCTCATCAAACGCCTTCATACCCATACTAAAACTGAGCACTGCCCAAGGGCCAACAAGCTCCAGAGCAAGACATACCACGCAAATTCTCCAGCAACACAAGAACAAGCCCCTGAGCTTCAATACACAGGCAACTCAAAATACTCCAAAACCACTGACGTCGCATAACATATTACTTCACACGTCACAGCACTCCAGAGAGAGGAAATCCAGATCCACCCACCAGAACTCCAACATAAGCCTCCCTGATCAAGAAACTTTGACAAGCCACTGATATAACCCCAAACACAGAGAGGAAACTCTATAATAAAGAGAACTCCACAAATTCCCAGAATATAGAAAAGCCACCCCAAACGCAGCAATATAACCAGGATGAAGAGACAGAGGAATACCCAGCAGGTAAAGGAACAGGAGACATGTCCACCAAACCAAACAAAAGAGGAAGAGATAGGGAATCTACCTGAGAAAGAATTCCAAATACTGATAGTGAAAATGATCCAAAATCTTGAAATCAAAGTGGAATCACAGATAAATAGCCTGGGGTCAAGGATTGAGAAGATGCAAGAAAGGTTTAACAAGGACCTAGAAGAAATAAAAAGAGTCAACATATAATGAATAATGCAATAAATGAGATCAGAAACACTCTGGAGGCTACAAATAGTAGAATATCAGAGGCAGAAGATAGGATTAGTGAAATAGAAGATAGAATGGTAGAAATAAATGAATCAGCGAGGGAAAAAGAAAGGCGAATTAAAAGAAATGAGGACAACCTCAGAGACCTCCAAGACAATATGAAACGCTCCAACATTCGAATTATAGGAGTCCCAGAAGAAGAAGACAAAAAGAAAGACCATGAGAAAATACTTGAGGAGATAATAGTTGAAAACTTCCCTAAAATGGGTAAGGAAATAATCACCCAAGTCCAAGAAACCCAGAGAGTGCCAAACAGGATAAACCCAAGGCAAAACACCCCAAGACATATTTTAATCAAACTAACAAAGACCAAACACAAAGAACAAATATTAAAAGCAGCAAGGGAAAAACAACAAATAACACACAAGGGGATCCCCATAAGAATAACTGCAGATCTTTCAATAGAAACTCTTCAGGCCAGGAGGGAATGGCAAGACATACTTAAAGTGATGAAAGATAATAACCTTCAGCCTAGACTACTGTACCCAGCAAGGATCTCATTCAAATATGAAGGAGAAATCAAAAGCTTTACAGACAAGCAAAAGCTGAGAGAATTCAGCACCACCAAACCAGCTCTCCAACAAATACTAAAGGATAGACTTTAGAAAGGAAACACAAAAAGGACGTATAAACCCGAACCCAAAACAATAAAGTAAATGGCAACAGGAGCATACTTATCAATAATTACCTTAAATGTAAATGGGTTGAATGCCCCAACCAAAAGGCAAAGACTGGCTGAATGGATACAAAAACAAGATCCCTACATATGCTGCTTACAAGAGACCCACCTCAAAACAACGGACACATATAGACTGAAAGTGAAGGGCTGGAAAAAGATATTCCATGCAAATAAAGACCAAAAGAAAGCAGGAGTAGCAATACTCATATCCGATAAAATAGACTTTAAAACAAAGGCTGTGAAAAGGGACAAAGAAGGCCACTACATAATGATTAAAGGATCGATCCAAGAAGAAGATATAACAATTATAAATATATATGCACCCAACATAGGAGCACCGCAATATGTAAGACAATTGCTAACAAGCATGAAAGGGGAAATTAATAATAACACAATAATAGTGGGAGACTTTAATACCCCACTCACACCTATGGACAGATCAATTAAGCAGAAAATTAACAAAGAAACGCAAACGTTAAATGATACAATAGACCAGTTAGACCTAATTGATATCTATAGGACATTTCACCCCAAAACAATGAATTTCACCTTTTACTCAAGTGCACACGGAACCTTCTCCAGAATAGATCACATTCTGGGTCATAAATCTAACCTTGATAAATTCAAAAAAATTGAAATTATTCCAAGCATCTTCTCTGACCATAATGCACTAAGGTTAGATCTCAATTATAGGAGAAAAACTATTAAAAATTCCAACATTTGGAGGCTGAACAACACCCTACTGAATAATCAACAAATCACAGAAGAAATCAAAAAGAAATCAAAATATGCATCGAAACAAATGAAAATGAAAACACAACTACACAGAACCTTTGGGACACTATAAAAGCAGTCCTAAGAGGAAAGTTCATAGCAATACAGGCACACCTCAAGAAACAAGAAAAAAGTCAAATAAATAACCTAACTCTACACCTAAAGCAACTAGAAAAGGAAGAAATAGAGAACCCCAGAGTTAGTAGAAGGAAAGAAATCCTAAAAATTAGGGCAGAAATAAATGCAAAAGAAACAAAAGAGACCATAGCAAAAATCAACAAAGCAAAAAGCTGGTTCTTTGAAAGGATAAATAAAATTGACAAACCATTAGCCAGACTCATCAAGAAACAAAGAGAAAAAAATCAAATCAACAAAATTAGAAATGAAAATGGAGAGATCACGACAGACAACTCAGAAATACAAAGAATCATAAGAGACTACTATCAGCAATTATATGCCAATAAAATGGACAACTTGGAAGAAATGGACAAATTCTTAGAAAAGTACAATTTTCCAAAACTGAACCAGGAAGAAATAGAAAATCTTAACAGACCCATCACAAGCACGGAAATTGAAACTGTAATCAGAAATCTTCCAGCAAACAAAAGCCCAGGTCCAGATGGCTTCACAGCTGAATTCTACCAAAAATTCCGAGAAGAGCTAACACCTATATTACTGAAACTCTTCCAGAAAATTGCAGAGGAAGGTAAACTTCCAAACTCATTCTATGAGGCCTCCATCACCCTAATACCAAAACCTGACAAAGACACCACAAAAAAGAAAACTACAGGCCAAAATCACTGATGAACATAGATACAAAAATCCTCAACAAAATCCTAGCAATCAGAATCCAGCAACACATTAAAAAGATCATACACCATGACCAAGTGGGCTTTATCCCAGGGATGCAAGGATTCTTCAATATCCGCAAGTCAATCAATGTAACTCATCACATTAACAAACTGAGAAATAAAAATCATATGATTATTTCAATAGATGCAGAAAAAGCCTTTGACAAAATTCAGCATCCATTTATGATAAAAACTCTCCAGAAAGCAGGACTGGAAGGAACATACCTCAACATAATAAAAGCTATATATGACAAACCCACAGCTCACATTATCCTCAATGGCGAAAAATTGAAACCATTTCCCCTAAAGTCAGGAACAAGACAAGGGTGTCCACTTTCACCAATACTCTTCAACATCGTACTGGAAGTTTTGGCCACAGCAATCAGAGCAGTAAAAGAAATACAAGGAATCCAAATTGGAAAAGAAGACGTAAAACTCTCACTGTTTGCAGATGACATGATCCTCTACATAGAAAATCCTAAAGACTCGACCAGAAAACTACTAGAGCTAATCAGTGAATATGGTAAAGTTGCAGGATATAAAATCAACACTCAGAAATCCCTTGCATTCCTATACACTAATAACGAGAAAGTAGAAAAAGAAGTCAAGGAAACAATTCCATTCACCATTGCAACGAAGAGAATAAAATACTTAGGAATATTCCTACCTAAAGAAACTAAAGACCTATATATCGAAAACTATAAAACACTGATGAAAGAAATCAAAGAGGACACTAATAGATGGAGGAATATACCATGCTCATGGCTTGGAAGAATCAATATAGTGAAAATGACTATACTACCCAAAGCAGTCTACAGATTCAATGCAATTCCCATCAAGCTACCAGCAGTATTTTTCTCAGAACTAGATCAAATAATCTCAAGATTTGTATGGAAATACAAAAAACCTCGAATAGCCAAAGTAATCTTGAGAAAGAAAAATGGAACTGGAGGAATCAACTTGCCTGACTTCAGGCTCTACTACAAAGCCACAGTCATTAAGACAGTATGGTACTGGCACAAAGACAGAAATATAGATCAATGGAACAAAATCGAAAGCCCTGAGATTAACCCACATACCTATGGACACCTTATCTTCGACAAAGGAGGCAAGAATATACAATGGAGTAAAGACAGTCTCTTTAACAGGTGGTGCTGGGAAAACTGGTCAACCACTTGTAAAAGAATGAAACTAGACCCCTCTCTAACACCATACACAAAAATAAACTCAAAATGGATTAAAGATCTAAATGTTAGACCAGAAACTATAAAACTCCTAGAGGAGAACATAGGCAAAACACTCTCCGACATAAATCACAGCAGGATCCTCTATGATCCAACTCCCAGTACACTGGAAATAAAAGCAAAGATAAACAAATGGGATCTAATTAAAATTAAAAGCTTCTGCACAACAAAGGAAACTATAAGCAAGGTGAAAAGACAGCCTTCTGAATGGGAGAAAACAATAGCAAATGAAACAACTGACAAACAACTAATCTCAAAGATATATAAGCAACTTATGCAGCTCAACTCCAGAAAAATAAATGATCCAATAAAAAAATGGGCCAAAGAACTAAATAGGCATTTCTCCAAAGAAGACATACAGATGGCTAACAAACACATGAAAAGATGTTCAACATCACTCATTATCAGAGAAATGCAAATCAAGACCACAATGAGGTACCATTTCACACCAGTCAGAATGGCTGCGATCCAAAAGTCTACAAGCAATAAATGCTGGAGAGGGTGTGGAGAAAAGGGAACCCTCTTACACTGCTGGTGGGAATGCAAACTAGTACAGCCATTATGGAAAACAGTGTGGAGATTCCTTAAAAAATTGCAAATAGAACTGCCTTATGACCCAGCAATCCCACTGCTGGGCATACACACTGAGGAAACCAGAAGTGAAAGAGACACATGTACCCCAATGTTCATGGCAGCGCTATTTATAATAGCCAGGTCATGGAAGCAACCTAGATGTCCATCAGCAGATGAATGGATAAGAAAGCTGTGGTTCATATACACTATGGAATACTACTCAGCCCTTAAAAAGAATAAATTTGACTCAGTTCTAATGAGATGGATGGAACTGGAACCGATTATACAGAGTGAAGTAAGCCAGAAAGAAAAACACCAATACAGTATACTGACACATATATATGGAATTTAGAAGACAGTAATGATGACCCTATATGTGAGACAACAAGAGACACAGAGGTATAGAGTGGACTTTTGGACTCTGAGGGAGAGGGAAAGGGTGGGATGGTATGGGAGAATGGCAATGAAACATGTATATTTTCCTGTAAGAAACGAAACGCTAATCTATGTTCAATGTAGGATGCAGGAGGCATGGGGCTGATGCACAGGATGATTCAAGTAGAGGATGGGGGTGGGAGGTGGGAGGGGGATTCGGCATTGGGAGATTGTGTTCACCTATGGCTGATTCGTGTCAATGTATGGCAAAACAAATACAGTATTGTAATTAAAGAAATAAATAAATTTAAAAAAAAAGAAACATTAAAAAGTCTTTCAGAGAGAAGGAAGATGATACAGGTTAGAAACTTAGATCTACATAAAGAAAGGAAAAGTACTAGAGAAGGAAAAAGTGCAGGTGAAATAAAAGTTTGCATTTTTTACACTTAGTTTAACAGGTGATATGTTTTTTTCAAAGTAATAGCAATAGTGCATTCAATTATGTATTCTTACATGTATGTATACTTTTATTATGTATGTAAAAACATGTATTGTTGTTGTTGTTCAGTCACTGAGTTGTGTCTGACTCTTTGTGACCCCATGGGCTGCAGCATGCCAGGCCTCCAAGTCTCTCAGAGCTTGCTGAAACTCATGTCCATTGAGTTGGTGATGCCATGCAACCATCTCATCATCTGTCGTCCCCCTTCTCCTCCTGCTTTCAATCTTTCCCAGCATCAGAGTCTTTTTCAGTGAGTCAGCTCTTCACATCACTTGGCCAAAGACTGGTGCTTCAGCTTCAGCATCATTTCTTCCAAAGAGTATTCAGGGTTGATTTCCTTTAGGATTGACTGCTTTAACCTCTTTGCTGTCCAAGGGCCTCTCAAGAATGTTCTCCAACACCACAGTTCGAAAGCATCAATTTGGCACTCAGCTTTCTTTTGGTCCAACACTTAGATCCATATGTGACTACTGGAAAAATCATAGCTTTGACTAGACAGATCTTTGTTGGCAAAGTAATGTCTCTTCTTTTTAATGAGCTGTCCAGGTTTATCATAGCTTTTCTTTCAAGAAGCAAGTGTATTTTAATTTCCTGGCTGCAGCCACTGTCCTCAGTGATTTTGGAGCCCAAATGATAAAGTCTGTTATTGTTTCCATTGTTTCCCCATCTATTTGCCATGAAGTGATGGGCCCACATTTTTGAATGTTGAGTTTTAAGCCAGCTTTTTCACTCTCCTCTTTCACTTTCATCAAGAGGCCCTTTAGTTCCTCTTCACTTTTTGCCATTAGGGTGGTATCATCTGCATATCTGAGGTTACTGATATTTCTCCCAGCAATCTGGATTCCAGCTTGTGCTTCATCCAGCCTGGCATTTTGCGTGATGTACTTTGCATATAAGTTAAATAAGCAGGGTGACAATTATGTATAGATAATTAAGTCTATATATGTATGCATATATATGTATATACGTGTGTGTAAGTTAAATGAATGACAGTATGGATACAAGGACAGGGTAGAAATTAGATTTTTTTTATTGTAAAGTACTTGTAGAATGTATGAAGTTGTATAGTGTTTGAAAGTATACTTGGATTAGTGAAAAAGTTAAATTGCAAACTCTAGAAAGCTTCAAAAAAGTTGCATATCTCATATGCTAAGAAAGAGAATTCTGACTCCGGAATTCCACCCTGCTTCTTGTGATTTATATGTACCTTTCAGTTCAGTTCACTTCAGTTTAGTCACTCAGCTGTGTCCGACTCTTTGTGACCCCATGAATCACAGCATGCCAGGCCTCCCTGTCCATTTCCAACTCCTGGAGTTCACCGAAACTCATGTCCATCGAGTCGGTGATGCCATCCAGCCATCTCATCCTCTGTCATCCCCTTTTCCTTCTGCCCCTGATCCCTCCCAGCATCAGGATCTTTTCCAATGAGTCAACTCTTCACATGAGATAGCCCAAGTATTGGAGTTTCAGCTTTAGCATCAGTCCTTCCAATGAACACCCAGGACTGATCTCTTCTAGGATGGACTGGTTGGATCTCCTTGAAATCCAAGCGACTCTCAAGTCTTCAAGTTTTTAATGTCTCTAAGTCTCAGATCTCTCACCAATAATATTTTTTGTACATCATGGACTATATTAGAATTTAAATGCAATTATTATTTCTTTTCACAGAGATCTTCCCAAGCCAGGGATCAAACCCATGTCTCTTGAGTATCCTGCACTGGCAGGCAGATTCTTTACCACTAACATTCCTGGGGAATCCCAATACATGTGAAATGCTCAGCACTCTGACTATTGTTATTGCCTTGCTTTCACACAGTAATTTCATTATTATTGTCTAATTTAGGTGTCACAGATTTTTGGAAAGCAAATTCTTATTCCTGGGTTATCGTCTTCTCTATCATCAGTTTCTTCTTATTAAGTTGCACCATGTTCCTTTGGACATGTCAAAAAACTTTCTCCTGTCATGACTGAACTTTATGAAAGTTTCCTAATACCTGCCACCTTTTTCCATTGACACTCAACCGATCCCAATTTGGTCCCTCTTTCGCATTATATTAAAGTCAATCTCATCAAGGTTGCCACGAAGCTCTCCATTGTCAATGTATATTTTAAACTATGGCTGATTCTTGTTGATGTATGACAGAAAAGTCAAAAAGTTTTGTAAAGCAATTATCCTTCAATTAAAAATTAAAAAAAACTTTAAATACTAAATTAATGTTCCTATAATGATTGAATTGGGAGCTGACTGTGGCTCAGATCATGAACTCCTTATTGCCAAATTTAGACTTAAATTGAAGAAAGTAGGGAAAACCACTAGACCATTCAGGTATGACCTAAATCAAATCCTGATTCTAGAGTGAAAGTGAGAAATAGATTTAAGGGACTAGATCTGATAGACAGAGTGCCTGATGAACTATAGATGGAGGTTCGTGACATTGTACGGGAGACAGGGATCAAGACCATCCTCATGGAAAAAAAAATGCAAAAAACAAAAATGGCTGTTTGGGGAGGCCTTACAATTAGCTGAGAAAAGAAGAGAAGTGAAAAGCAAAAGAGAAAAGGAAAGATATAAGCATCTGAATGCAGAGTTCCAAAGAATAACAAGGAGAGATAAAAAGCCTTCTTCAGTGATCAGTGCAAAGAAATAGAGGAAAACAACAGAATGGGAAAGACTAGAGGTCTCTTCAAGAAAATTAGAAATACCAAGGGAACATTTCATGCAAAGATGGGTTTGATAAAGGACAGAAATGGTATAGACCTAACAGAAGCAGAAGATATTAAGAGGTGGCAAGAATACACAGAAGAACTGTACAAAAAGATCTTTATGACCAAGATAATCACGATGGTGTGATCACTCACCTGGAGCCAGACATCCTGGAATGTGAAGTGAAGTGGGCCTTAGGAAGCATCATTACAAACAAAGTTAGTGGAGGTGATGGATTTCCAATTGAGCTATTTCAATCCTGGAAGATGATGCTGTGAAAGTGCTACACTCAATATGCCAACAAATTTGGAAAATTCAGCAGTGGCCACAGGACTGGAAAAGGTCAGTTTTCATTCCAATCCCAAAGAAAGGCAATGCCAAAGAATGTTCAAACTACCTCACAGTTGCATTCATCTCACACACTAGTAAAGTAATGCTCAAAGTTCTCCAAGCCAGGCTTCAGCAATACATGAACCATGAACTCCCTGATGTTCAAGCTGGTTTTAGAAAAGGCAGAGGAACCAGAGATCAAATTGCCAACATCCGCTGGATCATGGAAAGAGCAAGAGAGTTCCAGAAAAACATCTATTTCTGCTTTATTGACTATGCCAAAGCCTTGGACTGTGTGGATCACAATAAACTGTGGAAAATTCTGAAAGAGATGGGAATACCAGACCACCTGACCTGCCTCTTGAGGAATCTCTATGCAGGTCAGGAAGCAACAGTTAGAACTGAACATGGAACAACAGACTGGTTCCACATAGGAAAAGGAGTACGTCAAGGCTGTATATTGTCACCCTGCTTATTTAACTTCTATGCAGAGTACATCATGAGAAACGCTGGGCTGGAAGAAACACAAGCTGGAATCAAGATTGCTGGGAGGAATATCAATAACCTCAGATATGTAGATGACACCACCATTATGGCAGAAAGTGAAGAGGAACTAAAAGCCTCTTGATGTAAGTGAAAGAGGAGAGCAAAAAGTTGGCTTAACGTTCAACACCCAGAAAATGAGGATCATGGCATCTGATCCCATCACTTCATGGAAAATAGATGGGGAAACAGTGGAACAGTATTAGACTTTATTTTGGGGGGCTCCAAAATCACTGGCAGATGGTGATTGCAGCCATGAAATTAAAAGACACTTAGTCTTTGGAAGGAAATTTATGACCAACCTAAATAGCATATTCAAAAGCAGAGACATTACTTCTCCAACAAAAGTCCATCTAATCAAGGCTATGGCCTTTCCAGTGGTCATGTATGGATGTGAGAGTTGGACTGTGAAGAAAGCTGGGCGCTGAAGAATTGATGCTTTTGAACTGTGGTGTTGGAGAAGACTCTTGAGAGTCCCTTGGACTGCAAGGAGATCCAACCAGTCCATTCTAAAGGAGATTAGCCCTTGGTGTTCATTGGAAGAACTGATGCTAAAACTGAAACTCCAATACTTTGGCCATCTGATGCAAACAGGTGGCTCACTGGAAAATACCCTGATGCTGGGAGGGATTGGGGGCAGGAAGAGAAGGGTACGACAGAGGATGAGATGGCTGGATAGCATCAGCAACTCGATGGACATGAGTTTTGGTGAACTCTGGGAGTTGGTGATGGACAGGGAGGCCTGGCATGCTGCAATTCATGGGGTCTCACGTAGTCAGACATGATTGAGTGACTGAACTGAACTGAACTGAAAGACTGAGTATAGAAATTAAGCATTCCAATGCTTTCTCCGTTGACTTCAGCAACATAATGTTTTTGCTGTTTCTCATATTTATAACTCCTTATTATTGGAGCTTTCCAGGATTTTGATTCTTTCACATTCTGCATCTTCTTCCTAGTGATATGATTAATTTTTTCAGCCTCACTTATGTTCTTTTAAAGTAGATTCCCAGTTCCAGGAGCCAGTTGTGCATTGATGTTCAGTCACCAAGTCGTATCTGACTCTTTGCAAGCCACTGGACTGCAGCATCCAGGCTCCCCTGTCCTCTGCTGTCTCCTGGAGTTTGTTCAAAAGTTGGATATTGCTACCTCCAATATTTCCCCCAAAGGTTCTCTCTACTTCTACCCTCATTAAATAAGAAACTCTTTCATCATTCTAAGATACTCTCTAAGAGTCTATCATGACTTAGATGCCCCCTCTGTAACTTCTCTGTGACAGTCTTGATTTATTGCCTGCTACTTCTTGCTTATTATTATAGCAATCTTCAATATCAGAGCACTCACAGTATCCAGTTAACTGTGGCCAAACTTACAATTTTGTTATAACAAATTACCCAACATTCAGTTGCTTAAAACAGAAATAATTTATTCTCATGGATCATTGAGTCAGCTCTTTATGTTAGATGGAGCTCAGGTGTTTTATTTATCTTGGCTGGCTTATTTTTCCATCTGGTTGTTGGTTGATATAGACTAAGATAAGCTTTGGGGCAGTTTGACTCTGCTCCACCTGTCTTTCTTCCTCTTCCTAGGACAAGAATATAGCCCAGGCATGGGAATTGTAGTGTCACATGAGTGAAAGCAAAGACTCTGATGGCTTCTTGTGATCTAGGTTGGGAATTAGCCCACCACTTATAGTTTATTTAATTGCTAAAGCAAGTCATGTTGACTTGTACTCAAAGTAATGGAGTGGGGAAATAAACTCTGCTTCTTTTGTGCTATGACAAAGGCAGTGGATACAGGGGTGAATGAAGAATTGGAACCAATGATACAAGCTACCACACTGAGTAGCTTCTTCCCAACCCAAACTGTTTCCTTATTACCACTAATTCTTATAAATGTGAACTTTATCATGTTAATTCCTAGCCTAAAATCTGTTGGTTACATTTTAGATAAAATGCAAACTTCTTCCCTGCGCCCGTCAGACTCTTTATCTGACTAAACTCCTTTGCTAACTGGAGTATCTATCTGTTCTTTTATGTGCCCCACACTTCCATTTCCCCTTAGGGAATCAGTCACCTCTCCATCATTCCAGTGTCTGTGTGAGGCACAGAGATGGACATGGGCTGCAGGTTGAACAAACCCTATTGCCTTTTCCCTTGCAACAGGAATTCTTCCATTCATGGGAAATATTACAGTATGGGAGAAACAGCAGATATTATACTAAAATTTTTGTAACTATCATCTTATTTAATTCTCAGAGCAACCATATGAAATAATTATTCCCATCTTATTAAGGAGAGAGCATATTAAACAAGAATAAGTCAAAATAACTTAGTTTTCCCCCAAAATAACTGTCTGATTTCAAATCTTAATCACTGTGCTCATGTCCCATCAGCATCTAGGATAGCACAGAAATAAAATAACCGATTCCAGAAATTTGACAGCACCATAAGTTAGCTTTGTATTTAAATAAGATATTGCTAAAAGTGCTAATCACTGTCAAAAGAACTTATTTTGCCACATGTATGATTTTGATTGGAAATTAGTAAGATTTTTACAAAGCCTGACTTGTATCTGTTGTAGACACAAAAATGAACAAGTTATAGACTTATACCTTAATGTTACATCTGATGAATGTCAAGATAAAGTCTTTTGTTCTGATCAGAAGTTGATTTGTTGTGGACTTAAAACATAGAATTTCTAAATATACCTTTCTTGATAAATACCGTTCCTTTCTTTTACAGTGAGTTGGTTATTCACATTGTTTTAGGAGCAGGAGTTTCACGTACAATCAGATTCCCTATGATTTCCAGTTTGTTTCTGCCACCAGCAGAACTGGGTGTGCCAGCATGTGCCTGTTCCTGAATGCTGTGTGGCTTTTCTTGCTGTGGCCTGGGTGTGGCCAAACGGGCAGCATGCTCATCATCCTGCAGGCAACGAGATGCACAGGGAAGACCAGTTTGATGTTTTCGGGAACTCCCTAGTGGGTTTAGAATTAGTCTATACTTTCCAAAGGACTGCTGATTTTCAGTCTGAGGTTATATTTAATGTTTGATAGGTATTAAGTATTATAATATAAAGCTCACTTGTTGAAAAGAGCTTATCCTTTACTAAATTAAAAGATGATGGAATGGAGACTCTTCTTATTAAACACAGGTCTAGAAATGTTTCTTTGCCAGTGTTCTAAAAAGATTATTTTTAATCTGTGTGATTGATGCTATTTTGTTTCTTTTCGTATCTTTGTCTGCATTCTGTTCTTGTTACTCAGTTAGTTCCTTCTTCGTTATGTATCATTTTCTTTAACAATTGTTCCTTTCTTTGCAGAGATTGTGTTTGTGCATTTTATGAAGTTACCTTTTTGTTTATTAATGACATTTTCTGGACATGTGTAATATAGAAATCTTCAGAACTGCATTTAGTTTTTTAATGGAGCCTAAAATTATGTATCATTTTACATAAAAATTTCATAGGCATTCATTTCTTCTATTTCATGGAATGGCTTTCTACATACCAAATTTTCTTATGGGAGCCATTGAGGATTTTTCTGATTTGGTTTTGTGACTGATGATGAGTTTCTTCCTTGTTTCTTTTGCGTTCCCTACATTGCTTTTAATAAGCATTCAGCCTCCTTACCTGAGGGGGAGAAATTTAATTAATTGAATATGAGATTCTTGTTTGGACTATTAAGAGTATTTTTCTCCATTTATTTTTCCTTGCTTTCAATAAAGTTATGTAACGAAAATATTAGACCCTGAAATAATCTAGCGATGTTAATTAATTAGGCTTTAAATTCCTATCCCTCATCCACCACCACCTACCTTTGGCTTTCTGTCAGCATGGAAATTTGTTTGCCAGACCCAGATCTATTGCCCAGCCATGACTGCTGGTCCAGTTCTGTTACAGCATCACATAGCTAGCTCAGTTACATTAGGTAGGATGTGTTGCTTTCCAGAACAGCCTCTAATGTTTTGTTAGATCCTTAACACTCGAGAAATTAAGTCAGTTTGTTCTAAGGGAAGTCATATTTAGAAAATAGTAGTGTGTGTTTGAATGGCAGTAAATCTTACTGTATAATTTCTGACTGAGATTATTTTATTGTAATGTTGGAGTTGTGTTAAATACAGGTTTTGGATTCAGCCAACTAGATGCTGGGTTTATCTGATTTGATTTTAGCTGGAAAAAGCTCTCTGGTCTCCTAGTATTATATTGTGAGATCAGAGAGGGACAACTTTTCCCAGTTAAATTAATTTTTAATGTTAAAGATAAACTAGGAGATAACACGGAGAAGGCAATGGCACCCCACTCCAGTACTCTTGCCTGGAAAATCCTATGGACAGAGGAGCCTGGTAGGCTGCAGTCCATGGGGTGGCTACTAGTTGGACACAACTGAGCGACTTCCCTTTCACTTTTCACTTTCATGCATTGGAGGAGGAAATGGCAACCCACTCCAGTGTTCTTGCCTGGAGAATCCCAGGGACAGGGGAGCCTGGTGGGCCTCCGTCTATGGGGTCGCACAGAGTTGGACACGACTGAAGCGACTTAGCAGCATATAACATATCATATATCATACTTACATATTTTGGTTTTTGTCTATTTCTACTCATTGGGATATAAGCTCAATGAAGTGAGATTTTAATTTTGATTTGTTTATTTAACTATTCAGTGTTCTCACCCCATTGCCTAGAAGAGTGTCTGATACACAGGAGGCTCTTAAATTTGCATAAAATAAATAAGTGAAGGAACACACTTCCCTTTGTCTATGTCTCACCACTGTACTAGGCTGTGACGGTCGGGGACTGCATGAAATTCATCTTTCCCTCTGCCTTCTACCCCCAGTGGACACCAGAGCCCTTAATAGCTATTCAGTGAATGGATTTGTGTGTTAGTTTTTTTGTGTGTGTGTGTGTGTGAGTTTTTTTATTGTTGTTGTTTTTGTTTTTAGGTACCTACAACTAGTGAGTGTTAGACCTGAAAATAAAACCTACATATTTTAAAATCAAGTCTTCTGATGGCTGTTTTCTTCATATGACAATGAATTGGATAGGCCTCAGAAAAATCTGGCTGAGGATATCTGAGTGTGATCCTTTGACTTTTCAGAAACAGTATCAAATGGTAGGTGATTTCCTGACTCTATCAAAAACAGGTTTTATGTTTGAATCATATGTGAGAATTTAAGAAAATTATAAAAATCAAAGGGTGAAGAAATACTTGGTCATCCCTTAAGAGAATGAAGAAAGCAATCATAATATAGGGTTTTCAAGATAACTCAGCATTCTCTTCCAGAATCCTAGTCTTACTGTAAGGAGACGAATATTCTACTATCACTATTACTCTTTCCTCTGCTACTGTTAGTTACCATTATTGAGCTGTCTTACTTGCATATCTTATTTAATTCTCAAAACTTTCCTATGAGGTGATTACTATTTATTAAGCACATTTTATGGAATAAGAAATTGAGACTCAGAGTAGTTATACAGTGTTCTCAAGGTTGCAGAACTAGTAAAAGTTGACATTAGGATTTGAGCACAGACTCATCTTCTTTTCTTTTAATGTGTGATGTGAAACCTATGACATTGCTCTACAGTCTTAACCTAAATAATTCAGTTCTTCCAGGGTATAATTTAGCATTCTACTGAAGAAATTTCAATACAGCTCAATAAATTGATTCAGTATGTTATGTCAGCATTTTTTCTTATAATATTTTAGAAAATTAAAAAGAGAAAACTATAACAAGATTATCAGAGACAATAGGATTCTATGTTTTGGGTTTTTTTTTAATTTATTTATTTGGCTGCACCCCATAACATGGGAGAAATCTTAGTTTCCAGACCAGGGATCAAACCCACAGCCCCTGAAGCAGAAGCAGAGTCTTACCACTGGACTTCCAGGAAGTACCTTATATGTTTTAAATTGTAATGATAAGTGAAGACAATTCAGTGAATTTTCTGAGGATAAAGTAACACAAAGATTCATTTTGAAATCTGGTCTACTATAGATATTATATGAACTACTAGGCTTAAAAATGAATAAACATAACTCTGTTTTCAGGAAAAATTAATGTTATACTAGTTTAAAGTAGAAATCCTCCTTGAATTGCCTTTGAAGGTGATTAAATGGGGAAAAATAAAATTTTATAATGGCAGGCCTACATCTTATTATATACCTGATTTCTTCACAAAAGCCCTTTAAACTGGGCATTTCATTCTATTTTGAAAGACAAAGAAGGTGATGCTCAGAAGGATAAAATAATTTGCTGAAGGTTTTCAAACCAGGTAATTATAGAACCTGGATACAGTCCCAAAATTACCCTGGCATTGGTCAACTCGATTTTCTTGTTCTGTGCTTCTAAATGTTGAATCTGTGTTGAACTAGAGAAAGAATGGTGGGGGATGAAATCACATGAAATCAGTAGTCAGGTCAAGTAGCTCCTTGTAGGCCATTAAGAGTTGGACTTGAGTTTGAATGAAATGGAAAATCACTAGAGGGTTTTGAGTAGAGACAGAACTCAATCTGACTTAGGGGTAACACTGTTACTCTTAGAGTTCTCTTAAAAATAGACTCTAGGATAATAAAGATGAGATAGAGAGACTGAATAGGGACTGTTGCAGTAATTTATGTGAAGAATCTAACTTAAATCATATTTTTATGATAGAATCAACAGGATTTGTTAATAGATTGGGTATTCATAGTATCATGCTGTATGTAATACCTATCTTCCCTGTTTTCTCTACTCTACATAAACCCATTATAATTTTGTCATAGTCAGATTTGTATTTTGGAAAGGAAAATGGGGAGAAAGTATTAGATGAAAGTATATATGACTAGAAGTAAGGAGACCAATAAGGAGGAACAGATTAAGTCTGTTGCAAGAGTCATAATGATAGATCATGGTGACTTGAACCAAGAGAATGGTGATGGATCTGGAGGGAAATCCATACATTTATGATAGGAATTAATGACTGATTTGTAATAAAGCATACAAGAGAAGAATGATTCATAGCTTTCTGACTTAAGTAGTGGTTTGGGTGATAATGCTTTTCTAAATTGAGCATACAGGAGACAGACATAGGTTAAATATGTAAGATGGGGGAGGACAATATGAATTCAGCTTTGGAAACAGTGAATTCAGGATTCTTATGGGGGATCTAGGTGGTTTTCAATGAAAGAGTGAGTTCCATGAGCTTGGGCTCAGAGGAGAAATCAGGGCTAGGGTAACCTCATCATTTTACAGATAATTAAAGTCACGAGAACAGATGATACCATCCAAGTAGAAGGTTTAGAACAGTCAGAACAAAGGTTTGAAGACAGAGTTAAGAGGAATACTCCCATTTTAGGAGTGGGCTAAGACAAAGGGTTCTAAGAAGCAGGGTGAAAAAGAGTGGCTAGAGAGGTCTGGGGTAAAATGAAGATTGAGTATGGGAAAGCCAAAGGAATGAGAGTGTGTCTGGTTAACAGTGTCAAATACAAATGTCAGATGTAAAACAGTAACAGTGAATCAAGGATTGAAAGTAAATCTAGAGGATTTAGCAACATGGAATTAGCCATGACCTTGCTAATTTCAGTGGTGAGGAGAGAGCATACTATAGTGGCCTGACTACTTGAGAAGGAGCTCCTGTAGCATGGTGCTGAGTTCTTGAATTTTTGTTAAAATCCTGTCTCCCTTTCTCATCTCATGATATATCAAACAATAGAGATTTGAGATTTGACTGTCCATCTGAAGTGGTGACTTAAACTGCAACAGTAAATCATGGACTCCACGTTGCATGTGCTCTACTCCTTATGCCTCTTAAAAAATATTATCCTTAATTAATTTTCACTGAGAGACTAAGACAACTGGAATATATAGTATCTTGAATTGCATTTGTCATTTCCTGCTTAATCATAGATGTCTCATCTTATTTTTAGTGCCACTAAGAATTACTATCTTTGGAAGCTAATCGCTGCAGAGTCACCGAGTGTCAGTTATTTGTGACTTCTACAATCTATTTTGATGACCATACAACTTACATCCAAGGAATGCCACATTCCAGTGTGCTCTGTTGGATGACAAGATCATTTTACACTGAATTCCAAGTTTCTACACTCTACCACTAATATATCTGGATGTGAATACCCTAATTTGTGAGCTACATAACTCCTTTGTTCCCTTGCAATAGATGTTGTATTAAACATCCCCCAAAGACAGTGTTCCTTCTCTATAAAGCACCCCATTATACCCGAGTGCAGTGTAGGGCTTTTGTAGTCTCACTCAGACCTCCATTCATGTCCTCTCTAATAAAGACCTCTTTGTAACACACACATTAGTAGAACTCCTTAAAAATCTCAGGTTCTCTGGAAGAATTCTAAAGAGAAAAGGGGGCAACATTGGGATTTATATTTGGTACAAATAAAAGACTGATCAGTTCAAGATATTGTACCCTTTACAGTAAGGCCAATGAGATGAAAAATCTGTGTGCCTGTTTCTTTCATTACATTGTTATGACGATAGTGTGTCTCCTCTTTGCCTGCTTTAATGGTGTTTACCTACTTATTTTTTTATACTTCCACCTTTGGCCTTATTATTTTCAAGAAACTTATGCACACCCAGAGACCAAACATTTCCGTAAGCTAGCTACTTTTTATCAAATAAAACATTTGTAGAAATAAAAGAATTTCTGGATTTTAGAGTTAAGATTCCTACCCCTACCTACATAACATTTCAAAGGAGATTAAGTTTGACTTTGAAAGCAAACATATCTTTTCCTTGATTTTGTCTAATACCTAATTTGGTTTTTTCTGATTTTTTTTTTTCTGTTTGTTAAAAAAAATGATGAAAGAAAAGGAAGAGAAAGAGAAAGAAAGAAAGAAAAGAAGGATGGTAGGCAAAAGAAAGGAAGGAAAGAAATCAGAGTGGAGAAAAGTCAGGCCAGAGATTACATTAGGCTGAGGCAAATGGTATTCACCTTTTATAGTCCCTATGTTTTATAATGAAGATACTTCATTGAAACAATGATGCATACTTCAAGGGTTCCCTGGAGAGCTGTGAATCCTGTTTGGAGAGATTCATGAATATGTGCATTAGCACAGTCCAACTGGAACTTGCCCTTAAAAACGAACCACAAGAGAAGCTGATCAGTTTCTGCTTATGTATATAATCAGAAGGTTATCATATTATCTCCCTCTCCAAGGGAAAAGCAGATGCGTACTTTTCTACCACCCTAAGAGGAGAAACGCCAAAGGGAACAGCAATTTTTCCCCCTCTGTGATGTTCATTATGTGAAACCCACACAGAAACCTTTTAAAACTAGTCTTTGACAAAAAGAGTGGAAAATGAATATAGGCTTGATTTTTCAAAATGAAATTTTTTTTTTTTGCTTAAGATGAATCATGGCACAAACCTTCAAAACATATTTCTGCCCTAATTTGCTGAAAGTCATTAATAAAACTGCATTGAGTTCAGACAGTGCTAGAGACTGCATATGAGACAGATATTTCAGAGTCAAAGCTCACAGAAAGTACATGAGATTCTGTGCCTTAAAGATGAATGAGAGACACATGGTAGATTTTGAAGTAGTAGTTTATTTAAAGTACAGAGAATTCCATGAAAAAATTTCTAACCAGCAGTTGGTGCCCAAGTTTCAATAAAAATGGCAGACCACCACTAAGCTAGTGACAATGATAAAGAGTATCCAGGTTTATCTGCAGATTTATCTTTATCTATGAATTCCAAACAAAATGGAGAGTTTAAAAAGAAGGAAAACCCCAAACTTTAATCATCACATAAAAACAGCAGAGAAAAATTTGTTACCTATAGACTGATGTTTTTAAATTAGCATCTATGCTGTGATAAGCAGAGATAATATTAGCAACTGTGAAAAATTACTATGGAAAATTTGAGCTTTATATACCGATTTGAGAAAAATGGTGCTGAGTTACTGAGTAAAGACCTTAAGTAGTTTTGTATGCATTATTGTTATTGTATGTTCTGGTTTGTGGGTTCAAGCCTTTGAGTGTTTATAGCATGTTGTGGAAACACAAAGGAGGAAAATAATTGTTTCAAAAAGAAGAGTATAATTATTTTAATGTTAAAAACTAAATTGCTGTAGGGCAATTTCAGTAACTTGTCAGTCACTACTTAGGCACCTGGTAACGAGTTGCCAGAAACTGTTTCAATTTACCATTTCTAGTCTCTAAATTCACAGGGAAAACAGTGTTTAAACTTGTCCCTTATAGTCTCAAACCTCTAGATTCCAAGGCTTCCTGGACATTTCAGGCCCTCCTAATGTAATTTGCGTCTGTACTTCAGGATGTAGAGAAGGGCGAAGGAAACATTGTTAATTTGAGAGGGTACAATGGTGTAGCCCTGCATTTAAATTATTTCTAACTTTCCACCAGACATTGTATTCATGTTTTGGAAAATTAGTACTTAGCCAAGCTCCGAGGAAGAAAGCATTTTATTTAGTAATAGTTCAAATAATGCAGTAAAAATGTCTCTCTGTGCATTTGAACTGGCCCTGGTGGCCTGATTCAGTATTTTGCCCATTTTCTTGGCTTTTCAAGCTTCACACACACAAAAAGAAATTGTACAAAACACTTAGCACTATTTTCCCCATAGCTGGTAATGGAGCTTTCACAGCATAAAGGCAAGGGAAAATTATTTGGAAAGGTGAACAGGTTTTAAGAAGAACTAGAAAATTCTCCTCATACATTTTAGACTCCGCTTTCTGCCCCTTTCTGTGTTTTAAATCTAGTAACTAGAATGCCTGCAAGAAATTCTGAATATAATCATATAAACTGACCCACAAAAACAAGTTCCATAGAGAATGGTGTTAAAAGAAAGATAGCTATTTACTGACAGGGTTTTATGTGTGTGTGTACTTTTGTATATAATCTCTTTTTATCTATCGCCCAAACTATCTCAGCATTCACATACGCACCAGAGAAAATGCAGCTTCAAACTCCTTTTGCAAGTAAGTCCCATCCTAGGATCCTAGAAGTTTTATCTTGTGCAAAAAGGAGTTTTCAACAGTGACAGTCATCTCTGTTTGGTGAAAACAGGGCTAGATAGTGAATTGCAGCTTCTGTGTGTGACTCGTGTGTGTGTGTGTGTGTGTAGGCGAGGTGGTGGTGAGAGAGGGAAGGTCAAAGGGTAAATTCCAATTGCTGCCACATATTTTTATGAGCCGAGTTATACCTAGCTTCTAGCCTGGAAAGGGGAAGAAGATCTTAGAAAGGGAAGTAACCTGAGTGGGCAGGTCAGGAAAATCCTCAAGAAGAGCTCTTTTAAATTCCCAGTTAATTGCTCCCCAACCTGCCATATTCATCCATTTTAATTTTTATTTTATTGTTCCAGGACTTGAAAAGAAACGTTTGCTCTTACAGGAATCCCAGTAAAATCTGGATTGCCAACGATTTAGTTCTCTTGGAGGATCCACTTCCCTTTTCTCCCTTTGGTATTTTTTCCCCTTGTTGGAGAGGTGAGGATGAAGCATCCTGGAAAGTCAGAGAGGAGGTGGAGACTACGCGGGGAGTTAGTTCCCAGCCCAAGGCTGACAAAGCACTGATGCTGCGGGAAGGAAAATGCTAAACAGAGCCGGGTAGAAAAAGCCAGGAAGGGCCCCAGGAACCCAGCTTTGTCAGGAGCTTTCCGTACCCCACCCGCTCTCTGGCAAACGTAGAGGCTATTTTCTGCCTTTTACAAGAGGTACTGCCAGGAGGTGGGGGGCGGGAGAAGAAAAGAAAAGCTGATGCTGGAATCAAGGAAGAAACAGCAGAAGGGTCAGGGGCAACAGTCAGGGCAGAAGCAGCTGCCGCGGCCGGCCCAGCACCGGCAAAGACGCGCCCTGGTGGCGCGGGCAGCGGCCGCCGCGGGCACAGCCCGAGCGGCAACAGCTGCGAGCAGGCCCGGCTGCTCCTCGGCGCTGCAGCGCCGGGGGTCAGGGCGGGGAGTCCCTATCGCTCCCATCTTCTGAGCAAGCACATTCCTCTCATTCCTCCACTCTCGCCTTCTCAGCGTCAGCTGACCGGCTGCTGCCTCTCCCTCGCCTTGGGGACTGGCAAAGCCGCCTTTCTTTTTCCGCGGAGCGCGCCGGTGACACCCGGATTCGCTCCAGTCGGGGTCCCTGCGGCCCCCGGCGTGAGCTGCCCGAGCCGACCAGGGCCTCTCGCGCGTCTGTCTGCGGGGTGGCCCATCAAACCCCAGCGCATGTGGTGGGTGAAATTGCCGGGGACTAAACAAGACCTTAATTTTCAAAGTTGATGGGGATAAACCTAGGCAGCACTTGAGAGGGTGACCAGCTCCAAGCCACCGAAAGATGAACAAATGAGGCAATTTCAGTATTATCAGACACAACATTATGACCCTTTTTGTTGTAAAAGGAACTCAAATGTAGCTACAGATTGAATGAAGTGATAGGCCATTAAAGGGCAAGAGGGAAGAGGGAAGGGATAATAGGCACCGTCCATTTGAGCCTGTTACACTTACTGTTTCAAATCTATTCAGACCGTGTTAGTGGCAAATACACAGTTTACCCGCAATAATAAATGAGGGAAGGAGTAAAGATAAACCTTAGGGAGTGCGGTGGTACATTTAGAGTAGTGGCAATTGTTGTTTATTTGCTTTTCTTTCATGAAAATTAGGGCAAGGCTATGTGTGAGACATATCTTTATATATATATATATATTTTTTTTTTTTTCCCTCATGTTTTTGGAAGTCAGGGTGAGTGGAGGCATTCAACTTTATTTTCCTTAATTAGGTAAACAAAAAAAATCAATAAGCTTTTTAGTATGGATTTCTCTCCTCTAGTAAATATTCAAGCAAAACTAACTGTACATTTTTGGCATTTATAATCAACCTGTTTGCCTTCTTTAAGCCTATCCCATATGACTTTTAAATTCTACCCTACAAGTTTACAGTCTTTCACATATACGAACTTTAACTCTTCTGTACAGTTACAATGTCTTTATACATTTGGTCACTTAACAACTGAAGAGTTTAGGCAAGTTGTTCACTTGCTGGAGATTTAAATTAATTGTTTTTAAAGTATAAGTGCCTGTACAGCAAAACTGGGGATTTCCCCATAGTTTGGAAGCTACTAGCCTCACAATTAGCCATAGGCAGGTGCATTTTTGAGTGGGAAGGACAAATAAGACAAACTTAAAAATTTCAACTTGTGCACATAAGATGATTGGTTTCAATTAAATGAAAAAATTAAAATATTTTAAGTGCGAAAGAAGTTGGTGCTTTAAATTAGAAGAGGTAATTATTTTATGTGACTAAAGTATACAGAAGAAGTAATTGTCTATTTTGAAGTTTTAAAATGCATTACATTTTATTATTTGGTTATTTGAAATGCAGTAAAATAATTACAAGAAACATTGCACTTGTCACAGAAGTGAATGTGATTAAGATACTCATTTGTATTAGAAAAACAATTATACTACATTTAGGTAAATTATTTTATATAGTTCAACAACATGATGTCATGTTTTAGAAAATTCGAAAGAGAATTCTCTTAAGAACAATTAATGAATAGACTATCAGATCATTTAAATACTTTTTCAACGTGAAATTGAAGGAATTTTTATAAAATGATATGTTAGATTATATGAAAACTTATATTCCATTAAGAATATTCTTTAAGTAGATATAAAAAGAGGAAGAAGGAGAAAGTCTTTATATTTCTGTGGTGAGCTGAGTAGATGGAATTATTGTGTCTCCAGTTTCATTTAGACACTATATTTTTGCAGTGTAATTTTAGGATTTAGATGTAGTTTATGATGCATCACTTAATATGGACGTGGAGTTTTGTTCTTCACTGCCTCTTTTGGCTAGAAGAAAATAAAAGATTTATTCATTCATGGATTGATCCTAATTTGTGTGTTATTTTATTGTGTCACAGATCTTTTCTAGACAGTGATATTTTTGTGAAATTCCTATTACAGTATTTTTATAAAATAATATATACTGAGAGACTGATTTCACATGACAGAAACAAACTTTAGCATCACATAGTTTAAAAATGTGTCATTTTAAATGTACACTAAAATTGCATTTTATTTCTTTCTAGTCAAACAAAAGCTCTCTGAATGAAGATTCAGAGATTTCCTGGGCTTTGTCTAAATTCAAAGTGCCCTCTACTGTCAAAAATGTGTACTACTGAGAAAGAGAAAATTTGACAAGTCTGAAATAAAAATCTAGACAGTGAGAGACAGATGGAAGAAAACCAGGAAAGGCAATGGCACTCAGCCCTGGGGCAATTCAGTTTGGAATGTTCCATCAGTAAATAGTTATGCGTCCATTCCAAGTTAAAAGTTACTTAAAATTATTCGTATTTTGTGACTGCTGCCTCATACTTCTTTGCTTTTAGTTTTGATTTCAAAAGTGAAATTTCACTTTGGTGTCACTGTGTTTTACTATAATGATCCAAACAGTGTATGTTATAAATGCCAGGATAAATGTAAAAACTACTTATACCCTGTTACCTTTATACTACTCTTGAGGAATATTATTCAGAGGTTCTTTCTGTATTTTTAAATATTAGAACACTTTTATTTTAACTATTGATTGTATGTACTTAAAATGAAAAATGTTCATCATTACTGTGATAAAATAAAGCTCAGTGGTAAGTTGATCCAGTGTGGGGAAAAAGTCAGCCAGACTTTAAAAATATCGTGCAAACAAATAAAATGGTCATCTATTTTGTTTACTCTTAAGATATTTAAACATTATGAAAATAATTGTAAGCATATTCTATGTGTTTAAGTGTAAACTTGTTACAATCTTTTAATTAAATTCAGTGACCCAAATAAAATTTTGCATAAAAATTCAGGTTACTCCATATTGTTAAGTTTTATAATATAATATTTTAATATGTTACAATGTACCACAGAGCTGTGAAACTTTAAGTTTGAGATAGATATACAATTTTAAAAATGGTTACTGGTTTGTTTTTTATTATATTAAAAAGAATATTTTGATTGAATTTTTAGCTTTTTATAATAAAATCAATAATTTGAAGTGAAATTAAAGAGGTACTGACATAACTGAGGGAAGGAAAAACTCATAGTTTATCACGACCAACATGTATAACAGTTCTTGGCTAACTAGCTCTATGAAATACTTGGTCTATATTTCAAGCAAAAATAAGCTAGAAATATAGATAATTGGGAGTGGGGAGTTGATACAAAAATCAAGGCTTAAAAAAATCAGGGCTTTAGCTTTTATGTAAAAATGCATATAGATTCAGTTTTTGGTTTCATCAGCCATTAGGGATTTTAGGTGTGATTGTTGGGTGGAGAAACCCAGAGAGTGAGTTTCAGTAGAGTAGACCTCGGGCAGCCTCCCTGTTTGCCTTCTCTTTGCCTCTTAAGTGCCTCTGGTAGGTTTCTAACACACAATGGACAAGCTCCCTTTTATGAAGAACAAAGGTACTCAGATAGTATTTATTATTAATGCTTTCTTGATATAAAGGGTTATATCTAGTAGGGGGCTTGTATGCTAAAAACAAATGAATGGACAAGTAAACAAACGGACACATGAATGAAAGAGGGAGGCAAAATGGTGGTTTTCTGGTCATAGAATTTAGAGGTGATTTGAAAGAGAATCTTGTCGAGTAAAACAGCATTGAAGTGAAACACATGCTCAGTCGTGTCCGACTCTTTGCAACCCCATAGACTGAGGCCTACCAGGCTCCTCTGTCCATGGAATTTTCTAGGCAATAGTACTGGTATGCCATCAAATTTAAAAAGCTTCCTCTGTTTGAAGAAAATAGCACACCAGTGTTCTCAATTGTTTGACAAATCCAGGAGATACAATATATCTAAACGTTTTCTTGGGCTATTTTCAGTGCTTGAAAACAAATCTATTAACCCAATTATCTACTTGAGCCTAATTTCTGTGGAATCACCATTTCTCTTGATCAGTGGTCAGTTATTTTCTACTCTTTGGAAATTAATTTCATTTTTGTATTAATCCTAGTCTCCATAAAAGACGTGTTCACATTACAAAAGTCTAATACAGTGATAATACTAAAAGACCAACTAAATGTTTGATACTTCTCCTCCTGTTGCTTTTTAGAATCAACTCTTCACTTCTGAATTCATCTTGCTTGTCTAAGTTGTTTCTCTCATGTCTAACTCTCTGCAACCCTATGGACTGTAGCCTACCAGGCTCCTCTGTCCATGAGACTCTCCAGGCAAGAATACGGGAGTGGGTTGCTGAGCCCTCCTCCAGGGGATCTTCCCAACCCAGAACTTGTGTCTCATATCTCTTGCATTGGCAGGCAGGTTCTTTACCACTAGTACCACCTGGGGAGCACTAAATATACCTTGAGATAGTCTAATTTCTAGTCAACCTAATCTTATCTAATGTAATTAATAACATTAGATCCTTGCTCTTCAAAATAAATACTGTTCATCATTATGAGTCCACTTAGGAAAACTTTAAATAAGGGGGTTCAATGCCCTCTAGCCTATATCCTTAGGTAGCCCCATGGAACTCTTTCTTCTTCTAACAAACAGGAGAAAATGTTGCAAAGATAGGAAAAAAAAAAAAAACCTACCCCAAAACTGGCTCCTTGAAGAAGTTGCTCTTTATTTCTTATGGAACCTGGGAGCTACTCTCTCACTTGTTCTTCTTAGGGCCTGATTGTCCAACTGTATAGTTTCTGTGGAGTGCACAGTATCTTTCTGATAAATTCCATTCCTCTGAAAGCTAGCCAATCAATTGCCTTTGTTGGTAACCAAATAAATCTACTGTCACAATCTATGCCTTTCTCAGTGAGCAACTCATAGATTCATAGGTGATGTTTACAGAAAGTTCATAGACTTTCATTTCATGATACAGAAGCTTGATTGAGGAGGGAACTTGGCCAAAGCCACATAGCATCAAGCTTGCTACGATGAACTCAGACCTCGCCTCCTAATGGCTGCAGAATTGTGCCAAAGCATGAGTTAATCACCTGCATTCCCATGAGCTACTGGGTTTTGTGTCTAGTTTTGTTGACATAAATTCCTGTCTTTCTCTTCCTCACAAACTAATATTGAGAATATTTTTGGATACATAGAAATGAAAATTATGTAATGGAGATCAAACCATTTTAGGAAATGAACTATGATAAACTGATTTATTTGTAGTATATGTAGGACTCTAATGTTACATAGTTCAGTGCAAGAAATTTCTTTCCTCAAGGAAGCAAAATCCAGTGTATTTAAATAGGGGAGAGGCCATGCTTGGATTGTGTATGTTTAGGTATCTGCTGAAATAACAACTATCTGTTTACAACTTGATAGATATACAATGAAACTTTTCTCTTTTTCTTAATAAAAGTTGTTGCAGATAGAATTAAGAATTGTGGAAAATTACCTTTTTTTAATACATCAATAGTAATAAAGCATGTCACAAGCATTTAATAAAAGGATTATCATAGACTTTATATATTCCCAGGAACCAACAGAAAAATCTCAAGGGACAAATCATTAAACCCTATTCTTCAGTATTAACCTGGACAACAGCTCAGGAGACATCTCTGAGGGTGCAAGGCATTTACTAGAAGCATGTTTAGGAATCTCTGACTATTTTACAAAAACCTCTTCTGCAGAAAACAACAGGATAGTTACCAAGAATTTTTGGAAACTGTGTATAACTGAGGAGATTCAGTTCATTAGAAACATGATAAATTATAAATGGTAAAGGCTGAAAAAGGGTAAATTGTGAGGGAAATGTGAATTAAATATGAAAAATATCATGTAACCATTAGTGATCACTCAGTATGTATTACTTTACTTTGCCATATTCTATATTATACTTTTTGAGATAAGGCAGTTTACCACAGTATTATTTTATGCCTCACTTACTTTATACAGGAAAAAGCAAAGAAAAAAAATTCAAGCTAGAATGTGCAAACTGTGTTTCTTTCTTACTGTTATTTTTCTTTTATTTAAATATGATGATATTCACGATATAGAGTATATGTATGGATCCTTAAATGGCTGTAATTAATTCCCATTACTTTTTTCTTTCTGAAAAAGATTATTATGAAAACCATGATTTTTATCCCAAATCTTTATCTTTCCTTGACCCAGAACTTTACATTTTCCAGTGGATTCCAAATACTAACTGGAATATCTTTCATCCCTGTAGTGATTCAGACTTAGTATTAACTTTCATCCTCAGAGTTTCATTTGATTCTCCTAAGGGTTCTGTTCCATAGTTGGCAGAGATTTTGATTGATAACTTACTTGTTTGATTTTGTAAAAATCAAAACAATTTTTGTTTTGTTTGGCTCAGGGTGAGACAGGCAAGTTTATTAGGGCCAGTTGCTCCTCAGGCCTTAGGGGACAACCGTTTTATGACTAATTACTTTTAACTAATTTTCATGAAAGATAATATTCCTTTCTGCTTTTCAAGAGTCCTGTCCTGGACTCTCCGCTCTGGAATTAATGCTTATTATGGTTACGTGACATCTAGGCCCAAATTTGTTCCAGTTACTCTTGGGCATCCACACCCAGTGCCAGGAGCTGGGACATGTGGACACTTACACTTTTGCCCTTCACCACCCCTGATGCCACCACCACACCAACCAACCACAGCCTGTCTTGGAGGGGTGTTCTTTATGAGACCCCGTATAAATCTGTACTTCTGAACTCCAGGAGTGTCGGCTTCTTTTCTTTTTTCCCTTTCCCTTTCACCTCCCCCCTCACCCCCCCCCCCAGCCCCTTTCTCCTCTGTGCTTTCCTGCTTCCATAGGAAGACTTTCACCCAATTGCCTTTTCACTTCCTTTTCTATAATCCCCCTTCTACTCACCTCTGCCATTAGTTATATCACTTATATATGAGGTTGGGCAAGTCGTTTAACCTCACTGAGTCAGATTTTGTTATCTGGATAAGCAGAAATAACTTACAGAGCTGCGTCGATCATTAAATAATGCTTTTAGAAGTGCTGAACTCCATGCTTTTTAAATGGTCATTATGATCAGTGAGTATTTTATGAACGTTAGTCTTCCTGGGATTTTGTGAGTAAAACATATAGATACATGTTTTTCAGTTGTTGATTTACTTGTTTATTTATTATCATGCTGGGTCTTCTTTGCTTTGCGGGGCTTCTTTTAGCTGTGCTGAGCAGGGACTACACTTTGGTTTGGTGTGTGGGCTTCTCACTGGGGTGGCTTCTCTTGTTGCAGAGCACAGGCTCTAGGCTCACGGGCTTCAGTAGCTGTGTCTCACAGGCCCTGGAGCATGGGCTCAGTTTCTGTGTGTGGTACCCAGACCCAGTTGCTCTGAGACATGAGGAATCTTCCCAGACCAGGAATAGAACCTGTGTTGCCTGCATTGACGGGAAAATTTCTATCCATTGCACTACCAGGGAAAAATCTGTAGATACACTGTGAGGTAACTTTTGAAGTTGTTATAATCAAGAGTTCACTCTATTCAGGCAATTTACTATGTTCTATTTTATTAGTATTGTATACTTACTTCTTAGATATCTATGTGATATTTGTTATTGTGATTTTTAATTGACTGCTTTCTTGAAAACATTTGGTAACAAATAGAAAGTTGTGTGTTTTTATTCCTCTAACCCAAATCACTTAATTAGAGGGCCTAAGCCTCAGTATTGTCTTTTTGTAGTCACTGGATAGGAAAACTTACCATTTATTCTAAATTTGTTTAATATGCTGATAATTGTCAGATTTTTATCCCTGGCTTGATCTAGTCCTTAAACCCCATACTCATGTATTCATCTGCCTAAGTGATATCTCCACTTGCATATCTACTGCGTATCTCAAACCTGTATGTCTAAATCTGAATTATTGATATTGATAACTTCCCCAAAATTTTTTTCCCTCTAAGGTATTTTTGGCCTAATTACTTAGACCAAACACTTTGGGCTTCCTCCCCACCCCATATCTCAGTCTAATTCTTAATTAAATTCTGTCAAACTCAGTCTTCAAAATGTATCCCAAACTTATCATTCCAATGTTATAAGCATAGTCCAATCCACCACGAACCTCACCTTAACATCTATAATGCTCCTAGTCGCTATCTTTGCTTTCACTCTTGCCCATTTGCAGTCTGTTCTTCATGTAGCAGCCAGAGGTATATATTAAATTAGATCTCTCCCCTATATAAAACTTTTCAAAAGCTTATTTTTATATTTAAAATAAAATCCAAAATTCTCATGATAGCTTAAATGGTTCTACCTCTCAAACAGATAATCTAAATTAATGAGAAAAACTCCTGGCTACATTTTATAATTTGTTTCTTACCACCTTTCCCACTTTTTCCACTGGCTTCCTTTTAGTTTCTCAAAAACACTCCTGACTAGGTCCATTGCTCGTATTATTCCCTCTGCCTAGAATGTGCTCCACTCAGCTATTTCTAGGCTTCACACCTTTATTTCATTAAAGTTTCAGTTCAACTATCACTGGTTAAAGAAATATAGTTTGACTACCCTACATATTTCACTTATCTAGATAATTCACCCTTTCTCTCTTTCTTCAATCTTCATATTTCAGGTTTCCCTCTCCTGTTATTTCCTTTCCACTTGGAGAACTTAGCATTCCTTTTAAAGCTGATCTACTATTTTAAAAAGTGTCATAAGTTTTCCTCACCAGAAAATTCTTTTATTTTGTTCTCATTTCTGAAGGGTATTTTCATTAGATATAGAACTCTGGATTGACAATTTCTTCTTCTCATCACTTTCTAAATATTGTTCCATTGTCTCATGGCCTCCATGGTTCCTAATGAGAAATCCATAGTCATTCCAATCATTATTCCTTTTCTCAGTAATGTATTCTTTTCTCTGACTGCTTTTAAGTTCTTTGTTTATTTATTTATGTCTATCTTGTTTCCGGCTTAGGGTCTGCAGAGTTTCTTGGATCTGCTAAATTTGGAATCTGTCATTAAATTTGGGAAAATTTCAGCCACTCTTCTTCAAATGTTTTTGTGCCAATCTATTTCTCCTTTCCTTCTGGGACTCTTATGATGTGACTGTTAGACATTTTGATATTTTCTTATAGGTAACTGAGGCTCTGCTCACTTTTATGGGTTTTTTTAAAATTTTATTTTTACTTTATTCTACGTTACAATACTGTATGGGTTTTGCCATACATTGACATGAATCAGCCACAGGTGTACACGAGCTCCCAATCCCGAAACCCCCTCCCACCTCCCACCCCATATTATTTCTCTGGATCATCCCTGTGCTCCAGCCCCAAGGTATTATTTTCCTATACATTTCAATATGGATAATTTTATTGTTCTATCTTCAGGTTTGCTAATTCTTTCAGTTCTTTTATTGAGTTCCTCAGAGGACGGTTAATCTTTGTTGTGGTTAGACAGCAAGACAAAAGAGTTTGAGGGCCTCACAGTGGCCTTTGCTGCCATTGCTGCAACTGTAAGAGCCTAGCTGGGTGGCTGGCTCTTACTGAGAGATCTGAAAGAGAGCCAAGAGAGTCCAAAGAACTTCACCTTTCAGGTGCTGCTGCCACAGAGTGGAGGAGGGAGGTGTTACCACCCCACTGCTGGCACTACCTGGAGGAGGACCGGTGAAGGAAGTTCTCTTCTGCTCCTCCAGTAGGAAGGGGGAGGGCACTACTCTGTGTCATCACTCACCTGCTGTGGGGGTGGGGGAGTCAAAACAGGTTGCCACTACTATCCCCGCAACCACATGCCAATGAGAATGTGGCAGGGGCACAAATGTCCTGTCTAATGCGTCTCTGCAGTTGCCGACGCTCAGCCTAGTCTCTATTTCACAGCAGTTATTACTACCTGAGAAAAAGAGTCTGTTACAGGAACCACTAGATACTCTATGACAGCAAGAGTACTCCAGGCCTGGTAAATAAGCCTGGGGATGGCACACTGGTTGGCTACTGCTCAAATAGCCCTAGCTTGAGGAGAGTAAATTTTGTTAAAAAGGTGGGTACCAAAGGCCCATTTGTGTGTCCTGACAGGAGGTTTAGGATTAACCACTTTCTAATATTTTGTGTATGTGTTTGAAATTTTACTTGGGAGATACTTTTTTTCTTTGGAAATGCTGGGTAGTTCTTTTCTTCCCATTGAGAATTTAGAGAAACTATTGAGAAGGAATTATGGACTTAGAGTCAAGAGATTCAGCACATAAGGTTTGGGATATACTCAGTTCAGTTCAGTCGCTCAGTTGTCTCCAACTCTTTGCGACCCCATGAATCGCAGCACACCAGGCCTCCCTGTCCATCACCATCTCCCACAGTTCACTCAAACTCACATCCATCGAGTCGGTGATGCCATCCAGCCATCTCATCCTTGGTCATCCCCTTCTCCTCCTGCCCCCAATCCCTCCCAGCATCAGAGTCTTTTCCAATGAGTCAACTCTTCTCATGAGGTGGCCAAAGTTCTGGAGTTTCAGCTTCGGCATCATTCCTTCCAAAGAAATCCCAGGGCTGATCTCCTTTAGAATGGACTTAAATAAACTGTCTATTTGGAAGATATAATTCTGAAAGAGGAGATTTTATAAATGAAAACAGTGCTTATATTCCTGAATAGCGCATGGTGTGTGTGCATGCTCAGTTGTATCCTACCCTATACAATCCCATGGACTGTAGCTATCCAGGCTCCTCTGTTCATGGAATTTTCCAGGCAAGAATACTGGAACAGGTTGCCATTTCCTACTCCAGGGGATCTTCCCAGCCCAGGGACTGAATCCGTGTGTCTCCTGCAGTGGCAGGCAGATGATTTATCACTGTTACTGAAGCCACATTACTGAATGGTGGCAAGTAAAAGAACGTTGCTGAGAAGAGATGTAACCATAAGCAAAACTGCCACAACATATTTGTAGAAAACTAAGGGCTACTGTAATTCACATTTGAGCAGTCAGTCAAGACTTTTCCACATCTTTATTTTTTCCTTGTGAAAATTAAACTGATAAAGTTAAATAAATATTCTCCCTTACAGGAGAATTTTTGAGGTGGTCCACATATAATGGGTTTACATATCTAACTTTTAGCAATTAAATAATGACAAAACTGCATATTTTTTAAGACATTAAAATGGGGACTTGGTTACCCCTTTGTTTCTTCCACTCTCTGTTGTCCATTACTGAAGCTGTAGTGGTTTCCTAGGAGACTAGTAAGGAATGAACTTGATTAGCTATATTGGCAGAAAGATTGTTGGTGTACATTTTGAGAAACATATCAGGTATGCACAAAGAAGAAATGTTTGACACATGGAAAAATTTTTTTAGTTTCAGGATGAAAATCTTCCTTGCTAAACTAAAATTAAAGATAGGACCAATGACCTAGTCGATCACCTTTTCAATCATCTTGCTATTTATGCCTTTAGATATATTCTCCTCCTTGCCCAGTACTTTAATGTCTTTATTCTTTTAGTGTAATTTCCCAGCTAGGCTATTTTATTTACCAATTTGCTGTATAGCTGCTACATATGCTACTTCTTTCTTTAACTAGTTACCTTGCAAGATTATCAGAGGGTGAGGCAGATGTAGAAAAAGGACTCCCTCAGTATCTCTGTGAGCTAGAAGGGTACAGGAAACAATAAAAACAAACAAATAGACCTAACTCTAAATTCATGTTATACAGTGTTCTCCAAAACTATTAGCACTGGATCCAGTTTATTTACAGGGAAGTTGCATAAAGCAGAGGATAACTCCAAGAGATTCCTATATAAGATTCACATTTATTTACAGTTCACAGATAGGACCAAATTTTTCAGTTCTAGGTAGGCCTTAATTTGAAAAAATATATGGAGAAGTAGCCTTAATTTTATAATTTTATTTCAAGATTTTTGTACAGTATTTTTACTGCTATCCCTATCAACTCCATTCCAAAAACATACTGATAGTTAAAGCTTTGGGATGTTTTGCTCTGCTTTTCAACATGATGGAAAAAAAAAAATTATTTGGCTAAAATAAAGTTAAATTTTTATTTAAAATTTTATTAAAACTTATTTAACTTTAAAGAGCTAAATTTTTGTCATTTTTCTCCAGGGACTGTGTTATAAAAGAAGTTGTGAAGAAAACAGTGAATGAGTTTGGCATGATGAAGTAATTAAAGTATTAGAGCTTTAAAAAAATCAAATTGGCAGTGCTAGCATGTTCATGGGTTATGCTCAAGATACATCTTAGGCAAATGGTTTGGAGAAGATGATTCCTCCTGAAATGTATATGAATGATTTTTCAAGAGAAAAAAAAAAGGGAACAGAAGTTTTAGTATTCAATTTAGTGTCCTCTGGGATGAACAAATGACTTAATTTTAAAGTAAAATTAGCCAAAATGGAATAAAATTTTATATTACACAATAAGATACTCTGCCTTGAAGGAAAAATTCAATGTATAATAATACTAAGACAAAGCATTCAACCAGAAGAATGTTCAAGCAGAAAAACTTGGTAATGAGGTGAGCCAGAAAGAAGACCAATGAACAAGTTATGAAAGAGATCCTGCTGACAGGGTAAGAAGGCAAGCAAGATGTGGTCTGCTAAAAAATAAACCCTGAAAAACAAAGAAAAAAATTGCAACAAATAGAAACAGAAATATCAGTCAATTTTTCAGAAATTCATTCACTGAGACTTGGTGGTAAAATAGTCTCAGTGAAGACTGTAAGAATCAAGAATTGACTATTATCCCTGTCCCTCCAGACACAACAGCACTGCAAGCCATTTTACAGTTATCTTTAAAAAAAAAAAAAAGCAGCAATGCAAGGTTAATCAGATTATTTACCTGTACCATCAGAGTACGTAAGGATCAATGGATTAATTATTGTGAAATATTAAAACACTTGGGATATCTGAATGAAAAATGAAAATAAATATTTATGGTTTTCATAGAATGTCTCAGTAATCATAGTTACTTTTTAGTACTCATATACATGTTATATAAAAGCAGTAAAATTTTTGGCATAATTTGGCACCAGAACATATATTTGATAGAACTAAACTACCTAGGTAAAATAATGCTAAAAATAACTTGCCTTTGATTTTTTTCCTGGTTAATGATTATTTTCTACTATTAACCTAGTAATTTCCTTGTCTATGACTATGTTTAGATGATGACAAAGAGAGTATATAGACCAGAGGTTGCTTCTTAAAATGGAATACATTTATGGACATTTGGTTATTTTCTCTTTTAGTTATGCTTGAAAACATTTTGAAACAATTTGATGGAAAAAATAAATAATTGAATGAAAACGAGTAACAGTAAATTTACAAAAATGAAGTATGCTTGGTATTTGTTGAGTTGAATGCAATAGGAAAAGACAAGTTAAGCCTTCACAGATAAAAGGAGAAACAGCCATAGAATTTGAGAGTTGGAAAGGACTTGGAGAGGTCATGGAGGTTACCACCTTTCTGGCAGGACCACACTAAAAACTACTAAGCCTGTAAGAATTCAGTCTAATGTTGAAAACCAAGCAATACAATGTTAAAAACTAAAATCCCATAGAATGGGAGATGGATTTGGGTCTCTTGAATTCCTCTTTATTTTTGCCAGAAAAAAAATTTTTTTCATTTTGGGTTTCAGTATTACTCCTTAAGAAGTATTGACCATGTTGCTACAAATGTACCAACTGTATCCTTCTATAACATTCATTACATTGGTTAAATAAAATAAAAGCTTTGGGTTCAAAAGAACAGCCTTTATGTCTCTCTTGTTTACATTGGCTCTTTGATACTAAACTTTGGCAAATTCTAACAATTTTAAAAAATCACTTTATAATATTTTCTAGGTGGGGAGGGAGAGGTATCCTTTGACACAGATGTGACTTAAAAGCAAATAAGGTTATGTTGCTAACAAACTGCTACTTATCCATGCTTCTTTTCTTCTTAGGGCACATTTCTTCTCATTTTTCTTGCAGTATCGTCATTCTCTTAGCTCTACCTATGTCCCTCCTCCTCCTCCTCTTATTTTCTTTCTTCCTCCTTTCCTCCCTCCCTCCCTTCCTTTCACAAACCTCACCTTGTCATTAGCAGAAATCTTGTTTGCACTTTAGATGAAAAATATCAGCACACTGTAATCTTGTGATTCAAAGTGTACTTTGAGCACCAGTGATGTTGATATCATGTAGGAGCTTGTTAGAAATGCACAATCTTAGACCCTACCACAGAGCTTCTAAATCGGGATCTGACTTTTAACAATATCGTCAAATGATTCACAGAATCATTTTCAAGTTTAAGAGGTGCTGATTTAGAGAACCTACATTCCAAGAGACGCTCGAAACTTCACACACTGTTCTCCCTTAGGGAGAACTGTCCCTCTCTCTGCATTCTCTATCCAAGTCAGAAGACAATATATTCATAAGATAAGTCAAGTCAGAAACCTAGGAAACGTTTCTCAGTCCCTTTCTCTTACTTGCCACCCATATATAATGTAACCAATGTTGTCATTTCTGTTTTCTGAATATTTCTTGAATATTTCCTATGTGTCCCCCAATTGCCACTTTGAGGGAGCCCACATTTTTCACATGGACCTGAGTATAACCTTTTAACTAGTCTTACTGCTTCTAGCCTCATCTTTCTCTAGTACCATCTCCTTGATAATTCAAATTATTCTTTTAACAATGTAAATTTGATTATAGCCTTGACCTGTCTCTTGAGAAACCAGTATGGAGGTCAGGAAGCAACAGTTAGAACTAGACATGGAACAACAGACATATTCCAAATAGGAAAAGGAGTACATCAAGGCTGTATATTGTCACCCTGCTTATTTAAATTATATGCAGAGTACATCATGAGAAATGCTGGGCTGGAGGAAGCACAAGCTGGAATCAAGATTGCTGGGAGAAACATCAATAACCTCAGATATGCAGATGACACCACCGTTATGGCAGAAAGTGAAGAACTAAAGAGCCTGTTGATGAAAGTGAAAGTGGACAGTGAAAATTTGGCTTAAAGCTCAACATTCAGAAAATGAAGATTGTGGCATCCGGTCCCATCACTTCATGGCAAATAGATGGGGAAACAGTGGAAACAGTAGATGACTTTATTTTTGGGGCTCCAAACTCACTGCAGCTGGTGATTTCAGCCATGAAATTAAAAGATGCTTACTCCTTGGATGGAAACTTATGACCAACCTAGAAAGAATATTAAAAAGCAGAGATATTACTTTGTCCACAAAGTCTGTCTAGTCAAAGCTATGGTTTTTTCAGTAGTCATGTATGGATGTGAGAGTTGGACTATAAAGAAAGCTGAGCACAGAATTGATGCTTTTGAACTGTGGTGTTGGAGAAGACTCTTGAGAGTCCCTTGGACTGCAAGGAGATCCAATGAGTCCATCCTAAAGGAGATCAGTCCTCGGTGTTCATTGGAAGGACTACTGTTGAAGCTGAAACGCTAATACTTTGGCCACTTGATGCAAAGAGCTGACTCATTTGAAAAGACCCTGATGCTGGGAAAGATTGAGGGCAGAAGGAGAAGGGGACAGCAGAGGATGAGATGGTTGGATGGCGTCATCAACTCAATGGACATGGGTTTGGGTAGACTCTGGCAGTTGGTGATGGAGAGGGAGTCCTGGCATGCTGTGGTTCATGGGATCACAAAGAGTCAGACACGACTGAGCAACTGAACTGAACTGAACATACTCCAAAAATGTGTTCATGGTTTCCTTTTCACTATATGAAAAAATACGGTTCCTGTAGATCCATTCAACCAACTGCATCTTCCACAGCTCCCCAACTCACTGCATATGCTGCAGTCATATCCAATGACATGCAGCTTCCTAAATATGTCATATCATTTTCTACCTCTACATTGCTTTATGCTTTTTCCTGTGATTGAAATAATCTGCCCCTAACTTGTTGGCTTTAAAGTTCAACATTCAGAAAACGAAAATCATGGCATCTGGTCCCATCACTTCATGGGAAATAGATGGGGAAACAGTGGAAACAGTGTCAGACTTTATTTTAGGGGCTCCAAAATCACTGCAGATGGTGACTGCAGCCATGAAATTAAAAGACACTTACTCCTTGGAAGGAAAGCTATGATCAACCTAAACAGCATATTCAAAAGCGGAGACATTACTTTGCTGACTAAGGTCCATCTAGTCAAGGCTATGGTTTTTCTAGTAGTCATGTATGGATGTCAGAGTTGGACTGTAAGAAGGCTGAGCGCCGAAGAATTCATGCTTTTGAAGTGTAGTGTTGGAGAAGACTCTTGAGAGTTCCTTGGACTGCAAGGAGATCCAACCAGTCCATTCTGAAGGAGATCAGCCCTGGGATTTCTTTGGAAGGAATGATGCTAAAGCTGAAACTCCAGTACTTTGGCCACCTCATACGAAGAGTTGACTCATTGGAAAAGGCTTTCATGCTGGGAGGGATTGGGGGCAGGAGGAGAAGGGGACAACAGAGGATGAGATGGCTGGATGGCATCACGGACTCAATGGACATGAATCTGAGTGAATTCCAGGAGTTGGTGATGGACAAGGAGGCCTGGCGTGCTGCACTTCATGGGGTCACAAGGAGTCGGACACAACTGAGGGACTGAACTGAACTGAACAGAACTGAGCTTGTCCACTGGGCTTCCTGGTGGCTCAGTGGTAAAGAATCTGCCTGCCAAAGCAGAAGTGGGTTGGATCACTGGGTTGGGAAGATCCCTCGGAAAGAAAATGGCAAGTCACTCCAGTATTCTTGCCTGGGAAATTCCATTGACAGAGGAGCCTGGCTGGCTACAGTTGATGGAATCACAAAAGGGTTGGGCACAACTTAGTCACTAAACAACAAACTTGTCAACCCAGATGGACTGATACACAGTACTTCAACACTAGTTTCAAGAAACCCATTCTTTGTAATCTTTACCTGATCACCTCTCCAGGCATTGTTAGTTTTTTCCTTCAGCATCTCTCTCACAATACTTGTCATTCTATATTGCAATGATTTGTTTTCATCTCTACTCTGACATGGACTAAACAACTAGAGAATATTACTTAATAAATCTTTTTGTATTTTGGTATTGCACATAGAAGATACTTATATTATCAAATTGATGCAACAGCTATGGTGATCAAAAGGAAGGAATATATCTAAGAGACTTTGGTCCCAGTGAGTGGGAAATGATTTCAATTCCCCCAACCCAGATGGGGAAACAGTGGAAACAGTAGCTGACTTTATTTTTGGGGGGCTCCAAAACCACTTCAGATGGTGATTTCAGCCATGAAATTAAAGGATGCTTACTCCTTGGAGGGAAAGTTATGACCAACCTAGACAGCATATTAAAAAGCAGAGACATTACTTTGTCCACAAAGGTCCATGTAGTCAAGGCTATGGTTTTTCCAGTAGTTATGTATGGATGTGAGATTTGGACTACAAGGAAAACTGAGCACTGAAGAATTGATGCTTTTGAACTGTGGTGTTGGAGAAGACTCTTGAGAGTCCTTGGACTGCAAGGAGATCCAACGGGTCCATCCTAAAGGAGATCAGTCCTGGGTGTTCATTGGAAGGACTGCTGTTGAAGCTGAAACTCCAATACTTTGGCCACCTGATGCAAACAACTTACTCATTTGAAAAGACCCTGATGCTGGGAAAGATTGGGGGCAGAAGGAGAAGGGGATGACAGAGGATGAGATGGTTGGATGGCATCACCTACTCAGTGGACTTATGTTTGGGTAGACTCCAGCAGCTGTGATGGACAGGGAGGCCTGCATGCTGCGGTTCATGGTGTCACAAAGAGTCAAACATGACTGAGCGACAGAACTGAACTGAGGTAGGTTTGTCATAGCTTTCCTTCCAAGAAGCAAGTGTCTTTTAATTTTATGGCTGCAGCCACTCTTTGCAATGATTTTGGCGTCCACGAATATAAAATATGTCACTACTTCCACTTTTCCCCCTTCTATTTGCCATGAAGTGATGGAACTGGATGCCATGATCTTAGTTTTTTTATGTTGAGTTTTAATCCAATTTTTTCACTCTCTTCTTTCACATAAATCATTTAAATATCTTAATTTATCTTTAATCTTCTAATTAATCTTTTTAAGCTCTTTTGTAAAATGATCATTTTAATAAATTTCTTTTACCTTGATGGATATATTAGAATCTACTTTTTAAAATACATTTGAGAATTCTCTGATAGTCCAGTAGTTAAGACTCCCTGCTCCCAGTGCAGGAGGCACAGTTTCGATCGCTGTTTGGGGAACTGGCATCCCACTCCAGTACTGTTGCCTGGAAAATCCCATGGACGGAGAAGCCTGGTAGGCTGCAGTCCATGAGGTCACTAAGAGTCAGACCGACTGATCGACTTCACTTTCACTTTTCACTTTCATGCATTGGAGAAGGAAAAGGCACCCCACTCCAGTGTTCTTGCCTGGAGAATCCCAGGGACGGGGAGCCTGGTGGGCTGCCGTCTATGGGGTCGCACAGAGTCGGACACGACTGAAGCGACTTAGCAGCAAGATCCTGCATGCCACATGGTATGACCAAAAATAAATAAATGAAATTTAAAAATTATAAGGAAAATATTAAATTTCTGTTTATAGTCAACTAAAGTTATGATGTAGATTTGAAGTTTTGGGAAATTTGAAATCATTTCCCTACTCACTGCTCTTTTTCAAGTCCATCCTTCCCAAAGATGCTCAAAACCCCAGTTTTAGTGACTTCATATCATTTTAAAATATTTGTGATTACAGGACCCTGATATTATAAGAAAAATATGCAAACTAAGGCTAAGAAGAAAGCATATTCATCATTTGTCCATTATAGAACTTATACCGTGAAAACTTAAAATGAATAGCTAAAAAAAAAAAAAAAGGAAGATGCCATGTGAAATAGTCTATCAACATCAACGTGCTGAAGCAGAGAATGGAAGACTGAAAAATTTCCTTAATTCTGTGCCTCAGTTCACATCTTACACTTCGAAGAAACTCTGCGTGTGTGCAGGCTCAGTGCCTTCAGTCATGTCCAACTCTGCCTCCCTATGGACTGTGGCCCACCAGGCTCCCTGTCCATAGGATTCTCCAACCAAGAATACTGGATTTGATTGCCATGCCCTCTTCTAGAAGTTCTACTTCTGTTTAAAGTCTCACAAATGTTCTTTTGATGACAAATCCATTGGCTTCTGGCCCTTACTCTCTTTTTTTTTTTCCTTACTCTCTTAAATCTTATTCAATAATATGACATCTCAACACTGTCATGCCTCCTAGATAAGAAATTTCTTTTAAAGTTTCCTTGGTCTCAAATATAGAGAATATGTATATTCTTGTATCTGAAGGAGTTCTAGTTTCCATTTGGGTAGGAGGTCTTTGGTTTTTGTTTATCTAAAAGGACCATTTTAGTGTGGTTTTCTCAGAAGACATCTGTCCAGAATTCTCCATCTCTTGTCAGATAAAAAACTTTTGCAACTTTAAAGTGATATTTTTCATTGGTTTTTTTTTCTCCCTAACTTTCTACCTACCAAGGTTCCCCAAATCATAGGCTTCTAGCTTCAGTCTGGGCATCACAGATATTGTGTGGGACTCAGTGTGATTCTTGAATTAAATGTTTCACTTGCCTTATGACAGAAAGCAGTGCTTAGGACAGTCATGAGTTCCTTCTAATCAGTATTCCCTGTAAAATCGATTTTAAAGGATAGGGTCTGAATGAGGATGTCAACCTAAGAAACTAGAAAGGAGATTGTTTCTTCATAGTCTAGTTGAGGCAATAGGACATCATGGAAAAACCAAGAGTTTAAAGCAGCCATATCCAACCTCCAGGATCTAATGATGATGATAGGAGGTGAATAATAATAGAAATAAAAATTAAAAAAAAATGTAATGCTTTTGAAAGGTGAAAGAAAGTGAAGTCGCTCAGTCATGTCCAACCCTTTGCAACCCATGGACTGCAGCCTACCACACTTCTTCGTCCATGGGATTTTCCAGGCATGAGTACTGGAGTGGGTTGCTATTTCCTTCTCCAAAGGATCTTCCCCACCCAGGGATCAAATCCTGGTCTTCTGCATGGTAGGTAGATGCTTTACTGTCTGAGCCCAAACCATTCTCCCTCCCTCCACCCCAAACCCCCCACCCCAGTCTCTGGAAAAATTGCCTTCAATGAAATTGGTCCCTGGTGCCACAAAAATTGGAAACTGCTGGTTTCAAACTATTTGACTTTAAGTCAAATGGACCTAATTTTGATTCCCAGATCAACTATTTGTGATCTATGTGGCCCTATTTAACCTTCCTGAGTCTCAGTTTTTTTCATTCATAAAACAGGAATAATAGTCCTATCTGGAGAAGGCAATGGCATCCCACTGCAGTACCCTTGCCTGGAAAATCCCATGGACAGGGGAGCCTGGTGGGCTGCAGTCCATGGGGTCGCTAAGAGTCAGGCACGACTGAGCGACTTCACTTTCACTTTTCACTTTCATGCATTGGAGAAGGAAATGGTAACCCACTCCAGTGTTCCTGGCCTGGAGAATCCCAGGGACGGAGAGCCTGATGGGTTGCCATCTATGGGGTCGCACAGAGTTGGACACGACTGAAGCGACTTAGCAACAGCAGCAGCAATCCTATCTACCTCATATTTACTCTGAGGATTAAGTGAGGCATATGTTGGAAAAAGCCCTGATGCTGGGAAAGATTGAAGGCCAGAGGAGGAAGGGGCGGCAGATGATGAGATGGTTGGACAGCATTACCAACTCAGTGGACATGAATTTGACCAAACTCTGGGAAACAGTGAAGGACAGGGAAACCCAGCATGCTACAGTCCATGGAGTCACAAAGAGGTGGACATGACTTAGTGACTGAACAATATAAAGCATGTCACAGAGGTAGTGTCTAGCATGTACTAAATTCGAGGTAGCCCTATTTTTAGTTATGTCTTAAAATCAGAGCTGGTATGTCAAGAGAACATTTTTAGCAATTTTGGCAATTAAAATTTTAACATCAAAAGGAAGAATTTCAGATATTAAGTAGAAGGACTGAAGGAGTAACCAGAAATGACACTTCCTGTTCCAAGCAAAGAAAGGAAGGCAATGTGTTAGTGGCTGGTTCAGAAAGAATTCCATTAACTCCAGTAACTTTAATTTAGTTTGGTAAACTGGACTGCTTCTGGGACTTATTTATAAGGCATTATACTGGGAGAAGGCAATGGCAGCCCACTCCAGTACTCTTGCCTGGAAAATCCCATGGATGGAGGAGCCTGGTGGGCTGCAATCCATGGGGTCACTAAGAGTTGGACACGACTGAGCGACTTCACTTTCACTTTTCACTTTCCACTTTCATGCACTGGAGAAGGAAATGGTAACCCACTCCATTGTTTTTGCCTGGAGAATCACAGGGACGGGGGAGCCTGGTGGGCTGCCGTCTATGGAGTTACACAGAGTCGGACACGACTGAAGCGATTTAGCAGCAGTAGCATTATACTAGACACAGGTAACAGATACATGAGGTGATAGATGTTATAGACAAATAAACTTGAGTTTTCTATATTTCAAGTATGTTAGTTTGAATTTTGGTGTCAGTTCTTGAGATTCAGAACCTGGTCTTTTACAGTCAACTTTGAACTTTCCAAAGTGCTTGATGTATTGGGTGCTCTATTTGAACACCTATGTTATCTGTGACTATCTATAGCAATGATATCTTTCTCCAGCTGGGTTACAGAAGAGGAGAACAATGCTCTAAAGAGAGTTTAGATAACCATTTGGAGACTGCACCCAACCAATGATTATCGAGTTACCTATTTTCTTAAGAGCTGTTTACTTTGGGAACAAGCTCTTTAATTCTCTTTCATTAAAATCTCACAATTTATTGCCAAATGCTTTAAAGATCTAACATTACTATATTCATTCCATTATCCTAGACTCTAATTTTTTTTCCAGGCAATAGTACTGGAGTGGATTGCCATTTCCTTCTCCAGGGGATCTTCCCAACCCAGGGCTTGAACCCAGGTCTTCCACATTGTAGACAGACGCTTTACCGTCTGAACCACCAGGGAAGTCCATCTTATGCTGAGACATTGCTATTAGTTTGATGTTTCAGTGGAAAACTCTAAAGAGGTACTATTTTGTGAATTATAGATTCTGTTTTTTGATTCACTTTGTATATAATGTTCTGACAATCAATACATACAATTAGGCCCATAAAAATTTAGAGCAGCTACTATTGTAAACAGCAAATGTACTATTAAAACATGACCATAATAAAAAACTATTAAACTGTTGAAAAAGTACTCATAGTAAACTTTATCTTTTTAGTATATCATATTTTATAGATGATAAATCAGTACTTTTCCATGTATTTAATATTGAAGACATGAATATTTATTAATACTCAAAGTAACAGTTATGCATATCACTTATGGATTTTGGATTTCCAATTTTTAATAGCTCTATTATAAAGATACTTAACACTGAATTCATAGCAATTCTAATTCATCTGTTTTTTTCCCCTCAGAAACCCAAAAGCTATAATAATTATAGTTGTCCTGATAAGTCTCAATTACCAATATATACTACTCAGCAAACCATTTTGGTCACTTGAATTTTATGAATTTTGAATTAATTTGAATTTGAAATTTGGGTTAAGGAAGATTTACATGTAAAAAGTAAACATTATGTTGATACCTTTTATACATTCTTTCATAAATAAAGCTGAAGACTGGAAAAAAACAAGAAATTTTGAGTCAGATAGATTGGAAATCAAGTCTTACCTTTTCAGTTTATCAGTCACATGGCACTGAAAAAGTCATTGGAACTGAACTACAAATTTCTCATGTCTAAAATGAGAATACTTTGATTCTGTGATATGTGAAAGCTTAGAGATAAGGCATGTAGAAACCCTGGCACAAGACTTGATTTACAGTAGGTATTCAAAAGTGGGTGCTGCTGATATTAAAAAATAATATCAAAGAAATAATGCAACATAACAATACTAAAATTGTTAATTTAACTAATCATAATGTCAAGATATAATTTCAGTGTTGAAATTGTTGGATAGCATCACTGACTCAATGGACATGGTATGAGCAAACTCCAGGAGACAGTGACGGACATGAGATAGTCTGGCATGATGCAGTTCATAGGGTTGCAAAGACTTAGACATAACTTAGTGCCTGAACAACAGCAACAAGGCGAAAACTAGCTCTAGACCAATATTCAGCTTTAATATGAAAAATAAGTAGAACTGTTATTTTGTAAACCATAAAAATGTTTTTATTGAATCAAAATTCCCATATTTTAACAACAAAGTTCTCATTTATCCATTCATTCACTTATTCATCTTGAAATCCACAGCCCTTCATAATTGATGTTCCTCTACTTCTCTGAATTTGATTTTCCTCTTCAAAGGGACTATAAGGGTTGCTTGTGAGATTCTTGCTTAGTATATTCTTACTATTGCTTTTATATATTTGGAAAATATCCAGTTAAAATAAACAGGCTTAAGATAGCATAGATTTCCAGTAAGACAGAGGAAAAAATAATTATAATTTTAGAGTAGCCTATTGAAGAGAATATTTATATAGATATATCCAGAGAGATTGATTACATTTTAATTGATTATCCTCATTTAAAAAATGGAGATTAAAATACCAATCTTGGAAGGTTATTCAGAGAATTAAATGTCTAAACAATGTAGGCAATGTTTAGTTCCTGGAAGGTAGAAAGCATTCATTAATTATTAGTGATCATAGTAATTGTAGAGTGATGATGATGATCTAAAGAAGTACCAGGAGAGAAGGATGATTTGACATGATACATTTAGGGCTTTGTTAAAGTTTTCCTGAATAAACGGTGTCATGTTCTGGTATTCCTGCATAGAATGGATGTCCACGACAAACATCCTGCCCCTAGATAATACATATTTTAACATCTAATTATTTAGATGTACTACATAATTAGAAAGCAGGAAAAATAGATCCATAAGTGTGTAAAAATATAAGGGAAATTATCCATCTGAGATGCAGCACATATAACACACATACAATTGAAGCAGCACAAAGTATGATGTAAATCATTTTACTAAGTCAGATTAAAGGTGCTATTACTCATGGTTATGTAATACTATCTGTAATTTCTGTGTTAAACTTGACATTATAAATCCTTTAATCTGCGTATTTAAAAGCTGTTCTATGGCTCATTTTTCAAACAGATTCCCGTTAACACATTTACTGCTAATGAACCACTAACGTGTTCTCTCTTTCTTAGATAAACGCTGTTGACCAACATTATTATTTGCTCCTCATATAATTATTTTTTGGCTTTTTAATTTAATTGCTTCAATAAAAAATACACCAATAATGCATTTTTAATTACACTTCCCAGGTGACCTATGTAAAAAGAGGTTTTATAATGAAGCCACAATAATTAGCCTGTCACAGTCCAGTTTGGGGCTATTGTCTGGTTGTCCTTTCCATGGCTTGTTGTGGCATGACTAGAATTCTAAAGACCTTGTATATTATCTCCCATAATACTTAGGAAGGTATTAAAAATGTGTGCAATACTGGCAGAAGCAGGGTTTCTAATTATTGTCAGCTATTTCTAGTGTGACGTGGTAAATTCCCTTGAGAACATCAACAACAGCCCACTCCAGGGTTTGTAATAGGCCCTAGAGCCTAAGTAGTTGTAGACAGAGCAGTTTCCCTCCGGAGAGATAATTGGTTTACAGAGCAGCTCAACATCTGAACCAAATCCATTTTTTTTTTCCTATTGTGATTTCACTGTTTACTCTAATATACATAAACTATTTTGCTATAATAAATAACATATGACTCATTCTTTAAGAGCTGAGTAAATCGCATGTTCTGCCTCACCTGGAATACTAATGACAATTCTGTCTGCCCATTTCTCATACATGAAATATTAAATATTTGGTTTGTTAAACACACATGCTTACTGTAAATAATGTGTTCTGGCAACTTATTAAATACGATTATCCTTTAGTTTAGTTTTTTTTTTTTTTAATAGATGAAATCTACCTTTAACTTAAGGAGAAATGCAGACAATTTCCTAGAAATGTAAAGGATTGTTGTTCTTATTACCACAGGGCAATCAATTACTGAGAAATATTTGTTAATGTTTGCATTTTACTATTAATAGTAATATAGTGATACTTTATTTTGCAAACAGAGTATATCAGATTCTCCCACATATGCAGATACCTTGCTTCATAGCAATAAATAAATGTATTTTGGCATAATGAAGTTTCAGCTAGACTTGGTGTTATATCTCTAGTCTTTAACAGATACACTGTTGTTGCTGTGTATTATAAGCAAATCCTATCGTAAACGCTTTTCCTTTTAAATTATATCAGATCTTCAAGTCACCACTCTTGTCTTCAATCCTAAAACAAGTAAATGTAAAGACATTATACATATTAGAAGGCCAGGCTTCTTCAGTAGAATCTGGAAACACCTTCTACTGTCTTACACTCCTTTCTACCAGTCCGCTTTCTTTTTCCTCCAATTGAGCAGTATTATAATCATTTCTGTTCCTAGTCTAAATAAGTCTTTCCATGTGTAGAATCTTGTATAATGCATTTGTTACTACTCAGTAGGATAGATCCATAACCATTAATATTTCCTTCTCTATTACTAAAGAGGCTTTGCTAGATAATTTTGGAGAATTGGAATGATAGGATTATTTGCCCAAATTGTATTTATTGTCACATGAATGGGCACAGAGATTAAATCCTATGACTTTCTGGTTTTTATTTTCATTGAAATAAGCAAGTTATCTTCAATGGAAAATAATCTAAAGTGGGAACTAAAACACTATGTTTTTTCACAACAAATTGATTGTTTTTCTTTGTTTTCTATCATGTCTAATAGAAACAGAATCCTTCTCCAGCTCACAGTAAATGGTATAAGTAAGGGGCACCATGATTTAAGGCAAAATCCTTAATCTGTCTAAATTTCAACTCTCTTACATGTAAAAGAATATCAATTTCATAAGGGGGTGACAATAGCTTCTTTAAAGTGCACAAAACATTGTGCTTGAAACAGGATAAGCACTCAATAAATGTTAGTTTCTTTTCCTTCAATTAGTACTTTTTACATTCATTCTTTTTAATGAGGTTAAGACAAAAATGTTCTATAAATAGACATATGATTATAATTCTAATTAGAGATGCAGACTTTGCCCTTTGAAAAATAATCTTCCAATTACTTGTATGCATTTGACGCTATAATGAAATGTATGCCATTTTGATTTTTAAATACCTGTGTTTGTATTTTAATGAAGATTCAATGAGGATTGATCCAAAAATATTTAAGCAGATGATAAATAGCTAGAAAATGGCAAAACAGAGTAAGATTAGAAAACTTTGCTTCATTAAAAAATAATTTCTTAGAGCAGATAAACAAAATAAAAAAATTAGCCATGTGAGTGGTCAAATATCACCTTTTGGCATTCTAATAAACTATTGCTTAGATAGAAATATAAAGCTATCACTAATGGCTATTAATGTGTACATGCTTCATGTAATTTTATAGTATCTTATTTTAATATCTGTAATTTTAATGAATTGCAATTTAGGAAAGAAACAATTTTCATTTACTTTATATAACATAATTATGGATCAAATTAACCCCGCACTAGTCTTAATTACATTTAGTTTCATTTGGCTGATCAAGCAATTAACATGCCAGTGTATTTTGGAAGTAAAAACCAAGTTGTTATAGTCGTTCTTCCAAAAAACATGTACTTGTTCATCTGAAGTGTAGCCACTGTGTAAAATTATTTCTTGAAGTTTTTTTTTTTTTTTTCTGGTTTACTGTACATTCATTGTATTGCTGTTCAAGAATAGGTATAATGAGAAAGTACTGCACCTGGGGGCCTGTTATATGCTACTGCTTAATAATCTCTCATGCCAACCTTTATCTGCTATGTTCAGATTGGTTTTCATGCATTTCTTTTCTAATTGGAACTAATTTTAGGTTTGCCATCACTTGTGATTAAACAGCCTTTTACCACACATATATTTTCTTCCGTTTATGTATTGTTACTTTCACAGTTTTCGTGATAAGAGAATGATTTGTCAGGAAGAGACCATCTTTTTACTCCATTAGCTAAGTTACATCTGTAAGAAGCATAATTTTAAGAGCAATAAAAAATATTGGGTTTAATAATAATAGCATTCAGGACCATATGAATATCACTGCGACTAATCCTTTTCAACTAATTGAAAATGAAAATGGCCCTTTGCAATATGTATGTGTATTGTGAATAATCCTAATTAGGATAATGCAAGGTTATTTTAGCACAGTTCAGAGGCAGGGTACAGTCTCAGAAAAACAGCTCAGCTGAAGTGAAGTCCATTTAGAATTACCTTGGAGCCTATGAGAAAGCACAAACTTTGAATTATGAACACCAAAGATGAGAGGTCCTTTAGAAATCATGGCTTCCCAGTTGTATTTAAACAGGCTTAAAAACAGAAAAGGGCCTCAGGTTTTGATATTTCTGATACTTTCTGGTGAAAAAATAATTTCTAAAATCCATGATATCAGCCTAATATCCATTATAGTATATGTCTCAAAAGGGCTAAATATAAGATATTGAACAAACTCTATGCTGGTATATTATTTGCTCATATTCTAAAACCTTTGTTTTTATATTTCATGATAAGTTTTTTTTCCCTTTTCAATTGGATAAAGACAGTAGTTTTCCCTTATTTCCTGTGACATTTCATATTGTGACTGGATTTTTCAGATTGCATCAGTCACATCTGATTACATTATATCATGTCAAAAACAATAAAAATAAGGTATTTTTCTACTTTTTAATGAAAAAAGCAGGATTTATAGTCTACCATATTTCTTATGTAAATATTCCTTTTCATATATAATGATAGAAACAAAAATATGTTAAGTAAAAAATGAAGGAAACCATTGGTAATTTAAACAACACATACTCATTGTAACTAATTATAACTCACCTGTATGACAAAAAATTATAACTCTACATAGGTTTAAATCTATTACTTATTTATTGCTTTCTTAAAATATGGTTGAAGTTTGAGTGTTTGCAATTGGTAGTGACTAAAGATCCATGTATTTCTTATTAATTTGAACAAGCATTTTAAGAAGTTATGTCATAATCTTAATAAGATACAATAAGAAGTGAGTATTGTTATGTCATATTCACAATAATGTTATATCTTATTCACAATAAGATTTTTCACTCTTTCCACTATTCTTACTTTGCTTTCACAGTGAATTAATCATCCAAGTAGATACTTTGTTAATAAATAAGGTATTTGACTAATAAGTGCACATTTGCTAATTTGAATTTGCACATTTGACTAATAAGTGCATATTGACTATTTTAAATCAAGTTCAAAAAAAAAAACAATGCACAGTCTTTATTAACTTTAATTTCTCATTTAAAATGAAAAAAAGGATAAAATAGAGAAATAAAATCTGGAAATTCTCTTTTTCTCAATGATTCCCAGGCAAAGACCACCAGCAACACACTTGTACTTTATTTTGTGAATATTACTTGTTGTAACTAGAGAAATTGGGTATGTGTGTGTGTTGGGGGTGTTGATAACCCTCGTATGGCAGGCTGCCTTTTTCTAGCTCTTCCCCTGGGGGTTGTGGTGATAGATTCAACATTAGAGCCTAAGGGTTTCCGTGCTACAAATAAAACCAAATACACATGTCATGAATTTTCCTAGATATAAATGAAAAGAAACAAACTTTATGGAGACAGATTAACACTGACAATTTTGAAGCAAATATATAACCCATTCATTATAATTTCTATTGAGTAGAAATATATTCAATATAAAATTTAGATATAGATGAAATAACACTACTGATTTTACAAAAGAATGAAACCCACAGTCAACTGGATATTGTCATTTAAATAATATTATTTTAAAGCAATAGTCTAGAAAGTGAGCTTTACTGAAAACTTGTTATATTGGAAGCTTATGTCTTGAGAGTTTGTTAAATTTTGAAGAGTATGTCTTGGAGAGAATTACATCATTGGTGATACATGAGTTAAAGGCCCAGTTCACATATATGTGTAAAAGATTGGTCTTAAAGATCTTTTGACTCTTAGTTCCAAGTTGTTTGTTTATATCATGCTGAGAAGAAAATTGGTAGGAATCCTCCATTATTAGTACTTACTTATGTGACAGAAGAGCTTAAATAGTTGTGCATATGAGTATTGCTGTTGTTCAGTTACTGAGTTGTATCTGACTCTTTGCGACCCCATGGACTGCAATATGCCAGGCTCCCCTGACATATGTATGTACATAAGCTATTGTTTAAAGCCTTATTATGTAACTAAATGAAATAATACATCAGGATGATAAAAATTATATAGGATTTAAGGAATAAATGAATTTCAACCCATGATTCTGGAGTGAGGGACATTGTGGGAGACTGAGAGGCCTAGGAGCCTGATTCTTCCTCAAATAGATAGGGTATACGTAAGGAATAACACAGTTCTTGAAAGAGTAAAGGCTTCATTAATTTGGAGGAGATAAAGTAGTAATAATTCCTCCCACTCATGTATAGACTTAGCAATGGAGAGAAACATTGTCCTGCAGTGACAGCAGTCACGTAACACTGAACTTGCTTTCCTTGTCAGCTCCTGGGCTGAGTGTGTGGGCTGTTGAATCTTTTAACATTAGGGCCTGGCCATGATGCTGCTAGGTGAAGTTGTTTTACCAGCTATTTAAAAAACAACATTTTCGCAAGTTCACATGGATAATTTATAAATATTTAAAAAATAAATACAAAATATTTATTTGCTGCATTCCTAGCTCCCACATTATGAGAGTCACTAAATCATTTGGGGAGAAGAAACAAAATAATCAATTTTGACACTCTTTAAAGAATCTCTAAGAAGAAAATGTACTACCAATTTTAGGTTTGTAATATTGTTTAGGAATAGATTACTGTAAGTGAGTTTCCCTGGTGGCTCTGATTGTAAAGAATCTGCCTGCAATGCAGGAGACCTGGGTTTGATCCCTGGGTCAGGAAGATCCCCTGGAGAAGGGAATGGCTACCCACTCCAGTATTCTTTCCTGGAGAATTCCATGGGCAGAGGAGCCTGGCAGGCTACAGTCCATGGGGTCGCAAAGAGTCTGACACTACTGAGTGACTAACACTTTTCAGATTTATATAAACTACAAATCTTGGAACCAAAGACTGTCAAGGTTGGAAGGGTTCTTTAGAGTATCTTACCCAACCAAACAAAATCCCATTGTCCCTCAACTTGCTTTAAGATGGTCATTCAGTTTGTATTTCATATCTATAGTGACAGAAGTTTCATCACCTTTTGAGATAGTCTACACTGTAACCACAATTGTTGTGACCAGTTTGACCTCATGAGGTTAGAATAAAGTTAAACCCATCTATGTAAAAGAATGCCATATCACATCATGTTGGTGTTAGTATTTCCATGTAAAATGCTCATTTTTCTATTAATTGTTTCTCCTGGAATGGTTTCAAGTCCCTTTCCCTTTCTAGCCAATTACTTCAGAATTAGAAGAGCCACTCCAGTACTCTTGCCTGGAAAATCCCATGGACGGAAGAGCTTGGTAGGCTGCAGTCCATGGGGTCGCTAAGAGTCGGACATGACTGAAGGGACTTAGCAACAGCAGCAGCAGCAACAGCAAACTCTTCATTTACCCACCCCTTGGCCTGCCTCTTTCACATAAAGATGCACGCAGCAGTAATTTTGTAGTTGTGTATTTCAGTATCTCCCAAAATGGATTCTGTCAAGCATTATTCTCATAAACATACTGTATGAAAAAAATTTTCACAGGACAGATATATTAAAGAAATGTTGCAAATCTGTATGCTTCTTATGAATCACAGTGAATATTTATCATACTAAAAGCTCTAAGAAAATCTTGGGGAAAAAAAAAACATGTTTAACTTTCTGCAGTCTAGTATTCCTCAGACTTCTTTGATCTTTAAACAGTTTTTCAGGTTAACATCTGCTAACATTTCTTTCAACCATTTGTTAAACATATATGTTGATTCTCTATATCTGCATCTCTGTTCCTGCCCTGCAAATAGGTTTATCTGTACCACTTTTCCCGGAGAAGGAAATGGCAACCTGCTGGGGGCCAGTGTGAGGAACTCCACCCATGGCAAAAGTCATGAGGAAAGAAGCTTGGCATATGCAAAGGCGTGATCAAGCCTCAGAAAACCCCCTGTTCCCGAGCATCTACCCCAAAACCAGAGTATTTTACGGGAGCTCTCCCCCATAACCATTTCTCTTGGAGAAGGAGTTAACTTGCAGCTCCAGTTAATAAAAATTCCTGGGCGTGACAAGAGTGTTTCAACTTACAAACTCTGAAGTTTCTCTGGCCTGCCTGATCAGGTTCATCTGGCCACGTGTGATTGTTTACAACCCCCAACTGTGAGAGGCATGGGATGCTTTAAAACTTTCTAAATACAGACTCTTTTGAGAAGTTAGAAGATCATTAGTATAGTGGGTTGATTAGGAATTATATTGGTGAAGGGTTTTTTCATTTGTTTTGTCAATAATTACTGCTATTCCCTGCCCTGGGTGTGACAAGGGTGTCTCAGGTCAAACCTCTCTGCTGACAGACTAGCTTGCTTGTGTGACAACCTCTCAACCATAAACAGCACAGAGAGTTTGGAGTATTAGCATAGGGTTTTGCCATTGTTGAGTCAATGATTGCCACCAGGCCTCCATATCCTATCAATGTATTTGGAATATAGAAAAGGAAATATGGTAGTTTTAGATGTTAGCAATGTTAGACTTTTTGAGTTAATGAATTTTCTCTTTTGTTATAGACCACTGTACCTTGTTATAAATCACTGTGTCCTTGCTATGTAAAAATGTTACTTTATCACTATCTTAAGACTAAATAGATCGTAAAGGGAACATTGGTGAAAGGTTTTCATTTGTTGGGCTGATGTTTGCTGCTAAATCTCCATATTCCCTGCTCTTATAATGAATATACACTATATAATGAATATAACTAGCGTATAGGAGAAATAAGTATTAACCTTTAAGATTAATCATGTTAACCTTGGGTTAAGTAAATTCCTTTCCTAGTTGTAACTCACTACACCCTCACCCTATAGGAATGCAACTTTATTTGGAGGGTGGCACTTGATTTAAGAAAAAATCACCCCTGGAAAAATAAGTTTTCTGTTTAACTGACCAGCATCAGAAAGGGCCATAAAATGTTAGCAGACCTCATGGTCAGAAGATGATGTAAAAACTCATAAGACCTTTGAATAATTTTATATGAAGCACCTGATTGTGACAAGGGTCAGGTCTGCTGACCCCGCGTGACTCTGTATTCATCCCTATGTATAACAAAAGGTATAAAAACAAACCTGAAAAATAAAGAAATGGGATCAGTTTCTGGAAAGCTGATTCCCCCATGTCATTTCTTTCTTGCTCCCCACTTTCCTGGCTGAATTCGCATCTGAAATGTGGGTACTCACCAAGCCTGCTAATTCTGCCTGGGCTTCTAAGATTGGACTGGGGAGGCCTCAGTGCCTCCTCTCCTTTGGGAAAATGGAAAGACGCCTGTGGCCCACATAGGTGGTGATTAGTATTCCACTTAAACCAGTTATTCAGCCTCTTTTTCTCCACTCATTTTCCTACTACACTATCCATTTCTAACTTCTCTCTATATCTGTAATTAAATAAATGTTTTCTAGGGCGCCTACTCTGTCCCCACCTTCGAATCACCCTGGATCCACCGGGGCTGGACCCCGGCAGCAACTCACTCCAGCACTCTTGCCTAGAAAATCCCATGGATGGAGGAGCCTGGTAGGCTACAGTCCATGGGGTCTCGAAGAGTCAGACATGATTGAGTGACTTCACTTTCACTTTCACTTTCATGCATTGGTGAAGGAAATGGCAAGCCACTCCAGTGTTCTTGCCTGGAGAATCCCAGAGTTGGAGGAGCCTGGTGGGATTCCATCTATGGGGTTGTGCAGAGTCCGACATGACTGAAGGGACTTAACAGCAGCAGCAGCAGCAGTGCCATTTTTTCTAGATTCTGCATATATGAATTAATGTATGACATTTGTTTTTCTCTTTCTGACTTATTTCCCTCAGTATGACAGACTCTAGATCCATCCATGTCTCTGTGAATAGCTTAAGTTTATTCCTTTGTATGGCTGAATAATATTCCATTGTATATATGTACCACATCCTTTTTATCCATTCATCTGTTGATGGACACTTAGGTTGCTTCCATGTCTTGGGGACATGAAGACATGGTGGTTGGGGGAAGGGGAGGGTGGGACGAATTGAAAGAGTAGCTTTGACATATGTACACTATCGTATATAAAATAGATACCTAGTGGGAAGCTGCTGTATGGCCCAGGGAGCTCAGCTTGATGCTCTGTGAGGACCTAGATGAGTGAGAGAGGTGCAAGAAGGAGGGGATGTATGTATAAATATAGTTGATTCACTTCATTGTACAGTAGAAACTAGCATAACAATGTAAAGCAATTATACTCCGATGAAAAGTGATGCATGTTGAGAAATACTAGCCATAAATCTATTGAGATGTCAAATTAAAGGAAGAAAGTGGAACAAATATTTGGTCAAGTAAGTTTTTATTAATGAGAGATGTCACATAATAATAAAAAGTCAACAGTATCCCCACAGAGCATTGTTTTTAGCTTTGCTTGCTTGGTTTTGCCCAAGCTCTCCCCTGTGACTCACTGTTTCACTGTTTTGTCCCTGGTTGTCTTGGTCTACATAAGTGTTATAGCTTTGTGTAGAACTATAAGTCAGAGAACATTTCTAAGAGCTCTATGGAACCTTAAAACATCATAAAAAGATCAAAACTGTACTGTCATTTTTAAAGACGGGAAATGGATGGGGAAGAATTAGCCAGAGCAAGTATTAGAAACATTCATCCTCCTTCATTATACTTTAGAGACAAATGGTTATGTGTTAGTCATTCAGTTGTGTTGACTCTTTGTGACCCCATGGACTGTAGCCTTGCCAGGCTCCTCTGTCCATGGAATTCTCCAGGTAAGACCACGGAGTGGGTTGCCATTTTCTTCTCCAAGGGATCTTCCTAACCCAGGGATCAAACCCAGGTCTCCCACATTGCAGGCAGATTCCTTACCATCTGAGCCACAGAATGTTATAGCACCAACTCCTTGCCAGACAAAATTAATATAACCTAAACCCTCTGTTCATATTTAATAATTGAAGATAGTTTATTGTCAAGTGGAATTTAATAAAGAAGTTTCTAGGAACAGTTCCTTTCATTTGGATGGCAAGCAATGGGAACAAGGCAAAATCTTAAGCCACTACAAGAAGAAAAAGAATCCTGTTATTTAAACTTTATTTTATAAGTAAATGCTAGGAATTGTGGCTTTCAGTTGATATTTCCTTGTTATAATTTGGCAGTATTTGCAACAAGGGTTTAATACTTTTGACCTTTGTTTTATTGCTTAGCAGTAGTTTCACGTGCAGTTGCTCAGTCGTGTCTGACTCTTTGCAACCCCATGGACTGTAGCCTACCAGGCTCCTCTGTCCATGGGATTTTCCCAAGCAATAATACTGGAGTGGATTGCCATTTCCTTCTCCAAGTAGTTTCATAACTAACAACTAAACCAAATCAGAATGAGCACACATGGTAGAATTTAGAGAGAATACAGTCCGTTTACTTCTGACAAGGCAATATAAAATTGCTCTGTTGCTATAAATGGTTACACTCAAATCAAGGTTTTTCTGCATTGTTTGATTAGACAATATTTTAAGAATTAAGAGAAAACATTCCTATAATAATGTGATGGTTTGATAGACTAGGAAATGAGGTTTCCTTTTCTAAATCTCCTGTTTTTAGAACATTAGGCAATACTCTCCATAATGATAATTACTATATTTCTAAATTGAGGAAACTGGTAGAAAATAAAATCTCCTTTGTTGGCAGTCAGTAAATGTTGGGGAAAAAAAAAAAAAAAACCCTGAAAACAGAATCAGCAGGATTCCTCAGAGTGTGGAACTGAGAAAAGGGGACTGACTAAGATGTTGCCCAACAATAATAGTTTATGAAGTGCAGTGTAATGTGTACATTATGATTCTTTCTCTCTCTCTCACACACACACATGCATGCACACCATCTCTGATAATATATATTGAAATTTGATAGGAGAATAAAGTGAAAGCAGCCTTCCCTTATTTTATGGTCTCTAAAATTGGAATTTATAAGAAATAATTTCACATAAAATATGAAGAAAGAGATGAGAATGTCTCTGCTTTATTTCAGTGTTATGACTGAAACTAGAAGAAATAGACTGGAAGATGTTATTATACTGAAAGACATTCAATAAATCATGTGAAAAGTGTTGGTATTGTTAGATTGAGGACTGTTATATGTAAATTTTCCTTAACATAAGCATCTACTTAGAGCTACTAGCTTCCTGTCTTGGGGAGACATATTGTGGGAGTTTGAATCCCAGTTCTCCCACTTATTAGTTATGTGATTATAGGCAAGTTATATACACCTCTGAACCTCAACCACTGGTTATTTGTACATAAAAGAGGTGTTACTATGCCATCTGCACTGTGCTGATATCATGGTTTACACGAGATTCCAGAGTGTCTTCCCTGTTGTAAATATGAATAAATTCTATGCTCTTTCCTCTCCACCGTGTCCTCTTCCCCCTCCTTCGTGTCTTCCTTTCGCCTTTGATCTTTCCTTCTTCATCATCTTGTTGTTCTTCAGTTGCCTGCCACTGCCTCCCCGTTTAGAACTGCCGTGTGACTTCAGCTGTCTCTTGACTCAGCCTCCACTCGATAAAAGGCAAATGTGGCACAGCTGCAGTGGCCAGAAAGAGACTGCTCTTGATAAGTGAATGGAAAAGAAACATGGGAGAGAGGCCTGGTGCCTCAGCTTCTCAGCCTTGCTCCTTTCATTAACTCCACCTTTAATGTAAGTCTAATGATGCAGGGAAATGATTCTGAAGGAGCCTCTCAGAGCAGCTGGCTGGAAGACAGTGATGGGAAGTGGGTCTCAGGCTGACTGGCCTTGCTACCAGCAGAACGGTGTATGTGGTACTCTCCGGCGGGGGGTGGGAGCAAGGGATGTGGGGAAAGAGTTAAGAATTCAGTAGCAAAAGTTGAAGAAATTATGAGGATTCTGACATTTAAGAATTTCTTTTTGCAGTGCCTTATAATTTTTAAATGTCAGAGAGAATTGGAGTGGCTATTAAGTCTGAGATCTTAGTACAGAGTTAAGTCAGTTTTATTTTTTAGAAACGGCTTATTTATTTCTAGGAAGTAGGCATCACACTCCAAAGTGACCGTTGTTTCCCCTCATCTATAACTACTCTATCATTGGTTTTAATACCAAGGGCAATAATTTCAAAGACAAAGCAATAAGAACAAAAGCAGATTCACTTTATTGGCTATGGGTTTTTTGTCTATTAGGGCAATAAAACAAGAAAGAAACTCTCATATTTGATGTCTTTCACATCCAAATAGCTTTATTATTGAGAGTGTTATCGATAAGTAGCATTAGTGCACCTATTCAGAGACCCCCAGGTCACCTTTGGAGTAATATTGATATTTAGGCTTTTATAGTAGTCAGCTAGGCTGTAATATGGTATTTTTCAAATGTAAATCCAAGAGGGGAAAATCCAGTAAATTTTCACTTAATTTGCTATCGATACAAGGCAAGAACTTCCTAAAATTTGTAGTAAACAGCAACTTACTTATTATGTGACTTGCTGGTAGAAGGAAGAAATTCTGATACTGCTCTTGAATTCTTTTCTGTGATCTTTGTAGACAAAGAATTTTGGAATGGTTGTTCCCCATATTTAAGGCTTTGTTCAAAGGTCATATTGTTAATGAAGTTTTCCAGGACTCCCTCAGGTGGGAGCACTATCATCTCCCTACTCTGAATTTCTAATGTTTCATCTATACTTCTCATGCATTTCCTATTAGGTTCTACCTTATGCTATTGTTTTTTTTCATACAATTTTTATTTTTCCTACTTAAATGTTAGTCCAGGGAAAGAGGATATTTGTGTTGTTCACTTTTACATTCCCCATACTGCTTTACCAAAAATAAATACTAAGATTAGTAAAATGTGTGAATGAGTCAGTATCTCCCCACTTGAGGTCTGTCACAGGGGACTAACTGCAAAAGTGTCAGTCAGGAGCTCAGTTCAGTCGCTCAGTAGTGTCCAACTCTTTATGATCCCATGGACTGCAGCACGCCAGGTCTCACTGTCCATCACAACAGCCAGAGCCTACTCAAACTCATGTCTATTGAGTCAGTGATACCATCCAACCATCTCACCCTCTGTCATCCCCTCCTCCTCCTGCATGCAATCTTTCCCAGCACCAGGATCTCTTTGCATCAGGTGGTCAAAGTATTGCAGGTTCAGCTTCACCATCAGTCCTTCCAATGAATATTCAGGACTGATTTCCTTTAGGGTTGACTGGTTTGACCTCCTTGCTGTCCAAGGGACTCTCAAGAGTCTTCTCCAACACCACAGTTCAAAAGTATCAATTCTTTGGAGCTCAGCTGTCTTTATAGTCCAACTCTCACATCCATACATGACTACTGGAAAAACCATAGCTTTGACTAGATGGATCTCTGTTGGCAAAGTAATGTCTCTGCTTTTTAATATGCTGTCTAGGTTGGTCAAACTTTTCTTCAAAGGAGCAAGTGTCTTTTAATTTCATGGCTGCCGTCACCATCTGCAATGATTTTGGATACCAAGAAAATAAAGCCTCTCACTGTTTCCATTGTTTCTTCATCTATTTGCCATGAAGTGATGGGACCACATGCCATGATATTAGTTTTCTGAATGTTGAGCTTTAAGCCAACTTTTTCACTCACCTCTTTCACATTCGTCAAGAGGCTCTTTAGTTCTTCTTCACTGTCTGTAATAAGGGTGGTGTCATCTGCATATCTGAGGTGATTGATATTTCTCCTGGCAATCTTGATTCCAGCTGGTGCTTCATCCAGCCCAGCATTTCTCATGATGTACTCTGCATATAAGTTAAATAAGCAGGGTGACAATATACAGCCTTGACGTACTCCTTTTCCTATGTGGAACCAGTCTGTTGTTCCATGTCCAGTTCTAACTGTTGCTTCCTGAACTGCATACAGATGTCTCAAAAGGCAGGTCAGGTGGTCTGGTATTCCCATCTCCTAAAGAATTTTCCACAGTTTGTTGTGATGCACACAGTCAAAGGCTTTGGCATAATCAATAAATCAGAAGGAGATGTTTTTCTAGAACTCTTTTGCTTTTTCAGTGCCAAAGTGAGACACGTACATACACCTATATCCACACATTTGACACAGTTTTTCCATAAAGAGGTTTTTAAATGTCAGAATAAAGAGTGATCCCAGAGGTTATCCTTTTCCACTATTTGTCCATATTTTGCCAATTAAGATGCTAAAGCTCAGAGAAACTGAATAATAAAAGCAGGATCAGTTCAGTCGCTCAGTCGTGTCTGACTCTTTGCGACCCCATGAATCGTAGCAAACCAGGCCTCCCTGTCCATCGCCAACTCCCCGGAGTTCACTCAGACTCACGTCCATCGAGTCAGTGATGCCATCCAGCCATCTCATCCTCGGTTGTCCCCTTCTCCTCCTGCCCCCAATCCTTCCCAGCATCAGAGTCTTTTCCAATGAGTCAAGGTCAAAAAACACATAGTGGAAGTGCTTCTGAACTGGAAGAAGGCTTAGCTATTACACTGTTTGATACCTTCACTATTTTCTGAACTACTTATATATGTGTGGATGGATGGATTTCTGTATATATGCATGTCTCTATTATTTTTAATCAAATGACAATGCCAGAGAAAAAAATGACTAGTAAAGGTCATATCAGATTTATTGACAGAGCCTGGACTAGAATACCATTCTCCCACTCACATATTATACAGCCTGGGAAAAATATTGTTCCTCTCATGCATGGACCCAGTAGCTACTTCTCCATTTGGCACAAACAAATGAGCTCACAGATGTTATATGGGAACTAGAACTGTATAAGAATGCTCAATATAAATAGATCTCTAAGACTTAGGTGAGACAACACAGATCCAAGATGGCAAAACAATTTAAAACTTATGCCCTACTTTCTACCTTTATGTTAAAATCTCACTTTCCTCTTTTTCAAAGAAACTTTCTAGATGTCATTGCATCTGATCCTCACAACTGTGAAGAAGACATGCATTCTCACATTCACTTCTCATCTTTGAGGAGACACAGAGAGGTATTTCAGGTTATAAACTGAATTGGAGATCAAACCAGAATTTGAACCTAAATGTTTAGGTTGTCCTTTTCATTTTTAGTTGTTGTCTCTGCATTTATGTGAATGTACATAAATAATGAGGAATGATTTTTGTTTCTAGAGACATGCTAACAAGTATCCTAATGAAATACTTTTAACTGAGAAAATCAAAATAATTTGTGAACTTGCAACATGACGATCCAGTGGCCATAAAGTTAGAAGGCCCATATTGTGTTCTTTATCCAAGAAGAGGTTCAAGCCTAAACCTTCAGTCTATATCTGTTTAGTGATCGTGTTTTTACATTGTTTATTGGGTATCTTAGTAGCTTTTTATGTAACTAACAGTAACAACAAAATTAGACACAGAGAGGTATCAATAGTATGTGGAGACCTGGATAAACAAGGCTGAGAGTCTGTGCTATCTTCCCAAATTCTTTGACATACACACACACATATGTATATATATATAAACATATCCTCTAGGGATATTTAAAAATTTAACCATATGTGTATCATTCTATAATTGGCTTTTTAATTTCATGTTATGGTTTCTATAGTATATTTAACCATGACTCCTATTAATGGATATTTAGTTTTGTTTTTTTTTCCTTTTATAGACTAATATGTAATGGACATTTTGCCCCTTATACCTTTATAAACCTGTGTCTGTTTCCATATGATGAAATCTTACCTGTAGAATTGCTGGGTGCTGCATGTTGGGTCTCCCAATAGCACTCTCTAGGTAAGATTGCACTTAGGGAGGTATATCAAGAAGTGCTTCTGGGGCAATGCCTGTGGATTGGAAGGGGAGGAAGCAGAACTGATGAGGAGTTAGCTGCCATGCAGTCTCAAGGAAACCTCAGTAGGCCTTCCAGGAAAATTTTAAACTGGGATGACCCTGGGATGGCTTGAGTTTTCTTGTGCTGGAGTGAGGTAGACGATGGATGCTGGCTGCCCAGGGAAGGAGGCTGGCCCTTGAGCAAGGTGGTTCTCTTCAGACCCCCAAAGACTGTTGACAGCTGAAGGCTTTCTGCCAGCAGCACTCCCAGCAGCTGGGGCAATGAGTTTCTGAAAGAGGGTCTGAGTCATAGGCAGTGCATGTCATATAACTTGATACATATATAAATTGATAAATTGTTACCAGATCCAGATTACCATCCCCAAATTTGCTAAAATATACTAATTCCATCAGCGATGTGTGGAATGCTTGTTGCCCCAAATCTTTAACAACATATATATGGAATTTAGAAGATAGTAATGATGACCCTATATGTGAGACAACAAAAGAGACACAGAGGTATAGAATGGACTTTTGGACTCAGAGGGAGAGGGAAAGGGTGGGATGGTTTGGGAGAATGGCATTGAAACATGTATACTTTCTTGTAAGAAACGAAGCGCCAATCTATGTTCAATGTAGGATGCCGGATGCATGGGGTTGATGCACAGGATGATTCAGGTAGAGGATGTGGGGTGGGAGGTGGGAGGGGGCTTCGGCATTGGGAGATTGTGTTCACCTATGGCTGATTCGTGTCAATGTATGGCAAAACAAATACAGTATTGTAATTAAAAAAAAATAACAACATGAAGAACTATCAGTCTTTGTAATGTTTGCCAACCTGATAGACAACATCTTCATTGTTGTTTTAATTTGCATTCATTTATTAATGAGATTAATATCTTTTCATGTATTTAAAGGCCATGCATATTTCTTCTTTAGTTACTTGCCAGTTTATGCCCCTTTTGTCATTTTGTATTATGCTAATCTTTATACATTAAGGATATTAACCATTTCTTTGTCACATATGTTGCATGTGTTTTCTTTAGTTTGTAATTTCTTTTTAATATTCTTTATGTCTCCTTCAGTGTAGTATTTTATATAGTCAAATGTATAGGTCTTTTCTACCCTTTAGGGTGTGCACGTGTGTGCATACTCAGTTGCTCAGTCATGTCTGATTTTTTGTGACTCCATGGACTATAGCTCTCTAGGCTCCTCTGTCCTTGGAATTTTTCAGCAAGAATCCTGGAGTAGGTAATCATTCCCTTTTCCAGGGGATCTTCCTGACTGGGGATCGAACCCATATCTCTTACATGTCCTGTATTGGTAGGCAGATTCTTTACCATTGAGGGTCCTTTCTTATTCAAGCTTATAAATATATCTTCCTATATACTTCTTATTATTCATGGTATATTAAATCCATTTTGAATTTATTTTTATAAATATGTGTAAGAAGATCCTACAATTGGAAGTTATGTTAAGGTGTGAAGATACAATAGATACCTTATGTTAAAGCATCTAGAGGGACCAGAACATGATACAGCCACTCAAATTTTATATTCTAATGACTTCAGGACTCTTCAACTTCTTGACTGCATCAAGGATGGAATTAAGGTCAAATGTTGCTGATTAAAGTAATTGATATTCTTGAGACAAAGCTCCTAGTGTACTGTGCATCTTACTATCATTATCAAGGGGAGGGATGATGTAGGTGGGTCTCCCTTTACTTTAAGGAGACTATTTAGCAAATTCAGTTTGTCTTACAAAATTTCAGGACATGATAGATAATAATTGTCTGGTGCATGGTGGAGAACTTAAGGGACAGGTGACTAGTTTAATAGGTTCTTTGATGTTAGAATGAAGGCAAATTGCTGCCAATTGGCTGATTTGCATTCTAGAGCAGAGACAATTTCTCAGAGCAGAGATTCCTGAGTGTTTCCTATAATCAAAATTTTCTTCACCGTGCCCCTCAGCACAAGAGCATATACTAGATGGAGTCAGCTTTGGTCTTGTCTTTTAGAGTCATCAATTTGGGCAGACAGGTATCAACAGACTTCAGACCACATTTAAAGGAAAAAAGACAAAATTAGTTTATAATTGTAACTTATGAGTCCTGTTTATTCGACATATTAGTAGTAGAGTGATGTGAAACAAGGATCTAGCTCTTTTTCTCAAATTTTGCCAATTTTTCAATATTACTTATAAATGATGTGCCCTTTCATTCACAGATTTGAAATACTATCATTTTAATATAATAAATTTAAGTTCCTATACTCTACATTGTTCCAAGGATATAATCATTATTTTGCATGGTCATATTCTTTTAATAAAATGAGTTTATAAAATATTTTAATATATAATTAGAGAAATCTATTATCAATTTGCTCCAAACATTTTTGTTTATATTATAACATTTCTTTTGTTTCACAAATGAACAAAATAAACTTCAACTTGATCAACCTCCCAAATTGTAGATATTTTATTGGAATTATAATAATTTACAGAATATTTTGGGGGAGATTTGACATCTTTTCTAAAATTTAGACTTCCTACCTACTTTATATGTCTTCCATTATATTCCTCAATAACTTTTTATAGCTTCATAGGAAGAAAGAAATTCTTACTATACTCAAACCTCAGCATCTTATATATTAATTATTATGATGAATTGAATCATTCTTTCTCAAACTTGCAAACTCCATTTCATAATTAATATAATTATGGCTACTGGTAAATACTTAACAGGTAAATCTCTAGAAGAATTTAAAAATCCCTGATTTTAGAATTTGCTGATTTTCATGGTGTAAATATTTCTGCCATGGTGAATTTCAGTCTTTAAGCATCCATACCGCTAGATGTGGAATTAGGAAAGCATGCTGAATTTATTCTTGTAAACTGTTATAAACTGATTCCAGTACATTACTGTTGCTTAGATCTTTTCTAGTCAAATAATTTTTAAAATGATTACAATCAAGTATTTATAAAGTTCAAACTTTATAAATAAGAATTTAGAACCTAAGAATTAAAGTCTAAGAACTTAAGAATTAAATTTTAGAAAAAATCAAAATATATTGAAATATATATTTCTTGGAATTTATTACTCACCACTACTTCTGGTATACATTAGTTGTGAAATCGAGTGAAATCGCTCAGTCATGTCCGACTCTTTGTGACCCCATGGACTGTAGCCTACTGGGCTCCTCCATCGATGGGATTTTCTGGGCAAAGGTACTGGAGTGGGTTGCTATTTCCTTCTCCAATACATTAGTTAGGGGAATATTTAAAGTAATGTGTCTTGGTCTCCCTCTTGGGGGCTCCTGATTTTGTGGTTTTCCTTTTCCTTTTGGGGCTTAATCTTCGATTAGACTTGCAGATGAGTGAAAGTTACTGCATTCAGCATGGGAGTCCACCAGACTCAACATGCTTAAAGTCTCCACTGAAGTGTTCAGGTTCTCTAAGCCAAATAGACTTTGAGAGAAGTCATTTAAGATATAGAGTTCTTATAAAATTCTCAAAGCTTCTTGATGTGTTCTCTGTTGGGGCTGCTCCCCTTCATTCCTTCCAGCTTCTTCTGGTTGGATTTTTAGGTGTCTGCATCAGGTGACAGTGGAAACTCACAACATTAGGGATGCTATGGAAGTTAGGTGGCGTTCTGAACGTTTTGGTTTTCTGTAGTCATTTTTTATGATAACTCAAATTTACCTGTTATGCTGCTAGCCTCATTCTCTCATCTCTTTGTGTCTCAATCAGAAGTCATTAGTGTTCACTTACATTAAGTGAATATTAAGGACAAATGCTGCATCCACTTGTTTAGGGCTCAACTATTAACATTTGATTCCTCTGTCATTTTCTCTGCTACCTTTTTTTTTTTTTTTTGCCATCCCAAACTTAGTTTATAGCATCTTTTCAAATATGACTTCATGCTTGAGAGTTTTCCAGACTTTTGTTTGGAAAATGGTTCCAGTTACTTTTGAGGTAAGCCCTTACTTTGTCAGGCTTATGAGTTTGCTTTTACTGTTGTAAGAAACTACCAGAGACTGGTTGGCTTAAACAATATAAATTTATTTCCTCATAGGTTTAGAGACTAAGAGTCCAAATCAAAGTATGTGCAGGGTTGGTTTCTTTTGAGATCTCCCTCTTTGGCTTGTAGATGCCATCTTCTCCCTGGGTCTTCTAGTGGTCTTTCCTCCCTCATATCTGTGTCTTCATTTCCTGTTCTTTGGATTAGGATTCACTCTAATTATCCTGTTTTCATTTAATTACCTCTTTAAAGATTCTGTTTTTAAATAATTGTCACTTTCTGAGGTACTAAGGGCTAGACTTAAATACATTTTGAGAACCAACAGTTCAACCCTTAACACCAAGGTTGAAATTAAAACTATTATCTGTTAGTTGATACTTTACTCAATCTGCCTGCTTGATAAGATGTAAACTGGTTGCCATCCTTAATTCTGTATTTCTTATTTCTATATTTCCTTAGAGTTTTCAATAGTATTTGAGGAAAGGAGGAAGTTAAACATGTAAACTTGGATTGATACCTTTATACTGAAGTCTTCTGATGTTTTTCAATGCCTGTGTAGGGCACAGAGAGGAGAAAACATCTCACTAGTTATTGCTGAAGTGTACTCATCTACCCCAATCCTGAAGGGCATGACTTGTGCGTGTTCATGTGCATGAATCCTCAGTGAAGAAGAAAACTGAAATTCTATCACATTTGGTACTCATTTGAATTGCTCCCAAATGTTTATAACCTACCTTTTAAATTAATTAAATTCAAATATAATGAAATAGCAATACTCTTTTCAAGTTAACTATGAAATATAGAAGGAATATTTATGAATTTTCTGAGATTATTGATAGCATACCACATATTACTTTTTCTTACAATTTACATATAAATTTAAGATATTTCTGCCTACTTGTATCTAATTGTTATCTTATTTTCTAGTCATATCAAGATATAAATCTTTATAAACTACGCAAGCACTGTTAACAAAAATGGTTAAAAGTGGGTCTTAAGGTTTCATATTGTAAGAACATCTTCCATGACTGTATTCTGCTCTTCCCTCTTGAAGCCTCAGCCCACACAAATAATACAACTGCCTCCTTTAATTAAAATAAGAAAATATATTACTTATAAAGCTTAGTCTTAAGCAGAGCCACATACAAAATCTATAGTTCCCATAATGGGAGATACACTGTAAAATGAAATAAAATGATAAATTGATAAGTACATGGTATTGTTATTTGTTCTTTTGTTGCTAACTATCTTTATCACATAGCAAGAAACTATAAAAGAATTATAAAGTCCCTGTTTAATAAAAGGAAAACTGTGAATCATGTAACTTATGAGATCTTATGGTTTAAAAAGTTCTTGAAATTAAAATTCTCTGTAAATCTTTTCATCCTTGACATAATATTTTTCTTCTCTTTATAATAATTAACAAAATCCTTTTGGATAGTTTCTCCAGTTATTTGTTTCAGAAGAGCCAAATTATTGAAGGTAAAAATAATTTTTAATAACATATACTTTATTTTATATATGTCCATGGATGTTTTGGTCATACATTAGAAAAATGAGAACAAATATATTATGAGATAAACTTTAGCTACCAAGTAAGTATTCCCAGGAGGGGAAGAAAAAGAAATATGAGCTGCTAACTCTGGGAGGTTTTCAAATCCTCTAATCTGTTTGAAATTACATTGATGCTGTTATTTAAAGATTAGAATTTTGTTATTGTTGCAATCAAGCCACAGTCTGTTTTCCCTACCTGTACTATTTTAACAGTTGTTAAAACTCTGGAATCAAGATTTCCTTTCTTTCTGCCTGAAGTACAGTTGAGTATTTCTACATACCATTGCATTTGCCTCAATTGAAAGTTTCACATTTCTGCTTATAAATTATATGTTTCCTGGGGGTGTGGAGGGAGAAAGGAATGTGGAGGTATCAACTTAAATGGGCTACGATGCTCACATGTATTTGACCGTATGAATGGATGAAAAGCCTCTTTGCCCCATAGCTTTGTGTATAGATTTCATATTAAATTAAAAAGACAGTAGTGTAGAGAGCTCTATTTAGAAAGCTATTCACACTCAAAGCATTTTCAAGATGTTTCTGCCACAATATAAAAACAGAAAAAGTGGACTATTGCTGATTGTGTTTATTTATCCAAGAGGCTAATGTGTAGGAACATAAAACCTAATGCCTGCTCCTTAGGGAAGCAGGCAAACTTTAGCAGACTCTTGGCATAAGCCCCACCTATTAAGGCAATTTTAAAATTTGCTGTCACCAAGCTTGGTCCTAAGGACCACATAAGACTAGATTGAACCCATTCTAATTCTTTGAGTGATGGAAAGCCAAATAATCAAAATAGTACTTGCCTACTAAATGTCAGATACATTTCTCTGATTCTTACAACCATCAGCTTCTCTGCTAAAGTAGTATATTTCAGCCTCTTTTATAAAGGAAAAAAAAAAAATGAACTCAGAGAATAATGGAGGTGCCAGGATTTGACCACAGGACTGACTGTTTTACTCAAAAGCTTTACTGCTGATTCCAACTCATGTAGTTATCTCTGAAATATCAAAAAGCCGTACTGATCCCATAGCTGTAGTGACTGCAGCGCATGTGAAGTCACAGAATGGGGGTGAAGTGCCGCTCAGGTGAGTTGCAACTCTCAGCTTCCCTTTGGCTCCTCCAAAGAGATTCAACCAAGTGGTTGTAACCAAAGAAGTGAGTGCAAACATCTATATGTAAATTCTACAACCCACCACTCAGTGACTTCCCATCCACCATGCCCTGGAAATACCTCAGATGAATAGCAAACATGCTGAGATTCATAGATACGAAATATCTGAGTAAATTCTTAAAGTAGTGTGTCTACACCCTGGCCCAAGTTGCTTATTTATCCTCCTCCCAGCCACTCCACTATGCTTTTAAGCATAGGATGGTGGTAGTTTAGTTCCTAAGTTGAGTTTGACTCTTGTGACCCCACAGAGCAGGCTCCTCTGTCCTTAGGATTTTCCAGGCAAGAATACTGGAGTGGGTTGCAGTTCCCTGCTCCAGGAGGATTTTTCCCAGCCGTTGCGTCTCCTGAATTGCAGGCAAATTCTTTACTGACTTAACTCCCAGGGAAGCTCTGTAGGCACAGGGATCCTCTACATTTCAGGAACATCCTTTGCCTGACTCCTCTGGATCTGTCTTCTGCTTCTCTTCATTTGGCATAACAATATTCTGGCACTAGCATTTCCAGGACACATCATGTTCTTCCAAACAGCTGTGTCTTTCATCAAGATGACTTCTCTGTTTGAGACACTAACACTGCTAGCACATTCTTGCTAAACTTAGCTTGTCTGCTTGGGGTCCAGATCAAAGACAATCATCTCTGTGGCTCCTTCTGGAAGTCTCCAGAAAGACCAAAGCAATCTTCCTAGGTTTCCGCACATTATGTATTCATCTTCATTATGAAAATAATTTTCCAAAACAATGGCTGGTTTTGATTTTTCATGACTATCTTCTCATTTTATTCTAAAACACATTCTGTCAGAAAAGTACTCTCCCTGCTTAAGTTGGTGACTAGATCAAAGTAGACCCTCACTAAGATTTATTTAATTAATTGTTGTGGTTCTGTTGCTCAGTTGTGTCCAACTTTTTGTGACCCCATGGACTTCAGCTCTCCAGCCTTACATGTCCTTCATCATTTCCTGGAGCTTGCTCAACCTCCTGTCCATTAGTCAGTGATGCCATACAACCATCTTATCCTCTGTCATACCTTTAACCTCCTGTTTTCAATCTTTCCCAGCAACAGGGTCTTTTCCAATGAGTCTGCTCTTCACACCAGTTGGTCAAAGTATTAGAGCTTCAGCCTCAGCATCAGTCCCTCCAATGAATATTCAAGATTGATTTCCTTTAGAATTGACTGATTTGATATCCTTGCAGTCCAAGGGACTCTCAAGAGTCTTCTCCAACACCACAGTTCAAAAGCATCCATTCTTTGGTACTCAGCATTCTTTATGGTCCAGCTCTCACATGCATACATGACTACTGGAAAAACCATAGCTTTGATTATCCACACATTTGTTGGCAAAGTAATGTCTCTGCTTTTTAATATACTGTCTAGGTTTCTCATAACTTTTTCTTCCAAGGAGCAAGCATCTTTTATTTTCATGGCTGCAGTCACCATCTGCAGTGATTTTGGAGACCCAAAAGTAAAATCTGTCACTGTTTCCATTGTTTTCCTATCTGCTAGTCATGGAGTGATGGATGCTATGATCTTCGTTTTTTGAATGTTGAGTTTTAAGCCAGCTTTTTCACTCTCCTCTTTCACTTTCATGAAGAGGCTCTTTAGTTCTTCACTTTCTGCCATAAGAGTGGTGTTATCTGCATATCTGAGGTTATTGATATTTCTCCTTGCAATTTTGATCCCAGCTTGTGCTTCATCCAGCCTGGCATTTCATATGATGTACTCTGCCTATAAGTTAAATAACTAGAGTGACAACATACAGCCTTGACATACTTCTTTCCCAATTTCTAACTAGTCCACTGTTCCATGTCCAGTTCTAACAGTTGCTTCTTGACCTGCACACAGGTTTCACAGGAGGCAGGTGAGGAGGTTTGGTATTCCCATCTCTTGAAGAATTTTCCATAGTGTGTTGTGATTCACACAGTCAAAGGCTTTAGTGTAGTCAATGAAACAGAAGTAGACATTTTTCTGGAATTCTCTTGCTTTTTCTATGATCCAGCAGATGTTGGCACTTTGATCTCTGGTTCCTCTGTCTTTTCTAAATCCAGCTTGAATATCTGGATGTTCTTGGTTCACATACTGTTGAAGCCTCACTCAGAAAATTTTGAGCACTATTCTGCTAGCATGTGAGATGAATGCAATTTTGTGGTAATTTGAACATTCTTTTTCATTGCCCTTCTTTGGTACTGGAATGAAAACGACATTTTCCAGTCTTGTGGCCAATGCTGAGTTTTCTAAATTTGCTAACACATTAAGTGCAGCGCTTTCATAGCATAATCTTTTAAGATTTGAAATAGCTCAGCCTGAATTCCATCATCTCCACTAGCTTTGTTTATAGTGATCCTTCCTAAGGCCCACTTGACTTCACACTCAAGATGTCTGACTCTAGGTGAGTGATCACACCATCGTGGTTATCTGGGCCATTAGTTCTTTTCTGAATAGTTCTTCTGTGTGTTCTTGCCACCTCTTCTTAATATCTTCTGTTTTTGTTAGGCCCATGCTGTTTCTGTTCTTTTTGTGCCCTTCTTTACATGAAATATTCCCTTGGTATCTCTCATTTTCTTCAAGAGATCTCTAGTCTCTCCCATTCTATTGTTTTCCTCTATTTTTCACATTTTTCACTTAGGAAGGCTTTCTTATCACTCCTTGATATTCTTTGGAACTCTGCTTTCATATGGGTATATCTTTCCTTTTCTCCTATTTAATTAATAACAGAATAACTAATATAGAAAATAAAGTTACAGTCTCCTCTTTCATTTGGTTTTTCTTTCACAAAAGAACCAATATCTGTACCATCCATATATTTATTAATAATGAAAGTCCATTCTCATATTGTGCACTACTTTGTACATAAAGAGTACACCATAGGATTCCCTGGTGGCTCAGTTGGTCAAGAATCCACCTGTAATGCAGGAGACTGCCTGCAATGCAGGACACATGGGTTTGATCCCTGAGTCTGGAAGATTTTCTGGAGGAGGAAATGGCAACCCACTCCAGTATTCTTGCCTGGAGAATCCCATGGACAGAGGAGCCTGGTGGACTATAGTTCATAAGGTCCAAAGAGTCAGACAAGACTTAATGAATAAGCCACCGCCACCATAGTGGCAAGTTTCCATTTACAAGAAAATTTTAAAAGATAAATACTGCTAAGAACTGTTCTGTTTTTCAAAAGTTTAAAAACAAGAAGAAATCATTCTGCATTTAAGCAAATTGTATTTGTTCTATGATATTTCGTTTCAGTGCTCTTTTAATTTAAGCATTTTGAATTGTGACAACATAACAATAAAAGTCAATGGACAGTATGTTTACTACTTTTCATTAAAAAGTAGAAACTACCAATTTTTTTTTGTTTTTAGTCACTCAGTCGTGTCTGTTTGTGGCACCATGGACTGTAGCCTGCCAGGTTCCTCTGTCCACAGAATTTTCAAGGTCAGAATACTGGAGTGGGTTGCCATTTCCTCCTTCAGGGCATCTTCCTGACCCAGGTATTGAACCTGGATCTTCCCTGGTGGCTCGGACGGTAAAGCGTCTGCCTGCAACGCGGGAGACTGGGGTTCGATTCCTGGGTCGGGAAGATCCCCTGGAGAAGGAAACGGCAATCCACTCCAGCACTCTTGCTTGGAAAATCTCATAGATGGAGGAGGAGCCTGATAGGAATACAGTCCGTGGGGTTGCAAAGAGTTGGACACGAATGAGTGACTTCACTTCACTCCCTACATTGCAGGTAGATTCTTTACTAAGCCGTGAGAGACGTGTGATTATAGTCTAAAACGTGCCTTAACCGTAAGTCCACATTACTCTTTTCCAATCAAATGTGGTTTTCCAATCACACCAGGTTTTATGCTTAAAGATATTTAAAGTTTCTTACAGCTAAAACATTTTCTGATTTTATGATCTTGCATTATAACATTATTGCTATCAGCATAAAACTTCACAAGTTACTAAATGCACTGAATGCTTATTCTGACTCTTTATACGTTCTTATGGAAGTTATATTTTTGGTCCCTTCAATGATGAGACCATAAAAACTTAAAGGCAGCCTGTGCTTCTCTTAAGGACTGAAAACAGTTCTGAAACATCTTGTCTTTTGACAGAATGGTGAGTGTCTTGCCATTGCTCCTCTAGACAGAAGCAGAAAAAGTACCAACAGAATGCTGCTTAGTAAGCTCTTCAACCAAAAAGATTTTCTTCTGTGCTATCGTGTCAGTTCTAGTAGTCCTTTTAGATTTTTTTCTCATGATTTTTCTCCCTTTGGTATTCACCTTACCTCTATTTGCTGTCATAATTATTTTACGTGAATCATAGACACCGGGACTATGGGGAAAATGACAGGTCATTGTATTCAGACCTCTGCACCTAATGCATGCTATTGCCAGACAGTTTTATTATTCCCTTTAGAAATATATTTAATCTCTTTCTGAATGTCTTATTGATGTTTCCTCAATGACCTCTTTGGGTGGCTATTCCATTGTTAAACTGCTCTTGCCTTTAGGACACTTTCTCTTATAAGTAATTTAAACATGTTCTTATTTCTTGTAAAACATTCAAAGTCAGCCACAAATGAATTGTCCGTCTACTGTACATTATTTTTTTTCTCCTCTAGTAAAATATCACATGTCATGGGAGGCAAGCTCTCCATTCAACATGTAGGCCATTCACAGGAAACCTAACAGGTTTATGTCATTCCTTTATCTGTAAAAGAAATAGCTAAATGTTCCTAAAATTCCTCCTTGCTCTAATATTCTGTGACCCTGTGATTTCTACATTTGGTTGTGGTATTTCTAAATTAGTCTCTGTCCCACAGTTTGCTATGCCTTGGAACTTCTAAGTCTTGTGTTCTAAAATATATTGCTTTTAACCTTCACCCATCTGAAACTAAATTTTATCTTATAGAATTAATAATACCTACTTCAGTGAGTTCCTATTATGTATGACTTTATATTAATATTTATATATTTATAATTACTCTCCTAATGATATTTTCTAGAATTTTGTTGGAGTTAAATATATATACATACATATACACAAAACATGGTCCACTGGAGAAGGAAATAACAAATTCCTTCAGTATTCTTGCCTTGAGAACCCCATGAAAAATACACATATACACACAAACACAGAATATACATCTAATTTATTCCATTGGAACCATTACAACACATCCCTTTTTCTTCTTTAGCCATCACGTCATTTTTTTTCCCTTTCTTTATCAAGAATTTATGAGGACATCTGTCCCATGAAAACACCTTACAGAGCTCTTGTGCTGTTCTCTGCAGCAGTATTTTCCAATACTTTTTACTTTTTATGGCTACCAAGAATGCTGTTTTTCTTTCATATATTTCTAGAGCTAGCTGATGTTTTCAAAATAAGAAATATGTTTTACTCTTTTAAAAACTTAACTTGGAAAGTAGACTATTTAATTGATAATCTCATATTGAATAGTTTCTTTGTGGTAGTTTTTGTTTATTATAGATTAGGTGAAACCATCTGTTAATAATAGTGAAGGGACTGGGTTCTCATACTGCCTATATAAGGTAAAGTCTAAACCTACCATGAGATTTAGTTATTTATTTTTTTGTTAATAGTATTGAACTGAAAAACATTTCTTGATGTGCTCTTTAGGCAACATTTCCAGATGTTTTACTGAACAAAGTAGGAAACTAGCAGGTTCTTAGGGCATCTGACATAAAATCAGTTCAAAACAGTCCCCAACTTTATATTGGGTAAATCTACAAACCTGGTTAAAGTCTATGTGTGCCTTAGTGATTTGGAGCTGCTACCTAAAAACCATACTTATATCTTCCTTCTCATAGCCGTCTCATCTCACTTTGTTTTGAGCCTTCAATTTTTGGAAAGACTATTAACAATGTCTCTCCTCCTAGTCCTGTATCTTCTCATTAAACTCATCTTCCCACCTCACTATCCTACTCCAGACCTGCACTGTCTCAAACCATCCACAATAATGTGATTTCTCTGTGTTTAAATTCAGTGGATGCATCTCCACCCTTATCCTACATAACCTACCTGAGCACTATTGCCACTATTGACCATTATCTTCTTGAAGTTTTTCCTTCCACTGGTTCCTGAGACATGACTTCTCCCTGGTTTTCATCCTACTTAGGCTGTTAATTGTTCTGACTCTAGAAACAGACTGCTTGTGTTCAGATTCTGACTCCTTCTATTGTTGTGACTTCAAGAGTACCAATCAGTAACCCTGGTAGTTCAGTCAGTAAAGAATCTGCCTGCAGTGCAGAAGACCCAAGTTCAGTCCCTGGGTTGGGAAGATTACCTGGAGAGGGAAATGGCAACCCACTCCAGTATCATTGCCTGGAAAATCCCACGGACGGAGAAACCTGGCAGGCTATGGGTTGCAAGAGTCATACACAATTTAGTGACTAAACCACCAACAAAGATACCAATTAGATTTCCTGTGTAAAATAGTGAGGGTAACATGGTATCTACTGTTGTGAAAATTGAAAGAGCACATCTAGAGGCATTAAGAACATTGCTAGCATCCCTGATAGCTCAGTTGGTGAAGAATCTGCCTACGATGCAGGAGATCCCAGGTCAATCCCTGGGTTGGGAAGATCTGCTGGAGAAGGGATAAACTACCCACTCCAGTATTCTTGGGTTTCCCTTGTGGCTAAGCTGGTAAAGAATCTTCCTAAAATGTGGAAGACCTGGGTTTGAGCCCTTGGTTGGGAAGATGCCCTAGAAAAGGGAAAGGCTACCCACTCCAGTATCTTGGCCTGGAGAAGTCCATTGACTGTACAGTCTATGGGGTTGCAAAGAGTCAGACACGACCAAGTGACTTTCATGTAGATTTGCACATTGATGCAAAATCTTCTACTCTCAATGACTGTTGAATAATGCCTCTGTATTTTACAGTACATGGGTATAGAGTGGCTAGAAGAAGATAGTAAAACACTGCCTAACCATGCAGAAAGGGTGGAGAAAGCAGGGAGTGGAGGACAGGACTGAAATCTATTATCACATATCAAATAATAGTAACATATTTGAGAAGGTAAAACATAACAGTAACCAAGAAATATCTCTTAGTCATCCACTAGGAGGCCTGGATTCCTGTCACCAGCACTATCACTGCTGCTAAGTTGCTAAGTTGCATCCAACTCTTTTGTGACCCCGTGGACTGTAGCCCAGAAGGCTCCTCCGTCCATGGGATTCCCCAGGCAAGACTACTGGAATGGGTTACCAATTCCTTCTTTAGGTTATCTTCCTGACCCAGGGATTGAACCCATGTCTCCTGCTTGGCAGGCATATTCTTTGCCATTGAGCCACTAGGGAAGCAAAAATTAATCACTGCCTAATCACTTATAAAGGACCAACTCTCTCCCTTTCCAGTCTCTGTGGTCTGAGAGGCTTTCAGCTCCTGAAGTATAGGCTTGACACTGATCTCGATTTAAAAACCCTTCTAATTACAATGAGTATATTGAGAAGGATGAAGAAACCATAACAGCTTCAAGTGTATGAGTTAAATGGAAAATAATCCTGGTGGTCCAGACAAAAAACCTGGCCAAGGTCTCTCCTTGCCAGATTTACGGCTATATGTGCTTTCTTGGTTTTACTGTTAGGTCCATTGTGTAGGTGGAGAGAGCCTCTAGGCAATCTCAAAGACTTTTGTTTTGACTTGAATTCTCTATTACCTACTACTACTGTTTGAGGAGACGAATCCCTCCACGTAGGCACACACATGTTCCGCCCCATGGCCAAAAGATTATATGTTTGCCTGTGTAACTGCCAGGGTTCTCTCTTCTTAATTAATTATATGAGAAGAATCATTTCATGGGTGAATCAAAAGCCATTCTATAGTCCCTTCCTATCTTTTGGATGTCATTGTTATTGCAGTCTGTCCTCCTTTTATGGGTTTGTGACAACTGTCAACCTTTCCTAATATAATATTGGAGTTCTTAAGACAAATATTTAAGCATTAATAGTTATTTTCATAAAGAATCAGTTTTGATGTACATATTCAATCATCTTTTGTTGTTAATAATATAAATATTAGGGTATAGCCAACAAATTACAAAAATTGGTTGTTAAACTAAGAAACACTTCTTAATCATTGGTAAAATGTTTGTAATGTTTAATAATTTCCAGAGTTTGTAGTTATTGGTGGTTAGGGAAGGTAAAACCCAGTTGGATAATTCACCACAAGATGATTTTTATAGCACCTGCAAAATACAGCTGTGGGTTCTTTCTTTAGGTAACGTATGCTTCTGTGTTTTTGAACTGATGACCTGCTTTGCACTTCTCAAATAGTAGCAAAACAAAATTCCCTCTGAATCGAAGAAATTTTAAACATGTCAAATACTATGTGAAATTGAGAATTCTCTAAGGCAGAGGAATCCACTTTTAAGAGGGTAGAGAAATAAGCAAAATGACCCAGACAGAAAACTTACCCTAAGACAGAAAATAGCTGGGAGTGGAAAACCAATTCTTCAGAGGACAAAGATAGGGAGGATAATTGGTTCAGAAGAAAAACTTCTACCTGAAGTAGAGAGAAAGCAGGTTGATAACCCTTGTGGAACTGTGAAGGAAGAGAACCAGAGCTGGCTTCATAATCATGGAGAGTGGAATGGCCCCCAGTATTGAGACTCTATTGTGGAAGTTAAAAGATGGAAGAAAAGGACACCACTGTTCACTGAGAAAGGAATGAAATGTTTTCAGGCCGAAGAAAATTCAATACTGGGGTTGAAACTATTAGAAATAAAAAGATACATGAAACACTAGATGGAAAACCAACAATTAATAACTTTTAGAGAGGTGACTGAAAGAAATATCCCCCAAATCATTGAAGTTATTCACATTTCTATCAGATCTAAGTGTATCATTTCAAGATAAATGAAATCATCGATCATTTTTCTTTTTCCTACATATCAGTTTATAGGTATGCATTGAACATTTACACATATCAAACTTGATGCCTGCAGAGACTACTCGATGTTATGTGAGATAGTTAAGCAGTTAATCTTTGAGCTGCTACAACTGGAGAAGGGGATGTGCATATGTTTAAAAGTGTTATGCTGACAATGGAATGATATCTACATTTCTTTATAAATCTAGGAATTTTTTCTGTTTGGGCTACATATGGATTTTTTTTTCTTTTCAAAAGCAAGAAGAATAAAACCTTAATACTGGAGATTATGAAATTATAGAAATAGAGACATAAATAAGAACATTTCAAATAGATAAGCAATTCTTACAGAAAATAGATACCTTTAAATACCATTTTAAAGCTTATGTATTAAAATTGGAGAGTGAAGGTTTGAAAACTAATTTTAGTGGCACTATGCAAAAGGAAAACCATCTCAATATTGGAGGACGTTGGACAAAGAAAGTGGACATTTAGAAGAGAATCATTAGAAGCTGAATGATTCAAGGGGAAAATGCATGTCTAACTCACTCTCTCATAATGTTATCTCCCAGCCATATCTGTGTAAAGACTTTCTTTAAAGGCAAATCAGTGCTTTGTGGGTGTGAATTTAAAACTAAATAAAATACAATAATGCAGTTCAAGAGACATTGGGAGTTCCTCTGACCTTCAGAAATCTAGTGAACTTCTCCTTAAATTCCTGTCCATTCCAGAGTCGATGGAAATCAAAACTTCACTGGAGTAAATGATGTTGGTGCCCTGCCCATATCGCCTCATTCAACTTTCAACTTGTAGCACCTGCATATTTGCCTCTATCTCTTGGGGCAAAAGTGCCAAGAAATAGCCTCTGGGAGTAGTCCTTAACCAATGATTGACAGCAATGATACATAAATACCCCAGTCCTTTGGGGGAATAACTCTGAGGTGTGTGTTTCACACTGGCTCCCTTTTCCCCAACAGGATTAAGTCCAGTCACCCACAGTGGTAGACGGCTTAACAAGGAACATTTTTGGGCTGCCTTTCCTTCCTTGTCTCATTTCCTTGCTTCCTACATGGGATTTCTTCTCCTCCCAGATAAACTATTTGTACTGGAACCCTTGTCTCAGCATCTGTCTCTGGGGGCACACAAACCATGGCACTCTCTCTGAGACTTATGCATACTCCCAGGGCCTTTACATTTTTAGAGGCCCTGTGTCCTCATAAGCTAAACAGGGGCGGAACTCAACCTCTTCAGTTCCCAAAATAAATACTCACTCACAACTTTCACAAATTTGAAAGACCTTATTGAGAATTTAGAAGACTCCCTAGGAGGAGCCACCCCTTTCCAAGAGCAGCTTTTCTCTCTCTGCTTTCCTTTCCTCCACCTCCCTTGTGCGGATTGCTTGGGGAATTTCAAATTCTTCTCCCTTTTGATTACATACAGCAATTTTTTCTAATTTCTTCTTCCTATCAAGGCTTAGTGCTGGTAGCCAAGGGCTGGGAATCCTATCCACTATTTAAAGAAACTCTTCTCCTTTCTTAATGATAGCTTTTTCCCCTAAAGAGACTCTAGAGTCAGCAGTTAAAACAATAGCATTGCTGCACTTTGCTATGGTCACAACCCTACTGTATAATCTTTGTACTCTTCTAGTTATTGTTATTCTTATATACAATAAGAATAAAGTAGTTTTTCTTAAAGTTCTGAATAGTTATCTAAATCAATCCACCCTACTTGACCAGGGGTGGAATTAAGTTCTATTGGGCTTGAAGTTGATACAGTTTGGGGTGTGCTTTAAGAAGAAAAAAATACAAAATATGTTGATAAGCCTTGGAAAGTCAGACACAACTCAGGAACGACGTTAAATACCTTCACAGTAGATCAGCCTTGGTACCTGGCTTTGTTACAAAGAATTGGCAAGCCAGGAATATAGCACCTCATAAAATCACCTCTTATAAAACAACCAGAACACTGACTGCTTACGGTTTTCCAGGGATTGTTCTAAGCAATTTACTAGGATTAATTTCCTTAATCTATTTTTATCCCAGATTTAAAGATGAGGAAACTTCTGAACAGATGGGTTACTTAACTTGACAGAGGCCATGCAACTAGTAAATGGCAAAGCTATAGTTTGGTCTGTGATAGTATATCACAAACAGCAGTCCATATAGCCTCTATGCTATAGTACCTCTGAAAGCTTCGTTCTTGGCCCCTAAATAGCTCACCATCTGTGAAAAAAAGTATGCATCAAAGATAAATGCAGCATAAACAATATACTCTAATTGCCTCCTTCATATTACGTTCAGAGATAATTGAGTCAGCCACGTACTCAGGAAGATGGTTCCCAAGGGTCTACTTATCTCACAGTCTTCCTACAGGGCAGTCAGACCAAAAGGAAGCACACTACTTGATTCCCTTCAGTTCAGTTCAGTCATTCAGTCGTGTCCAACTCTTTGCAACCTTATGAATCTCAGCAGGCCAGGCCTCCCTTTCCATTACCAACTCCCAGAGTTCACTCAGACTCACGTACATCAAGTCCGTGATGCCATCCAGCCATCTCATCCTCTGTCGTCCCCTTCTCCTCCTGCCCCCAATCCCTCCCAGCATCAGAGTCTTTTCCAATGAGTCAACTCTTCTCATGAGGTGGCCAAAGTACTGGAGTTTCAGCTTTAGCATCATTCCCTCCAAAGAAATCCCAGGGCTGATCTCCTTCAAAATGGACTGGTTGTATCTCCATGCAGTCCAAGGGACTCTCAAGAGTCTTCTCCAATGAAAGTGTCCTGAAGCCAACAACAAGAAAATTAGAGATACCAAGGGAATATTTCATGCAAAGATGGGCTCAATAAAGAACAGAAATGGTAGGGACTTAACAGAAACAGAAGATATTAAGAAGAGGTGGCAAGAATACACAGAAGAACTGTACAAAAAAGATATTCATGACCCAGACAATCACAATAGTGTGATCACTCACCTAGAGCCAGACATCCTGGAATGTGAAGTCAAGTGGGCCTTAGAAAGCATCACTATGAACAAAGCTAGTGGAGGTGATGGAATTCCAGTTGAGCTATTTCAGATCCTAAAAGATGATGCTGTGAAAGTGCTGCTCTCAATAATCCAGCAAATTTGAAAAACTCAGCAGTGGCCACAGGACTGGAAAAGGTCACTTTTCATTCCAATCTCAAAGAAAGGCAATGCCAAAGAGTGCTCAAACTACTGCACAATTGTACTCATCTCACATGCTAGTAAAGTAATGCTCAAAATTCTCCAAGCCAGGCTTCAGCAATACGTGAACCGTGAACTTCCAGATGTTCAAGCTGGTTTTAGAAAAGGCAGAGGAGCCGGAGATCAAATTGCCAACATCTGTTGGATCATTGAAAAAGTAAGAGAGTTCCAGAAAAACATATATTTCTGCTTTATCAACTATATCAAAGCCTTTGACTGTGTGGATCACAATAAACTATGGAAAATTCTGAAAGAGATGGGAATACCAGACCACCTGACCTGCCTCTTGAGAAACCTATTTGCAGGTCAGGATGCAACAGTTAGAGCTAGACATGGAATAACAGACTGGTTCCAAATAGGAAAAGGACGATGTCAAGGCTGTATATTGTCACTCTGCTTATTTAACTTCTATGCAGAGTACATCATGAGAAACGCTGGGGTGAAAGAAGCACAAGCTGGAATCAAGATTGCAGGGAGAAATATCAGTCACCTCAGATATGCAGATGACACCACCCTTATGGCAGAAAGTGAAGAAGAACTAAAGAGCCTCTTGACGAATGTGAAAGAGGAGAGTGAAAAAGTTGGCTTTAAGCTCAACATTCAGAAAACTAATATCATGGCATCTGGTCCCATGACTTCATGGCAAATAGATGGGGAAACAGTGGAAAATCACTGCAGATGGTGAAGAAAGAGACGACAGAGGATGAGATGGTTGGATGGCATCACCGACTCAATGGACATGGGTTTGGGTAGACTCCAGCATTTGATGATGGACAGGGAGGCCTGGCATGCTGCGGTTCATGGGGTCGCAAACAGTCAGACATGACTGTGCGACTGAACTGAACTGAAGCCAAGAACATGTACATTAGCATAGGCCTGTTAATCTGTACAATGTTGTAATAATACAAGTACTACAGGTCCAAATATGGACTCCTTGAGACAACCCAAATTCCCGAGTTAGTAAATGGGCCCGGAGTTAGTAATAAACCCCTACTGAGATTGTAATAAATACCCTCTGCAGTATTTTTCCAACTTATACATAGCCACTACTGCAATTGCCTTTTGTCAGCTATACTTGATTACACAATCAATCTTCCTATTCCTGTTGAACCAAAGGAGAACTCTTCAACCTGAGAAGAAAAATATTTTTCTTCCCAGGGAACTCATAATTGATTTTAGTATATCCCTGCTGAGTTAGGAGCAACTGTGAACTTACAAGTATGGGGTGCCACTCTTCATGCACCACCCACTCATGGTGGTGACTGAGAGGCAGAAAGAACCAGTTCACAGAGAGATAAATTACCAATTAAATTTCTTTTTCATAATGTTCAGCTGCATATTTTATCCTTTGGGGTTATAATGTACTTCTGGATTATTTATAATGTTGGGATTTATATCTTAAACTAACTTGAGTTCATTTCTATTAATTGCATTTTACAGTCCTAATTAATACAGAGATATAACCCAAAATAAACTTAGGTTTACTTATGTTTTTAAAAAACCTTTTCACTAAGTTTGTCACTGTTTGGAATGGAATTGTAACTAAAAGGTACTACAACACTTTTTAGAATATTATTAACAAAAGCCAGAATATCCAGATTAATCTATGACCAGGGATATGTCTCACAGTGATGTGGCCAGGATGGTAATTTCTGAAGGCCGTGTAATTTCTCAAGCTAAATTGTATTAAATGTGTCTTTGCTAGATACTTCCATAATTCCATGTTCCCCTTTTAAAGACTGAGGTCATCTTATTTTTAGTCTCTTCAAGTCATTAATATTTTTGTTTCCTTTTCACAGAAACTTTTGATAATGAACCCTTGCTTTATTAGAGCTTGGAGCTTTTTAAAAGTTCAGTTTCACTGTGAAGTCAAAGTCTTAAAATTTTCTTATGACTAAGTGATTTTTGTGTTATTTTCATCTCATTTACTAGACAAGTTTTAGCCTTACGATGGCACCCCACTCCAGTCCTCTTGCCTGGAAAATCCATGGACGGAGGAGCCTGGTAGGCTGCAGTCCATGCGGTCACTACGAGTCGGACACGACTGAGTGACTTCACTTTGACTTTTCACTTTCATGCACTGGAGAAGGAAATGGCAACCCACTCCAGTGTTCTTGCCTGGAGAATCCCAGTGACAGGGGAGCCTGGCCAGCTGCTGTCTATGGGGTCGCACAGAGCTGGACACGACTGTAGTGACTTAGCAGCAGCAGCAGCAGCAAACTTTGACTTGATATTTCACATATATGCCTATGAATGTGTACATTTCTGCATGGATTTATTCATGTAATAGTAACTGTCTAAAATACATGATTATACTGAAAATAGAAGCAAGTGAAGATCATTAACTTATTAAGTAAAAATAATTTTTAATCAGGTGTAATCCATATGTGAATATTGTTTTGAAGTTCCAAAGCAAATTTTTTCTGGGGGTACAGAATTTTTCCTTACTAATGATGTCTATTTTGGTTGTCTACCTGACTTTTGTTAGATTTTCTGTTAGTAAGAATTTATGCAGGTTTAGAAGAAATGGAAAAAATATTTTAAGGCAAATAATGTCACTTGTTAATTTATCCAAGCAGATGGTGATATATTTTAGTCATAAAAATTGAAAAATGGGTTTGTATTCTCTTCATATTTTGTTTCCTGAATAGTTTGAAAGATTTATTATCCTTATACCTTTTAAAGGACAGTAAAACAAAACTACAAAAAAAAAAAAAAACCCACATAGATTTGACTCTTCCAGGAAGAGCTAAGAGTATCTGTATATCACTATGGTCTCCATTGTTATTTCTCTCTTTAAGCTCATATTTAAATTTGGAGCTGCATTTCCTATTTAAAGATACAGTGTAACAGAAACTACAGGAGCCCTCAAGCCATGCCATTGTACAAATCCAAACATAAAGACTGTGTTCTTGCATGCCACTAACAAGACTCACTGGGGAAAATGAAATTTTGTATTAACTGATTGTAATTTTCTTGTACCAAGCTGAGCAAACCATATATAAAAAGTAGAACTACAGTTAAAGCTTAAAGAGCATGCAGGTCAGGACAATAATTATGCAATAAATATTTACTTGTGGAGCATGTTTTTTCATTGATTTTGACTGTTCTGTATAAAACATTATCATGAGTGAAATATGTATAATGTATGGGAACCATTCAATTCTCTTATTATGGTTTTATCATGTAAGTAGTTACCCTGGTTTTAATCTTTTAATTTTACTTTTTATTAGTTTTGAATTTCATGTACATTAAATCATACTGTCTGTATATTTTAATGAATTGCTGTTTCCATTAACTTTATGAGTTTTAAAAAAATGTGTCAATTTGTAGATCATTTATATTTTCTGCAAGCGATAGTATAATTTTTAACATACATTGTTTCAAATATACTGTTAAATCCATTATACTCTTGGTAAATACTGTTTAGATTGTTTTGAAGTTTTAAAATTTGTTTATTTTTAGCATTAATGTATTTCTGTGAACATTGTGTATATATCTCTGAGTTCTACATCTGGAATTAAAATTTCTGAATCAAAGAATATGTGTACTTTTAAATTTATTAGATAGTGTAAATCATTTTGCAAAATTATGCTACTCACAGTTTCATTCATATATGAGAGTTTCACTATTCTAAATCATTGTCAAGATTTAGGATTACCAATATTTTAATTAAAATCTGATTGATATCAATCAAATTGATAACTGTACTGTGAAATACAGTACATATTTATGAGTTTAATTTTCTCTGATTACTAAGGAAGTTGAATATCTTTTAATATGTTTGTATGTCATTTGTTTTTCATCTTATTGAGCTTTTGAACTTTTTATTGATTTGTGGGAGTTCTTTATATATTATAAATGCTAATTCTTTGTCTTGTGTGTTTCATAATTATCTTCTTTCAGTCCTAGTTTGTATTTGTATAGTTTGTATTGTTCTTTTTCTCATTTTCTCATTTAATGAATATAAATTTTCATTTTAGTAAGGTCGAATTTATTTTTCCTTTATGTTTTGTGCTGCCTAAAAGATGATAGTTTTTTCTAAAATATTTAAAAATTTGCTTTGGTGTTATGTTTCTAATCTTCCTGTGTGCTTTAAAGTAGCATTTATTTTTGTTTTCATTTATTTCTGAAGGATAACAATAACCAAACCATTTACTGAATAGTTCATTCTTTCTCTACTGATCTGAATATCTAGCTTTCTCATCCCTTAAATCTACATGTTTTCCTGAATTCTACATGTTTGCTCTCAAACTGTTGCATTGATCTACTCATCTATTCCTATACCAAATGGCACTGCTTTAAATGTTAGCTTTGTAATTAATATTGGTATCTAATAGGATGCCCTCTAACTTGTTCTCTTAAGAGAATATTGGATGTTTGCTATCTTTGGCTTCCCTGGTGGCTCAGATGGTAAAGCATCTGTATACAATGCAGGAGACCCAGGTTTGAGCCCTGGGTTGGGAAGATCCCCTGGAGAAGGAAATGGCAACCCACTCCAGGACTATTGCCTGGAAAATCCCATAGACAGAGGAGCGTGGTAGACTACAGTCCACGGGGTCACAAACAGTAGGACACAACTGAGTGACTTCACTTTATCTTTATCATCATCCTTAATTTAAAAAAAAAACTTTTGTGATTTTGATTGAAATTGCATTGTTATCTATAGATCAAGTTAGACAGAATTCATATTTTTACAGAATTGATTCTTTCTATACATGCACATGCCATGCTTCTTTATTTAAATGTGTTTCAGTAACACTTTATGGAATTTCCTCATAGCTCAGTTGGTAAAGAATCCACATTCTATACAGGAGACCCTGGTTTGATTCCTGGGTTGGGAAGATCCCCTGGAGAAGGTATTCTTGGGCTTCCCTTGTAGCTCAGCTGGTAAAGAACCTGCCTGCAATGTGGGAGACCTGGGTTTGATCCCTGGGTTGGGAAGATCCCCTGGTGAAGGGAAAGGCTACCTTCTCCAGTATTCTGGCCTGGAAAATTCCATGGATTATATAGTTTTCTACAGAGAAACAGTTTTACATAAAACATTTTATAGTTTTCTATGTAAAGTTCTTACACATAATTTTTAGATTTATTTATGGTATTTTACTTTCTAATGTTTTTATAAATTTATATTATGTCATTTTGTTGCATTGATTTGTACTTTTACACCTTTGCATATTGAATTTTAAAATAGTTTTTAACCTAATTTTTTTCTTAAATTCCAACAATTGGCCAATAATATGTAAAAATTTTCTTTGAGAGAAATCATATCATTTGCAAATAGTAAGTCTAATATTTTCTCTACTCAATGGGGAGTTGTATGTTACAATCTCATTAATTTGGAAATTTTTACATATATAATTTCATAAAACCAATATTTAGTAAAAATTTTTCCCTTCTCTCAAATAATGCTAGCATTTAGAATGTTTAGACTCTGATTACCTACTTCCTAAGATGTTATTGTTATACAAAATTTTATTCTGTCTTGATTTTATGCCAACCTCACAAAGTAGTTATGATTACAGTTTTATAGAACAAATATATCTGCTTTAACGTTTTCCTTCATGCAATTGCATTTTCATCTCAGATCTTTCTTCTTCTTGAAAAAAGTACATACATCAAGATTCCTTAGCTTTTTTTTTTTTTTTGCAATTAAGAAATATTTTTTAATTGAAGGATAATGGCTTTGCAGAATTGTGTTGGTTTCTGCCAAACATCAACACTCAGTCAGCCATGAGTGTATGCATGTCCCCTCCCTCTAAAAATTCGAGGATGGCTTTCCTTAGCTTTTGACTCTCAGTTTTCTTCTCTTCTCTCTTCTCCTCCACCCCTTTCCCCTCCTCTCTTTTTCTAAATCCGGAATTAAATGAGAGACCAAGTCAAGTAATTAACTGGAGGAAACATATTCTGGGAAAAGACAATAACAATTCAAAAGTCCTGAAATGGGAGCTTCTTGACAAACCCTGCGAAACAATATAACACTAACAGGGGGAAGGAAGGAAAAGGGAAAACTTTTCTAGCAACTGAATCTATAGGACAGATGTGTTACTAACACCCTTTCTCAACTGACACCAGAATGTGTTTTTTCTTCCAGTTTTATTCATATACAATTGACCTACAGCATTGTAAAAGTTTAAGGTACACAGCATAATGTTTGACTTATGTCCATCATGAAATGATTACCATAGTAAGCTTAATGAACATATATCATCTCATGGATACAAAGTTGAAAAAAATACACATTCTTTCCTTGAGATAAGAATGTTTAGGATTAATTTTCTCAGTCTTCTTATTGTTAAAAAAATTACTTTTTTCTTCTTTGAAGAAATTACATGTCTTTGCTGGACATTTAACTACTTATGTACAGTTATACTGTTATTTAAATAAATATTTTTACCTCCTTTATATCTGTTTTTCTTAATAAGAAATCAGTTCAGTTATCTGAGCAATTATTGCTTTTTGGTAGTCTATTTTATAACTGGCTGCTTTAAAAATCTTTCAATTTAATTATTTCCCTTTTAACCTTGTCTATTTTTGTTGTTGTTGTTGTTATTTCATGAACTTCTACATGTATTTGCTGTGTATTATCTTTTCTAGAGGGCTTCCCAGGTGGCTCAGTGGTAAAGATTCTGCCTGCCAAGCAAGAGATGTGGAAGATCCCCTAGAGAAGGAAATGGCAACCCACTCCAGTATTCTTGCCTGGGAAATCTCATGGACAGAGGAGCTTGGTGGGCTCTAATCCATAGGGTTGCAAAAGAGCCAAACATGACTTAGCAGCTAAAAACAACAATCTTTTCTAGAAATTCTTTTCACACTTCTGCAAATCATTACTCTCTAATTCTTCATCACATGAATAATTCTAGTTTTAAAAAATATGCTAAGCATTCTTATTTATATTCTATTTTATGGTTTATATTTATTCAAACATCTACAGCCTTTGTGAGTTTGATTTTGAGGTTTATTGTTTCTGCTTACTGCTGCTACTGCTAAGTCGTTTCAGTCGTGTCTGATCTGTGAGACCCCGTAGACGGCAGCCCACCAGGCTCCCCTGTCCCTGGGATTCTCCAGGCAAGAATGCTGGAGTGGGTTACCATTCCCTTCTCCAATGCATGAAAGTGAAAAGGAAAGTGAAGTTTCTCAATCATGTCCGACTCTTTGCGACCTCATGGACTGCAGCCTACCAGGCTCTTCGGTCCGTGGGATTTTCCAGGCAAGAGTGTTGTTTCTGCTGATACTCATTTATAATGTCATTTTTTTAACCTCAATGTGTTTTATTGCAGTGATCAGCAATACTAAAAATGCATTAGGCAATCTGGAGGAATCCTGATACAGGCTTCCAATGTGTTTCCTCTTAGGGATCATGCTGAACACACTCTTCCTCCAGTAGTGAGATGCAGCAATATGTGTGCAGTATTTTGGCCCAGAAAGCTTGCTTGAGACTCAGGAGTTCAGAGTTTCTATTTAGGGCCAGTCTAATAGTTTTTTTTTTTTTAATTGATTTTTAATTGGGGGAAATTGCTTTACAATGTTGTGTTGGTTTCTGCCATACAGCAGTGCATATTAGCCATAATTATACATCTTTTCCCTCTATAATATGTTCTTTCTACCTCTTTTAGTGAATTTTTTTTTTTTTAATTTATGAGACTGTGTCTATAAATGCTATCTATGGGAATACTTTGAGGACTAGGTTAAAGATGAACCTTCCATAGAAGATTTGTACATGCTTCTACTAGGAGCCTGGAGGATTATTAACTGAGCAACATTTTAAACTTAACATTTATCTTGAGATTTGGGGGACTCCAAATTGGAATGAATTCCAGTTCCCAAACCATATGAGTATAGAGTGATAAGCAGAAATTTTCCAAGGGAAACTTTTCCCCCAATTTCTCTGACTTCAGTCAGAAACAAAGGAAAAACTGGTCAGTGTTTTTTAAGTAACAGATTGGTTTTTAAGTCACTTGTAAGAGGCTCTATACTTTTGGGGCATCTAGCTTCTTGAGGATAATATCTGACCACTGCTTAACTTTGGTCTTGTTTTCCCAGGTGGTGCCAGGAAGATCAGTAAACACCCTGAAAACAAGGACATCAAGACTTCCTTACTACTTATTTCCTTAGGAAACCTCTTATTTTCCTACTGTCTTAGATACCTTGTTTGTTTTCTAATATTTTATGAAACTTTTTTTTGTTTTTCTCTGCTGCAGAATCTTTCTTGGCATGCATAAGCTCTATATTATGAGAAGTTAAAATACATAGTTGTTCTTTCTCTTTCTACAATATTGAGGCCATTTATTTGCATAGAAATTTACAAGTTTAAGCAGAAGCATGGTTCTGGTGCCATCCTGGTTTGGTTCAAAATTATGCTTTGGGTATTCATTAATAGTATGATCTTAAGAAAGTTATTTAACCTACTTTTACCTTAATTTCCTTGTAGGGTTAATAATCATACCTATATTATAGGATTATTAAGTGAATTTAATAATTAGAGTGGTAACTTATACACAGTATGTACTCAGTAAATAATGATAGTATCGTTGTTATTTCTGGATAAAGTGGAAAAAAATAATGTTGTTTTCTTGCTAGATTTGTTTGCATAGTTTGGGCTAGTTAAGTTAGGATATGGAAAATTAATAAAATTTGACTTGTAGAATTAGTTAAAGATGAGGGTCTTATATTTAGAAAATAGTAATAAAGGGTATACCTTGGGAAAGGATTCCGGTCCCAGATTGGTTCTCAGCTTCTTTCCCTGATGGATCAGATAGTAAAGAATCCAACTGCAATGTAGAACATGTGGGTTCTATTCCTGGGTCGGAAGATCCCCTGGAGAAGGGAATGGCTACCCACTCCAGTATTCTGGCCTGGAGAATTCCATGGACAGAGGAGCCTGGTGGGCTACAATACATGGGACCACAAAAAGTCAGAAAAAGCCAAGTGACTAACACTTTCACTTTTACTCCCCTTAAGGGTCAAACCATTGATGTTCATGGCAGCAGGCTCACAGCACAAAGTTACCAAAACTTCTTGATAAAAAATAATTTGCATCTTTGTTTAAAATGTTTATTTTCAGAACTCTTCTTTAGATATTAAACGTAGAAGCAATCTCAAAGAGGGAATTCTTAACAGTCCTCATTTTTCAGAAATTTCTACTTCTAGTCAGATAACAGAGGTTCTGAGAAGGCTATTCCGGTAGCTGTTAAATCTCAAACGTCTTCAGCCTCTAATCATCTCTATACCAACTCTGGAGTTACAAGTGGCTCCTCACAGGCCCTAGGAAAAACCTATGGCATTAGATACTAAAATAAAATGCAGCTTATAATCTAGTTTTGATTTCACTAAGATAAAATGCTCAAAAGCATTTTGAGATTAAATAACAAATCCAATTGCAGCTAAATAATATTCTAAGGTATAATTTTGACTGTTCTTTTGGTATTTACATTTTAGTTGCATGCATACATGCTAAGTCGCCTCAGTTGTGTCCAGCTCTTTGCAACCCCTTGGCCTGTAGCCTGCCAGGCTCCTCTGTCCATAAGATTCTCCATGCAGGAATACTGGAGTGGGTTGCAATGCCCTCCTCCAGAAGTTCTTCTGGACCCAGGTATTGAAGCCATGTCTCTTATGTCTCCTGCACTGGCAGACAGGTTCTTTGCCACTAGCGCCACTTATGTCCTCTAAATGCATCTAGCAAGATCAATAACACTTTCTTAAACCCTTGAGTTGGTGATGGACAGGAGGCCTGGCGCGCTGCGATTCATGGGGTCACAAAGAGTTGGACACGACTTGAGTGACTGAATTGAACTGAAACCCTCTTGTACCATAGCACAGTTTTCTCTTCTGTAGTTTCCTTCATATTGACCTCATTTTACCTCCTATGGATATGTTAAAAGTAAACATCATTAGTGACTTTACTTGGAAGTTGTGTGCCATGCAGAGAGTGAGCTCACAAATAGAGAATAGCCAGGCTAGCTCCTATCATGTGTCACAGGGTGGTTGAATCCAGTGTGAATAACAAAGCTTGTCTTCTTTCACATTGTGGACAGCTTTGTGAAGAGATAAATGGTACTAGATTTCCACAACTCATAATTGCAGAAATATCTCATGTGTATGCAAAAAACAGCTCTACTCTCTAACATAAAGATAAACCTGCTTTCTTGTTCAGTTGCTAAGTTGTATCTGACTCTGCAACCCAATGGACTGCAGCACACCAGGCTTCCCTGTCCTTCACCATCTCCTGGAGTTTGCTCAAACTCAAATTCACTGGGTTGGTGATGCCATCCAGCCTCCTCATCCTTTGTCATGCCCTTCTCTTCCTGCCCTCAATCTTTCCCAGCATCAGGGTCTTTTCCAGTGAGTCGGCTCTTCACATCAGGTGGCCAAAGTATTGCAGCTTCAGGTTCAGCATCAGTCCTTCCAATGTATATTCTGGGTTGGATTCTCTCTAATACATATTCCTGACTGTACTTCACCAACTGCTTATCAGTTGAAGCTTTCACCATGGTGCTGTCACTTTATTTAAAAATTTAGGTCTATAAGGCACCAGGTACAGATATACTAAAACACTCAGTTGAAAATATGTTCCCAAACCAATAAGAAATAATCCACTTTAGATATTTTCAGCCTATTTACTGATTCCCTAGTGGCTCAGTTGGTTAAGAATCCTCTTGCAATGCAAGAAACCACCTGCCAGTGCAGGAGACTGCCTGCCAGTGTAGGACACCTGGGTTTGACCCCTGGGTGAGGAAGATCCCCTGGAGAAGGAAATGGCAAACCACTCCAGGATTCTTGTATGGAGAGTTCTGTGGACCGAGGAGCCTAGTGGGCTACAGTGGGCTACCTTAGTAGGCTGCATGGGGTCGCAAAGAGTCAGACATGACTTAAAGACTAAACTACAACTAACACCATGTATGTTAATTGAAAAATGGATAAGATGATGTGGTTCCTGCCCTTCTCATTAATGTAATCCTGCTTCCCATGTCCATACCCCCAAGCAACGCTAATAGAAAAGAAAAAAATAGAAATGACTTTTAGTAGAAAGTACTTTATTTTCTCCATACATTGAGTCAATTCTGATTATTGAGTGTATCCCTATGGCTCTTTCATATCTAGCATTGTGAGTTCTGAGTAATGAGCAATTAGACTTCAACAATGGGATTCCAGAACATAATGGACAATATGCTAGGTATTTAGTTTCAGTATCTTCATTTCTATTCACATCTCTATGTACTGTGTGATTTTTGCCTTAATTTAATTTTAGTGCCATTATTGTGTCTTCTGTTTAATTTTTTTATAGCTTGCTATAATTAAGCTTTTATTTGGAAGTCATTTTAAAACCACTGCATCGTTGTCATGGAATTGTTGGTAATATGTGATTACATTATGTTGTCTTTTGCCAGGACACTCTTGTAAATGAAGCATTATCCTCAGAGATTTTCTTGGCTGAAAATATAAGTAATTAAAAATGTAAACAAATATTATCTGTTACATATGCTGCAATAATAAATACTTCAGTATAATACAAGTTAATGTCTCTTTTGGGATACAATTTAATCCTGCTACAACATGTTTTATAAATGGACAAATAAACAGTTAAGTACTTAATACCTTATCTACTATGGTATGCAGATACCCAGGGCTTTTATATGCTTCTCTCTTTGTGTATTTATGCATTTCTTAAGAGGCATTATTGAAAATCTTTTAGCATTATCGTTATTTTATAGCAATGCCAGCTGTGAAGATGTGCAAATTCAATTGAAACCTCCCAATTAACATCTAGTATAAATGATAGCCTAAGAAAATGGGCACTTTTTGTCTATAGATTTTAGGACAAAAGTTACTGCATCCTGTAAAAATGTGTACAACTTTTACTCATTAACTTATTTGTTAGAAATTATCCTAAAATAGTTGAAGTGCATGCAAAAGAGTACATAATTTTCATCATTTTATTATCATCAATATCAAAATATTATAAATAACCTAAGCATATATCTGCAGAGAATTGGTTTAGAAGAATATAGTAAATTCATAAAATGGAATGCTATGCAACCATTAAAAATCAAATTGAGGGACTTCCCTGATGGTCCAGTGGCTAAGGCTCCATGCTCCCAGTGCAGGGGGCCCAGGTTTGCTCCCTGGTCAGGGAACTATATCCCACACTGCAACTAAGACCTGGCACAGTCAAATAAATAAGTAGAAATAAATATCATTTTAAAAAATCAAATTGATTGAAAAAAATCAAATCAAAAAGCAAGTGACATGATAACATAAAAGTTTATATTTATGGATAAATAACAGCAATTAAAGATAGACAACCAAAAACAGCATTCCAATGATTATTTACATTTGTTAAAAAAGAACTCATGTTGGGGTTCTTATAAGCAGTATCTATTGTTTATTACTGATTATGTCCTTACTAAAGGAAACCATCTAAAGAAAATTATTAGATTAACTAGTTGAATAGACTGATTTTTTAAAAACAAATTGATTGAAATATTTGGTATAGATAAATTGCTTGAACTTTCTCAGACCTGTTCCCAGCCTTTAAATCATATACATGAAACAATATATTGTACTAAAAATCTAGGCAACTAAATTAAAACCAGATTTTTTTAAAGGAGGTACAATATCAAAGAAATTCCTGTGGCATGTCTAGAAACTGTATGTACCTTTCTTTTATATATAAGGATAACTTTACCTGTGTGGTTAAAATAGAACATGGTTTTTAACTTTGCCCAGATGAGGATATTATCAATTTTTTTCTTCAAATAACCATAAAACTAGATAAAAGCAACTATTTCAGCACACAGAAAATTGACAATTGCCATAAAACAATCTGAAAAGAATTTATGCTTAAAAATGTGCTGAGTTTTGGGCAGTATTATTTTGAATCTACAGCATTCTGGCTGAGGTATTTTCCTGTCTCTCCCCACCCCCACCAGTTACCCCCGCTGGGATAAGATGTCTTTGGCAGCTTCTTTGCAGTACACTAAATTTAGCATGGTGGGTGGTACCTACCCCCAGCAGCACTGTTACTAGACATGACTTCACTGAAGAAGGTGAAGAGGGGAGGGTCAGTGATTCAGTGTGCTTAGCCTATGTTTGCCAGTCAAGCACAGTTTAATTCTGTTGACTTTGTATACATACTCTATGGAGACTGGAGAAGCTCTAAGATATTCATGCACTTCTGGCCAACCCAGAGGCTGTGCACATGCACACAGGGAACCTGAAAGAGCCCACATAGAAGGTAAAACCTGAAAAGCGAAGTGAAGTCGCTTATTGTGTTGTGTCCGACTCTTTGCGACCCCATAGACGACAGCCTCGGAGAAAGAAACGGCAATCCACTCCAGTACTACTGCCTGGAAAATCCCATGGACGGAGGAGCCTGGTAGGCTGCAGTCCATGGGGTCGCGAACAGTCAGACACGACTGAGTGACTTCACTTTCACTTTTCACTTTCATGCATTGGAGGAGGAAATGGCAACTAGAATCCCAGGGACTGCGGAGCCTGGTGGTCTGCCGTCTACGGGGTCGCACAGAGTCGGACATGACTGAAGCAATTTAGCAGCAGACTGTAGCCTACCAGGCTCCTCTGTCCATGGGATTTTCCAGGCAGTAGTACTGGAGTGGATTGCCATTTCCTTCTCCAGGGCATCTTCCCAACCCAGGGCTCGAATCCTGGTCTCCCACGTTGTACACAGACGCTTTACCGTCTGAGCCACCAAGGAAGTTGAAGTAAATTGTAAATATTCTCACCAAAAAAAAAAAAAGAAAGAAAGAAAGAAAAGAAATGGTAATTATGTGATGTGATGGAGGTGTTAGCTAATGCTATAGCAGTAACCATTTTGCAGTGTAAATACATGTATCAAATTAAGATGCTATATGCCTTAAACTTACACAGTGTTATATGTCAGTTATAGCTCAGTAAAGCTGAAAAAAAGTGTCCTGAAATCTGGAAATGACACAGACATATTAGTAAAGAATGATAGCCATACTAGCTAATCACTGTTGGATCAGATTGGGATTCTCAATAAGTAGATATATATGTGCACACACAGGTATATATTAAATATATGTATATATGTACAGGTCTAATATATGTGTATTATGTATACATATGTAATACACATATTTTAGAAATTTTGGAGTTGAAGAGTATCGTAATTGAAATGAAAAACTCAGTAAACAGTTCAACAGCAGACTCATGATGGCAGAAAAAAGAATAAGTGAATTTGAAGGTAAATCAAGGAAATTATACGATCTGAAAAGGAAAATAAAAAGAATAAACATCTTAAAGACCTCTGGGTCAGCAGAAGGTGTACAATGTATATATATTCAGAGCCAACAGAGTCCTAGAAGGACAGAAGAGAGAGAAAGGGCAAAAAAAAAAACATGGAAGAAATCATTAAATTTGATGAAAAACATAATCTATACACCCAAGAAGATCAATAAAGCCCAAGAAGGATAAACAAAACACGTAGTATTAGAAGATGTGATATATATACACATCATAAATTTTTGAAAGATAAAACAGAAAAGAAATGAAGAAAGAGACAACAACATATCACATATGTGGGAGAATAATGACAATTAACAGCTAACTTCTCATCGGAAACAGTGGAGGCCCAAAGTATGGAATAATGCATACAAAATGCTGAAAGAAAAAGCAGGGAAACAAAAACAAATGGAAATCTGTCAACCAAAAATTCAATACCCAGCAAAAACAGTATTCAAAATAAAAGCATGAGGAGGATATAGTAGACATACTCCCTCTCCATACTGCTGAAAATCTAGAAATCATATATAAAATAAATTAAAGAATTTGAAAACTGGGAACAATAAGGCACCTGCTTGGAGATTTTATGCCCTAAGGACTAACATAGTAGTGTCCCATGTGGTTGCTTTATATCTCTCAGGATGAGGGACAAAGAAGGTGACAATAAGGAATGACATTAGTCTCAATAAAAACTTCTCTTTCCAGACAAAAAACCAAGAAGGGGGAAGTCTGGTAAGACACAAATACTTTTACACAGCAACCACACCACTCCAGCCAAACACTATCTCCATCACAGCCAGTAGAAGTCAAGTGAAGAACCTAGGCTTCCATCGCTGCCAGGAAATAATGAGGCACCCCAACATTTCCCCTTGCCCTGAGGTGGCATCAGAGAAACCTTGTTAGGGAGCTGGGACTTTCATCGCCATGGGATAAGGAGGCCCTTCTCCTCAGTGTAAGTGAAAGACGGTGTAGGTGGTAATAACAAGGCGCCCTTTCCCTTCCCGATATGGTGTATCAGTGCAGGTCTAGGAAGAAGCCTGAATTCATCCTTGCGCCCAGTGGTAATAAAGAGCCCTCCCTTTTAAGAATCACTGGAGTCAGAGTGGAGAAGCAGTACTTGGACCTGCAGCAAGAAGGTGGTGCTGCCTTTTCCCCTGTCAAATCATTGAAGGAGGTCTGCTAAAATACAGATTTAAATAAGACCAAAAGTATTACATAATAATTCACAAAATGTTTAGGTTTAGACTGTAAGTTACTTATACAAATAGAAAGGTAGATGTCAACCTGAATAAGAAAACATGATCTTAATTGATGATAACACCAAGATGACACAGATGTGAGCCGTGTCTGAATAATTTTAAAGAAGGTAACCAAAATACTTCAACTAGCAATTATGAACTTGCTTGAAAAAAATTAAAAATGGAAAGTCTCATCAAAGATATAGACTCAGAAAACAAATATGAGAACCAAACAGAAATTTTAAATCATTTAGAACATTTTAGAACATTGTGCAAAAAAAAAAAAAAAAGAATCGCTATAACTAAAATGAAAATTCAATAAATGAGCTCAAGAGTAGGGAGGAGAAAACAGAAGAATCAGCTTGAGGATAGCAAAACAGAAACTATCGAATCTGAACAATAAAGAAAATAAGACTGAAAAAAATGAGCAGAATCTTAAGAAAACTTACTGTAACAAAAGATCTAACATTTGCATCATTGTAGCCTGAAAGTGAGGAGATAAATTAATGTATAATAGCTTAAAATTTCCCACATTTTGTAAGAGACAAACCTGCAGATTCAAGAGCTGAGCAAACCGCAAACAAGATAAACTCAAGTAAATCAATAGAAAGACACACTTTTGTCAAATTTCTGAAATCTGAAAGAAAAAATTCTTGAATGCCAGCCAGAGAGAAATCATGCAATTCCTAGAGAGAAGAAAGGAATTAAATGACAGTGACTTTCTCAAAAGAAACCATGGAAGTCAGAGGACGTGGCACAATAGTTTTCAAAGAGCTGAAAGAATAGACCTGTCGACTCAAAATTTTGTATACTGTTACAATTTTTCCTTTATAAATAAAGGATAAATCTAAAAATTCTGAGATTCTGAGAAAACCCTATCCTAAATGAATAGTTAAAAGAAGTTCTCTAAGCAGAAAGAAAGTGATAAAAGAAGGAACCTTGGAACATTAAGAAAGAAGGAAAGACAACAGATAAGACAAAATTAGTAACAGATTTTCCGAATTGAATTTTCTAAACTATGTTAGATGATTTAGGGAAAATTTATAATACTATCTAATATAATTGCATTAAATAAAAACATCAGATGCACCAATTAAAAGATAGATTGGTAGAGTAGATAAAAGAAACATAATCAAATTATATGCTATCTACAATAATCTCATTTTAAATATATTCATACAGTTGAGATAAAAGTAAAAGAATGGAAACAGATAAATCTTGCAAACATTAGTCAAAGGAAAGCAAGAATAGATAATATCAAGTAAAGTGGATTTCAGAACAAAGCAAATTACCTGGAAGAGATAAAGATATTAATGATAAAAGGGTAATCCCAATAAGAAAAAAAAGTATTCCTAAATATGAATACATCAAACACAAAAATTACATGTGAAACAAAAAGTAATAAAACTGAAAGGAGAAATATCCAAATTTAGAATTATACTTGGAGATTTTAATACTCTCAACTAGCAATAAAAAGACTAAAGATAAACATAAGATATAAAAGAGTTCAATAACATGATCAACCAATAGGATCTAGTTGATATTGATAGAATGCTGCACCCAACAACTAATATACCTTCAAGTGTCCTGAGAACATATATTAAGATAGACTATATCCTTCAGAACATATACCAAAACAGACCATATCCTGGGCAATACATAAATCTATTTCAACAATTTAATTGAAATCACACAGAGATTTTTGGCCACAATGTTAGATATAACTAATGGAAGGATAACAGGAATATTGCCAAACACTTGAAAAATAAAACTCACATTTCAAAAAAAATGTATAGTTCAAATAAGAATTTTCGATGTAAATATAAAGTAGTCCATTAAATTGAATGAAAATGAAAACACAGAATGTCAAAATTTTGAGGCAGCGACTAAAGAAGTGCTGAGAGGGAAATTTTTGCTTACATTAGAAAAGAAGAAATTTATGACCTAAGTTCTCCCATAGAGAAACTAGGAAAAAATATATAACCTAACTACTTCCATTGAAAAACTAGAAAACTAGGAGCAAAATAGTCTCAAATCAAGCAAAGAGAAAGGAAATAATAAACAGCATGTATCAATGAAATGGAAAAAATAAAATCAATACAACAAATAATGCTTCTTTGAAGAAACCAATATATTTGACCAACCTTTTGCTGGACTGACCAAAAAAAAGAGAACTCAAATTGTTAATAGTAGGAATGAAATCAGGCATGTTATTACAGGCCTTTCAGATAGCAAAAGCATAAAAGGGAGTATGATAAGATAATAAGAAGAGGTGGCAAGAATACACAGAAGAACTGTATAAAAAAGACCTTCATGACCCAGATAATCACGATAGTGTGATCATACACCAAGAGCCAGACATCCTGGATGTGAAGTCAAGTGGCCTTAGAAAGCATCAGTATGAACAAGGCTAGTGGAGGTGATGGAATTCCACTTGAGCTATTTCAGATCCTGAAAGATGATGCTGTGAAAGTGCTGCACTGTATATGCCAGCAAATTTGGAACACTCAGCAGTGGCCACAGGACTGGAAAAGGTCAGTTTTCATTCCAATCCCAAAGAAAGGCAATGCCAAAAAATGCTCAAACTACCGCACAATTGCACTCATCTCACATGCTAGTAAAGTAATGCTCAAAATTCTCCAAGCCAGGCTTCAGCAATACATGAACCATGAACTCCCTGATGTTCAAGCTGGTTTTAGAAAAGGCAGATGAACCAGAGATCAAACTGCCAACATCCACTGGATCACTGAAAAAGCAAGAGAGTTCCAGAAAAACATCTATTTCTGCTTTATTGACTATGCCAAAGCCTTTGACTGTGTGGATCACAATACATTGTGGAAAATTTGGAAAGAGATGGGAATACCAGACCACCTAACCTGCCTCTTGAGAAACCTATGTGCAGGTCAGGAAGCAGCAGTTAGAACTGGACATGGAACAACAGACTGGTTCCAAATAGGAAAAAGAGTACATCAGGGCTGTATATTGTCACCCTGCTTATTTAACTTCTATGCAGAGTACATCATGAGAAATACTGGGCTGGAAGAAACACAAGCTGGAATCAAGATTGCTGGGAGAAATATCAATCACCTCAGATATGCAGATGACACCACCCTTATGGCAGAATGTGAAGAGGAACTAAAAAGCCTCTTGATGAAAGTGAAAGAGGAGAGTGAAAAAGTTGGTTTAAAGCTCAACATTCAGAAAACAAAGATCATGGCATCTGGTCCCATCACTTCATGGCAGAAAGATGGGGAAACAGTGGAAACAGTGTCAGATTTTTTTTTTGGGGGGCTCCAAAATCACTGCAGATGGTGACTGCAGCCATGAAATTAAAAGACACTTATTCCTTGGAAGGAAAGTTATGACCAACCTAGATAGCATATTGAAGAGCCGAAATATTACTTTGCCAACAAAAGTTCGTCTAGTCAAGGCTTTGGTTTTTCCTATGGTCATGTACGGATGTGAGAGTTGGACTGTGAAGAAAGCTGAGTGCCGAAGAACTGATGATGCCTTTGAATTGTGGTGTTGGAGAAAACTCTTGAGAGTCCCTTGGACTGCAAGGAGATCCAACCAGTCCATTCTAAAGGAGATCAGTCCTGGGTGTTCTTTGGAACGACTGATGCTAAAGCTGAAACTCCAATACTTTGGCCACCTCATGCGAAGAGTTGACTCATTGGAAAAGACTCTGATGCTGGGAGGGATTGTGGGCAGGAGGTAAAGGAGACGACAGAGGATGAGATGGCTGGATGGCATCACCAACTTGATGGACATGAGTATGAGTGAACTCTGGGAGTTGGTGATGGACAGGGAGGCCTGGCATGCTGTGATTCATGGGGTTGCAAAGAGTCAGACACGACTGAGCAACTGAGCTGAACTGAACTGATATATATCTCTACAAATATAAATTTGATTCATTTAGGTTAAATAGACTAACTCCTCAGAAAATATAAACTGCCATAACCAGAATAAAACAGATCATTTCAATAGTTCTATAACTATTAAGGAAGCTGAATTCACAATTAAACTTCCTGAAAAAGAACTCTCTATTTTTACTGGTTTCACTGGAGAATTCTACTAATAGTTTAAAAAGACTTGTCAACAATTTCACACAATAAGTGCTAGAAAATATAAGATGAAGGAACATATAGCAATTCATTTTATGAAGCTAGGAGTACCCTGATAGCAAAATCAGATAAAGATAGTACAATAAGAAAACTAGAGACCAATATCTTTTATGAACTTTGACTTAAAATCTTCGTAAACTATTAGCCAATTGACCTATCAATGTGTTAAATTAATAAATGGCTTAAAATCTTCATAAAATATTAGCCAGTTGACCTATCAATGTGTGAAATGAATAAATGTATAAAACAGAACAAGACTAAGTGGTGTTATAAAAGTATGCAACACTTATTCAACACTCAAAAAAACAGTGTAATCCACCATGTCAATAAACTACAAAGACAAATATTACTACATCAATTCATGCAGAAAAAGTATTAAACAAAAATTCACCAGTTATTTACATAAAACCTCTCAGCAAAAGAAGAGTAGAGGTAACTTCTTCAATCTAATAAAGAATATTTACAAAATAACATAGCAAACACATTCAATTATGATGACTATTTAACCCTTAACATCAACAAAGCAAGGGCATCTATCTAGTTTTATCACTTTTCTTCCACATAATGGTGGAAAATCTAGGTACTACAATAAAACAACACAAAGAAATAAAAGGTGCACATTGGAAAGGAAGAAGTAAAACTGACATTATTTGCAGATGATGTAATAGTTTGCATAGAAAATCCCAAGGAATCTACAAAAAAAAAAAAAAAAGCCTGTGAATAATAAGTGAGTTCAGGAAGGTTGGGGAATACAAGATCAACATTCAAACATCAAGTAAATTGTTTATATACTAACAATGAGTATGAGGAAACTGAAATTAAAAACATAATACCATTTACAATTCCTGATTACAGTCAATCAGTCAGTCAGTTCAGTTGCTCAGTCGTGTCCGACTCTTTGTGACACCATGAATTGCAGCATGCCAGGCCTCCCTGTCCATCACCAAATCCTGGAGTTCACTCAGACTCACATTCATTGAATCAGTGATGCCATCCAGCCATCTCATCCTCTGCCGTCCCCTTCTTCTCCTGCCCCCAATCTCTCCCAGCACCAGAGTCTTTTCCAATGAGTCAACTCTTCACATGAGGTGGCCAAAGTATTGGAGTTTCAGCTTCAGCATCATTCCTTCCAAAGAAATCCCAGGGCTGATCTCCTTCAGAATGGACTGGTTGGATCTCCTTGCAGTCCAAGGGACTCTCAAGAGTCTTCTCCAACACCACAGTTCAAAAGCATCACTTCTTTGGTGCTCAGCCTTCTTCACAGTCCAACTCTCACATCCATACATGACCACAGGAAAACCATAGCCTTGACTAGACGGACCTTTGTTGGCAAAGTAATGTCTCTGCTTTTGACTATGCTATCTAGGTTGGTCATAAGTTTTCTTCCAAGGAGTAAGCATCTTTTAATTTCATGGCTGCAGTCACCATCTGCAAATTCCTCATAAAGAAAATGAAATGTATAAATGAAATATTTGTATATAAATGTGTATATCTAACACATATATCAACTTCAGAAAATGAAGATCATAACATCTGGTCCCATCACTTCATGGGAAATAGATGGGGAAACAGTGGAAACAGTGTCAGCCTTTATTTTGGGGGCTCCAAAATCACTGCAGATGGTGACTGCAGTCATGAAATTAAAAGACGCTTACTCCTTCAAAGAAAAGTTATGACCAACCTAGATATATATTGAAAAGCAGAGACATTACTTTACCGACTAATGTCCGTCTAGTCAAGGCTATGGTTTTTCCTGTGGTCATGTATGGATGTGAGAGTTGGACTGTGAAGAAGGCTGAGCACTGAAGAATTGATGCTTTTGAACTGTTGTGTTGGAGAAGACTCTTGAGAGTCCCTTGGACTGCAAGGAGATCCAACCAGTCCATTCTGAAGGAGATCAGACCTGAGATTTCTTTGGAAGGAGTGATGCTAAAGCTGAAACTCCAGTACTTTGGCCACCTCATGCGAAGAGCTGACTCATGGGAAAAGACTCTGATGCTGGGAGGGATTGGGGGCAGGAGGAGAAGGGGACGACTGAGGATGAGATGGCTGGATGGCATCACTGACTCGATGGACGTGAGTCTGAGTGGACTCTGGGAGTTGGTGATGGGCAGGGAGGCCTGGCGTGCTGCGATTCATGGGGTCTCAAAGAGTCGGACACTGAACTGAACTGAACTGAATACATATATCTGGAGGAGGATATGCATCCCACTGCAGTATATTCTTGCCTGGAGAATCTCCATGGACAGAGGTGCCTGGCAGGTTGCAGTCCATGGAGCTGCAAAGAGTCAGACACGACTGAACAACTAAGCACAACACATGTATAAAATTTATATAATGATGATTCAGAGCTCATGAAAGAAATCAAGAGCTAAATAAATGGAGAGACATAGATGTTTATGGATTGATGATTCAATGTAATTAGGATGTCAGTACTCCCCAGATTGCTCCACATGGCCAGTGTGATTCCTATTAAAATCCCAGCAATAGCTTTTGTGTATACAAATAAGTTTATATCCAAATTTATATAAAAAGGATTGTTGTTGTTCAGTTGCTCAGTTATGTCCGATCCTTTGCAGCCTAATGAACTGCAGCATGCCAGGCTTCCCTGTCCTTTGTCATCTCCCCGAATTTGCTTAAATTCATGTCTGTGGAGTCGGTTATACCATCCTACCATGTCATCCTTTGTCACCCCCTTCTCCTCCTGCCTTCAATCTTTCCCAGCATTAGGATCTTTTCTAATGAGTCAGCTCTTGGCATCAGGTGACCAAAGTATTGGAGCTTCAGCTTCAGCACCAGTCCTTCCAGTGAATAGTCAAGGTTTATTTCCTTTAGGATTGACTGGTTGGATCTCCTTGCAGTCCAAGAGGCTTGCAAGGGTCTTCTCCAGCACCACAGTTCAAAAGCATCAGTTCTTCGATGCTCAGCTTTCTTCATGGTCCAACTCTTACATCCATACATGACTACTGGAAAAACCATAGCTTTGATTATATGGACCTTATCTATCTATCTATATATAGAGAGAGTACCAAAGCAATATTGAAAAGTAAAGATGAAATGGATGAGTTATGAACCTTAAGTGATATTAAGGTTACATAAATATCGATATATAACTATAGTAGTCATGACAATATGGAATTAGTGGTTGGATAGATACATAGAACAATTGGAAGAATGGAGAACCAGGAAAAAAAAGTCCCCACAAACATGTTCAACTGATTTAACAAAGGTACAAAAACAATGTAATTCACCAGAGAATGGTACATACATCATTGTTTTCAACAATGATGATAGAACAACTGCAAAAAAAAAAAAAACAAAACAAAACCCTAGGCTTTTACTCCTTTCACAAAAAATAGCCCAAAATATATTATAGAATGCAAAATGAAAAACTATGAAACTTGAACAAAAAAGGAGAAAATTTCGTTATCTAGAGCTAAATAAAGAGTTGCTAGACTTGACATCAGAAGCACTATCCATAAAAGAAAAATTGATATTTTAGATTTCATCAGAATTGCTTTCTGAAAGACTAAATCAAGAGAACAAGAAGATCACTTCAGACTGGATGAAAATATTTGCAAAGCATTCTGGTTAAAAGTTTCAGAATTTCTTATAAATTTAAATGTACATTTACCTTGAGATTGGAAGAATCACACTTTGGGGCATTAATCCAGAAGAATAAAAGCCTATGTTCATACAAATACCTGTATATGAAAGTTCATAGCAAATTCATTATTAAAATCCCACAACTGAGAACAATCCAGGAGTCCTTCAATAGATAAATAACTAAACAAGCAAGCTAAGGTTTGTAAAGACCATAGAATTCTACTTAATAAAAAAAAAAGAAATATAGATACAACAATATGTTTTGATTTCTAAGAAATTATACTGACTAAAAAGCCAATCCAGAGAGTTTACATACATTTTGAAAAGTCCAAATTTCAGTAATGGAAAACAGATTCATGGTTTCCAGGTGTTAGGGCATGATAGGAGGTAGGGAGGAAATTGGATGTAGTTATAAAATGGTAATACATGAGATCCTTGTCGTGATGAAACTATTCTATATCTTAACTGTGATGCTTGACACACAACTGATATATGAAATACACACACACACACACGTACAACACAAATAAATGTAACTAAAATAGGGGACAGCAGAATAAGATAGGTGGATTGTATCAAAGTCAACACTCTAGTTGTTATACTGTAATATAGTTTTGTAAGACATTATCAGTAGAAATTGCACAAAGGGTATGAGTATCTTTTCATATTATTTTTGTACAAGTGCTCATGAGTCTATAATGATGTCAGTATAACATCAAAAGTTATACCACAATCAAGTGGAGTTTACTCCAGTGATGAAAAGCTGGTTTAATATTCAAACTATCAGTGGAACCTACCATATTAGCAGGCTAAAAAGTAAAATCACATGGTCAGATCAATCAAGACAAGCCACACACTGAAAGAAAATTTGGCAAGTTATATGTACCTGACAACGTCTTCCCTGATAGCTCACCTGATAAAGATGCAGGAGGCCCCAGTTCAATGCTTGGGCTGGGAAGATCCCCTGGAGATGGGATAGGCTGCCCACTCCAGTGTTCTTGGGCTTTCCTGGTGGCTCAGACAGCAAAGAATTTGCCTGCAATGCAGGAGACCTGGGTTTGATCCCTGGGTTGGAAATATCCCCTGAAGGAGGGCATGGCAACCTACTCCGGTGTTTTTCCCTGGAGAAGAGGAGCCTGGTGGGCTACAGTCTATAGGGCTGGACACAACTTCGTAACTAAGCACACACACATATATCTGATAAAGGAATTGTATCTGGAACGTAGAAGAATATTAACAATTCAAGAGAAGATATACAATTCAACTTTTTAAAAAGAAATCACTTTTTTTAAAAAGAAGAAAATATATGAATGACTTATAAGATACTCAACGTTATTAGTCATTCTAGAAATGTGAAGGAAAATCATGAGAGACCACTACAAATCCATTCAAATGGCTGTAATCAAAGAAACAGACGAAAACCAAGTGATGGTAAAGATGTAACAAAAATGTAATTTTCATGCATTTCTGATGGGAATTTAAAATGTTACCAACATTTTGGAAAATATTTTAGTAGTTGCTTAGAAAATTAAATGACAATTTATCATATAAACCATAAATTTCTCTTCTAGGAATCTAAAACAAATGAAAATACATTCTCACACAAAGATATATCCACAAATATAGCAACATTATAATCAAAATAAAGTGTAGAAAAATTCAGTTCATTAGCTGACAAACTGATAAATTGTGGTATATACATACAATGCAATATTGAGCTACTAATACTTTGGACTGCAAGGAGATCCAACCAGTCCAGACTCTCAAGGAGATCAGTCCTGGGTGTTCATTGAAAGGACTGATGCTGAAGCCGAAACTCCAAGCTGAAACTTTGGTCATCTCATGCGAAGAGTTGACTCATTGGAAAAGACTCTGATGCTGGGAGGGATTGGAGGCAGGAGGAGAAAGGGATGACAGAGGATGAGATGGCTGGATGGCATCACCGACTCGATGGACATGAGTTTGAGAGAACTCCAGAACTTGGTGATTGACAGGGAGGCCTGACGTGCTGTGATTCATGGGGTTGCAAAGAGTTAGACATGACTGAGCGAGTGAACTGAACTGAACTGAATACTTGCTTGTCAAAAACATTATGCTCAGGAAAGGATCCAGAGGTAAAAGATTGCATATTATGATTTCGGTCATTTGAAATGTCTAGAAAAGCTCTATTATAGAAGTAGAAAACATATCAGTGATTGCCTAAGACTTGGGAGTAAGAACATGGGTTAACTGTGAAAAGGCACAGGAAACTTTTGGGATTGATGAAAATGCTCTAAAACTAGACCATGGTAATATTTTCACATCTTTATAAGTAATCTACCAGTAACATTGAATTGTGTATTTACAATGGGAGGCTACTAAGACATGCCAATTATTTATCTCAATAAACCTGTTCAAAATAAACACTGGTATATTAGTACATGTAGCAAGTATTTCGGGACTTTCCTGGTGGCTCAGATGGTAAAGAATCTGCCTGCAATGCGTGAGACGTGGGTTTGATTCCCGGGTCTGGGAGATCCCCTGGAGAAGGGCATGGCAACCCACTACAGTATTCTTGCCTGGAGAATTCCATGGATAGACGAGCCTGGCAGGCTCCAGTCCATGGGGTCACAAAGAATCAGACACGACTGAGTGACTAACACATAAGCAACCATTTTATTTGAGCAAATGTAAAATCGACTATTAAAAAAGCCTAAGTCTTTCAGTCAACACGTGTATAATGCAGAATCATGATGACTACTCTTTCATTTTGTTTCTTATATTTTGTGATGCAAATTGTTACTATTTTCAAGACAACAGATTCACTTAGAAGTGCATAATACATTCATAAGATTTAGTTTAAGAAAACTTACACTTTATATTCTCTTGTCAAGCTGTGTTCTTAAAGATCCCATTGATTCTGTCATTTTTAGAAACATAGTTCACACTCTAGAGTTTCCTGATGCTTTGGTAGTTCTTCAAGCAGGTGAACACACAGATGTATAGCTATCTTTATCAGGAAACATTTGTTTAATGTCCACCTGTGCACATGCATATTAAATACTCAGTTTATTCATTTTATAGTTTGCATCCTTATAGGGTAAAAAATGCTATAACAGTACTTTCTCATGTGGTATTCTAAAATTGTAAATTAAAGGGAGTCTCACTCATCAGTGTAGTGTCAGATGCAGAGAGATTGAACAGTAAAAGCTAGAGAAAGCCTTGCAATCAAAGATATGTTGCATATCTTAAGTGTGGCTAGAATCAAATAATTTCTTTTGATCCTTAGTGTCTAGCTCTAGTTTCTTTTCTCTCTGACAATGCACACACTTTTAGTATAAGATCATCACAAAAAGAACTCTTTATGTATCTTACCTATACCTAATGGTATGCAGAACTGGTTAAACATATGTGGTCTTTGACCTTAAAGCAAATAGTTTAGAACAAGTAACATATAAGAATGGCATATGAACAACTAAATACATATGATTCTAATATTATGCCATAGTCTTTAAAAATATGCTTGCTTGTCATTAATATTTTGTGAAAATGATAATGGGCATTCATACAAGTTTGAATCATTTTTGTTACATTAATCTTCATTCATTTTTATAACTTCACTTGAGGATTTCTCAGGCTGTATTTTAAAGGGGTATAAAGAAAAGTAAGGGCTGTCACAAGCAATTTATATAAGAAGTTTAAGAGTTAGGCTTCCTTTTTTGGATTGTTGTTAATTTTAAAGACTTTTTTTTTTTCCAAATCTTTGAGAAGAAGGCTAACTAGATTTAATGGCCCCAATAAATATCCAGATGTGTCCACTAGTGTTGAGAGGCGTATGTCTTTGAGTATGTGGGAGTTTGCTGACCAAGCAGTGACTCACGCAAAGGAAGAGGAGAAAAAGAAAACCTGGAGGCTCATTGGAGTTAAGTGCTCATTTTGTGGTCTTCTCCACTGCAGAAAAAAATGGAAAATGCTGCCATTAATTAAATCCCTGTCTTATGAAGGCAAAGTGAAGTGAAGTCGCTCAGTCGTGTCCGACTATTTGCGACCCATGGACTGTAGCCCACCAAGCTCCTCCGTCCATGGGATTCTCCAGGCAAGAATACTGGAGTGGGTTGCCATTTCCTTCTCCGGGTGATGTCTTCAAATAAAGCTTAACAGAAGTAGAATTTCAATGAAAGAAACATATGTTCAACATATAGATAGTTCTACCTCCACTTCTCCAGTTTTAAAAGAGTTATAGGAATCTCGGCTGTCATCTGTGATTACTGTTTCAGAGCAATAACAAAGAGAGAAAGAAAAGCATTATTAATCAGAGAAAGTTCTTAATCACTTTTTTAAATAAAGGAAAATAGTGAAATATATCAATAGAATTCACTGTGGCATTTATATTATATTCTTTCAATATTATAAATACTTAGATTAAGTTAGGAGAAAGGAGGCTAAACCTCAATAATGGGTGTCTTTCATTTCTATGCCACTTCCCAATACAGGGTAGGCCCCTGATAAAAAGGGCACCTATTTTGTTTTTTCTTTTCATGATTAAAAAAACAGTGTTATTTTTGGAATATAATTGTTTTGCAATATTGTGTTAGTTTCTTCTGTACAACAAAGTTATGTATATATATTCACACACTTCCTCTTGAGCTTCCCTCCCACCCAACCCCATCCCACCCTTCTAGGTCATCACAGTGCACAGAGCTAAGCTCCCTGGAATGAATTGGGAGAGCAGCATTGAAATAGGTATCCATTTTCTAAATCAGCAGGAAGGATTTCTGGAGGAGATATGCTTTCAGTCTTCACTAATTGGAAATTGCTATTTTTTCAAGAACAGAGCATGCATCAGACATTAGTCCTCCTATACTCTCTGTTTCCTTCCCCTTCATCTTCTTTGCTCTGTGGATGATAAGGGATACCAAATCAATAGCTGAGTAGAAGAAGCAGATATAACATTCCCAGAGACACTGGAGACAGGAAATAGAAGCAACAATTCATTTTTCTGTCTCAGTTTAGATTGTATTTATACCACCTGCTATGCCTGTGGGAATAGAATCTATAGTAGTGTCTTTAGACACAAACTTTCTTTTAGTGACTTTCCTTTTTCTATTCAGTGTGATAAGATTTTTTTTCTGGTAGAAGTAGCCTACGGCACTTGGCTGAAGAGATGAGCCTTCAGTGAGATATAGGAGACAAAGAATGACAAATTAAAATGACAAGGTTGTCTTATAAGATTGTGATCCAGTGAAATGAAGTATTTCTGGCCCAGTCAATGTAGACAGCATTATGCTATGTGGTAATAGATTGCAAGACCTGGGCAGCCTGTATATGTCTTTGAGATAACTGAATTTGTCACCATCAACACTCTCCCAAATTGTGTCTTTCCTGACTTTTGAGAATAGGAGTATGGACAAAGCTATACACATAAGTCAAGTATTTAGGGATATTTTATTTTTCCTAAAAATAAAAAGCCTTAAAATTTTAATGATATATTAGTCATTGGCGTGAAATTAATCCAAAGACAAGCCTTAAATAGATTTATTAATAACTCCAAAAGTGATGTGACGTTTGGCATTCTGTCCATTGAATGTCCTGTTACATCTGTGCCCTCATAATTCTGCCTGCTAGACAACCACATATTCTCTCCTGAGCTTCCATCCTGCCTGCTGAACATCTTTGCTAAGTCACTTCAGTCGTGCCCATCTCTGTGTGACCCCATAGACAGCAGCCCACCAGGCTCCTCCGTCCCTGGGATTTTCCCTGGCTCCTCCATCCATGGGATTTTCTAGACAAGAGGACTGGAGTGGCTTGCCATTGCCTTCTTTACCTAGTGTTAAAAACTTCCATCCAAATTGAATACACATTCAGTTAAATTGTAGACTTTCTTATATAAAAACTGGAAACAAAACAGTAGATTATCAGGTGAAAGTTTGTTTAATCTATATTTAGCTGCTTGGTGCTAAATGAGGAAGGGGTAACGAATAGAGAATTATAAGCATACTTGAGTAGGATAAACTTTGGGGTCATCTCTAATATGCCATTCTTTGTCTTCTTTTACAAAATGTCACATAGTTGTTTCCTTTTTGTTTGTTACAAACATCTTCCCCCATTCTAATCATTCTGTCACCTTCCTAACCAGATCCTCATTTCTTTTCAAAGTGAGAAATATAATTTATTTATGGTCTCTAACCATATTATAAAATACTTTCTGTGGAATACTGAGAATATATAAGAGAGTAATATTTTTGCTTGTCTCAAAGTTCTTCTTGATTGTGGCCAAGTATGTCAACAAACTGGGGCTAACCATTGTAGATGTATTTGTTGTATATTTTGGAAATATTCTAAGATTTCTTGAGGATTGAAGCCAAGAAAATGTTACCCCCTCATTAAACAGTTGACGTCTTCATTTGAGGATGGCCATGTGTTTCATCTTTTGGCTGGTCGAAGATTTTGGGTTCTAGTTTATTGATACAATCATTACAAAAAACTAGAATAGGGTCTGCTTTTTCAGACCTATGTGACACTTGTAGGATGACAAGATTGTCATAATTGTGTCTTTATTTAAATGTCATGCCCATTGCCCACAGTTAGATTACGTTTCCTTTTTTATTTATATAGTATGAGAAATATTTTAGATGATTTCTATTTTCCAAAACCAATTTCCAGAACCTTAAATAATTAGTAAAAAAAAAAAGTTGAATGAATGATGTCAAACCTGATTGTTGCATAAATCTTAAACTCCCCAAAGTTCAGGGATCTTGGTGCAATTCTTTCATATCCTGCTGTAGGGAGTGGGTATTACAGTTGCCCTCTGGATGCAAAGAGGTTTGAGTGGAGTAGCATCTTCTAATTCAGAAACACAAAGGAAAGTTAAGATAGAGCTATCATTCCATATAGTCAAAAAATAGAATGGGAAAGAGTAGAGAACTCAAGAAAATTAGAAATATCAAGGGAAATTTCATGCAAAGATGGACACAATAAATGATAGAAACGATATGGACCTAACAGAAGCAGAAGATACTAAGAAGAGGCGGCAAGAATACACAGAACTATATAAAAAAGATCTTCATGACCCTGATAATCATGATGGTGTGATCATTTACTTAGAGCCAGACATCCTGCAATGTGAAGTCAGGTGGGCCTTAGGAAGCATCACTATGAACAAAGCTAGTGGAGGTGATGGAATTCCAGCTGAACTATTTCAAATCCTAAAAGATGATACTGTGAAAGTGCTGCACTCAATATGCCAGCAAATTTGGAAAACTCAACAGTGGCCACTGGATGGGAAAATGTGTTTCCATCCAATCCCAAAGAAAGGGAGTGCCAAACAAAATTCAAATTACTGCACAATTTCATTTATTTCACATGCTTGCAAAATAATGCTTAAAATTCTCCAAACTAGGCTTCAGCAGTACATGAACCAAGAACCTCCAGATGTTCAGGATGGATTTAGAAGAGGCAGAGGAACCAGAGATCAAATTCCCAGCATCCACTGGATCATAGAAAAAGCAAGAGAATTCCAGAAAAACATCTACCTCAACTTCATTAGCTATGCTAAAGCCTTTGACTGTGTGGATCACAACAAACTGGAAAATTCTTAAAGAGATGGGAATACCAGACCACCCTACTGGCCTCCTGAGAAACCTGTATGCAGATCAAGAAGCAGCAATTAGAACTGCACATCGAACAACATATTGGTTTCAAATTGGGAAATGAGTACATCAAGGCTGTATATTGTCACCCTGCTTATTTAACTTATATGCAGAGTACATCATGTGAAATGCTGTCCTGGAAGAAGCACAAGCTGGAATCAAGATTGCCAGGAGAAATGTCAATAACCTCAGATATGCAGATGACACACCCTTATGACAGAAAGGGAAGAGGAACTAAAGAGCCTTTTGCTGAAAGTGAAAGAGGAGAGTGAAAAAGCTGGCTTAAAACTCAACATTCAAAAACCAAGATCATGGCATCCCTACATGGCAAATAGATGAGGAAAAAATGGAAACAGTGACAGACTATTTTCTTGGGCTCCCAAATCACTGCAGATGGTGACTGCAGCCATGAAATTAAAGACACTTGCTCCTTGGAAGAAATGCTATGACAAACTTACACAGCATATTAAAAAGCAGAGCCATTACTTTGCCAACGAAGATCCTCTAGTTAAAGTTATGATTTTTCCAGTAGTCATGTATGGATGTGAGAGTTGGACCATAAAGAAGGCTGAGCATCAAAGAACTGATGGTTTTGAACTGTGGTGTTGGAGAATACTCTTGAGAGTCCCTTGGACTGCAAGGGAGATCAAACCAGTCAATCCTAAAGGAAATCAGCCCTGAATAGTCATTGAAGGACTGATGCAGAAGCTGAAGCTCCAATACTTTGGCTTCCTGAGGCAAAGAGTTGACTCATTAGAAAATACGCGGATGCTGGGATTTTATGTAGGAGGAGAAGAGGACAACAAAGGGCAAGATGGTTGGATGGCATTACTAATTCCATAGACATTCGTGTGAGTAAGCTCTAGGAGATGGTGAAGGATAGGGAAGCCTGGTGTGCTGCAGTCCATGGGGTCGCAAAGAGTCAGACACAACTGAGCAACAGAATAACAACAACAGTCACTCTTGGGAATAAAAAGTCCCTTATGCTGAATCAGGAAATCATATATGCATATTCCCATAACATGAGAAAATAAAAGTACCTCTCAAAGTCCCCATGTTTACCCCATTGTCTTATTTTTGAAAACCAAACAAAAAACAAAAAAACTAGATTTTATTCAGTTCCAATTTTTCCAATGCATTAAGTAGAGGAAAATGAAATGTAAATAATAAAATTTCAAAATGAAATTTAAAATACTCAAATGAAGTTCAAGACATGAATGTGGCTTATTCTTTAGATCCATGCACATAAGAATCAATAAACATAATCTGTCCTATAAAGTTAAGCTTTTAAATTATGTAGTGTTCAATATACTATTTTACCTCTCGGGCCAGTGGTAAGAAAATAGGTGACTTCAACATCAAAGATAACAGTATATGAATGAGCTCAGTGATGGCCATAGCAGATATAATATGATTTAAGATGAATAAACAATTTCAATACTTTGAAATAATTAGATTGGGCTTAAACTTGCAAGCAGTCTGTTTTCTCAAATCATTACAGTAAGTTGTTCAAAAGTGCTGGTGTATAATTGCCTGAAGTCAGAGAATAGAAAAGAGAAAAAGCTGAAAATCCATTATGCCCGTGTTAACAGTCTAACTAAACTAATTAACTGCTATCTGAGTTTTCACACCTCTATTTCATGATCTTTCTTGCCTCAACCTCCAAGCCTCAAAAGCATCAAACAAACAAACAAAAATCATTTGAAAGAAACAATACTAAATATAATAAAAAATATTACATTTTGAAAATCAGTTGCTCTTATTTCCTCCACCTTCCTATGTTTACACTGCTTGACAAACAAATGTCATATATAGTCTCTCTATAAACTTATGTCTAATCACTTATGTGCACACAAAGAAGAGTAAAATATTTTCTGTACAGCTAGCATCATAACCATGTTATATGTATAGCCACTTTAAAATTTAATACCAAGAATGAGAATTCCTAATAGCCTGGGAAAACTTGGAAGTTCTACATATTCAAACTTTTAAAATAATAAAATTCAAATGAAATACCGGTGCCCAGCTCTTCATATTTGTTATGCAAAAATATTGAAAATGTTTCCTTTAGTTGCTACCTGGATATAAATATATTAAACACTGAGTTATAGTTAGAATCAGTTTATCCACATACCCTTCCTTCACTGGGATCTGCTCTTCTATGTACGTATGTGTCTGTATATATATATACATTTTCCCCAAAGCTCTACCTCCAAATAGCTTCACATTAGGCATTTAGGATTTCTTAAAAGTCCTTCCTAAAAACTGAGGTATAGTTGATGTACAATATTATATGTTTCAGGTGTACAACATAATAGTTCACAATTTTTAAAGGTTATATTCCATTTACAGTTATTATAAAATGTTGGCTATATTCACTGTGTTGGAAAATTTATCATTATAGCTTATTTATTTTATACATAGTAGTTTGTACTTCTTAATCCCCTATTCCTTACCCCCTATCTTGCCTTTCCATTTTCCTCCTATTTTATATTTAATTTTTAAAAGAGAGACATGAAAAAGAAACACTTTTATTAATTAAGAAGTTATGCTTATATAATAGGGATGTGACCAACAGCCAACTAAGATCAAAGACAAATTATATTGAACTGTAATTTATTTTTGTCTTACATAGTTATTTAATACAGTTCAATCAGATTTTATTTGGATTTAAATCAGAATTCCTCATTTTTCATACATTCCAATTGATAAAGCTGTATAAGATCTTCCAAAAGCCTGACAGTTTTCAGTACTATTTAATATCAATTTTACTCCTGAAAATTTGAAAAACATATTCTTAATATATTCTGATCTCTAATTAGCAGTTTTCTAAGTCACTATAATAAGATGTATTTTATTGAAGGTGTAATTATTCACATAGTATATTATCTTATTTTCTTGTAGGAGATATTCTGATTTTGCTCAACAATTGGTTTTACAGATATGTATTTTATTGTGATTTACTTTGTATAATGTAATTTAATTCTATTCCATTTATAAGAGGAGATGATAGACTCCTCTTATAGATAGACTAAGACTATCACTTAGTCTTTTCTATTCCAAAAATATATTTGCCTTATAGTATTTGAAATAATCTAATATATCATGTGTAAAATGTTATAATCATAATATTCTTACATTGATTATTTCTTCATATTTTGATACTCTAATTTACTCAGTTATAAACAAAACTACCCATGAACAATTTACTATTTTTGTTAATAAAAATTCTTTCTTGATGAATTTTCATTCATGATTCATGAATAACACTGAATCTGGAATTACATGATCAATTTAAATAAATTAATGATTCACAAACCACAAATCATGTTATATTCTATGAACTGTATCTGCAAATTCATAAATTGAAACCTTAGAGAATAATCAGACCTTAATTTCTTGTATTGTTATCCCTGTTTCATGCTCTCTTGTGTACAGATTGTCTAGTTAATTTCTCTAGTTGAGTTCTGACGGCAAAGTGGCATTGAAATTCAGCAGGACACATTTCTTGTATGTGTCCATGGTTGGTTGTGCAGTTGGTGAGAACACCTGGCTAGCGAACGCAAGGTCTTGAATCTACTACTCTGTGCACCCATTTGCTTAGCCGTACACAAAGATTACGGATCGCACCCTTTATCACAGGTAACTTTCTTATCACATATGTTGTCACTAGAGATGTCTATCTGACTGTGTTTGGAAGGATCAAAGGAAATCCATGTGCATGGTTGGGAAAAGCATTCAAAGTGCATGTTTGCTTAAGACTGAGTCAGCGTCTTCTTCACCCAGGATTCCTACTGTTCTGTTCGTATGTTCACATGCCTTGACATTCTTCTCCACATCTCACACAGGGTAATGTTGGGATTCCTCAGGTTTATGGGCGAGAACTCCTTACTAACCATGTTCTGCTACCCTGCTATAGCCATGATGACAGAAAAGTGAATCTAACACTCAGAGTTACTGTAACAAATCATATTCTTCTAGCCTTTTGTGTATGGATTTTGAGCTTTAATTAAGATCATTAAAAACAAAATTTTTATAAAGAATCATAAACTTCACATACTTATGAAATTCATATATATTATGAAAAAGTTATAAATCAAAAATAAATTTTTCTTTCTAGTTATTTATAAAATCATTTTATAAGACTATACTTATCACCATCTAGTCCCTCCTAGCCTTTAAGGTGTAATAGCTGTTTTTATGTCTGTATACAAATATATGGCTTAGAAAATATATATATTTATTTTAATGTAAACAGGAAAGTAACCAACAACATAAGGGAAGATAAAGAGTTTAGAGCTAATATTTACTCCATTGGATTTCATTTTCTAATGAATTAATCCTTTGCCTGTAAGTATTTATGTTGTTCAGGTGTCAATAAAAATTTTAAAAGGAGTCACTGGTTAGTGCTAGAATGGAGGCCTTCAAGTGTAAAGACTTAGAATAGCTGCTGGCCCAAATAATAAAATATGAATAAGGCAGAGAATATTTACAAATACATTTCCAAGGTCTAAAAGTAACGTATTAAAACATTATCAACCAAGCATGTGAATCTTGAAACTTCTGCGTAAATATCGAAAGTTATATAATGACCATGTAGGATAAGATTCTTGTACTATTGAAGTACATAAAGATGGATTCCTTGTACACACTCCTAAAATATGAAACTGCATTGTAGTTTGTACCAGTTAAAGAACTGTAAAAGAAAAAGACAAGAAACTAAATAGGAAAATGGTCCAGTAGAGTATTTCTACTGGTAAAAGAGAAATGCAAGTCAAAATAAGTGAGTCTACTTGTACTAACATTTGACAGTCCTCAGTGGAATTTAATGTGCAGATATCTCTGCCATATTACTGTTTCATCCCTAAGTGTGTATGTCATTCAGAGAAATGCTTGCTTAGATTCATAAGGGAATATGTACAGAGTGCTTACCTCAAAGTTGTATGTGTGTATGAGAGAAAACTGGAAAGAATCTGAGGGTCTGTCAGTAAGGAGATGGGTAGGTAACTGTGTGGTTGTCCATAGTGAAACAGTTTGCAGCAGTAGGGGGCAACAAGCTAGAAATACACAGAGGAAGAGGAAATCTTAAAACTTACTGCTGAGTTAAAAAAAAAACCAGAAAAGTAAAAAAAAAAAGTAAAAGAAACTATATCATAATAAATATTATGTAAAAGTAAAAATCCCAATATACATAAAACAATCTTTTAAGGATTCTTACATATTGTAGAAATTTACTTTCATATTAGAGTGAACACCTATTGGGAAGAGGCAAAAGGGAAGAAAGATGAGGACAGTGGAGAAAGAAAGAAAAGCAAAATAAATCACTGTTGATGACAGTTTTGAGATGGACAACAACAAGGCATCATAATTTAAAAATTTAACTTATTCCTTTACATCTAAGGTTATACAAGAGAAAGAAAATGGAAGAAGATGAAAGAAGCAACAGAATGAAGAAGAAAGTCTAATTCTAAATTGCTAAGGATGTTATTTTACGTAAACTTTTAATTAGAAATAAAAGTAAAGTCAGTGATCTCAAAACATCTTGACACCAGTACATTCAGCAGATAGAAGTGACTAGTTTATCTTATACTTTCAGCAAAGGCACTGCTGGTTCTCCTTCATCACATGCTTCTTATATTCTGGCTGCGATACTCTCAGATTTTATTAATAAGGGAATTGTTTTTCTAATAAGGCTATTCATGTGATGACATGCCCATGTGACTTCAGATACATTTGGTGAACTATTACAATCTTAAAGGAATACATTGGGCATATTGAGCTTGATTAGAAAAAGTGCCACTGATTGCCCTACAGCTAAATTCTTTATTAATTTGTGCCATGCAATTTCTAGTTTGAAATTCATAGGCATTTAGAAAATTAATCCTTCACAGAGAGAGGATAATTCAGGTGGTGAACTTAGTAGAAGGTAGGCCTTTTGGGTATTTACTTTGGACACACTATCCCCAGCAGACCTAAATGAAGAGCACTCTCTGAACCATTTGCTGCAAAAATCCTTTCAACAGCACAAGTTCAGATGTTGGCCTTCATCAGCTTATGGTGCATGAATAACTGTTGCATTTACAATAGCCCTTTGCAATTCAGACTTAAAGTGCCTTACATAGTACTACCATGTAAATCAGTACTATTGATTTAAGTAGGTGTAAATAGAAAACCTAGGGGGCTAGACATAAAACAATTCATATTATTAACCTCACACACACACAAACAAAAAAGCCATCCTTCTTCCTCAGTCATATAAATCAGTGTTCACAGGAAAATCTTTCATTGAGAAGCCAACTGTGATATCACAAGTATAAGATTATAAGTAAATTTTTTACCAGCCAGCTATGTGGAAACTTTAAGATGAATTCTATTCCTGGTAATTTCAGTCCAGTCTTCAGAATTTTGTGGCATACATATCAAAGTGCAGAATCAACTCCGGAGCATAAGTACATGAAATAAAAGCTGGTTTCCATAGAAAAGGCAGTGAGATGATTCAATTAAAATAACATTATTTAATAATTGCATATTTCTTTCACATAACTCAAGGGACCAAAATAAATTTATATAGCATTATAAATAAATATATATCTAGCTGGAAACATTGTTCAAAGGGTGATTATGTCTAAAAAAATCTTTTCAAAGTGATATGAACAAGTTAACACTTTGGACTTCAGTCTTAACCAGTATAATAATAATACAATAACACAGATGCTTGTAGTCCATACATATCCATGTGTACATGTATGTATACACATACACACAACAGGTATATCTACCTGTAGAATGAAAGCATACATGTAAATGAAACTTGAATTTAACAAACATGTACATATCTTCCACTTTGGAAAGTATCTGTCCTTGGTCGTCTAGAAAAAGTAAAATGTATGTGTCAGGTACATTTTTTAAAATAAAGTTTTACATATTATATTACCATTGCCCATGCTGACAAAAGTTCTTAGGAAAATTAATGGATGATACTTTAAAACATTTCAAGTCCGTGGTTTCTCCTTTCTCCATCAGTATGTTCTAATATTGTGGATAAAGCTAATCATGAAGACTGTTTTGGCTGATGATTATGGTACCCACAAAGCTGCTGGCAAATCAGAACTGTCTCCTGAGCTGGGAAAATGACCAACTATGTCTCTTTCCTTTTTATTGTTGCTGTTTTAAGAAAAATAATTGGATCTCAACAATAATGACAGTCCCTAATGAGAACTTACACTGGAGACTGTGTCCGTGCAGGTGTAAACTAATACTTTGAGCAAAGTTAGGCAGTTGATTGACGTTAGCTGGGATGTATAACATTCAAAGGGTGTCTTTGCACATTTTGGCTATTTATTAGTAGTTTCTGGACTGCATATAACCTCCTAGCCTTCAGCTAATTTTATATCTGTTAATATCTGCATATAGGACAGAGGGCCCTGATTCCTTTCTGATAATAATGTTAAGAGCTGAATACTGCAAGTTCACCCTCTGCCAATCTTCATGCCTAACACTTGATTTTTGATATTTTCTTAATCTTAATTTAAATAACCTAATATGGCCTACTAATAATATGGTCTGTGATTTTCATAAACAGGTATCTCTGGGAAGGGGTCAGATTTAGAAATATAATGAGGAGGTACTCACTCCAGTGTTCTTGCCTAGAGAATCTCATGGAAAGAGGAGCCAGATGGGCTGCTATCCATAGGGTTGCACAGAGTCGGACATGACTGAAGCAACTTGGCATGCATGTATGCATTGGAGAAAGAAATGGCAACCCACTCCAGTATTCTTGCCTGGAGAATCCCAGGGACAGAGGAGCCTGGTGGGCTGCCATCTATGGGGTCGCACAGAGTCGAACATGACTGAAGTGAATTAGCAGCAGCAGCAGCAGCAGCAGAAGATGTACACATGGGTTTTGAGGCTGTCACACATCTGTGGCCAATTCTGAACAGATTTTCACCACCTTTCAGCCACAGCCTATGCTGGCAGGTTTGTAAACATCTTTAAAACAATGAAGTGGGTGAGACAGGTTAGGAATAGTGATATAGTAGCAATCAGATTGACAAACACACCACATTGTTATCTTATATTCTTGATTTTTAAAAATGCAGGTTATTAATTTTCATAGCACATATACAGGAACAAAAGAAATGACTTAAATGTCTATTACCACCTGCTATCTGAGACTATGTTAAAGAGGTACTGGTCCACTTGGCTTCATTTGTCCCCAGACTCTGCAGAGATGTGAAGCCAGGCCAACTGGGGTTAGAGCAGACAGGGAACTGATACAGCTGGGGATCGTTAAAAGTGATCAAGGGCCAGCCCAAAGGAAAAGTCAGCAGAAAACAGGGCTGAGAGCTTTTTACAAGCAGAACAGCAGGGTCGTATATATGCAGGAAACAGCCTAACCACATCCAGAGAATTTTGTTGATTTAATTAGATTTCGTTTAAAATTCCAGAGTAGGAGCAGCTTGGTCAACTTTGATTCTAAATGTATCAGGAGAAAAGAATGTTAATTTTCAAAAGTAATATTATTGAAGCATTTATGAAATAGTAAAAATCTTGGTCATGGTAAAATTATATATATATGAATATACATATGAATATATATATATGAATATAGGGCATAGATGTTTCCTTGATAGCAACATATTATCATCTTTATCTTGACCACTTAATACATAGATTGTGGGTTTTAGTGGGAACCTGTTCATTCATGTACTTTTCATTTCAGTTCAGTGGCTCAGTCATGTCCGACTCTTTGCGACCCCTTGAACCGCAGCATGCCAGGGCTCCCTGTCCGTCACCAACTCCTGGAGTTCACCCAAACCCATGTTCATTGAGTCAGTGAAGCCATCCAACCATCTCATCCTCTGTCGTCCCCTTCTCCTCTTCCCAGCGTCAGGGTCTTTTCAAATGAGTCAGCACTTCTCATCAGGTGGCCAAAGTATCGGAGTTTCAGCTTCAGCATCAGTCCTTCCAATGAATATTCAGTACTGATCTCCTTCAGGATGGACTGTTTGGGTCTCCTTGCAGTCCAAGGGACTCTTAAGAGTCTTCTCCAACACCACAGTTCAAAAGCATCAATTCTTCAGCACTCAGCTTTCTATTTTTTTCATTTTATTTATTTATTTATTTTTAATATTTTCTTTTTAAATTTAAATTTATTTGTTTTAATTGGAGGCTAATTACTTTACAATATTGTATTGGTTCTGCCACACATCAACATGAATCCGCCACAAGCATACACATGTTCTTTATAGTCCAACTCTCACGTCCATACATGATCCCTGAATAACCATAGCTTTGACTAGACAGACCTTTGTTGACAAAGTAATGTATCTGCTTTTTAATATGCTGTCTAGGTTGGTCATAACTTTCCTTCCAAGGAGTAAGCGTCTTTTAATTTCATGGCTGCAGTCACCATCCACAGTGATTTTGGAGCCCTCCAAAATAAAGTCAGCCACTGTTTCCCCATCTATTTGCCATGAAGTGATGGGACCAGATGCCATGATCTTAGATTTCTGAATGTTTAGCTTTAAACCAACTTTTTCACTCTTCTCTTTCACCTTCACCAAGAGGCTCTGTAGTTCTTCTTCACTTTCTGCCATAAGAGTAGTGTCATCTGCATATTTGCAGTTATTGACATTTCTCCTGGCAATCTTGATTCCAACTTGTACTTCATCCAGCCCAGCATTTCTCATGATGTACTCTGTATATAAGTTGAATAAGCAGGGTGACAATATACAGCCTTGACATACTCCTTTTCCTATGTGGAACCAGTCTGTTGTTCCCTGTCCAGTTCTAACTATTGCTTCCTGACCTGCATACAGATGTCTCAAAAGGCAGGTCAGGTGGTCTGGTATTCCCATCTCTCTCAGAATTTTCCAGTTTCTTGTGATCCACACAGTCAAAGGCTTTGTACTTTTAGGTTATTAGTTTTTCTGTTTCTGGCTCAGATTTTCATTCCCTCACAGTATTTTTTGAATGACTTTTCCAATAAATTATTTGAACTCAAATCCTTGTCTCAGAATCTATTTGGTGAAACTAAACTAACACATACAAGTCCTAGTAATTACTTAAATTTGATCCTTGTCTCACAGAGATGTTTTGAAGATCATGTTTGATAATATATACAAAATTAGTTTTTAATAGTAAAGTGATACAAGCAAAAGTTATTCAATTTCTTCCCCCAAAACTATGAATTTTAAAGACCAAATGTTTCTCTTTCTACCCTTTGTAATTTGCAGAATTGACAAAATAGAGGAGGAATTTAATAAATATCCATAAAAAATGCTAGAACTCTGAACTTACTTGGTCACCAAAAATATTTTGAAAACTAAAAAGGATTTGGTATTCTCATGGGCACATATTTATGGGAGATGCTGCTGCTGTGTTCTACCTTCTGCTCTGCTTCTATGAGAGTGAAGCCATAACACAGATCTAGGGAAGGGAGACAGTGAAATGGGCATATAGTACAGATATCAGTCTTCCCTCAGTATCCTTGGGGGATTGATTTCAGGATCCCTATAGAAAGGAAATTGGGATTCTCAAGTCCCCTATATAAAATTGCATGGTATGTGCATATAACCTATGTACTTCTCTCTATATACTTTAAATCGTTTCTAGATTACTTATAATACCCAATACAATGTAAATGTAAATAGTTATAATTTAAATGTTGTGTAAATAGTTGCCATCCTTGATTGGAGAACTCAGGGACATGAAGGCCTGACTGTATTAGCTAAAACTAGATCCATACCTATACTGTTCCTTGCCTACAAAGCATAGGAAGACAGAAAAAATTCTGAGTCCTGCATTCCAGTTATTTTATAAGGGTAGGTTAAAACTAAGAGAGATGATAAAGGAGGAGATGGACTCAGTTCATTCCCAGTATTTTTGTCGATTTTTCATGGAGCCCTGGAAGTTCTATCTCTTCTAGAATCTGCCAATTTAGGCATGGCTTACACAAGTGGTTCTCAAAGTATCATCCACATACTTTGAGAACCACACACATTAACATCATCTGAGAGCTTCTTAGAAGTGGAAATTCTTGTTCTTAATTTGATATGTGTATATATTATAGAATAATGACCACCGTAACTCCAGTTAACATCCATTACTGTACATATAGTAACAAATTTTTTTTCTTGTGATGAGAATTTTCAAGATCCATTCCTAACTTTTTTGAAATACGCAGTACAGTATTATTAACTATAGTCATCAACCTGTACATTATGTTCCCATTATTTATATATTTTACAACTGAAAATTTGTACCTTTTGACTCCCTTCAACCCATTTCATCCACCTGCCACCTCTTGCTTCATACAATCACTGATCTGTTCTTTATATCTATGAGCTGTTTTTTCTTTTGTTTTTAGATTCCACATATAAGTGAAATCATATGATATTTATCTCTTTCTGATTTATTTCACTTAGCATAATGCCTTCAAGATTCATCCACGTTGTTTTAATAGGCAAGATTTCATTTTTGATTGTGGAGATATATAGATAAATACCTCAGATAGTCTTTATCCACACACCACCAATGTACGTTTGGTTTGAATGTCTTAGCCATTGTAAATGATGCTACAGTGAACTAACTTTGAATTATGTTGTTGTTTTCTCTGTATGCATATTCAGAAATGGACTGCAGGATCATATGGTCGCTCTGTTTTTAATTTTACTGTTTTCCATGGTGGCTGCACAAATTTACATTTCTATCAGCATTTCACAAAGGTTCCCTTTTCTCCACAACTTCACCAATACTTATTATTTCTTGTCTTTTTGATGATAGCTGTTCAGGCAGGTGGGAGATGCTTTCTCATTATGGTTTTGATTTGAATTTCCCTGTTGATTGGTAATGTTAAGTATTTTTCCTTGAATCTATTAGCCATCAGCATGTCTTCCTTGGAAAGATGTCTATTCAGATCCTCTGCTCATTTATAATTGGATTGTTTTGCTATTGCATTGTATTAGTTCTTTATGTACTCTAGATATTAACCTTTATCAGATATGTAATTTATATTTTCTCCCACTCAATAAGTCAATTTTTAATTTTGTTGATGATTTCCTTTGCTATGCAGAAGGGGGAATTCTTGAGCCCCATCATATACCTACTGAATCAGAAGCTCTGGATTTGGAGCTCAGTAAAGTGTATTTTAACAAACCTTCTAGGTGATTCTGACGTACTCTAAAGTGTCAAAACCCTTGGCCCACAGTGATGTTTTTGGATATGCTGAGAATGCTTCTAGTTTGACGTAAAAGTTCTAGAATTAATTTAGTCTCTTAAAATTTTATTAGACCAAAATTTGCCTCTTTCTGTTTTAGAGCATCTGAAACTGATGATCTGAGTTACATTATTTGAGCTTTCACATGCCAGAGCAATAGGAAGAAGCATTCAGGATTTCTAGGAATAAGACATTGGAAATCAAGTCCTATAAAACTCGGTGAGGGTAAGGAGAGCAGAACCCTGTGTGCATTTTCCAAGGAGGACAAAGCTAAGTTAGTCTTAAGAATGGATGTTTCTCTCCCAAATGGCTGACCTCTGCAAAGATAAGGAAATGATGCCTTTCTAGGCTGTCTAGACACAGAAAGGTCTTGCTAATATACAGCTTATTTCACCAAATCCATCTCAATGATACTCAAAGGTATCATTTTCTTGGGAAACAATACCACTTATTCTTGATCTTGTTTATGTTGCTTGATAAAAGAATTGGTGTGATCTCTTTGTTTTGTGACCTCCAACATTCTTAATAAATGCTGGCTCTTAAATAAGTAGTACTTTCTATTTGGAAAGTTCATGGAAATTAGATATAATGGCAGTTTATTTATATTTAGTTTTGTATTTTAATGATTATTAATATGTTCAAACTCAGTATTTCCATGACCAATTTGATGCTTGGACCTTGGTATTCATCTTGGGACTGTCTCGGCGTTTGGGATCCTCACATTAAGCTAAATGTCAAAAATCAAAGACAATATGAAGGAAAAAGTAGGAAATAACCAGAAGATTTGAAAGTCAACTAGTGAGAAAGGTTAAGGGAATTCAGATTAAATGATTTAGAAAAGGGAAGGCTGAGAGACATCCTATCACTCTACCTCAAGTTTATGGAGAATAATCACTGGTAGTTCATCCTTTCAATGACAAGAATAAAAAGAAGAGCTTAAATTGCAGTAGGTTGGATATAGATTAACTGGAATGACCTTGGAATTAGGGTTAACTGGAATGTTTCATAATCGATTAAACTGTATTTCTTCAGTGGCAAACTGAGCTGTGACTTGAAGAGGAGGAAGCCTAAGCATTTTCATTTCTAGTCTGAGTTTGGGAATGTATTGTGGATTCCCACTGTAAAAATTCGATAAATTGCAAGGTATTTTGGGAGGTGACCAGTTCTACCTCATTAATGACTTCACTCCATTTATTCATGGATGTTAAAAGGATATTTACAATCTATATTTTAGGAAATCTTTGAGTTAGTGACCTACCATTTAGCTGAAGCTTTATATAATTTTCTAAATTTGACCATTATACTTTCCATCATTTCCAAATGTTGGCTGTTCTCCTTTTGGAAAATATTCCATTATAAAACAAACTGCTGAGTTTTGTAAAAACATTGCTGTTAAAACTAAAAAAAAAAAAAAAAATACTGATGAGGTTCCAAATAGCTCCTTTATCAAAAGAAGTGTTCATGAGAGAAAGATTGGGATTAATTTCTGAGAGAAGTGACATTCAAATTCATATAACTTTTAAGCTCAATAAAAAAGTTGAAATGTTGTATTTCAATTTCAGTTTATTTCTCTTATAATAAAGTAGTTGAGTTTACTCATTAATGAATTTGTTTCAATAAGAAAAGTTTGGTATTTATTGCATTTTTAAGTGAAAAAATTAATGTTTGATTTTTTTTTAGCAGTTTCAGGGGAATTAAAATTTTACGTGCGCCTGTATAGGTGGGAGGGTAGCTAGATATATGCTTATGTGTGTGTATATGAATAGACACATGCACACATGTTTCGATTGCTAAACTATTATTACAACAGAATCTCTCAAGAAGAGTCACTCCAGAACATGATTGCTATAGATGAAATCTTTAGACTTGGTAAATGATGAAACAGCAAAGAAATTTTGGCTCAGATTTGCATTATTAAATCTTTGATTTTAAAATTGAGAATAGTCAGTGTTATATAACTAACCTTAAAAGTATAGACTCTAAAACTACAGTGTGCTTCATCCTTAAAAGTAATTGTATTTCAAGCTGATAGACACATAAACATGTATTCTGTAGTTGTAAGAGCTAACATAGCAGTATTGCATGTCTGTTTAGATAGTAATGATTTGAATATGCTTATAATTATCATTGCATTATTTTATTAATCTTTGCACATCTGTTAAATAACATTTACAACACAACTATATAAATCCATTAAATAGATAAATGTTTTGATTATCTTTTATTGTTTATTTTTCATCTTCAGGGATTCATTAAATTGACTATACCTTTCAAAACATAATCTACAGCTTAATTAAGCCTTACAGTTATAAATTTTGAGCCAGCATATTAAGAAAGAAGTTATTGCTTTGGGGGTACAATATTACTAATGAATGTTTTGCTCTGAAACACCACTCCTGGTATAAAATTCTAAGTCTATCCAAAAGAAGCTGTCCTTGATTTCACTATTCAGAAATTCATAAGTCAACTTTTTATGTTTTATAAGCTTCTTAGGAACAAAATCCAAAGCCACTGATGGCTGAGCAAATTTCACAGCTTGTAAAAAGACACATATCATTGTAATGTGTGAAATTTTAATCAAAAATGTTATGAAGGAGAAAGGTAAACTGACTGCTATAATTAATGTGTTCTGACACAGAGATTTAGCTGGCACATTTGTGGACTGTGCTGTGCTATGTTAACTGTTCCATTGCTTAAGGACTGTCAGCTTGAGGTGTTCCTATGCTGTGGTTTTACCACTTGACACGTTTTCCTAGAGCATCAGCTTTGTCATGAATTGAAATGTTAAGTCATTTCTTCCTTGGCTTTTCTATTAATATTTAGTTAGGTGTCATGTGTGTCTGGTGATAAGGTATGTTATCTTCCTTTAAAAAGCAGCTTCATTTAAAATTAAACTATATAAGCATTGCTGTTAAAATTAATCGCCTTGTGTTTTGTTTCTCTTCTATTTAAACATTATCTAGTACCTTAAAGGTGAGAGTATTGAGTAAAACTAATTGAGTTAATGAAGAAACTAGGAACTGTACCCACATGGAACATATCAAAATAAAATATTTTTATTTTATATAATATATTATACAACATATATTTCATAATTAAATAATTCTTGCTTGACCTACAAAGTAAACAAAATATTCTCTATATAAGAAATAAGCTCTGATTCTAAAAGGACACTTGCTATGTATTTACATTTTGGAAGTAGGATCAAATTCATGAACTATTTGTAAAATATTGCTAAAATATTCTTTCATGCCAGACCCTGGGTAAATAGTAAGTTTCATGCCAGACATTGGGTTAGATGGTAGCTCTATATTTCAGAGAGATTCTTCTGAAAATTATAGATTGGGTTCTTGGCTCTGCTGTGTCAATCTCCTTGCAGAGATCTACGGCAGGCTCTCTCAGAGCACTGCCAGTGTGGTTGTGCAGTAGACAAAAGACATACCTGAAAGGGGAAGACAGAATGCCACTTAAATTAAATAGGAAATGAATTGGCCAGCAAGTTGGCATGTCTGCTGAGACAAATCATGGACAACATGTCTCTCAACAACAAAACTTATTTGTTTTCTCTTGCCAACAGATTCATCACTGCCCAGGCAAAACAGGCAAAATACATTAGTGTCATGGTAAACTGATAAAGAGAAGTGCCTCAATCTAGCATCCTCAATGGCGAAAGTCTTAGGGCAGTATTGATCTGTGTTATATAAATCTTGTTTTCTGTCTGCAGAAGTGAATCAGGAATGACCCGTAAGGTTAACAAACATTGTAATGTCTTTCAACTGGGGCGGATGCCTGTGGGTTCCACACATTGTGTTTGGTCAAGTTCCATCTTGTCATTTTTACCTCCAAGAAGCTTAACTAATTGCTGGCAATCATAAGAATGTTTGATGGGAGGAGAGAATTCCTACAATTTTTAACCCCTCTCCCATCCCCTCTTTTTTTTTTTCCCCCTGAAGTCTTAACAAGCAGTCAAAGCCAAGTAGCGGAAAACAATCAACACTGAATTAGTCAGCAGGAGTCTTCACTTAGTTGAAAGTTTATGTAATTGGCATGTCATGTTCCTGCATTGCCAAGAACAGACCTGATTAAGCTGATGCACTTTGTTTCAGTAAAGTATGACAAAAGGAGCTTCTCATCCTTTTGAGTTACATGTCAGGGTATGTGCTTAACATGATTTTATTCTGTTGAGAAGGGACTCAAGGCTAACTGTATACACTGTGAACTGATGAAATAAAAATTCTCACCAAACTAAGACTTGACAAGTAAATGTTTTGGGGACAAAACAAGAGCAGATATCAGTAGTGAAAGATAATTACCAAAGAAAATTTATTAGCAAAAGTTCAATTACTCATAATAACCTGCTTTATTTTACCAGACAGTGGACTCTTAGAAGAATGACAAATTCAATCATGTTATAGTGGGGGTTCACTGACCACAGATGCTTTCTCCACATGAAGTGTTTTATGCATTTACTTATTAAAATTTTGTCTCTGTAGCCTTAACATATTTTTACCATAGAATTTCTCTTTAGAGATTAATCAGACATTTGAGTTTTGTCTGCTAACTTTTTACAATGCTTTATTAGACTGTGAATGATGGATTTTGCCCTTATTTGGAAAGTCAGCCTTTATAGTGAAAAAAACAAATGCCTAGTATTAGAAGAGACTCTATAAAGCTTATGATATTTCATTTTTATTTGCTCACACTAGTGTTCCTCTTGCCACAACCTTAAATCAAATGATAGATTTGAACTTAGCTTAGACTATTAAAGCTAAAAGAGAGCAGTTGCTGAGAGAGCAGTCCACGCATCTCTTACGTCATAGTTGACAGTATAAAGACAACATTCAGGGAACTAATGGAGTTTCTTTTTCTTCTCCCTTTTTGTCATAGAAAGGTCAAACTAGTTTTCAGCATTTTTATGTATGTCATTCTCAATATAGCAACAGAATCTCTTATGGAAAACAATGTAAGTAAATGTCTTCCACGATGCTACTAGTCACCTGATCAAAAGCCAATGTTGAAAAACACTTCTAATGACTGTCTCTTATGCATCAGTGCACCTACTAATGAGCTGCCAGAAAAGGCTTTGTAAAGCTTTACTAAGATAGAGCAGGAATGTGAGAAGCCTGAGATATAACTTCCCTGCTGTGATCCCTGCCTTTCTACTAACAGGGAGCCTAGACTTGGAGCTGCTAATGAGCGTGCTGGAAAGAGTGTCCAAACCAATGCAGGCTGGAGACAATTCACCTGTCTGCTTTCAGATCTGGGGTATGATGCATGACAGTAAGACACTTGGTAGTAGCTTTTCTTTAAATAATTTAGATATTTATTGATTTTTCCCTCTCTATCCCCATATTTTTACTCTCTGCATTTTACTTTCAGTGTTTCTAGCACTAGAGAAAAAGGATTATTCCCTCCATTGCCTGCTTCCCCACCCACACAGATAAGAAATTAACGTCATTATGTCATATAATAGTAAAATGGAATACTAAATTAGTTCTCTGCAGGGAAAAGAAGTATATGCTTTTCAGAGATGATATTTATAAAATGAGTCAGTTGACATTACTACTTTTTAAAAGCCAAAAGATGGCTTATTTGAATTAAAGGAGTTCAAAATATATTTTGACACTTAAAACAATGCAGAGCTTAAGTTAAAGACCTTTCTCCCTCTAGCAATACCTGGTTCAGCATCTTTATCCATGCGTAAATCCCTGCAAGATCTTTATAAAGAATGCTTACTTAACTTGGTTGGTAGAAATTCCTGGCCTATAAATGAAATAGTTAACTGCAGGGTACCTTTCAAGTTCAGTGCTAAGCTGTTCACATTAAACATTTTGTTGTTATGCTTCCTTTGAGTTTTCCTAGAGGCTATTTTATTAGTTGATTTTTTTAGTCAAACAAAATTACAGAATACAAACTGTGTAATTTCACCAATTTGCAATGCCACAGTTATCCCAGAAAGAGAATCAACATCCCCATCCATTAATTACAATCCTGACTATCTTCTAGAGTCCCAGGAGGCAGCTGTGCAGTTCACATAGGCCCGTGCTATCTGTCCCTTCCAGTTGCCAATGTTCCTATTTTCCACAGCTCACCCTTGCTTTTTCTCAGGTTGATGCAACACGCCATGGGAAATCGCAGGCTCCATGGCAACTGGGGAGATAAGAATGCTGTGTGCCTCAGCAGCCCCTTTTATCCAAGGATCTCCAAAGAGCTTTATAAAAATCTATTTTTTAATCCTCCAGATACCCCCATGAAATAGGTATTAGCCTGACTACACAGCTAGCAGAGTGGAAATCAGGGAGCATCTACCTGCATCTCAGCCTTGAACCCTTCTCACTATTGGATCTAGTATAAGGAGAGAGCTTGAATTCTGAACCCAGTTCTGACGATGTGTGGAGAGGACTGGAATACATCTTTCCTGCTAGGAAATTTATTAGACCCCAGAGAAATTGAGCTGCACATAAGTACATATTTAAAGTGTACTAAACTGAAATACAAAATATATCATAAATATTTGAGGTAACAACTGTATTACAGTTGGCCTGATTTGGAGCTTTGTTACCAAGGAATCCCTTCTTTCTCAAACTTAGTACTCTAACGTACCCAATTTTAATTCTTTATTTTGTAAACAACTTGCCAAAAAGGTAGGGGGAAGAGAGGTTACCCAGTGAAGATTTTGGAGCAAATTTCAATTCTGCACAGCTTATAAAAATTAGCTTCTTGCTCTCAGGAGACATAATCTAAGGGGAAAGGAAGAAATTGTTAAGCTTATAGACATAAATAATATGCATATCACAAATATAGCTTGCTACTGCTAGAAAGTTACATTTTGAGAATTTCATTATTTGTTTTTATAAAATACTGAAAAAAATAACTTTTTCTGATGTTTCCTGTGGAATTCTTTCATTGTATAGCCACATCTTTTAGAAAAATAAATTCTTCATTAAAGTAGTATTTTCTAATTAAGTGATCTTGAAATATCATGGAATGTTCTGCTAAAGCCTGCCAAGATAACCTAAGGAGCAAAGTAGATACACTGTCATCATCCTTCAAAATTTTACATACATAAAATTTAATTTTAGCATAAAGTTTTATCTTTTAATCTCAGCTATGTTTCAATATATATATATAAATTTTAAATATATAATTTTCTTTGTTTTCTGATCTAAGATATTCTTTACCACTCAGTGACCAAATATTCAGAAACTAGATAAATATCTAAAAAATAAATTATCAAACCGAAACTATAAGAAAACATGCTTTCCTTACTCTTTATTTTCTTTAGCACCTGTGTTCATGGAGAAATGCATATACAGCACAATACTATCTTAGCCTACCAGTAGATTAGCGATATACTTCTCTAAGCAGGTAAGTTTACTGATAGTAAGTTAGATCCCTGGAAAGAGATGTTTATATTTTGAGCCACTGGAATCCTGTTATAGGTCTCTGAGTGGTGACTTATGCTCAGTTTCAATTTTTGTATTTCTCAGTTCTATCGGTAAAATATGTGAGGAAGCATCCTTAATGTATATGCATTTATGTATAAATTATATTTCTGCTACTATATTCAATATATAGATATTCTAAAATATATATAAAGAAACATTAAGGATGACAAAAAATAAAATATACATTTCATTTATTAGTTGGGTAAAATATGCTTTGTTTCTAGTAATGATATTAATTATATAATATTTTAGTAAATGATATATAATTGGATACAATTCCTTATTTTTATTTTTGGAATTCATAATTAAACTCATGGTGGTATAGCAGTTTCCAAAGACTGGCTCTAGGTTCAGTTTATTTTGATTGCTCAATTTTAGTTGTTAACAGAGCTGGAAATAACACCTTACAGAGTTATTATGAGGAAATGAATTTATGAAATCACTACAGTGATTTTTAAATTCCACTCCCTCCCAAAATAAGCAAAAACTTTCATTTGAATGTTGATAGTAAATTTCCATCTGTCTGATGACAATTACTTTTGCATTTAATTGGACTGAGTGTCATTTTAATGTTTTTAATGAAGAGCTTCAACATTGCTAGAATTCTTCATTTGAGAGATTACAAAACATGTTAGAAAATTCTTTCCAAGATTTTCTTTCTTTTTAAGAAGACAAGTCACCTTGGCCAAAAAATCCAGAATGACAAATCATTTCTAAATATCTATTTTTATAATTTTTTCATTATATTCATTTTGTTTCAAAATAAAGTTTCTCAACCACTGATATAAAAACACTTCTCTTTAAAGAGATATAATATGTTTATATATATTATATCTTTTATCTTATTATGAAGGTGAAGGTGAAAGTGAAGTCGCTCAATCATGTCCGACTCTTTTGCGATCCCGTGGACTGTAAACTACTAGGCTTCTCCATCCATGGGATTCTCCAGGCAAGAATACTGGAGTGGACTGCCATTTCCTTCTCCATGGGATCTTCCCGACCCAGGGATCGAACCTGGGTCTGCTGCATTGGAGGCAGACGCCTTAACCTCTGAGCCACCAGGGAAATCCATATCTTATTATATATTATGTATTTTTATATAGTATAAAACATAATATATAATGTTTTTTTTTAAAACAAAGTGGCTAGTTATCATACCACTTGAGTAATTTGTCATCATTAAAGACTTGCCTTTTTATAAAGTAAAAACACATCTCTTCTAAGAACTTTTGTGTAAGATAACTAGTGAAGATTTTCATGGTATTCTTCATTCATTCTAGATTGATTTAAAAATTCTATTTTTAAATGGATTGCTTTTTATGAAATAAACCCTACTCTTTTTGTTTTACAGTATAAAAACTGCAATTTGTTGCAATATGTTGAAGGCAGATAACTGTGTAAGGCCATCTCTTTCAACCACATCAAAGAATTTCATTCATTCCTCAGGTTGGAATACATAGCAATGAGCCTCTTTCCTTTGGACCACTGCTGATATCTAGCAAAGCATAAATTCTTTCCGTTTCCTAGACTGTAAAACTCTGTTACAGGGGCTTGCTTGCTTCCCTGGTGACTCAGTGGTAAAGAATCTGCCTGACAATGGCAGGAGATGCAGGTTCGATCCCAGGTCTGAGAAGATCCCACTTGCCATGGAGCAACTAAATTCATGCACAACTACTGAGTCTGTGCTCTAGAGACCAGGAGCTGCAACTACTGAGCCCACCCACCACAGCTACTGAAGCCTGTGCAACCTATACCCCATGCTCTGCAACAAGAAAAGCCACACAACAAGAAGCCCTCACATGGCAACTAGAGAATAGGAAAAAATTTCTACCACGTCTGATTTTTTTCTTTATATCCTGATTGCATGATTACACACACAGTCACAGGATGGGGTGAGGATGATTAGAAAGCCCAGGAATCTGAATCAAATTTTATTTGGGGCTAAAGCACTATCCAAAAGGTCAGTTTTCATTCCAGTCCTAAAGTAAGGCATGCCAAAGATGTTCAAACTACTGCACAGTTGCATTCATCTCTCATGCTAGCAAAGCAACGCTCAAAATTCACCAAGCGAGGCTCCAACAGTACATGAATGGAGAACTTCCAGATTTTCAAGCTATATTTAGAAAAAGCAGAGGAACCAGAAATCAAATTGCCAACAACCATTGGAACATAGGAAAAGCAACAGAATTCCAGAAAAACATGTATTTCTGCTCCATTGACTATGCCAAAGCCTTTAACTGTGTGGATCACAACAACCTGTGGAACTTCTTCAAGAGATAGGAATACCAGACTACCTTACCTGCCTCCTGAGAAATCTGCATGCAGGTCAAGAAGCAAGAGTTAAAATGGGACACTTAACAACAGACTGGTTTCAAATTGGGAAAAGAGTATGTCAAGAATCTATATTGTCAACCTGTTCATTTAACTTACATGCAGAGTTCAGTTCAGTTCTGTCACTCAGCTGTGTCCGACTCTTTGAGACCCCATGAGCTGCAGCACTCCAGGCCTCCCTGTCCATCACCAACTCCCACAGTTCACTCAGACTCACGTCCATTGAGTCAGTGATGCCATCCAGCCATCTCATCCTCTGCCGTCCCCTTCTCCTCCTGCCCCCAAGCCCTCCCAGCATCAAAGTCTTTTCCAATGAGTCAACTCTTCATATTAGGTGGTCAAAGTACTGGAGTTTCAGCTTTAGCATCATTCCTTCCAAAGAATTCCCAGGGCTGATCTCCTTCAGAATGGATTAGTTGGATCTGCTTGCAGTCCAAGTGACTCTCAAGAGTCTTCTCCAACACCACAGTTCAAAAACATCAATTCTTTGACTCTCAGCCTTCTTCACAGTCCAACTCTCACATCCATACATGACCACTGGAAAAACCATAGCCTTGACTAGATGGACCTTAGTTGGCAAAGTAATGTCTCTGCTTTTGAATATGCTATCTAGGTTGGTCATAACTTTCCTTCCAAGTAGTAAGCATCTTTTAATTTCATGGCTGCAGTCACCATTTGCAGTCACCTAAAGTAAAGTCTGACACTGTTTCCACTGTTTCCTCATCTATTTCCCATGAAGTGATGGGACCAGATGCCATGATCTTCATTATGCAGAATGCTTGACTGGATGAAGCACAAGCTGGAATCAAGATCGCCAAGAGAAATATCACTAACCTCAGATATGCAGATAACCCCAACCTTATGGCTGAAAGTGAAGAGGAATTAAAGAGTCTCTTGATGAGAGTGAAAGAGGAGTGAAAAAGCTGGCTTATAACTCAACATGCAAAAAATGAAGATCGTGGCATCTGGTCCCATCACTTCATGGCAAATAGATGGGGAAACAATGGAAACAGTGACAGACTTTAATTTCTTGGGCTCCAAAATCACTGTAGATGGTGACTGCAGCCAAGAAATTAAAAGACACTTTCTTCTTGGATGAAAAGCTATGACCAACCTGCTGCTGCTGCTGCTAAGTCACTTCAGTCATGTCCGACTCTGTGAGACCCCATAGACAGAAGCTCACCAGGCTCCCCCATCCCTGGGATTCTCCAGGCAAGAATACTGGAGTGGGTTGCCATTTCCTTCTCCAATGCATGAAAGTGAAAGGGAAGTCGTCACTCAGTCGTGTCCAACTCTTAGCGACCCCATAGACTACAGCCTACCAGGCTCCTCTATCCATGGGATTTTCCAGGCAAGAGTACTGGAGTGGGGTGCCATTGCCTTCTCCATGACCAGCCTAGACAGCATATTAAAAAGCAGAGACATTACTTTGCCAACAAAGGTCTATCTAGTCAAAGCTATGGTTTTTCCAGTAGTCATGTATGGATGTGAGAGTTGGACTATAAAGAAAGTTGAGTGCCGAAGAATTGATGCTTTTGAACTGTGGTATTGGAGAAGACTTTTGAGAATCCCCTGGACAGAAAGGAGATCAAACCAGTCAATCCTAAAGGAAATCAGTCCTGAATATTCATTGGAAGGACCTTTGCAGAAGCTGAAGCTCTAATATTTTGGCCACTTGATACAAAGTACTGACTCATTGGAAAAGAACCTGATGCCTGGAAAGATTGAAGGTGGGAAGAGAAGGGGACAACAGAGGATAAGATGGTTGGATGGCATCACCAACTCTATGGACTTGAGTTTGAGCAAGCTCGAGGAATTAGTCATGCATGGACAGGGAAGCCTGGTGTGCCACAGTCAATAGGGTCACAACGAGTCTGACATGACTGAGCTACTGAACTGGACTGAATGCACTATCCAAACATAATAAGAATATAGGAACATTTAAGAATATAGGAACATAATAAGAATATTGGAACATTTTAGAAACATTAGGAGAACACAGAAGTCAACAAATTTCTCACATACTAAGAATATATCAGGTTAGAAAATTGAGTGACTTGTCATTTTCAGTATTAACTCAGAGATATAGCACCAAAAAAGTAAACCAAAGAGAAACACCCAAGATCTACAGAAATGGATGTGTAGCATGTTCTGAAGGACATAGAAAAAAGACTTTAAAGTATAAAGAGCTCTTGGTTCTTAGAATGAAATGCAGATATGTGGTGGGATGGAAATAGTGGTTACATCTAGCAGCAGGAACACAGTCACAGGTGGGACAGTTACTTTATAATATATATTTTTTGGTTGTTTAAACATTTTATCCATGGGCAATTACTATTTTCAGATAAGTATTATAATAACTTGTACTTGTGATGTGCTTATTATATATGGCAGGCAGTGTTCTGAGTACTTTACAAATATCAATTCATTTAAACCTCACTACAACCTCTTGAGTTGAATCATCATTCTTATTTTACAAAGATTAGGAAACTGGGGCACAAGTAGGTTCTAGTCATAGGTCACACAGTGGGTGGCACAGCCTATTCAAGTCGTTTGGTAATTAAGTCCTATCATTCACTTCCTCTCCAGAATAAAAAATTATTTGTTCCCAAATTTGAGGTGATTTGAATAATTCAAAATAATCAAAGAAATGTATACTTACGAACATACAGTTTAGTTGTGCTAAATATTGAATAAACTCTATACTGCCGTGTATCCCATGTAATCATAAACCCTTCCACAGACCAACAAGCAAAACACCAAAGTTCATGAGAATCCATGTAGTCTCATTCAACATGCAGAAAATGTCTATTTAATAAGAAATAATGAGAAAATTGTTACAAACTTTGTCTTAAAAATGGTTTATTATTTTCTAACATAGAACCCTTCAATCACATGTACTTGCTCCTGCCTTGAGGGCTTTTCTCTGAGTCGAAGCCCACCCCTACCCCAACAACCTCATAACTAATTGTGCTCATCTTTTAAGTATCTTCCAGAAGTATTACCAGATTAACACATTTTATAGTTATTTTTCTCTAATGTAAATTTCTTATTGGCCACTTGCGTGGCCATTCTTGCTCAGATTTTTCTCTTAGAAATATTTTCATTTATAGTAGTTCTCTTTTTTAAATTTTGATCAAATTCTTGATAAATGACTTAATTTTCTATTATGTTTTCTGTACTGCCTTTAAGTATGGAACTCAGTAAAAAATAAATATTTATAATTTCTGCTAGATGGTGAGATTGTTAAGGAAATGAATAAGATATTATACTTGCTGTCTGAGTATTTAAAATTTTGTAGAGAAGATGTTTGAAAGTTAAACATTATATTGAAAGCTAAACATTATATTTTGAGTTAAACATAACGGTAAGTGACTGAGAAAAGACTAAATATCAGTATATACAGTCAGTCCAAAGCTATCTTCCTTAGACTATTTTCTGGACTCCTGATAATACAACTTACATATATATTTCTAGCATTTTTCATAAGATTTAAAAATTCCTCCAAAACAGCATGATATGTATTGTTTAAGTTTAAAACTATGTGTCTTATATAATGTGCATTTGTTTCACAATGTTCATTCTTAAACATTTTCTTGAGGTTAAATATTCAACTTATATTTTTTTCAACTCCTTTTTGTCTGTTAGGATCCCAAATGCTTCTGCTTTGTTCTTTCTTTTAAGTCTTGTAGCATAAGCTCCACAGGGCTAAATAACAAAGCAACATGTATCAAAATAAAACATGGCTTACTTTGTTTTTTCTTTTCCTCTTGGGTGTAATTTCATGGTGCAATAGTTAGATAAGTTATCATTTTAAGGAAACTCAATGTTTGTATGTTAAACTTCTAAGATAATATGAAGTAGGATGCTTGTGGTATAGAAATATTTTATGCAATGATAAGTGATGGAGAAATCACACATTTGATATATATTTACTATGTACATTATACTATGTATGCTTCCCTGGTGGCTCAGAGGGTAAAGCATCTGCTTGCAATGCCGGAGCCCCTGGTTCAATCCCTGGGTCGGGAAGATCCCTTGGAGAAGGAACTGGCAACCCATTCCAGTAGTCTTGCCTGGAGAATCGCATGGATAGAGGAGCCTGGTAGGCTACAGTCCATGGGGTCACAGACAGACACGACTGAGCAACTTCACTTCACTTATACTGTATACAGGGCTTCTGCTGTGGCTCAGCTGGTAAAGAATCTGCCTGCAATGTGGGAGACCTGGGTTCGATCCCTGGGTTGAGGAGATGCCCTGAAGAAGGGAAAAGCTACCCATTCCAGTATTCAGGCCTGGAGAATTCCATGGACTACCATGGGGCTGCAAAGAGTCGGACAGGACCGAGCAACTTTCACTTTCACTTTATACTGTATACAAGCTATCTTTGAAGATATGGAACATTTTGAGGGGCCTTCATCAAGCTACATCATGCAAACAACAAAATATATATGCTGAAATTGACAATAACTTGCAAATAAACAGTGAAGTGTCAGTATATGACCCCACTGCCAAAGAGCACAGGGCTCCACAGACTGGCTGCCATTTTCTCCATGTAGCTTTCTTCCTTGGCTTGGAAATTTGTCTCCTACATTTGTAACCATACTTTGAAAAGAAATACTAGAGTACAGAAAGACATATAATTAAAAGTGAGTTTTCCTATCAACTCTTTTCTCTCCTTTCCTCCATAACACTAAATACTAAGCTCTCAATTCTAATATGTCAACCATAAAGGGCTTCTATTGGTTTCTCATTAAGAAAGACAAAGAATTGATCTCACTAATATTGTCTTCTTCTTAAACTACTTCAAATTCCTGAATTATATTCTTACTTTTAGTTATATGGGTTACCTCTAAAAATCTAATTACTGTTTTATTTCTTGACCATAATTTTTCACTGTTATATATAATACTTCATCTATATGTGAGAAGACATTGATACTCTTTTTCTCCATCCTGCTTTCTTGTACCACTCCCAAATTTTATTAGCTGAGTCATTAGTTTGTATTTTCTTTCTCTTTCTTTCTCTCTCTTTCTTCCTTCCTTTCTCTTTTTCTTTTTCCTTCCTTTCTACCTTCTTTCTCTTTTCTTTTCCTCCCTCTTACTCCTTCCTTTCTTATTTCTTTTTTATATAATCTTATACTATGTAATAATAGTATATATTAATGATAGCACAAAATAAATTATATATATTTATACATAATAATTTAGTTTTCTATACTTTGAACCTATATTAATTCTAAAAGTTCCCATGAATAGTATTTGAAATATTATTATTATTATAAAGATAATGAGTTCTATAGAGCATAGAATGCAGTATGTAATCATTCAGTCACTAAGTCATGTCCAACTTTTTACCATCCTGTGAACTGCAGTGTGCCAGGTTTCCCTGTCCTTTACTATCTCCCAGAGTTTGCTCAATCTCATGTTTGTTTGAGTCGGTGATACCATCCAACCATCTCATCCACTGTTGCCTTGCCTCTTTCTCCTTCTGCCCTCAATCTTTCCCAACATCAGGGACTTTTCCAATGAGTCAGCTCTTTGCTTCAGGTGTCCACAGTATTTGAGCTTTGGCTTCCGCATCAGTACTTCCAGTGCATATTCTGCGTTGATTTCCTTTAGTATTGACTGGTTTGGCCCCCTTGCTGTTCAAGGAATTCTTAGTCTTCTCCAGCACCACAGTTTGAAAGCATCAGTTCTTTGGTGCTCATCCTTCTTTATGGTTCAACTCTCACATTCACATTGGTTCTGTTAGAAAAGCAAAATTTTTTGAATTAAATATATAATCGAAATATCAAGGTCAATATCTTTTATTTTCTTACCATCAATTAATGCCCCCAAATTTGGAGCTATGACTTTCTTGAACAGGTGAACAGGTAGAGTTTCTAACTGTATAGTTTTCTCATTATAAAAGAGAACTATATACTCTTTATACTACTGGAAGTATCATGAAATTTGGACTGTTTTCACTTCAAAGAAATAGATATCTAATAAGATATTAAGTTTTTGTGAAGAATAGAATTTGTGTTATCCAATTTGCAACTAATAGTATTATATGTATATTCTGGAATACAGCTATAAGTGAAAATTTTCTAGACAGCATCATATGATCTCAAACTTAATACCTTTTTTTTGAAAAATGGGGATGTAGGAGAAGAGTTTGGCATGTGTGAGTTTCACACTTAAAGGAAACCACCTATTTCATATTAAAGTCTTATATAATTGGTTCATTTAGACCTATGGTGTTGGGTTCTCAAATGGAACAGTTAGTAATAGAAAATCAAATCTGTTTTCCTTGTAAATGTTTTATACTGTGATGGATATAAGTGAGTTATAACAAGAGAAAACAACTAAAACTTCTAAGTTATATTTGGTTGCCTATTGTGCTTTGACACAAGTAGGAGTTATTGGCTGTTAAGATTATTTATTGGACCTGCTTCCAGAGTTCCTGGAACTTTTAATAAATATCCTTAGCTTGAATTTAACTACAACAAATGACCATTGGTATATCTGTTCATTTCCAGTAATTGAGCAGACAGTCTATAACTCCACATACTATAGATATTTTGTGTTATAAAAATCTAATTATATTAATGTTATTCATTTACAATGCTATATTCTGATAGTGATGTCTCCTTGACTTCTGGAAAAGATGTAAATTGATCACTTAATCCAACCAGTATGTACACATGGTCTTCTGGATTGCTACCATAATCAACATATCCAGAAAATAAAGACTTTAAATATCTATCTCTAAAATATCTGAATCTCTAAAGTTTTGGTTCAAGGAAAGTATTTCGAGGATTACATTACTAGATTGATCAATCTGGGCTATTTACCATTTTCTAGGTTCACTGATTTTTCACCTATAAAACAAGTTAATTTACTAATTATTATTTCATATATCTTCTAAATTTAGATTTTCTATGATTGTGAGATTCCAAGCTAACCACAATATGATAATAATATATATTAACATGTAATGTGGGCTTCCCTGGTGGCTCAGAGGTTAAAGCATCTGCCTGGAATGTGGGAGACCCGGGTTCAGTCCCTGGGTTGGGAAGATCCCCTGGAGAAGGAAATGGTAACCCACTCCAGTACTCTTGCCTGGAGAATCCCATGGAGGGAGGAGCCTGGTGGGCTACAGTCCATGCGGTCGCAAAGAGTCGGACACGACTGAGCGACTTCACTACTACTACTACTACTACTAACATATAATGTATAAACTTAAGAAGGATATTTAAATTTAGATGTATTGCCTCTTGTATGTTTAAAATTATGAGGACAACCCTGCATTAATGCTAAAGGTTTACATTTGAAAACTCTTGAAATTATACTAATGTAAAGCTTTCTTGAAACTCTTCACCAATTTCGGCAAAAAAATTTATTTTTGAGTATAATACTAAAGGACATATTATATGGCTGAAAATGATTAATAAAAGTTGAAATCAGTAATTTCATTAAATAAAATGGGAAATCAGTGTCACAAAAGGTGAAAAGTAAATGTCTCTTCCAGGTTCTCATTTAACTCATAAATAATGCATTTAGAATTTTGCCTTAAATGTTTATTGAGACTATGTTCTCTTGGAGAACTTTTAGACTTTTTCTCTCCTTGTGCTTAAATGTTCAATTTCATTAATATACATTTGACATGAGTAATAAAGTATAAACATTTTACAGAATCAAAGTTCTAAGAAGGGACTATGAAACAGTTGGTATGTTTCTTAAAATAGTTTCCTCCAAATTAATTTAAATTGGCTCTGGAATAAACACTGAAAATTTGTTTAAGGACTATAAGATAAAGGTAATTACAAATGGCAGAGCATCTGACTTAGGGGAGCTGTCTGGTGGGGTGTTTGGTGTTCATCCAAGTTTTTGCTAACAACTTTATTAATTATCTGGATGAGGAAATAAACAGCATGTTAATTAAATTTGCAGCTGATAATAATGGTGAAATGTTGCCAACTCCGATGTGAAATGAAAAAGAAACAAAAAGGAAAACATAATGGGTTGATACTGATCTGAACTGATATATGAAAAGGAAACAAGAAATAACAAATATGATAGAGGAAAATAAAACAATATAACGAATATCAACCATAAATTGATGAAAAGAATACATTATTAAATACTTTTAAGGATTTCTATAGCTATAACTAATTATATTATGCTATTCCTTTCTCTGGAGATCTTCCTGACTCAGGGATCAAACCCAGGTCTCCTGTATTTCAGGCAAATTCTTTATCATCTGAACTACCAGGGAAGCCCAATATAACTAATAAATATTATAAACTTAAATGTGATAGAATATGTACAGGACCATCTATAATACTTTCATATCTTGAATATAGATATCATCAATGATCAATTCAAGAGGAAGCCTTAATAGAAAGATTCATGAAATCTTGGTGGTTGAGATTTGGCAAGATCAATGTGATAGCCAAGGCAAGAGTATTGTTTATCAAACTGAGTTATATTTAGACTTTATTCTATTTAATCTTCATTTGAACACTATCCATCAGTGTTTACACAGTATTTATTCTTTTTTTTAATTAAATTTATTTATTTTTTTAATTACAATACTGTATTTGTTTTGCCATACATTGACACGAATCAGCCATAGGTGAACACAATCGCCCAATGCCGAAGCCCTCCTCCCACCTCCCACCCCATATCCTCTACCTGAATCATCCTGTGCATCAGCCCCATGCATCCTGCATCCTACACCAAACATAGGTTAGCGCTTCGTTTCTTACAGGAAAATACACATGCTTCACTGCCATTCTCCCAAACCATCCCACCCTTTCCCTCTCCCTCAGAGTCCAAAAGTCCACTCTATACCTCTGTGTCTCTTGTTGTCTCACATATAGGGTCATCATTACTGTCTTCTAAATTCCATATATATGTGTCAGTATACTGTATTGGTGTTTTTCTTTCTGGCTTACTTCACTCTGTATAATCGGTTCCAATTTCATCCATCTCATTAGAACTGAGTCAAATTTATTCTTTTAAGGGCTGAGTAGTATTCCATAGTGTATATGAACCACAGCTTTCTTATCCATTCATCTGCTGATGGACATCTAGGTTGCTTCCATGTCCTGGCTATTATAAATAGCGCTGCAATGAACATTGGGGTACATGTGTCTCTTTCAATTCTGGTTTCCTCAGTGTGTATGCCCAGCAGTGGGATTGCTGGGTCATAGGGCAGTTCTATTTGCAATTTTTTAAGGAATCTCCACACTGTTTTCCATAATGGCTGTACTAGTTTGCATTCCCACCAGCAGTGTAAGAGGGTTCCCTTTTCTCCACACCCTCTCCAGCATTTATTGCTTGTAGACTTTTGGATCGCAGCCATTCTGACTGGTGTGAAATGATACCTCATTGTGGTCTTGATTTGCATTTCTCTGATAATGAGTGATGTTGAGCATCTTTTCACGTGTTTGTTAGCCATCCGTATGTCTTCTTTGGAGAAATGGGCCAAAGAACTAAACAGTATTTATTCTTGAAGGCTAGCTATCGGGATTTTTTCAAAAATCCTAGGTTTCTTGCTTTTTGAATGACAGCTGTATTATGTGCCATATGCCATGCATACTGTCAGGGGTTTTCCTCTCAAAGATTAGATTCTGTCAAAGAATCAAGCCTAGCTAGCCATAAAATAGAAAAGAGACAGGGAAAAACAGAAAGTAAATAAAAACCTTCAAAGACAAGTTTAAATAAAGATGAAGTTTTTATTTCTTTGCTCCCCATAATCTATTCCCCCATGATATCCACATTATAGGAAGACTTCATACATTAAATTCTCACAGTATCTTAAAATAGATCCTTTACATTACATATCATATTATATGTTTACCTGTCTGCCTTCACTATATGGGATTCTTGAGGACAGAAACCTTATCTTAAACATCTTTGTAATTTTCAGCATCTAGAGCCATGTCTGGTTTCTAATAAATGCTCAGATGAAGTTTACTGATTGAATATATGCTGCATTGTATTTTGGAAATTTTCCTTGACTACATTAGCTCTGTAATATTGAAAAGATTTTTACCTCTAAGTCTCATTCTTCTTATTCCTAAAAGTTGAGAAAATATCTTATTTTACATGAATTTGGATAAATCCTATGTGTAAAATATAGTGCTAGTGCCTAGCCCATAAAACAACTTCAGCTTGCCTCCCTTTTTTCCTTTTTTTTTTTTTTTTTAATTTTCTTTCAAGGATCTTACCAAAATCAATCTGGGTAGAGATTATTCTTCTAAAATAATTTAGTTAATTAAAAATGATTTAGAATATTTATGAATATCAGTATTTTAATGAATAGATGCTTCCAAGAGAATTAGGCTTAACCATTATTAAATTGCTATAATTGTCATAGATGTTTAACACTTTTTTCTTGAAATTTATAGTTTTCTTTTAGATTTTATCCAAATTATATGTTCAGCTTATATGCTTTGTTAAGTAGGTGTTAAGTGACTTACCTTGACTTCTCATAATGATAATATGTGAAAAAATCTTATGATTTATGTATTTGGGAATTTTAAGACAATTAGTTAGAACACTGTATGACCACTCCATAAAAAATACACATCACCATAAAATAACTGCATATGGAGTTTTTAATCCTGAACTTCTAAAGATGAAAAGTGAAAGTAGTTACAATAATCATTATTTTCAATTTTATGTAGTTAAGTGGTTTTACACAAGAAATTAGCTTTCCAAATGACATAGTTATAATGTGTTAATGGCAGCATAATGTGTTATTACATTATGCAACATAATTTCATGGATATTATGTATGGCATTTTAGAAACTCATGTACTTATAGTTATTAGAAGATACTCAATTTTTTAGACTACTTTCTTAACCCTATTACTTAATGTAATCCTTGAGTGGTTCCTCTGCCTTTTGATGAGGCCTTTGTATAGATTGTATAACCTATTTTCTAAGTTTAACTTACTGCTCCCCAATTGCTTTATTATCAACTTTTTGTCTTATTCTCTTTCCAATTGAATATTTAGAATATTATCTTAAAAGGATCTCAAAGTCAAGAAGTAGTAATGATCTAATGTATACAGTTTATAAAAAGTGTTTTGGTTTGAAAGTTAGCTAATTTATATAGTAAATATTAATTTATTTAGATGAAATTAGATATTTATTTTATCCTCATTAACACAAAAATAATGCTTTATGCCTCATAATTTATTCAATTCTTTAATAGTAAATTATCATTCATTAAAAGCTCAACATTCAGTTAAATTCACTACTTACTGAGTACCTGCTTTTTGTGAGACCATGCACATAGTTAAAAACAGACCTTCCTTTAATACACGATGGGATTGAAATCCCAGATTTGACATAATTCTTGTGTGAATTTAGGCAAATTAATCTCTTCCTAGACTCATTTTTTTATATGTAAAAGAAATTTAGTCATCATCACTCCAAATATTTTTAAGGATATATTGAAATAAGATAGCTAAAATGTTTAGCATATGGTACTTGTTCACTACATGATGACAGATATTGTTAATTTAACTAATAATTAAAAGTACTACAAAAGTAAATGAAGAGTTCATAGTTTTCTGGATTTAGAAGCTGAAAAGATTACATAATCAAGTAAGATTAAAGTCTCTGAACTCAAGAAATCCCATGTAGGTTTTGTGGAATAAAGTTAAAAACTGACTACAAACATTTGTACAGCATTAACTTCAGAGAAAGTCAGTATGTTAATTTCTATACTCAGTTATAAGAAAGCACTATGGATATTCAGAAGAAGGGAACTGAGTGATTATGGCTGAGGAAGATGAGAATAAGTTTAGAGGGTTGAGTTTGAACGATACGTGGAAATCAAACTTTTGAAGAAGGCTGGAAGGGTTTTTGAAGCCAAGAAAGAACTGTAGACAAAGTCATGAAAATATTAGGTTATCGAGTGTTTATGAGGTCAAGGTCCCTAATAGTCTATGAATGAGAGGTTCAGAGTTCAGGAAATTGAACAAACTGGTGGAAAATTACGCTGAGTGACATCAATGAATGTGACAATATATATGATTTTTTTCTGCAGAAAATGGGGAAATATTCAATGTCTGAATCATCTCCTTGACTTAAAAGGTGTATTTCTGTATTTGCTTGTGTATGTGGAATATTTGTGAGAATTATGGCAGTGTTTTAGGTTCTATTCACAACAGCCCAGAACCTACCCTTTATCTTCTTACAATCTAGTCCGATTGTCCATTGCAATACACAAATGAAGGACATACAAAGGTGATCTGACATCTGTTTGAGATGGTAAGTTAGATGAAAGAAGATAATTCTGATGAGTGTTTGGATGCAGTAAGGCAACATTTACAGTCTGAGAAGACCCAACACAGAAGGGTGGGCAAGTGCTAAGCAAAGGATTTATTTCTTGAAACAGAGGTGATGACAGTGCTGTTCCTGGCTTGTTTCCTCTATTAGCTTGTAGTCCTTAATACAAGCATGATGCTTTTACCCCAAGTTTGTTCTCTTCATTCTCTCCTTCAGGGTACTCTTTAATAAGATTTCCTTTACTTCTTTCCTCTCCTGCTTTTCCTTGGGTATGGTCAAGAAATGTCTCTGGCAAGAAACCTAAAATGAAGGGAATGTCAACTAATAATATAATCTATGTTGGGTACTGAGTCAATATGGTCTTTGAACCATGGTTCTCAGCTATTCTGAGCTGCATCATCTCTACAATGCGGGTATTAATAATACCTCATTTACAGGGTTTCTCTGGGGATTAACTTCAATAATGTATGCAAAGAACCTAGCACAGTTCCTAGCATGGGTATGTGCTCAATACAATTTAACGTTTATTGTTGTCTTAGTGGTGAAGGTGCTAGACTAATGCTTTTGGAAATTCTGGTTTCTTCTGTCTTTTCTACTTATGGACTGACTAACTTAGAGCATGTCATTTAACATTTCTGACATTGAGATCTAAGTTGGTTAACATCTCACCCAGATGTAAAGAACAAATAGAACAACGTGTAAGATATTGCTATTGAACCATGGAAAGTTTTGCAAAGGTAAGACACTATCTTTATCAATGTGGTTATTAATAATAGTAAAATGTGGAGGCGGTCCTAAGATGGCAGAGAAATAGGATGGGGAGACCACTTTCTTCCCCACAAATTTATCAAAAAATAATTTGAATGCAGAGCAACTTCCACGAAACAACTTCTGAACACTGGTAGAGAACACCAGGCACCTAGAAAGGCAGCCTATTCTCTCTTAAAGGAGGTAGGACAAAATATAAAAGACAAAAAGAGAGATAAAAGAGTTAGGGACAGAGACCTTTCTTGGGGCTGGAGTCGTGAAGGAGGAAAAGTTTCCAAACACCAGGAAACCCTCTCACCGGCAGGTCTGTGGGGGGTTTTGGAATCTCAGAGGGCAACATAACCCGGAGGTGAGGAAACACACACACACACACACACACACACACACACAGAATATGCACCTAACTGCAAGTCACAGAGGAGAAGTAGCCCAAATGCTCACATCCACCACCACTGAGTGGGGGCTGAAAAGGAGGTGCGGGTTGCCTGCTTAGGGTAAGGACTGGGTCTGAATGCCCTGAGGCCAATCTGAGGGAGCTAACATGAGATAGCAACACAAACTGTAGGGTAGCCAGAGAGAGAAAAAAATAATAAGAGAGAGAGAACTTTCCATGAAAAGCTCTAACCTAAGGCACAGCCTAGCCAGCTCACAGAACAAAGGCTTGAGTGAATACCAGAGGAGAGCTAGCCAGCTTCAGACCAGCCCATTCCCCTGAAGGAGGCAGAGAAGCAGGTGGGTGACAGCCAGAGCTGGAAGGCAAGGGGCAATCTCAGCCCTAGAGATGGCATCCTCCACCAAATTGTGAGCAGGCTCCCAGATGCTAACCAAGTCTTCCTGAGATCCTAGACACTGACATCTGCCAGAAGGACTGCAGCCTGAGATCAGCTCCCCAGAGGAGACATATGGCACACCTGAGACGGCACTCTTATGGTGCACCCAGGAAACCAAGCGGCCAGGACCAGAGAGGAGATGAAGATGAACAGACCACCTGGGACAGTGAGCTCCCAAAGTACCTGGTTGTCTGAGCTTCTCAGACCTGGGAAGAGCACAAAACGCATGCCCAACCAAGTCTGTGCCTTTGTGGAGTACCCGAGAACCTGAACCTGAGCAGCTCAGACCTGAGAAGTGTGTGAAATCCTGGGCCTGCTTTGGACAGTTCCCATGCAGAGTAACTATGAGCCTGAACAGTGCACCATAAGAGTGCCATCATAAGAGTGTGCCGTATGTCTCCTCTGGGGAGCTGATCTCAGGCTACAATCCTTCTGGCAGATGTCAGTGTCCAGGAAAGCACTAGGAAAGCACACTTGCTGTGAGCTGGGGCAAACCCAGTGTGGTCCATTTACTGTGAGCAGTCCCCACACACACCAGTGATATTTGATTGCAGTTTTCCTCCCTCCCAACAGCACAACTGAACAAGTAAACCTAAATAAAGGACCATCTTCACCCCCTTGTGTCAGGGGCGGAAATTAGACACTGAAGAAACTTGCAAATAAAGGAAGTCAAAGCAAACGAAGACGAGGGAACCACTTTGAAAACGACCGGTGCAACAGATTAAAACCATGTGATTAGCACTGACTACTAGAAAAGGTCAGTTTTCGCTCCAATCCCAAAGAAATGCAATGCCAAAGAATGCTCAAACTACCACACAATTGCACTCCTCTCACACACTAGTAAAGTAATGCTCAAAATTCCCCAAGCCAGGTTACAGCAATATGTGAACTGTGAACTTCCAGATGTTCAAACTGATTTTAGAAAAGGCAGAGGAGCCAGAGATCAAATTGCCAGTACCTGCTGGATCATCAAAAAAGCAAGAGAGTTACAGAAAAACATTTATTTCTGCTTTATTGACTATGTCAAAGCTTTGGCTGTGTGGATCACAATACATTGTGGAAAATTCTTCAAGAGATGGGAATACCAGACTACCTGACCTGCCTATTGAGAAACCTATTTGCAGGTCAGGAAACAACAGTTAGAACTGGACATGGAACAACAGACTGGTTCCAAATAGGAGAAGGAGTATGTCAAGGCTGTATATTGTCACCCTGCTTATTTAACTTATATGCAGAGTACATCATGATAAACGCTGGTCTGGATGAAGCACAAGTTGGAATCAAGATTGCTGGGAGAAATATCAATAACCTCAGATATGCAGATGACACCACCATTATAGCAGAAAGTGAAGAGGAACTAAAAAGCCTCTTGATGAAAGTGAAAGAGGAGAATAAATAAGTTGGCCTAAAGCTCAACATTCAGAAAACAAAGACCATGGCATCTGGTCCCATCATTTCATGGGAAATAGATGGGGAAACAGTGGAAACAATATCAGACTTTATTTGGGGGGCTCCCAAATCACTGCAGATGGTGAGTGTAGCCATGAAATTAAAAGACACTTACTCCTGGGAAGGAGAGTTATGATCAACCTAGACAGGATATTCAAAAGCAGAGACATTACTTTGCCAACAAAGGTCCGTCTATTTAAGGCTATGGTTTTTCCAGTGGTCATGCATGGATGTGAGAATTGGACTGTGAAGAAAGCTGAGCACTTAAGAATTGGTGTGTTTTTGAACTGTGGTGTTGGAGAAGACTCTTGAGAGTCCCTTGGACTGCAAGGAAATCCAACCAGTCCATCCTAAAGGAGATCAGTCCTGGGTGTTCTTTGGAAGGACTGTTGTTGAAGCTGAAACTCCAGCACTTTGGCCACCTCATGCGAAGAGCTGACTCATTTGAAAAGACCCTGATGCTGGGAGGGTTTGGGGGCAGGAGGAGAAGGGGACGACTGAGGATGAGATGGCTGGATGGCATCACCAACTCGATGGATGTGAGTCTGAGTGAACTCTGGGAGTTGGTGATGGACAGGGAGGCCTGGCGTGCTGTGATTCATGGAGTCACAAAGAGTTGGACACAACTGAGCGACTGAACTGAACTGAAAGCATCAGAAAGGGCCTATCAGTTCAGTTCAGTGCAGTTCTTTTCAGTTCAGTCACTCAGTCATGTCCGACTCTTTGCAACCCCATGAATCGCAGCACACCAGGCCTCCCTGTCCATCCCCAACTCCTGGAGTTCACTCAGACTCACATCCATTGAGTTGGTGATGCCATCCAGCCATCTCATCCTCTGTCGTTCCCTTCTCCACAGGAAAAACCATAGCCTTGACTAGATGGACTTTAGTCACAAAGTAATGTCTCTGCTTTTGAATATGCTATCTAGGTTGGTCATAACTTTCCTTCCAAGGAATAAGTGTCTTCTAATTTCATGGCTACACTCACCATCTGCAGTGATTTTGGAGCCCCCCAAAATAAAGTCTGACACTGTTTCCACTGTTTCCCCATTTATTTCCCATGAAGTGATGGGACCGGATGCCATGACTTTCATTTTCTGAATGTTGAGCTTTAAGCCAACTTTATACACCTAGAGAAAAAGTATAAGTTGGAACAAGGAACTAACTGAAACTGAACTGACCCCACACTGCCCTCAAGAGCTTCAGAGAAATTCCTAAATGTATTTTACTATTATCATTTTTTTTAATTTTTAAGTTCTCTATTACTCCTTTAATTTTCATTTTTATAATGTACTATTACCTTGCCAATAAGACCCTGTTTTTAAACCAAATTTTGTATATATATACTTTTATAATTTTTGTGATTTTTTTGGTATTTTTAATATTGTATTTTGGGGAGTCTAATGTCTACTCTAGATGTTTAATCTTTGCTTTTTGGTATTTGTTATCAATTTTGTACCTTGAAGAATCTAATTTTTAGTACCCATTTTTACTGAGGAGTGTGATTATTGGCTTGATTGCTCTCTCCCCTTTTGACTCTACTTTTTATTATCCAGGTCATCCCTATCTCCTCCCTTCCTCTTCTCCTCTCTACTTAACTCTGTGAATTTCTCTGGGTGTTCCAGGCGGTGGTAAACACCTAGGAAACTGATTACTGGCTAGATTGGTCTCTCTCTTTTGACTCCCCATCTTCTCCTCCTGGTCATCTCTATCTCCTTCCTCCCTCTTCTCTTCTCTATGTAACTCTGTGAACCTCTCTGGGTGTTCCAGACTGTGGTGAGCACATAGGGAATTGATTACTGGATAGATTGACCTCGCCCCTTTTGATTCCCCCTCTTTTCCTCCTGGTCACCTCTGTCTCCCTCCTCCCTCTTCTCTTCTCTTTGTAACTCTGTGAACCTCTCTAGGTGTTCCTTACTGTGGAGAATCTTTTCACCATTAACCTAAATGGTTTATCATTGGTGCTGTATAGATAGAGAAGTCTTGAGGCTACTGTAAAAATAAGACTGAAAGCCAGAGGCAGGAAGCTTAAATCCAAAACTTGAGAACACCAGAAAACTCCTGACTTCGGGGAACATTAATTGATAAGAACTCATCCAAAAGCCTCCATACCTACACTGAAACCAATCTCCACCCAAGAGCCAACGAGTTTCATAGCAAGACATACCACGTTAATTCTACAGCAATGCAGGAACATAACCCTGAGCATTAATATACAGGCAGCCAAAAGTCACACCACATCCAGAGACACCTCAAAACTCACTACTGGACACTTCATTACACTTCAGAGAGGAGAGATCCAGCTGCACCCATCAGAACACCAAATCAAGCTTCCCTAACCAGGAAACCTTGCAAGCCACTCACCCAACTCCACCCACAGGGAGGAATCTCCACAATAAAGAGGAACCACAAAATTCAAGAATACAGAAAGGCAACCCCAAACAAAGCAATCTAAACAAAATGAAAAGGCAGAGATATATACAGCAAGTAAAGGAACTTGATAAATGTGCACCAAACCAAACCAAAGAGGAGGAGATAGGAAGTCTACCTGGAAAAGAATTCAGAATAATGATAGTAAAGATGATCCAAAATCTTGAAAACAAAATGGAGTTACAGATAAATAGACTGGATAGAAGGATTGAGAAGATGCAAGAAATGTTTAAAAAGACCTGAAGGTGAAGTGAAGTTGCTCAGTTGTGTCCGACTCTTTGAGACCCCATAGATTGTAGCCTACCAGGCTCCTCCGTCCATGGGATTTTCCAGGTAAGAGTACTGGAGAGGGTTGCCATTTCCTTCTCCAGAGAATCTTCCCAACTCAGGGATCAAACCTGGGTCTCCCACATTGTAGGCAGATGCTTTACTGTCTGAGCCACCGGACCCAGAAGAAGTAAAAATAATCAATCAATGAATAATACAATAACAGATTAAAAGCACTCTGGAGGGACCAACAGTAGAATAACTGAGGCAGAAGATAGGAACAGTTAGGTGGAAGATAGAATGGTGGAAATAAATGAAGCAGAGAGGAAAAAAAAGAATGAAAAGAAATGAGGACAACCTCAAAGACCTCTGGGACAATGTTAAATGCCCCAACATTTGAATCATAGGAGTCCTAGAAGAAGAAGACAGAAAGAAAGTCCATGAGAAAATACTTGAGGAGATAATAGTTGAAAAATTACCTAAGTTGGGGAAGGAAATAGCCACCCAAGTCCAAGAAACCCAGAGAGTCCTAAACAGGATAAACCCAAGGTGAAACACCCCAAGACACATATTAATCGAATTAATGAAGATCAAACACAAAGAGCAAATTTAAAAGCAGCAAGGGAAAAGCAACAAATCACACACAATGAGATTCCCATAAGGATAACAGCTGATCTTTAGATAGAAACTCTTCAGGCCAGAAGGGAAAGGCAGGACATACTTAAAGAGATGAAAGAGAAAAACCTATAACCCAGATTACTATACTCAGCAAGGATCTCATTCTAATATGAAGGTAAAATCAAAAGCTTTACACACAAGTAAAAGCTGAGAGAATTCAGCACCACCAAACCAGCTCTTCAACAAATGCTAAAGGATCTTCTCTAGACAGGAAACACAGAAAAGGTTTATAAACTTGAACCCAAAACAACAAAGTAAATGTCATTGGAATCATACTTATCAATAATTACCGTAAATGTAAATAGGTTGAATGCCCCAACCAAAAGATGAAGACTGGCTGAATGGATATAAAAACAACACCCATATGTGGTCTACAAGAGACCCACCTCAAAACATGGAACACATACAGACTGAAAGTGAAGGTCTAGAAAAAATATTTCACCCAAATGGAGACCAAAATAAAGCAGCAATAGCAATACTCATATCACATAAAATAGACTGAAATAAAGGCCATGAAAAGAGACAAAGAAGGACACTACATAATGATCAAAGGATTAATCCAAGAAGAAGATATAACAGTTATAAATATATATGCACCCAACTACCACACAATTGCACTTCTCTCTCATGCTAGTAAAGTAATGCTCAAAATTCTCCAAGCCAGGCTTCAACAATATGTGAACTGTGAAGTTCCTGATGTTCAAGCTGGTTTTTATAATAGCCAGGACATGGAAACAACCTAGATGTCCATCAGCAGATGAATGGATAAGAAAGCTGTGGTACATATACACAATGGAGTATTACTCAGTCATTAAAAAGAATAAATTTGAATCAGTTCTAATGAGATGGATGAAACTGAAGCTGATTATACAGAGTGAAGTAAGCCAGAAAGAAAAACACCACTACAGTATATATGGAATTTAGAAAGATGGTAATGATAATCCTGTATGTGAGATAGCAAAAGAGACACAGATGTATAGAACAGACTTTTGGACTCTGAGGGAGAGGGAGAGGATGGGATGATTTGGGAGAATGGCACTGAAACATGTATACTATCATGTAAGAAATGAAGTGCCAGTCTATGTTCGATACAAGATACAGGATGCTTGGGGCTGGTACACGGGGATGATCCAGAGAGATGATATGGGGTGAGAGGTGGGAGGGGGATTCAGGATTGGGAGCTTGTATACACCGGTGGCTGATTCATGTCAATGTATGGCAAAACCAATACAGTATTGTAAAGTAAAATAAAGTAAAAATAAAATTAAAAAAATAGAAAAGAAAAGGCAGAGGAACCAGAGATCAAATTGCCAACATCTGCTGGATTGTTGAAAAAGCAAGAGAGTTCCAGAAAAACATCTATTTCTGCTTTATTGACTATGCCACACCCTTTGACTATGTGGATCACAATGAGGTGAGGTGAGGTGAGGTGAGGTGAAGTCACTCAGTCATGTCCGACTCTTTGCGATCCTGTGGACTGTAGCCCACCAAGCTCCTCTGTCCGTGAGATTCTCCAGGCAAGAGTACTGGAGTGGGTTGCCATTTCCTTCTCCAGGGGATCTTCCCAACCCAGGGATCGAACCCAGGGATCAAACCCAGGTCTCCTGCGTTTCGGGCAGATGCTTTAACCTCTGAGCCACCAGGGAAGCCCGTGGATCACAATAAACTGTGGAAAATTCTGAAAGAGATAGGAATATCAGACCACCTGACCTGCCTCTTGAGAAACCTGTATGCAGGTCAGGAAGCAACAGTTAGAACTGGACATGGAACAACTGACTGGTTTCAAATTGGGAAAGGAGTACATCAAGGCTGTATATTGTCACCCTGCTTATTCAACTTATATGCAGAGTACATCCTGAGAAACACTGGGCTGGATGAAGCACAGCTGGAATCAAGATTGCTGGGAGAAATATCAATAACCTCAGATTTGTAGATGACACCATCCACATGGCAGAAAGCGAAGAGCCTCTTGATGAAAGTGAAAGAGGAGATTGAAAAAGTTGGCTTAAAGCTCAACATTCAGAAAACTAAGATCATGGCATATGATCCCATCACTCATGGCAAAAAGATAGGGAAACAGTGGAAACAGTGATAGACTTTATTTTGGGGGCTCCAAATTCACTGCATATGGTGACTGCAGCCACGAACTTACTCCTTGGAAGGAAAGTTAGGAAAGTTATGACCAAACTAGATAGCATATTAAAAAGCAGAGACATTACTTTGTCAACAAAGGTCCATCTAGTCAAGGCTGTATTTTTTCCAGTAGTAATATGGATGTGAGAGTTGAACTATAAAGAAAGCTGAGTGCAGAAAAATTGATGCTTTTGAACTGTGGTGTTGGAGAAGACTCTTGAAAGTCCCTTGGACAGCAAGGAGATCCAACCAGTCCATCCTAAAGGAGATCAATCCTGGGTGTTCATTGGAAGGTCTGATGATGAATCTGAAAATCCAATACTTTGACCACCTGATGTGAAGAGTTGACTCATTTGAAAAGACCCTGATGCTGGGAAAGATTGAGGGCAAGAGGAGAAGGGAACTACAGAGGATGAGATGCTTGGATGGCATCACCAATTCAATGGACATGAGTTTGGGTTGGCTCTGGAAGTTGGTGTTGGATAGGGAGGCCTGGAGTGCTATAGCTCATGGGGTTGCAAAGAGTGGAACACAACTGAGCCACTGAATTGAACTGAACCGATGTACCCAACATAGGAGCACCACAATATGTAAAGCAAATGCTAGCAAGTATGAAAGGAGAAATTAACAGTAACACAATAATTGTGGGAGCCTTTAATACCTAACTCACGCTTACGGATAATTCGACTAAACAGAAAATTAGCAAGGAAACACAAACTTTAAAGATGCAATGGACCAATTAGACCTAATTGATATTTATAGAACATTTCACCCCAGAACAATGAATTTCACCTTTTCCTCAAGTGTACATGGAACATTCTCCAAGATAGATCATATCCTGGGCCATAAATCTAGGCTTGGTAAATTCAAAAAAATTGAAATCGTTTTAAGCATCTTTTCTGATCACAGTGCATTAAGATTAGATGTCAACTACAGGAAAAAAAAACTTTTAAAAATACAAACATATGGAGACTAAACACCACACTTTTGAATAACCAAAATATCACAGAAGAAATTAAAAAGAAATCAAAGTATGCATAAAAACGAATGACAATGAAAACACAACAACCCCAAACCTCTGGGATTCAATAAAAGCAGTGCTAAGGGGAAGGTTCATAGCAATACAAGCTTACCTCAGGAAACAAGAGAGAAAATCAAATAAATAACCTAACTTTGCACTAAAGCAAGTAGAAAAAGAAGAAGAACCAAAGGGTTAGTAGAAGAAAAGAAATCATAAAAATTAGGGCAGAAATAAATGAAAGAGAAACAAAGGAGACTATAGCAAAAATCAACAAAACCAAAAGCTGGTTATTTGAGAAGATAAATAAACAAACCATTAGCCAGACTCGTCAAGAAAAAAAAGGGAGAAGAAGCAAATCTTCTTTGGGAGAACGGCATTGAATCATGTATAATATCTTGTAAGAATGAAGCGCCAGTCTATGTTCAATACAGGATGCAGGACGCATGGGGCTGGTGCACGGGATGATTCAGGGAGAGGATGTGGGGTGGGAGGTGGGAGGGGGCTTTGGCATTGGGAGATCGTGTTCACCTGTGGCTGATTCATGCCAATGTATGGCAAAACAAATACAGTATTGTAATGTAGAATAAAGTATTTAAAAAAATTAAAAAAAAGAAGCAAATCAACAGAATTAGAAACGAAAATGGAGAAATCATAACAGACAACACAGAAATGCAAAGGATCATGAGGCTACTATCAGCAACTATATGCCAATAAAATGGACAAATTGGAAGAAATGAATTAATTCTTAGAAAAGTATAACTTTCCAAAACTGAACCAGGAAGGAAATAGAAAATCTTAACAGATCCATCACAAGCACAGAAATCAAAACGGTTATCAAAAATCTTCCAACAAAGAAAAGCCCAGGACCAGATGGCTTTACAGCTGAATTCTACCAAAAATTTAGAAAAGAGCTAACACTTATCCTATTCAAACTCTTCCAGAAAATTGCAGAGGAAGATAAACTTCAAAACTCATTCTATGAGGCCACCATCACCCTAATACCAAAATCAGACAATGATGCCACAAAAAAGAAAATTAGAGGCCAATATTACTGATGAACACAGATGCAAAATTCTCAACAAAATTCTAGCAAACAGAATTCAACACCATATTAAAAAGATCATACATCATGATCAAGTGGGCTTTATCCCAGGGATGCAAGGATTCTTCAATATTTGCAAATCAGTCAATGTGATACACCACATTAACAAATTGAAAGTTAAAAACCATATGATTATCTCAATAGATGCAGAGAAAGCCTTTGACAAAATTGAACATCTATTTATGATAAAAATCCTCCAGAAAGCAGGCATAGAAGGAAAATACCTCAACATAATAAAAGCCATATATGATAAACCCACAGCAAACATTATCCTCAATGATGAAAAATTGAAAGCATTTCCCCTAAAGTCAGGAAAAAGACAAGGGTGCCTACTCTTACCACTAATATTCAACATAGATTTAGAAGATTTAGCCACAGCAGTCAGAGAGGGAAAGGGAATAAAAGGAATCCAGATTGGGAAAGAAGTAAAACTCTCACTTTCTGCAGATGACATGAGCCTCTACATGAAAAACCCTAAAGATACCGCCAGAAGATTACTAGAGCTAACCAATGAATATAGAAAAGTTGCAGGATATAAAATTAACACAGAGAAATCCCTTGCATTCCTATACACTAACAATGAGAAAGCAGAAAGAGAAATTAAGGAAAGAATTCCATTAACCAGAAAAGTGATTTACCCTAAAACATATGGATAATTTATGAGGTTTTTCCATAGGCATACTACTAGTCTCCATGAAAATAAAATATCATTGCTTTTATTCCAGTCTAATTAACCATCATATCTGCCTTATCAGTAAACCTCTATTGGTATGACAAGTATTTTAGACAGTGGAAAGTTAAAATTTTCAATCAAAACGTTCTTTTTATATCACTCTCTTATAAGTAAATTTCTTAGCATCTCATCAGTTAGTAAAGAGGCTTCATTGACCTGAAAGATTGAGAAAAGATCAGAATGTATCGCCCTTGATTCTACCGCTTTGAGAGGCTCTGCTTCTATTGAGAATTCCTATTTGAGTAGCTCTTTAGCCACTGTTTTTAAAAAATTTTGGCTGTCTTTTTCTTAAAAAGTTCATTTATATATTTTTGAGTTTTCAGAACAATGTTTTCATTTTCCCCCTTAATTCTTAAATAAAAAGGATAGGAATATACTGACTGAATACAAGTGCTTTGTTTGGTCTGAAATCTTGAAAATGTTCCTCTAACTACTTACCTGAGGTAGCTTTAGGTTGGAACTGTTTCAAGAGAACCTCTGTCCATCCCAGAAGTTACCTTCTAGTTTTGGTTACAGACTCCCAATTGATCTTTCCAACCTGGACTTATTCTATATGAATAATACCAACATCTTTTTCTCCCCATGGTTAAAAGCCCTCAGACCAACTTAATATCTCCAAAGTTCCTTATTGGAGGGATCATTTATTTTTAATTAGAGGGTAATTTCTTTTCAGTGTTATGTTGGTTTCTGCCATTTATCAACATGAATCAGCCCTAAGTATACATATGTCCCCTCCCTCTTGAACCTCACTCCCACCTCTCATCCCATCCCACTCCTCTAAGTTGTCTCAGAGCTCTAGGTTGAGCTCCCTGGGTCAGAGAGCAAATTCCCACTGGCTGTCCGTTTTACATGTGGTAATATATATATTTGGGCTTCCCAGGTGGCTCTAGTGGTCAAGAACCTGCCTGCCAATGCAGAAGATGTGAAACTCAGGTTCAATCCCGGGTTGGGAAGATCCCCTGAAGGAGGGTACGGCAACCCATTCCAGTATACATGCCTGGAGAATCCCATGAACAGAGGAACCTGGAAGGCTACAGTCCATAGGGCCACAAAGAGTCAAACATTACTGAAACGACTTAGCATGCTTGCAATGTGTATGTTCCAATACTACTCTCTCAATTCGTCCCACCCTCTCCTCCTGCTATGTCCACAAGTCTGGTCTCTATGTTTGCATCTCTGCTGCTGCCTTACAAATTAGTTCATCAGTACCATTTTTCGAGACTCCATATATCTGCATTAATATATACTTTTTTTCTCTCTCTGAATTACTTCATTCTGTATAACAATCTCTACGTTCATCCACTTCACTAGAACTGACTCAAAATTCATTCCTTTTTGTGTTTGAGTAACATTTCATCATATGTACCACAACTTCTTTATCTATTTATCTGCTAATGGGCATCTATGTTGCTTCCCTGTCCTGGCTATTGTAAACAGTGCAGCAGTGAACATTGGGGTACATGTATCTTTTCAGATTTGGTTTTCTTGGGGTATATTTCCAGTAGTGGGATTTGTGGGTCGTATGGTTGTTTTATTCCTAGTATTTAAAAGAAATCTCCATACTGTTCTCCATGGTGAAGGTGAAGTCGCTCAGTCGTGTCCTACTCTTTGCGACCCCGTGGACTGTAACCTACTAGGCTTCTCCGTCCATGGGATTCTCCAGGCACGAATACTGGAGTGGATTGCCATTTCCTTCTCCAGGGGATCTTCCCGACCCAGGGATCGAATCCAGGTCTCCCCGCATTGGAGGAAGACGCTTTAACCTCTGAGCCAACAGGGAAGCCCCATAGTGCCTGTATTAATTTACATTCCCACCAACAGTGCAACAGAGTTCCTTCTTCCCCACATTCCTCTCCAACATTTATTTATTGTTTGTAGATTTTTTGATGACGGTCATTCTGACAAGTGGGAGGTTATATCTCATTGTAGTTTCAATTTGCATTTGTCTAATAATAAGTGATGTTGAACAGTTTTTCATGTGTTTCTATCAGCCATCCGTATGTCAGAAAAATATCTACTTCTACCTTATTGACTATGCCAAAGCTTTTGATTGTTGGACCACAAAAACTCTGGAAAATTCTTAAAGAGATGGGAATACCAGACCACTTGACCTGCTTCTTGAGAATTCTATGTGCAGGTCAGCAAGCAACAGTTAGAACTAGACATGGAACAACAGACTGGTTCCAAATAGGGAAAGGAGTACGTCAAGGCTGTATATTGTCACCCTGCTTATTTAACTTATATGCAGAGTACATCATGAGAAATTCTGGGCGGGATGAAGCAAAAGCTGGAATCAGGATTACCAGAAGAAATATCAATAAACCTCAGATATTCAGATGACACCACTGTTATGGCAGAAAGCGAAGAGCCTCTTGATGAAAGTGAAAGAGGAGGCTGAAAAAGTTGGCTTAAAGCTCAACATTCAGAAAACTAAGATAATAGCATCTGGTCCTATCACTTCATGACAAATAAATGGGAAAACAGTGGAAACAGTGACAGTCTTTGTCTTTTTGGGCTCCAAAATCACTGCAGATGGTGACTGCAGCCATGAAATTAAAAGACGCTTGCTTCGTGGAAGAATAGTTATGACCAACCTAGGCAGCATATTAAAAAGCAGAGACATTACTTTGCCAACAAAGGTTCTTCTAGTCAAAGCTATTGTCTTTCCAATAGTCATGTATGGATGTGAGAGTTGGACTATAAAGAATGCTGAGCACCATATAATTGGTGCTTTTGAACTGTGGTGTTGGAGAAGACTCTTGAGAGTCCCTTGGACTGCAAGAATTTCAAACCAGTCAATCCTAAAGGAAATCAGTCCTGAGTATTCATGGGAAGGACTGGTGCTGAAGCTGAAACTCCAATACTTTGGCCACCTGATGTGAAGAGCTGACTCTTCTGAAAAGACCCTGATGCTGGGAAAGACTGAAGGCAGGAGAAGGGGGATAACAGAGGATGAGATGGCTGGATGGCATCACTGATCCAATGGACATGAGTTTGAGTAAACTCTGGGATTTGGCGATGGACAGAGAGGCCTGGCATGCTGTAGTCCATGGGGTCACAAAGAATCATACACGACTGAGAGACTGAACTGAGCTGAACTGATGTCTTTGGAGAAATGTCTGTTTAGGTCTTCTGCCCATTTTTTATTGGGTTGTTTGTTTTTCTGATATTGAGCTGCCTGAGTTGCTTGTATATTTTGGAGATTAACCCTTTATGGTTTGTTTTATTTGCAATTATTTTCTCCCATTCTGAGGGTTGTCTTTTCATCTTGTTTATGGTTTCTTTTGCTGTGCAAAACCTTTCATTAGGTCCCACTTTTTAATTTTTGTTGTTATTTCCATTACTTTAGGAGGTGGGTCATAAAGGATCTTCCTGTGACTTGTGTCAAAGAGTGTTTTGTTTATGTTTTCCTCTAAGAGTTTATATTTTCTGGTCTTAAATTTAAGTCTTTAATCCATTTTGAGTTTATCTTTTTGTGTGTGTGTATGGTGTTAGGAAGTGTTCTGATTTCATTCTTATTTATGATGTCCTTCAGTTTTCCCAGCACCACTTATTGAAGAGACTCTCCATTATATATTCTTGCCTTCTTTGTCAAAGATAAGGTACCCATAGGTGCAAGGGTTTATCTCTGGGCTTTCTGTCTTGTTCTATTGGTCTGTATTTCTTTTTTTTTTTTTTTACCTGTACCATACTGACTTGATGACTGTAGCTTTGTAGTATAGCCTGAAGTCAGGCAGATTGAGCCTTCCAGTTCCATTCTTCTTTCTCAAGATTGCTGTGGCTATCTGGGGTCTTTTTTTTGTCTCACAAATTATGAAATTTTTTCTACTAGTTCTATGAAAAATGCTATTTTTAAGTCGATAGAGATGGCATTGAATCTGTAGATTGCTTTGGGTAGTATAGTTATTTTCATAGTATTGATTCTTCCAAACCAGAAAATAATATGTGTCTCCCTGTTTATGATGTTTTTGATTGCTTTCATCAGTGTCTTATAGTTTTCTGTATACAGCTCTTTTGTCTCCTTAGGTAGGTTTATTCCTAGGTATTTTATTCTTTTTATTGCAGTGATGAATGGGATTGATTCCTTAACTTCTCTCTCTGATTCTTCATTGTTAGTGTATAAGAACGCAAGGAATTCCTGTGTATTCATTTTGTACCCAGCAACTTTATTAAACTCACTGATTACGTCTAGTAATTTTCTCATAGCATCTTTCGGGTTTTCTATGTATAGTACTGTGTCATCTGCAAACACAGAGAATTCGACTTATTCTTTTCCAATCTGGATTCCTTTCATTTCTTTTTCTTCTCTGATTGCCAGGGCTAGGACTTCTAAAATTATATTGAGTAATAGTAGCAAGAGTGAGCATCCTTATCTTCTTCCTGATCTTAGGGGAAATACTTTTAGTTTTTTTACCATTGAGAATAGTGTTTGCTATGACTTTATTTTATATGGTCTTAATTATGTTGAGTTAGTTTTTTCTATGCCCATTTTCTGCAGAATTTTTAAAATCATAAATGGGTACTGAATTTTGTTGAAAGCTTTTCCTGCATCTTTTAAGATTATCATATGATTTTTATTTTTTAATTTGTTAATATGAGTTATCACATTGATTGATTTGCCTGTATTTCATCCTTGCATCCCTTGAATAAACCCAACTTGGGCTTTCCTGGTTGTTCAAACAGTAATGAATACACCTGCAATGCAAGAGACCTGGGTTTGAACTCTGAGTTGAGAAGATCATCTGTAGAAAGGTATGGCAACCCACTCTAGTATTCTTGCCTCAAGAATCCCCATGGATAAAGGAGCCTGGCAGGCTACAGTTTATGGGTAGGAAAAGCTGGATGCAACTGAATGACTCAGCACATAGCACATGATCCTTTTAATGTGCTGAATTTCTTTTCTTAGAATTTTGTTGAAGATTTTGCATCTATGTTTATCTGTGATATTGACCTGTAATTTCCTTTTTTGTGACGTCTTTGTCTGTTTTGCTATCAGGGTGATGGTGGCCTCATAGAATGGGTTTGGAAGTGTCCTTCCTCTGCAATGTTTTGGAACAGTTTGCAAAGGATAGGTGTTAACTCATCTTTAAATGTTTGATAGAACTCACCAGTGAAGCCAACTGGACTTGGGCTTTTGTTTTTAGGAGATTTGTTTATCACAGTTTTTATTTCAGTGCTTGTGATTGGCTTCTTCATAATTTCTGTTTCTTCCTGTTTCAGTCTTGGAAGGTTGGACTTTTCTAAGAATATGTCCATTTCTTCCAGATTGTCACACTAAAATATTTTAAAATTCTTCAAACAAAATTATTTCATAAAATAATGTTAAATCCTTAACTATTATGTAAAAGTATTCTGTGACACTATTTACATGAAAAAATGATACTTTGTTATGCTTTGAAGTTTTTACCACTTTTCTTTAGATAACTTATGTTTTTCTCTTTATACTTCTCCTTAAAAGATATCAGTCAGGTATAAAGTTATTCTCTTTGCAGTTTCCCTTTTGTGATGAGAAAATTATCAACCACAGAATTAAATAAATTATTTGAAACATTTTTGGCATTGCATATTTTTGCTCAACAAATACCTAAAAAGATGAAATCAACTGAAACAGCTAGTAATTTGTTCTCACCATCTGTTCTGTTTATTTCAACAACTGTGCACCCTCATCATGCCTTAATTTCAACTTTTGTTATGTGTCTTGTGAATAAATAAGCTATAGAACAGCTCATACTCCCTATGTACAACTGTGTCAAATGGGTAATCTAGTAAGGTGCATTGACAGATTAAGGAGAAAGAATAAAGATCTTTAGATAAAAGCCGGGAAAATCCAATTTATTTTAAATAAACCTCATTTAAATCTGTAATTCATTAGACATTGCAACTTAAAATAGATGATTCTAAATCACCTGTCACCTTTTGCCAGAAATATGCTGCAGACAATTCTTGAAATGTGAAGAATGGCCTAATGAAAATGTATTAATAAAATCAATTAGTTGATGCTCTGCCTTTCTTTCCTCCACTCAGAGAATTAAATTGCTTACCTCTCACAAGGGGTAATCATATGAAAGCTTCTATAGATGACTTGTTTACTATTTACCTAACTCCTTTCTCAACTCCCTTCTCCCTGTCTACGCTTCACTACAGAGACTGAAAGGTCTAGCTAATTCTTTCCCAATCTCTTGTAGACTAGAAATAGTCATATGATCAATTCTGGCCATTGAGCTATTCAAGTACTTGTGCCCTAAACCTTCTGAAATGAGTTTTCTTCCTTGATGAAAAAGAGAGGCCTTCCTGTAAAGGTCTCATGTATGTCACTCTGCTTCCTACCGTTGGATGTGGTTGTATGATAATATAATAATTAGTGCTGTAGTTATTAAAAAAAGGAATACATAAAAAAATTGAGTGTGTTAAAGATGGATATAAAGTTTTTGATGATAACATTGAGCTCATTAAGTAACCCTGGTATAGCTTGACTCCAGACTGATCATCCAGTCAACCATAAACACCAAATTTCTGTATATAACAGTTTGGAAAGCCTTGCTGCTAACATGTAGTCATCATCAACATCATCTAGGAATATGTAAAATGTAGACTGTCCATAACCTCCCCAGGCCTACTGAATCAGAAAAACAGTTTAATAAGATATCCAGGTGATTTGTATGCAGGTTCAAGTTTAAGAAGCTCTGATGTAAGCCCCTGAAAGTGGCCATGATAAAGAATCTGGCTGTAACATGAGAAACCTGGGTTTGATCCCTGGTTCAGGAAAATCCCCTGGAGAAGGAACTGGCAACTCACTGCAGTATTCTTGCCTGGAAAATCCTATGGAAAGAGGAGCCTGGTGGGCTGTAGTCCATGATGTCACAAAGAGTCAGACACAACTGATGTAACACACACACACACACAAGGTGTCCATTCGTGTTATTTGCAGTTGCAAGTTACTTTAAGTGACAGAACTAAGTTGCCAAGGTCCTGTGGTCCTCTCTATTCAGTATATGTATGTGTGTGCTTAGTCGCTCAGTTGTCTGACTCTTTATAACCTCATGCGCTGTAGCCCTCTAGGATCCCATCCATGGGGATTCGCCAAGCAAGAATACTAGAGTGGGTTGCTATACTCTCTCCTCCAGGGAATCATCCCAACCCAGGGATCGAACCCAGATCTCCTGCATTGCAAGCAGATTCTTTACTGTCTGAGCCACCAGCAAAGCCCATTTAGTATAGGGTACACCACATTTTGGACATCCTTGGTGGCTCAAACTGTAAAGAATCTGCCTGCAATACATAGAACCTGAGTTCCACACCACATTTTAGCACTTCTATTTTCCCATGTTAGAATCAAAGAAATACTAGACTTTTGTGGTTTTCAGTTTTTCACAGTAAAGGATACATATAATTTTAGCTTTTCTTTCTTCTCTATTTTCTTTTGCTTCTTCCTGCTTACTAGAAGAAAAAGCTTTCACACCATCTTTCTTTTAGTTCTGTTCAATTCAGTCACTCAGTCATGTCTGACTCTTTGTGACCCAATGGACTATAGACAGGCTTCCCTGTCTATCCTAACTCCTGAAATTTGCTCACATTCATGTCCACCAAGTCAGTGATGCCATCCGACCATCTCATCCTCTGTCATCCCCTTTTCCTCCCACCTTCAATCTTTCCCAGCAACAAGGTCTTTTCAAATGAGTCAGTTTTTCACATCAGGTGACCACAGTATTGGAATTTCAGCTTCAGCATCAGTCCTTCCAATGAATATTCAGGACTGATTTCTTTTAGGATTGACTGGTTGGATCTGCTTGCAGTCCAAGGGACTCTAAAGAGTCTTCTCCAACACCACAGTTCAAAAGCATCAGTTCTTCGGTGCTCAGTCTTCTTTATGGTCCAACTTTCACATTCATATGTGACCAATGGAAAAACCATAACTTTGACTAGATGGATCTTTGCTGACAAAATAATGTCTCTGTTTTTTAATATGCTGTCTGGGTTGGTCATATGGAGAAAGCAATGGCATCCCACTCCAGTACTCTTGGCTGGAAAATCCCAAGGATGGAGGAGCCCAGAAGGCTACAGTCCATGGGGTCGCTAAGGGCTGGACATGACTGAGCGACTTCACTTTCACTTTTCACTTTCATGCATTGGAGAAGGAAATGGCAACCCACTCCAGTGTTCTTGCCTGGAGAATCCCAGGGACAGGGGAGCCTGGTGGGCTGTCGTCTATGGGGTTGCACAGAGGTGGATACGACTGAAGTGACTTCATAGCAGCAGCAGGCTGGTCATAACTTTTTTCCAATGAACAAGTGTCTTTTAATTTCATGGCTGCAATCACCATCTGCAGTAGTTTTGGAGCCCAAATAAAGTCTGTCACTGTTTCCATTGTTTCCCCATCTATTTGCCATGAAGTGGTGGGACCAGAGGTCATGATATTAGTTTTCTGAATGTTGAGTTTTAAGCCAACTTTTTCAATCTCTTCTTTCACTTTCATCAAGAGGCTCTTTGCTTCTTTGCTTTCTGCCATAAGGGTGGTGCCATCTGCGTATCTGAGATTATTGATATTTCTCTTGGGGATCTTGATTCCAGCTTGTGCTTCATCCAGCCCAGCGTTTCGTATGATGTACTCTGCATATAAGTTAAATAAGCAGGGTGGCAGTATACAGCCTTGACATACTCCTTTCCCAATTTGGAACCAGTCCATTTTTCCATTTCTGGTCCTAACTGTTGCTTCTTGACCTGCATACAGATTTCTCAGGAGACAAGGAAGGTAGTCTGGTATTCTCATCTCTTGAAAAACTTTCCACAGTTTGTTGTGATCCACACAATCTAATGCTTTGGTGTATTCAATAAAGCAGAAGTAGATGTTTTCCTGGAGCTCTCTTGCTTTTTGATGATCCAACCGATATCGGCAACTTGATCTCTGGCTCCTCTGCTTTTTTATATACTGTTTGAACATCTGGAAGTTCACAGTTCAAGTACTGTTGAAGTCTGACTTGGAGAATTTTGAGCATTACTTTGCCGGCATGTGAGATGACTGCAATTGTATGGTAGTTTGAACATTCTTTGGCATTGCCTTTCTTTGAGATTGGAATGAAAACTGACCTTTTCCAGTCCTGTAGCCACTGCTGTGTTTTCCAAATTTGCTGGCATATTGAGTGTAGCACTTTCACAGCATCATCTTTTAGGATTTGAAATAGCTCCACTGGAATTCCATCACCTCCACTAGCTTTGTTCATACTGATGCTTTCTAAGGCCCACTTGAGTTCACATTCCAGGATGTCTCTCTAGGTGAGTGATCACACCATCGTGGTTATCTGGGTCATGAAGATCTTTTTGTATTGTTCCTCTGTGTATTCTTGCCACCTCTTCTTAATAATTTTCTGCTTCTCTTAGGTCCATACCATTTCTGTCCTTTATTAGGCCCATCTTTGCATGGAATGTTCCTTTGGTATCTCTAATTTTCTTGAAGAGATCTCTAGTTTTTCCCATTCTATTGTTTTCCTCTACTTCTCTGTATTGATCACTGAGGAAGGCTTTCTTATCTCTCCTTGCTATTCTTTGGAACTCTACATTCAAATGGGTATATCTCTTCTTTTCTCCTTTGCATTTAGCTTCTCTTCTTTTTTCAGCTGTTTTTCAGCTAAGGCCTCCTCAGACAGCCATTTTGCCTTTTTGCATTTCTTTTTCTTGGGGATGGTCTTGATCCCTGCCTCCTGTACAGTGTCATGAACCTCCATCCATAGTTCTTCAGGCACTCTGTCTATCAGATCTAATCCCTTGAATTTATTTGTCACTTCCATTGTATAATCATAAGGGATTTGATTTAGGTCATACATGAATGATCTAGTGGTTTTCTCTACTTTCTTCAATTTAAGTCTGAATTTTGCCTTAAGGAGTTCATGATCTGATCCACAGTCAGCTCCTGGTCTTGTTTTTGTTGACTGTATATAGCTTCTCCATATTTGGCTGCAAAGAGTATGATCAATCTGATTTTCAGTATTGACCATCTGGTGGTTTCAGTATTGACCATCTGATGATTTTTCTTTCTTTGCATCTTTCTTTGCCCTCCTTATTCTTTAAATAATTTTCATATTTGGGGCTCATACCAATACACATGTGATATATATATATATATATATATATATATACACACACACATATATATATAATATAAATACATGTATTATAAACTATGTTCATATTGAAGTATATTAACTATGTAATGGATTATATATTTATCTGGGCTTCCCCAGTGGATCAGTGGTAAAGGATTTGTCTGCAATGTAGTTTCAGTCTACATCATTGGGTTGGAAAGGTCCCCTGGAAAAGGAAATGGCAACCCACTCTAGTATTCTTGCCTGGGAAATACTATGGACAGAGGAGCCTAGGGGCTGCAGTCCATGGGGTAGCAGAAGAGTTGGATATGCCTTAGTGACTAAACAACTATATATTTTGTATCATATAGGACCTACAGATGTATGCTAGCACTGCCATTAAAACTTAAATAAGACATGGATCTTATTGTAATCAAGATGCTAGTCTTCCCTTATGTTATTAAACAACTCATCTCTTTTTGAGGAAATCCAAATATAAATTTTGATAAAAGGAAAAGAAATACATGAAACTAGGAAAATAATGTGTCACAGTGAAATAGAAATAAAGCAGTCCACCACCGAAACCTTAAATGTATTCCATGTAAAATTTTCACAAGAGATTTCATTTCCTGGGCAGTTGTTTTTAATTAATCTTGCTGTTTTACTCAAAAATCAAAATTAAGGAGACATAGTACTAAAAGCAAAATTTATTTTTTCAATGATATCTAAAAGATAGGAGATTTTAACAAGGAATTCACTTTTATCCCTGAAAGATTGCCCTATTTTAAATTCATAAAAGCTAGTGATTTTGTGGGTTGGCCTGGAATCTTCATCACTACTAATACATCTTTGAAATAATCCATTCCAACTGACTGACTCATAAACAAGTTTGGGGAGTTTATTTCTTTGGTAGCAAGATTGACTCTATCGCCTAGAATTTTGGTATTTGCCAGTTTAATACCATTTAAGTCAATTTGATGGGAACTTCTTATTTACTATTATGAGTAAAGAAAATGACCACTTAGGGAGGGTTAATTTTTTTCAAGCTCCAATGCAACACACTCTGCATGTATTCTTTATGTTATTCTTGACAATATCACTATACTAGGAACTAGCGTCAAAGATGATGCAAACCAGGACAACAAATGATTACATAACAAAAGAGACTTGTTCATTTCCACTATATGAATTTCAAGAACCAAAGATATTTATTTTTAAAGTGAATACTTTTGTTAGGCAAGCAGTTGTGCTTATTTATTTATTTTTGGTGTTCAGGAAAGCTCACTTTGATTGAAACTGATAATGTTATGTGACTTCTGGCAAAATAATTAGTTTGTGTCTTGTGGAGCTTTATGGGCTTCCTTGGCTTGTCCCTTGAGACAGAGTTGGGAGGTAGGCAGAGCTACTCCAAAAGCCTGCAGAATCAGGCCCGCCATGGCTGGTGCCCTTTCTACCTGCTGTTCTGGACACCAGATGCTTCTCTCTGCTGTTGTGACAGTTGGGAAGGCACTGTGTCTTGATTCTTTTCATCATCCTGCTGAGCCTGTTCCTGAACTTTTGACAGTAGCTGCTGCTTAATGACAGCAGGCTGTTGGTGAAATGGCTGTTGCTTGTGTTAAATGATCTATGAATCTATGATCAAACACCGTGGTCTGGAGAAAGTGGGTGTAGAGCTATATGTGGCCTGACCATTTAATAAGATGAATTGGGAAAATGTTGTAAGGGAAACCAAATACAAACAAGGCTTAACAGGATGGTCATCAGAATATAAAGACTTCCTTATTACAGCATGGGGATGACCTAGCTGATGTTTTCAAGTTTAGCAGTGAGTCACATTTTTGATTGAGTCTCAGGAGTCAGAGGGTCTTCCCAATGAGCCCGCGTTTTAGTGACCAAATGCTACTTACACACCTCTTCTCTGCATGCCACAGGCCCCTATGATTATATTGGGCAAAAGAAAGAAAGTAAAGTCTCTCAGTCATGTCCAACTCTTTGCGACCCTGTGGACTGTAACCTGCCAGGCTCCTCTGTCCATGAGATTTTCCAGGCCAGAATACTGGAGTGGGTTGCCATTTCCTTCTCCAGGGGATCTTCCCAACCCATGGACTGAACTCTGGTCTCCCACATTGCAGACAGACTCTTTACTATCTGAGCCACAGGGAAGCACAATGTTGGGCAAAGCAGATTATTCTATACTTCATAAAAACGCATTGTTAAAAAGGTTTTATGTTTTACCATTTTAAAGATTTCAAAAGGCCACTGCAAAGAGCTGTCTGAATATGGAAACTGTAAAGACTGAGGAGGAAATCACTGTTATTATTAAGCTATAAAATCAGTGATGGGATTTGTACACTGCAGAGACTTAAATGAACCTCAAAACTTCTCCCCTCTGCTTTCAGTTAAAACTAGATGTTTTAAAGCCAAATAAAGTCTAAGATAAACAGAAATAAGGGCTTCCCAGGTAGAGCTAGTGGTAAAGAACTCACCTGCCAATGCAGGAGACATAAGAGACTCAGGTTCAATCCCTGGGTTGGGAAGATCACCTGGAGAAGGAAATGACAACCTACTCCAGTATTTTTGCCTGGAGAAGCCCACTGACAGAGAAACCTTGTGGGCTAAGGTTCATAGGTTTGCAGTTAGACACAACTGAAACTACTTAGCACACAAACGGAAGTAAATTCATGCTTTGTAAATCTTGACCAGACCTTTGGTGCACAACCAGTGACTGCTGGTTAGGACCCGCAGCACCCAATAGATTGAGTTCTTAATACTGCACATAGACAGAGAATGGCAATGTAACCTTCAATGTCAAACTGCCTACAAGTTGACTTGAGTCATATTACACCACATCTACTCTAACAGATGTCAGTTGACCTGCAAGAGAAATGTATTGGCTTGAAGAAGGTACATTAGTCTGAAAATAATTTTTGTTTTGTGTTGTTTGGTTAGAGGAGTGTTAGAAGGTAGATTTTAAACAGTGTCAGAGAGCCAGAGAAAATGAGGGGTTAGGAAATCAGTTTCTCCTAATCGATTCCATAGCCAGTTGCTGGACAGGCAAGATCATTTCCATAAAATTTAAATGAGACATTTAAATTGGCTCACTGTATAAATTACTTTATGTAGATATTCTTTTATCTGACATACATGCTGATTTAGATCAGTCTTGCTGCTACATGGAGTGTAGTTTATGTAAAATGGGTAAGGATTTTATAAAAAAAATTAGGTTGGCCCAGTGAGCAGGTTAAACTAGAATAAGAGGAGAGAATCTTTCTCCCAAAGCTTACATTGCTCATAAAATTAGATGCAAAAATCTTACATTAATGAGAAGTTTGAGCTCTTCATTACAGAGATATAAGGAATTTACAAGTTACAGTAGGATGATTCCATAATAGGAAAAGCTCTGGGTTCCAAGAGCCTACAGTGCTTCATTTGAAGGAAAAGAAAAAAAATCATCAGCAACTAAGGACAAAATGGAATCTAAGTTTGGAAATTGAATTTCATGACTCTTCTGAGCCCCATAGGTTTCCTCTGCTGAGAAGTGAACATTCTCCAAAATGCAAGGCATGAATAGTGAGGGAGTAGACCCACCCAATCTGTCATATATCCTTCCTTTGGCTTCCTGCCTTCCCCAAATACACTGAGGCTGATTTTAATCTTCCCTTCCTGCCTCACCTTTGTTGCAGAAGTATTACAGTAGCTTCACATCTGAAACTTCAACTTAATTAAAAAATAAAAATGTCTGCCCTGAGTTTAGTGTTATGGCATGAGTTCTTCCAAATAAACACTTGGTCCCTACATAATTTCATCATTAACATGAAAATACTGTAAAGACAGAGGTGTTTTAAATTACTCTATGTTTGTTGTTTTTTAAAATATAAGTTCTTTTCTTATTGAAATACAGAAAACAAGTCTCATAATTATTTTGATTTTTTTAAGAATTAGAGTATTCTCATATATTTGATTCTCTAAAATATTAGAATATTAGAATACACATTCTTCACAATTTACATTTTGCATCTTTAGGTACTTTAAATTTATATTTGGAAAAGTATTTAGAAACTCATGTAGTCATCTTTTTAACTTTTTATTTTCTATTGGGGTATAATACGTAAAATATTAATGAACTATATTATATTCTCCAACTAAATGATATATATACTGATAGAATACCAAGGAATTAGTGAATTTTGAAGGATATAAACATTATGATGATTACAAGTCAGATAGTTTAATGATATCTGAGGAAATCTGGAACTCAAGATGCTTGAGCTTCATATAGACTCCAGGAGTTTCATATGTCTCCTCTTAGGGACTGAACTGTGTCTTTCTTAAATCCCTATGCTGAAATCCTACCCCCACCCCTGACCACCTCAGAATGTGACTGGATTTGGAGACAGGGTCTTAAAAAGGTAATTAGTTTAAAATCTGGTTATTAGAATGGACCTTAATCCAATCTAACTGGTGTACTTATGAGAAGAGGAAATTTAAACACAGACACACACAGAGGGAAGACCATGTGAAAACCCAGGGAGAAGACAGTCATCTAAAAGCAAAGGATAGAAGCCTCAGAAGAAACCATCCTTGACAATACCTTGACTCCTCGATTTATAACCTCTATAACTGTGAGAAAATAAGCTTTTATTTTTAAACCACTCATTCTGTAGTTCTTTGCTATGGGAGCCTTAGCAAACTAACAAAGTACTCCAGGGATTAGAAAGAGGTAAACATCTATTTCTGCTTTATTGACTATGCCAAAGCCTTTGACTGTGTGGATCACAAGAAACTGTGGAAAATTCTGAAAGAGATGGGAATACCAGACCACCTAACCTGCTTCTTGAGAAATCTGTATGCAGGTCAAGAACCAACAGTTAGAACTAGACATGGAACAACAGACTGTTTCCAAATAGGAAAAAGAGTACATCAAGGCTGTATATTGTCACCCTGCTTATTTAACTTATATGCAGAGTACATCATGAGAAACGCTGGACTGGAAGAAAAACAAGCTGGAATCAAGATTGCCAGGAGAAATATCAAAACCTCAGATATGCAGATGACACTACCCTGATGGCAGAAAGTGAAGAGGAGCTAAAAAGCCTCTTGATGAAAGTGAAAGAGGAGAGTGAAAAAGTTGGCTTTTAAACCTCAACATTCAGAAAACGAAGATCATGGCACCTGGTCCCATCACTTCATGGGAAATAGATGGGGAAACAGTGGAAACAGTGTCAGATTTTATTTTCTGGGGCTCCAAAATCACTGTGGATGGTGACTGCAGCCATGAAATTAAAAGACGCTTACTCCTTGTAAGAAAAGTTATGACCAACCTAGATAGCATATTCAAAAGCAGAGACATTACTTTGCCGACAAAGGTCCGTCTAGTCAAGGGTATGGTTTTTCCAATGGTCATGTATGGATGTGAGAGTTGGACTGTGAAGAAGGCTGAGCACCGAAGAATTGATGCTTTTGAACTATGGTGTTGGAGAAGACTCTTGAGAGTCCCTTGGACTGCAAGGAGATCCAACCAGTCCATTCTGAAGGAGATCAACGCTGGGATTTCTTTGGAAGGAATGATGCTAAAGCTGAAACTCCAGTACTTTGGCCACCTCATGCAAAGAGCTGACTCATTGGAAAATACTCTGATGCTGGGAGGGATTGGGGGCAGGAAGAGAAGGGGACGACCGAGGATGAGATGGCTGGATGGCATCACGGACTCGATGGATGTGAGTCTGAGTGAACTCCGAGAGATGGTGATGGACAGGGAGGCCTGGCGTGCTGCGATGCATGGGGTCACAAAAAGTCAGACATGACTGAGCGACTGCACTGAACTGAATGTCTTCCCCCAGTTGCCTTGCATCAGTTCAGTTTCAGTTCAGTCACTCAGTCGTGTCCGACTCTTTGCAACCCCATTTTTATTGTTTATTGTTTATTAAGCTACATGTTCTTGTTTAGGCCTTACTTATAATTATTATCATCATCATTCTCTCTGCAATATGCATATAAGACTTTGATGAACAGAGTAAATCAGTTCAACATGTTTTCCTCAATTTTATTTGATTTTCTGGGAGAAATCTGACTATGCAAAGTCATATAATGGACCCATTAAAAATGTTTAATCAAATTAAAAATCTCCATATTCTTTTCTCACATGATAAGTTTTCAGTAAAGAATATTTTAAAGGAAAATTAAATCATTCAAACTTTTAACTTGATGAAAGCAATAGCAAAAATTGTAGCAGTTTTTTCATGAATAGTAATATATGTATTACTTTTCATATGGGCTTCCCTAGTGGTTCAGAGGTAAAGAATCTGCCTGCCAGTGCAGGAGACGCAGGGTCCATCCTTGGATCTGGAAGATCCCCTAGAGGAGGAAATGGCAACCATTCCAGTATTCTTGCCTGGGAAATCCCATGGACAGAGGAACTTGATGGGCTACAGTCCATGGGGTCACATGAGTCAGACATGACCTAGGGACTAAACAACAACAATATATGTATTATGTCTTATGATCTCCAAATTTTATATGTGCTATATATAACTCCAGAGGGAGAATCAAGGAGTTACTGAATATAGCTAAAATTGTTTTCCCCTTACCTTAATTAGTTTGCAGTTTGTTCAAATATAGTTCAGGAGCCATTTTTCAGAATAATAAATATTCAGAAAAAAATGGACATATTTTAAGTTGACCAAAGAATAATTTTCTCAATTACTGATAGCAAAAACTGACACTCTGAGTCTTTAGACATTGCGTTCTTGGTTTTCCTCCCATCAAAAATCAAATTACTGATATTTCTAGCTTCCCATTTTGGCATTGTTAGAAATCAATAAATATTAAGAAATTCTTTTCAAAAGGCCAATAGTTTCTGGCCATCCAGCCATGAACATTGTCTTCAGACTTCCGAGCCTTCAAGAGCCACCATGGAATTCATGTGTCTTCTGGGAAGGAACCATCAAAAGACTGTAAGGATGTCTGAAGATAAAGGTCCTGAATATTATGCTAAGAAGCACTGATCATCAAAGGGAGAAAAAGAACCCAGCTTGATTTTAATGAAACCTTTTTAAAGTCTAGGAGAGGTGAAGAAATGTGGAAAACATCAGTGATTTGGGAAGCAGATTGGAGGAGACCTCTATTTTATTCAGAAGACTACTTGGTACCAGAAAATAATTAGATAGTCTCTTGGAAATGACTTAATGGATGACCCTTGTTCTGGACTGATATACTCCTGTCCAAACCCGAAGTTATTACCCAAACTGGATCTGTTAAAACCCTCTTTCCTACACTAGTTGGGATTGGAAATAGAAGTCTGTCATTGCCATTCTCAGGGCTTCTTTTAAAAGGCTTTTCCTGCTCCACAGGTTTTGAGGCTAAATGGAAATTTCCAGCCTCCGGGGCTGCTAATTTAACAGCTTTTGTAAGTATTAGAGTTCAAGGAAAATAATCTTTGTTAAAAAACTGTACATTAAGTGATTTCTCACTAAATTATGAGAAAGGCCTTGTTCACCAATTTCTAAGTATTAAAAAGTTACCAATTATTAGGGGCTTTCCTGACAAGGTCATTTATAAAAGAATCAGTCAATCTAGCTAGAGAAACCACTGCTGAGAACATAACTAAAAACAATTCTTCAGCTAAAATCTAAGGAAATTAATGTTTCTGTTATCTATATTTATATTTAGAGATGGAGCGGTGAGAATGTTTCATCCTTGAACTGAGAAACTACCTCTGAGCTCTTTGCAGAGAAAAAGAAGAAAGTTTGATTGCAACGGCAAGCTAGAACACTTTGGATGTGCAGGGTATTGATTTCTCTCTTGTATTTATTCTATTCTTGTGTTAGGAAACGTTAAGTATCTGGAGAGAGATGGCAAAGTGGACATGTTAAAAACAGTTTGACATGATTGAGTCTTCATATTTGTCAAGGTGTTTACCAGCTCTATAAAATTGTTTTGTTTCACTTTTTTGTTCTCAATAGATGTCATGTCCTTGAAATGTGGCAGATTCGTGTATCTGAAGTATCAGTTTTTCAATTTAACACCAGATGCAGTCAGTTCTGTATTAGGAAGTAGTGGTATGCTGATATACCCACAAGTTTTTGCTCCCTTTCTCACTAATAAAACAGTTGGTAAGTGTACGGAATTGTCTATATTGTACTGTTAAGCACATGGATCGAACACGATTCTTAGCACTGTGTTCTACCAGCCACGGCCATTCTTTAGTCATGTCTCAAAAGGTACCACCATTCCCAAGTTGGTTTCTCTGGGAACTGTAGAGACAGTTGAATTACAGTTCATAATTGACCGGTCACTGGCCCTAGGGATTTTTCTTCATCCGCCAAGTTTCCATGAGTCCTGTGGAGTGTGGAAAGCGGTGGCCCCTCCCAGTTTCCTGAATCCATTGAGACAGAGCCAGTGAACCACAACCCTCTGTGTTCTGATCACTGGAAGGGTTTTTGTTTTGTTTTGTTTTTTTCTTTACAATTCATTCAGAACTACTTTGATTTTCTTAAAAGACTGTTATCCCAGAGAACAATGCTGCTTGTTTTGGACTGTTTTGTGTTCTTCATACCTGTTGAGCTCAAACTATGCTAAAGCTGCCAACTCATTTTATAAAGAGTCATCCAGGAAACAATTTGAAAATGTCAATTTTTGCTTCCTTTACAAACTTCAGTCCAATATGGCTCCAATATAACCCAATATAATGGGAATGATAACTTTTTAAGCTCCTAAAATGTCTCTTAGTTATGCCTCATGTGAAAGCTATTTCAGATAAACTGTTTTGAGTTCAAGAAATTACCAGACCATGTCTTAAAATAAATTTATAGAGAATTCCTTCTCAGCTCTTGACAGAATATTTTGTATATTTTTTTCTAGACTTATGTATAAGAAGTGTTGGCATCTGAAAACGTGCTAGTTAATTTAGGCACTGAAAGTCTGTTAAATTTGTCACAAATATAGGATAATTCCAAATAAGCCTGATAACCAGAAGCATTGTGTATTTTGGGATATATCCAAGTACATTCCTCCATTGGTTGATATGTAAATAAATTACCAAATTTAGATAACTAGGATTGTTGCATTTGGAATTATAATTACTCAGAGTTGCATTAACATTTATAATTTTTTTATTTTCCATGAATATAAATTTCATCTAATTTGATGACAGTGGTAGACTGTTATGACTACGTACAATTTTAAGTTCATATCAGGGTCTGTACAGTGCCTGGACTATGTTCAGGTCAGAGAGAGTGTGGAATTGCCATTCTTCAGAGAAACAAAGCCGGTAAGCACCAGCGTCACAAAGGCAACTCTAATGCCACTAGGAGAGAAACACTTCTTTTGCTTACCATCGTCAGTCACCTTATTGATCACTGGTACCCTGAGAGGAAATGTTACTATCAGTGGTACAAATTAAGCTAGAGAAGAAACTCAATTAACACGATTTCAATGCCACAACCACTTTTTCAAGACATAGTCTTGCTCACTCAGTGACTTTCTGGTTTCATTGATTCTGGGCATTTGAGTTCCCTAAGAGTACCAAGTACTCTTTCTTTTGCTTTTATGGTTCACCACAGTACAAATTGCTGCAGATGTGAGTGTTCTTATTGGCATACATGGAAGAATGACTTTACTTTTACTGTTATTATAAAAGAACAGTTTAAACCAGCTTTTCAATTTTTGTGTGACAGAAGAAGGGGCTAATCTTATGGGTCTTACCTCTCTTGAGCATTCAAATTATTGATGACAGAGCACAAAGCTCTTTACATTCCCTGCTTGTCATTTTCTTGGCCTTAGATGTCTTCCAACCCATTTCAGTGCATATGGCTTATTGATGTCCTGCGTTGGGGTGCCATGCCTCTTCTCAGCCTCAACATCTCTGGTCTACTCTTCCATAAGGATTAAGGAAAGAAACAATCTTCTTGAGCCCCAGACTCAGCTTTCTACATCTCCAGCTCACAACAGTAAAAATACTACTAGTGGTGTAACATCTCCTCCCTTATTAATAAGAATACCTCATCAATGTATTATTTCAAGCACCTAGTTGATCATCCAATTTCATCACCCACATTTGTTCACTAAACTAGATCTTTCTTGGAGACAGTTTTAATTTCTTTCATCATAGATGTCTTAAATCAGTTTTGCATTTATTTTTTCCTGAGGTTTCAATGAGGATTCCAGCTCCTATGCTTATTCTTCCCTTATTCATTATCAATACTCTATATAGATATAAGCAGGAACATTTTCTAATGCCTCACAAGTATGCACAAATGAAAAATATAAACTTCTTAGGGATATACTAAAGGCAATAAAAAGAGGTTGTAAATAATACTCAAAGGGGGCACCCTAAGTCATCTGTCAGTTTCATGGTTTTCCTTGGAGATTCCAAGGTCCCTGCTACTCCTGCATTCCCTCAGAGGGGTTCCTTATGCAGGTGACATCACCACTTTTCCCATATACAATTAGCCCCAGAGTGTGTACTGGACACAAAGACACCCACATAGAGTCTGGTCAGCAGAGTGTACGTTGTCCTGGCGAGAGCATTTTTACCAACTGAGTTGCCTTAAAATGGATGAGACTGACAGACCCAATCAGATTTTCATCTCTTTTGTGAAGTTTGAATGGGACATTCAAAGAAAGGCTGAAGATAATAGGGGGTAGTGTTGCTGAGAGATACACAGAAAGGAAGCAGTAAGCAGAAACTATGGGGATGTAGGACTCAGGGTTAAGAAAATGCCTCAATAGAGAAAAGAATAATGAGGGTCAGCTTGCAAGTGACAGCAGGGGCTGTAGATGCAGAGAGAGAATGAGTGAGTTGGCATCATGTGCAACAGGAAAACAGAGAGGAGAGGTGACTTGTGCTGAGGAGAAAGCTTACTTCTCTAGAGCTATTTTCACCCTAAATGAGCGTCCAGTTCTTCATGGGACCCAGCTGTGTGGTTGTGGTATATTCTGACAGTTGTTTCTGTCACCATCAGCCAAATTAGGCATCTATCTATATTGCTCCTCCACGTTTCCCAATTTATCTTCTCAAAAACAAAAACAAAAAATGGTCAGAGGGTATGACTATTCTTAGGAGACAGGAAAAAACTAGCGCATAGTCATAGTCATTTTGATGCAGGGGAAGGAGTGTAGATGATCCCTAGCTTAGATTACTTGCAGTCATGTTATTGAGAAAAGTTACAGATTTGGCCAAAAAATTGTTTACATTAAAAGCGGTAGTAAAGGAATTGCCAGGGTATGTATTTCTCAACTGTTTCCTGAGGGACATGTATTGAGGCAATTCTTAATAATGAGAGTTTAGAATGAGGGTAGTGTGTTAAGTTTGGAAAAGATTTAACATGTATATTAGCTTATTAAAAGCTCTATATAGTCTTGTAACAAAGAACAAATATCACTTCTGTTTAACCTAGGTTAAACTTTTGTTTTGGAGACGCAGTGGCACCCCACTCCAGTACTCTTGCCTGGAGAATCCCATTGACGGAGGAGCCTGGTGGGCTGCAGTCCATGGGGTCGCTACAAGTCAGACACGACTGAGCGACTTCACTTTTAACCTACCTTTTCATAGAGCAACAGATAGTATTTCATCAAATTATTTTTTCTGTGGTATGCAGTTTTTAAAACTTCAGTTTATATAAATGATCTTATTACATCTTATAAAAAGATAGCTGTCCTTGAGATTGAACTTAGCTGTGAATTATTCTAAACTTTGAAATTTTTATTGCTTCTGATGTCATGCAAGAGGTCTTAGAAATAATACTAAAGGTATATTGGTTATTGAAATTTCTATAAATACCAGTGTGAAAAATTTCTTTCTGTCTCTTCCAACCCACCCTCTGGTTTTATGTAGTAGAAGGAGATTTCCTTTGTGGATTGTTAGTGCAGTTTAGAGGTTTTGTAGGTAAACTTTCTAACCGGAGAAAATTGGAAGAGCAGTAAGAACAAGATATGAATATAGTCGTCTTAAGCTCTTTGAAACAATGTGATAAAGACTGAAGGGAAAAATAGGGATTAGATAAACACATATTTCATAGCCCTTATGTGGCTATTATTGGATTTAGATACTATTTGTCATAAGATATTAAAATACTGGGTATTCTGAAGTATGCAATTTGACACAAAAAGTAAAATATCCAAATTTAACATTTCAGTAAAGAAGATGGTAATTAACACTATTTTAATCAGTCTAATTAAGGGGAAAAAAGGAAGAGAAAAGAATTTTAATTATAAAAGCAATTATTGGTTTAATCTAAATAAGATTTTTAATAATGTGAAAGTAGAAAATCAGTTATAAAACTTTGTGATATCTCCTTAATAACTCTAAAAATAGAATAGTCAGTAAAATATAGTTACAGGCAATATTTATATAATCCAGGAGCTTTTAAATCTAATAATATTTATATGTAGAGTTGTGTGGGAGAAGGCAAGAATATTAAATTTTTCTGACTGTTGAAATAACAAATGTACATTTTGAAAATTTGGAGCAGTGCATAAAAAGAATTTGCCACTCATAATTATAGTGTTTAGCATTATTGACTCGTTTCTATTTGGCAAGTATTTTCTTCTAGTCTTTTTAAATGAATATAACCTTTTACAAACTTGAGATGTTTACTACATAATTTTCTAGTTTTGCCCGTGCTATAATTTTATCAATATTTCCACATTTTTATACAACTTAACCAAATAAAGATTATCAAAACTCTCCAATCCTCATCTAAAGAGTTACATAATAGTACATTGTAATTTAGTTAACATTTCTCTAGCATTGGTTAATTCAGGTTGATTTCTATCTGAATAATTTAAAATATGTTTTACCAGTAATACTGTGAACTGTGTAAATCTTTTTTTTCCCTTCAAAAAATATTGACTTTGGGGTAGATTCCAACAAGGAGATTAATGGATCAAATGTTTCAATGTTTCAAAAACTTGAAATATATATTTCAAATATTTTATTATAACTTGTAAAATTTAACATTCCTTTCTATAACATATTAGGACCTTTACATTTACTCTTTGTGAATTTCTTATTCACATCCTTTCTCCACTCACCTATTGGCTTTGCATTTTTCTTGTTTGTTTTATATGAAGCTTTTTCATGCAATTGTTATTTTTCATATTAAATAAAAGTATTGCTAAATATTTTCTTAGATTATTCACTTTTATGTTATTTTAATAAATAGAATATTGGTGATTATGTCCTAAAAGCTATTGATATTTCTGTATTTTGTTTCCTTGTAAGTTTAGTATATCTAATTGTCCTAGGACTTATGCAAATTAGGGATAAACCCTCTCTCTAGGCTCTTATACTTGCTGCAAGAGAGAATTTTCTGAATGCATACAGAGAGATTAACAAATAGGTCTTATTGCTTATTTCTTAGAATTACTTTTTGGAGATGAGGAAGAGGTTTTCTGAACTTAATGCTCTATGGTAACATCTCATGAAGATTCTCAGCTTTTCAGTGCAACCAAAGTTTTCTCTAACCTTTCACAGAATCAAAGAGAGTAACCTGCAGTACATGTAAACAAAGAAGATTTGAACATTAGATGAGACAGAGGTTGTTCTCTCTCCCATAAATGCAGTCTACTACTTAGAAAACCAGCGTCTAAATCTTGGGCAACTTGTTTATGAAAAGTGGATGATAGTCACAGATTGCTTATTTCATCTGATTCATAACATCTCTTCTTTGCAGAGTCTGTCTCTAGACTATTTTATTCTATCTTATTAACCTGAGATTTATTCTAATATTATTATCACATTTTTATTATATAATTTTATAGTTAAGTATAGAAATGTTTTATGGTAAATTCACTACCATTATTTTCTTTTTACCATTTTCCTAACTATTCATGTTTATTTAATCTTTCTAAAAATATGTCAGTCTCTAAAATCATCCCTTTGGGATTTTTGTTGGATTTTTATTAAATATATACATTGATTTTAGAAGGATATTATAATAATGTCTTTTAATAGTTAACAGAATTTATAAAAGCCAGAATTTGTGATTCTGTAAAGTGTAATATATAGTGGATTGAAGTTTATTGTAGTTGAAAGAATAGTGGGTTAGGCATAGGAGATATGGTTTCTGGAATTTTCTGCTTTTGTGAATCTGGGAAAATTAATAGACTGCTCTATGGCTCAGTTTCTTTATTTGAACACTGAAGAGGTTGTACAACACATGGCATTAGGATGGTCAATGAGTTTCATTCCAAATTGTGAATATAATGAACATCTGATATTATTCAAAATAGTTGTCTTCTGCCCACTGGCTTTTTCGGAATACCATCTTAGTTCAACAACCACTCCTTCTCCAGTTTTAACACTCCTCTTCTAGGTAAAGGTGTATTCCATAGAAATGGATAGTAATTACTATACATTAGAAAATTATGCTTGCCATACAGATTACTTAATTTTAAGAGGAATGGCTATGCACATTATACATATCAAACAAGCATCCTGATTTTGATTGGCTTGGTTTACAATAACATAACCCCACTGTTCCTATGATATTTTATACAGAATTCCAGTATACAGAAATTAATCTGATGGAAGGAAGTCATAAATAACCAAAAAAAAAAAAAAGGGTTGCAAAATAAACATAGCTAGTAAGAGGCTACAAAATGTATATAATGTAAAACAAAATGTGGTTAAAATGGTTAAACATGGTTAAAATCCAATATTTAAAACACATTTATAATTTTAAAGACATTAACCTAACATATAAAAATAATGCTTTATAAATACTAAAGCAAGGTGTTCAAGCCATTGTAACAAAAGAAACCAGATTTTCAGTGTTTTAATACAGTTAAAATTTACAGCTATGTCATCATTCAATGTGGGGTTGTTCCTTGCTGTCATTGAGAGACTCAGGGTCCTTAGCTCCTATATATCCAACATCTTCTAGGTCCTCATTTTTCTCTTCATTTAATAGTATGGATGAGAAAAGATGTAGGAGAAGGCATACCCACTCTTTTCCACCTAAACCTGGGGATGACATATTACTTCTCCTCTTTCTTTTCTTTTCCTTTCAACTTTTCCTCAGTCTTATGGTTCTACGTAACTGCAAGGGAATCTGGAAAATAGTTACCAATGAAGGGGCCATGAGAGAGTGAACAAACACATTTAATGGTAAGAACTAGCAACCTATGCCACAGTCAGCCATTTTGGCCATGAAATATTATCTCTTTTTCTCAACATGATGAGCACATTCCAATACTGAAAGCTGAATCCAATCTTTGCCCCCAGTGCAAAGCCTCAGCCATCTATAGGATGGACAGCACTCTGTATCAGTCCAATTATGGCTCTAAACCTATGCACTAAACAGATAAGTTTCCTGCTCTTTCCATACCCAATGGGCAGGCGTGCTTAATGCTACCTACCCTAGTAATCAAGATGTTGGTGCTTCAGTTAGGCTTATGCCACTCTCTGGAAGGGACTCATTCACCCATTGCTATTGGTGTCCCTTCTCCCTTACTTCTGAAAGTTTTTTTCTTCATCAGTGATTCTCCATACCACATCTGAGGTGGACATTTGGCACTGTGTCCACCTTGGAGACTGCACGGTATTTTTCCAATTATTTTTAGTGGAGTGAGCTTGGGCACCCAAAATTTGTTTGACAGTTTGAACAATCCAAGGCTCGTGGTTTTATTGTTGCTGTTAGAGAGTTTTGACAAAGCATGGTATGACTAAGACCCATTGTCTTCTAACATGATCCATGTTCCAGTAACTATATTTCTTCCTAGACAGTTCTTCAGCTTGATTTATTTCTTGCTTTTTTTCCCCTCTCCTTCTTCTGTGCCTCAACAATGCTAACTTGAGGTCATCTAAAATCAAACTCTCATCTTTGCCACATTGCTGAATGGCTGCCTTCAACTGCTAATACTTTTAAATCTTCATTATTCAGTCTTTTCACATATTATCTCTTGTTATTGGCTGCCTAGAATCCAGTTCCAAAACTTCTGATCCATTTCATTTATGTCAGTTAATTACTTCTATAGCTCATCTATTTCATTTACTACCTGGTCAAAGTCACCAATAGTCATCTAATAAACACTAATAAAGTGCTTCTTTCCAATTTTCCCAGAGCTGTCTGTTCAATGGCACGAGAACTACCTTCCAGAGTATTATGCAGGCAGTTTTACCAAATATTTTGTCAAAGAATATCAAAGCTTTCCAGCCTATTGGCCCCCAATATTGATTGGTTCTTCATTATACATGGCACACTCACTAAGCCTATTGCTGAATATTTTTGGATATTTTATATTAACATCCCTCTTTTACTATTATCTTCTCTCTTGGTCAGCATATGTTAATGCCAATAACAGCTCCACATTTTTACTATCTTAAATCAATAAAGCTTTATTTTTCAAATATCAAAATCCAATATGGTTGGCACTAGAGCTCTGCTTCACAAAAATAGAAGGCTTATGTAGCTCAACCATTTTCTAGGCCATTGTTCTTTTCTGTGCTGAATAGATGGATGGGGAAATAGAGTGAACAGAAAGTACACATATTTTTAATTGCCTTGATCCCCAAAATGATACCTATCACCTCTATTCACAGCCCATTGACTGGAAACCCATTGCACCATTGTGATAACTGCAGTAGACTCTGAGGAATGTATCTTAGATGTATTCCCAGGGAGAAGAAGAGCCCAGAAACTCTGCCACAAGCCTACAAATCACTTAATGAAAGGATAAAAATGTAGCATTTGTTAAAATTGTCTGTTACTATCACCTCTTTCTTAGCTCAGCTCACTTCTAATATTAGAACAGAAAAGTGTACAGCAATAATATAGTTCCATCTCTCCACTTTTGTATGACTTCCTTCCACATTTCATTGTTCAAGTATCACAGTCCTGAAACCTGGGAACCTCTAGCTATCCCTTGCTTGCCACAACCCCTACTCCATTCTTAAAGAGAATTGTTGGTAAAAGCAGGTGGCACTTTACTTGGCAGATGCAAGGAAAAGAATAAATGATGGCTGTTTTAGGCCACTGAATTATAGGATGTTTTCTTAAGCAGGAATAGTTGATTGATACATCCCTTAACAGGTAACAAAATGGAGTGTCATAAAAGTTACTTGCCAAAATCAAGAGCCAGGGTATATATGGGATGATTTTATTTCCAGGTAGGTAAGCTTTAGAACATTACCTTCAGTTCAAACTTAGTTTCTATGGGAAAATACCCTATGCCATGGCTTCAGTTCCAAATGGCAAAGTTTATATACTCTCAGTGCAAGCAGAATTAAGAGAATTAGAGAATGAAGCTTTGTTTATGCTTTTTGATATGGTTTTCTAGAGTGTACTTTAAGCATTGGCTACAAGCCACATTGGGACATTAAGTAATCACAATACTAACACATTTCAACATTCAGCTGGCAACAAGGCCTACAATTATAGTTAAGCTTTTATTCTCTGTGTCTGCAATTACCTAACCAGTGAAAGAAGATTTTCATGATTGCCATTAGGGTTTAATTATGATGAGTCAGATACAAGAACAGTTCTTAGCTAGACATCCAGGCATCGCTGTGGGTAAATTGGCCCATCTGAGGACACGTCTGGAAGGATAGACCAAAACAGTAAAGGCAGCCAGTCTGCACTACTGAGAACTCAGGACACATTGCCGCGGCTTCATAAGCAGCAGCTTCATGAGGCACAGGCCATCAGTGGCCTTAGTGCCTTGAAAGGGCCAGTTGACCTCAGGTGAAAAACACTCTTGTCTGATGCAGTTCTCTTGCTCTAGGCGTCTGGCTACTTAGCCCATAACAAAGGGTAAAATAAAAGAAAATTCTTAGCATCTAAGTAATAAGAAACAAAGTAAACACGTTGAATTACTTGAAAAAGTACTTAAGACTGGATATCACTAATTCAATGGTTTTGTTTATTGAATGTTCCTGTCACTTTAATAGCCCATTTACAAATGTAATCCAACATTGAATATTTAGTGGCTTTGTTATAAATCATATCAAACTATTTAAATTTAAGCATGTCAGAGAATTCATTGGTTTCCTTTAGTTATTTGACAGCCATGTTTGTTGTCAGATAATAAACCAAAAGTGCCATTGTTTTTTAAAATCTGTGGAATCCAGACAACACTATGAACAAAGGAACAACCAGGAAACAGCTGAGAGAGTGTTATTATGGAGTGTTTTCAGAAGCTAGTTAGAAAGTATGCTATATCATAATGAAACTAAGCAAAGGCAATCTTTTTATCTGAGTATCTAAAGTACATATTGTTCTGATTAGATGTTTGTAAACAGGACAGTAGTAATTACAATATAGACCAAAAAAAAAAAAATCCCTTCAAGTTTTTGTTACATCAAAAGAACCATTTTTCATTGTCCATATGCCGAATTTATTTTAACAAGGACCTGTAGAACCACTTTTATAGCTCCAGGATATTTTTTTCTTCAGCTCAAACCTCTTCTACCATTTCAACTATTTCAAAAATAAGTTTGATGAGTTTTAGAATATACTAGAGTATGAAGGATTCTCAGTGGGAATTTCATACTGAGATATATTTTAGAAAATATTTAAAGTTAACTTAAGCCTGGGAAATGTGAATTTAATATTTCATATTTAAATTTTTCCTTAATTAATTAATTTTCCTTAAAATTAATTTAAATCACAATTTTAAAATACTTTGTCAGTGATTGAGTTGAATCAGAATTATGCTTTAAATCAATTTTAAAACTTTAAAATTAATATTTACCAAGCTCTTAAAAGAGAGCATGCCTCTGTGGCCAGTATTTCAAGAAAATTGCATATTAAATTTAAAGTGAAAAATTTGCAACTCTATATTAATTGTAGAAATAGGAAAAGATAAAATGCCCCAAATAGCAAAGTCAGCATAAAGCCACATTAGAAAGATGGTCACATGACTGAAAAAAGGCAAAAGTCTTAGAAATTACAACATGAAAAGAAAGCAACATCTACATTACACAAAGTGAGAACATACAATGTATATGAGAGTAAGAGGCCACTCTCCAGAAGTCTCCAAAATAGACATCTTTTCTAATATACAGAATTTAAAAAGAAAGCATGATTGCATTGCTCATCTAATTATTCTTTTTTGTTTTGTTTTTAGCACACACTTTTGTAGCCCTCACTATAAACAGGTTATAGCCACTAGCTAGATACTTTATGGCATCAATTTTTGTAACCAGAAGAAAAGTTTTGACCAACCTAGATAGCATATCCAAAAGCAGAGACATTACTTTGCCAACTAAGGTCCGTCTAGTCAAGGGTATGGTTTTTCCAGTGGTCATGTATGGATGTGAGAGTTGGACTGTGAAGAAGGCTGAGTGCCAAAGAATTGATGCTTTTGAAGTGTGGTGTTGGAGAAGACTCTTGAGAGTCCCTTGGACTGCAAGGAGACCCAATCAGTCCATTCTGAAGGAGATCAGCCCTGGGATTTCTTTGGAAGGAATGATGCCAAAACTGAAACTCCAGTACTCTGGCCACCTCATGCGAAGAGTTGACTCATTGGAAAAGACTCTGATGCTGGGAGGGATTGGGGGCAGGAGGAGAAGGGGACGACCGAGGATGAGATGGCTGGATGGCATCACGGACTCGATGGACGTGAGTCTGAGTGAACTCTGGGAGTTGGTGATGGACAGGGGAGGCCTGGCGTGCTGCAATTCATGAGGTCTCAAAGATCAGACATGACTGAGCAACTGAACTGAACTGAACTGTGATTTTAAATGGTTTGTCATGGAAATGAACAGAGATCATTCTGTCATTTTTGAGATTGCATCCAGGTACTACATTTCGGACTGTTTTTGTTGACCATGATGGCTACTCCATTTCTTCTAAGGGATTCCTGCCCACAGTAGTAGATATAATGGTCATCTCAGTTAAATTCAACCATTCCAGTCCATCTTAGTTCACTGATTCCTAGAATATTAACGTTTACTCTTGTTATCTCTTGTTTGACCACTTCCAGTTTGCCTTGATTCATGGACCTAACAGTCCAGGTTCCTATGCAATATTGCTCTTTACTCTTTAAGCATCAGACCTTGCTTCTATCACTGATCACATCGACAACTGGGTGTTGTTTTTCCTTTGGCTCCATCCATTCATTCTTTCTGAAATTATTTCTCCACTGATCTCCAGTATCATATTGGGCACCTACCGACCTGGGGAGTTCATCTTTCAGTGTTTTATCTTTTTTCCTTTTCATACTGTTCATAGCTTTCTCAAGGCAAGAATACTGAAGTGGTTTGCCATTCCCTTCTCCAGTGGACCACATTCTGTCAGACCTCTTCACCATGACCCGTCCATCTTGGGTGGCCCCACATGTCATGGCATAGTTTCATTGAGTTAGACAGGCTGTGGTCCGTGTGATCAGATTGGCTAGTTGTCTGTGATTGTGGTTTCAGTATGTCTGCCTTCTGATGCTCTCTCTTAGAGCCTTAGAGTCTTAATTGTGTTTCTTTTACCTTAGACGTGGGGTATCTCTCCACGGCTGCTCCAGCAAAGCGCAGCTCCTCTAGGCCGCCAAGCCTGACCTTGGACGTGGGGTAGCTCCTGACCTTTTCATTACAGGGGTATGGAATGTAAAAGTAGGAAGTCAAGAAACACCTGGAGTAACAGGCAAATTTGGCCTTGGAGTACAGAATGAAGCATGGCAAAGGCTAATAGAGTTTTGCCAAGAGAACACACTGGTCATAGCAAACACCCTCTTCCAACAACACAAAAGAAGACTCTACACATGGACATCGCCAGATGGTCAACACCGAAATCAGATTGATTATATTCTTTGCAACCAAAGATGAAGAAGCTCTAAATAGTCAGCAAAAATGAGACCAGGAGCTGATTGTGGCTCACGTCATGAACTCCTTAGGGCAAAATTCAGACTTAAATTGAAGAAAGTGGAGAAAACCACTAGACCATTCAGGTATGACCCAAATCAAATCCCTTATGATTATAGAGTGGAAGTGAGAAATATATTTAAGGGACTAGATCTGATAGACAGAGTGCCTGATGACCTATGAATGGAGGTTCGTGACATTGTACAGGAGACAGGGAGCAAGACTATCCCCAAGAAAACTTAACACAAAAAAACAAAATGCCTGTCTGGGGAGAACTTACAAATAGTCATGAAATGAAGAGAAGTGAAAAGCAAAGGAGAAAAGGAAATATATACCTATTTGAAAAAGGAAATATATACCGATTTGAATGCAGAGTTCTAAAGAACAGCAAGGAGAGATAGGAAAACCTTCTTCAGCAATCAGTGCAAATAGAGGAAAACAATAGAATGAGAAAGACTAAAGATATCTTCAAGAAAATTAGAGATACCAAGGGAATATTTCACACAAAGATGGGCTCAATAAAGGACAGAAATGGTATGGACCTAACAGAACCAGAAGATATTAAGAATACACAGAAGAACTGTACAAAACAAAGATCTTCATGACCCAGATAATCACGACGATGTGATCACTCACCTAGAGCCAGACATAATGGAATATGAAGTCAAGTGGGCCTTAGGAAGCATCACTACAAACAAAGCTAATGGAGGTGATGGGATTTCAGTTTAGCTATTTTAAATCCTAAAAGATAAAGCTGTGAAAGTGCTGCACTCAATATACCAGTAAATTTGGAAAACTCAGCAGTGGCCACAGGACAGGAAGAGGTCGGTTTTCATTCCAGTCCCAAAGAAAGGCAATGCCAAAGAATGTTCAAACTACTGCACAATTGCACTCTTTTCACTTGCTAGTAAAGTAATGCTCAAAATTCTCCAAGTGAGGCTTCAGCAATACATGAACCGTGAACTTCCTGATATTCAAGCTGGTTTTAGAAAAGGCAGAGGAACCAGAGGATCAAATTGCCAACATCTGCTGGATCATTGAAAAAGCAAGAGAGTTCCAGAAAAACATCTATTCTGCTTTATTGACTATGCCAAAGCCTTTGACTGTATGTATCAAAATAAACTGTGGCAAATTCTGAAAGAGATGGGAATACCAGACCACCTAACCTGCCTCTTGAGAAATCTGTATGCAGGTCAGGAAGCAACAGTTAGAACTGGACATGGAACAACAAACTGGTTCCAAATAGAAAAGAAGTGAAGAAAGTGAAAGAGGAGAGTGAAAAAGTTGGCTTAAACTCAGCATTCAGAAAACTAAGATCATGGCATCCTGTCCCATTACTTCATGGCAAATAGATGGGGAAACAGTAGAAATAGTGGCTGACTTTATTTTGAGGGGCTCCAAAATCACTGCAGATGCAGAGTGCATCCATGAAATTAAAAGATGCTTACTTTTTGAAAGAAAATTATGACCAACATAGCCTGCATATTAAAAAGCAGAGATATTACTTTGTCAACAAAGGTCCATCTAATCAAGGCTATGGTTTTTCCAGTGGTCATGTATGGATGTGAGACTTGGACTATAAAGAAGGCTGAATGCCAAAGAATTGATGCTTTTGAACTGTGGTGTTGGAGAAGACTCTTGAGAGTCCCTTGGACTGCAAAGAGATCCAATCAGTTTATTTTAAAGGAGATCAGCCCTGGGTGTTCATTGGAAGGACAGATGTTGAAGCTGAAACCCCAATACTTTGGCCACCTGAGTTGAAGAAAGAGGTGACTCATTTGAAAGAAGCCCTGATTCTGGGAAAGACAGAGGGCAAGAGGAGAAGGGGACAACAGAGGATGAGATGGTTGGATGGCATCACTGACTCAATGGAAATTTGTTTGGGTAAACTCCTGGAGTTGGTGATGGACAAAGAGGCATGGTGTGCTGTGGTTAATGGGGTCACAAAGAGTCAGACCCAACTGAGCGACTGAACTTAACTGACCTGAAGTAACTCTGCCAAGTAGGCATTGATATTGCTACTGATGCACAGAGCAGGTAACAATTTGTCCAGAATCACACAGAAGTAAATGGTAGAGGTGATACTCAAATCTAGGCAGGCTGTTCCAGAGTAAATGAACAGAACCACTACGTTGCACTGACTCTACAGTAGCTCAACAAGCAGCTACTTCTTTGTCTACTTGTATTGCCCCGCCTATTTCCAGATTTCCAAGTTGTTGGAAATAAATACATAATAACATATAAGATACACACTAGATATATTGATATATATACTACATACACACTATATTATAATAGTGTATGTATGTATAATATTAAACTGAACTTCTCAGTCAAAATAAGTTTCATGCTATTTGTTTCGGAATGTTGAAAGTGAAAGTGAGTCTCTCAGTTTGTCCAACTCTGTGTGATCTGATGGACTGCACGGTCCATGGAATTCTCCAGGCCAGAATACAGGAGTGGGTAGCCTTTCTCTTCTGCAGGGGATCTTCCACCCCAGGAATCGAACCCAGGTCCCCCACATTGCGGGTAGATTCTTTACCAGCTGAGCCACAAGGGAAGCCCAAGAACACTGGAGTGGGTAGTCTACCTGTTCTTCAGTGGATCTTCCCAACCCAGAAATTGAACCAGGGTTACCTGAATATAATTGACAAATTGTGGTTCCACTGGTTGAATAAGATCATGTGAATCCCAAAGCAAAAATATTTTCCTGCCTTTTTTTTTCTTTAGAAGAGAGATCATACCTTATAATTGAGTTCTTTCCTTATCAGTGTTAGTTTTGGATAATTACAGAGCTTACCTGTAATCTCTAGACTTTTTCAAGGAGCTAAATACAAGTTTACTTATTATCCTTGAGACTAAAATCTCCCCATTTTTTTAGATTCCATTTTATATAAATCTTTTACAGCTCACTTTCAAAATCAAGATAGTGCCCGACTGTGTTACAGAGTTCAAGTACTATAAAAACACATTACTGAAAAAAAAAAGTAAAATAATGACGGCAACACAGAAATCAGAAACTTTCCAAATGTTATACAAATAGGAAGTTACAACTTAGGGTGAAAGCTCCAAAGACAACATCACACATTGATTCAAAAACTCTCTATGTCATATAAACTACCTAAACAAAAAGACAGAACTTTCTAGGACATCTTTACAGATGACAAAGATCCAACTCAACTGGCAACAAAGTAATTGATCTTGAAGGTGCACAAGATGCATAAGAAAATCGTTTTGTGGAAGGTAAGAGTGGAAGACGTTTCTAAGTTTAAACATTATTTTCAGCATGTGGAATTAACTCATATCCATAATTAAATATTTAAAAGAAAGACTGCAAATGGACATCTGACTTTCTATTCGTAATCTTAAAGGCTTATATCCAAATTTTTTTCTTCTTTTATGTGTTAATTATATAGTTTATGATATGTAGAATTTGTGTATATGATCTTAAATATTTAACACTTAAAAGTTATTATCTTTAGCTGCTCTTCTCATTGTTTGAACAGTAGAAGTGAAAATAGGAAATTTGCCCCACTATATTTTTATCTCATTCTCTGTTCCGCTGAGTACTGCTTATGTTTAAGAATCTTAATAAATATTAAGTGATAATATTGACTCTTGTACTCTATCTTTAAATATACTTTTGAAAGTTGCATTAAATGAGTATACATTCATTTATATTAATGTATACTTATTTCACAATTAAGATTTTTCATATGTGTGTGCACACATATATATATATGTGTTTATACTTGTGTGTGTATATTCTTCAGTATTCCCAGTTTTAAGCTATTAGAAGAATTGGGCTCACAGATTTTTTTCTCTAAACTTGTGTCAAATACTAAATGTGTTACACCATAGGCTTGAAATGTTTGGAAAGCACAAAATAATAAAGCTCTAATATTCTTATAAAAGAAAAGCAGGTCCCTCAGCAACTGTAGACCATGCTTTGTAAATAACAACCTTATCATTAGATATTTTACAAATATTTCATGTAAAAATAGTGTTTATGAATGTGCCACAAAATACAGACTTATGTGCTGGAGGAATGTAGATTTAGACTTATTTAAGAGGATAATTCCTGGGAAGGAATTTAAAGAAATTGATTAACACCAATGAACAATCATTCTCTAGGGGCAGATATATTACAAGTATTGGTGAAAGGGCCTTACAAGTAACGGGAATTCTCGTAATGTCTTTAAATGATAAATAATGGGACTTGTTTGGCTGGAGAGAAAATAAGTCACTGTGTGTGTGTGTGTACATATGCCAGTGTCTTGGAATTAAGATGAGGATGGAATTGAATATCAAATTAAGATTTATATTTAAACTAATACATAATGGGATGTCCATGGAAGATGTTGATTGATAGAAGATACTTTACAGAAATGGTGAAGACATGAAAATGGCCTTAAGTAGAATGATTCCTTTGACTGGGTGTAGGATGAACTAAAATAGGAAGACATCAGATCCTTGGTGAAACAGTATAGGGAGATGGTCATATCAGTATAATGCAGTCCATTCACGAGATGATAAGAGAAATAGGTGAATGGTGTCCATCTTGGACAAAAGTGTATATATTGTCAGGACAATAGGGATAGTTTAGAGGTTTAATTTGTAATAACTAATTATATACAAATATCCATTGGAGAGAGGAGCTTGGTGGCCTATACTCCTTGGGGTCACAAAAGAGTCAGACATGACTTAGCAACTAAACAACAACCATCAGTCAGTCAGTAGGCTCCAAATTTGCATTTTCTTCAGATTAAGGAGGCACTATTCCATACTTAATTACCAGACTGTAAGAAAAAAATTAGATACAAAATTTTTATAAGAAGGTGAATTATATAAATCAATCTTGAAGAGGTAAGAGAGAAAAGTACTTAAATAGAAACACTCTGAAGAGACTGGTCCATAGTGCCACCTTGTGTTGATAATCTGTTTTTGTTTTTGTTTTCTTTTTGTATTTGTTTTCAGTGACTTCTTGGTGCTAAACCACATACAGAAGTTAACATGGGTGATTTTGCCCTAATTTCAGATTAGCAAAGTACTGAAATATGTAGCAAATGCATACTTAAAAATAATTCTTGTCCACTAGTCAACTTCTCTGCCCACACTGTCACAAATTATTGTTGTTGCTGTTTTTAACTAAAATGTGGTCAGCCTATGGGGGTCTTGGAAAGGAGTATTGGGAACAGATGGATTCTGTACAGAATCTAAGGGCAGAGCTAATCAAAGTGTGTTGTTTTAAAGAATTTGCAACCAAACAAGGTACATGATGAGTGTATGCACATTCTAACAAAACACTGTAATTAATTTTCATTGGGTAGTTTCTACTTTTTAACTTTTATTTTTTTAATGGTTACAGGTTACTGATAACTGTAATTTAAAAAACTTTTGAATTCACTGTTTTGGAAATAATTGAAATAGCAACTGATCAAATCTGTCTTTAGCAAGTCTTTCATTTCATCTCAGCCTTCATTATTTGAACCAGTGATTGAGTACTGTTTGTTAATCGCTGTCCAAATGAGAACTCTTCTATGAATTTCTGGGGACCTACACTTGAGGAAGATTATAAACAATAAACTGCAAGCCCTGTTTCTAAGGCTGCTCTGCAGAATTGTCTCATGGCCTACGAGTCTGTGGGTGCCTTCCACTGAACACTTTTTCTTCCTAGAATAGCGTAGTATTTGTTTCTTTCCTATCTTCTCTGTCACAATGACTGATTCCTTTAAGGGAAAATAAGCTTGAATTGGCTTTTTGTACTTTCTTTTTCCTCCTGTGGGGTGACCTTTATGTCCCTAAACAAAGCCTGTTATTAAATTAGAAAATAAAAGTAACATATGTAATTTATTTAGAATGTAATCTACCAAAATACAAGACCTGTCCCTGAAAAAAAATGTAGACTCCTCAGATTCTAACTTAATTCACTTAAACCACTTAATTACAAACTTAGACACATCAACATGACTCTGGAGTCTTTATTTTTTAATAGAGAAACAAAAGCGTTCATGTCATGTATACACATACACATACATACACATATGTGTGTGGTATTGTGTGTGTACCTAGTCGTTCAGTTTTCAGTCTTTTCCAACTCTTTGTGACCCTATGGACTGTGCGCCAGACTCCTTCATTCATGGGATTTTCCAGGCAAGAATACTGGAGTGGGTAGCCAGTACCTTCTCCAGAGGATCTTTTCAACCCAGGGATCGAACCCTGGTCTCCTGTATTGCAAGTAGATTCTTTACTGTCAGAGCCACCAGAGAAGCCAATAAAACACACAAAGGTCCTCAGTGATTGAAAAAAATAAATTTGCCTGACAATACAGGAGATGTGGGTTCGATCCCTGGGTCAGGAAAATCCCCTGGAGGGGGAAATGGCAACCCACTCCAGTATTCTTGCTGGGATATCCCATGGACTGAAGAGCCTGGCAGGCTGCAGTCCATGTGGTCATAGTCAGACACAACTAAGCACAAAGTATATATACACGATGGATATTACAATGTTTAATGACATATAAACTTAAAATGTTAGGTTTTATCGTATGTATAAAGTATATATACACATGTATATAACATATGTGTATAATTCTACTGAAAATTTTGTATCTCTGTGGTTCTAGGATGTATAATTAATAGTATTATACATTCTATATCTTCAGCAGTATGGATAATGACATTTTTATAGTGTCCACTAGGAAATAACTAAAGCATATTATCTATCTAATAAGGATAATTTTGATTCTATGTAAGTTTTACTATAGGCAACATTCTTCCCTCTAGCACTCAAGTCAAAAATGTTTTATTTTTAGTGAATCGGAGTATATTAATTAAAAAATCATTACTCTTATGGCCAATTCAACAATACACTTAATTATTGTCAATGGGTCTTAGCTCTTTATAAAAGTACATTTCTTAAATGACAAACAAGGCATTTGTCACTAACAATTATTCAGGTTGTCACATCTTTCCTTTTCATCATAAACAATTCTGTCATTCCTTTGCAGAATACATATTTTTGTCTGTTTGAAATACATTATTTTTAGGAGGAAAGCTGCTCAACAGATTAGGGAATTTGAACTAGCCAGTGGAGAACTTAACTGTATAAGCCCACTACACCTAATTATAAAAGATGAAGGTTTTAAAATTTGCATAATTGCAACTGTTGGTAGGGGTCGGTAACATATTTGCATTATCTACTTATGTTCCACACCAACACTTTTAAGCACCACTTTAAAAAGTCTGCTAAGTCAGATGCTTGTAGATGTCAGAACATTATAACCTAAAATGCAGGCTATGCCTTTCTCTATCTACACCCTTGGGTTCTAACAGCTTTCTAAAATCAACTTCTAGGTTTTGGTACTATTTCATCTTCCAAATTTTGAAACATTCTTTCTTTCTATTGTGGCATACAGCAAGAGAAATGCCTGTGCCTCTAAACCACATCCTAAATACTCATTTATTCCTTTTGAAAGTAATCATTTTGTTTGCTATAATTCGTAATAACTAATACTTATAGAAATGGCATTCACACAATAAAAGTGCAGAGATAGTTAAGAGAACTGGTTGGTTATAGAAATTTCCCTTGTCTATCCAGTAACATGAGAAGATTTAGCTCTTATTAGGAAATGTTTGTTTCATACTTCTGGTCTTCCCTGGTGGCTCAGAGGTTAAAGCGTTTGCCTGTAATGCAGGAGACCTGGGTTCGATCCCTGGGTCGGGCAGATCCCCTGGGGGAAGGAAACAGCAACCCACTCCTGTATTCACTTTTTACTTTCATGAATTGGAGAAGGAACTGGCAACCCACTCCAGTGTCCTTACCTGGAGAATCCCTAGGGACCAGGCTGCCATCTATGGGGTCGCACAGAGTCGGACATGACTGAAGTGACTTAGCTGTAGCAGCTAGTATTCTTGCCTGGGGAGTCCCATGGACAGAGGAGCCTGGTGGGCTATAGTCCACGGGGTCTCAAAGAGTCAGACACGACTAAGTGACTTCACTCACTCACTCACTCAGGAAATGTTTGTTTCATACCTCTTGAATGTAATATTTAGATTTGATATTTGTGTTTATGCATAGAAAATAAAAATTTCTACATACCATTAGCATACTCCAAAGAAGGAAAAATGACATCTTAATTTACAAAAATAGAAAAAGCTACAAAAACCGTGATTTTTACTTTCTATATTTTCCCATCAGTTTTCATGGAAAGCAATTAACAATAACTATAAAAATATTTTTGATGAAAGAGGATAGTTAACATTGCAGCTAGGAATATGCTAGTGATCTAATTATTACTCCAACTGTGGTTTTAGTTTGTCTATTGTGTTTTTCTTGTCTCTTCTTAATATTTTCTTCTCAAAGTACTGTATCTCAGAGCATAGTTTGTACTATTTAATTGAAAGTGAGTAATTTGGTTTATTTTAGTCAATCCATGTTAGTAATTTACCTATACTCAGAACCCTGCTGTTTACCTTTTGTATTGAGGCATTTTCCCCTAAAATTCTATACTGATTTTTTGTTTGCTCATTTTTATGAAATTCCATATAACCTCCTACATATTATTTATAACTGCTGTAATAATATTTAGTTTTTATTGCAATACTCCAGGCTCTGCTCACTTCCTATTTGATATTCCCACAATGGCTATAGTAGCATATTGCACAGAGCAGGTAGTCACTATTAGTTGAATAAGTGAAGAAATAAATGAAATGCACTTGCTATTATTTTGAAGGCAGCTAATCTGAACTAGCAAAAAAATATTGAAGTGATGATCTATCATATTAACATTAGATTATTAAGGTTCTGCCACAAAGGTTTTCATAAAATATAGTTGTAATTTTATGTGAAGAAGGAAATGTGGAATAATAGAAAAACCATGGATGGACTCCAAATCAAAATAAAGCAGACTGAAATCCAAGTTTAATTTCTATCAACTCTGTAAACTTGGGCAAGTTATTGAATTTCTCTAAGCTTCAGGTTTGCCTTTTATAAAACAGGGGCAAAATTTATGTCTTATTGGGTTTCAATGAGGATAGATATAATATTGCCAAATATTATTAAGTATATCTAAAATAATATTTCTGAAGAGTCTAGATCCTGAATATGCTCATACTCAGTTACTTCTGTCATGTCCAACTCTCTGCGACTCTGTGGACCACGGCCTGCTAGGTTCCTGTGTCCATGGGATTCTCCAGGCAAGAATACTGGAGTGGGTTGCCATTTCCTTCTCAAATGATAAAGTATGAAGTGAGTGGATGTGAGTGAAGAGAATTTGCTCAGTCGTGTACAACTCTTTGCTTCCCCATGGACTGTAACCTACCAGGCTCCTCCATTCATGGGAATTTCCAAGCTAAAGTACTGGAGTGGGTTGCTATTTCATCCTCTGGAGATCCTGCATATCACTTCAGTTCAGTCGCTCAGTCGTGTCCGACTCTTTGCGACCCCATGAATTGCAGCATGCCAGGCCTCCCTGGCCATCACCAACTCCCGGAGTTCACTCAGACTCACATCTATCGACTCAGTGATGCCATCCAGCCATCTCATCCTCTGTCGTCCCCTTCTCCTCCTGCCCCCAAGCCCTCCCAGCATCAGAGTCTTTTCCAATGAGTCAACTCTTTGCATGAGGTGGACAAAGTACTGGAGTTTCAGCTTTAGCATCATTCCTTCCAAAGAAATCCCAGGGCTATCTCCTTCAGAATGGATGGTTGGATCTCCTTGCAGTCCAAGGGACTCTCAAGAGTCTTCTCCAACACCACAGTTCAAAAGCATCGACACTCAGCCTTCTTCACAGTCCAACTCTCACATCCATACATGACCACAGGAAAAACCATAGCCTTGACTAGACGGACCTTTCTTGGCAAAGTAATGTCTCTGCTTTTGAATATGCTATCTAGGTTGGTCATAACTTTTCTTCCAAGGAGTAAGTGTCTTTTAATTTCATGGCTGCAGTCACTATTTGCAGTGATTCTAGAGCCCCCAAAATAAAGTCTGACACTGTTTCCACTGTTTCCCCCATCTATTTCCTATGAAGTGATGGGACCGGATGCCATGATCTTCATTTTCTGAATGTTGAGCTTTAAGCCAACTTTTTCACTCTCCACTTTCACTTTCATCGAGAGGGTTTTTAGCTCCTCTTCACTTTCTGCCATAAGGGTGGTGTCATCTGCATATCTGAGGTTATTGATATTTCTCCCGGCAATCTTGATTCCAACTTGTGCTTCTTCCAGCCCAGCGTTTCTCATGATGTACTCTGTATATAAGTTAAATAAGCAGAGTGGCAATATACAGCCTTGACGTACTCCTTTTCCTATTTGGAACCAGTCTGTTGTTTCATGTCCAGTTCAAACTGTTGCTTTCTGACCTGCATACAGATGTCTCAAGAGGCAGGTTTGGTGGTCTAGTATTCCCATCTCTTTGAGAATTTTCCACAGTTTCTTGTGATCCACACAGTCAAAGGCTTTGGCATAGACAATAAAGCAGAAATAGATGTTTTTCTGGAACTCTCTTGCTTTTTCCATGATCCAGTGGATGTTGGCAATTTGATCTCTGGCTCTTCTGCCTTTTCTAAAACCAGCTTGACCATCAAGAAGTTCATGGTTCACATATTGCTGAAGCCTGGCTTGGGGAATTTTGAGAATTTCTTTACTAGTATGTGAGATGAGTGCAATTGGGTGATAGTTTGAGCATTCTTTGGCATGGCCTTTCTTTGGAATTGGAATGAAAACTGACCTTTTCCAGTCCTGTGGCCACTACTGAGTTTTCCAAATTTGCTAGCATATTGAGTGCAGCACTTTCACAGCATCATCTTTCAGGGTTTGAAATAGCTCAATAGGAATTCCATCACCTCCTCTAGCTTTGTTCGTAGTGATGCTTTCTAAGGCCCACTTGACTTCATATTCCAAGATGTCTGGCTCTCAATGTGTGATCACATCATCGTGATTATCTGGGTCGTGAAGATCTTTTTGTACAGTTCTTCCATGTATTCTTGCCACCTCTTCTTAATATCTTCTGCTTCTGTTAGGTCCAGACCATTTCTGTCCTTTATCAAGCCCACCTTTGCATGAAATGTTCCCTGGTATCTCTAATTTTCTTGAAGAGATCTCTAATCTTTCCCATTCTGTTCTTTTCCTCTATTTCTTTGCATTGATCGCTGAAGAAGGCATTCTTATCTCTTCTTGCTATTCTTTGAAACTCTGCATTCAGATGCTTATATCTTTCCTTTTCTCCTTTGCTTTCCACCTCTCTTCTTTTAATAAAAGCTAGCTTCCCTGGTGGCTCAGAGGTTAATGCATCTGCCTATAATATGGGAGGCCCGGGTCGATCTCTGGGTCAGGAAGATCCCCTGGAGAAGGAAATGGCAACCCACTCCACTATTCTTGCCTGGAGAATCCCATGGATGGAAGAGCCTGTTGGGCTACCGTCCACGGGGTCACAAAGAGTCGGACACGACTGAGCGACTTCGCTTTCACTGGAGAAGGAATGGCAACCCACTCCAGTGTGCTTGCCTGGAGGATCCCAGGGACGGGGGAGCCTGGTAGGCTGCCGTCCATGGGGTTGCACAGAGTCGGACACGACTGAAGCGACTTAGCAGCATTAAGTTAATGGCAGCTATTTGGCCACCTCATGCGAAGAGTTGATTCATTGGAAAATACTCTGATGCTAGGAGGGATTGTGGATAGGAGGAGAAGGGGACGACAGAGGATGAGATGGCTGGATGGCATCACTGACTCGATAGACCTAAGTCTGAGTGAACTCCAGGAGTTGGTGATGGACAGGGAGGCCTGGCGTGCTGCTGTTCATGGGGTCCCAAAGAGTCGGACATGACTGAGAGACTGAACTGAACTGATCTGATGGTCATCATAATTTTTACTATCATCATAGCAAATACTCAAAGCCAGTTTATCAGTCACCCATTTCCATTTTCTAATTCAGTTATTTCAAATATTATTTAGGTCTTTAAACAATAGCAGGCACAAATAGATGTTTACCCTCCGAAGTACAAGGATTCTTTTAGCCTCCAAATATAAAGGCTCTTGGATGCACAGACTTCCTGGGATACCATTAGCATTTCTAGTCTCCATACACTTAAGGATTTTCATGCAGATGGAAGAGAACTGGCTGAAGACTGCACCAGGCATTTTCTGAATGTCTCTGCCTATGATGGGAAATTTCCTCTCTCTTCTATTCTCTTTCCTATTGAAATTTATGACAGGCTTCTCTTATACTAGGAAAATGTTATGATGGGATGGGAGAAGGAATGGTATACAACATAAAGGTGATTTCTACCAAATATAAAAGTCCAAGTATTTAATTCAAAGTGTGTGATGACCAGGGCACCAATGCAATCACAACCTTCCATTCTCTAACACACGGAATCACCGGAGAGAGATTACTTTGGCATGATTTTGAAATTTTCTTAATATAAGTTTAAACTTTCTAAATTATCATCGACATGCAAAGAAATAGAATAAAGAACTAAAACCATTAACTATTAAATCTAAAAATGACCATTATTAGAAATCATTTCATAGTTGAGATAACAATTTTCAAGGGATTGGGTGATTCCCTTCAGCTGATTTGCAAAATGAAAATGGTGAGGATTGGAATATAGGTCTTCCTTTATCCTGCACTAAATGTCTTTAGCTGGGCTATGTTTAAGCACATAACTGTGAAGCAAATAAAACTCATTATCCTCCAGGATTAGTGTGACTTGAGACAGCAAGTAACTCAGGGAAAGTTCAACTCAGATATGGGCACCTCCAAAATCTCTCTTGGCCTCTGTGTGACCAGGCATGCTACTTCTGTTCTGTCTCCCAACAGATTCACATAAGCTATTATTGATGCAACATTGTGTGTGTTTTAAAGTTGTGTGCCTCTTTGATATTAGCATATTTCTAAGAGGAAACATTTTAATTCTAGTTCATATTTTTAAGAACGGTCATTCTTGGCCAGCACAACATTTAATCAGATGTAAAGACTTAGAGAAACAATCTAGGAAAAAGAGACTGTAGGGGGAAAAAAAAGCAAAAGGCATTTTATTTCCACAGTGAGTCATACTTTGTAGAGTAAGAGTGTGGATAGTCAAATGGTCATCTTTTTTTTTTTTACAATACAAATGCAGCTGGAAGATAAGTTATTCAGTCATAATGCTATATTCATTAAAAAAGCCAAACAATGTTTACTTACAGATAAAATATGATAAGAAGATACATTTCCCCAAAGTAAAATTGCCTGTGGTATGCTGGCAATTCCCAGTAATCAAAATTTCACAGGAGTAAGGTTGTTTGAGCTAGCTTTTGGTGAATGCATACATTTACTTCACACTTAGGGTAAATATTGAGATTTTTACTTGCATACCCAAATTCCCTTCATTTTCTGCTCTCCTAAGGTAACTTCCAAGCCTGACAGCTTCTGTAACTTGACACCTCAACACTTTCCAGGAAAGAAGGCTATCAATGGGGCTCTGGTTTTATTAACTCCTTCATAATAGGATAAAGTCTTTTCATCATTTTCAGCTTTTTAGTGATAGACATAAAAGAAAATATCTGGCCACATTTTCTTTTTACATAAGGTTAGACTATCACCCCTCAGTACAATAAAATCTGTACTCAGATTTCTCAGAGTGAGCATCAGATATACATGTATGTGTGTGCCTGTGTACATGGCATGTATTTCCTGTCACATCCTCACCTTGATGATAACGATAGTGTATGGCTCCACATGAGTGTTTTTCTCACTGCAGACCTTTATTTTCTGGTTTCTGAACTCTTGACAAATTTGGTGACACTGTGGCTGATCCACTTTATCCCTGCTTTGTTTGGGGATGGTCTTGCTCTCTGAGGCTTCACTTCTCCCATTTTCATTGACTTCAGGCAAAGGTTCATTAAGCCTGATCTCTCTCAGTCTTTTTTCTTCCTCCCCTTTCTTCTCTCTTCTCCACACTGGACTCTGGGGCTCTTTATTCCTCAGGTCCCCTATAGGTTAAGCCTAAGCTCTTATCCTCTCTTCTCTTTAACTCAGAGTCAGCACTGGCATCTGTATTCCATAACCCTCCATATGAATAAATAAAAGCAGGTACCAGCCTCCCAAATCTCCAGGTCTGGCCAGACAAACAGCCTGAGTCACAGCTCCTGTCAAAGTTTTGTATCGCCTTGAAGCAAAAACTCCCCAATGCCATTGAGACTCTTCACTTCAGTTCCCTGATGTTTAAATTTGCCAGACTCCTGTGGAATCTCAAATAATTAACATCAAAAGAAAGACAAATTATGGACATAAATGAAGCATACTAAGGCAGAAGGAACGGATGCATTAGTTTCTGGGATTAAATAACGGTTTCTTTGGAGATTCTTATGCTCTTCAGAGGGTCTGATCTGTAAGAAGGCAACTAGGGTCCCAGCCAGTTTGAAAAGCTGGAGAGGTAGTTTGAACTTGCCAAAATTTTCCAGTCTTTGTTCTGTGTATCTATGCTTCTTGTTCTCACAGAAGTGTTGCATTTGTAAAATAGTATGTCGCACAGTCGGAGGCGATTGAAGTGACTTGGCAGCAGCAGCAGCAGCATGCTACTGTTAGGTAGGTAGAACAGGAAAAAGGAGTCCAGAATGGCGGTGGCTAAAAGACAAGGAAGGGAAAACCCGTGAAAATCAGACAAAGGACGTTTCGAGGACCAGAGTGAGGACCTCAGGGAGAACAAACAGCTCTCCCGGCTAGCCCAGTTGACATAGGGCAGGCCCAGGGGGAGGAGGGAAAACATAAAAAGAGGAGCCAAAGGGCCGGTATCTCTCCTCTTCATGTCTGTATGCCCTCATGTCTCGAGGATGTATTTTCCTTTATTTTCTAAATAAAACTGAGCTGTAACACGGAGCTGTAACGCTGATCTGTCCGAGAGCCATGACATGCTGAGGGCTTTAACGTCAGTCGGTTCAAATTTTTGTTGTGACAAGACAGAACTGAGGAAATTACACACTCCCCTGACACTACTTGGAAATTATTCCAAAATAATTGTTGTCTGAAGAAGAAACTGGTGGGTGTGGAAAGGGTTAGTATTCCAGATCTTAGAAAGTTTTCCTTTTGTTTCTGTTTTTACACTTGAGATTTAAACAAAGCTGAACCATTCATAATACCAGTTCACTAAACATTATCATCCTGTGTGTAAACAAATCCCCTATCTTGGTAAATTGGTTGGTTGTTGATTTGTTGATTTTTAAAAATTTCTTTTTTTCATCCCTTAACCACTCCCATCACTCCCTGAATGGGCAATGATATGGATGTGTAACTTTTTATTATATTGTGTACTTGCAAACTGTGCATTCTGTTATGTGCATGTATTTTAATATAACTGATACTGCTACATAACTCTGTTTTCTACTTGAATCTTCTATGTTTCTAGGATCAATCCTTTTTTTTAGGTATAGCACCTGCTCATTATTTTTAACTGTTCCAAAATGCTCTTGATGTGTACCTACCACATTTGCCTCTTTATTAGAGGTCTGAGTTTCACTTCTGAGTAAAGAAAAACAAATACCCTAAAGTTTCTTCTTTTTCTGTTTGCTCTTGGAGATATTTTTCTGTGTCTGTGCTGGATAAAGGAAAATAATGACCTAATTTAAGGATAAAAACAAAAGGAGAAAGGGTGTGATCAGAATTATAAGTCTTTTGCAATAAGATTAAAACTAAAGTCTTTTAGATTCAATACTCTGTAGTAATATGGTCCACAGGCTTTCATCTCTCTGGACTTGCTGAGTGCCATGTGTGTGTTTGCTCAGATGCTCAGTCATATGTGACTCTTTGTGACCCCATGGTCTATAGCCTGCCAGGCTTCTCTGCCTGTGGAATTCTCCAGGCAAGAATACTGGAGTAGGGTGCCATTTCCTCCTCCAAGCGATCTTCCTGACTCAGGGATCGAATCCCTGTCTCTTGTGATTTCTGCACTGGCAGTCAGATTCTTTGCCTGGGAAGCCCCCTGCTGAGTGCTAATCTTGGCTAATCTACTCATTATCTCTAAATTTAGGAAAGTTACTTCACCTTGTGGGCATTGGTTACTTCATCTGTAATAGGAATACACACAAAATACCTTTCTTTTACTAATCCAGAGAGGTTATACTGAGCTGCTATTACAAATCAACCCAAAATCTTGAGAGATTAAAACCATTGAAGAGATCTTTTGCTCAAGTTAGTGTTTCTCAAGTTCAGCTTGGAGCTCTGCTCCATGTTGCTTTCGTCTGCACTGCATGGCCTAGGTTGATAAACTGACCACCGACCACCATATAGATTCCTGACTGCTGAGACGGAGGGAAAAGAGAGTTCTGGAGTCTTACACGTGGGATTCAACACTAAACCCACAAGTAACAACTAGAATTCTGCATAAAAGTTCTTGGCCATAGCTGTTCTTATGACCCTACTCGACCCCAGGAGATAATACAAGAAAACCTTACTCTGTGTCCAGAAGTTGGGGAATCTGAAATATTCAGTGAAGCATCCTAATGATTACCATATGCCTCATGTGGTCACTGTAAGTATTAATGAAGTTATTTCTTATCAAGTGGTTGTACAATACCTTGGGCACAGTAGACACTGAGTGAATATTAGCTATTATTTTATAATCCTAGGAAGGTATCTAAGGCCCTCTCCAAACTTAAACACTGCATTTTATTACTTACATATCTTTCTTTTTCTCTGTTTATCATTAGAAAAATATGCCAACACTTCCTTCATGTTTCAGGTGAGTGGTTATTTTCAGTACCTTGATCCTTATTCCATTTCTTTTGGCTTTCCTAGACACTGGCTCTTTGCCAATTCTGTCATTATAACAGCATCATACCTCTTGGATCTACCTGCCCTACCAGCCTTGATGACAATTGGTGACAATCACAGCTGCCTTTGCCATGGCCTTATTTGTATATTTTGTCATACAAGTAAAGGTATTATAAAAATGAGCACATTTTTAAAGGTGAAAGGGGGGCATAAAGTCAAAACTAGGAGCATATCAGGGAAACTAATGGATAGTCAGACTATTTATCTCAGCAATAAACTAGTGAGCTGTTTTCATAGCTTCTTATGGTCCCCTTACTTCATATGGTGCCAGCTCACTAGGCTTATCCTAATTTTGAAGATTTCCTTCATTTTTCAGGATATCACAAGCATCACTTTTCCTGGCATCTTTTCCTAGTTGCCTCATTCCTCCAAAGTTAGTATGTTCCTCCTTTGTGTTCCCAAAGAAACAGGAGTCTATTTCATGTGGTATGAAAATTATTTATTTACATGTCTATCTCATACAGCTGTGGGGTCTTTGAATACAAGGATCTCATTTCATTTGTCTTTGTATTTCCAAGAACCTGCAGAGTCCTGACACACAGTCAGCAATCAATGTTTGCTGCACGGATGAATGCAGTCCTAGAAATGTAATACCTTAATTAAGAAACCAAATCTTAATGGGGTGGGAAGTGGGTATTTCAGGCATTGTGGAAGGACAGCTGGATAGGTTTTGAGGAAGAAAGGTATTTCACTTCTTCCCTAAGAATTTGCATCAGTCAGCTTTGTTGTTTACATTTGGATGCTGACTGTAATTGATTTGTAGCATTTGGTGTCACTTTATTAGAATCACAGTGCTCTAATACTATCTCTATAGGATAGTTTTAGATGTTCTAAAACTGCAGATATTTCATTAATAAAACAGTAGCAATAATAATCACATATGTCTTTAGAGGATTTAAGCCCTTTAAATACCTAGACTTTTTAATTAAAAAAGTCCCCAGTCCCATCTCTCTCTTTAGCAAGCTTACTCAAACTCCCTCCCAAAATGACTGGTGACAAAAGTTTTAAAAATTTGCACAGTGGTTCCATAGCCTCTATAACTCTTATTGGGATACACTTTCTCTATATTCCCTTTTTTCCCACCCAGGACATTCATTATTGTAATAATGACTTCCCTAACTCTGATCTCTCACGCCTCCAAATGTGTGTATGTACAGTCATATGGCCAGAGACTGCAAAATAATAATTAGATCACATGATTCTCTCTATCAAAAATGTTAATAAGGTAGATGCCTATGATTTGAAAATTAAAGACCAGCATGTCCTTTTAAAATTCTTTCAAAGTCTCTCATCTATGAGACCTAGGTTACCTTCCCAGACTCAGGACCTACTACTGCTCAGCACACTTCCTACTCTTCAGTCATACAGTTGACTTCTTGAATGTAATGTGAACTTGCACAACAGTATCTTTTTAATGTTTTTTTCTTCCATACCTTGTTTTTCTTAAAAAAAAACAAAAACTCTAATTTTTCATTATCTAATATTTCATTTTCAAGGTTTTTATGATGGATGCACAGACTTAAATGATGTACCTGCCTTCCATTTCCATATATTTAAAAGTTTACCTTAGTTTAGATTTTGTGTCTCCAGTAGATTTTCACCTTAATAGAGTCTTTCATGATCTGTTCATATTTATTCATTTTAGAGAACATTTCAGTTCAGTTCAGTTCAGTCGCTCAGTCATGTCTGACTCTTTGCGACCCCATGAATTGCAGCACGCCAGGCCGCCCTGTCCATCACCAACTCCCGGAGTTCACTCAGATTCACGTCCATTGAGTCAGTGATGCCATCCAACCATCTTATCCTCTGCCGTCCCCTTCTCCTCCTGCCCCCAATCCCTCTCAGCATCAAAGTCTTTTCAAAGAGTCAACTCTTTGCATGAGGTGGCCAAAGTACTGGAGTTTCAGCTTTAGCATCATTCCTTCCAAAGCAATCCCAGGGCTGATCTTCAGAATGGACTGTTGGATCTCCTTGCAGTCCAAGGGACTCTCAAGAGTCTTCTCCAACATTCCTGCAAATTATAACCAATTTTAAAATTTTAATTGAATTAATCATTGCAAAATAACTTACTGCATTAGAGCTCTAGTTCTGAAAGAAGACATAATTTTTAAGTTATCAGTTTTGGGGGATGGAATGGACTTTCACAGGAGTTTTATCTTTCTCAAATGATTTTACACAGGTTCATCTGTATATAGACTGAGGACAATCTTTTTTATTTTGTGATTTCAGTTTCTTTCTATATATCAAGAGTTATAAAGCAATAATGGAATGTACTTTATAAAAATATGAAAATATTTTGCAAAATATACTCAATGATCATGAACACAAAATTGTTAGTACTATTTGAAGTTAAATCTCTAATAATCTTACTATAAGCTGATGCATAATGCCTATAAGAGTGACATCTGGTGGCTCATAGGGAATGTTACAGTTTAGTTCAGTTCAGTCACTCAGTCATGTCCAACTCTTTGCGACCTCATGGACTGCAGCACACCAGGATTCCTTGTCCATCACCAACTTCATGAGCTTGCTCAAACTCATGTCCATCGAGTCAGTGATGCCATCCCACCATCTCATCCTCTGTCGTCCCCTTATCCTCCTACCTTCAGTTTTCCCCAACATTAGGGTCTTTTCCAATGAGGCAGTTCTTCGCATCAGGTGGCCCAAGTATGTTAGAGTAATCTACAAATTTTAACCTCTAAATATATTTGTATTTTAGTAACACTGTTACCTCTGTACTAGTAAATCAGTCCTAATCATTTTTAATATTTGCTCAAGTATTCAAATAATGCCTTATGGAGAAAACTAATATGTTATATGTTTTATTGTCTAACATATACAAGTTTTAAGTTATATTTCCAGTTAATAAAAGTTGGCTAAGTTGCAAACCTGGGTTTTTCTTATGCCTGAAAGGAGTGGAAAGAAGAAGAAGGCATTAAAGCACTTGTCATGCACACCACTGTAACTGAACTCAATTCTTTCTAAACAACCCTGATCCTCCCTAGGACATACATGTCATCATTTATCCTATGTACACGGTGTATACTGTGGTGTAACAAATAACAAAAGACTGGAAGCTTAGAGTTCTAGACCAACCTTACCACTATGAAATTGTGTGACCCTGAATCAGTTCTTTAATTCCTTGGGCCTTAATTTTCTCATTTGATAAACTGAGACTAGATCTCCTCCATCTTGAAAATTCTTAATGACAGGGACTTAATAGACAGTGGTGGTTAATTACAATGATATGCCTCTCCTCTGATATTTGTCTTTAAGTGCATAGAGGATAGGTATTTTTAAATGATAATAAAGGTTTTTAAATTTATGTTTAGTATTCATATAACATCCATTATCAGAGTACCCAATGGGATAACGCAAGATTCCCAGGACCACTGGCAAGGAGCCAAAGCTATTACAGTCACATTTGTGAATAAATTAGAAACAGCTTAGGCTCAGTTTCTCACACTCAAGAACTGACTAAACATACCTGCTGTTCTACCCTATTCAGTAATTTCCAAAGTGTCAGGGAATAGACTCATTAGAATCATCTGGACACTTATTAAATTATGTCTTTCTCATGCTGCTGCTGCTGCTAAGTCACTTCAGTCATATCCGACTCTGTGTGACCCCATAGACGGCAGCCCACCAGGCTCCCCATCCCTGGGATTCTCCAGGCAAGAACACTGGAGTGGGTTGCTATTTCCTTCTCCAATGCATGAAAGTGAAAAGTGAAAGTGAAAAGTGAAAGTGAAGTCGCTCAGTCGTGTCCAACTCTTAGCGACCCCATGGACTGCAGCCCACCAGGCTCCTCGGTCCATGGGATTTTCCAGGCAAGAGTACTGGAGTGGAGTGCTATTGTCTTTCTCATACACCCCATTAAATCTACTGAAGAGAAATGACTGGAATCCACATTTTTAACAAGCTCTCCTGGTGGTAATGATATTTATCTTGGTTTCGAAACTTCTTACTATCATGACTCAGAAATCATATAGATTTACACAGAAAGGGATATTGGTACAATCTAGATGATGAAAAATAAAGTCGTTCACATCAGGACTGGTAAACTCAAGTGTCTGTCTATAGGGCACACACAAGTAACATAAATTTTAAAAATTGGCCAAATAGGAATTAAGAGGAACTCTAGCAAACACACCCCATTGTAAAATGTGTTTATTTTTGTTTTAGTTGCTAAGTCATGTCCAACTCTTGAGACCCCATGGACCATAGCCCTGTAGACTTCTCTGTCCATGGGATTTTCCAGGAAGAATACTGGAGTGGGTTGCCATTTCCTTCTCCAGAGGATCTTTGAGGCCCAAGGTCAAACCCGTGGCTCCTGCTTGGGCAGGTAGATTCTTAACCACTGAGTCACCGGGGAAGCACCTCACCCCCCTCCGCCCCTGTTAAATAGATGACCTTTAATTACCTGTAGTTGTTGTCAGGAGGGAAGCTTCCCAGGCTGCCCAGTGCTTTGTAAAAGAAGATGAAAATAGGGTTTGTATGTGAAATCTCCAATTTGTAGGGTTTGGAGCTAATTCACTTAATGAAACACCTGTGGCTTCAGGTTTATATTGTCTATTTTATATATGGTTCTCATGCGTGCCCTCTGTATCACACTTCTGTTCGTCTGCTCCAGTGCAGCTTTCCATCTGATTCATTTAAAAGGCCAGATGAACCTACAGAAAACCCTATATAAAGGTCATCTTATATTTTCTGTTGTCATATCTTTATGAAATTTGTCAAATTCTTATAAAATTTGTCAAAATTTTGTCTCTCTCATAAAGCATCTAAGAATTTTATTCTCCAAATGTCTGCAAATGTACTCTTTTCAGGTACTTCTCCCACCTTCCCATCTCCATATATTTAACACATTACTGAAGACATTATTCATTTTCTCAACATATTTCTATTAAGGCTTTAGCTTAAATAAGTGAAGATAACACTTTCAATAATAATTTTGTTAATCACTAAGTGTATTATATACAATTAGCCTTCATATATAAATTGAAATATTTAAACCTTATTATTTATTCATTATTGAGTGCCTATTACTTGCTTAACATTACTGTTATTAAAAGCAAGTACTGTGTGCATCTCTCTTAATTCTAAAGCAGTAGTCAGAATGTTTAAAGTAAGTGAATAAAAAAGGAACTTTCCCAATGATAAAATTAAAACAAAACCTTATGATGAGGTGTTCTCATGAATCTGGATCCTAAGACCCCTTGAGAGAAAGTGCCTGGGACAAGTGGCAGAGCAAAGAACTTAAAGAGAAACCCAGCAGAAACTTTTCATAAAATAAATACTACATTTGATATGAGTAAGGAATTTCATTAATTGGTAAAAGGTAGTCAAGTTTTTTGTTTTTTGCTTAGGTGTTTTGGGTCATGATGAGGGGGTGAAGTGATGCTTCTAGGTGACAGGGAAGCACCTGAAGTCTCATGAAGAGAAAGGAAGGAAAATTAAAGCATATAACTCTTAAAGAAAATCCATAACAGATGCATAAGAACTCTAAGACACACCAAAGTACTATTAATTATCTCCACATATTTGAATTGGTCATCCAAAGGAACTTAGGGATTTATTGTAACCTGGAACACATCCAAAAGCCACTATTTCTGAATATACGACATATCACCAAGACTCATATCATTGTAAAATGATATGACTAAATTAATTTGAATGAAGATAAAAGAGATCTAAATTTTATGTCCTATAATAAGCATCACTTATATGACACATTAGTGGAATTTATAGAGGGTGATGATTTATTGAATGTTAGTTATCATCATGGCCTCAGATGAGATGATGGAAAAAGAATAAAAATAAACACAAGTGATTATCTCCCCTCTGCAGAAGCTGCAGTTCTATTTAAAGAATACAAATAAAGTACAGGCATTAAAGATGCTTCAGAACAAGGTAAAACTCTGAATGCATAGTGTATTTTAATGTGAACTTGGTCCAATGAGTTTTAAGGCAATAATGATTCAGAGTACAGTGGTGATAGCTATGGAAATTAAATAAGCTATATTTAATTTGTCAGCATAGCTAACTCACTTCGCATTTTTAAATTTAATTCATTCAACCATTTATTCATTCAACAAGCATTTGTTAAGTTCTTCTCTGTATTTTTATTAAAAGGTAATATATTCACATGGCTCAAAAATAAGTTATTCTCACTACTGTCCCATCCCTATCTACTCCCTTAAATGATTGATTTTATTAGTTTGTTTCTTATCCTCATTTATGCAAGTGAAAGAAAATATTAATGTGATTTAAGAGTTTAACCCTTGTAGTATATAAAAGTCACATATTATATATACCAATCTTTACCTTACTTCCATATTATGAGAATTCCCTTTAAAATTGAATGATATTCCAGTCTACGCCATTGTTTAACCCATCTCATATAGATGGGTACAGGTTATTTCAAGGTATCACTAATATGAACAGCACTAGCACTGCTGCCATAATAATCTTGTAGATGATACTGTGTTCACATTGCTTGCCTTTTCTCACCAAACTTTCCTGATAGACTCTAAACCTAATAATATGTAAATCATTTTAGGTTCAAGAGAAAAGACAATTGTGATCTATTTATTCATCTACAATTTTATATATGATTATATAAAACATTATATATTGTTATGAATTATGATTATGATTATATAAAACATCTATATATAGTTATATAGATGTAACTATATATGTACCTGTTATGTGTTATGTAATATATAATTTTAATTTTATGTACACTATTAGTGTTGGTAATACTCTCTGAGTCACAGAATAGATTATCATCCGTTTTCTCTGAAGCAATTTTAAGATACCCTAAGGCAAATAAAGAGAGATGACATTCTTTAGCTATCCAGACCTCACACTGTAATATTTTTCCTAGTAATAATCATTTTTCTATTTTAATTTCTTATTAGTATTAAGTTGTAGATTATTGCCCAGTCAAAACATTAACTGAATCATGTCATGTCCCATGGAGTTTTGTCATGTTTAAATTTTCAAAACTTGACTACATATAGGAAAATGAAAGGTGTTTAAAAAAACTAGAGTTCAGGTTCTTTCCCAAGCTCCGACAGCTTGAAAGGAACTCCAACAGAGAAACAGAAGTAAAACGAAAACTCCTGGAGCCTTGGCCCACTCGTACAAGACTCTAATTGGCAGCCTTCATAGGGAATTTGTCAGTCATTCAAGTTCTATATACTGCGTTCCTGATTAAATTTGAAAATAGGGACATCAGTCTAATACTATAAGTTGTCTCAAAATTAAAGTAACAAGTTTCATATTTTACAAAAGTTTGAATCTAATATGCACATTTCTTTTAAAACATATTCATATTTATTACCTTTTAACATAATTGTTGCTTAAATATCTTCAAACCCTAGCCCTTGTACAAATTAGATCATGTTCATGATATTTTAATTCATGGCTCATTTAGTAAATTTATGTTTTAAAAATTCCTCTGTCTAAATGTAACATATTTCAAAGCCCTTCTCTGAAATGTGGGTACATAATAGAACACATTTGACATATACTTTTGAAAACTTATAATATCCTTTGCTAATTGAAAAAAAATAATGCTGCTGCTTCAGAAGCTCTCAAAGAATTTTAAAATTATCTGGTTTTAAAATCCTGTACACTGGTGTAGGATCAATATTATTTTGAAGAATATGTGACTTATGAAAGCTCAGAGTTAGTGGTTGAGCTCAAAATAGAACCAATGAATCTTGACTCTCAATTTGTGTCTCTAGCTAACCACATTAACTGGACAATTTTCTTTCATCTGTGTATTATTAATAACATAATATCCTGTGACACAACAGAATAATAGCCTCTTTGTAGAATTACCTTAGAGTTATGTGGCACATGTTTTTAAAGAACATGTTATGTGCAGATATGTATAACTTATGGACTGTCACATAATTAAATAATTGCTGGCTATTTAGATAAGGGTTTTAGCTTCCAATAGTCTTAGTCGTATAGATATGGGCCATTTAGAAAAATGACACATCTTAAATTTACAAAGAAGCTTTTTTAAGGAGACTTTAGTTTTCTCTTACACGATAACTCATGAAAAGGGAGGTAGTTATCACTTTTACATCCCATCTTTATTTTAGATCTGCGGTTAGGTCTGAACTGAATTAACTCTTGCTTCTGGACCCAAAGGAAATTCATATTGGACAGTACTTTGTATCCCAGCTACTCAGCTTCAAATCAAAACCAATGGATTTTCCAACTTACATGGTTTTTGGTTAATGTTATTACTATTAACCATTCAAATATCACAGTAACTTCACTTTATTTCCCTACATTTTAATCTCTTCCCTCCCTTAATGGCAATGATAGTGTGCTGTCAGGATCTGCATTTTATTACTCTATTTCTAACTCCTTATATTCCTTAAATGAAGGTTTTCCTTAATGGTCTCCTCTTGAACTTCCTTTCGTTCTGTCATAAACGTCCATGGCTTCAGTTATTGATTATATGAGGCTCATTCCTATATATATAAAAATAGCTTAACCTTACTCCTGAGGTTTACCTTCTAGTAATTTCTTCCTGGATTTTCATTAGCAGCTCAAATTCAACTATATTAAGCTTTCCTTAATTTTTTTACTGTTGAAGGTATCAACCTCATACACCATATTATCGTAAATACCCCAAAGTCTGTTTCTTTTTCATATTGTCTTATCAGTTCAGTCATTCAGTCATATATGACTCTTTCCAACCCCATGGACTGCAGCACGCTAGGCTTCCCTGTCCATCACCAACACCTGAAGCTTGCTCAAACTCTTGTCCATTGAGTTGGTGATGAGATCCAATCATCTCATCCTCTCTTGTCCCCTTCTCCTCCTGCCTTCAATCTTTCACAGCATCAGGGTCTTTTACAATGAGTCAGTTCTTTGCATCAGGTGGCCAGAGTATTGGAGTTTCAGCTTCAACATCAGTCCTTCCAATGAATATTCAGGACTGATCTCCTTTAGGATGGACTGGTTGGATCTCCTTGCAGTCCAAGGGACTCTCAAGAGTCTTCCCTAACACCATAGTTCAAAAGCATCACTTCTTTGGTGCTCAGCTTTCTTTATGGTCCAACTCTCACATCCATACAAGACTACTAGAAAAACCATAACTTTGACTAGATGGAGCTTTGTCAGCAAAGTGTCTTATAATTACACCTTTATAGGTCTTTTATCCCAGCTAAATTGCAAGCTTCTCATGAACAGGGCCTTATTCATCTTTGTGGTCTTTATACTTAGCACTATATAGCACCTGGCAAGAACGCATGAATACTTTACCATTGTGTAAAGGTCTGGAAAACTTTCAGGATATTTGACATGAAAAGAGATCTGTTTCATGCGAGAAAAACAATATATACTTTGTTTCATAAAATATTTCCAAAGAATAAATTATAAAAATCTACTGTATCAATATACTGTAATACCATTGCAATATATATCATTATTATTTAGTTTTGGGATATAAATACTAAAATTACATTTTTTGATGGAGCAGCTTCAAAAATAGTCTTATAAACTTTATGTTCTGTTAATGTTTATGTGACTAAAGTGTTAGGTATTTATAATTATGAAGGAAATACAGTTAAGACCAAAACATTTACAATCAAATAGGATTTGATTATCCATTAATACTAAATGGGAGGTTCATGACCTGAGCCTAATGGGCCCTCTACAAGTTGTAGTGGACAATTAAATGACTCAGAAGTGAAGCTGACATTGAGGAGCAGATTTTGCCTGCTAGCCACTCTCAGGGTTTGAATTTCACTGGATCATGTTCCAAAGGTCAGCACTGGCCAGATGACCAGTCCAGAACTGCAGATGGTAATGTGGTCACCTGACCACTCTGGGGCTCCCCAACCTGCTGCACAGGCTCAAGTTCACTGAAAGGTCATGGCAAGCTCTGTGCCACTACTGTGGAATACCATAATTCCCAGGTACTCTCTCTTCTACATTACGTAGAATAAAATACTTCTGGTCTTCCAGCCAGAGGATAAAATCATGACACTGTTGTGATTTCACATTTGAAAGTTAGCAACTTAGCTATAGAAAGCAGCTCAATGCGAGACAGCTTTTTCAGAAGAATGTATATATTCTTTAAATGAAACAGCATTTACATACTCACCAGATCTTGGGAGACATTCAAGACACCAGCGTTCAAGTCTGACCATGCCAATTACTAGCTACATGTCCTTGTGCCTGTCATGTCATCTCCTTGAACCTCTGTTTTATTTCTTGCTATAAGCTGGAGAAAACAGTGCCATACCTATCCTACCCTGCCAACTTCAGAGAGTTGAGAAACACAGCATGTAAGTCATTGGCAAACTATCTGGTGATACACAAACATACTATCCATTTTCTTTCTGCTTGAATGAGAGTCTTTTTGTGAATCTCCAAAGAAAAATGTGGAAAAAAATTTTGTTCTTATTTTTGAACCACATGAATTAGACTTAGTGATTAGATTAAAAAAACCATTTATTGCCCCTAAACTTTTTTTTATTTAAAGAGGCCCTGAAGTAGGAGACGATCTAAAAACATCTCTTGCCAATGATTCTCTTGCTCAAATTTTGCCCAATCTAGCAGGAAAATGAGACTAGCTTTAATTTGAAATATTTTTATATTCTTGCTAGGGCTTCCCAGGTGGCGCTACTGGTAAAGAACCTGCCTGCCAGTGCAGGAGACACAAGACATGTGGGTTTAGTTCCTGGGTCAGGAAGATCCTCTGGAGGATCGCATAGCAACCCACTCCAATATCCATCCCTGGAGAATCCCACGGACAGAGGAGCCTGGTGGTCCACGGTCCATAGGGTCACAAAGAGTCAGACACACATACTTTTTCAAAGTCAGAATTAAGGAATGTATGTTTGAACATGACTTGATGCTATTGTATTACTTATGCTCAAGTAGCATTTCAAAAAATCTTACAAGATACAATCTTTCTCCAGTGTTTTTATTCTTTGACAGCACAGGTTGATTGGACTGTAACTTTCACTGTTTCAATGGAGTGTTTCATTTGCCCAGAGAGCCAACCTCTTGGACATTACACACTCAAGGTAAATGGGGCAAGATTAGGTCCATAATATAAAGTACTCATCTACCCACAATAGAGAGACCAAAAAGAAAACAAAACAAAACTGGGCTCAAGAGTGATGCTGAAATCTCAAATGATGAGCTTATTTTTTTCTGAAAAGCCTCCTATGACTACTCAGAAATGGATAGTATATATGAAAAAAACTCCTACAATACTTGCAAAAGCCCTTAGCATGATTTCTACAGTTTGTGCACAAATGTCATTAGGAGACAAATGGTGACTCTTGGAGGGAAGAGTTTAACCTTGCTTCAAATTGTAGCATCCTGAAGAAGGGGTTGGACTTCCCTGGTGGCTCAGTGGTAAAGAACCTGCCTGCCAATGCAGGAGACCTGGGTTCAATCCCTGGGTCAGGAAGATCCTGTGGAGTAGGAAATGGCAACCCACGCCAGTATTCTTGCCTGGGAAATCCCGTGGACCAAGGAGTCTGGTGGGCTACAGTTCATACATGGTGTTCAGTTACTAAGTCGTGTCTGACTCCTTGCGACCTCACGGACTGTAGCCTACCAGGCTCCTCTGTCCATGGGATTTTCCAGGCAAGAATATGGGAGTGGGCTGCCATTTCCTTCTCTAGGGGATCTTCTCACCTAGAGATCGAACTTACATCTCCTGAATCTCCTGCATTGGCAGTCATATTCTTTACCACTGAGCCACTTGGGAGGCCTGGGCTACAGTCCACGGGGTCACAGAAGATTTAGACATGACTTAGTGACCAAGGCTGCCCTGGTGGCTCAGATGGTAAAGAGTCTGCCTGCAATGTGGGAGACCCGAGTTCAATCCCTTGGGTCAGGAGGATACGCTGGAGATGGGAATGGCTACCCACTCCAGTATTCTTACCTGGAGAATCCCATGGAAACAGGAGCCTAGTGGGCTACAGTTCATGGGGTCACAAAAGAGTTGGACATGACTGAGTAACTAACACTTTTCACTTAGTGACTAAACAACAACAACAAAGAAAGGATTAAAATATTTGAATTTAGAACAAATGTGAAAAAAAAAATTTGTGTTTTGTTGGTTTGAGAATATTTTCACCAGATGAAAATAAAATTTGCCTGTTTTTTTCCTTATTTTGACCAATTTTATTTCTCTGCATGCAATAGCTAAGAGAACAGAGGCATGTGTCTGCATCTAACAGTCTTATCTGAAAGTTCTCAGGAAAAACAACAAAGAGCACAATGGAATAAAAGGCAGATGTACAGTCCTCCAGCCTCCCATTGGCTTGGCTTGGTTTCAGGTCCTGGGAAATTGAGAGAATGCTGATGTGCATGGTTGATGCAGATCAAAGGGAAAGCGGAGTACCCTGTTGTCTGTGCACTTTAGATTCCTTGGAGGGAAAGCAAGGAGACAATAGATAGATAAGTTGTCTCCTAGAAACTATAATGCTAGTATTCCTACCCTGTTTTTGTGAAAATCTGAAAACAGGGTGAGTTTTGTAGCATTCAGGAAAGGAATACAGTCATGTTAGAATACAGCAGAGGTGGAAAGAGACAGTAGTTTCTGTTTCTTTAAGTGTTCCCTTGCAGTGTGGGCACTCAGCATGCAGAGTAGCTTATGTTTGTGTTGTACCTGCTCTGCTGTTGGTTTCTAAAAACTGTCTACACACCTGTGGCTAAAACTTTCCTCTCTTGAGTATCTCCTGAAGATTTAGCTCCAGGAACCTGGATTCTTGTTTGTTCACCCAGTCACCATCCCCAATATGGTACTCACAACTGGGACTCGTCACTCACCTACGGTCTTTATATCTGGCCCCAATACACCAGTCACCCCCAGTTTTTGCCACCCTAATCTATTTGCCCTGAGGGAACTACTGGAGCAGCTAGCGGGGACAAACTGTACTCTCTAACTTTTTCTTCAGTTTGCACCTTAGGATGCCTTGGCCTTCTCTAGTGGCTCAGATGGTAAAGAATCTGCCTGCCGTGGGAAGATTCTCTGGAGAAGAGAATGGCAAGCCACTCCAGTATTCTTGCCTGGAGAATCCCACGAAGAGAGGAGCCTGGCCGTCTACAGTCCAAGAGATCTCAAAGAGTGGGACACAACTGAGTGACTAACACTGTGACTTTTACTTAGTGCACATTGGTTAGCACGCTCCACAGGCCTAAGAGTGCTTCTCTGGAGGCTGCTCTAGAAGCATTTGAACTATATGCAAATCTATCCCCATCTCCATTTCTAAAGCTGACTCCCCCTTCCCCCTTTCTTTCCAGCCTAGGTGCCTGTAAGGCCCCACACAACCCAAATCTGGCTTGCAGGGTCAAGCTGTCCTTTCACAGTGGGAAAAAGCTGATGAAAATCCTTCACACAGAGGTGTTAAAAGCTTAATGATGAACACTCCCTTGAGTATCTTCATTTTGAAAGAGATTGCCTGGAGAGGTTATTGATTTACACAGAGAAATGGATTTCTAATCCTGGAATTTCTTGAGGAGGAGGGAAAGAGATTTACTTGGGTGGAGATAGAGATCATTTTTTTTTTGGTGGGGGGAGAGGGTAACTCCATAAATTAAATGGAAACAGCTACCTGGTTTGTCCTCTGATGAGATGCCCCAGATTATACCAGTGCCTTTGACTCAAATATGGTGATAAGCGTTGACAGGAACAACAAGAAAAACAGAGGAGAAGAGAAGCAGCAGAGGAAGAAAGACAGGAGAGAGGGGAGAAGAAAGACTGGAGATGCACGATCACTTTACAATGATTGCAAGAGGACAGAGATTTCCATAACACCCACTTCTGTGAGGAAATGCGTCTCTAGGAAAACATTAAAATATTTAGAGTAATTTGGCAGCGTACAGGAATAATGGGCAAATGAACTATATTAAAATGAATATATATTAGCAGCATAAAGTACAAATAAAGTACTATCTAAAAATACAGAATAAATCTAATCAAGTGTAGCATCATTCTCTTGCATGTGCTTCCATAAGATTTTTTAAAGTTTCAATTGCTAGGGATTATGACTCCAGGAGAAACAAAGAAAAGAAAAAAGAGAAAACAAACATACTAGGGCAAAATGAGATCATTGTTCTTGGATATCAAAGATGAGTTTTAAAAATAGCCACTTCATATCCAGATAAAAACAGTATGAGTTAGCCAGCAGTAATATTGATAAAAAATATTTAAAATAATGATAATATTAAGGATGATCACATGGCATTGTTCTACATCTTTACAAAACTAGATTGTCAACAACAGTTCTACGGACTAGACGCTTTTAATATTAACATTTTCATCAGGAGGAAAAGGAAGCACAAAATGTTGATGCGATTAAAATTAATAAGCAGCAGAACTCAGAAGTAAGCCAAGTACAGAGCTCTAAAGTTTTTCGTTAGTGTATTCTGCGTCTACATATTAGCATTTGAATGCAAGTTTGTCAAAACTTTTGCTGTGCTTTTGAATTGTCCTAATCCGCTCCTTTGTTTCAGTGCTGTGGTAGTTCCTGATGACCGAGTCCAAACAATGACACATCTTCACAACATTTACAAATCCTGCAAATCAATACTTCAAAGGGAGTAGGAACCAGTGGCTTTGGGATTTAAACAAATGGAGGACAGTGGCTTAAATCAATCTTTCAATTGCCATAATTTCATTACATTAAATAACAGCTGTAACAATACCATTTAAAATTCTACGTTTGGAAGAGACACTAGAAAAACTTTTATCCCTCAACCTCACTTTATGGATGAGGAAATGGAGTCCTAAAAGGGCATTAACTAAATTGCTCAAGGAACATAATACTGAAAAGGACTGATTTTCCAAAACGCAGCTTTAAGTGACATTAACCATTTGTGCTTTGGGGTGATTTGTGATATAGTTGACTTAATCGAGGATACTGAGAGGGCTGACATAAAATAAGCACTTTGTCACTTTTTGTTAACCTTTGTACTTTTAATCAACTTTGACTTTTGCCCAGAGGCTCTAGAATCCTCACTTTTGTTATAGCAGAGTAAAAGATGGACTTTGAGATAGCTCTTCCTCCTTTCCTGTTTCCCCTCCCCTGTTCATTGTTATCCTCCACTGAGGGATGGAAGGCTTTTACAAGTTTATTTCTTAGGGAGGAATCATTCTTTCCTTTACTTCCTTTACTTTATTTTTTTAAAAGTGTTTCATGTCTAGAACCAAGACAGAAATTCTGGGTTAACATGCTTAGTTGATAATTTGTACTTCTTTTCCTGCAAACCACTCCCTGGTTCTAGAATTATTAACTTACATATTAAATTTTATTTTCTAGTATGTGTCTGTATGTGTTTATACATGTGAATATATGTATATATATTTTTTTCTATGTGTATATATGTGTATGTGTAGCAGTACTGGTAATGAAAGCTGCTCAGTCTTGTCTGACTGTTTACAACCCCGTGAGCTATACAGTCCATGGGATTCTCCAGGCCAGAATACTGGAGTGGGTAGCCTTTCCCTTCTCCAGGGGATCTTCCCAACTCAGGGATCGAACCCAGGTCTCCTGTATTGCAGGCAGAGCGACAAGGGAAGCATGTGTATCTATATATATGAATAAACATATACCCACCACCCCACATTTCTTGAAAGCCTAGTGCCATCCTAGATTTTGGATTAAAATGTTAGCTCCAGCCCTTAGTGGCTACCTACCTTTACACAATTTACTTGCCTTCTTAACTTTCTTTTTTCTCCCAATTTAATACTCTCTATATAATAATACTAATAGTATTGTTTTTCAGAGCAGCTTTAAGGATAACAGATATATGTGACTATATAAAGATCTAGCACAACATCTGGCTTATAGTATGTGCTCAATAAATGTTACTCATTATTTTTGCCTGGCCTATAGTAGGTATTCAATAAATACTGCATTCATACTCAGTTGTAACTCTTTGCAACCTCACTGGGCTGTAGCCTGTCCTCTGTCCATAGAGGCTTCCTGGACAGGAAGCCTCTGTCAGGCTTCCTCTGTCCATGAGATTATCTCGGCAAGAATACTGGAGTGGGTTGCTATTTCCTCCTCCAGGGGATCTTCCCAACTCAGGGTTTGAATCCATGTCTCCTGGGCCTCTTCCATTGCAGTTAGACTCTTTACTGCTAAGCTGTGGCCTGTTCAATAAACATTACTAGTGCTTCTATTGGGCTTCCCGGTTGGTGCTAGAGATAAGAACCTGCCGGCCAATGCAGGAGACACAGGAGACATGGGTCCAGTCCCTGCGTTGAGAAGATCCCCAGGAGGAGGGCATGGCAACCCACTCCAGTATTCTTGCCTGGAGAATCCCAGGCTACCCACTCCAGTCCATGGGGTCATAAAGAACTGGACACGACTGAAGTGACTTAGCATGTAAACACAATGCCATTATCATTATTATTATTCTGTTTCTCTGAATGTTCATAATTTCTCTCACTACCATAGCAACAGTGCTTTGTAACTACCACCACATAACTTCATTCTTAAAGTAGAAAAGTAGGAGCATGAAATATAAAGATTATCCAGATACAACTATCATATAAAGTGTTCCATAACGGTAGATATTTTTATGGTTTTCTTGCCAACGTCATGGTTGTACAAGGCTTTCTGTGCACATCTTCCTTCCTATCTGCTCTAGCTTCTTAATAAATACTAGTTAGCTTAGCCCTTCAATTGTAAGAAAAATAGAAAAGCACTAATGAGACAGAAATCTTAGTTCTGGCAATACTCTCCACTGTGGCTTTGGCCAGGTCATTTGTCATCTTTAACATGTTTCTCAATCCTAGCATGAAGTGTCTAAATGAGATCTTCAACATATCTTCCACAATTTCATGTAGAAATCATTCTCTTAAATCTATAACATGAGTGAAAGCTATAGGACACTCACCAGTCACCACAAAAGGATGTGTGTGACCAGCACTTTGCTTTCAGAATCTCGTTTTGAAATAATCCAGTGAGATTTCTTATAAAAGAGGCACATACCCATTGGAAGTCCAATACTGAGCATCCTTGTTTTAAATAGTTTTTTAACTTTCTTTATTTCTTTAATTTGGCTGCCTTGTACAGTATCAGGATAAAAGGCAGTGTATGTTACCTAGACAGCGAGGATCGCAACGTTAGTCATTTGTTTTGTTAATGTCATCGCAAATTGTCTACAACATCAGCTTAGACCTTATTATCTGTGGAACCACGGAGTGTCATATCTGATGAGCCATAATGCAACATACTTTTGTCAAAAAAATCTATTTGTTGAGTAAAAGGCATTTCAGGGTTCTTGCTTAAAATATATGGTGTATGGCGACATCTATCGGAGATTGTGTGTAATGAATGACATACAGCGAAAATCAAGATTCTCTGGGTGTGGTAAGCTTTTAGTTTGAGGAAAATATATGAAATATAACAAGAAAGAGAAAAATAGAAATTCACTGTTAACACATATGGTTGGTTTTTCCCTGAAGTATTGAAGATGCTCAGTATATATCCCATAAAATAAATTGCTTCAAATGACTGGAAAAAATTGAAGGGGAAAAGAGCAATTTCCATGGTAACCATATAAAGGGGAATTTCTCAAAGGAAGAGTAAGGTGAAGAACAGAAATATTTTAAAAGGTTGGACAAAAAGGAGAATATACTTCCCAATCAAAGAAGTAAGTTTAGAAGTGGTTCTTTAGTTAAAATATCTTTATAAAATACTGTTTACTATTTAATTCTCTAAAACAATAATACTAATAAAACAAATTTGAATATACAGTTATGTCATGTACTAAAGCATATAAATTATATTCCCCCCTGAAAAAATATTTCCCAGCTAAAAGTAGTGCGTCACAGATACACCTGAGGAAGTCTGGGCAACACGGCATGAATGGAAGAGGGAACTAACTGGTGGTCACAGGTGTGGTTCCAGATCCCAGGTTGGCTGAAAAGTGGAAGTGAAAGTCGCTTCAGTCCTGTCCAGCTCTTTGCAACACTATGAACTGTACCCAGCAGGCTCCTCTGTCCATGGGGATTCTCCAGGCAAGAATACTGGAGCGGATAGCCATGCCCTCCTCCAGGGGATCTTCCCAACCCAGGGATCACACCCACATCTCCTGCATTGCAGGTGGATTCTTTACGATTTGAGCCACCTCCCTGGAATCCCTGGATCTTAGTTATTTTACCTATAAAATGAGAAGAGAGGACAAGACAATTTTCAAGACTAAATCCAGCTTTCAATTTTCTAAGTATGATTTTTTAAAATAGTGGTGACTTTTCTACTGATTCTATTAGTGGTTAATGATATGCAGCCTTGCAAGAAGCTCTAACCTCTCTCACTACCGTTTCCTCACTTACCATCACAGGTGTTTGGACTAGGTGATGTTTAAATTGAAATCTCTGAAAAGTTATTATCCTCAAACAGTTTACCATATTCCCAAACCCATTTGGGGCTGAATGAATTCAAATTCTACCTTAAGGAAGAGTTAACAGAATCAATTAAACCTGATGCATATAGAAAAAAGATTATTTATATTGAACATGGACTGCTGCCTCTAAAATGGCAGAGTAAAAGGATGTGCAACAGACGGTGAGATGGTTGGATGGCATCAGCGACTCAATGGACATGAGTTTGAGCAAGCTCCAGGAGGTGGTGAAGGACAGGGAAGTCTGGTGGGCTGCAGTACATGGGGTCGCAAAGAGTCAGACACAACTTAGTGATTGAACATGAGTATATCTCCAAATATAGTTAAATAAACTTGAAGATAATATATATTTTTAAATATCTATACACCCACACCACTTCTGTTTTTTGTCCATACTGTGGACAGTAACAGAAAAGTTAATGTGTCTCTGCTGGTTTTCTCTCCTCTTCAACTCTACTCCTAACCAGGCTTCACGTTTGGACCAGTGGCACTAAAGAGAAAAATGGGGCTTAATTTCTGAGTTCAATTCCCCAGATCCTCCCAAGCCTTCATAGCTTAAGCTGAGATTCATTGAGGGACTGTCTGAGATTTTGAAACACAACTAAATATGCATTTACTATACCTGAAAAGAGACATTTTACCATGACTAATCATACTGTCTATATTCAAACATTGCTCATTCTGGAGAAAGCTACATGTTATTAGAATTCTTCATATTCAACAAAAGAAAACCTTTTTGTGATGTTTGGATTTAAAGCCATGCTTGGAATACACTCAATAGTAAATTAAAGATCAATTTTATTGGGCACATATGGTGTGCCAAAACTGATGTTAAAACTTCAGGCACAGTGTCTCATTCAATCTTTATAATTAATTGAAGTTTTCATAACATTTTAATAAATGAAGACAATAAAACTTTAAAAGTTTGACATGTTAAATTTAACATATTATAAATTCATAACCATTATGCTTAAATCTTAGACATATATTTTGTGTCACACATGCACATACACAGATTCACTTTAATGGGTTCCTACCATCATTATAACAGGTTTAGTATTTTAAAATTTATATTATGAGATAGTAGTCAGTGGAGTGTTCAGTTTCTATAAGAGAATGGTTAAATTGAATTTAGGGCTAACAAATAGTTGTATTTTCTATTTCTGGTGGTGTTGGTTTGCCATGGGAAATAAAACTGCTTCTAGAGTTCCTTAGATAAGGTAAAGAAATATCAGCTACCACCAATAGAAGTAAATGGAGAAATTCAGGCACATTGAATTAAAGTTAAAATATTTTGCTTGAGTAATATGTGTTAAAATTTAATTTCAAAAAAATTTATTCATTTTGGCCTTTTTTGTTATAGAAGATTTTCAACATATTGAAGTAAAGCAGTAAAATGAACCCCCAACTAACATGAACCTGTGGGCAATCCTGCCTCAACCACAATCCAGCCACTTCCCTCACCCATATTATTTCAGTGCAAATCCTTAGCATCATATCATTTCATCTACATATGTTCCATATGTCACTAAAATATAAGGAATTTTATAAAATCTAAATATGTATTTATCACACACATCCCATAATAATAATTCCTTATTAGTAGATATTCAATCATTACTTGAAATTCAGTTGAATGTGGGAAATATTTTAGATATATAAAAAATTTCTTATTCTAACAAGGGTGTATTTTTTAAATGACACAGCATATATCATAATTACTGTTGAATTATTGAAAGGATTTTTCCTGGAAATCAAGGACAGGACATAGATGCATGCTATGACTGCTTGTAGAAAACATATTATCAGAATCCTAGTAATATAAAATATCAAGGACATAAAGCATTACTTTACAAAGCAAGAAATTAAGCTATCAGTGGCATGATTGTGTACACTGAAAATACCGATTCTTAGCAAGGCAGCTAGACGTAGCACAATTTCTGTTTGTTCTTTCATCACTAAGTTGTGTCCACCTCTTGTGACCCCATGAACTATAGCCTGCCTTCTCCACTGTCCATGGGATTTCTCAGCAAAAATACTGGAGTGGGTTGCCATTTTCTTCTCCAGGTGATCTTCCTGACCCAGGGATGGAGCTCACATCTCCTGCATTAGGAGGTGGATTCTTCACCACCGAGCCACCAGGGAAGCCCTGATGCAGCAGCTCAGCTCAGCTCAGTTCAGCTCAGTTGCTCAGTCACGTCCAACTCTTTGCAGCCCCATGAGTTGCAGCACGCCAGGCCTCTCTGTTCATCACCATCTCCCGGAGTTCACTCAGACTCACGTCCTTCAGTCCGTGATGCCATCCAGCCATCTCATCCTCTGTCGTTCCCTTCTCCTCCTGCCCTCAATCCCTCCCAGCATCAGAGTCTTTTCCATGAGTCAACTCTTCGCATGAGTGGCGAAAGTACTGGAGTTTCAGCTTTAGCATCATTCCCTCCAAAGAAATTCCAGGGCTGATCTCCTTTGAAATGGACTGGTTGGATCTCCTTGCAGTCCAAGGGACTCTCAAGAGTCTTCTCCAACACCACAGTTCAAAAACATCACTTCTTTGGCACTCAGCCTTCTTCACAGTCCAACTCTCACATCCATACATGACCACAGGATAAACCATAGCCTTGACTAGACGGAATTTAGTTGGCAAAGTAATGTCTCTGCTTTTGAATACGCTATTTAGGTCATAATTTTATTCCAAGGAGTAAGCGTCTTCTAATTTCATGGCTGCAGTCACCATCTGCAGTGATTTTGGAGCTCCAAAAATAAAGTCTGACACTGTTTGCACTGTTTCCCCATCTGTTTACCATGAAGTGATGGGACCGGATGCCATGATCTTTGTTTTCTGAATGTTGAACTTTAAGCCAACTGTTTTGCTCTCCTCTTTCACTTTCATCAAGAGGCTTTTTAGTTCCTCTTCACTTTCTGCCATAAGGGTAGTGTCATCTGCATATCTGAGGTGACTGATATTTCTCCTGGCAATCTTGATTCCAGCTTGTGTTTCTTCCAGTCCATCATTTCTCATGATATACTCTGCATAGAAGTTAAATAAGCAGGGTGACAATATACAGCCTTGATGTACTCCTTTTCCTATTTGGAACCAGTCTGTTGTTCCATGTCCAGTTCTAACTGTTGCTTCCTGACCTGCTTACAGATTTCTCAAGAGGCAGGTTTGGTGGTCTGGTATTTCCATCTCTTTCAGAATTTTCCACAGTTTATTGTGATCCACATAGTCAAAGGCTTTGGCATAGTCAAGAAAGCAGAAATAGATATTTTTCTGGAACTCTCTTCCTTTTTCCATGATCCAGCAGATGTTGGCAATTTGATCTCTGGTTCCTCTGTCTTTTCTAAAACCAGCTTGAACATCAGGGAGTTCATGGTTCACGTATTGCTGAAGCCTCATTTGGAGAATTTTGAGAATTTCTTTACTAGTATGTGAGATGAGTGCAATTGGGTGATAGTTTGAGCATTCTTTGGCATTGCTTTTCTTTGGGATTCGAATGAAAACTGACCTTTACCAGTCCTGTGGCCACTGCTGAGTTTTCCAAATTTGCTGGCATGTTGAGTGCAGCACTTTCACAGCATCATCTTTCAGGATTTGAAATAGCTCAACTGGAATTCCATCACCTCCACTGGCTTTGTTCGTAGTGATGCTTTCTAAGGCCCACTTGACTTCACATTCCAGGATGTCTGGTTCTCGGTGTGTGATCACATCATCATGATTATCTGGGTTGTGAAGATCTTTTGTACAGTTCTTCAGTATATTCTTGCCACCTCTTCTTAATATCTTCTGTTTCTGTTAAGTCCAGAGCATTTCTGTCCTTTATCGAGCCCATCTTTGCATGAAATGTTCCCTTGGTATCTCTAATTTTCTTGAAGAGATCTCTAGTCTTTCCCATTCTGTTCTTTTCCTCTATTTCTTTGCATTGATCATTGAAGAAGGCTTTCTTATCTCTTCTTGCTATTCTTTGGAACTCTGCATTCAGATGCTTATATCTTTTCTTTTCTCCTTTGCTTTTGCCTCTCTTCTTTTCACAGCTATTTGTAAGGCCTCCCCAGGCAGCTATTTTACTTTTTTGCATTTCTTTTCCATGAGGATGGTCTTGATCCTGTCTCCCGTACAATGTCATGACCCTCATTCCATAGTTCATCAGGCACTCTGTCTATCAGATCTAGCACAGTAGCTAAATACAAAGCAATAGAAAACAGTTGATTTTGTTTCTACATAACAGAAATAAGCAGATGGAAACTGAAAAAAATTAAATAACATCAAAAACACAAAGTACTGTGGGAAAATTTGATTTAATAATTCAAGAGCTCTACATTCAAAGCAACAATTACAATTAAAAGAAATTAAAGAAGGCCTATACAAATGGAGAGAGGCACAATGTCCATGTCCATAGATTGAAACTCTCTATATTACAAGGATATCAACTCTGGATGATAGGTGTTTCTAATAAAAACAGAAATGTCATAGAATTTATATGTGGTTGTATATTTAATTGAAATAACACCGATTTTGACCAAAATAGATTTACCACAAAATATTACATTTGAGGAAACATCATAAAGGTTCACAAATACAAAAGAAGGGGAAGTCTGACAGTTTCATCTAGTACAGATACAATGAGTCACTTTTAGATGTTCAATTCAGTTCAGTTGTTCAGTCATGTCTAACTCTTTGTTACCCCATGAACTGCAGCACGCCAGGCCTCCCCTGTCCATCACCAACTCCTGGAGCTCACTCAGACTCACGTTCATAGAATCAGTGATGCCATCCAGCCATCTCATCCTCTGTCGTCTCCTTTTCCTCCTGCCCACAATCTCTCCCAACATCAGAATCTTTTCCAGTGAGTCAACTCTTCGCATAAGGTGGCCAAAGTACTGGAATTTCAGCTTTAGCATCATTCCTTCTAAAGAACACCCAGGACTGATCTCCTTTAGAATGGACTGGTTGGATCTCCTTGCAGTCCAAGGGACTCTCAACAGTCTTTTCCAACACCACATTTCAAAAGCATCAATTCTTCTGTGCTCAGCCTTCTTCACAGTCCAACTCTCACATCTATACATGACTACTGGAAAAACCATAGCCTTGACTAGACAGACATTTGTTGGCAAAATAATCTCTCTGCTTTTCAATATGATATCTAGGTTAGTCATAAATTTCCTTCCAAGGAGTAAGTGTCTTTTAATTTCATGGCTGCAGTCACCATCCACAGTGATTTTGGAGCCCCCAAAATAAAGTCTCTCACTATTTCCACTGTTTCCCCGTCTATTTGCCATGAAGTGATGGGACCGGATGCCATGATCTTTGTTTTCTGAATGTTGAACTTTAAGCCAGCTTTTCCACTCTCCTCTTTCACTTTCAGCAAGAGGCTTTTAGCTCCTCTTCACTTTCTGCCATAAGGGTGGTGTCATCTGCATATCTGAGGTGATTGATATTTCTCCCGGCAATCTTGATTCCAGCTTGTGCTTCTTCCAGCCCAGTGTTTCTCATGATGTACTCTGCATAGAAGTTAAGTAAGCAGGGTGACAATATACAGCCTTGATGTACTCCTTTTCCTATTTGGAACCAGTCTGTTGTTCCATGTCCCATTCTAACTGTTGCTTCCTGACCTGCATACAGATTTCTTAAGAGGCAGGTCAGGTGGTCTGATATTCCCATCTCTTTCAGAATTTTCCATAGTTTATTGTGCTCTACAGACTCAAAGGCTTTGGCATAGTCAATAAAGCAGAAATAGATGTTTTTCTGGAACTCTCTTGCTTTTTCGATGACCAGCAGATGTTGGCAATTTGATCTGTGGTTCTGCTGCCTTTTCTAAAAACAGTTTGAACATGTAGGGAGTTTATTAGTTACATGGACAGCCCGAAGAAAGAATGAGCCAAAGGTGGCAGCTCCGTGACTCCCTGAGCAACATATTGAAATGATTAACACTGAAACAAAAAGAGGTGAATGACTGTAATAATACAAGTTGTAGAATAATATGTTGCCACAGAACAAAATCTAGATTGCAGCTATGAGATTTTCTATTGTGTAGCTGTTCATGGGGTTCTCAAGGCAAGAATACTGAAGTGGTTTGCCGTTCCCTTCTTTAGTGGACCACTTTCTGTCAGACCTCTCCACCATGACCCACATGGCATGGCTTAGTTTCACTGAGTTAGACAAGGCTGTGGTCCATGTGATCAGATTGGCTAGTTGTCTGTGATTGTGGTTTCAGTGTGTCTGCCCTCTGATGCCCTCTCACAACACCTACCGTCTTACTTGGGTTTCTCTTACCTTGTATGTGGGGCATCTCTTCACAGCTGCTCCAGCAAAGCACAGCCCCTGCTCCTTACCTTGGACGAGGGGTATCTCCTAATGGCCACCCTTCCTGACCTTGGACGTGGAGTTACTCCTCTCGGCCCTCCTGTGCCTGCGCAGCTGCTGCTCCTTGGACCTGGGGTAGCTCCTCTCTGCCGCCACCCATGATGTCGGGTGTGGTATGAACAGTATGAAAAGGCAAAATGATAGGATACTGAAAGAGGAACTCCTCAGGTCAGTAGGTGCCCAATATGCTACTAGAGATCAGTGGAGAAATACCTCCAGAAAGAATTAAGGGATGGAGCCAAAGCAGAAACAATACCCAGTTGTGGATGGGACTGGTGATAGAAGCAAGGTCTGATGCTATAAAGAGCAATATTGCATAGGAACCTGGAATGTTAGGTCCATGAATCAAGGCAAATTGAAAGTGGTCAAACAAGAGATGGCAAGAGTGAACATTGACATTCTAGGATCAGTGAACTAAAATGGACTGAAATGGGTGACTTTAACTCAGATGACCATTATATCTACTACTGTGGGCAGGAATCCCTTAGAAGAAATGGAGTAGCCATCATGGTTAGCAAAGGAGTCCAAAATGCAGTACTTGGATGCAATCTCAAAAATGATAGAATGATCTCTGTTCGTCTCCAAGGCAAACCATTCAATATCACAGTAATCCAAGTCTATGCCCTGATCAGTAATGCTGAAGAAGCTGAACTTGAATGGTTCTATGAAGACCTACAAGACCTTTCAGAACTAACACCCCCAAAAATGTCCTTTTCATTATAGGGAACTGGAATGCAAAAATAGGAAGTCAAGAAACACCTGGGGTAACAGGCAAATTTGGCCTTGGAATACAGAATGAAGCAGGGCAAAGGCTAATAGAGTTTTGCCAAGAGAGCGCACTTGTCATAGCAAACACCCACTTCCAACAACACAAGAGAAGACTCTACACATGGACATCACCAGATGGTCAACACTGCAATCAGACTGATTATATTCTTTGCAGCCAAGATGGAGAAGCTCTATACGTTCAGCAAAAACAAAACCAGGAGCTGACTGTGGTTCAGATCATGAACTCCTTACTGCCAAATTCAGACTTAAACTGAGGAAAGTAGGGAAAACCACTAGACCATTCAGGTATGACCTAAATCAAATCCCTTGTGATTATACAATGGAAGTGAGAAATAGATTTAAGAGACTAGATCTGATAGAGTGCCTGATGAATTATGGATGAAAATTTGTGACATTGTACAGGAAACAGGGATCAAGACCTTCTCCATGGAAAAGAAATGCAAAAAAGTAAAATGGTTGCCTGGGGAGGCCTTACAAATAGCTGTGAAAATAAGGGAAGTGAAAAGCTAAGAAGAAAAGAAAAGATATAAGCATCTGAATGCAGAGTTCCAAAGAATAGCAAGAAAAGATAAGAAAGCCTTCTTTAGCAATCAATGCAAAGAAATAGAGGAAAAGAACAGAATGGGAAAGACTAGAGATCTCTTCAAGAAAATTGGAGATACCACAGGAACATTTCATGCAAAGATGGGCTCGAAAAGGACAGAAATGGTATGGACCTAACAGAAGCAGAAGATATTAAGAAGAGGTGGCAAGAATACACAGAAGAACAATGCAAAAAGATCTCCATGACCCAGATAATCATGATGGTGTAATCACTCACCTACAGCTAGACATCCTGGAATATGAAGTCAAGGGGGCCTTAGAAAGCATCACTACGAACAAAGCCAGTGGAGGTGATGGAATTCCAGTTGAGCTATTTCAAATCCTGAAAGATGATGCTGTGAAAGTGCTGCACTCAATATGCCAGGAAAATTGGAACACTCAGCAGTGGCCACAGGACTGGAAAATGTCAGTTTTCATTCCAATCCCGAAGAAAGGCAATGCAAAAGAATGCTCAAACTACCACACAATTGCACTCATCTCACATGCTAGTAAAGTAATGCTCAAAATTCTCCAAGCCAGGCTTCAGCAATACATGAACTGTGAACTTCCTGATGTTCAAGCTGGTTTTAGAAAAGACAGAGGAACCAAGATCAAATTGCCAACATCCACTGGATCATGGAAAAGGATTTCCAGAAAACATCTATTTCTGCTTTCTTGACTATGCCAAAGCCTTTGACTATGTGGATCACAATACACTGTGGAAAATTCTGAAAGAGATGGAAATACCAGACCACCTGACCTGCCTCTTGAGAAACCTATATGCAGGTCAGGAAACAACAGTTAGAATTGGACATGAAACAACAGTCTGGTTCCAAATAGGGAAAAGAGTACATCAAGGCTATATTGTCACCCTGCTTATTTAACTTATATGCAGAGTACATCATGGGAAACTCTGGACTGGAAGAAACACAAGCTGGAATCAAGATTGCCGGGAGAAATATCAGTCACCTCAGATATGCAGATGACACCACCCCTATGGCAGAAAGTGAAGAGGAACTCAAAAGCCTCTTGATGAAAGTGAAAGAGGAGAGTGAAAAAGTTGGCTTAAAGTTTAGCATTCAGAAAATGAAGATCATGGCATCTGGTCCCATCACTTCATGGCAAATAAATGGTTAAACAGTGGAAACAGTGCCAGACTTTATTTTTGGGGGTTCCAAAATCACTGCAGATGGTGACTGCACCCATGAAATTAAAAGACACTTACTCCTTGAAAGGAAATTTATGACCAACCTAGATAGCATATTGAAAAGCAAGAGATTATTTTGCCAACAAATGTCCATCTAGTCAAGGCTATGGTTTTTCCTGTGGTCATGTATGGATGTGAGAGTTGGACTCTGAAGAAAGCTGAGCACTGAAGAATTGATGCTTTTTAACTGTGGTGTTGGAAAGGATTGTTGAGAGTCCCTTGGACTGCAAGGAGATCCAACCAGTCCATTCTAAAGGAGATAAGCCCTAGGTGTTCATTGGAAGGACTGATGCTGCGGCTGAAACTCCAATACTATGGCCATCTCATGCAAAGGTTGACTCATTGAAAAGACTCTGATGTTGGGAGGGATTGGAGGCAGGAGGAGAAGGGGATGACAGAAAATGAGATGGCTGGATGGCATCACCAACTCAATGGACGTGGGAGTTGATGATATGTAGGGAGGCCTGGCGTGTTGCGATTCATTGTGTTGTAAAGAGTCGGACTTGACTGAGCAACTGAACTGAACTGAACTGATGGAGATAACACCACCCTAATGGCAGAGTGTGAAGAGGAACTAAAGAGTCTCTTGATGAAAGTGAAAGAGGAGAGTGGAAAAGTTGGCTTAAAACTCAACATACAGAAAACTAAGATCATGGCATCCAGTTTCATCACTTTATGGCAAGTAGATGGTGAAACAATGTAACAGTGAGATATTTATTTTGGGGGGCTCCAAAATCACTGCACATGGTGACTGCAGCCACAAAATTAGAAAACACTTGCTCCTTGGAAAAATAGTTGTGACCAACCTCAGTTCAGTTCAGTTCAGTCACTCAGTCATGTCCAATTCTTTGTGACCCCATGAATCGCAGCACTCCAGGCCTCCCTGTCCATCACCAACTCCTGAAGTTTACCCAAACTCATGTCCATAGAGTGGTGATGCCATCCAGCCACTTCATCCTCTGTCATCCCCTTCTCCTCCTAGACAGCATATTAAAAAGCAGAGACATTATTTTGTCAACAAAGGTCCATCTAGTCAAAGCTATGGTTTTCCCAGTAGTCATGTATGGATGTGAGTTGGACTATAAAGAAAGCTGAGCACCAAAGAATTGATACTTTTGAACTGTGGTGTTAAAGAAGACTCTTGAGAGTCCCTTGGACTGCATGGAGATCAAACCAGTCATCCTAAAGGAAATCAGTCCTGAATATTCATTGGAAGGACTGATGCTGAAGCTGAAACTCCAATACTTTGGCCACCTGATGTGAACTTACTCTTTGGAAAAGATCCTGATGCTATGAAAGACTGAAGGAAGGAGGAGAAGGGGACAACAGAGGATGAGATGGTTGATTGCATCACTGCTGCTGCTGCTAAGTCGCTCAGTCGTGTCCAACTCTGTGCGACCCCAGAGACGTCAGCCCACCAGGCTCCCCCTGTCCCTGGGATTCTCCAGGCAAGAACACTGGAGTGGGTTGCCATTTCCTTCTCCAATGCAGGGAAAGTGGAAACTGAAAATCGAAAGTGAAGTCACTCAGTCGTGTCCGACTCTTAGCAATCCCATGGACCGCAACATACTAGGCTCCACCGTCCATGGGATTTTCCAGGTAAGAGTACTGGAGTGGGGTGCCACTGCCTTCTCCAGTGGCATCACTGACTTGAAGGATCTGAGTTTGAGTAAGCACTAGGAGTTGGTAATAGACAGGGACGCCTGGCATGCTGCCGTCTGTGGGATAGTAAAGTCAGACATGACTAAGGGACTGAACTCAGCTAAAAAGCAGCCTAGATATCGTTTAGTAGGTGAATGGATTAACATGAATTAATGTAAGTTTTGGTACATCCAGATGACGGAATGTTATTCAGTGCTAAAAAGAAATGAGCCACCAAGGCATGAAAAGACATGTAGGATGCTAATTGTATATTACTGGGTGAAGGAAGCCAATCTGAAAAGGCGATATACTGTATAATTCCAACTATAAGAAATGGCAAAAATTATAAAGATAATAAAAAGGCCAGTCTTGCCAGGGAGAGGGAGAATAGTCAGAGCACAGAGAATGTTTATGACGATGAAAATGCTCTGTGTAGTATTATAATGATGAATATATGTCAGCATACTTTGTCCAGAATCACAGACTGTACAATAGCAAGAGTGAGCCTGAAAGCAGACTATGAACTTTCTATGATTATGGTGTGTCAGTGTTGGTTCATCCAGAATGCACTGTTCTGGTAAGTGATGCTGATAATGGAGAACAGTGTGCATATGCAGGGCAGGGGGCGAATGGAAAATCTTTGAACCATTCTTTCAATTTTGTTGCAACTCTAAAACTGCCCTAAAATAAAGTACAATAAATAGTGAGTTAAATAGTAAAAATGAAAATCAATACAAAATATGTATTTAGTAATTTTAAAAATTAAGTCTATTCTTGGGATAGGAGAGAAGTCATAAAGGAAATAATTACTTAGATTTCAATGCATAGTTTCTATGTCATTGTTAAAGTCTTATTTTTAAATATTGAAGTTCTAAATATATACATACACATGTTATATATATATACTCAAAAAAAAAAAATAGACATGAGCTTAGCATTTAAATTGGAAAAATTGAAAAGGAGGAAGAAAATAAATTCAAAGTAATGAGAAAAGAATTTTTAGATCTAAACATCAGTACCACATTAATTTAAATATTAATTCTTCCTGATATATCCAACACGATTATATTACCACATGAATCAATCCCTTTGCTTATCTATAAGAAACCTAATTCCTGCATTCATAACCTATTTACTGAACAGTTCAATTTTAAAGGGGTTCCCTGGTGGCTCAGACAGTAAAGCGTCTGCCTGCAATGTGGGAGACCCAGGTTCAATTCCTGGGTCAGGAAGATCCCTGGAGAAGAAAATGGCAATCCACTCAGCAATCTTATGGGGTCACAAAGAGTCGGATGTGACTGGAGCGACTTCACTTTCCATTTTTTTCAATCTTACTGTCTTTGTATGCCAGTAGAATTATAAGCCTGCACCACTGTGAGAAATTACGTTATCAACTAGGTCCAGTACTGATGGGCAGTTCATTGTGCCTTTAGTCTTACAGGCTCCGTTCCTATCTATAATGGATCTTCTCTGTGGCTCAGGGCTAAAGAAGCCACGTGCAAGGCAGGAGCTGCCAGAGATGTAGGTTTGATCCCTGGGTCAGGTAGATCCCCTGGAGAAGGAAGTGGCAATCCACTTCAGTGCTCTTGCCTGAAATCCCATGGACAGAGGAGCCTGGAAGGCTACAATCACTGGTGTTGCAAAGAGTTGGAGAAGACTGAAGCAATTTAGCATGCATATATATAGTGTATGCGTGCATGCTAAGTCTCTGGAGTCACATCTTAAAACCATTCAACCTGAAAACCGTAATCTCCAGCTAACCATGAGAAAAACATCAGACAAATTTCAACACTGAGCAGCCTACAGTGTACCTGACCAATACTCCCTCAAAACTTTCGGGTCATAACAATAAGAAAATTCAGAGACACTGTCAGAGTCAAGAGGAACCTAAGAAGACATGGCAAATAAATATAATGTGGCAAAAATAAGATATTAGATAAAAAATAAACTGTGAACCTTAGTTAATAATTTTAAAAGGAACAACATGATAAGAAGAGAACAAAACATAAGAAAGAAAACTTATGTGATTAGTTCATGCTCACCTGGTGGCGCAGCAGCAAAGAATCTGCCTGCAAATGCAGGAGATGTGGATCCAACCCCTGGGTCAGGAAGATGCCCTGGAGCGGGAAAAGGCAACCCACTCCAGGATTCTTGCCTGGAAAATCCTATGGACAGGGGAGCCTGGCATACTATAGTGTATGGGGCTGAAAAGAGTTGAATGTGACTGAAGCAACAATATCACCCAGGTAATTCAGGATTATTTCTCCATCTCAAGTCTGTAACTTCAATCCCATTCAAACTCCCTTTGCCATATAATGCACAGATGTACATGTTCAAGAGATTAGGGTATGGATATGGTTGAGGGGGCAACATTTTCTGACTACCAAAGAAATGTAAAAGTAACCTTGAATAAAAGAGAAATACACTATATTTTTAACTGAATTAATACTTTAGTCAATCTGTGTAAATACAAGTCAATTTCAGCACAACTTTTGGTGAATATTGAAAGAACTCCATAAACTTATTCTAAAGTATATGTTTACATAGAAATGTAAATGACCAAGAATAGCTAAAAATCACTTTTGAAAAGCAAAAGCAAATTGAAAGGAATTGTACTTCATATTCAGTGTATCTAAAGCTTACATGCTGCTGCTGCTGCTGCTGCTACTAAGTCGCTTCAGTCGTGTCCGACTCTGTGCTACCCCCACAGATGGCAACCCACCGGGCTCCGTCATCCCTGGGATTCTCCAGGCAAGAACAAACACTGGAGTGGGTTGCCATTTCCTTCTCCAATGCATGAAAGTGAAAGTGAAGTCGCTCAGTTGTGTCCGACTCTTTGCGACCCCACGGACTGCAGCCTACCAGGCTCCTCTGCCCATGGGATTTTCCAAGCAAGAGTACTGGAGTGGGGTGCCATTGCCTTCTCCAAAGCTTACATAAGCATATGCAATGATGTGCTTGGGAAAGACCTGGTAAACAGACCAGTGGAAAGAAATTCCATGAGTAGACCTTTACAGATATTGAAAATCGGCATATGAGAGATATGCCATAACAAATTAGTGAAGAAAGGCTATATTTTCTTATAGGTAATGATGGAAAACTTTCTTACTTCATGGAGAAAATCAGTTTGGGATGTCTAATTTACATCATTTAAAATTTCCAAATGGATTAAAGACCTAAATTTAAAGTAAACTTTAAAGCTGTTAAAATCATATTTGGAACAGCTTTCTAATGCTATGTGGATTAAGATGTCTTATACAGTACCTGAAAACAGAAAATATAATGGGGAAATTTGTAGATTTGATGACATTAACAACAATGATTTCTTTTCACTAAACACACATAAACTGAGAGAAGATATTTGCAATGATTCAAATCAGCGGAGTATTAATAGTTGGTATAAACATATTCTCAAGTCAACTAAAAATTATAGGAAACTCATTAGGAAAAAATGGGCAAAAATAGAAATAGTAACCACAGAAATTATACCTGGGTAGTTAGCAGGTGTTTGAAGTGATGCACTTGCTCATTAGCAATTAGAGAAAAAGAGATTACTTTCATACTGTCAAAAAAATTAGAATTTATTTTCCAAGTTTTGAGAAGTGCAATAGCTGATGGGTATGTAAACTGATGTGGCCATTATACATAACATTTTGACAGGTTCCCTCTTTCTCTTTCTTTCTCTCCAACAAGCAAACAAATGATTGTATATTAGATATGTACTATGTATCAGGATACAATTGCAGGTGGTTTAGTCAGTAAGTTGTGTCCAGCTCTTCTGACCCCATGGACTATAGCCTTCCAGTCTCCTACATCCATGGGAATTCCCAGGCAAGAATACTTGAGTGGGTTGTTGTTTCCTTCTCCAGGGGATCTTCCCAACCCACAGACTGAACATGGGTCTCCTGCTTTGCAAGCAGTATCATGCATTTTTAGTCTGTACACTGAGGCAAAATGTTTTAACAGAGAAAAAGCTAGTCTGGTTGTAGCAAAGCAACAGAAATTTGGAAGGGGTAGTCACAGATAGATAATTCTATATGCCAGGCGAAAAAACATGGATAAAATATACTAGAATTTCCAAATATATCCTTAACCCATCAGATATGGTGTGGGGATTGGGTGTTCATGGAGTGACTTCTACAAGACTAGCTGTGAGGGAGGATCTTTGCAAAGGTGATGTGGTTATCAGTGCACTTCAGTCACTCAGTCGGGTCTGACTCTTGGCAACCCCATGGACTGCAGCACACCAGGCTTCCCTGTCCATCACCAGCTCCTGGAGCTTGCTCAAACTCATGCCCATTGAGCTGATGATGTCATCCAACCATCTCATCCTCTGTCATCCCCTTTTCCTCCAGCCTTCAATCTTTCCGAGCATTAGGGTCTTTTATAATGAGTCAGTTCTTCACATCAGGTGGCTGAAGTATTGGAGTTTCAGCTTGAACATCAATCAGTCCTTTAAATGAATATTCAGAACCGATCTCCTTTAGGATGGACTGGTTTGATCACCTTGAAGTCCAAGGGAGTCTCAAGAGTCTTCTCCAACACCACAGTTCAAAAGCATCAATTCTTTAGAGCTCAGCTTTCTTCATAGTCCAACTCTCACCTCCATAAATGACTACTGGAAAAGCCATAGCTTCGACTAGATAGACCTTTGTTGGCAAAGTAATGTCTCTGCTTTTTAATATGCTGTCTAGGTTGGTCATAACTTTTCTTCCAAGGAGCAAGCATCTTTTAATTTCATGACTGCAGTCACCACCTGCAGTGATTTTGGAGTCCCCTAAAAAATCTGTCACTGTTTCCATTGTTTTACTGTCTATTTGCCGTGAAGTGATGAGACCAGATGCCATGATCTTAGTTTTCTGAATACTGAGTTTTAAGCCAACTTTTTCACTCTCCTCTTTCACTTTCATCAAGAGGCTTTTAGTTCCTCTTCACTTTCTGCCGTAAGGGTGATGTCATCTGCATATCTGAGGTTATTGATATTTCTCCCAGCAATCTTGATGCCAGCTTGTACTTCATCCAGCCTGGCATTTCACATGATATACTCTCTGTATAAATTAAATAAGCAGGGTGACAATATACAGTCTTGACATACTCATTTTCCAATTTGGAACCAGTCTGTTGTTTCATGTCCAATTCTCACTGTTGCTTCTTGATCTGCATACAGATTTCTCAGGAGACAGGTAAGGTGGACTGGTATTCCCGTCTCTTGAAGTTTTTTCCACAGTTTGTCATGAGCCACACAGTCAAAAGCTTTGGCATAGTCAATAAAGCAGATGTTTTTTCTGGAATTCTTGCTTTTTTCAATGATCCAACTGATGTTGGCAATTTTATCTCTGGTTCCTTTGCCTTTTCTAAATCCAGCTTGAACATCTGAAAGTTCATGATTCATATACTGTTGAAGCCTGGCTCGGGGAATTTTGAGCATTACTTTACTAGCATGTGAGATGAGTGCAATTGTGAGGTAGTTTGAGCATTCTTTGGCATTGCCTTTCTTTGAGACTGGAATGAAAACTGACCTTTTCCAGTCCTGTGGCTACTGCTGAGTTTTCCAAATTTGCTGGCATATTGAGTGCAGCACTTTCACAGCATCATCTTTCAGGATTTGAAATAGCTCAACTGGAATTCCATCACCTCCAACTAGCTTTGTTTGCAGTGATGCTTCTTAAGGCCCACTTGACTTTGCATTCCAGGATGTCTGGCTCTAGGAAGAAGGTATAGGAAGAATGTGTTCCTGAATACTATGGTCAGAATCTCCTTATCTGCTTTCTGTCAAATTTATACTGTTCTGAATAACTTTATTTTCTGTTCAAATTATTTAACTTTCTTTTCCCTCTCTGACCCCTTCTCAATTTTATTTGTTATGCTGTGTTATGTCTAACATTTTTACAAATACAGAAAGTTTGAAAATCATATATTCAGGCAAATGTGTAAGAGAAGCCCCAGTTAAATAATTTTATTCTTTTCATAAAGACAACTAATGAAATGAATAATCAATAGTCACTTAGTATCTATTCCCTGGACAAGATGGCCACAAACTTCAATCTGCATTTTAGAAAGGGTCTTTTTTTTTTTTTTCCCACACCACATGAGATACTTTTGAATAAAAGTAACATGAAGGTGACTCTGCCTTTGAAATACTTTTGGGAAAACATTTAAAATAGTTGCAGGATTTATCAATTAAAGATTTGCTGTTGATTGAAACAGTAGAGAATAAAGACTAGGATTTGAGTCCCAGAGTGAGGAGTTGGGAGAGAAATATATTTGTTTCAAATATTTTTCTCTTCCTTGATCTTTCTTCTCCTTCTGGTATTCCCATTTCATGTATATTACATCTTTTGTAGTTGTCCTACATTTTTTGGATTTTCTGTTCCAACTTTTTCTTTTCTTCTCTTTGCTTTTCAGTTTGGGGATTCTTTGACATATTCTCAACTCAGAGATTCTTTCCTCAGCTGTGTCCAGTCTACTAATGAGTCCATCAAAGGCCTTCTTCGTTTCTTTCTGTTACAGTGCTTTTGACCTCTAGCCATTCTTTCCCTTTCTAAAAATTTCCATCTCTCTGCTTCCATTACTCATCTATTTTTGAATGTTGACTGCTTATTCCATTAGAGGTCTTAGCACATTAATCATATTTGTTTTAAATTCTGGTAATTCCAAATCCCTGCCATGTCTGGTTCTGATGCTTGTCCTTCTTTGAACTGTGTTTTGCCTTTCGGTATGTCTTTATAGTTTTTTGTTGAAAGGCAGACATATTTAATCAAGTAAGTAGAACTATGGCAAATAGGGTTTTACTGGTGTAAGCTGTAGGAGGAGGGGAAGCATTCTCCGGTCCTATGATTAGATCTCAGTCTTTTAGTAAGCCTGTGCTCCTGCGCTGTGAACTTCACAACGTTTCTTAGTTTATTTGTTTTCGTCTTAGTACAGAATGACCAGAGGGTACTGGAGTTCTGTTTTCTTTCCTCCGGGTAGTTTCAGTTCAGTTCAGTCGCTCAGTCGTGTCCGACTCTGTGACCTTATGAATCGCAGCATGCCAGGCCTCCCTGTCCATCACCATCTCCCGGAGTTCACTCAGACTCACGTCCATCGAGTCAGTGATGCCATCCAGCCATCTCATCCTCTGTCGTCCCCTTCTCCTCCTGCCCCCAACCCCTCCCAGCATCAAAGTCTTTTCCAATGAGTCAACTCTTCGCATGAGGCCAAAGTACTGGAGTTTCAGCTTTAGCATCATTCCTTCCTAAGAAATCCCAGGGCTGATCTCCTTCAGAATGGACTAGTTGGATCTCCTTGCAGTCTCTCTGGTAAAACCTAAATAGATAAAGGTTTCTTCTGAGGGTAAGCCTGGTTAAGGATAGATCCCTCTTCTATATTTCCCAAGTGGTTATTTCTCCCCTCCTCTTGCTGGAAACCCCAAAAGGTTTTTCTCTGATCTCATAGATTCTCACAGTGAACCAGTTACAGCTTCATTAGTTAAAACTCATAAAAATGTGGCTGAGTCCCTCTGACTGGGTCCCTGGAGTTTTTGTCTACACTGAACTTTTGTCTACACTGATGTTTTTACTAGTTAATTTTTTTTACTTGTTAGGATGAAGTGGTGACTTATAAACTCTTTACTTGCCTGACTGGAAATCAGGAGTCCTAAATCTATAAATTCTTTTCTTTTCTTATACTTAATTATGTAATAGGATTTTTCTTGTCTCATAAAATTAGTTCAGTTCAGTCACTCAGTCATGTCAGTCATATCCAGCTCTTTGAGACCATATGGACTGCAGCATGCCAGGCTTCCCTGTCTATCACCAGTTCCTGGAGCTTACTCAAACTCAAGTCCATCAAGTAGGTGATGCCATCCAACCATCTCATACTCTGTTGTCCCCTTCTCCTCCCACCTTCAATCTTTCCTAACATCAGGGTCTTTTTCAAGAGTCAGATCTTCGCATCAGGTGTCCAAAGTATTGGAGTTTCAGCTTCAGCATCAGTCCTTCCAATTAATATTCAGGACTGATTTCCTTCAGGATGGACTGGTTGGATCTCCTTGCAGTCCAAGGGATTCTCAAGAGTCTTCTCCAACACCACAGTTCAAAAGCATCAATTCTTTGGCCCTCAGCTTTCTTTATAGTCCAACTCTCACATCTGTACATGACTACTGGATAAACCATAACTTTGACTAGATGGACCTTTGTTGACAAAGTAATGTCTCTGCTTTTTAATATGCTGTCTAGGTTGGTCATACCTTTTCTTCCAAGGAGCAAACATCTTTTACGTTTATGTCTGCAGTCACCATCTGCAGTGATTTTGGAGCCCCAAATAAGTAAGTTAACTAAAATGAGTTAGCTATTCTATTGTCTTTCCTCCCCCACCCCTCTTCCATTTGAAAGAAGAATTATTTACTGCTTCAATGGGTGGTGGGTGTTATGAGTCTTTAAAATCTTCCTTCAGGTTACATTTCTATATAACTCAAATTATTTGGTTTCTTAGGTCTCTGAATTCAACCAAAATACAAAAAAAAAAAAAAGATATCTCAGAAACACTGAGTTTTACACATGCTATTTCTTTTTTTAGAATGGTTTATTTTCACTTATTTTGCCAGCTAACTTTGGTCATTCTTTAGTTTTCTTCCAACTTATCAGATGGTGATAATTTTATGTTATATAGAACCATGTCTTCAAGAAAGCCTTCCTTCATCTTTGTCAGGTTACATGTCCATGTTATGTGAGCACATGAAATCCAGTGCTTCTGTTTGTATTCCTAAATAGATAATATTGTCATTCCCTTGTGAATACATCAGTATGTCCCACAAGTTCATAATCTCCTTGAAGGCAAGAATTGCATTACTTCTTGATTTCTCAAAATCAACATTTGTTGTCTTAAAATATTTCTTAGATAAAATAATTATTTTATAACACTATAGCTAGGTTATGGTTTTAAAGAGGAAGCAAATAACTTTCTCCATACCTTTATTTTGATATTGCCATTTCTGAAAAAAATTTAACTGGTCAATGTGCACTTTAAAACGGGTAACCACTGCCACCTGGTGGCAGTTATATGAATTACAGCCCACAGCCTCCAAGTGACTGGAAGTGGATGTATTCTTTTATGCCAGAAGTTCTCAAGTAAGGGATTGGAAAATCAGGTTAGGAGGAAGGTGAGCAGCAAACATTGATTCTCAAAATATTTAAAATTTCAAAGTTAACACATTATTTTTAAAACGTAATGGATCTATTCAGTGGTAAATCTATATCTGCACATTTTGCTCATATTCCCAAAGCTCAACTATTCTTTGAAGATTTTTGTTAGCTGAATACATATGTATTATTGTTACATTTCCTCACTGAGTTAACTTTTTCATCATTATGAAATGTTCTTTGTTTCTGGCAACTCTCCTTGCCTTATGTTCTTTATTGATATTAAATATAGCGATACCACTTTCTTTTATTATTTCCTGGCCAGTCTTTTTCTATCCTTTCACTCTCAGCTGATCTATATCCTTATATTTAAAGTCTGTGACGTCTCTCCATCTGTTAGAATGGCTCTGGCTTACATGATGGGTATCCCCCTGGAGGGCACCACACCTATCTTTTCTAGAGGCTTTCAAAGCGATTACTTCATGTCTTGCATTCAACAGCTGGTGACATTGTGCTGTCCTGGTTTGGCCCTAAGCTATACCAGAAGAGGATGACTATTCCTTGCGCAAGTAGAATGCTCTTTTTGGTCTGCCTGTAGGCCTTTGCCTGTCATCTGCTTATGGCCATATGGGAAAGCACTGAATAAAATCACATTTTAGGAATGCAGTGATTATAATCTATACAGAGAGAACATAGGTGGAAGGTGTGTAATTTATGTTATGAAATCCCAAATGGGAAGTTTAACATGAAAAAAATTATTTTTCGCATTTTTCTGCATACCCTAGAAAATTATCAATGGTGCTCAGTTAACAACTAAATACTAAAAGCTAGTATACAAGGTCAACAAGCTTCCCTGGTAGCTCAGATCATAAAGAATCTGCCGGCAATGTGGGAGACCTGGATTTGATCCCTGGGTTCAGAAGATCCTCTGGAGGAGGGCATGGCAACCTACTCCAGTATTTTTGCCTGGAGAATCCCTATGGACAGAGGAGCTAGGTGGGCTACAGTCCATGGGTCAGACAGTCCAAAGAGTCAGACAGGACTGTGCAACTAAGCACAGCATTCAGGGCCGACATAATGGATGACGCAGCATCCTAAGTAACCATGTATGTGTGTGTGCATGTTAGTCACTCAGTCGTGTCTGACTCTTTGCGACCCCACGGACTGTGGCCCACCAGGCTTTTCTGTCCATAGAATTCTCCAGGCAAGAATACTGGAGTGGGTTGCCATTCCCGCCTCCAGAGGAACTTCCCAACCCAGGAATGGAACCCTGGTTTCCTGCGTGGCAGGCAGGCTCTTTACCGTTTGAGCCACAGGGAGGTCTTAAGTATCAGTGTAAACAATATTAAATCAATAGTATTAAGTAAATTAAAGGTACAGAGTGCTGAAGCTCCAGTACTTTGGCTACCTGATGCGAAGAGCTGACTCATTTGAAAGGACCCTGATGCTGGGAAAGATTAAAGGCAGGTGGAGAAACAGACAACAGAGGATGAGATGGTTGGATGGCGTCACCAACTCGATTGACATGTTTGAGCAAGCTCTGGGAGCTGGTGATGAACAGGGAAGCCTGGCATGCTGCAGTTCATGGGGTTGCAAAGAGCTGGAAATGACTGAGCAAATGAACTGAACTGAACTGAAGATACTGAAGAGGCAAGATCGATACTGTTTCCATATAAACAAGTTGTGAAGAGCCACAGCATTGTAATTAATAAGAATAAAAAATAACAGTGGTGCTTCCTTTTTCTTAACATTGGAAGCATGAAGCTAGCCAGGAACATCCATTTGACAATACAGAAGACAAAAAAAAAAAAAATCATGAACCTAAACAGAAAAAGATTGTGCTGGTACACTGTAAAAGATGTGTACAATATATAAAAACATAAATGCATTGTCTCCATACACTGTTAAAAAAGTTACATTAAGAACAACTGTACTTTAATGATGAAAAGATGTTTCATAAATTAAAGGAAAGCACCAATTTGAGTTTTGGCAAAAAGATGGCTTGATCACAGGCCTCTGATTTCCATACCATTCTGAGAGTTTTCTCAGGTTAATGATATTCTAGAAAAGATAAAATGATGGGGATGGTGACTGATTCGGTCATTTCACACTATCTGATCTACCTTATCTGAAAAAGTACTCAGTAGATTGTTATAATTAAATGACAATTAAAACAGATTTCAAAGTAAGCGGTGACCAATAGGAGAGGATGATTTTGTTGACATTAAATCTCTCTCTTTATCTACCTACTTAAAAGGACTGTGCTTTTGAAATAAGAACTTAAAGGACTCTTTACATATTTGATAAACATTCTAAGCAAAAATATCAATAGAAGCCTGGAACTGAAATACAAAATTGTCTTAAGAATGCATAGCAGGATTGATTTGTGTGTGTTGAAATTTATATCATTTATACTATATATAATGTTAAGAATAACTTTTTTTTTAATGGGATCAAATCTCTTTTTGTTACTGTGAAGGGAAGATAGAATATTTTTTAAGTATGAAAGAAAGTGAAGATAAAATGATCCACTTTTGCAAAACCAAGCAAACCAAAGCTCTGTATATATCAGTCCAGTTCAGTCGCTCAGTTCTGTCCAGCTCTTTGTGACCCCATGGACTAAAGCAAACCAGCCTTTCTTGTCCATCACCAACTCCCAGAGCTTGCTTGAACTCATGCCCATCAAGTCGGTGATGCCATCTAACCATCTCGTCCTCTGTCATCCCCTTCTCCTCCCACCTTCAATCTTTCCCATCATCAGGGTCTTTTCCAATGAGTCAGTTCTTTGCATCAGGTAGCCAAAGTACTGAAGCTTCAGCTTCAGTATCAGTCCTTCCAGTGAATACTCAGGATTGATTTTCTTTAGGATGAACTGCTTGGATCTCCTTGCAGTCCAAGGGACTCTCAAGAGTCTTCTCCAATATCACAGTTCAGAAGCATCAGTTACTTGACACTCAACCTTCTTTATGGTCCAACTCTTACATCCATACATGACTACTGGAAAAACCATAGCTTTGGCTAGACAAATCTTTGTGGGCTAGTAATGTCTCTGCTTTTTAATATGCTGTCTAGGTTGGTCATGGCTTTTCTTCCAAGGAGCAAGCGTCTTTTAATTTCATGGCTGCAGTCTCCATCTGCAGTGATTTTGGAAACCAAGATAAAGTCTCTCATTGTTTCCATTGTTTCCAACTCATAGCAAACTACGACTAGAAAGTTATTTCTTTAACAAAGAATACCTATGAAAACCTATGACAATATTGTTTAAGAAAAAAATTTATTAGTGAAAAAGTAATTCATCCTTGGAGTAAAGTTAAGAAATATATAGATGATGACAGAAGGAATTATAGCTGGGAACATCAGAAAAGGCTGACATTAGAAAAAATGAATTATAGATTCAATTGTAGATTGATCCAGTATGAATTTTAGATAACAGAACAGCATGAGAAAAACCATGGAGGTAAGAAAGGACAGGGAATGTGGACTAGCAACTGTTTAGTTATAGGTGGTTGTGTAGAGGTTCCAAGAAAGATGAAAATGGATAAACAGGTGGAGATTAGCTTGAGGAAAGTACACTGTTGTATGAATATCAGTCTTTCTTTTTGTCAATTCAGGACACAAATCTCAGGGAAGAATTTAAAACAGAAATACATTTTACCTGCATTAGTATCTATTTTTGCGAATCAAAAGAAACCTGAAGAGGATTTTAATTTTTACAAAAAAGACAAAAAGTGGAAACAGCATTCCGCTATTTGCTGGGTTTTGCAGCAAAGCCATTATAGAGGCAGCATGGAGTCAAGCAGCGAAAGCCATACCACCAAGCTCTTTCCTCTGAAATGACATTTAACATCTCAGCATCAAACTTCAGAGCTTTGAACTCTGGCTATCAGCATCTGGGCTTTATCTCCATGTATTTTGTGCATCTCAGCAAGATATGTCCTAAGTTGATAACTTCTTTGCTTTGCATCATTAAGAATGCTGTACTTTGGGATAGCAGGAGAAGCCTGCATAGACAACACAAAGTTGCTTAGTCATGTCTGACTCTACGTGACCCTGTGGACTGTGCAGCCCACCAGGCTCCGCTATTCACGGGACTCTTTAGGCGAGAATATTGGAGTAGGTTGCTGTGCCCTCCTCCAGGGGATCTTCCCAACAGAGGGATCAATCCTGTGTCTGTTACATCTACCTGCATTGGCAGGCAGGTTCTTTACCACTAATGCCACTTGGGGAGCCTGCATAGACAACTCACTTCTCGCTAACTCTGTGCAATATTTCCTTAACTGGCCTATTAATTTATATAATACCTGTAAATTTATATGTATATGAATGGTGAGCCTCAGTTTTCTTACAAAACTCTAATAATAAGGAGCTTATCCTGGAGTCACAATGTGACAGTGTCCCACTTTCTGGAAAATAGATGTGAACAACGAAAAATGAAAAGGAGCTCTGAGGTGCTTGCATTTTTTTCAAAGTGAGGCCCTGTGGCTGGAGACCAATGGCTGGAGTTCTGAACCCCATCAACCTTGTTCAGTCTCATCATCCCTATCTATTGCCCAGTTGGAAATAAAAATAAAGGAATACATGTGATATACAGGTATAAAAGACATTAGAAATGTGATTCCAAAAGATTTGATTAGATTTGAAATTTGAGGTAGAAAGCGGGTGTCAAGTTATTCTGAGATTTTTCAACCCATTGGTTAATAACTAACAAAATTGGTATTTATGAAAAAGACAATATCCTGGGAAGCCCTTAAGTTAGTATCCTCTGGTTGGCTGAAAAATTTATATTTTGGAGTTTGTTAAAAACACTCAAAATGTTGTCTTCTTATATATAGAACAGATGGCTGAAACAATGGAGTTACTCCATTGTCTGGATGTACCATAGTTTATTTATCCATTCACCTACAGAAAGATCATGATTGCTCCTGGAATTTGGCAATTATGAATAAAGCTGCTATAAACATTGGTGTATAAGCCTTTTTTTTTTTTTTTTGGTGCATAAGCTTTTGAATGGACAAATGTCTTCAACTCTGATTCTGAGGAAGTGCAGCGATACAGAGAGATGAGAGAATAAGAGAGAGGGGAATACTGAATTCAATATATTGAGAAATATGGACAGTAAAAATCTAAACATCACATCATATGGCATCAGTAAAGTGCAAATTAAAACATGATACCACTGTGGTCGAAATCCAGCACACTCACACACCAAATGCTGGGAGGACGTGAGATAAAAGGAACTTTCTGGGTCGGGAGATTCCCCTGGAGAAGGAAATGGCAACCCACTCCAGTATTCTTGGCTGGAGAATCCCATGGACAAAGGAGCCTGGCAGGCTACAGTTAATTCATGGAATCACAAGAGTCGGACATGACTTAGTACTATCTGTCTTTCTCATTCATTGCAGCTGGGAGTCAGGAGAGTACAACAACTATGGAAGACAGTTTGGTGGTTTTTTACAAAACTAAACATACTTTTATACATGATCCAGCAATCACCTTCTTTGGTATTTATCCAAAGGAGTTGAAGACATCTGTCCATACAAAGCCTACACACCAATGTTTATAGCAGCTTTATTCATAATTGCCAAATTCCGGAAGCAATCATGATATCTTTCTGTAGGTGAATGGATAAATAAACTATGGTACATACAGGCGATGAAATTATTATTCAGTGCTAAAAAGAACTGAGCTATCAAGTTATGAAAAGACATGGAGGGAACTTAAATGCGTATCACTAAATGAAAGAGCCCAATCTGAAGAGGTTTTAATAGATTTGATTTCAAGTATATGACATTCTGGAAAAAGCTAAAACTGTGGAGACAGTAAAAAAAAAAAAAAAATCAGTCATTGACAAGGGTTGGAGGAGTGGAGGAAGAATGAACAAGTGCAGCATAGACGCTTCTATGGCGGTGAAAATACACTGGGTGATGCAGTAATGATGGAGACATGCCATTATACACAGATAAATGTCTAAACCCATAGAGGTACAATACCAAGAGTGGAGAGTACTGCCAACTGTGGATTTTTAATGATCATGGTATTTTAACACAGGTTTATCAGTTGTAACACATGTACCTCTTTAGTGAGGAATGTTGATAATGGAGGGGGTGCTATGCATCTGTGGATAGCATTAAATATATAAATATAGACTTATATATAGTCTTAAAATATCGAAAGAAAGAGGATATATATCAGACATATATATCTTAGACATCTTGGTAGTCTGTTAATGCATCAGTACATTGCTCTACAAAAAATTCTACTTAAAATTATTTATTAAATCTATGTAAAATCTAAGTAGATTTATCCTAATTTCTCAATCTATTGCAGGATAACATAATTCATTAGAGAACAAAAGTGAGAGCCTGAGAAAAGTTATAATCAATAACAAAAGTAACAAGAAATAGAATAATTATGAAAAACAGTAATACATATTTTTAAAATCAAGCTATTATATATTCTTAAGTATAGAGAGCAAACAGTCATCCTAACAACCTAACAGCTCATCAAGGGTTTATTGAATTCCAGTTTGGAACATTGTTGATGGTGAAAGCTGTGCCCAGGAATCACTAAGAAATTAACTTAAACTTCTTGCCTTTGATTTGTATTTTTATAAAATCACTTCATAAGAGAATACATTACAAATATGTCCATAATGTCATCAGTGTTTATTCAGATTGAGGTGGAAGTAGAATGGGGTGAGGGATGAAAAATATGACTGATTAGAATTTATATGCACATTTATAATGCATTAATAAGGAAAGCTGTGATCAACCTAGACAGCATAGTCAAAAGCAGAGACATTATTTTGCCGACTAAGTTCTGTCTAGTCAAGGCTATGGTTTTTCCAGTGGTCATGTATGAATGTGAGAGTTGGACTGTGAAGAAGGCTGAGCGCTGAAGAATTGATGCTTCTGAACTGTGGTGTTGGAGAAGACTCTTGAGAGTCCCTTGGACTGCAAGGAGATCCAACCAGTTCATTCTGGAAGGAGATCAGCCCCCGGATTTCTTTGAAAGGAATGATGCTAAAGCTGAAACTCCAGTACTTTGGACACCTCATGCGAAGAGTTGATTCACTGGAAAGACTCTGATGCTGGGAGGGATTGGGGGGCAGGAGGAGAAGGGGATGACCAAGGATGAGATGGCTGGATGGCATTACGGACTCGATGGACGTTAGTCTGAGTGAACTCCGAGAGATGGTAATGAGCAGGGAGGCCTGGCGTGCTGCGATTCATGGGGTCGCAAAGTGTTGGACATGACTGAGCAACTGAACTGAACTGAATATATATGTATAATAAATATATGCTCATTAGTTATTATGCCTATTTCTAAAAACTTCCTTTATGAGAACTTTTATCATTTTTACAAAAAGAGTCAGCTGAAAGTTAATTGTACTTTAAAAAATAAATTAATCAGCTAACAACCAGGGACGGGCTTTGGGAATAATTTTTCCTCGTGAGTGTATTTTTATTGACTCTCTAAGTTCTAGCAGGGGAGTAAACACTAACAGCTTTAGACCAAAGTAAGAATATGTGTAAGATATTTGTAATGTCCTCACTGGGTACACATACACATGCACATCATTCTGGCAGAAAGCATGCCAAATTTTAACTATTAAATTCATTTATGGAGAATATGACATTTTCCAAGAATAGTAAAAAGTAAGTTCTTACTGTATATATCATCTGCTGTTCAAATAAAAAACTATTGAAATGCATTCATCAAATTTGTACTTTAAAACTACATGATTTGTTCTTAAAACTTGGAGAATTTATTTATTTATTTAAACATTCTTTTTCTACTCCCAAAGAGTCGCATAATGATAAGCTTGAAATTTATCCATTGTTTTAGAAAATTTCCCCTAATATACTTTACATTTTAACAAAAGCTCAATTTACCTCTTTCATCATCTCATTCTCTTCCTGCACCACAACTTCTTTATTTTAAAAAGAGTTAAGATTTAAGTGGAATTATTTTGAAATGATTCATGATTATTAAAAGACTGTGAAGTCATAGTTTCAGTTACATGAAGTTCTCAGATTTCTCTGAGAACCAAATCTGTGACCTAGATTGAAAGTTTGCTTTATAAAGAAGTGTGCCCACATTCTTGTGCTCTGTTAATATTACATTGCTATAAAAAGTCAGACTAACAAAATCCCAGTGGAATATGTACATTGCAGCAGTTGCTAAGGTAACCCCTTTAGTCTCTAAATAGAAAAATTTAAAAATACGTTCTTTGAGGGCAGATAAGTAAAGGCTGTCCCAAGGCTTCCTAAGACTATTTCTGTGGCAGCAGTAAGTGACTAGTAAAATAAGTAAGACCTAAACTGAGACCTAGTCACAAGTACATAATAAATTGGCCAATATAAGTGAAATTAAAACAGCATAGGATAAAGCCCTTCTGAAATTCCTTTTAGGTCCCCACAGGGAAGAGTAGCCTCAAGCCTTTAGGTCTCAAGGAGACCTAAAAATGAGGAAATTAAACTGCATTGTCATATTCATTCCTTAGAGTGCATTCACTATTAAGACAGAAAGAATCTGGGAATATTAATAATTTGCTCACTATGCAGTGTTCCTATTGAAACTTTATCTTTCCTCTGGGGTGAATGTTGAAAGTATAGATTTATTATATAAGAGCCTAGAAATACCCAGAGAACAAGTTTCAGAACAAGGTTAAACTACCCTCTCTCAAAGAGTAGAAAATATCTAAATATATATTAGTTAAAGAGACAGCCACTGGATGTCATTGTAATGCTATGAAAATAAAAGATTCATAAATTTTTGCTACAGAAATGCTATCAAATGCTACAGAAATTTAATTTAGCATTAAGCACAGTTCAGTCTATGTCACCTAAAACATCATCAAAGATAGGCTTTCCAGATTTGTTTTATATGGTGGTGACAGTGATATTTATTAAAGGATTTAAATGCATTATTTTTTAATATAAATTTATTTATTTTAATTGGAAGCTAATTACAATGTTATATTGATTTTGTTAAAAGCATTATTTATTTTTCATTTTTCTTTTTATTTGTCAACTGAGAAGTAGACTGAAAATGTTTTATGATTTTCCTGTTATCATATTTTAGATATTTAAATCAAATTGGTTTATATTGTTAACTAATGGACAAACATTTTATTAACTAAGACATTATTATGGTTCAGTAGAATTAGAAAGTGAAAGAAAGTATTAGTGGCTCAGTTGTGTCCGATTCTTTGCAACCCTATGGACTATAGCCTGCCACGCTCAGGGGTCCAGGGAATTCTCCAGGCAAGAATACTGGAGTGGGTTGCCATTTCCTTCTCCAAGGGATCTTCCTGACCCAGGGGTCAAACCTGGGTCTGCTGCATTGCAGGTTGATTTTTTTTTTTTACCAGGGAAATGATAAAGATGTGAGGCCCAACCCCGTGGCATGATTTAAGTTGTCTTGAGGCTACAGGAAATAAATGATTCCTAAGGGCTTCTCAGGTGGCATTAGTGGCAAAGAACTCCCCTGCCAATGCCGAAGACATAAGAGGTGTGGGTTCAATCCCTTGGTCAGGGAGATCCCCACAGAGAAGAAAATGGCAAACCAGTCCAGCATTCATTCTTGCCTGAAGAATTCCACGGACAGAGGAGTCTAGCACGCTACAGTTCCTGGGGGCTACAAAGAGTCAAACACGACTGAAGTGACTTAGCATGACAGGACTGTAGGCACGCTGTACACTTAATGGAGATTAGGCCATGGAATATTCTATCTGTCAGTGAAGTCAGTTCCCTGGACTACTTGGAACCCCCTAGATTGCTTAGAACATCCTGTTCAGAATACCAATTGAGCAGAGAAGCTCCTGATAGGTTTCCACAGTATAAGTACAAAGTATAAGTCAAATTGAATCAGTCTCTTTTCCACCCAGCTCAAAATGCTATCCCTTATAAAAATACCATTGGAAAAGAAAAAAAAAGTTTGGATGAGGTTATCCTTGTTCTATTTGAAATCAGACTAAAAGCTGAGATGATTAAGAAGGTGCTTTACCCCTGTCTCTGATCTCCCTAGCTCTCTTAATAATAACACACAATAAATCTTACTTATTTATCAAAACAAGTTTACCAAATAAAGTCACTGAAACTAGGGTTCTACCAAATTTTATGTAAATAATTCTCAGGGATCAAGAGTTAAAAATCAAATGAGACTATAAATCTCTTGGAACTTTAGAATAAGTTTATAGTATTAAAGACTCTGAGAATTCTTACAGTAAAGGACTCACCTACATATATTTAATATAGACTTTATGCCTTTTAATTCATATAATAGTTCTAATATTATGTCTATTATGTCATATGTATAATTTGTTAATATATTTCCTAGAGAAAATACTATATTACATGTACACACAATTATTAACCAATTATAATATTTAATTATTACTAGACTTCCCCTGGAATAGGAAATGGCAACCCACTCCAGTACTTTTGCCTGGAAATTTTCATGGAAAGAGAAGCCTGGAGTGCTACTGTCCATGGAGTTGCAAAGCATTGCAAAGCATCTGACATGACTGAGCGCACAGCATACAGACTTAAATGCTACTCTCTTTTTCAGTAGAAATATTTAAGTTTTCGTCTACAGCTTGCTTCTTCACATTCGGAAGTAAAGTTTCTCTGAATTACTTGAGGATCAGAGTTAACAACTTTTTGCTATAAAGTAATATCCTTTTTATCATTTTCTGTGCTGATGCACCATTTCAACAACTGATGTTTTTCAGTTATTCAGGGTATTTTATTTCTACCATACTCTCATTCTGCAAGGTTTGGAGCAGATATCCTTTTAATCTTATTGTAAGACAGCAGAAGAAAAAAACCTAGTATAGGTTTCATACTCTTTCCTTAGAACACTGGTTATACATTTTAGTATGCATCAGATACACTTGGAGGGCTGTTAAAACAGAGATTACTAGGGTACACTCTCAGAGTTTCTGGTTCAGAATGTCTGGACTGGACCTCAATAATTTATTATATCTCACAAGTCCTCAGGTGATACTGATGCGGTGGTCCAGGAACCACACTTGGAGAATCACTGCGTTAGGTCGTCTCTAAATGGTTAACAATACGGACTTGAAGGTGGCTAGCTGAACTATCAGGAAAAAAAAACAACACAGTATTAGAGCACATTCTGCTAAACATATTTTTAATTGACTGAATTCATTGTTCATGGAACTCATTAAAAATCTATGCACTGGTTAACTAAACATCTCTTGTATGAATATTCAACTAAAATTTATCGGTTTTGTATCAGCACAAAAATCTTACATTCCCTGTTCATGAAAGTGTTATCATATATTTGAGAAATAGATGCATTCTTGTGTAATTTGTTGTCTTTGACAATTATACAAGATGGTAGGAGCAGTGTAAATAGCATCAGAGTAAAGCACTTCATTTCCATCCTGGTGTGTTTTGAAATTAGTATATTTAACAGCTGTAAGATTGGCAGTAAGATCCTGAGGTATGTTTGACACAATATCCATCTGTTTCTTTTTGGTTAAATTTGAGGTTAGTTTTCTTCATCAAATTTTTTATTGAATTACTGGGAGTCGTGTCAGTTCAGTTCAGTTCAGTTGCTCAGTCGTGTCCGACTCTCTGCGACCCATGAATCGCAGCACGCCAGGCCTCCCTGTCCATCACCAACTCCCGGAGTTCACTCAGACTCACGTCCATCGAGTCAGTGATGCCATCCAGCCATCTCATTCTCTGTTGTCCCCTTCTCCTCCTACCCCCAATCCCTTCCAGCATCAGGGTCTTTTCTAATGAGTCAATTCTTCTCATGAGCTGGCCAAAGTATTGGAGTTTCAGCTTTAGCTTCAGTCCTTCCAATGAACACCCAGGATTGATCTCCTCTAGGATGGACTGGTTGAATCTCCTTGCAGACCAAGGGACTCTCAAGAGTCTTCTCCAAGTTCAAAAGCATCAATTCTTCGGCACTCAGCCTTCTTCACAGTCCAACTCTCACATCCATACATGACCACAGGAAAAACCATAGCCTTGACTAGACAGACCTTTGTTAGAAAGGTAATGTCTCTGCTTTTCAATATGCTATATAGGTTGGATAAGTGTCTTTTAATTTCATGGCTGCAATCACCATCCGTAGTGATTTTGGAGTCCCCCAAAAACAAAGTCTGACACTGTTTCCACTGTTTCCCCATCTATTTGCCATGAACTGATGGGACCAGATGCCATGATCTGAATGTTGAGCTTTAAGCCAACTTTTCACTCTCCTCTTTAAGCAAGAGCCTTTTTAGTTCCTCTTCACTTTCTGCCATAAGGGTGGTATCATCTGCATATCTGAGGTGATTGATGTTTCTCCCGGCAATCTTGATTCCAGCTTGTGCTTCTTCCAGCCCAGCGTTTCTCATGATGTACTCTGCATATAAGTTAAATAAGCAGGGTGACAGTATACAACCTTGACGTACTCCTTTCCCTATTTGGAACCAGTCTGTTGTTCCATGTCCAGTTCTAACTGTTGCTTCCTGACAGCACAATTGCACTGCTTAGAATGTGGCAAACAATTATTTTGATAATAGGTACCAATGGCAAAACAATGATCTTTGACCTAAACAATAGGGCTCAGTGACAGAATAAAACACATCTTTATTTGTCTGTGAGTATCTTGTGTCTTGAAATTCTGAAAGCTTCTTGGTTGTTTCTTCATAAGAAAACATAGAAATGTAGCTTTTCTCCAGTAATAGGTGTTTATATTACATAAGTATATTCTTATGTTCTTTCTGTTTCAAAACTTCATATGTTGAGTGAAAAATTTAAAGAACATTTTAAATGGCTTTTAAGTGTATAAGTATAAATATAATCTGTATATGATTTTATCAGTGCTAATAACCTAGATGACAGTATGTTCAGATTCCTTTTATGCACAGTTGACCTATGTGTGTGGGTGTGTGCTCAGTTGCTCAGTTGTGTCTGACTCTTTGTGACCCCACAGACTATAACCCACTAGGTTATAGTGGGTTATAGTCTGTGAAAATTCCATGGAATTTTCCATGTAAGAATACTGGAGTGAGTTGCCGTTTCCTTCCCCAAGGGATCTTAACATAGATGTATCAAAGTTAGCAGTGTATCTTTCTCTTCTAAAGATTGGTATAATGATACCAGGAAATATATATTCATATATATGGAATCAAGGAATTATGGTATTAAAAAGCAGGAAAATAGTGATATAAACTACTATAATCCATCCTTAAAATGTCAGGAATTGGTAAATTTTTATACTCTATCTATGTATTTTCTCTTTATGTCTTTATAGAACAGAGATAGTGGTGTGCTTTCTACTGTTGCCAGGACTGTTCAGTTTCTTTCTTCTTCCCATATTACCTAATGTCACCTCTTTACTTTAGTTTGAAATTACTCAAATGAATTTGTTTTAGAAAATAAAAAATGATATCAAAACAATTCACAGTCTAAGTAACATATAAGATTGCATATGTGTGTTAGTCACTCAGTCATGTCCAACTCTTTGTGACTCCATGGACTGTAACTCACCATGCTTCTCTGTCCATGGAATTCTCTAGGAAAGAATACTGGAGTGGGTAGCCATTCCCTTCTCCAGGGGATTTTCCCCACCAAGGGATCGAGCTTAGGTCTCCTGCATGGCAGGCAGATTCTTTACAATCTGAGCTACCAGGGAAGCCCCAAATATTATATGTACATGTAATGTAATTTTTAAATGCTCATTTATTTACATTCAGATGAAAATATTATGTTTGTCTCTATATTAAAAGAACAAAAAACTGAAGAATCATTGCATAGACTATACAATAAAATGAAAAGAGACATAAACTTAGAGTTTAGTTACAGAAAGAATTGTAAAGATAATCTGGAACTCTCTTGTACAGCAGAGAAATTTTGAATCCCAAGAAAGCAAATGAGTTTTCCTAAAGCCAGTGATCATGGATTATAAAATCATAAAGATAGTTAGTGACAAAGTCAGGACTAGAACTTTTCTACCAAAGGACTTTTCTACTAAATGTTCCAAAGGGATATTTAGTTAAGATGATAGAGTAGGTGTCAGTAGCATTTGCTTCTCAGGTGACTACCAACTAAATATTAACATACTCTTTCCCCCAAGCCTTTCCTCTATAGCTCCCTTTCCTTCTTTATCCTTCTGCATAACACCTTCTCTATGAATTACCTCCTTTTTCCTCTTCACAGTCTGCATCCCTCATGGTAGAAGAGATAATTTCCTGAGCAAGGAATGGTCAGATGGGAAGTAGTAATATTTGTGGAATGGGTGATGGAGGAGACAGTGCATTTGGGGAGCTGGGGTAAGAGCACAGTCAAGATAATGGAATTTGATACTGCTGAATTCAAACGTTCAAGCTTATTCATAAAAGTCAGCAATCATTTCCTCCCCTCAAGGAGGCATTTCCAAATACTGTGTATTTTAGCATCTTATCCATCATGTCATTGTGTGTGTATGTGTGTGTGTGTGACAGAAACTGATAAACAGAGAAAGGGAAAGAGAGAGAACTTTGTTTTTCTTCAACTTGTAAAATCATGAATTCCCTAGCATGTAAAAGGACTTGGGATCACATAGCACAGTACTGAACACAATTACCTGTTGTCATCAATTACCTATAGTTATCAATTACCTGTTGATTAATAATTTTATGTATATATTTCATGTTCTCAGATTTGGAATTATAAATTTATCCAGTTATTTATTGTTTGAAGGAGAAACCATTCATTTCATTTATTCAAAAACATTAATTGAATGGTTATTATTGGGTTGGCCAAAAAGTTCATTCATTTCCCCATAACATCTTACAAGAATACCCAACTACATTTTTTAAAATATAGGTTTATTTATTTTAATTGGAGGTTAATTACTTTACAATATTGTATTGGTTTTGCCATACATCAACTTGAATCCACCACGGGTGTACACGTGTTCCCCATCCTGAACCCCCCTCCCTCCTCCTTCCCCATACCATCCCTCTGGGTCATCCCAGTGCACCAGCCCCAAGCATCCAGTATCATGCATCAAGCCTGGACTGGTGATTCATTTCACATATAGTATTATACATGTTTCAATGCCACTTTCCCAAATCATCCCACCTTTGCTGTCTCACACAGAGTCCAAAAGACTGTTCTATACATCCATGTCTCTTTTGCTATCTCACATACAGGGTGATCATTACCATCTTTCTAAATTCCATATATATGCGTTAGTACTGTATTAGTGTTTTTCTTTCTGGCTTACTTCACTCTGCATAATCGGTTCCAGTTTCATCCACCTCATTAGAACTGATTCAAATGTATTCTTTTTAGTGGCTGAGTAATACTCCATTGTGTATATGTACCACAGCTTTCTTATCCATTCATCTGCTGATGGACATCTAGGTTGCTTCCATGTCCTGGCTATTATAAACAGTGCTGCAGTGAACACTGGGGTACACGTGTCTCTTTCAGTTCTGGTTTCCTCGGTGTGTATGCCCAGCAGTGGGATTACTGTGTATGCCCAGCAGTGGGATTGCTGGGTCATAAGGCAGTTCTATTTCCAGTTTTTTAAGGAATTTCCATACTGTTCTCCATCTGCCTGGCACATGCTGAATGAACTGGCCAAAAAGAGTAGTTGGCTCATATCAACTACAGTTTTTGGCCAATTCATTCGGTAGGTGCCAGGCAGACATTGTGCTGTGACTTTCTCTTTCACATCCTCCATTACCACCACTAATGAAGACGACACAGTAGCTGGTGATGCTGCTGATAATAAAGATGAAGATAATGATTGCTAACATGTGTTGAGTGCTTACTGTTTTCCAGGCATTGCTCTAAATGTTTTACTCATTTACTCTTTAGAACAAATGCAGGAAGTATCTACCATTATCTTCATTTCATAGTTAAGAAAACCAGAGCAACTGGTGCAGTGACACAGCACAAACAGTTGATGCATCTGGGGTTAGGTGACACTCCTGGGGATGTGGACCCCAAGTGGAGCCACTCCAGAGACATCATGCTAGAAAGAGAGGCTCTGCCTTCATGAGTTAGCAGTCTGAGGGAGGGGCAGGTTATATGTGTGGACATGAAAAGTGCCAATTATGATTTGCAAGTTAAGCGCAAGTCAGTAATACATAGACAGGCATGCTGAACCCTCCTTAGAGAGTTGTGGAGGCCTCATAAAACAGAAAGTAGTCGGTAGGTCTAACAGGAGTTAGCATAATTTTCATTCAGACCACCTTAGCAGTTCAGTAAATTTTCACAGATTAATATTTTTAAATGCAAAAGGAGAAAAAAAATAGAAAAGCAATGGAAATTAACTGTATGGGAATAAAGATTTCTAAAATACATTTGCATAAAATAACAGTATATACTACTGGTCTTAATATTATAATTACCTTAATTTAAATAGTTGAAAAACTAAATGTTATTTGAGACACCTGCAAAACCTATAACCTGCTATGAAAATACCTGTGGTTTCTGTTGGTGATAAAGTCACAGGCTCTGCTAATAACACTGAAGTGTGTAGAATATACTTTTGAGAGATATGAGAAATTTCAGTTAGAAGTTAGCAAAAGTAAAGGTATAATTTTTATTCATCCACATTCATACATACATTGAATTCTATCCATGGTCTATATGGGGTCCATAGACCCCAAGTTAAGAAGCCCTGAAACAATAAAGAAGTTTTTTTTTTTTTTTAATGTGAACAAGTTGGCATAACCTGCTCTGCTGTGATTTGGGGAATGTCCTGTTGAGGGCTATCTTGAGTTTATAGTCATAATCAAAAGTCCTTTCCCAAAGTATAAGCAGCAGATTATTATTTTAACACCATGGACTACAAGATGGCCTGCTGAGAAGCACTATTAATTAAGATTGAACAGTAAGCAGTTTACTCTCTACAAACTTAGTTCCTCTTTCACTACAACCAACTTAGATTTTACAGGCTCTTGCCAGCCCTATCATGTGGATTTCGGTGTCTTAGTAGTTTGATACATTTGATCCCCGTGAAGGTGTAGTATCTACCTGAGCAGTCTGCTGCTGCTTCTGCTGCTGCTAAGTTGCTTCAGTCGTGTCCAACTCTGTGCGACCTCATAGACGGTAGCTCACCAGGCTCCTCCGTCCCTGGGATTCTCCAGGCAAGAATGCTGGAGTGGGTTGCCATTTCATTCTCCAATGCATGAAAGTGAAAAGTGAAAGTGAAGTCACTCTGTCATGTCAGACTCTTAGCAACCCTATGGACTGCAGCCTACCAGGCTCTTCCATCCATGGGATTTTCCAGGCAAGAGTACTGGGTTGGGGTACCATTGCCTTCTCCCCTAGCCTTCTAGGGGAAAAAGAAAAAGATCCAGAATGTGATAATAGAGTCCCCAGTCATGGTGGGACCAGTGTTTTGGCAACCAACTTAATGAGAGAATTTAGTGAATGTCTAATTTGAGACCCAGGTTGCATCTTGGAAGGATGGGGGAAGATAAGAAAAAAGAGGGAAAGGGAATCTTGCTTACTCTTTGAAAGTGAGGTCACCATTAAAATGTTATGGACATGACTGAAACTCAGTGCTCAAAGGTTTACCACCTAGTCCTTGCTGCCAGGTTTTGGTGTGTGCTGAAAAGTGTCCCACAGAACATGCAAAGGCTCCGTGTAGTTCATTAAGGCTTCTCACCTCTTTCTTGCTCACCCTCATCTTTGGAGGTGTAAATTAGAGAGGCAGATGTACAATCTGGGAAGTTTTCCAGCTATATATTTAGAACTTGGAGTGTTCAACACCGTGGGCGCTGAGCAGCTTTTTCAGTCCGTCACACATCCAGCCTGGGAGCCAAGAAAACCCCTCAAATGGCCCCTGAATGCTTTGTTCTAGAAGAAATAGCAACTTTTACTAGGACAAGCCACAGTTTGCTTTTTAATTTTTATTGTATAATGAGTGCTATTGAACACAGTAGAAGAAAAAGAGGACTGTGATGAAGTCCTGGAAGCTCTGAGTTTCCTGGCTAAATGATATTTGTTAGGAGAGAGTCTTAAGGGTCCCTTTCTTGAAATTTTCAGAAAATAATTGTGCATCAAGGAGGATACTAAAAGCCTGAAATGGTATGAGAGCATACTTAAATTTGAAAAGTACTTTTCAATTGAAGAGTGCTTTCATAAATTTTTATCTGATTTTATCCTTACAAAAACCTCATATCTATTGGATAGATGTTATTTTTCCATAATTTGATAGGGAACCAGATTCAGGTTAAGTCTCTGGTTAAGTCACCAATGTTGTGAAGATAAGTTAGGGTGGAATTAGGTCTTAATCTCTTCATTCGTGAAACTATTCAGTAGCTACTATTTGTCAGGAGATCGTGGAGGGAAACAAAATAATACAGAACCCTATTGTCATCTAATTCCTCCACTATCTTCTGAATAACCTAATATGGAGAAGAGTTATCTAAGAAATAGAAATGGGTAGGTATGAATGAAAATTGAGGGCAGTCTCAGAAAAACATGGAAAGTTAGGAAATTGTTCTAGTGTGTGCTTTTCATACATAGAGATATATCCATCTCACACTCATTTCACAGCACAGGTGAGTCCTCTGGTCTTCTCTGCTCTAAATTTCTCTTCTATTCTTTTAAGCTGTAAAGAGTCAGAGTCCACTAATGGTAAAAGTGCTCTCTTCTTTTGTCCCTTAGGTGGACAGTTCTGAAACAGCTTACATAAAGATCTTCAGAGGCTCCCAGGAGGACTGAAGGCCAGTTGCTTACAGTGGTGACCATTTCAAGCTCACACGCTGCTAATGATTTTGTTGTTGTTGTTAAGTCACGCAGTCATGTCCGACTCTGCAGCCCCATGGATGGTAACATGCCAGGCTTCCCTGTCCTTCACTGTCTCCCAGAATTTGCTCAAACTCATGTCCACTGAGTCGGTGATGCCATCCAGTCATCTCATCCTCTCTTGCTACCTTCTCCTTCTACCTTCAATCTTTCCCAGCATCATGGTCTATTCCAATGAGTTGGCTCTTCCCATCAGGTGGACAAAGTATTGGGGGTCTCAGCTTCAGCATCAGACCTTCCAATGAATAGTCAGGGTTGATTTCCTTTTTTTTTTCCCTCTCTTTCTCTCCATGTTCTCCACTTTTGTTTCTTTTTATTATTATTTTTTAATTGAATTTTGTTGTTTTCTGTCAAACCCCAACATGAATCAACCATAGGTATACATATATCCTTTTGAACCCCCTCCCATCTCCCTGCTCATCCCAGCCTGCTAGGTTGATACAGAGCCCCTGTTAGAGTTTCTTGAGCCATACAGCAAATTCTGGTTGGCTGTCTATTTTACATATGGTAATATGAGCAACCTCACATCAAAGGAGCAGTGACTGAGAGGGTGCAGGAGGGCTGAGGGGAGCTACCCCATGGTCAAGGTCAAGAGGGGCAGCAGTGAGGAGATACCCCTCGTCCAAGGTAAGGAGCAGCAGCTGTGCTTTGCTGGAGCAGTCGTGAAGACATATCCCACGTCCAAGGTAAGAGAAACCCAAGTAAGACGGTAGGTGTTGCAAGAGGACATCAGAGGGCAGACACACTGAAACCATAATCACAGAAAACTAGTCAGTCTAATCACATGGACCACAACTGGTCTAACTCAGTGAAACTAAGCCATGCCCTGTGGGGCCACCCAATGTGGGCAGGTCATGCTGAAGAGGTTTGACAGAATGTGGTCCACTGTTGAAAGGAATGGCAAACCACTTCAGTATTCTTGCCTTGAGAACCCCATGAACAGTATGCAAAGACAAAATGATAGGATACTGAAAGGGGAACTCCCCAGGTCAGTAGGTGCCCAATATGCTACTGGAGATCAGTGGAGAAATAACTCTAGAAAGAATGAAGGGATGGAGCCAAGAAAAACAATACCCAGTTGTGCATGTGACTGGTGATAGAAGCAAGGTCCGACGCTGTAAACAGCAATATTGCATAAGAACCTGGAATGTCAGGTCCATGAATCAAGGCAAATTGGAAGTGGTCAAACAGGAGATGGCAAGAGTGAACGTTGACATTCTATGAATCAGCGAACTAAAATGGACTGGAATGGGTGAATTTAACTCAGATGACCATTTTATCTACTACTGTGGGCGAGAATCCCTTAGAAGAAATGGAGTAGCCATCATAGTCAACAGAAGAGTCCAAAATGCAGTACTTGGATGCAGTCTCAAAAATGACAGAATGATCTCTGTTCATTTCCAAGGCAAACCATTGAATATCACAGTAATCCAAGTCTATGCCCCAACCAGTACACTGAAGAAGCTGAAGTTGAGCAGTTTTATGAAGACCTACAAGACCTTTTAGAACTAACACCCAAAAAATGTCCTTTTCATTATAGGGGACTGGAAAAGTAGGAAGTCAAGAAACACCTGGGGTAACAGGCAAATTTGGCCTTGGAATATGGAATGAAGTGGGGCAAAGGCTAATAGAGTTTTGCCAAGAGAATGCACTGGTCATAGCAAACACCTTCTTCCAACAACACAAGAGAAAACTCTACACAGGGACATCACCAGACGGTCAATACTGAAATCAGATTGATTATATTCTTATGCAGCCAAAGATGGAGAACCTCTATACAGTCAGCAAAAACAAGAGCAAGAGCTGACTGTGGCTCAGATCATGAACTCCTTATTGCCAAATTCAGACTTAAATTGAAGAAAGTAGGGAAAATCGCTAGACCATTCAGGTATGACCTAAATCAAATCCATTATGATTATACAGTGAAAGTGAGAAATAGATTTAAAGGACTAGATCTGATAGATAGAGTGCCTGATGAACTATGGAATGAGGTTTATGACATTGTACAGAAGACAGGGATCAAGACCATCCCCATGGAAAAGAAATGCAAAAAAACAAAATGGCTGTCTGAGGAGGCCTTACAAAGGGCTGTGAAAAGAAGAGAGGCAAAAGCAAAGGAGAAAAGGAAAGATATAAGCATCTGAATGCAGAGTTCCAAAGAATAGCAAGGAGAGATAAGAAAGCTTTCTTCAGCGATCAATGCAAAGAAATAGAGGAAAACAACAGAATAGTAAAGACTAGAGATCGCTTCAAGAAAATTAGAGCTACCTAGAGAACATTTCATGCAAAGATGGGCTCGATAAAGGACAGAAATGGTCTGTACCTAACAGAAGCAGAAGATATTAAGATAGGTGGCAAGAATAAACAGAAGAACTGTACAAAAAGATATTCATGACCCGGATAATCATGATGGTGTGATCACTCATCTAGAGCCAGACATTCTGGAATGTGAAGTCAAGTGGGCCTTAGAAAGCTTCACTACAAACAAAGCTAGTGGAGGTGATAGAATTCCAGTAGAGCTATTCCAAATCTGAAAGATGATGCTGTGAAAGTGCTGCACTCAATATGCCAGCAAATTTGGAAAACTCAGCAGTGGCCACAGGACTGGAAAAGGTCAGTTTTCATTACAATCCCAAAGAAAGGCAATGCCAAAGAATGCTCACACTACCGCACAATTGCACTCATCTCACACGCTATTAAAGTAATGCTCAAAATTCTCCAAGCCAGGCTTCAGCAATACATGAACTGTGAACTTCCAGATGTACAAGCTGGTTTTAGAAAAGGCAGAGGAACCAGATCAAATTGCCAACATCTGCTGGATCATGGAAAAAGCAAGAGAGTTCTAGAAAAACATCTATTCTGCTTTATTGACTATGCCAAAGCCTTTGACTGTGTGGATCACAAGAAACTGTGGAAAATTCTGAAAGAGATAGGAATACCATACCACCTGACCTACTTCTTGAGAAATCTGTATGCAGGTCAGGAAGCAACAGTTAGAACTGGACATGAAACAACAGACTGGTTACAAATAGGAAAAGGAGTACTTCAAGGCTGTATATTGTCACCCTGCTTACTTAACTTATATGCAGAGTACATCATGAGAAACACTGGGCTGGAAGAAGCACAAGCTGGAATCAAGATTGCCGGGAGAAATATCAGTCACCTCAGATATGCAGATGACACCACCCTTATGGCAGAAAGTGAAGAGGAACTAAAAAGCCTCTTGCTGAAAGTGAAAGAGGAGAGTAAAAAAGTTGGCTTAAAGTTCAACATTCAGAAAACGAAGATCATGGCATCCGGTCCCATCACTTCATGGGAAATAGAGGGGAAACAGTGGAAACAGTGTCAGACTTTATTTTGGGGGGCTCCAAAATCACTGCAGATGGTGATTTCAGCCATGAAATTAAAGATGCTTACTCCTTGGAAGGAAAGTTATGATCAACCTAGATAGCATATTGAAAAGCAGAGACATTACTTTGCCAACAAAGGTCCATCTAGTCAAGGCTATGGTTTTCAGTGGTCATGTATGGATGTGAGAGTTGGACTGCGAAGAAAGCTGAGCACCGAAAAATTTATACTTTTGAACTGTGGTGTTCGAAAAGCCTCTTGAGTCCCTTGGACTGTGGGGAGATCCAACTAGTCCATCCTAAAGGAGATCAGTCCTGGGTGTTCTTTGGAAGGAATGATGTTGAAGTTGAAACTCCAATGCTTTGGCCACCTCATTCCAAGTGTTGACTCATTGGAAAGGACTCTGATGCTGCAGTGATTGGGGGCAAGAGGAGAAGGGAACAACAGATGATGAGATGGCTGGATGGCATCACTGACTCGATGGACGTGAGTCTGAGTGAACTCCGGGGAGTTGGTAATGGACAGGGAGGCCTGACGTGCTGCGATTCATGGGGTCGCAAAGAGTTGGACGTGACTGAGCGACTGAACTGAATTCAACTGAACTGAACTGAATATGTTTCCATGTTACTCTTTCTATACATCTCACCCTCTCCTCCCCTCTCTCCATGTTCATAAGTCTATTCTCTATGTCTGTTTCTCCATTCCTGCCTTGAAAATAAATTCTTCAGTACCATCTTTCTAGATTCCACATATGTGTGTTAGGATACAATATTTATCTTTTTCTTCCTGACTCACTTCACTCTATAAGTTCCAGGTTCATCCATCTCATCAGACGGACTCAAATGCATTCCTTTTTATGGCTGATTTATATTCCATTGTGTATATGTACCACAACTTCTTTATCCATTCATCTGTCAGTGGACATCTAGATTACTTCCATGCTCTAGCTATTGTAAATAGTGCTGCAGTGAACAATGGGATACATGTTCCTTTTTCAGTTTTGATTTCCTCATGGCATATACCTAGGAGTGGGATTGCTGGGTCATATGGTGGTTTTATTTCTAGTTCTTTAAAAATCTCCATACCATCTTCCATATTGGCTGTATCAATTTATATTCCCACCAACAGTGCAAGAGCGTTCCCTTTTCTTCATACCCTTCCAGCATTTATAGTTAGTAGACTTTTTGATGATGGCCATTCTGACTAGTGTGAGGTAGTATCTCATTGTGGTTTTGATTTTCATTTCTCTAATAATGAGCTACGTTGAGCATCTTTTCATGTGTGTGTTAGCCATCTGCATGTCTTCCTTGGAGAAATGTCTGTTTAGGTCTTTCCCCCACTTTATGATTGGGTTGTTTGTTTTTCTAGCGTTGAGTTGTATGAGCTGCTTGTATATTTTGGAAATTAATCCTTTGTCAGTTGTTTCACTCACTATTATTTTCTCCCATTCTGAGGGTTGTCTTTTCACCTTGCTTATAGCTTTCTTTGCCATGCAAAAAATTTTAAGTTTAATCAGGTCCCACTTGTTTATTTTGTTTTCATTTCCGTTACTCTAGGAGGTGGGTCATAGGGGATCTTGCTTTGATTTATATCATTGAGTGTTCTGCCTATGTTTTCCTCTAAGAGTTTTATAGTTTCTGGTCTTACATTTAGATCTTAAATCATTTTAAGTTTATCTATGTGCATGGTATTAGAAGTGTTTTAATTTCATTCTTTTACACATAGCTGTCCAGTTTTTCCAGTACCATTTACTGAAGAGGCTGTCTTTGCCGCATTGTAGGTACCCATCAGTTCAGTTCAGTTCAGTCGCTCAGTCGTGTCTGACTCTTTGCGACTCCATGAATTGCAGCACGCCAGGCCTCCCTGTCCATCACCAACTCCCGGAGTTCACTCAGACTCACATCCATCCGAGTCAGTGATGCCATTCAGCCATCTGATCCTCTGTCATCCCCTTCTCCTGCCCCCAATCCCTCCCAGCTTCCGAGTCTTTTCCAATGAGTCAACTCTTCACACGAGGTGGCCAAACTACTGGAGTTTCAGCTTTAGCATCATTCCTTCCAAAGAAATCCCAGGGCTGATCTCCTTCAGAATGTATTAGTTGGGTCTCCTTGCAGTCCAAGGGACTCTCAAGAGTCTTCTCCAACACCACAGTTCAAAAGCATCAATTCTTCAGTGCTCAGCCTTCTTCACAGTCCAACTCTCACATCCATACATGACCACAGGAAAAACCATAGCCTTGACTAGACGGACCTTAGTCGGCAAAGTAATGTCTCTGCTTTTGAATATACTGTTTAGGTTGGTCATAACTTTTCTTCCAAGGAGTAAGTGTCTTTTATTCTCATGGCTGCAATCACCATCTGCCATGATTTTGGAGCCCCCAAAATAAAGTCTGGCACTGTTTCCACTGTTTCCCCATCTATTTCCCATGTACCCATAGGTGCATGGATTTATTTCTGGACTTTCTCTCTTGTTTCATTGTTCTATATTTCTGTTTTTGAGCCAGTACCATAATGTCTTGATGACAGTAGCTTTGTAGTATAATCTGAAGTCAGGAAGGTTGATTCCTCTAGCTCCATTCGTCTTTCTCAAGACTGCTTTGACTATCTGGGATCTTTTGTGTTTCCATATGAATTGTGAAATTTTTGGTCTGGTTCTGTGAAAAATGCCATTGGTAATTTGATAGGGATTGCACTGAATCTGTAGATGCATTTGGTAGTATATTCATTTTCATAAAATTGTTTCTTCCTGCCCAAGGACGTGGAATATCTCTCCATCTGTTTATGTCATCCTTGATTTCTTTCATCAGTGTCTTATACTATTCTGTGTACAGTTCTTTTGACTCCTTAGGTAAGTTTATTCCTAGATATTTATTTCTTTTGTTTCAATGATGAATGGGATTGGTTCTTTTATTTCTCTTTCTGATTTTCATTGTTAGTATATAGAAATGCAAGTGATTTCTGTGTATTGATTTCATTTCTTGCAACTTTGCTAAATTCACTCATTAGCCCTAGTAAGTTTCTGATACTATCTTTGGGGTTTTCTATGTACAGTATCATGTCATCTGCAAAGAGTGATAGCTTTACTTCTTTTCTGATCTGGTTTCCTTTTATTTTCTTCTCTGATTGCTATACTAGGACTTCCAGAACTATGTTGAATAATAGTGGGAAAAGTGGATACCCTTGTCTTGTTCCTGATTTTACGGGGGATGCTTTCAGTTTTTCACCGTTAAGAATGTTTATTGTAGGCTTATCATATATGGCATTAACTATGTTGAGGTACGTTCCTCCTATGCCCATTTTCTGAAGAGCTTTAATCATAAATGGGTGCTGAATTTTGTCAAAGACTTTTTCTGAGATTATCATATTGATAATCTATTGAGATTATCATATGGTTTTTTTCTTTCAACTTGTTAATATGGTGTATCACATTGATTTGCGTATATTGAAGAATCTTTGCATTTCTGGAATAAACCCAACTTGACCATGGTGTATGAGCTTTTTGGTGTGTTGCTGGATTCTGTTTGCTAAAATTTTGTTGAGGATTTTTGTATCTATGTTTTCCAGTCATGTTGGCCTGTAGTTTTTCTTTTTCTGTGTAGTCTTTGTCTGGTTTTGGTATCATGTTGATGGTGGCCTCATAGAATGAGTTTGAAAGTGTTTCTTCCTCTGCAATTTTTGAAAGAGTTTTAGAAAGATAGGCATTAGCACTTTTCTAAATGTTTGATAGAATTCTCCTGTGAAGCCATCTGGTCCTGGGCTTTTGTTTTTGGGGACATTTTGATCACAGCTTCAATTTCAGTGCTTGTAATTGGGTTGCTCATAATTTATATTTCTTCCTGGTTCAGTCTTGGAAGATTGAACTTTTCTAAGAATCTACCATTTCTTCCAGGTTGTCCATTTTATTCCAAAATAGTTGTTCATAATAGTCTCATAATCCTTTGTATTTCTGCATTGCCTGTTGTAACCTCTCCTTTTTCATTTCTAATATTATTGATTTGATTCTTCTCTTTTTTCTTGATGAATCTGGTTAAAGGTTTGTCAATTTTGTTTATCTTCTCAAAGAACCAGCCTTTAGTTTTATTAATCTTTACTATAGTTTCTTTCATTTCTTTTTATTTATTTCTGCTTGAAACTTTATGGTTTCTTTCCTTCTACTAATTTTTTGTTGTTATTGTTCTTTATCCACTTGTTTCAGGTGTAAAGTTAGGTTGTCTATTCTATGTTTTTCATGTTTCTTGAGGTAGAATTGTATTGCTATAAACTTCCCTCTTAGAACTGCTTTTGCTGCAACCCACAGGTTTTGCATTGTTATGTTTTAACTGTCATTTGTTTCTAGAATCTTTTTGATTTCACTTTTGATTTCTTCAGTAACCTGTTGGTTATTTAGAAATGTGTTGTTGCTCAACATCACTCATTATCAGAGAAATGCAAATCAATACCACAATGAGGTACCATTTCATGCCATTCAGAATGGCTGCTTTCCAAAAGTCTACAAGCAATAAATGCTGGAGAGGGTGTGGAGAAAAGGGAACCCTCTTACACTGTTTTTGGGAATGCAAACTAGTATAGCCCCTATGGAGAACAGTGTGGCGATTCCTTTAAAAACTGGAAATAGAACTGCCATACGACCCAGTAACTCCCATTGCTGGGCATACACACCATGGAAACCAGAATTGAAAGAGACATGTGTACCCCAATGTTCATTGTAGCACTGTTTATAATAGCCAGGACATGAAGCACCCGAGATGTCCATCAGCAGATGAATGGATAAGAAAGCTGTGGTACAAATACACAATGGAGTATTACTTAGCCATTAAAAGAATACATTTGAATCCAGTTCTAATGAGGTGGATGAAACTGGAGCCGATTATACAGAGTGAAGTAAGCCAGAAAGAAAAACACCAATACAGTATACTAACGCGTATATATGGAATTTAGAAAGATGGTAATGATCACCTTGTATGCGAGACAGCAAAAGAGGCACGGATGTATACAACAGTCTTTTGGACTCTGTGTGAGACAGCAAAGGTGGGATGATTTGGGATAGTGGCATTGAAACATGTATAATATCATATGTGAAATGAATCGCCAGTCCAGGCTTGATGCATGATACTGGATGCTTGGAGCTGGTGCACTGGGATGACCCAGAGGGATGGTATGGGGAGGGAGGTGGGAGGGATTTCAGGATGGAGAACACGTGTACACCCGTGGTGGATTCATGTTGATGTATGGCAAAACCAATACAATATTGTAAAGTTGAAAAAAAGGAAAGAAACATGTTGTTTGATCTCTATGTGATTGTGTTTCTTACAGATTTTTCTTATAATTGATATCTAGTCTCATAGCATTGTGGTCAGAAAAGATGCTTGATACAATTTCAGTATTCTTAAATTTACTGAGGTTTCATTTGTGACCCAAGATGTGGTCTGTCCTGCAGCATGTTCCATGTGCACTGGAAAGAAAGGTGTATTCTTGTGCATTTGGATGGAATGTCCTTAAGATATCCATGAGGTCCATCTCATCTAATGTATCATTTAAGACTTGTGTTTCCTTATTAAATCTCTGTTTTGACGATCTGTCCATTTGTGTGAGTGGGATGTTAAAGTCTCCTACTGTTATTGTGTTACTGTCAGTTTCCTTTTATGTTTGTTAGAGTTTTTCTTATGCATTGAGGTGCTCCTATGTGGGGTGCATCAGTTCAGTTCAGTTTGGTCCATCAGTTGTGTCCAACTCTTTGCAACCCCTAAATCACAGCACACCAGGCCTTCCTGTCCATCATCAACTCCCAGAGTTTACTCAAACTCATGTCCATCAAGTTGGTAATGCCATCCAACCGTCTCATCCTCTGTCATCCCCTTCTCCTCTTCCCCGAATGTGTCCCAGCATCAGAGTCTTTTCCAGTGAATCAACTCTTCTCATGAGGAGACCAAAATATTGGAGTTTCAGCATCAACATCAGTCCTTTCAATGAAGACCCAGGACTGATCTCTTTAGACTGGAGTGGTTGGATCTCTTTGCAGTCCAAGGGACTCTCACAGTCTTCTCCAATACCACAGGTCAGAAGCATCAATTCTTTGGTGCTCAGCTTCTCACAGTCCAACTCTCACATCCATGCACGATCACTGGAAAAACCATAGCCTTGACCACACGGACCTTAGTCGGCAAAGTAATCTCTCTGCTTTTCAATATGCTATCTAGGTTGGTCATAACTATCCTTCCAAGGAGTATGTGTCTTTAATTTCATGGCTGAAACCACCATCTGCAGTGATTTTGGAGCCCACCAAAATAAAGTCTGACACTATTTCCACTGTTTCCCCATCTATTTCCATGAAGTGATGGGACCGGATGCCATGAACTTCGTTTTCTGAATGTTGAGCTTTAAGCCAACTTTTTCACTCTCCTCTTTTCCTTTCATCAAGAGGCTTTTTAGTTCCTCTTCACTTTCTGCCATAGCTTCTTCCAGCCCAGCGTTGTGTACTCTGCATATAAGTTAAATAAACAGGGTGACAATATACAGCCTTGATGCACTCCTTTTCCTATTTGGAACCAGTCTGTTGTTCCATGTCCAGTTCTAACTGTTGCTTCCTGGCCTGCATACAGATTTCTCAAGAGGCAGTTTGGGTGCTCTGGTATTCCCATCTCCTGAAGAATTTTCCACAGTTTATTGTGATCCACACAGTCAAAGGCTTTGGCATAGTCAATAAAACAGAAATAGATGTTTTTCTGGAACTCTCTTCCTTTTTCCATGATCCAGCTGATGTTGGCAATTTGATCTCTGGTTTCTCTGCCTTTTCTAAAATCAGCCTGATCATCAGGGAGTTCACGGTTCATGTATTGCTGAAGCCTGGCTTGGAGAATTTTGAGCATTACTTGACTAGCATGTGAGATGAGTGCAATTGTGCGGTAGTTTGAGCATTCTTTGGCATTGCCTTTCCTTGGTATTGGAATGAAAACTGACCTTTTCCAGTCCTGTGGCCACTGCTGAGTTTTCCAAATTTGCTAGCATATTGAGTGCAGCACTTTCACAGCATCATCTTTCAGGATTTGGAATAGCTCAACTGGAATTCCATCACCTCCACTAGCTTTGTTCGTAGTGATGCTTTCTAAGGCCCACTTGACTTCACACTCCAGGATGTCTGGCTCCAGGTGAGTGATCACACCAATGTGATTATCTTTGTCATAATGATCATTTTTGTACAGTTCTTCTGTGTATTCTTGACATCTCTTCTTAATATCTTCTGCCTCTGTTAGGTCCATACCATCTGTGTCCTTTATCAAGCCCATCTTTGCATGAAATGTTCCCTTGTTATCTCTAATTTTCTTGAAGCGGTCTCTAGTCTTTACTATTCTGTTGTTTTCCTCTGGCTTTTGCTTTGATCACTGAGGAAGGCTTTCTTATCTCTTCTTGCTAATCTTTGGAACTCTGCATTCAGATGCTTATATCTTTCCTTTTCTCCATTGCTTTTAGCTTCTCTTCTTTTCACAGCTCTTTGTAAGGCCTCCTCAGACAGCCATTTTGCTTTTTGCATTTCTCTTCCATGGGGATGGTCTTGATCCCTGTCTCCTCTACAGTGTCACAAACCTCCATCCATAGTTCATCAAGCACTCTATCTATCAGATTTAATCCCTTAAATCTATTTCTCAGGGCTTCTCTGGTGGCTCAGAGGTTAAAGCGTCTGCCTCCAATGCGGGAGACCCGGGTTCAATCCCTGGGTTGGGAAGATCACTGGAGAAGGAAATTGCAATCCACTCCAGTATTCTTGCCTGGAGAATCCCATGGATGAAGAAGCCTAGTAGGTTACAGTCCACAGGGTCACAAAGAGTCGGACATGACTGAGCAACTTCACCTCAAATCTATTTCTCACATCCACTGTATAATCATAAGGGGGTTTGATTTAGGTCATACCTGAATGATCTAGTGGTTTTCCCTACTTTCTTCAATTTAAGTCTGAATTTGGCAATAAGGAGTTCATGATCTGAGCCACAGTGAGCTCCCAGTCTTGTTTTTGCTGACTGTATAGAGCTTCTCCTGCAATTGTTATGTGTTCCTCTTGGGCTGATCCCTGATCATTATGTAGTGTCTTTCCTTATCTCTTGTAATCTTCTTTATTTCAATGTCTATTTTGTCTGATAAGAGGATTGCTACTCCAACTTTCTTTCCTTCCCTTTTGCATAGAATATATTTTTCCATCCTCTCACTTTCAGTCTGTATATGTTTTAGGTTTGAAGTGGGTTTTTTTGTTTTTTTTTTTTTGGTAGACTGCATGTATATGGGTCTTATTTTTGTATCCATTCAGGCAGTCTGTGTCTTTTAGTTGGAATATTTAATCCACTTACATTTAAAGTAATTATTGATATATATGTTTCTATTGGAGAAGGCACTCTATCTATCAGATCTAGGCCCTTAAATCTATTTCTCACTTCCACTGTATAATCATAAGGGATTTGATTTAGGTCATACCTGAATGGTCTAGCGGTTTTCCCTACTTTCTTCAATTTCAGTCTGAATTTGGTAATAAGGAGTTCATGATCTGAGCCTGTCAGCTCCTGGTCTTGTTTTTGTTGACTGTACAGAGCTTCTCCATCTTTGGCTGCATAGAATATAATAAATCTGATTTCCGTGTTGACCATCTGGTGATGTCCATTTGTAGAGTCTTCTCTTGTGTTGTTGGAAGAGGGTGTTTGCTATGAAATATCAATCCCCTCAGATATGCATTAAAGGGCCTAGATCTGATAGATAGAGTGCCTGATGAACTATGGAATGAGGTTCGTGACATTGTATGAGAGACAGGGATCAAGACCATCCCCATGGAAAAGAAATGCAAAAAAGCAAAATGGCTGTCTGGAGAGGCCTTAAAAATAGCTGTGAAAAGGAGATAAGAGAAAAGCAAAGCAGAAAAGGAAAAATATAAGCATCTGAATGCAGAGTTCCAAAGAATAGCAAGAAGAGATAAGAAAGCCTTCCTCAGTGATCAATGCAAAGAAATAGAGGAAAAGAACAGAATGGGAAAGACTAGAGATCTCTTCAAGAAAATTAGAGATACCAAGGGAACATTTCATGCAAAGATGGGCTCGATAAAGGACAGAAATGGTCTGTACCTAACAGAAGCAGAAGATATTAAGAAGAGGTGGCAAGAATACATGGAAGAACTGTACAAAAAGATCTTCACGACCCAGATAATCATGATGATGTGATCACTAATCTAGAGCCAGACATCTTGGAATGTGAAGTCAAGTGGGTCTAGAAAGCATCACTACGAACAAAGCTAGTGGAGGTGATGGAATTCCAGTGGAACTGTTTCAAACCTTGAAAGATGATGCTGTGAAAGTGCTGCACTCAATATGCTAGCAAATTTGGAAAACTCAGCAGTGGCCACAGGACTGGAAAAGGTCAGTTTTCATTCCAATACCAAGGAAAGGCAATGCCAAAGAATGCTCAAACTACCGCACAATTGCACTCATCTCACATGCTAGTCAAGTAATGCTCAAAATTCTCCAAGCCAGGCTTCAGCAATACGTGAACCGTGAACTCCCTGATGATCAGGCTGGTTTTAGAAAAGGCAGAGAAACCAGAGATCAAATTGCCAACATCAGCTGGATCATGGAAAAAGGAAGAGAGTTCCAGAAAAACATCTATTTCTGTTTTATTGACTATGCCAAAGCCTTTGACTGTGTGGATCACAAGAAACTGTGGAAAATTCTGAAAGAGATGGGAATAACAGACCACCTGACCTGCCTCGAGGAATCTGTATGCAGGCCAGGAAGCAACAGTTAGAACTGGACATGGAACAACAGACTGGTTCCAAATAGGAAAAGGAGTACATCAAGGCTGTATATTGTCACCCTGCTTATTTAACTTATATGCAGAGTACATCATGAGAAATGCTAGACTGGAAGAAACACAAGCTGGAATCAAGATTGCCGGGAGAAATATCAATCCCCTCAGATATGCAGATGACACCACCCTGATGGCAGAAAGTGAAGAGGAGCTAAAAGCCTCTTGATGAAAGTGAAAGAGGAGAGTGAAAAAGTTGGCTTAAAGCTCAACATTCAGAAAATGAAGTTCATGGCATCCGGTCCCATCACTTCATGGGAAATAGATGGGGAAACAGTGGAAACAGTGTCAGACTTTATTTTGGGGGCTCCAAAATCACTGCAGATTTTGATTGCAGCCATGAAATTAGAAGACACTTACTCCTTGGAAGAAAAGCTATGACCAACCTAGATAGTATATTCAAAAGCAGAGACATTACTTTGCCAACTAAGGTCTGTCTAGTCAAGGCTATGGTTTTTCCTGTGGTCATGTATGGATGTGAGAGTTGGACTGTGAAGAAGGCTGAGCACCAAAGAATTGATGCTTTTGAACTGTGGTGTTGGGAAGACTCTTGAGAGTCCCTTGGACTGCAAGGAGATCCAACCAGTCCATTCTGAAGGAGATCAACCCTGAGATTTCTTTGGAAGGAATGATGCTAAAGCTGAAAGTCCAGTACTTTGGCCACCTCATTAGAAGTTGACTCATTGGAAAAGACTCTGATGCTCAGAGAGATTGGGGGCAGGAGTAGAAGGGGACGACAGAGAATGAGATGGCTGAATGGCATCACGGACTCAAAGGACGTGAGTCTGAGTGAACTCTGGGAGTTGGTGATGGACAGGGAGGCTTGGCGTGCTGCGACTCATGGGGTCGCAAAGAGTCGGACACGACTGAACGACTGAACTGAACTGAACTGAACTGGAGAAGGCAATGGCACCCCACTCCAGTATTCTTACCTGGAAAATCTCATGGATGGAGGAACCTGGTGGGCTACTGTTCATGGGGTCTCTAAGAGTTGGACATGACTGGGCGACTTCACTTTCACTTTCATGCACTGGAGAAGGAAATGGCAACCCATTCCAATGTCTTGCGTGGAGAATTTCCACGGATTGGGTTGCCCTGGTGGGCTGCTATGTACAGAGTCGGTCGCACAGAGTTGGACACGACTGAAGCAGCAACAGCAGCAGTAGTAGCAGCATGTTTCTATCGCCATTTGTTTGGGGTTGCTTTTGTAGGTCTGTTTTCTTCTCTGTATTTCTTGACTATATGAGTTCCTTTAAGATTTTTTGTAAAGCTTGTTTGGTGGTACTGAATTCTCTTAACTTTTGTTTGTCTGATAATCTTTTTATTTCTCCATCAATTTTGAATGAGATCCTTTCTGGGTACAGTAATCTAGGTTGTTGATTTTTCCCTTTCAGAACTTTAAATACATCCTGCTATTCCTTTCTGGCCACAAGAGTTTCTGCTGAAACATCAGCTGTTAAGTGTATGGGGTTTCTCTTGTATGTTACTTGTTGTTTCTCCCTTGCTGCTTTTAATATTCTTTCTTTGTATTTAGTCTTTGTTATCTTTGTTAATTTGATTAGTATGCATCTTGCCATGTTTATTTAAAACCCAAGTTTATTAAAACCAAATTTATTTAAAGCCCAAGTTTAAACTCCTTGGGTTTATCCTGTATGAGACTCTTTCTACTTCTTGGACTTGATTGACTATCTCCTTTTTACATATTGGGGAAATATTCAACTATAATCTCTTCAAAAATTTTCTCATACCATTTCTTTTTCTCTTCTTCTTCTGGGACCCCTATAATTAAAATACTCGTGTGTTTGATATTGTCCCAGAGGTCTCTGAGACTATCCTCCATTCTTTTCATTCTTTTTACTTTATTCTGCTCTTCAGAAGCTATTTTCACCATTTTATCAGCCAGCTCATTGATTCATTCTTCTGCTTCAGATATTCTGCTTTTGATTCCTTCTTGAGTATTTTTAATTTCAGTAATTGTGTGGTTTGTCTCTGTATGTTTATTCTTTAATTCTTTTAGGTCTTTGTTAATTACTTCTTGCATTTTCTCCATTTTGTTTTCAAGGTTTTTGATCATCTTTACGATCATTATTCTGAATTCTTTTTCACGTAGTTTGCCTATTTCCTCTTCATTTATTTGGATCACTGTGTTTCTAGTTTGTTTTTTAATTTGTGTGGTATTTCTCTGCCTTTTCATTATTATTTTTTTAAACTTATTTTGTTTGAGGTCTCCTTCTCCCAGGCTTCATGGTTGAATTCTTTCTTTTGGTTTCTGCCCTACTAAGGTTGGTCCAGTGATTTGTGTGAGCTTCAAATAGGGTGAAATTTGTGTTGAGTTTTTATTTGTTTGTTTTTTTCCTCTGATGGGCAAAGCTGAGGGAGGTGGTAATCCTGTCTGCTGATGACTGGGGTTGTATTTTTGTTTTGCTTGTTGTTTAGATGAGGTGTCATGCACAGGGTGCTACTGGTGGTTGGGTGATTCTGGGTCTTGTATTCAAGTGGTTTTTTTTGTGTGATTTATCACTATTTGATACTTCCTACGGTTAGTTCTCTGGTAGTCTAGGGTCTTGGAGTCAGTACTCCCACTCCAAAGACTCATGGCTTGATCTCTGGTCAGGAACAAAGATTCCACAAGTGATTTACTATGACATTAAGTGAGATTAAAGCAAATATCCAAAAATGAGAAGCCAAAGATGAACCCCAGACCAATGCAGTTGCAAAATCAGGCAAATAATAATTAAAATAATGGAGTATACACTTACACATGTACACCCATGAGTAGTCAAAACAGTCCAACAAAAATAAAGCACAGTAGATTGACCCAGGACACAAAGGAAATAAAAAATTATATTTACCAGTTAAGTCAAAACTAACTAAAGCACAAACTCGAAAACAAAACTAAAGCAAAGTGCCAAGTGGGGAATAAATTAATGAAACCAAAACTAACAAATATGTTGAGAGGAAAGAAAGAAAGAAAGAATAGATATGGAAAGTTAAATAGAGCTAGATGAAGAAGATTTATATACAAGATTAACTACAAGGGGAAAAGAACAGCAGGGAGGGCAAACAAAGGAATAAATGTAGAAAAATATAATAGGTTTAAAAAAAACTAAATGTTAAAATTATAAAGAAGAGAAGTTAAAAACAAAAAAAAAAAGAGGAAGAAAGAAAAAGAGGGAAAAAAAGAAGAAAAAGTCCTCAGAACTGCAAAAGCCCAATGTAGAGGCAGGAGTTTATAAGAACAATAAGAAATGTGACTGAGGGAAACAAGAGAAAAAAAAATGCTCAAAATCGTAATTAGATTTCATAGTGCCAATAAAACTGACTATTACAACAGAGGGGAAAAGAAGAAAGAAATCCAAAATAATCTATAGAATAAGTCAAAACATAAAAATAATAAATGTTTTTCTTGAGTCACTGCTGTCAGAGTCCTTTCCCTTGCTTGGAGTCACAGTCCACCTCACCTTCCTAGGATGCCCTCCAACACTGTGCTGATCTCTAAACCCACTGTGGGGGCAGCTCGGGTTCTATCCTACTCCTTTGTGTTCTTGCCTCCAATGTCCACAGCTATCAGAACTAATGCATCTTCTTTTTTGGGAGCTCTCAATGACCTTTTATATATTCCATAGACACAGAGTCAGCCCAGTTGATCATGTGGATTTAATCTGCAGCTTGTACACCTGGTGGGAAGGTTTTGGGTTTTCTTCCTTGGTCACACTGCCCCTGGGTTTCAACTGTGGTTTTATTTCCACCTCCACATGTGGGTCATCCACTGGGGTTTACTCCTGAGGCTGCCCTGGAGGATTTGGGTTTGCCCCTGTGAGGGCCAGGTGTGGAGGTGGTGCAGCTGCTTGGGTTGTAGGGTTTCTGGCAGCACCAGGTACTCAGGGAGTTGGCAGCAAGGGAAGCAGGAAATACAGTGCTCTAGAAGGATCTGCAACCAGTATTGGCCAATATGTTCCACTATTCTTGTCTGGAGAACCCCTCCCTACCCCAAACAGAGAAGCCTGGTAGGCCACAATCTACAGGATTGCAAAGAGTCAGACACTACTGAAGTGACCCTGCATGCATAGACACAAGACATTTTTGCCTGTGGCAGCTCTGCCCCAGTTAGAGTTGAGCATGAAGGTGGCACAGCTGCTTGGCTTGCAGGGACCAAGACTGCTTCCACCACAGGAATTATGGCCCAATCAGAGTCTTTTTTTCCAGCCTCTTGTAGCTGGCAATCAGAAGGCCTCTTTTTCTACATAGCTCCACCCGTTCAAGCACTTAGAGGGCTCCCTTGCCTGGGATCCTACTCTGTTGTTCAACATGTCAGACACATAGAGGGGCCTCCTGGCTGGAGTCCTACTCTTTAGATCAGCATGTCAGGCACTTAAAGGGGCACCCTGGGTGGGGTCCTACTCAATGCATCAGGCATTTGATTGGCCAGCCTCTCTATTGTTCAGCTGCCAATGCTACCATGTATGGGGAGAGAGGCTATGGTGATGGCTCCACCCCCCTACACATGACTCAGCAGTATCACCTTGCTTCCAAGGCTGCCCGGCTTTCCTCTACAGGCATTTCCCACCAAAATCTCCTCCCTCGCATCTCCTGGATCAGTCTCTCCACAGTCAACAGCAGCCCTCGCCCTGGGATTGCTCCACAATCTCTAAACTCCAACTCCCAGCTGCTGCACCTTCCAAGGGATCTAAGTCCCTGTCTGGGGGTATGTATGGCTGCAGCAAGGATTGTCTGATTCTCATTCCATTTAGGCTGCCACAGATCAACTGTTTCACTCAGCCTTAAATGTTTCTTCTCTCTGACAATTGCCCCGATGTGGGGATCAGACCCCTGCTTCAGCTCCCCCACCCACTCAGGGCAGGTCCAGTCCTACTAACACTAATGTTTTCCCCTAGTTCCTTCATCCTACCGACTTTTGCATGGTTCTATATATTCTTTCCACTGGTCAGTTACTCCCCGTCCACCCTCAGCTGGTGCTCTGCACGCACTTCTGTGACTGAAAGTGTATTCCTGATGTATCCATGGAGAGAGGTGCTCCATGTCCACCTACTCCTCCGCCCTCCTGTTCTCCCCTTTTTTCTTTTTATTCTTTCCAATCTCTTGCTCTTTTCCTGTAGGATCACTTCTGAAATAAATCACTCATATAGAAGCTCTCATTAACGCTCTGCCTTCTGGGAAAAGCCTAGGAGAACGCAGGGGAACTATAGGCCTTTGATTTTGTGTAACCTAACTTCCTTGATTGGTTCTATGTTAAAAAGAGAATTCTAGGTACTACCAACTCCAAAATTAATAGTTGAACCAAAATACTTTAGGGAAGGAAGTGAATACCGTGTGTTCCAATTTTGAAGGAAACTAGAATGAGTGGAGCCCAAATTTCAACTGCTCACATCCCACACCCCAGAGCTGTAAGAACATTTTAGGATTATATTCTTTCCATCCCTCCTAATTAGAGCTCTGTGCAGGAAAAAAAAGGCGGTGGGGTGGGGGCAGAAAACACCTCTGCCCACATGTTTTACCAGCCCAGACTCAGCCTTCAGGCAGATTCACATTTCAGTTATGTAGGCCTCCAACTGAGGCTTCCATTCATGTGCTCTTTTCTACTTTCATCATGAAATTCAGCTTCCCTTCCTTAGTGTAATCATTCCACGAGAACATGCTAGGAATTTCCCATCCCTTTGACTTTTTGTGGCATCAGGACACACATGGCCTGGTCACCGACAGCCACATTGCCACTGGCATCTTCCTCATACTGCACACTCATGTCAAGAGCCATGCCTCCTGTCTTATTTGCCAGGATATTATGTATTGGCCTGCCCTGGTGGCTCAGTCAGTTCAGAATCTGTCTGTAATGCAGGAGACCGGGTTTGATCCTTGGGTCAGGAAGATCCCCTGGAGAAGGGAATGGCAACCCACTCCAGTATTCTTGTCTGGAGAATCCCATGGACAGAGGAGCCTGGCAAGCTACAAGTCACAGAGAGTCGAACACAACTCAGTGACTAAGCATACCACAGCAAGCACTGGCTTTGGGAGTGAGCCACAGTCTAACATCTGGACACTTTCTATTTACATTACCCTAAGAGGGAAAAATATTCCCCAAACCCTCATTCTTTATTTAAGTGATTAGAAGTTAGCTTATTTTTCAAAAATATAGGGGTCAGCCATATGACTGGACTGCACTATGAAATTACTCACAAGAAGTTGGAGAGCTGGCCATTCAGTGTTTGTCGCCAATTATGTGCTTCAGAGGAAGTCTTCATGTGAAGGCTTTTGATTTCAATATGATCCCAATTTTCAGAAAGAACTTAAAAATTTTGACTATTGTATCTTGTCTGATGTTATTTTAAAAATGGAGCTTCATTTAAACTTAATTCAGTGTAAGCTCATTCCCTCTTTAAGGTATGGTGGAGCTTAAGAACAAAAATAAATATCAGACAAAAATGGGTGCAGCAACTGCAGTCACTGTATTTGATACCTTTTAAAAACAGTGTGGAGATTCCTTAAAAAATTGCAAATAGAACTGCCTTATGACCCAGCAATCCCACTGCTGGGCATACACACTGAGGAAACCAGAATTGAAAGAGACACATGTACCCCAATGTTCACTGCAGCACTGTTTATAATAGCCAGGACATGGAAGCAACCTAGATGTCCATCAGCTGATGAATGGATAAGAAAGCTGTGGTACATATACACAATGGAGTACTACTCAGCCCTTAAAAAGAATAAATTTGACTCAGTTCTAATGAGATGGATGAAATTGGAACCGATTATACAGAGTGAAGTAAGCCAGAAAGAAAAACACCAATACAGTATACTGACACATATATATGGAATTTAGAAGATAGTAATGATGACCCTATATGTGAGACAACAAAAGAGACACAGAGGTATAGAACGGACTTTTGGACTCTGAGGGAGAGGGAAAGGGTGGGATGGTTTGGGAGAATGGCATTGAAACATGTATACTATCTTGTAAGAAATGAAGCGCCAGTCTATGTTCAATGCAGGATGCAGGATGCATGGGGCTAGTGCACAGGATGATTCAGGGAGATGATGTGGGGTGGGAGGTGGCAGGGGGCTTCGGCATTGGGAGATTGTGTTCACCTGTGGCTGATTCATGTCAATGTATGGCAAAACAAATATAGTATTGTAATTAAAAATAAATAAATAAAAATTAAAGTAAATAATTAAAATAAAAATTAAAATTAAAAATTAAAAAAATAAATTAAAATTAAATAAAAATTAAAAAAAAGTCAGTTCAAGTAAAAAATAAAATAAAATAAAATATTAGACAAGTGCTGTGCCATGTTAAGTTATTTCAGTCGTGTTCAACTCTGTGTGACCCTTTGGACTGTAGTCCGCTAGGCTCATCTGTCCATGAGATTCTCCAGGCAAGAATACTAGAGTGGGTTGCCACGACCTCCTTCAGGAGATCTTCATAACCCAGAGACTGAACCCAAAGCTCCTGTGGGTCCCACATTTTATGTGGATTCTTTACCCCCGAGCCACTGGAGAAGCCCAGTAAACAAGTAGGAAATCATAACTTTTAGTTGATGGCAGTTTATTTGTGGGTGTGTCAGGAGTGAACAAAAGCACTCTTCACCTGATTTTTGAACAAGTGAAATGATAGGTTTTGAGATTTATATTCAAGACAAGTATAATCGTATACACTATTCCTATGTAAATAAAAAATTGGGGGAAAACTTTTGCTTTTTTTTGAAGCTACCACTAGATGGTATGCAAATACTCTTTCTTCAATGCTGGTTCTATTATTTTTCAGATAGTTAGAATATGGGAGGGAATTTTTATGTGATGTTCCAATTTAATTTTATTCTTATCTTTGAGACTGAGCGTAGGCAGAGGGATGCTGCTGAAATCAGGAATTTTTCATGAACTATTGTCAGCTCTATAGGATGAGTTTTATTTCCCTAAATGTTAATCATGATACTTTGACTTTCTTACACTTTACATTTTCTCATACCATTTCTCCAGTGTACCTAAGAACTATTAAATAATAGAATTTAAGGATTTTCTACAAGTAAACTTTACATATAGAACTTCTTTGGACTTGAAAAATTAAAGATATTTTACATTGGTGATTTTTAAGATTTACTTAAGGGTTAAAAAAAAAAAAAAAACCTGCATGGTTACCAAATACAAATTTCACCTCATGCTAGGGAAAAAGAAAGAATGTATTTTTCATATAAATTATCTAATATTTTTAATAGCTAAAATTAAGTTCTAATTTGGCCTATCTAAATATCTACATCTTTCAGTATATGTGAGAATACTAAAGTGAAGTGAACTGAAGTCGCTCAGTGTGTCCGACTCTTTTCGACCCCATGCACTGTAGCCTACCAGGCTCCTCCGTCCATGGGATTTTCCAGGTAAGAGTACTGGAGTGGTTGCCGTTTCCATCTCCAGGGGAAATTCCCGACCCAGGGATCGAATCCAGGTCTCCCGCATAGTAGGCAGACGCTTTACCATCTGAGCCACCAGGGAAGCCCAATCAGAATTGAGATTCTGATCTGTTTTCTTGTAACTTATAAACAACATTAGGCTGCAGTTCCCAATGAGGTAATGACATTCATCATCATATAACAATTTTATGATGCTGCTGCTGCTGCTAAGTCTCTTCAGTCGTGTCCTACTCTGTGCGACCCCCACAGATGGCAGCCTGTTGGGCTCCGCCATCCCTGCGATTCTCCAGGCAAGAACACTGGAGTTTCTTGCCATTTCCTTCTCCAGTGCATGAAAGTGAAAAGTGAAAGTGAAGTCTCTCAGTTGTGTCTGACTCAGCGACCCCATGGACTGCAGCCCACCAGGCTCCTCCGTCCATGGGAGTTTCCAGGCAAGAGTACTGGAGTGGGATGCCAGTGCCTTCTCCAATTTTATGATGAGTCCAGGTCTTTCCAAAAAATTATTATTTGAAGCACCAATCAACTCCAGCTTATAGTATTAGATAGCATGTTCACTATTCCAACTTCATTATTCCTGCTGTAACTCAAAAATACTTCTGAACAAAAGCCGCCTACAAGATTTCCCACTCAATGGTTTCCAGTTTGGCAGTCACGGCCTTCCTGCCATTCTTCTGGATGGGCGATTAATGAAAGACCAGTAAGTGTAGGAAGGAAAATGAAGGTGAGGTGAGAGGGCCATAAGCATCACTGACTCAGCTGTCAATGTTTAAAATGAATCTTTTCTCAGAATATGTAGCACAGTCCTTTGCATTAGTTCCAGAGATTTCAGAGATAAAGTGCATCTGATCTCAGTATATTATTTAGTTGATACAACTACATATACCTACACGACTATACATATCATAAATGTAAAAAGTCATCCATACACATAACCATGTAAATAGTAAGGAATTGCCTTATATCTCAAATTATCCAAATTTTGCTGACTGATCATTTTCAGATAATTGAGATGTCATCATCTGAACTTCATGTTCATCAATTTTATTCCTCTTATTGCTCCATTTTTTCTCTAAATCTTTGTCCTTTGAATCTCATACTGGCTTTCTCTGTTTTTGTTCTGAATCACAGAGTAATCCCAGAGGAACAGAAGACCCACTAGTAATCATACCCTTACTCTAAGTTCTAACTCACTGATTTCACACATACACTATTTGTGGATGAACTAACCTCTAGCTTCATTGAAATGGAAAATTGTGGATCTATTCTCATTGATCTGTTTTCATATTTTCTGAAAGATTATTGCAGGAGAAAGTGTAGCAATCTTTGTAATCCATAATCATTTGCTCTTGCTCTCATCATTTCCTGACATCAGAAAGCTGTGATCCTTTATCTAGTTCTGAACTGTTATTTCTCTTGAGCAACTCCTTCTTCTTTAATACATAATATTTCTTCTCTTAAGACAACAAAGAAACAAAAACTAGTGAATCTTTCCTTTTCCCTCCACACTTATACCTAGTTACTAATTTTTATCTTTTATTTCACTGAAAAATGTGTTAATATTCCAACATTTTAATTCTTATTTTCATCAGCTGTAACCTCTGCAATTTTACATCTGACCTTATTCTTCTGAAAAATGCTCACTTTCCAATATTCTATTTATTGCTACTCTAGTGACATTTCTTACCTGCCTAGACTGGGGACTACATTTATTTTTTCAACCAAACTTTCCTTTTGTGAAACTCCCTTGTGCTATGAACTTAGTGATCACGCCCTTGATGTGGCTTCCAGCATTCTGATAGCATATCCATTTATTCTAGGTCATCAGCATTTCTGTTTTCTTCTTAATTATAAACATTTCTCAGGGCTCACTGCATCCTAATCCTTTACTCTTCTATTTATTTTCCACTTATTTACTTTTTTATTCACCCTTTCCTTTTTACAGCTATCATACCAGTCTACTCATATACCATTACTAAATCTGTTATACTTTCTTGAGGTATCATTACAGAAGAGCTAATTAGCAAACATAAAAAGAATGCTGGGGTTATAAAATTGTTTTGTAACCACATAAAATTATGTATATAAACCATGTAATCTTAGCAAAGATTTGTTCAGGCAAGAATCACCAGTGAATGCTAAACCTAGAAGAAAATTTTGATATTTACCTTATCTTATCTTTCCAAATATTGATTACCTTAAACTGTCCTTCCAAATTTTGATTAATAGCAGGAGCAAGTAAGCATCATATTAGATGAGTGATAACATTAACATCACAAAAGATTAGGGTTAGGGTTACCAGATGTTATGCCCAAGTACAACATCACTTAAGCCATCACTTCAGATTCCTTAGCGATGAATTGAAGTGGTGCCTTCTGAATTCAAGGACTCAGTACTGTGCCTGAATCCTTGTAAGCATTCAGTAAGTGTTAATTTCTTCTTTCAAATTCTTCCATACTATGTCTTCATACAACATTGCTCTTTATCTTATTGCTCTTCATTATGTCCTCTTCACTCCAGTCATGTGTGTATCTTCTTTCTCCAGCCAGGTTGTCAGGTAGCATTTAGTACTGTGTCTCACATACAGTAGATATTAATAAATGTTTGTTGTTGCCACTGGTGTTTGATTACTGTATGCACTATTGTATTTGATAAATTGGACAAGAAGGGACTCTTCTAAGTTATACAGTCTGTTGCTATAGATACCACATTTTCCTCTAGATTTTCATTTTTTACTTCTCTACTTCTCTCTGTGGTATCAGCAAATTATTTTCATCACATCTTTTTAACTTGATTTAGCTACATAACAAGAAATGCAATGATTTAATTTAAAAGACAATCTAAATTCAATATTTATAAACAATTTCTTTCAAAATAAAGTTTATTTGTTAATAACTAAATATATCCAGAAGAAATATGTATTGATTATGCTGTGGTGCTTCAACATAAGGCTACACTAAATTTTAAAGGAGTTCTTACCTAATATCGGCTAAAGAAGTTAAGACTGCATACATGATGCAGTCTATTTAAATATTTTAAAATCTCATCAATTACATTAAAATTGTATTGAAAAACCATGTTTATTGATTATACAGAGAAAACAAAGTAATTATAGATTTTAAACTAAAGTTATTTTCCCACTGGGTCTAAGAAATAATTAAGGAGTTAAGGTTTAATGCATCATTTAATTTCACTAAATCACATTAGAAGTTCATCCTTTACATTAGAATGTGTTTGTCAAATAAGGATCTTTGATTTAAAGACCAATAAGAAATATTGTTTTAGTTTTTATTATCTATTATAGTTAGCATAGAGTTTGTGCTCTTTAAAGAATATTATGATTTGTCTATATTATATCATGAAAAAGGAAAAGGAAAATTCATTCAATACAAATAAAATGGAATCAGATTCATTTAATATTTTGTGTAATTTTCTCAATTGATTGCTTAGTAATTTTGTGATCTTTGTATAGTGATTTAAATTTTTAGCTGAGTCAAAGGTTTTTAAGCTTTTTCTTAGGCAACCTTAGTGAACATAGTAAGATAATAAATCTTTCAGAGATTAGATACATATTCTTCAATTAGAAAATATTGCACTAGACTTGAATTCTCTGCATATACATGTAAAAGCAACCACCTCATTTGGTTAAAAAATTAGAAAAAGAAATTAGCTTCATGACATCCCAATCCATAACATTTTATAGCTTGTTTTAAAAATCAGAGTAGTATTGAATTCTTGCAGTAAAAAGCATTGACTAGCAAATAGGACAATTTTGTTTATTTTCTTTCTTTCTTAGTATTTAAAACACAATGGTATACAGCTTCCTGGTGGCTCAGAGGTTAAAGCATTTGCCTGCAATGCAGGAGACCTGGGTTCAATCCCTGGGTTGGGAAGATCCCCTGGAGAAGGAAATGGCAGCCTGGTGGGCTACAGTCCACAGAGTCGCAAATAGTTGGACACGACTGAGCGACTTCACTTCACTTCACTTCAGGGAAACAACATAACACTATTCTTTGTTAAACTTACCTCTAGCTTCCATAGCTATCAGCAACCAATAAAAATTTTAAATGTATATAAATAATATATTCACCAAGTCTGGAGGGTAAAAGAAGTACTATTTACCATATTCTATATCAATAAATTAATAATATATAAATGTAAATAATCTTACATACATCAATTTTCACTATTTACTATATTTGACAAGTAAGAAAATATACTTGTAATATCTTTATTTGACAAATGAGAAAGTAGAGATGGCAGAGGTAAAGTAATTTGGCCAAGGTTATGAAGCAAGTATAAGCAGAACCAGAATTCAAAAATAGATCTGTCTGGGTTTAAAGTCTGTAGTTTTGTCTGGTATGCATATTGCCTTCATGGATATGTTTATATTTCAAGTGTGAAGGTCAAGCATGTTTTTTGTTTCTGTTCCTCTCATCATTGTTTAAGTTGCTAAGTTGTGTCCAACTCTTTGCAACCCCAAGGACTGTAGCCCACCAGGCTCCTCTGCCCATGGAATTTCTCAGGCAAGAATACTGGATGGGTTGTGGTTACCTTCCCCAGGGGATCTTTCCAACTCCAGGATCAAACCCAGGTCTCTTGCATTGGCAGGCAGGTTCTTTACAACTAGTGCCACTTGGGAAGCCCTGTTTTCCTTTGAACATGAATATATTTTACTTTCTTCTCATCAGAAAATTGGTCAAGAAAAATATGAGACGTTTCACATAGTATATCCTCTTCTGACCCTATATTTCATAGAAAGAAATCATGGATGTCTGTTAATTGGGCTTCCCTGATGGCTCAGACATTAAAGAATCTGCCTGCAATCCAAGAGACTTGGGTTCGATCCCTGGGTTGGGAAGATCCTGTGGAGAAAGGAATGGCTACATCTTGATACTAATTATTTCCATTTTAAAGTGAGGAAAATAATTGTTGTTGGTGTTCAGTCTCTCATTTGTGTCTGACTCTTTGTGACCCCATGGACTGCAGCATACCAGTCTTCCGTGTCCTTCATCATCTCCTGGAGTTTGCTCAAACTCATGTCCACTGAGTCAGTCATACCATCCAACCATCCCATCCCCTGTTGTCCCCTTCTCCTCTGCCTTCGATCTTTCCCAGCATTAGGGTCTTTTCCAGGAGTCAGCTCTTCTCATCAGGTAAGCAAAGCATCAGTCCTTCCAATGAATATTTGGGGTTGATTTCCTTTAAGATTATTGGTTTGATCTCCTTACTGTCCAAAGGACTCTCAACACCACACTTCAAAGGCCCTCAAAAGTTGTGGTAAGTATTAAATGAGATAAGACATCAATGAAGTTATATGTAAGAAGTTACTCGTGTGTTCTACAAATGTGAGCATTGCTTTTACATTTCTCCGTGCTTTTTATGAGTGTTCAGTTGTGACCTGAAAAACGAGCTTCAACTTTGGATAAATAGTGCCACAAATTAATTCTTAAGTGTGGTACACTAAAAAGTTCCACATTTTCCATGCAATATAAGGCAGATATGAATAATTTTAAGGAATTCTAACTGGTATTCTGATACTCTGATACACTGACTGGCTTAGATCCTCTGGGAAACTAAACATTTAATGTAATAATTGATTAGAATTTAAGTTTGTGTGTGTGTGTATGTGCGTCCCTTTGATTTGAAAGTAGGTATATCTATATCTATCTATCCCTATATATGTTTTTAAATGGATATTATATGAGTCAGCTGCATGCTTGCCTACCATAATAAATAACTTGCAAGGTGACTGGTTCATGCATCCTTTTTCTGATACTGTAGACTGCCATGTATCCCTATGGAAGGCCCTTCTGGGCAAGAATACAAGTAATACTTTAAAATTTTTTTCAACAGAGTGCCAATTCTACACCTGCACATCTGGTACCTAAAGCATAGATCTCTCTAACAAATTACATGAACATAATCACTTTAGGCTGTTGTCACAGAATTCAATTGTGAATTGATTGTGATTTAATACTTGCCAAATGTTCACTTGAGCTGGAATATTTTACAGGTGGTACAGGTATTCATTAGGTATTCATTCCTCTGAACTCCCTAAGTTTTTCACTTTTCCCTGTATTATATTAAGCCATCACAAAGTAATATTGGATCTGTTTAAACATTTAAGCTTCTCATAAAAGACTTGAAATTGGGAATAGAGGCCCTACTCATATGGTTATAGAGTGCCACATACAGATTATTTTTCTTCCTTCAGGAAAAATAAGTTTTTTACCCTGACATGTAAAGAACTTGGAATCCTTACTCCTTTTCTCACAAGGGAAAAAGATATTAAAAATCAACACTTAGAGGCCCAGTTATAGGCCCTCCCACTTTCATTATTTTTAACTTCTAGAACTCTACCAGATTCTCACCATGGATTGGAGGAAAGTCTTCCTGTGCTTACGGCCGGAGGAGAGGATAAGTAACAATTTTTGAGATCCACCTGGAACATTCTGATGTCTCTGATGGACAAAGGTCCATCCTTAGAGGGAACTACCAGAGCCCTACTTGAGCTGGGAGAAGGGCAATAAGGTAACTCCAGCCCCCTCAAGCCTTCCTGTCTCATATAAGCCAAGAAATAAAAAGGCTAAGAAACTACTCTGAAGGTCATAATCCAGAGATTCTGCCCTCCCCTTCTTCCAGATGAAGATTTTATTTTAGGACTATAAAATGCCTCCCTTTCCCAATACTTCACATCATGTCATCAGGGCGCTTCTATTCTTGTAGAAGACTACCACATAAGAAAGTTGTAAGACACAGACTTCCTTTAAGAAGTTCCTAGGGAAATCCAAACACAATAGAGTAAACACATATGAGGAACCTAGAGGAACTGAAAGCCCTGACACCTATGGCAAACATGAGATACAGCCTAAGTCCTATACAGATAAACATGAAACCATTAACTAAAGGCCTGCTTTACCTCAGTTCCTATTAAACAATTTGTTGTGTCCAATAATCAACAGAAAATTACAAGTCATGCTACCAGGCAAGTAAATAAGCAGTCTGAAGAAACAAAGCCAACATCAGATCAGACTCAGATATGGCAGATATTTTGGAGTTATCAGAACAGGAATTTAGAGCAATTCATATGCTAAGGGATCTAATGGAAAAAAATGGACAATATACAAAAACAGATGGTTAATCTAAGCAGAGAGGTGGAAACTCCAATAATCAAAAAGAAATGCTAGAAATAAAACACACTGTAACAGAAATGAAGAATGCCTTTGATGAACTAATCAATACAGTAGACTGGAAATAGACAAGTGAAAACTAGTAAAGTTGGAAATAATGTCAATAAAAATGTCTAAAACACGTCTGAAAGTTCAAACAGAAAAAAATGAATTAAAATAAAAAGGAATAAAATATCCAAGAAAACTGGAGCAATTACAAAGAGAATGGAATTGGGATTACCAATAGAAGAAGAAGAAAGAGAGAAAGGAGCAAGAGAAATATCTGAAGGCATACTGGCTGAGAATTTTCCAAAATTAATGACATACGTTAAAACACAGATCCAGGTACTCAGAGAACCCCAGCAGGATAAATACCAAAAGTGTACACCTAAGTATATAATACTCAAACATCAGAAAGCCAACCACAAAGAGAAAATCTTGATAAAAGATGGGGTAAGAGGGAAACATGCCTATAGAGGAACAAGGATAAGAATTACATTGGAATTTTCACACTGTTCTCCATAGTGGCTGTACTAGTTTGCATTCCCACCAACAGTGTAAGAGGGTTCCCTTTTCTCCACATCCTCTCCAGCATTTATTGCTTGTAGACTTTTGGATCGCAGCCATTCTGACTGGTGTGAAATGGTACTTATTGTGGTTTTGATTTGCTTTTCTCTGATAATAAGTGATGTTGAGCATCTTTTCATGTGTTTGTTAGCCATCCGTATGTCTTCTTTGGAGAAATGTCTGTTTAGTTCTTTGGCCCATTTTTGATTGGATCGTTTATTTTCCTGGGATTGAGCTGCAGCAGTTGCTTGTATATCTTTTTAGATTAACCCTTTGTCAGTTGCTTCCTTTGCTATTATTTTCTCCCATTCTGAAGGCTGTCTTTTCACCTTGCTTATAGTTCCTTTGTTGTGCAGAAGCTTTTAAGTTTAATTAGGTCCTATTTGTTTATTTTTGTTTTTATTTCCACTATTCTTGGAAGTGGGTCATAGAGGATCTGCTGTGATGTATGTCAGAGAGTGTTTTGCCTATGTTTTCCTCTAGGAGTTTTATAGTTTCTGGTCTTACATTTAGATCTTTAATCCATTTTGAGTTTATTTTTGTGTGTGGTGTTAGAAAGTGTTCTAGTTTCATTCTTTTACCAGTGGTTGACCAGTTTTCCCAGCACCACTTGTTAAAGAGATTGTCTTTAATCCATTATATATTCTTGCCTCCTTTGTCAAAGATAAAGTGTAGAACTGCCTTATGACCCAGCAATCCCACTGCTGGGCATACACACCGAGGAAACCATAATTGAAAGAGACATGTGTACCCCAGTGTTCATCACAGCACTGTTTAAAATAACCAGGACATGGAAGCAACCTCGATGTCCATCAGCAGACTAGTGGACAGAAAGCTGTGGTACATATACACAATGGAATATTACTCAGCCATTAAAAAGAATACATTTGAATCAGTTCTAATGAGGTGGATGAAATTGGAGCCATGTAAGGATGTGAGAGTTGGACTATGAAGAAGGCTGAGTGCCGAAGAATTGATGCTTTTGAACTGTGGTGTTGGAGAAGACTCTTGAGAGTCCCTTGGACTGCAAAGAGATCAATCAGTCCATTCTGAAGGAGATCAGTTCTGAGATTTCTTTGGAAGGAATGATGCTAAAGCTGAAACTCCAGTACTTTGGCCACTTCATGTGAAGAGTTGACTCACTGGAAAAGACTTTGATGCTGAGAGGGATTGGGGGCAGGAGGAGAAGGGGACGACCGAGGATGAGATGGCTGGATGGCATCACTGACTCGATGGACGTGAATCTGAGTGAACTCTGGGAGTTGGTGATGGACAGGGAGGCCTGGCGTGCTGCGATTCATGGGGTCGCAAAGAGTCAGACACAACTGAGCGACTGAACTGAACTGAACTGATACAGAGTGAAGTAAGCCAGAAAGGAAAACACCAATACAGTATACTAACGCATATATATGGAATTTAGAAAGATGGTAATGATCACCCTGTATGCGAGACAGCAAAAGAGACACAGATGTACAGTCTTTTGGACTCTGTGGGAGTGAGAGAGGATGGGATGATTTGGGAAAATGGCATTGAAACATGTATAATATCATATATGAAATGAATCACCAGTCCAGGTTCGATGCATGATACTGGATGCTTGGGGCTGGTGCACTGGGATGACCCAGAGGGATGGTATGGGGAGGGAGGGTGGGAGAGGGGTTCAGGATGGGAAACGTGTGTATACCTGTGGCAGATTCATGTTGATGTATGGCAAAAACAATACAATATTATAACGTAATTAACTTCCAATTAAAATAAATAAATTTACATTAAAAAACTAAATAAAACTCACAGCCACAATTTTAAAATAAATAAATAAAAATGCTTGGCCAAACCCTTAAAAAAAAGAAGAATTACATTAAAGTTTTATTCAGAAACCATGCAAGCAAGAAGAGAGTAGAGTGAAATATTTAAAGGCTGGAAAAAAAAAAAATAGTTCACCTATCCTGAATTTAGTATCCAGTGAAATTGTCCTTCAAAACTGAAGGAGAAATAAAGACTTCCTCAGACAAACAAAAATTATAGAATCTGTTGTCAGTAGACTTGCCATACAAGGAATGTTAAGAGAAATTCTTTTGGTGGTATAGACAGAGACTCAGATTTGCATGAAGGAAAGAAAAGCATTAAAGAAGGAGTAAATGACAGTTTAAAAAACTTTTTAAAATTCTTAACTAATTTAAAAGATAACTTCAAAATTATATAGCAACAATGTATGGGATAATTATATTTTATGAATAAGCAAGACACATAACAGCAATGTTGTAAAGGATGGAAGAGAGAAGACTCTGTTTTACTCTGCTACCCATGAAGTTGTATAGAGTTCTTTGAAAGTGGACTTAGATAGTTGCAGAAGTCTACTACAAACCTTAAGGCAGTCATACACTATACACACAAAAAATGAACGTGAAAGGATAACATCAAAGTTTGTGAGATGCAGCAAAAGCAGTGCTTAGAGGAAATTTGAAAGCATTGAGTTCATATACTAAAACTGAAATAAGATATAAAATCAATCATCTAAATTACTGCCTTAAGAAACAAGAGAATGAAGACCAATGTAAGCCTAAAACAAGAAAAGAAATAAAAATTAGAGCATAAGCTAATGGAATTGAAACATGAATATTATAAATAAAACCACAAGCTAGTTCTTTATAGATAACAGTAGAATTGATAAATCTCTACCCAGGCTAATGAAGGAAAAATAGACTAACCGCTGTTATCAGAAATATAGGAAGGCCCATTGCTACTAATTCTGTGATATTAAAGTATAATAAAAAAATAATGAGCAACTCTGTGCCCACAAATGTGACAACTCAGATGAACCAATTCTTTGAAAGACATCTACCAAAATTACACAAATAGATAGACCATCTGAACAGGCCTATGTCTATGAAACGAAGTGAATTAACAGCCAACAATCTTACCAAAAAGATAGTATAAGGCCTAGTTGGTGTCTCTGATGAATTCTGCCAAAGATTTTTTTTTCCAAAAGAAAGGCAGACTGCAACATACAACACCTCATTTGAGTGTGTCCAAAGTCTTGTATGCTTGACTTCCCTGTGTTCTCCTACAAATATATGTTGAGAGCTTATTTGGTCTACCAAACATTTGAGAAAGAAATGATATGTATTATCTATAACATTATCCAGAGAATTGAAGCAGAGTGTATACTACATAACTCATTCTATGAGATGGATGATAGAGGATGAGATGGTTGGATGGCATCACCGACTTGATGGACATGAATTTGAACAAGCTCTGGGAGTTGGTGATGGACAGGGAAGCCTGGTGTGTTGCAGTCCACAGGTCGCAAAAAGTTGAACACGAGTTTCTATTTTCCCCCTTTTTCCTCCACATGTTCCTTTCAGAGAAGTTAGAAAATATAAGTAAAAATATTTTAATTACCCATACCACCATTTTAAAATAACCACTGTTAATATTTTTATGGCTATACTTATTGACTTTTCTTATGTTCACATCTTAGCTTCATCATTTAGTATCTGATCTTGGACAGGTAACTCAACCTTTCTGGGAGTTTTATCTTCAAAATGATGATAATGATAATAATTTTCTTCATTGAACTGCTATGAAGTTTAAATGAAATAGTGCATTTTAAGTATTTAGAATAGTGCCTGGTACTAGCTTATAAACTTAAATGTGCTCATAACCTTTGATATGCTGATTATCCTTCTAGATATTTATTTATATCAGTTCTGCCACCCTCCCTATAATACACAAATATTGAAAACAATCTGGATATCCAGAAACAACAGAGTAAAAAAAAATGTGATGAAGACTACCCAGCATGAAAAAGCACAAACTCGTCATAAGCTCAACAATATGGCTAATCTCTAAAGCATTTTTGCTAAGTGGAAGGAGTTAGAGGCAAAGGACTACATAATATGTAATCCCATTTCTATGAAGTTTAAGAAGGACCAAAACTAAAATGGTGAAATCAGAAGAGTAGTTACATTTGGGGATGGGGTTAGACTAGAAATGGCATGAAGAAAATTACTGGGCTGTATTTCAGTTGCAGTGATAATTATATAGATGTGTACGTTTGACATAATTCTTCTGATTCCACTCCTAAAATTGGTTCTTTAGTTTTGTGTGAGAATTGTCCCTCAATTTTTAAAAAGTCTTCATTCTCACATAATACTTGACTGTCATGCTGTCTCCAGCCGTATGTCTGTCCTTGCCATATCCAATTAACAGCTTGTGGAAATCACTCTGTTCTCTTCATCTGCACTGCCACCTCATATATTCAGACTACTATTTTTCTCTCATAATTTATCCAGCTATCTCTTAATTAAGATCATTGCCCTCAACTTAGCTGAATGGGATTTTTTTTTTTAAATGTAAAACAAATCACATCAGGTTATTACTAAAAATTCTCCAAGGACTGTCAAATCTTGAGACAAGTTTCGATCTCTTTCTGTGTCTTTCTGGGGACCATTTGACCTGGGCCCCCACATCCCACTTTACTCTCATCTTCCGGTATTCATCCACTAGAATGTTCAGTCCCAGATATTAGAAATGTTTTTAGTTTAATTTCAAACTCCTTGTCCCTCCTTTTTTTTTTTTTTTAAACGAGGAGCTTCTGTAGGATAGGAAGCACAGTGTATACCTTGCTCTAAGGCAGAATGGGAAAAGAAATAACCAGGGTCAGCTGGAGTCAATCCTGTTTCTTGATTCCAGTTCTTTCCCCATGCTTTTTCTTTGACATGGAGCAATTCTATTTTCCTCTTACTTGGCTAGTCCTACTAGATCATCTGGTTTAAACTTAATTCACTTTTTGTTCTAGGAAGCTGTCACCAACAACATATTCTGTTCAGGACATAAATGCTACCATATTCTCCTATTCTTCTCATTGTGTACTTAATTACTTATTTGCCCATATCTATTTTTAGACTCTATAAATATATGATTTGAAGGATCATATCTGTCTTGTTTACACTAACATCCACAACATTTGCAACAATCCCTGGTCCACAGTTGGGTCTCAGTAAATATATAATTATTACTGTCATTAAATAATTGAATATATAAATGAATGATGAGCAAAATACAGAATGAATGAATGTTATATTCTTGCCCTTTTTAAAACAGAAACTCTATAAAATAGCCACTTAAAGATTAGTTGGATAACATTTGTAAAACTATACTAAAAAGTTTCACACACAAAAGTTTCATGGATGCTTAAGTTTGGCAACATTTGTGTTAGTTGTTAACAAAAACTCCTGCCCAGTATAGGGCAAAATGAGTGAGCGAATAAAACTCAGTTGTGTCCAGCTCTTTGTGACCCCATGGACTTTAGCCCACCAGACTGCTCTGTCTATGGAATTCTCCAGGCAAGAATATTGGAGTGGCTTTCCAAGCCCTCCTCCAGGGAATCTTCCCAACCTAAGGATTAAACCTGATCTCCAGCATTGTAAGCAGATTCTTAACTGCTTGAGCCACCAGGCAAACCCATAGGACAAAATAGTCATGACAATTTCTACTAATAATCTCTGATATATTAAATATATTGTGAGAAGGTTAAAACTGGCCTGTTCTTATGTAAATAAGACATAGGTTCTCCTATTACAATAGGTGTTAAATAGTTTAAAAGGAAAATAAACAGTTTATAAGTCAGTTTCCCAAATGAAACTCAAAGGAAGCAACATAGTTAATATCCTCTTATAAACCATGTCAGTTTTTAATTAAAATAAAATTCTCAGTAGGTAGTTTGGGATATAATTCATGGCACTTCTCCAGGTAACACAAGGAATCACAAATATCTGATGATAACTATCTAAATTATTTCTTGTAAATATATAGCCATATTATGATTTCTTATTGCTTATTAAACCCTCACTATTGCCCTGGTTGAAGCCTGGAAAAACCATCAGGCGTAAAAACATTTGATAGATAAAGTTTTAAAATAGTTAAATTTTCTTTTTGCTATCTAAATGTTTTCAAATTATTTTTATTGCAATAGGTTATAATGCTATTAGCCACCACTTACCACATGATTATATATCAGCTAATGTTCCGTTCCTGAGCACTGAGAGGTTTTGTTTCATCTTTATGAAAATGAATGCTAGAAATATGTCTATAATTTATTATTGGAAAATGAACATATCATTCAAAAGCATACTGACTACATTTCTGATCATTTAAAATGATAGATATGCTGTGTACATGTTGGAAACCCCAGGCAGATTCCTCACCAAAATGTTGACAATGACTATGTATTACTTTAAAAATAATATTTGCAGTGTTACAAAAGGCATTTTATGATGATCACACATGACTTTATTCCACAGTAAAACCTCTTTTCTCTACACATATCTTCACTTTGAAGAGATATAATAGACCTTTATCATATTTATAATCTTTCCTCTATTTCCAGCTCCATAAAGAGAAGCCTCCTATTTTTCAAGCTTTATGGATTCAGAGGGGTTTTTTTTCCCCTATAGTTTTTATATCTCAATAATGATATTTTACCAGAATCAGAAGGAGTGAGAATGACTCAATGAAAGATAAATGAATCATTTTAAATGGAATAAATTGTAATTCTATTTTGACTCTAATCTCTTCTTCTCATATAAACAGATTATTTTAGTTTTAAAATATATTGGATCAAGATGTCCCAACATAGCCTAACAGCATAATCATTAATCACATTTCTTTACTCTTAAAAGTTGGAATGTACTTGAGATTGTTTAAAAACTGTATTGTCACAGCAACTACACCCAAAGCTGAGTGTTTTCAACATGAGAATTTCCCAGTTTTGAGACAGACAATAAAAAAAATCACTCCATCCAGAAGTCTACTCAACAATTTATGAAGCTGAAACTTGAGAGTACAGCTTGCAGATAACATATTCTTGTATGATCTACAAAATTTGTGAACTTCAAGTTCAGATATTCTACTACAGTCATCTAGAGATTTTCTTATTGCTTATACTTGTGTTTAAAATTGTATAGCTTTCATGCTCATGCTTCTCCAGGTTTTAGGGCAAATTTGGAGATCATTTTGAGAAACTATTTGGAAGTTATTCCTACAGTCTGTTTTCTTACAAGAGTACAATGGTACCATATGTTCAATGATGTATGTTGACACAATTACTTAATGAAATGTTATCTAAAGCAAGTGAAGCCTGCATTCAACCATTTAAATAATTTCTGCACTTTAGATATTGACAAGAGAGCGTCATTCTTCTTTACTGACTCTTTCAATTCGTGTCAAACAAATATTTGAAACAAGTGTTCCTTGAGAAAGAACAACCAGAAAACGTGTTATTTCTACTATCAGTGACTAACTGTGCTCACTTTCTTATGAAAAGGCCACTTGTACAAATAAATTTCTTGCAGGTAATTTCCTACTTCAGATGGGGAACCTTAGGGAACGTGATCCAGTGAAAGACGTGTCCCAGGTTCAGATAACAAGAGCAAGTGAAAACTTTTAAAATCCACCATCATGGTTATTTTCTAGATTCCTTGAACCTGTTATGCACTTTGATCCTGTGTTTTACATTAGCAACACTGCTAAGAACCATGAGGTGTGGTGTCTCATCTTCTATCTACTCAGTACACTTTGTCGTAGAACTAAAGATGATATAAGAGAATATCTTGTCTTACAACTAAGGGTTATAGATGAAAGGAGGTGGTGAGGTGACACTATATTTGTATTTTTTATTTACAGTATTCAAACAAATAGGTTTCATTCTTTTTGAAAATTTGAAATTTACTTTTAATATTGGAAATTGAATGTTTTGCAAATTTGTACAAAATACTGTGTTCTAAAAGACAGTGGTATTTTTTGATTCACCTTTTATTCTTTGGACCAGCACAGAGGGCTTTCTTCAGAAATGTCTATTGACAGGAAGAAAAGTTTGTTTGACTTCTATCAAGGATCAACTGAGTAAAAAACCTTTTTCATCATATATAAATATTTATTTCTCCTCAAGTAAATTGTTCTTCTAAAAGGAATAAGATAGAGAGGAATGATAAATTACTCCAACAGTTTGGACAAGAAAATGTCTCTCTCTTGACAATCTTTCTCCAAATTGGTCTAAGGATACAATGAACATTCTTTGATAATCATAGTATACCACAAATTAATATTATATCATTATATATAATTTAAAAGACTTATTATAGTATAATTCGATTTATGTCTCTCCTATTTTTGAGCTATATTGTCATTAGTTTTACTTCTATATATGCTCCAAACACCACATACATTATTATTATTTGTGAAAATAATCAATTTACTTCTAAAAAATTTAAGAAAAGAAACAATATTCATCATTCCTTCCTATATATAAAGATTTCAATTCTGGAGAGAGAATTTAGTCAGAGAACTTTATTTAGCCATATTTTTAGTGTATATCTATTGAAGTGCTATCAACTTTTCTTTACTTGAAAATGTCTCCTCTTTTACCTTGAAATTTTAGATATTTTTCCTGGATATAGAAATTTTTCTTTCAGAATTACTGTTATTTCATTATCTTTTGATTTACACTATTCCTAAAAAGATGCAGGCAATATTTTAATGTCCTTGTTCCACTGGACATAATTTTCTCTCATTATCAATAGTTTGACTATGATGTACCGAGATGTATTTTTTTAATGCTGTTTTGGGTTCACTGAATGTCTTGTATTTTAGTTGCTCTTTTTGATCAAATTTGGAATAAGTACAGCCAGTCTTTCTTTAAATATTCTTTTCTGCAACCTTCCTTCTTCTCCTGGGACTTTGATTACACGTATGTTACACCATTTGATGCCATCATAATAGCCACTGAAGCTCTGTTATTATTTTTAAGTCAGCCTGCTCACTGTATCTTGGTTTGGATAATTTCTGTTGACTTCTTTTTATGTAACTGACCATTTCTTTTCTTTTGTGCAACCTGTTGTTAGTTGAATGCAATGAATTTTTTATTTCAGGTATTGTTTTTTTTTCAGCTTTACATTTTTCATTTGTTCTTTACCATTCTGTATATTTTCTGAAATTTTCTATTGCCTACCCAGTTCTACCCACACTTTCCTCCAATTCTTTTAATAGGTTTATCATAATTATATTAAAGTCCTGACTGCTAATCCGAAATCTGGGTCACATGCAGTTTTATTTTTAGTGAATTATATTTCTTCTTTCTTCACATATCTGGTGTTTGTTTTTTCAGTAGTTGACATTATGCACTGTAGAGAATCTGGAATCTGTTATTGTCTTCTGAAAAGTGCTGTATTTTGTAAAAGCAGTGCTATATTTTGTAGGCTTTCTTAAAGTGGTCAATTTTTTTTTTTTTTGAGTCTTCTAGTAAACTCCTTACTCTTTGGATGCAGTCTTTTTTTTTTTAATTAGTTAATTTTTTATTGTGCCATGACATACCTAATATAAAATTTACCATCTTAACCACTTTTTTCTCATTAGCTTTCCATTTCATACATAACAGTGTATGTATGTCAATCCTAATCTCCCAATGGATACAGTTTTTATTCAGAAGGTGTTACCCTTAGGTTGTTTCACTGGAGATTCTGAGATATTTACCAATCCCCTCAAAGTGTTGAGATTCACATGGCAAGCCTATCTCTCCAGCAGAGGCAGCTACTAATATCTAACACAAGTCTTTCAGCCTTCTTTTCACTAAATGGGCCTATTGATATCTTATTGTGGACTTCCCTTATAGCTCAGTTGGTAAAGAATCTGCCTGCAATGCAGGAGATCCCAGTTTGATTCCTGTGTTGGGAAGATCCCCTGGAGAAGGAAATGGCAACCCACTCCAGTGTTCTTGCCTGGAGAATCCCATGGGCAGAGGAGCCTGGCTGGCTACTGTCCATGGGGTCACAAGAGTCAGACACAACTTAGTGACCAAACCACCACTACCATAGTTTAGGGTTCAGTGATTTGAGAGGGGTTTATAAGCACAATTTCTGTGGTTCTTTCCTTTCTGAGATTCTTCCCCGACATTCTGTTCACTCTTAGGTCATGAATCCTATTGTCTGACTCCTTAAACCAATAAGACAGTAGGGTTTTCTTTCTCGCTTGAGTTCTTTCAAAGACATGTCATGTAGACTTAAGAGTTCCCTCAGGGGAAAAATCACATAAATGGGGTTCTCACACAGAATTTTTCTACTCTTCCAGGTTTAAATCTCCTCTAGTTTGCACTTGCTTCTGTTACTTTCTAGTTACTTTAAGTATATACATATTATATTTTACTCATAGTTTATAATCACTAGTAGCAGATGAGTTCATCCATTATATGTTTTTCTATCATTGCTAGAAGGCAGAAGCTTTCAATCACTTTTATTTTCTTTATTTTCAAATTATTAGTGAACTAAGACATTTAAAGTATTTTACTAAAATTAAATTCATTTGCATGCAAATTACCTCTTAATTATGTGACTGTTGGTACAACAAATGAATAAGAGCTTCAGAAGTTAGCTATGTCATTATTTAAAGAATATTAGTCATTATGCAATAAGCATACTAAAATTTACACAAACAGATACTTGAAAGATGGCAATCAAGAATCTCAAGTCATATTTATCCAAGTATTTAATGAAGTTGCTAACATTTTTCTGATGTCTCTTGGCACCACTCTCAAATTTTAACTCTATAATTGTTCAGGTTAATTTGACTATTTTAAGGCAGCATTAAATGTCTTGGAAAAGATCCATATACTTATTCAACATAAATGATTATCCCTACGGATATCTCACATTCATAAAATATAGTTTGCAAATAAGCTTCACATATGTTTACATGGTATAATTCTCTTAACCATCCTCTAAGGTAGCATGCCAGTATCTCCATTTTATAGATTATAAAATTAGAATATTAAAGGGATTATGGTGACTTTCCAGAAAAGAAAAACCAAACCCACAGATAGCAGGTGATGGAGCCAAGACTTGGACTCGGATATTCTGCCTTCCAATAAAACTTTGTTTCTACTAATCCATCACAGTCTCCTTAATTGAATCCCCTCTAATTCTGCTTTGGATCTCAATGCCATTCTTTGTATAAATCAAACAGAATACTTTGTGTAATCCTGTTATAATACAGAGTGATGCAGGATATTTGATGCTAACTTTTAGTCTGAAACTAGTTATCTTGGTGAGAAAATAAAATTCAGAAAAGATTATGGAGCATGTAAAGATTGACACAGCTCAGATTAGAATTTGAGAATCCTAATTATTAAATGTTCCATTGGTTCATGCTTGGCACAGATAAAGAGACACATTCTAGCTCATTGTTTTCTATTATCCATGTTTATATTTTAAAATCTTGATCAACTTTATATTTAAAATCTTAATACAAACAATTCATTTGCATTTGAGCAGGAGGTTTTTTGTAGGAAAGAAGTCGATAACTGCAACCTTGGAAGTAAAAATGTTAGACAAAAATCTGTCTTTCTTTACATCCAATGTCTTTTATCAGGCCTGAAACTGAGTTTAAAAATTACTTGCTAATTGCCTTTTACTCTGAAATCTAGAACTAGTCTCATTTGTCCTGTGGGGAAAGAAAGAAGATGAACATCATTCAGTTTTTTATTTACAAGTCTCATTAATTTAACCACACATGAAAATTAAACTATTTTTTTAACTTCTAGCTTTGAAAATAAAACTTCAACCTTTCAAGCCCTATGTAATGTGCAGCATTTTGGTGATACTATTGATTATTATAGGCATCTCCTTCTAGGTGACTTTTTGAATTTTGCCACCTGAGAATCTATTTGGCTTAAAATATTTTCTTCCTGAGGATCTATTTAGCTTTTCCATTCTCTATACTATAATTACACCCTTACTTTGATTATTAGATACCCTGTGAAGAAAATGGAGCTGATTCTGAAAGCTCTTACTTTGCTAATACACTAAAAGCTTGTGATTGTAGAGAGGAAGCTTTTTGAAAAACTATCATGTGACTCTTGTTACCAGGAAACCATATTCCTACATTAAATCTCTCATACAGCCATTGCTCAATATAGACATATATAAATATGCTATACATACATATGCATATGCATATCCCAAACTTTGGACATATATAAAAACAAGTTAAAATAAGATCTAGCCTTACAGAGATATGGTTTTACAAATCTAGTTGGACTGAAAAGCAAGTCACTTTTGAGATTTAAAACAGTCAGATGATTCATCTTACATCTTAGATTCTTGATGTTAGAAATACGTGGAATGGAAATTAAAAAGAATAAAACAACCTAAATTTGAAACCTTCCACTTTCTGTTTCTTCTGTATTGAAAATATGTGTGGAGGGTAGTGAAGAGAGACTTTTGGTTCAATTGTCAAAGCTGAATTTAGATATATTACAAGATTTACAAATTTATTTTATTTTAAGAGAGTAAGGAAGACTTATATATATATATATATATATATATATGTAGTCAGTTTCCTGAAACTTAAAAAGTGTTATAGCCTATTCAGACAAATTTTTCTTCTATTACTACCCTTTTTATAAAATTACAGAAAGATGCCTTTTGCAAATTGATATAATGGTTAGGTGCATCAACCCAAGTACTGTTAGGTGCATCAACCCAGAAAACTTCCTTTCATTGAGGACTTTTCCTAAAAATTAAACCTGAGTAATATTAAAATGGCAGAGAAGGCAATGGCACCCACTCCAGTACTCTTGCCTGGAAAATCCCATGGACGGAGGAGCCTGGAAGGCTGCAATGCATGGGGTCGCTGAGGGTCGGACACAACTAAGCAACTTCACTTTCACTTTTCACTTTCATGCATGTTCTTGCATGTTCTTCATGTTCTTGCCTGGAGAATCCCAGGGACGGGGAGCCTCGTGGGCTGCCGTCTATGGGGTTGCACAGAGTCAGACACGACTGAAGCAACTTAGCAGCAATATTGAAATGGAGAATCATTTTGACCCAGTGGCCAGAAGGACCACTTTCTTGGGACCAGAAGGAAGCTCCTAGGAGCTATCTCAAAGAGCAATATGGTTACTAGTTCAAATATACTTGTGTTAGACTGGTGTAAATGTTGTTGTTCAGTCCCTCAGTTGTGTCTGACTCTTTGCGACCCCATGGACTGCAATACACCAGACTTTTTTGTCCTTCACTATCTCCCAGAATTTGAGCAAATTCATGTCCTTTGAGTCAGTGATACCATCCAATTAAATCATTCTGTCCCCCTTCTCCTCCTGCCCTCAGTCTTTCCCAGCATCAGGGTCTTTTCCAGTGAGTCAGTTCTTCACATCATGTGGCCAAAATACTGGAGCTTAAGCTTCAGCATCAGTCCTTCTAATGAATACTCAGGGTTGATTTCCTTCAAGATTGACTGGTTTGATCTCCATGTTGTCCAAGGAACTCTCAAGAGTCTTCTCCAGCACCACAGTTCAAAAGCATCAATTCTTTTTTAAATTGTATTTTACTTTACACTACTGTATTGGTTTTGCCATACATCAACATGAATCTGCCATGGGTGTACATGAGTTCCCAATCCTGAATCCTGCTCCCACCTCCCTCCCCATACCATCTCCCTGCGTCATCCCAGTGCACCAGCCCCAAGCATCCTGTATCCTGCATCGAACCTAGACTGGTGATTCGTTTCTTACATGATATTATACATGTTTCAATGCCATTCTCCCAAATCATCCCACCCTTTTCGTCTCCCACAGAGTCTAAAAGTCTGTTCTATATATCTGTGTCTCTTTTGCTGTCTCGCATACAGGTTTATCATTACCATCTTTCTAAATTCCATATATATGCATTAGTATACTCTATTGTGTTTTTTTTTTCTTTCTTTCTGGCTTACTTCACTCTGTATAATTGGCTCCAGTTTCATCCACTTCATTAGAACTGATTCAAATGTATTCATTTTAATGGCTGAGTAATACTCCATTGTGTATATGTACCACAGCTTTCTTATCCATTCATCTGCTGATGGACATCTAGGTTGCTTCCATGTCCTAGCTATTATAAACATGCTGTGATGAACATTGGGGTACACGTGTCTCTTTCAGTTCTGGTTTCCTCGGTGTGTATGCCCAGCAGCGGGATTGCTGGGTCATAAGGCAGTTCTATTTCCAGTATTTTAAGGAATCTCCACACTGTTCTCCATTGCGGCTGTACTAGTTTGCATTCCCACCAACAGTGTAAGAGGGTTTCCTTTTCTCCACACCCTCTCCAGCATTTATAAAAGTATCAATTCTTTGTCACTCAACCTTCTTTATTGTCCAACTCTCATATTTGTACATGACTACTGGAAAAACCATAGCTTTGATTATATGGTCCTTTGTAGGCAAGGTGATATCTATGCATTAAAAATGCGCTATCTACTGGTGGAATATAAAAACCTAAAATCATTGTGAAGAATTCATCAGAAGCGAAGAACTGACTCATTTGAAAAGACCCTGATGCTGGGAAAGATTGAAGGCGGGAGGAGAAGAGGATGACAGAGGATGAGATGGTTGGATGGCATCACCAACTCAATGGACATAAGCTCTGGGAGTTGGTGATGGACAGGGAAGCCTACTGGCTGCAGTCCATGGGATTGCAAAGAGTCAGACACGACTGAGCAACTGAGCTGAACTGACCAATAGCTGAAAAGTAATCAGCAATGAAATTGCTCTTTTACTTCATAATCTTATGTCTAGAGATTTACCTTTAAAATACATTCAGGAAAACAAAACTAAGCACATATTCACAAAGATATTAATTGCAGCAATATTTCTAATAGCAAAATGTTTATTTCTCATTTATAAAACTTGGTTGAGTAAAATATGTTAATTCTGCACAAATGGGCAGGTTAGCAGATGTAGTAAAAAGGAAAATGATCTCTGTGAATCAATTACATGTTATTTTCAGGGTATATCATGAAGTGGAAAAAACAGATTTGGAAAATATATTAGTTGTAAGACTTTTTAAAATGAGGGTAATAAAATATTTATACATATTAAAAAAAAAAAACAAATGCAGAAAGGAATAACCAGACAGTAAAGAAAATGGTTATACAGAGGGAGTAGTAATAATTAGGTGAAAATAAATGGGTTTGGAATCAAGCTCTTCTAATCATATATTTTCACACTGAATTGAAAGTATTAGTCACTCAGTCATGTTTGACTCTGCAAATCCCACAATTCTCTGTCCATGGAATTCTCTAGGCAAGAATACTGGAATAGGTTGCTATTCCCTTCTCCAGGGGATCTTCCTGACCCAAGGATTGAACCCGGGTCTCCTGCATTGTAGGCAGATTCTTTACCACTGAGCCACCACAGAAGCCCCATGTTTTTGAACTATATAAATAATTTACTACGGTAAACTGTGTAAATAATTTACTACGGTAAACTGTGTAAATAATGTAAATATTTAAAAATAAATTAAGTCAAAAAGAGTACAAAAGAAGCAAACACCTACATGAAAAACAAATAGAAAGAAAAGAATGAAACATAGTAATATTGGTAAGTAACTGAAATATTTGATCCTTGATTGGATCACAGATTGAAAAGAAACAGAAAATAGGCATTATTGGAACGACAGGAAAAATTTGGATATGGACTTATTTTCAATTTCAGGAGAATGAGGCTTGCACAAATTGAAATTAATTTAAATGAGTTATCTAAGAATTAAAATTGCTAAGGAATGGTGGGCTGATTTGGTATTATTGAAAGCAGAACACATTTTTTTTAACTTTTTATTTTATATAGGAGTATAGGTGATTGGGAAATGGCACTCCACTCCAGCACTCTTGCCTGGAAAATCCCATGGATGGAGGAGCCTGGAAGGCTACAATCCATGGGGTCGCTGAGGGTCGGACACGACTGAGCTACTTCACTTCACTTCACTTCACTTCATAGGTGATTGGGCTTCCCTGGTGGCTCAGAGGTTAAAGCATCTGCCTCCAATGCGGGAAACCCGGGTTCCATCCCTGGGTCGGAAAGATCCCCTGGAGAAGGAAAAGGTAACCCACTCCAGTATTCTTGCCTGGAGAATCCCATGGACGGAGAAGCCTAGTAGGTTACAGTCCACGGGGTCGCAAAGAGTCGGACACGACTGAGCGACTTCACTTCAACATAGGTGATTATGGGCTTCCCTGGGGCTCAGATGGTAAAGAATATGGCAGCAATGAAGGAAACTCAGGTTTGATCCCTGAATTGGGAAGATCTCCTGGAGAAAGGAAAGTCAACCCTCTCCAGTATTCTTGACTAGAGAATTCCATAGACAGAGGAGTCTGCCAGACTATAGTCCATGGAGTAGCAGAGAGTTGGACATGACTGAGCAACTCACACACACACACACACACACACACACACACACACACACACACACACAAACTTATGGGCTTTCCAGGTGGCTCTGTTGTAAAGAATCCACCTGCCAATGCAGGAGACTTGGTCTGATCCCTGAGTTGGGAAGATCTCCTGGAGAAGGAAGTGGCAACCCATTCCAGTAATCTTGCCTGGGAAATCCCATGGACAGAGGAACCTGGTGGGCTGTGGTCCATGGGGTTGCCAGGAGTCAAACACAACTTAGCAACTAAAACAATAACAACATGCAAACTTATACACTAATCAATCCAACCCCAGATCTGTAATTCACAAAAAAATTCTTAATTCTCTTTAAAATATTTCATAGAAATATTAAAGTAAGAACTTACCTTTACTTAACATATTTACTTTGAAAATATTTGGACATTAAAACCCATTTCTTTCTGTATGTGTGTGAAAACAATATTATAGGAAAAACAGAGCAGGCCTTTCTGTGTTTCGGCAGCCAGTAAGACAGAATTCAGGCATTAATATGGTTTAATTGTTTTCATTTTAATTTAACTGTGAGAGAAGAAAAAGGTAATTATTTTCCTGTTATTTTCCCCATGCGTTCCCCACACCCGTCCAGTGTAAGGAAAACCAGTTCTGCCCAGTAAAGTTGGTGGCATTAATTATTGCTGCATCACTTTCAGCTGCTAGAAGAAGCTCTATGCAGTGATGGCTGGCTGCCAGGCAAAGGGCAGTCTTCCCTCTCCTTGGCCTTTCTCATTTCTTCTCTCATTAGCTGCAAATGAAATTGTCACATATATTTTTATAAGGGGACTTTTTCATGAGAACCTAACTCGTTCAATATTATATCTGGCCTGAAATTCTACCATCACATGCTCCTATATATTTCAAGAAACTTTATTTTTAGCTTGTCTCTTTTTGTGCCTTGTCAGCACTTCGGGCTTTCCTGTCTCTCTAGCTAGGTGGTTAGGAAAGGCTAAAAAGACAGATTTATTCAGAAAGAAGAGTCTCATGAAACTTGAGACAACTATTTCTCTTGCTCTGCCAAATGTTTATGTAGCAGCCTAAAAATGAACATTGTTCAACTGGGGTTCTTTCTCTTTCCATTAGCACCAAAGGTCAACACTTCCTTTTATGGATTTTGTTTGCATATAAGTTAACACTCATGAAATCCAGATTTTTGTTTCTGTCCTTCCTCTTCCAAAATGCTCCGGCAACAATGCAGTTCTGATATTCTGAATAAAAGTTCTGCTAGACTTTAGTGATAATGCTATCCCTGAAATTGGCAGGTTCTCTTGAGTAACACTGTGTCACTCTTACTTTTTGAAAATATTTTGTCAAATTGATTGACATACCCTGGAAATATAAATTACTTGTAGGCTTGTTCTGGGGGAGGTCATGGTAAGGAAAATAATTTACCAAGGTCAGTGCAAAAAATAGTTTTGTTACTACTTTTGGAAATTGACTTGATTTGAGCCTAGTTTTTAGTTTAAGGAAGAAGCTAGGTTCACACTCCACTTTCTCTGTACCTTCCTTGGTTTGAAGGACAAACCCCAGAGTCTCTGATTAGCAACTTTGAAGTGAGAAGATTCAACATATTCACTGGCAGTGCTCCTTGGTGAAAATAATTAAGAGGAACTGAAAGAATATTGAAGATCACATTGTTTATTTTTCAGTGTGATCCAAAAAATTAATGGAAGTAAACATTAGAAATATAAATTACCATCTATCTATCATAGATACATGAATGTTCATGTTTATGAACAATGAGCAATATGTCTCTTTCCCTGAAAATAATTTTTTCTGTAGTGAAAAATTATTTTACTGGCTTCTCAGATCTAGATTCTGAGGCACTTTAATATGCTTCAAAAATTCAGGTGTGACCACCACTATGAATTATGTGAGGGACAGTTTAAATAGCTCATCTTATATTTGCTAGTTCATTTTGTATTGGTATACATTTAACACTTTTCATTACTTGCAATTCTTTGCTTTTACTAGAGAAAGAGAGTGCCAAGCTTAAAGCCTAACTAGGCAGTTTCCAGTAGTACAGTACCTCATTAGGTTTTGAAAATATTATTTTTGTGTTATTGCATTTATTTTAAAATTATCTTCCATTTATGGAAACGTTACTATCCTCTTTTTATAGTAGTGATATACATTTTCCTTATGTATTTAAGTTTAGAAAGTGAGTCATTTTAAAGAAAATAGTGATAATAATGTATATGCGGTGTGAACATCGTGAGGCTTTGAAGGTAATATTCGGGAAACAGGGATGATAATCCTAGATTAAACATGTGGCCTGAGCTACTAGTCCATTAGTAACCATAAATTTGCCTCAATCTTAATCAGACCTTTTAGTTTGTTTTCTCTGGTTATACACAGCTTCTTGCCTTGGTGAGAAAATTGGTGGACAGAATATGATTATAGAATAGGGCTCTAATTGTAACCTATGCCTTAGTAGTGTGATGACCTAGCTGGGCAAGGTAAATAATCTGATTATGATTAGTTGGTAACCCACATGGCTTAAAGAAACTAAACCACCCTCAAACTTGTAAAAATCAAATGAAAAGTTGGCCAAGGAACAGATTAGAAAAATTACATAATCTAGAGAAGCAACCATAATTAAATCTAAAGAATCACCTGGAAAACTTGTTTGAAATTTCATGCCTATGGCCTATTCTGAATAATGAATTAGAATTTGTAGTGGTGGATCCTCTAAAAATGAGTTGGAAGCAAATTACTACAGACATAAGATCTTGACAATATGTTCCTGAAATATATTGGGATTAATGCAATCTATGATTTATTCAGAGAAAAAGACTTGTTTTAGATCAAAAGAAAGAAAAAGAACATAGGAATTAGATGATCAAGAAATGAATCTTAGATATAATACATATAAATATCTAAGTTATAATATATTTATATTTCTTTTATTGATTAGTATTGTTAAAACACTATATTGATAAGAAGTAGAGCTATTTGGTTTTGCCTTTTTTGTTGTGTTACTCTATCTATTGATGAAAGAACAACATTTATAAATTCTGAACAAGACAATAATTTCTTCTATTTCCTTTCCAAAAGTTCAGTCATATGGAATATTTCTAGTCATCATAACCACTTAAATGAAATATTTGCTGAAAATACTTTCCTGAATGATTGGAAGAGTAGAATGAAAACAGGTTACCATTAGTAGGAGTAGACCATCTCCATGCTAATGATGTGGAGAAAAAGTTTAATTCATTGTCAAATATAAAAGCATATAAGACACGGGATCCCCATCCACCAAGCCAAAATGCCATGCAAAACTCTTGTTTTCTAATCATAAAATACATGCATGTTTGTGCTGTGCTTAGTCACTCAGTCATGTCTGACTCTTTGTGACCCCACGTACTGTAAACCGCCAGGCTCCTCTCTTCATGAGATTTGCCAGGCAAGAATACTGGAGTGGGTAGCCATTCCCTTCTCCAGGGAATGTTTCTGACCCAGGGATTGAACCTGTGTCTCCTACATTGCAGGCAGATTCTTTACCACCTGAGCCACCAGGGAAGCCCCACATAAGTTTACACATACATATTAAAATACTTTAAAATATAGCTTTGTGGTTGTTGTTTATTCAGTAAGTCGTGTCTGACTCTGCGACCATATGGACTTTAGCCCATCAAGCTCCTCTATCCATGGGACTTTCTAAGCAAGAATACTGGAATGAATTGCCATTTCCTTCTCAAGTCTCTGGTGTCTCCTGCTTTGGCAGGTGGATTCTTTACCACTGAGCCAAGTGGGAAGCCCAAAAGACAGCTTATACACTCACATAAAAGAGAAGGTTGTTTAGAATCAAAATAATTTTTAAGAGAAAAATAGAAGAGAGGATTTGCTCAGAAATTAGGTTGGTTGAGTATAGAAGGGAAATTATGACTGTGTTACTAGTGCTGTCTACGTCTACTAAAGAAAGAGAAAACTTGGCATTATATAGCACTTGATCTCATTAAGAGACTCCTTGAACTTGATTTAATGACTTCCTCCATCTCATTTCTCATAAGAGGAAAAAAAGAAAGAAACTAGCCTTTTACACAATTAGACCTCATGATGTCATGACTGCACATATATTACAGATATGCATATGGAATAAGATCTTCAGGAATTTTATGATTATAAAATAGAGTATAATACAGTCATTCCACCATAAGTCAGCCATATAACATATCTAGATTTTTTTAACTTCCTCCTTTATAAGAAGCAGCGATGGAGAACTAGATCTTAGACAAATAACATGAAAGCGAGCTTTACCACTATGGACTTTTTATTTATTGTTTATTCATTTATTTTTGTTCTTGGATGCTGGAAAGCACATCTGAAAAAGCAGTGGTTACCTGATCTGCTATGAAATTTTGGAAGTGGTTGAAACTATAAATTCTCTAATATTGTTTGAGTGCTGCAATAACTGTATCTTTAAAGCCCTATGTGCAGACACACACTCTGAAAATAGATATTTTAATAGTGTCTTCAGAAAATATCTTTATTTCTTTCAATTAGTTGCAGGAAGGTCCAAGCTCTTATGTTCATACTTTATGTTTGTAAAAAGAAATAAATTCAGATAGTGGCTTTTAGTTCAGTTCTACCAAATTCAAGTTTTTTTTTTAACCTTTAACACTTTTTGAAGTTAATTGAGTACCAGGGAATAAAATGAAGCAGAAAGTCCTTATATTCTACCTTAAATCACCCTTGATATTAAACTAGGTTTTAAGAACCCTCACCAGTTATTTTCACTTTACTGTACTGATTGTGCTTTTTAAAAAACAGATAGTACTCAACTAACTTTAAGGCATTACAGACTAATTAAAGAAGGGAGATTTATAACAGTGAACTAAGTCAAGAACTTTAAAAGTTATATGCATCCGTGTTAGCTCATGCAGTATGTGCACAGGAGGTGTAAGAAAAGGAAAATGATCTTTGTGAATTATAAAAGGTAAAATGTGAGTTCTATTGTGATGGAGCAGATACAATGTTAATTCAAGAGCAGGTGGGAAAACTATATAGTCAAGGGAATGGAGATAACTACACAAACTTCACAAATGAAAAGGAGATCAGCTTTATTGGTAACTACTGCTGTTCCTCTTTAAAAGCTGAGAAAATTGAAGCATAAAAATTTAGTAAATTTGTCAAGATCACACATCTTGACACAATAAGTGTCACTACGTGAATTTCAAACTGCAACAGGACTTTGCCAATAGGGAGCCCGAGGTTTGCCTAGAGGAGCAGCGAGAGACAGTAATATGAATAGAGAGGGTCAGGTCTCTTCTAAAACTCTATTCCTCCTACTCACTTCTACCTCTGAGTTCTGGTTTCCTTTATTTCCACTTCAATATTCTCTCCTTTGAAATTTATTTTTCATTCTAGAATTTTCTCAAAATAGAATTTTTATCTTTAACTAGATTTCAGAATTCTCCAGCCACTGCCTGAGACACATCAAAAATACTTTTTCTCCTACTGAACTTTTTTGTTTCTGCCTCATTCAGAGAGTTTCTCTGAGAATTAAGGACAAAGAGCAAGCGAAGAGCCGCAGACACAGCTGGACTGGCTGATTATCATTCCAAAGGAATTCAGTGGGAGGATTTTTGTCCCCCAAGTTCAGAGCTCAACTGTTTCATAGCTGTAATCATAGTAGTTTACACACGGAACCATAGAAACTGCTCACTATAGACGTCTGCCTTTCTGTCACATTCTGTCCTGTCTTCTGTGCACCTCTCCCTTGCATTGTCATTGTAGTCTTTTAAATGTTTTCTCTCAATCTCTCCTCTTGTTATATTTGTTTTTCTTCTTTACATTTTATCATTTCCTTTCTTTCTCCCTCAAAAATATCTAATGTAACATATACTTGAAAAATACTTCTTGTATTTATTAAAATGCAAACTATCTTAATTATTAATTAAAATGATCTCTAAAAAATTTAAACATGGCTTAAAATTTTGTCTCTCAGAAAGAATTTATCTACAAGGATTTATCTTGGAACTCCATCCTGTTAAACTGAACTATATTAAAATTTTTGAGTTTATTTGAGCAAAAATCAATTTGAATCAAGCAGGATCCAATACAGCAAACCGAAAGGAGCTCCTAAGAGCTATACCAAACGAAGGGCTTTTATGGGCAGAAGGGAGCAGGAACAAGAAATTTACAGGAGACCCAGAAGCAGACTGGTTGTTGGAGGTTACTTTCCTTTAGGGGATGGCAGAGATCTGTCAGGCAGATTGCCTAACTACTGCTGCCAGGGCCATTCCTCACTGATTGATTTGAGATGTCATTTTGGGAGAGCCAAAACTGTGATTAAGTCTCAGCTTGGTGACAAGGCACTTAGCAGAAATGACTACATTTGGGGCTTATTGTCTTTTTTCTTTAACAATCTCCAACAGCCTTTTTTTTCAGCATTTCAATCCCCTACCAAAAAAAAAAATCTTACTTTTCCTTCTTTATAAGTAATATTTGGAACTTTTTAAAAAAATTCATTTATTTTTTTTTAGTTGAAGGATAAATGCTTTACAGAATTTTGTTGGTTTCTGCCAAACTTCAACATGAATCAGCCTGCCTGGGTGCAAAAGCCCTCTTTCCTCTGTAAAATCTCTCTGTGCTGTGCTTAGTCACTCTACTTTTTGTGATCCCAAGGACATAGCCCACCAGGCTCCTCTGTCTTTGGGATTCTCCAGGCAAGAATACTGGAGTGGGTTGCCATGCTCTCCTCCAGAGGATCTTCCCAACCCAGAGATCAAACCCAGGTCCCCCACATTGCAGGTGGGGGCCGGTCTGAGCCACCAGGGAAGCCCTCAACTCCTATTTAAAAATTTCGAAAACTCTAATGTATCTACATTCGTTCTATCATTTAAATAACTATTTGGCTTTCAGTGTTTTTCCCTAGCATGGGACTTTCATTTCATGTTGCACTATATTTGCACACTCACAAAGCAATCCTACAACTGTGAAATAATCAGTGATGAATGCAACAGATGATCCGCTGCAAGATTTCTCAAAGCCTTTAATGTAGTAATCTGCATTGTGAATTCTCTTTATTTTTAAAAAATTAAATTTAAAAACTTTTCTTCCAATTTTATTAAGATATAATTGATATACAGGGCTTTTTACTGTGGTGCAGTGGTAAAGGATCTGATTCCCAATACAAACGAGAGATAAGGGTTCCATTCCTGGGTCAGGAAGATCCCCTGGAAGAGGAAATGGCAACGCAGTTCAGTATTCTTGCCTGAAAAAATTCCGAGGGCTGAGAAGACTGGAGGGCTACAATCCACAAGGTCCCAGAGGGTAAGATAGAATTCAGTGGCTGAGCACATGGGTACACAAAATCGGCACATAGCACTGCATCTGTATAAATTTAAGGTGTCAGATTCTTGAATTGACTGACACACAACATGAGATGCTTATCATAGAATGTTTAGGGAACATTCATCATCTCATATAAGGTATATATTTATAATGTTGTACATTACATCTCTAGTACTTATTTATCTTACAACTGGGAAGCTTGTACTTTTTAACTGTCTTCATCCAGTTCACTCTCGCCCTAGCCTATACCTCTGGTAACCTCAAATCTGATTTCTTTTTCTTTGAGTTTGTTTGCTTTTGAATTATAATTTACTTACAACACTATGTTTATTTCTATTATACAATATATAATACAATATAATGATTTAGTATTTCTGCACATTTCAAAATGATCATCAGGATAATTCTAGTCATGCCAGTATACAAACATATTATGTAATTATTGACTGTATTCCTCACACTGTACCTTTCAAACACATGACTTATTTATTGTGGACCTGATAGTTCATATTCCTAATTTCTTTCATCTGTTTATTTCTTCTCCTTACTCCTGTTCCCTCTGTCAACCACTTATCTGCTCTCATATCTATAGCTCTGCTACTGTTTTATTATGTTTGTTCATTTATTTTTGTTGTTGTTTTTTTAGATTCCATATATGAATGGAATCATACAGTGTTGTCTTTCTCTCTCTGACTTTTTAAGCTTAGCTTAATACTGTTTCAGTTCAGTTCAGTAGCTCAGTCGTGTCCGATTCTTTGCGACGCTGTGGACTGCAGCACGCCAGGCTTCCCTGTCCATCACCAACTCCCAGAACTTACTCAAACTGGTGTCCATCAAGTTGATGATGCCATCCAACCATCTCATCCTCTGTCATCCCCTTGTCCTCCTGTCTTCAATCTTTCCCAGCATCAGAATCTTTTCCAAGGAGTCAGTTATTTGCATCAAGTGGCCAAAGTATTGGAGCTTCAGCTTCAGCATCAGTCCTTCCAATGAATATTCAGGACTGATCGCCTTTAGGATGGACTGGTTAGATCTCCTTGCAGTCCAAGGGACTCTCAACAGTCTTCTCCAACACCACAGTTCAAAAGTATCAATTCTTGGTTGCTCAGCTTTCTTTATAGTTCAACTCACATCCATACATGACTATGGAAAAACCATAGCTTTGACTAGATGGACCTCTGTTGGCAAAGTAATGTCTCTGCTTTTTAATATGCTGTCTAGGTTGGTCATAACTTTCCTTCAAAGAGCAAGCATCTTTTAATTTTATGGCTGCAATCACCATCCACAGTGATTTTGGAGCCCAGAAAAATAAAGTCAGCCACTGTTTCCACTATTTCCCTATCTATTTGACATGAAGTGATGGGACCAGATGCCATGATCTTGGTTTTCTGTATATTGAGCTTTAAGCCAACTTTTTCACTCTGCTCTTTCATTTTCATCAAGAAGCTCTTTAGTTCTCCTTTGTTTTCTGCCATTAGAGTGGTATCATCTGTGTATTAACCCTGGGATTTCTTTGGAAGGAATGATGCTGAAGCTGACACTTCAGTACTTTGGCCACCCTCATGCGAAGAATTGTCTTATTGGAAAAGACTCTGATGTTGGGAGGGATTGGGGGCAGGAGGAGAAGGGAAACGACAGAGAATGAGATGGCTGGATGGCATCACTGACTCAATGAACGTGAGTCTGAGTGAACTCCGGGAGATGGTGATGTACAGGGAGGCCTGGTGTGCTGCGATTCATGAGGTCGCAAAGAGTCGGACATGACTGAGCGACTGAACTGAACTGAACTGAACATCTGTGTATCTGAGATTATTGATATTTCTCCCAGCAATCTTGATTCCAGTTTGTGCTTCCTCCAGCCCAACATTTCATAAGATGTACTCTGCATATAAGTTAAATAAGCAGGGTGACAATATACAGCCTCGATGTACTCCTTTGCCATTTAGACTTATCCATATTGTTGAAAATGACAAGATTCCATTTTCTTTATAGCTGAGTAATATCCCATTGTATACATATATGCCGCATCTTCTTTTACATGTATCTATTAATGGTTAATTAGGTTGTTTCCCTATCTTGGCTATTGTGAATAATGATGCAACAAACATGGGGGTTTGAATATGGATTTTCTGATTAACATTTTTGTTTCATTTGGGTAAATACCTAAATGTGGAATGTCTGGATCATATGGTAGTTCTACTTTTAATTATTTGAAGACTCTCTATATTTTTCCATGCACCAATTTGTATTCCCACCAATAATTGAGAGGATTCCTTTTTTCTCCACATTCTGCTAACACTTGCTATTTTTTGTCTTTTTGATAATAGCTGTTCTGACAGGTGGGAGGTGATATCTTACTGTGGTTGTGATTTATGTTTGATGATTAGTGATGTTGAGCATCTTTTCATGTGTCTGTTGATCATCTGTATGTCTTCTTTAGAAAAATATCAATTCAAATATTTAAAAATCAGGCGGTTTTTTGATGTTGAGTTGTGTTACTTACCTGTGTATTTTGAATGTTAATTCCTTATCAGATATACCATTTGCAAATATTTTCTCCATTCAGTAGGGCTTTTTCATTTTGTTGATAGTTTCCATCATTGTACAAAACACTTTAATTCTTTATTTTCTTTTTCATGACAGAACTGGTATTCCACACACATAGTGTGGCAAATATCATTGCATTTCCATATGTGTGTGTATTTATGTAGTCAAAACAAAAATCTCTATAAGCAGTATTTGCTTTTTTGCATAATAAAGCAAAAAGTGTGAGTGAGTGATAGTTGCTCAGGCATGCCTGACTCTTTGCAACCTCATGGACTGTAGCCTGCCAGGCTCCTCTGTTCACGGAAATTTCCCAGCAAGTTTTTGGGAGTAGGTTACCATTTCCAGTAACTCTCTATCAGAAAAAATATTGAATCTAAAATAAGAAGAGTATATTGATATTCTTGTGTGGCCTAGAAGTACCTTAGAGAATCTATTCTAGATTTCATGCTCATTGGTTTTTACATTAAGAGTTAAAATACAGATTTGGGTTATAAACAGAGCTGATACACTAATAAAAATAGAATGGTCCATGTCTATTTTTCCAAGATACCTTGAAAGGAAATTTCACATGGTAAAAATTTTGAGATATAATTTAGAGAGTGTAAAGAGTAACATTGATCTATTAATAATTGGTACATCTGACTCTAAAGTTTGGCAGTTATCTTTGTGCCACCTGATGTCTTTTTTCCAAAATGGAATTAAAATCTGACAACCATGTGTTCTCAGTATAAACACAGATATATACAGGAATACACAAGGATTATAACAAGATTGCTTTATTGCCTTCTGCTAGGTCTGCATCAACTGAAAATTAAATTTTTGAAGTTGGCAATTTAAATGGAAAAGCCATAAAAATTGTGTTGAAAATAATATTTCTCTAATCTATGAGTCAATGGCACCCCACTCCAGTACTCTTGCCTGGAAAATCCCATGGACGGAGGAGCTTGGTAGGCTACAGTCCATGGGGTCACTGAATCCCGGACACGACTGAGCGATTTCACTTTCATCTTCCACTTTCATGCACTGGAGAAGGAAATGGCAATCCACTCCAGTGTTCTTGCCTGGAGAATCCCAGGGCCGGGGGAGCCTGGTGGGCTGCCATCTATGGGGTCGCACAGAGTCGGACACGACTGAAGTGACTTAGCAGCAGCAGCAATCTATGAGTCACTGATGATAAGACATTATTTCTTTTAGGCACTCTGATAGTGGTTATTTAGATTTTCTCATTCTTGAAAAGAAATTATGTTTCTCTAATTATAAACTTGGTTGTGTGTTTCCTGAGGTTTAAACAGATTGTTAACAAATGTGCCATATTCAAAATTTGTCGTCTTTCAAATCAATTTAAGCTTCCCCTTGAAAGTGGGGGTCTGCTCATACCTTTCCACTTTGGATTGTCAATCTACATTTAAACTGACCTTTGCCAAAACTAGTTAAAGTATTTTAATCTTCAGAAATAAACATTAAGTATAGTATATGTTGGGGTGCTGACTTAATTTTTTGAAACTTCAACACCACCAGTGACATCTTTGCAATTAATACAGCATCAGGTTTCCTTCAAAGGGCTTCAAATGGGCAGGATGGAAAAGTCTGCAAAGACCTTCCAAGGTGGAAATTAGAAAATTAATAAAGGTGACCATGGGCTCAAGAGACTATATTTCTGTTTTCTTTATTTGCTCCTCTCCTAGCTCCTACTGGGAAATCCCACACACAGATGTTAATCAAAATTCCACCAGAAATTGCCTCAATCTTTACATGACCACTCAGCAACGAAAAGTCTAATGTGTGGAATGAAGTTTGAGAACTTGAGTTAAATTGAGAAAGTCCATCTCAGAGCTGAGAAAGGGTACAAATTTTCCTTAACATTAGTCTGTCATTTGATACTAACTCTCTAGATTCACATCAGAGATTTATATCATATGGAAACCAATATATTTTGAAAGCTTTAACTCCCTTTCCCCCTCCTTCACAGAATCATTTCAACAGGGGCATGAAATATCATATCTATTGTAAGAGAGGTCACATTGCACCAGGGAGTTTTTAGAGAAGCTGGCCTGTGTCATTCTAAATTTAGTAAGAAAATCCCACTCTGCACAAACATTTTGGTCTACATAATTGCGGAGTCTCAGGCTTTGTTACAGAAGCTTATGAAAACAAATGTAACTCTCTACCACAGCAATGGCCAAGTACCCTTGAGCATCTCTCAGTTCAGTTCAGTTCAGTTGCTCAGTCGTGTCCAACTCTTTGCGACCCCATGAATCGCAGCACGCCAGGCCTCTCTGTCCATCACCAACTCCCGGAGTTCACTCAGACTCCACGTCCATTGAGTCAGTGATGCCATCCAGCCATCTCATCCTCGGTCGTCCCCTTCTCCTCCTGCCCCCAATCCCTCCCAGCATCAGAGTCTTTTCCAATGAGTCAACTCCTCGCATGAGGTGGCCAAAGTACTGGAGTTTCAGCTTTAGCATCATTCCTTCCAAAAGAAATCCCAGGGCTGATTAAACCTTGTTTAATTGACGCTTTTCCCAGCTAAGCACCTGCTCCTTAAACATGCAGAATTCCAGCCATATCCACACACAATAATCAGGCTGCAAAAGAGAGAAAGAGTAGAGAGAGACTCCAAGGCAGCATGAGTTCTGTACAGAACCTAAAATCTGGCATTTCTGCCAGAACCAGAAATAAAGGATTCCTTTGACAATAATAATTGGGACTAGCTGCTGAACTGTGTTCCCTTGAAAATGTTTCAAAGTTGCCTTCAATGGGAAGAAATACATGATGTTAGTAAGCTTCAAATGGTAACGAGACAGTATTTTGTAGAGAATAATGTAAGAACTGTACTATAGGAAACAGATAGCAATTATGAATCAGGAGGCTGCATAATGAATCACATGAAAAAAATTGTTTTGTCCTTCCTGCTTGCTTTGTTTTTATTTGAGTTTGTTTCTGACATGTAAGAATTGGAAGGGTTTCACTCAATTTCTGCCATCTCCTAAAAGTTGGAAGACCTGAACAACCTAAATGTTCATCAGTGGGTACATGGATAAATAATTTGTGATAACCACAGACAAGAAAGTTATTCCTTCATCAGAAAGATGGAAATCTTGTCATCTGTGACAAAATGAATGGATCTTGAGGACACTGTGCTAAGTGAAATAAGCCAAACAGGGAAAGACAAATGCTGTGTGATCTCGTATATGAAGTCTACAAACAATGAATTTATAGAAACAGAAAGTGGAATGGTGGTTGCCAGTGATTGAGGGGGTGGAGAAAATGGGAAATGTTGGTCGTCTTCTAGTTATGAGATGAGTAGTTATAGCATTGTTAGTATAGTTAAGCTTCCCTGGTGGCTCAGAGGTTAAAGTGCATGCCCACAATGAGGAAGACCTGGGTTCAATCCCTGGGTTGGGAAGATCCCCTGAGAAGGAAATGGCAACCCACTTCAGTATTCTTGCCTGGAGAATCCCATGGACGGAGGAGCCTGGTGGGCGACAGTCCATGGGGTCATAACAATACTGTATTGTATACTTTAACTGAGTACTTACAATAAAAGTAGAACTGTAATGTTCTCACCATAACAATAACAATGAAATGGTAACTGAGGGGAAGAATGTGTTAACCAATGTTACTGTGGTAAACATTTTTGCAATATATATGCGTGTATCAAATCATCACATTGTACACCTTAAACTTACACAAAGCTGTCAATTTTATCTCAATAAAGCTGAAAAATACAAATTTTTTTTAATTGGAGGACCTGATGATAGTGAGCTAAATGTTTTCTTAGTGTCAACAAAGAACTGAAGCTTACATCACCCAAATCCTTGTACTTGGTCTGTTTTGCATGTCACTTGGCATCAAAGTTTGCCATTCCCTCTATAAAGGAAGTTTGAGGTAGAAAAACTGCCATCGGTTTTCAGGCGTCAAAGGATGTATAAAGAGACTTCTAGGAGAGGAATCAAGAAACATCAGTTTTTAAGTCATTGTAATTTATCACTACTTCTGCATATAATGAGCTCAGAAATACGTGCTATACAACTAATGTGAGTATATAAACATTAGAAGGCTCATATTCAGGAATGACACAGGCACTGTGAATCCGTGAATTGAATCCTCACCGTGAATTTCCACCTATATTCATCTACTCTAACTTACGGAAAAGCCTTGGGACTTTGGGAAGGCTCCTGGGTTTGGCATACAGTATAATGATCTGTCTGTGTTATAGTTTGTCTCTTGAAACAAGCAGGCATTTCTCTTCACTGAGATCTTATGTCAAAAGATTTTAAGCCAACAATTACTGTCAGTGATATAGAAGCACTTAATATGTGAAAATTATATACAATAAGCTTTCATAACATTTTACAAGCTGGTAGCTCAGATGGTAAAGGATCCATCTGCAATGGAGGAGATCTGGCTGGGTTCGATCCCTGGGTTGGGAGGATCCCCTGGAGGAAGGCATGGCAATCCACCCCAGTATTCTTGCCTGGAGAATCCCCATGAATAAAGGAGTCTGGCGGGCAACACTCCATGGGGTTGCAAAGAGCTGTATATTTCTGAACAACTAAGCACATATATGCATTAACTCCTTCCTTTTTAAAAACAACTCTAAAAACAGTAGCCAATTCTAGGTCTTTGTTAATAGATTTTTGCATTTTCTCCATTTTGTTTTCAAGGTTTTTGATCATCTTTACTATCATTATTCTGAATTCTTTTTCAGGGAATTTTCCTCTTTCTTCATTTATTTGGGCTTCTTTGTTTCTAGTTTGTTGCTTCATTTGTGCAGTATTTTTCTGCCTTTTCATTTTTTTAAGTTATTGTATTTTAGATTTCCTTTTCCTAGGCTCCAAGGAAAGTTGAATTCTTTCCTTGAAGAAGGTTGAATTCTTTCTTCCTTTTGGTTTCTACCCTTCTAAGGTTGATCAAGTGGTTTGTGTGAGCTTCAAATAGTGTGAGATTTGTGCTGAGTTTTTATTTGTTTGTTTGTTTTTCCTCTGATGGGCAAGGTTGAATGAGGTGGTACTCCTCTCTGCTGATGATTTGGTTTGTATTTTTGTTTTGTTTATTGTTTAGATGAAGCATCCTGCATGGGATGCTACTGGTGGTTGGGTAATGCTGGGTCTTGTATTCAAGTGGCTTCCTTTGTGTGAGTTCTTACTATTTGATACTCCCTAGGGTTAGTTCTTCAGAGGTCTAGGGTCTTGGAGTCAGTGCTCTCACTCCAAAAGCTCAGGGTTTGATCTCTGGTCAGGGGCGAATATGCCACAAGCAGTTTGTTATGGCATTAAGGGAGAGTAAAACAAATATCCAAAAACAAGCAACCAAAGTTGAACACCAGACCAATGGCAGTTACAGAACCAGGCAACTAATAATTAAAATAATGGAATGTACACATATACATATACACCCGTGAGCAAAGTGAAAAAGGTCCAATAAAAATAAGTGAAAGTGAAAGTGAAGTTGCTCAGTCATGTCCGATCCTTTGCGACCCCATGGACTGTAGCCCCCCAGGCTCCTCTGTCCATGGGATTCTCCATGCAAGAATACTGGAGTGGGGTTGCCTTTTCCTTCTCCAGGGGATCTTCCCAACCCATGGACTGAACCGGGTCTCCTGCATTGGAGGTTGATGCTTTAACCTCTAAGCCACCAGGGAAGCCAATAAAAAAATTAAGTATAGTAGATTGACCCAGTGAACAAAGGAAATAAAAAATTATATTTACCAGTACAGGACAAAATTAACTTCAGCACAAACTGGAAAACAAACTAAAGCAAGGTGCCAAGTGAGGAATAAAGCAACGAAAACAAAACTAACAAATACATTGATAGGCAAGGAAAGAAAAGGAAGAAAGAAAGAATAGACATGCAAAGTTAAATAGAGGTAGATGAAGAAGATTTATATACATTAAAGATTAACTGCAAAGAGAAAAGAACAGTAGGAAGGCCAAATAAAAGAATAAATGTAAAAAATTTAATAGGTTTAAAAAATTAAAATTATGAAAAAGAAAAAAATGGAAGAAGAATGAAAAATGATGGGAAAAAGGGAAAACTTCCACATTCCTGGAAGAATCAAAATTGTGAAAATGACTACAGTACCAAATGGAATCTACAGGTTCAATTTGATCCCTATCAAACTACCAATGGAATTTTTCACAGAACTGGAACAAAAAGTTCAGAATTCATATGGAAACACAAGGGATCCCGAATAGCCAAAACAGTCTTGAGAAAGAAGAATGGAGCTGGAGGAATCAAACTTCCTGACTTCAGGTTATACTCCAAAGCTACAGTCATCGGTGGTATGATACTGACACAAAAGTAGACCAGTGAAACAAGATAGAAAGCCCAGAAATAAACCCATGCACCTATGGGTACCTTATTTTGAAAAAAGGAGGCAAGAATATACCATGGGGCAAAGACAGCCTCTTCAATAAATGGTGTTGGGGAAACTGGACAGCTACACATAAAAGAATGAAATTAGAATACTTCCTAACACCACACACAAAGAAACTCAAAATGGATTAAAGACCTAAATGTAAGACCAGAAACTATAAAACTCTTAGAGGAAAACATGGGCAGAACACTCGATGACATAAGTCAAAGCCAGATCCCCTATCACCCACCTCCTAGAGTAATGGAAATAAAAACAACAGTAAACAAGTGGGACCTGATTAAACGTAAAAGAAACTATAAGCAAGGTGAAAAAACAGCCCTCAGAATGGGAAAAAATAATAGCGAATGAAACAACTGACAAAGGATTAATTTCCAAAATATACGAGCAGCTCATACAACTCAATACCAGAAAAACAAACAACCCAATCAAAAAGTGGGAAAGAGACCTAAACAGACATTTCTCCAAAGAAGACACACAGATGGCTAACAAACACATGAAAAGATGCTCAACATCACTCTTTATTAGAGAAATGAAAATCAAAACCACAATGAGATATTACCTCACACTGGTCAGAATGGCCATCATTAAAAGTCTACAAACAATAAATACTGGAAAGGGTGTGGAGAAAAGGGAACACTCTTGCACTGCTGGTGGGAATGTAAATTGATACAGCTCTTATGGAAGATGGCATGGAGATTTCTTAAAGAACTAGGAATAAAACCACCATATGACCCAGCAATCCCTCTCCTAGGCATATGTCATGAGGAAACCAAAATTGATGTATCCCATTGTTCACTGCAGCACTATTTGCAATAGCTAGAACATGGAAGCAACCTAGATGTCCATCGACAGATGAATGGATAAAGAAGCTGTGGTACATATATACAGTGGAACATTACTCAGCCAAAAAAAAAGGAACACATTTGAGTCAGTTTTAATGAGGTGGATGAATCTAGAACCTATTATACAGAGTGAAGTGAGTCAGAAAGAGAAATACTGTATTCTAACACATATATACAGAATCTAGAAAAATGGTACTGAAGAATTTATTTACAGGGCAACAGTGGAAAAACAGACATAGTAAATAGACTTATGGTCATGAGGAGAGGGGAGGAGAGGGTGAGGGTGAGATGTATGGAAAGAGTAACATGGAAACTTACATTACCACATGTAAAATAGAAAGCCAACGGGAATTTGCTGTATGGCTCAGGAAACTCAAACAGGGGCTCTGTATCAATCTAGAGGGGTGGGATGGGGAGGGAGATGGGGGGAGGTTCAAAAGAGAGGGGATATATGTATACCTATGGCTGACTCATGTTGAGGTTTGACAGAAAACAGAGAAATTCTGTAAAGAAATTATCCTTCAATGAAAAATTAATTAATTAAAAAAAAACCAGTAGGCAAAGCAGGTATTTGCTGGTTTTTAATAGTCTCTGACAGTAAAAATGACTTTTGTCCAAGAATAAAAAAATAATTTGAAAAACCATGAACAGAGCTCTGATTTGTTTTCCACCAATAATAAAATTTTGAAGTGTGTTCTTTAAATACCTAAATTATCAGCAATTGAGTAAATATTATACAGAAGTGCAGTTGTTAAGAAGAAAAGTTCTGGAATTAATAGAGCAGGGTTACTACTCTGGGTGTGATGCTTAATACTTCTGAGACCTTGGGAAATTTAATAATATGTTTTATTTTTTTCTCATCTGTAAAATACATATGATTGCAGTTACCTTACAAAATTATTGAGAAAATAAATGAGACAATCAATGCCTATTAAGTACTTGTAACAGTGGCTAGTACATAATAGAAATTCAATGCCTAATTCTTATAAGAATTATATTAAGATTTATAACAAAATACATAATTTAAATATACATGATTGAAAAAAGTGATTTAGGTTTTACTAATATAACTTTCCATTTATGAATTCATTGCATGTATGGAAAGAAAAAGTCAATGTGGTATTTAATTTAGGTAACTGAATATATGTGTACAAAACCTCCTTTAAAGATGTCAGCATGGTATTTGGGAAAAAATTGCCATTGGAGGCTATTGATATTATTCATTTTTTGTGCTACAAATATTTTGAAAATAATTTTGTTTATTTATTGTCAGGATATTTTTATTGGAGTATAGTTGCTTTACAATGTTGTATTTCTACTGCTGATTGACTTCTTTGACAGAATATTTTTAATACTTGAAACGTTTTCAAGCATAATGCTTTTAAAAGTTCATTTCACATTTGCATTGGCAAATGGAAACATTCTAAACTGATGCTTTCTCCATTACAAATGTAAAATTTTTGTAAAGCTCTTGGAGAGTTGCAATCTGTTTTTGGTTTACAGGAAACTTGACTTTTGTTTTTGTTTCTGTCTTTCAGAATTGCTATAATTCTTACTGAGTAATGAGAAACAGGTGCACAAGAGTCAAAGCTCATTAAGATGAAAACCAACTGAGGTTCATATTTCTCTGTAACAGATACAGGGCTCTCATATTTAAACAAGTATCACTCTTAATTTGTTGCATGATTGTTGTTAATTAGAAATGAATCCTGATAACAAAATTGCAATACTATTGATTTTTAGCCTATGAACTGTATCCTTACCAAACACAACTAAACTGCATATTCTTTATACTGCGCTGCTCACATACTTCCCAAGTTCCAGTGGCAACAATACAAGCCCCTCTAAATTGCTTTCATAGTATTCATCAAATATCATGTCTATTTAAATACCTTTAATATTGTATGATTTCATGCAAAATACCACTATTCTATATTCAATTATTTGAAACATCTAAGCCAAATTGAAAAATATTTGGGGGTCTCAGCTTAACTAAAGCACTGAAAGTTTAGGTAAACTCATTGGGTTTTGAGGTTTCTATTTCTTAGTTTGCTTATAGTTTATTTCTGTACATTTTTCCAAAAACAAAATTTAATACCTCTCAAAACTTGATAGTGTGTAATGGGGTCCTGGGAGGGAATATTTGTACACATATTGCGGATTTACTTTGTTGCCCAGCAGAAACTAATACAACATTGTTAAGCAAGCATACTCCAATAATAAACAAAAACATAAAAAAAAACCACACAACAAATCAGCATGCTTTATTTCTTAAACTTATATAGTGCTGCAAGTCAATATATCTCAGTAAAACTGGAAGAAATTCTTTTTAAAACTTGGTAGATTTAAGAATTATTTATAAGATCAGTGTGGTTCTTTCCCTTTAAAAACAGTCTTTTAAAATATTTAAGGATGAAATAATTTTTTATTTCAATCTACAGCTGTCTCAGATTCAGAAATATTTGTGATCACACAGCAAAAAGGAAAGGATAAAATCCTCTTTCAGAGAGACACGTGTACCTCAATGTGCATAGCAGCACTATTTAGAATAGCTAGGACATGGAAGCAACCTAGCTGTCCATCAGTAGATGAATGGATAAGAAAATTGTGGCACATATACACAATGGAATATTACTCAGCTATTAAAAAGGACACATTTGAATCAGTTTTAATGAGGTAGATGAAACTGGAGCCTATTATATATAATGGAGTAAGTCAGAAACACAAACAGCAATGCAGTATACTAATGCATATATATGCAATTTAGAAAGATGGTAACGATGACCCTATATGCAAGACAACAAAAGAGACACAGATATAAAGAACAGATTTTTGGACTCTGTGGGAGAAGGTGAGGGTGGGATGATTTGAGAGAATGGCATTGAAACATGTATATTACCATATGTGAAATAGATCACCAGTCCAGTTTCAATGCATGAAACAGGGTGCTCAGGGCTGGTGCACCCTCTGGGATAACAACCCAGAGGGATGGGATGAGGAGGGAGGTGGGGAGGGGGATTCAGGATGAGGGACACATGTACACACATGGATGATTAATGCCAATGTATGGCAAAAACCACCACAATATTGTAAAATAATTAGCCTCCAATTAAATAAATTAATTTTAAAAATCCTCTTTCAGTGGTAGTATCAGCAATTTTTAGTTGCCCTTTAATTAGCTTAATAGCTTACACTTCATTGCACGCTCCTGCTCAGCCACTCAGTCATGCTCAACTTTTCTAGACCCTTTGGACTATAGCCCACCAGGCTCCTCTGTCCATGGAATTTCCCAGGTAAGAATACTAGGATGGGTTGTCATTTCCTCCTTCAGGGGATCTGCCCAAACCGAGGATCAAACTCACATCTCCTTTGTTTCCTGTACTGCAAGTGGATTCTTTACCACTGAGCCATCAGAGAAGCCCTACTTCATTGTATATATTTTTTCATCTGGCAAATTTTATATAAAATCCCAGTGTTACTTTTACAGATTTTATTGACTCTATCAAATTGTTCATCAGTTACTAACATATGCAAATTATTTGAATATATACATGTTCATATCTTGGTCTTCATATGTATGTTTGTATGTGCTGTGATCTTTCCAATAGTTTTTATTAAATCTGTGTCCATAAATAATTAACATATTTCCATATAAAGAATAGCACATAAGCAAATTCTTAAAATATCTAGTACTGCTCAAGCAGTTTTTTATAAGCTACAGGGATTTTATGCATTTACAAAAGAAGAAAGTGTATTGTATAAAGGATCTACCCAATGAAGCAGCATTAAATTATTACTTATTCTGGTTCATTGCAGTGTTTGTTTATAAATTTTCTAACTGCACAGCTAATATAATGGGACTGCTGCTGCTGCTAAGTCACTTTAGTTGTGTCCAACTCTGTGCGACCCCATAGATGGCAGCCCACCAGGCTCACCTGTCACTGGGATTCTCCAGGCAACAATACTGGAGTGAGTTGCCATTTCCTTCTCCAATGAATGAAAGTGAAAAGTGAAAGTGAGTTCGCTCAGTCTAGTCCTACTCCTTGCGACCCCATCGACTGCGGCCTACCAGCCTCCTCTGTCCATGGGATTTTCCAGGCAAGAGTACTGGAATGGGTTGCCATTGCCTTCTCTGATAATGGGACTGGAGAAGCTAAAAGTAATGTGAGGAAAACTAGTAGCCAAATATGAAAATTAGGTTTAGAAAGAAATAAGCAACAGATCCTTATTAACTGACTCCTTGTATAATGCAAGTTGTTGGAGGAAAACAGACTCTTTACATTGTTTGCACATATTCTCTAAGAAATATGTTAAATGAACTACATTAGAGTTAATAATACTTCACTATTTGTGATAGTACCAGTAAAAACAACTGAAATGCAAGTAACAAATATTATAAATTGGTATTATTGGTTATTCTTACGTGGTGATTTCTTTTTCTAGAAGTTGCTCTATACAGCTACATTTCTAATCTTCATTTAAAAGCTATTTAGAAATGAAAGTGTGCCCAGTTCTTTGATCAAATGTTAAAAAGTCACCTACGCCCACTACTGACAAAGGACCCATGTGTGCCTGAGTGCTTAGTTGCTCGTTGTTTCCAATACTTTTGCAGCCCACCAGGTTCCTCTCTGTTTTGGGGATTTTCCAGGCAAGAATACTGGAGTGGGTAGCCATTCCCTTCTGCGGGGGAATCTTCCTAACCAATGGGTCAAATCTGGGTCCTTCAATGCAGGCAGTTTCTTTACTGTCTGAGGCACCAGGGAAGCCCCAAACTACCCATGAAGAGTTTCATCTCCTCTTCAAAGGGTCTTCAGAACAGTATAAATTATTTTTTAACTAGTCCTCTCTTAAATATATTTTTTTCTAGTCATAAATTTTAATTATAGAAAATTTTGTGTATATACTCTAAAAAGAAAGTTGTAATATACTTTCCAACTTATCATGAAACAAACTGTAAATGAATTTATTTTCTAATTATTCATTGCCTATTCCCTTTTAAAATTTATATTCAAAAAGAAAATGCAATTTATTGAATAAATCAAGAAGTCATATTTTCCTTGAGTTTCATAAAATAATTTGGATCACACAATTTCACCACTGTAATGTTTTAAACTACACTGGTAAGATTAACTTAACTGTTGGCATTTGTGCACTGGAACAAGATAACTATTTCAGATAAATGCATAATCATTACTAACACTATCATTATGACAACTAATATTTATAAAGAATTTTCTCTATGTCAACCCTCTTCCAACAACACAAGAGAAGACTCTACACATGGACATCACCAGATGGTCGACATTGAAATCAGATTGATTATATTATTTGCAGCCAAAGATGGAGAAGCTCTATACACTCAGCAAAAACAAGACCAGGAGCTGACTGTGGCTTGGATCATGAACTCCTTATTGCCAAATTCAAACTGAAATTCAAGAAAGTGGAGAAAATCACTAGACCATTCAGGTATGCCCTAAATCAAATCCCTTATGAATATACAGTGGAAGTGAGAAATAGGTTTAAGGAACTAGATCTGATAGAGTGCCTGATGAACTATGGATGGAGGTTCCTGACATTGTACAGGAGACAGGAATCAAGACCATCCCCAAAAAAAGAAATGCAAAAAAACAAAATGGCTGTCTGAGGAGGCCTTACAAATAGCTGTGAAAAGAAGAAAGGTGAAAAGCAAAGGAGAAAAGGAAAAATACACCCATTTGAATGCAGAGTTCCAAAGAATAGCAAGGAGAGATAAAAAGCCTTCCTCAGCAATCAATGCAAAGAGATAGAGGAAAACAATAGAATGGGAAAGACTAGAGATCTCTTCAAGAAAATTAGAGATACCAAGGGAACATTTCATGCAAAGATGGGCTCAATAAAAGACAGAAATGGTAGGGATCTGACAGAAGCAGAAGATATTAAGAAGAGGTGGCAAGAATACACAGAAGAACTGTACAAAAAGATCTTCACGACCCAGATAATCACGATGGTGTGAACACTCACCTAGAGCCAGACATCCTGGAATGTGAAGTCAAGTGGGCCTTAAGAAGCATCACTACAAACAAAGCTAGTGGAGGCGATAGAATTCCAGTTGAGCTGTTTCAAATCCTGAAAGATGATGCTGTGAAAGTGCTGCACTCAATATGTCAGCACATCTGGAAAACTCAGCAGTGGCCACAGGACTGGAAAAGGTCAGTTTTCATTCCAATCCCAAAGAAAGGCAATGCAAAAGAATGCTCAAACTACCACACAATTGCACACATCTCACACGCTAGTCAAGTAATGCTCAAAATTCTCCAAGCCAGGCTTCAGCAATACATGAACCATGAACTTCCAGATGTTCAAGCTGATTTTAGATAAGGCAGAGGAACCAGAGATCAAATTGCCAACATCCGTTGGATCATGGGGAAAAGCAAGAGAGTTCCAGAAAAACATCTATTTCTGCTTTATTGACTATGCCAAAACCTTTGACTATGTGTACCACAATAAACTGTGGAAAATTCTGAAAGAGATGGGAATACCAGACCACCTGACCTGCCTCTTGAGAAACCTGTATGCAGGTCAGGAAGCAACAGTTAGAACTGGACATGGAATAACAGACTGGTTCCAAATAGGAAAAGGAGTAAGTCAAGGCTGTATATTGTCACCCTGCTTGTTTAACTTATATGAAGAGTACATCATGAGAAATGCTGGACTGGAAGAAGCACAAGCTGGAATCAAGATTGCTGGGAGAAATATCAAAACCCTCAGATATGCAGATGGCACCACCCTAATGGCAGAAAGTGAAGAGGAACTAAAAATCCTCTTGATGAAAGTGAAAGAGTTGGCTTAAAGAGTGAAAGAGTTGGCTTAAAGAGTGAAAAAGTTGACTTAAAACTCAACATTCAGAAAACTAAGATCATGGCATCGGGTCCCATCATTTCATGGCAGATAGATGGGAGAACAGTGGAAACAGAGGCTGACTTTATTTTGAGGGGCTCCAAAATCACTACAAATGGTGATAGCAGCTATGAAATTAAAAGACGATTACTCCTTTGAAGGAAAGTTATGACCAACCTAGATAGCATATTCAAAAGCAGAGACATTCCTTTGCCAACAAAGGCCCGTCTAGTCAAGCCTATGGTTTTCCAATGATCACGTGTGAATGTGAGAGTTGGACTATAAAGAAAGCTAAGTGCCAAAGAATTTATGCTTTTGAACTGTGGTGTTGGAGAAGACTCTTGAGAGTCTCTTGGACTGCAAGGAGATCCAACTAGTCCATCCTAAAGGAGATCAGTCCTGGGTGTTCATTAGAAGGACTGATGCTAAAGCTGAAACTCCAATACTTTGGCCACCTCATGCAAAGAGTTGATTCATTGGAAAAGACCCTGATGCTGGGAAAGATTGAGGGCAGGAGGAGAAGGAGACAACAGAAGATGAGATGGTTGGATGGCTTCACCAACTCAATGGACATAGGTTTGAGTGAACTCCGGGACTTGGTGATGGACAGGAATGCCTGGCATGCTGAGATTCATAGGGTCACAAAGAGTTGGACACGACTGAGTGACTGAACTGAACTGAATACAAATACTCTAAAGAAAGAAGGATGCTTCATAATTAGTATTTATAACACACATACACATATGAACACATCTTAGCATATATAAAATGAATTGCAGCACTTTGGCCTCATGTCCTTTCCAGTTACCTGGCAATTGATGTCTGTACATAATTACACCATAGGCATCTGTTGTTTTGCCACCCATTTTCTTGGTCATCTATTAACGGCACCCTCAGGAGGATCCCCTGGAGAAGAAAGTGGCAACCCACTCCAGTGTTCTTGCCTGAAAATCCCATGGACAGAGAAGCCTGGCGGGCTACAATCCCTAGAGTTGCAAAAGAATCAGGTATGACTTAGCAACTAAATAACAGCAACAAATTTGCTTTGGGAGATCTGAGAGTGGTGATTACAGGCACTCTTTGGATTTGGAGGATATGTGTGCTAGGTTCACTTCAGTTGTGTCCGACTGTTTATGACCCTATGGACTGTAGCCTGCCAGGCTCCTCTGTCCATTGGATTCTCCAGGTAAGAATACTAGAGTAGGTCCTATGTATCCAGGGGATCTTCCCTACCCAGGGATCAAACCTATGTTCTTACATTTTCTACGTTGTCAGGTGAGTTCTTTGCCACTAGCATGACCTAGGAAGTATGAACACCATCAAAAACACCGACCCTGATAGATAGCATCCGGAAAAAAACTATCAGCTTCTTTCAGATTTTGATAGCTGCCTTGGACCTGGCACTTCAAAGCCCAGTGATTTTTATGATTTTTTTTTCTTTCTTAAAGTCTGTGAGCTGCCTTACTTCTTTCCAACCTATTTTTCTCATTTCATGTACTTGCAGCTAATGGACCCTGAGTTTAAAAGCCTATCAAGACAGTCAAATGATCGTTGATACATGATTCCATGGTCATTTAGATATTACAAACAATCCAATGGAAATAGAAGATTTAATTTATATGCATACCTATAGATATATATCTTTCAGTTTGTTTTCCTTTTAGTGAATTCATTTATTAATTGATTAATTAATGTTTTAATTTTATTTAGAGTACTTTGTTGCTTTTAGGAGTTCTTAGCAAAGATATCATCTGAGAAGTTACTAGAAATGTGGATTCTCAGGCTTCACCCCAGATATATTGAATTAGAATCTACATTCTTATAAGGGTGCCATTCTCAAATGTTAAAGTTTTAGAAAAGCACTATTTTAAGTCATTCTGAGTCAAATTCATGAAACAGAACTCTGTCTTCTAAAGCAAATAGAGGTCATTTTCAGAACTATTAAATCCATTATACTGAGAGGCATCCATGATTATTGCTAAGTGCTCTTGGAAAACCTACAAGTTTTGCAAATGACTCATAGAAGAAGGCATGACAGCTCACTCCAGTATTCTTGCCTGGAGAATCCCCATGGACAGAGGAGCCTGGCAAGCTGAAGTCCATTGGATCACAAGAGTCGGACATGATTGAGCTTGGACAGCACAATATTCAGTTAAAACTGTCTTTTCTGTTTATTATTTTTTAATCACAAAATGTACTGATTCTTAAACTCAGAGAGCAGCACATTGTTGTTCAGTTGCTAAGTAGTGTCCCGCTCTTTGCAACCCCATGGACTGCAGCACACGAGGCTTCCCTGTCCTTCACTATCACTGGAGAGTTTGCTCAAACTCTTATCCAAATGTCATCCCCTTCTCCTCCTGCCCTTAATCTTTCCCAGCATCAGGGTCTTTTCTAATGAGCTGGCTCTTCGCACCAGGTGGCCAAAGTATTGTAGCTTCAGCTTCAGCTATCAGTCTTTCCAGTGAACACTCATGGTTGATTTTCTTCAGGATTGACTGGTTTGATCTTGCTGTCCAAGGGACTCTCAATAGTCTTCTCAAGCACCACGGTTTGAAAGCATCAGTTCCTCTGCATTCAGCCTCCTTTACGATCAAAATCTCACATCCATACATGACTACTGGAAAACCATAGCTTTGACTATACTGGCCTTTGTTGGCAAAGTGATGTCTCTGCTTTTCAATACACTATCTAGGTTTGTCATAGATTTCTTTCAAAGGAGAAAGCATCTTTTAATTTTGTGGCTGCAGTCACTGTCTGTAGTGATTTTGGAGCCTAAGAAAATAAAATCTGCTGCTGTTTACATTTTTCCCCATCTCTTTGCAATTAAGTGATGGGCCCAGATGCCATGATCTTAGTTTTTTGAATGTTGAGTTTTAAGCTAGCTTTTTCACTTTCCTCTTTTACTTTCATCAGGAGGTTCTTTAGTTCCATTTTGTGTCATTATATTACATTTCATTCTTCCATTATAACACATTATGCAACTATAAGTTTGAGATATTAACTACTTTTAATTATTTATTTATTTTTTTAGTTACACTCCATTTTATTTTTTTTTCTGTCAAATTAGTTATTTTTTAAAATACTTTATTCTACTTTACAATACTGTATTGGTTTTGCCATACATTGACATGAATCAGCCACAGGTGTACACGATCTCCCAATGCCGAAGCCCCCTCCCACCTCCCACCCCACACAGTCTCCCCGGATCATCCTGTACACCAGCCCCAAGCATCCTGTATCCTGTATTGAACATAGACTGGCACTTCATTTCTTACATGACAGTATACATGTTTCAGTGCCATTCTCCCAAATCATCCCACCCTCTCCCTCTCCCTCAGAGGGCAAAAGTCCATTCTATACCTCTGTGTCTCTTTTGTTGTCTCACATAGAGGGTCATCGTTACTATCTTTCTAAATTCCATATATATGTGTCAGTATACTGTATTGGTGTTTTTCTTTCTGGCTTACTTCACTCTGTATAATCGACTCCAGTTTCATCCATCTCATTAGAACTGAGTCAAATTTATTCTTTTTAAGGGCTGAGTAATACTCCATTGTGTATATGTACCACAGCTTTCTTATCCATTCATCTGCTGATGGACATCTAGGTTGCTTCCATGTCCTGGCTATTATAAACAGTGCTGCAATGAACATTGGGGTGCATGTGTCTCTTTCAATTCTGGTTTCCTCAGCTGTGTATGCCCAGCAGTGGGATTGCTGGATCATAAGGCAGTTCTATTTGCAATTTTTAAGGAATCTCCACACTGTTTTCCATAGTGGCTGTACTAGTTTGCATTCCCACCAGCAGTGTAAGAGGGTTCCCTTTTCTCCACATCCTCTCCAGCATTTATTGCTTGTAGACTTTTGGATCGCAGCCATTCTGACTGGTGTGAAATGGTACCTCATTGTGGTCTTGATTTGCATTTCTCTGATAATGAGTGATGCTGAGCATCTTTTCATGTGTTTGTTAGCCATCCGTATGTCTTCTTTGGAGAAATGCCTATTTAGTTCTTTGGCCCATTTTTGATTGGGTCATTTATTTTTCTGGAGTTGAGCTGCATAAGTTGCTTGCATATCTTTGAGATTAGTTGTTTGTCAGTTGCTTCATTTGCTATTGTTTTCTCCCATTCAGAAGGCTGTCTTTTCACCTTACTTATAGTTTCCTTTGTTGTGCAGAAGCTTTTAGTTTTAATTAGATCCCATTTGTTTATTTTTGCTTTTATTTCCAGTATACTGGGAGGTGGATCATAGAGGATCCTGCTGTGATGTATGTCAGAGAGTGTTTTGCCTATGTTCTCCTCTAGGAGTTTTATAGTTTCTGGTCTTACATTTAGATCTTTAATCCATTTTGAATTTATTTTTGTGTGTGGTGTTAGAATATGATCTAGTTTCTTTCTTTTACAAGTGGTTGACCAGTTTTCCCAGCACCACCTGTTAAAGAGACTGTCTTTACTCCATTGTATGTTCTTGCCTCCTTTGTCGAAGATAAGGTGTCCATATGTGTGTGGGTTTATCTCAGGGCTTTCTATTTTGTTCCATTGATCTATTTTTCTGTCTTTGTGCCAGTACCATACTGTCTTAATGACTGTGGCTTTGTAGTAGAGCCTGAAGTCAGGCAAGCTGATTCCTCCAGTTCCATTCTTCTTTCTCAAGATTGCTTTTGCTATTCGAGGTTTTTTGTATTTCCATAAAAATCTTGAGATTGTTTGTTCTAGTTCTGTGAAAAATACTGTTGGTAGCTTGATAGGGATTGCATTGAATCTGTAGATTGCTTTGGGTAGTATACTCATTTTTACTATATTGACTCTTCCAATCCATGAACATGGTATATTTCTCCATCTATTAGTGTCCTCTTTGATTTCTTTCATCAGTGTTTTATAGTTTTTCGATATATAGGTCTTTAGTTTCTTTAGGTAGGAATATTCCTAAGTATTTTATTCTTTTCGTTGCAATGGTGAATGGAATTGTTTCCTTAACTTCTTTTTCTGTTTTCTTATTATCAGTGTATAGGAATGCAAGGGATTTCCGAGTGTCGATTTTATATCCTGCAACTTTACTATATTCATTGATTAGCTCTAGTAGTTTTCTGGTCGAGTCTTTAGGGTTTTCTATGCAGAGGATCATGTCATCTGCAAACAGTGAGTTTTACTTCTTCTTTTCCAGTTTGGATTCCTTTTATTTCTTTTTCTGCTCTGATTGATGTGGCCAAAACTTCCAGAACTATATTGAATAGTAGTGGTGAAAGTGGGCACCCTTGTCTTGTTCCTGACTTTAGGGGAAATGCTTTCAATTTTTCACCATTGAGGATAATGTTTGCTATGGGTTTGTCGTATATAGCTTTTATTATGTTGAGGTACATTCCTTCTATTCCTGCTTTCTGGAGAGTTTTTATCATAAATGGATGTTGAATTTTATCAAAGGCCTTCTCTGCATCTATTGAGATAATCATATGAGTTTTATTTTTCCATTTGTTAATGTGGTGAATTACATTGATTGATTTGCGGATATTGAAGAATCCTTGCATCCCTGGGATAAAGCCCACTTGGTCATGATGTATGATCTTTTTAATGTGTTGTTGGATTAATTTTTAAACAAATCAAGAATAAATATTCTGTCTTATAAAACATCACAATGATAAAAACAAATATAGCGGAATACTGGAGATTCTTTTGCACATTGCTTACCTCAACAATTCCTTATCTCTCTTTATAGTTAGTAATTAGTTACATGCCTTTTCAGATATTTTTCTGTTTCTATGTGTGTAGCTTTTAAATAGTTATATATGTAGATCCTGGAGGAGAAATTGCAACCCATTCCAACATTCTTGCCCGAGAAATCCCATGGACCAAGGTGCCTGGCAGGCTACAGTCCGTGGAGCTGCAAAAGTGTCAGACATGAATTAGTAACTAGACAACAACAGTGAGATATAAGATAGATGAATGCTCTGTATGCAAATTTAGATATACAGGTGGAAGCTAATTATGAATTTTCAAAATGTCTCCAAATCCTTGTTGTGGAGAAAAAAATGCTTTCTTTACTTTTTTATACCGGAACTTTATATGTATCCCCATTTTTCCCCAGTAAAGGAAAATTTATTTTTCAAGTTCATGGAAAACTTAGTCAATTCAGACATTTCTCAGTTGACTCGGAGATAACTTACATAAAATCATGATATAGGTAGAAGACTAGTGCTTGGTCATCACTTCATCTGCTCTGATATTAGGTCATATTTGGAACTGATGGCTTCTTTGCTGTTTGCAGCCATAGGGGAGCATGTTTGTTTTCATGTACTCTCCCACAGAGGCCTGTGGGGACTCTGAGTTTGGAATAGGTCCATTTTTGCCTAGGCACCCCCAGGTAGCCATTTCTACTCTATTCTCCTGTGGCACGGTAGCATGCAGAACTTCAAGAACATTTACCTAGCTTTTAGGTCCCTAGGCAGGAGGTAGAATAAAGGTCTTTCCCACTATCTGGTCTCTGAACTTACCTAGCATTTCTGGTATTCACCTCTGATCAACATAAGGGTAGGTACAGAGTCCCTTCTCAGCACATCTTGCCAGTGTCAACATTCTTGCTACTTTCTCTTTTGAAGTAAATTTGACCATTTGGAGAGTGGGAAAATCTGTCTATCATTGTCTCTTCTCAGTTCTAACAATTATCTCTTTATCTCTTTTCTTTTTTAAAAGGGAATTAGCTAGAACCTCTCATATCTGTTGAATACAGTGGTGATAGTGTGCAATTTTGCTTTTACTATTTAGTGCCTGGCCTCCTCTGTCTTTTGAGAAAATATCTCTTTATCAATTTAAGAAAGTTTCCTTCCGTTTCTGATTTACCATTAAAAAAATCTGTCATATCCCTCATGCTGGTTTTTCTCCTTGTAACTCTTAATTTCCCTATAGATTCACTAGTGTTGAGTTATTCTTACATTCTTAGGACAGATGCTACTTGGTTACAATATCAAATCTGTTAGTACTCTGTTCAACTCAATAATATTTTATCTATAATCTTACATCTGTGCTCATAAATAAGATTGTTCTACTTTTCTCTCTTTTATTAATTTTATATTTTATTTTAGTGTTGTCCAACACTGTTATCAATATCCTTTGTGTAAGAATATTGTATGTGTCTCTACTGAAGGACTAATGAACAGTGCTTTATAGGGTTCTTTGAGTAACCAAATTTTATAATATATATATACATAATATATAGGTCATATAGTATATTCACATATATGTATATGTAGAAATATAAACCATATGAGCCACATATATGTGTATAATATATTCACTAAGTCATGTCCAACTCTTTTTGTGACCCCATGGACTGTATCCTGCCAGTCTCTACTGTCCATGGGGATTTCTCAGGCAAGGATACTGGAGTGGGTTGCCAGTTCCTTCTCCAGGGGAACTTCCCAACCCATGGATCAAACCCAGGTCTCCTGCATCCCAGACAGTTTCTTTATCCTGGAGCCATTGAGGAAACCACATATATATTTAAAAGTATTAATCTTTCTTTGTGGGGAGGAGGGAGTGTCCAGTCACCAAATCACCATGGTTCTCCTTTGTTTTGCTTTCTATTAAAATTAACTGAGTCTGGTACTTTGTCACCTTGCACTTGAACTCTATTATTTATTGTACTAATTTTATTCTATATAATTTTACTAATAAGTGTGTCACCAGTATCACTGCTTTCTAAAATATTTTTCATATGCCATCATTAAAGTAATCTTCCCAATGGAATAAATATCATTTTTGTAAACTACAAATTCATTGTTCTAACTCTTGAAGTTTGCTTAGGGATAGATCTTAAATCAAAGAATTTGACGTCAGTTGCTATATTTATTTAGGTGAGGAGCTGAAGGTTAAACTAACCAAGCTTGAAGGCCTTGGTATCTAAAAGACCTATGCAATTTTGAAACAATCATTCAAATTCTTATGGCCTTTAAGAAAGCCTCTAACATCAGCCATGTGTCAGCTTCAGCTAATTTGACTACAGCTGATCCTTAGACAATAGGAGTTTGAACTGTGTATGTCCACTTCTACTCAGATATTGTTTCCAATACATACATTGTACAGTATGACTAACACACACACACAGAGTCCATGATTGTTTGAATCCATATATGCAGAACTGCAGATTTTAAGATCCAACTGTAAAGTTTTACTTGGATTTAGGACAGGGTAGAGAGGTCAACATCTCCAATCCCCAAGTTATTCAAGGGTCAACTAACTGTATATCATTTGGTCCTCACAAAATAAATTTGAGGTATACAGGGAAAAAAGTAGTCTTCCCAATCTTTGTATTGTCATATTTTCTTCCCTTTTCAGAATGCCTCTCCAATACTCATTCAGTTGTGAATATTGTACTTTATTCAGGGTAGAGACTGGATAAATTTATTTCCTTATATTGATTACTACAATAAAAACAAGCAAATATTAAATAAATAATATAAATTATTAGTATTTAATTCTGACTATATTTTAGAATGTATTAGAACTGAATTAAGAAACTTCATCAAATAGTTTATCTTTGTATGGTGCTATAAAAGGGGGTGAGGTATCTTATGTTTTGGGATCCTAGATAAACTAGTTTTTCTCTCAAAGTTCATGGCAAAAATTTGACAAATATGTATACAGCAACAATAATATATTTTTCACTCTATATGAACATATGTGGTATTTGCATTTAAGAGTTTAAAGAAGCAAATATTGTTAGTTGTATAAAGAAAATGTGTATATTTGTCATTCATCAAAAATTTGGAGTGTTTTAGTGTGTGTCATCTTGAGAGAATTAAATGAATCTTAGCTAAATATAGAGTTCAAGTTTTTTTTAGTTTACTGAGTCTCATCTGTCTTTGCAGAATGTACAGCTTTCATTCATCTTGGGAAAATACGCCTGTATATGTGCATGTGTGTATATATATGTGTATATGTATATATACACACACACATACATTGGCTTCCCTGGTGGCTCAGAAGCTAAAGTATCCACTCACAGTATGAGAGACCTGGGTTTGATCCCTGAGTTGGGAAGCTTCCCTGGAGAAGGGAACAGCTACCTAGTCCAGTATTCTTGCCTGGAGAATCCCCATGGACAGAGGAGCCTGGCGGGCTACAGTCTATGGGGTCTCAAGTATTGGACATGACTGAGTACCTTTCCCTTTCACATACACATACACACTGTGTATAGACATACACACTAACTAACGTGACAAATAATTAAATGCATTTAGCTAAAGTGAGGGAACAGAACGCCTGAAAATGCAAGGGGTAGTGGAAACAGAGGCAACTGGAATTTCTGAAATATATACTGGAAAATGTAACTTGATATAAAGGAGCCTTTAATTCCAGCATCAGAAATATATACACAAGCCTCCCTGGTTGGATCTATTTTAGTCTATAGCCTGCATTTTTATTTATATATCAGTGTAGCTAAGTTTAGTAATTCTCTCTTCTCTGTTACCAGTTGTAAAACAACACTCCAGGAATAAAAATATGCTTTTCACTGTGACCTGTTTAATATTCATTTTTGAAAGTTTAGCTATATCATATGATTCAAATATAAACTGATACAAATTGATTTATTTTATGCAATAGCTGGTTACCCAACCTTACCACCTTTCTTACACAATTGCACTGTATATTAACTCTACATGCTGATATAGAACTCCATGTTATAGACGCAAGGCACCAAAGAACTACTGAAATTAAATTTCCAAGCAATTTGTTAGAACACCAGCAGAAATAAAAATTAGTACAATTATAGAAACAAAATGTAGTTCTTACAGGTCTGAAATTCATACCCCATGGAACCCTAGAGTTTGTTTTTGTTTTGAGAAGGGAAATGTAAAAGAAAGGACATTCCAGGCAAGAATAACACATATCGGTTCAGTTCAGTTCAGTCGCTCAGTCGTGTCCAACTCTTTGCAACCCCATGAATCGCAGCACGCCAGACCTCCCTGTCCATCACCACCTCCCAGAGTTCACTCAGACTCACGTCCATCGAGTCCGTGATGCCATCCAGCCATCTCATCCTCGGTCATCCCCTTCTCCTCCTGCCCCCCAATCCCTCCCAGCATCAAAGTCTTTTCCAGTGAGTCAACTCTTCGCATGAGGTGGCCAAAGTACTGGAGTTTCAGCTTCAGCATCATTCCCTCCAAAGAAATTCCAGGGCTGATCTCCTTCAGAATGGAATGGTTGGATCTCCTTGCAGTCCAAGGGACTCTCAAGAGTCTTCTCCAACACCACAGTTCAAAAGCAATTAATTCTTCAGTGCTCAGCTTTCTTAACAGTCCAATTCTCACATCCATACATGACCACAGGAAAAACCATAGCCCTGACTAGACGGACCTTTGTTGGCAAAGTAATGTCTCTGCTTTTGAATACGCTATCTAGGTTGGTCATAACTTTCCTTCCAAGAAGTAAGCATCTTTTAATTTCATACGGAAAGGGAAAAATATAAAATTGAATATTTCATATTGTGCCCAGACACTGCATGGCCCCAATGCAAAGTAGCTGCAAAGTAAATATTTACTGAATGTGCCAAACTTAGCATTGACACAAATAGCTTATAAAACATTTTGCTTTTCTCTATGAAAACCCTATATCGCTAAGTCCAGTGTACATTTAAGAGAACTACCTGTTGACTTTTCAAATGAGTTTCATACATTCTCACTTTTATTTCCTATGCTTTACTTAAAACCAAAAGTCCCAAATGAAATGGTTTACTCTTACATCACCTAATCCAAATTGATTTTAATTTCTCATTCCTTCTGTCTGCATCTCTTCAACTATAGGACACCATATGCCCAATACCCAGGTTGACATATATCTGCGACCTCTTGGGCCTCTTAATACAAGTGTGTCTCTATTTCCACAGCCACCTACCAAGGGTAAAGCCTTTATTAGTTCATAGTCAGATATGTATGATTCCACTTAGTTGATTTTTATATTTTTAGGCTCTCTTCTATCTGGTGTATCTACAGTATTTCTGCTATGAAAGTGTCACTCAGCTGGTCCGAATTTGCAGCCCTATGGACTGTAGCCTGCCACACTCCTCTTTCCATGGAATTCTCCAGGCAAGAATACTGCAGTGGGTAGCCATTTCCTTCTCCAAGGGATTTTCTCAACCCAGAGATCAAACGTGGTTCTCCTGATTTGCACGCAGATTCTTTACCGTCTGAGCCACCAGGGAAGCCCAGTGTATATATTTCTCAAGAATCTTGTCAGAAATTTAAATCTTTTCAATCTTTAATAAATTTAATATCATACAGTCTCCAGTATCTTGTATTCTATACCATATAGTTTTAGTTTTACAAAGTTTTCTATCATGTAGCCTTTAAATTGGTCCTTTCCCATATTTTCTACATATAGAACTAAACACTACTCCTTTGCCTTTTGAAAACAGTTTAGATTTCTACTTCTATGTTTGAGTTTTATTGACCTTTCCATAAATTATTATTTTTGTATTTATTTCTCAAATCTAGCTAGTTCTATGACCTCATAACACTCCTTATAAAAGTAAATAACTTTTTTCAACACGATTATGTGTCCTAATTAATTAACTCAGTAATTATTTTTATGGTGTTGTGTTAGTCGCTCAGTCGTGTCCGACTCTTTGAGACCCCATGGACTGCAGCCCTCCAGGCCCCTCTGTCCATGAGATTTTCCAGGCAAGGATACTGGAGTGGGTTGCCATTTCTGGAACTTTTTAATATTCTGTATCTTGAGATTTTTTTAAATACAAATAAAATAAATTTGCTATTAAAAGTGATCACATTCTGTCACTATAGTTTGGAAGGCTGGGTTCAAAGATATTGTTATTCCAGTGTAATAACTAGCAGGAAAATGTGTGCAAGGAAATCCACAAATTCAAGGATGAATGTGTGAAAAGAACTTTAAAAAAATTTTAGAGTATAACTGGTTTACAATGCTGTGTTAGCTACAGGTATACAACAAAGTGAATGTACATATATTTATTCTTTTCCAGATTCTTTTCCTATATAGATTTTAGAGAAGATTGAATAGAGTTTCCTGTGCTTTGGCTATCTATTTTTATATATGTAGTAGTGTGTATATGCTAATCGAAAACTCCTAATTTATCTCCCCCAGCCATATTTCCTCTTGATAACCATAAGTTTGTTTTTAAAATCTGTGAGTCTGTTTTTGTTTTGTAGATAAGTTCATTTAGATCATTTTTAAAAAATTAGATTCCACACATGAGTGAAATCATGTGATATTACTAGGGCTCTAAACAAAATATTTCAATCATAGTTCAAATGTATAGTAGATACATTTTGAATTCATATGACAATATGTTAGGAAATAAAGTGAGAACTATCTCCATCTCAAATGAAAGAAAATGAAGCTTAGCAAAGTTGTGCAATTTATCAAAAGCTATTTAGCTGATGGTATATTCGAAAAGAATATACAGTTTATGCTGAACATTTGTGGTCCAAACTTCCGTTTCTCAAATACAGTAATATCACACCACATGAGTAGAACATTAATCAAAAATTCAGATTGAAAAGATTTACATCTTATAAATAGATCATGTGAAATTCTACTTAAGTAGCATCTGTTCCCACCCACTACCTCTTCTGATTCTCTTTCCCCAAAGAGCAAGGAAGTGATGATTGAGGGCATTCAGCAGAGTTTTCATGTGTTTTACCACCAAATTCGAGGTTTAAATTGAACTTGTGATATGAGCTACATTGTCTGATAAGGAATCAACTATATAGTCTATAGTAAAAATTCCTTAAAGCAAAATATATTTCATTCTAAGTTTTTAAAATTAGAATTTGTTATTCAGCTAATAATTTCTTATGCAACATTATAATAAGATTTTACTGAACATGCAACTATATTTTTAAATTTTTGTCACAAATATAGTTTGTTTACCAAATATGTGATCTGTTCATTTTTGTTTTCCATTTCAAGATTTTTTTTATTTGCATTTTGCACAAGATAATGATCTAAAGACAATGATGTTTAGCACTCTATCACCTACGAAGCCTTTAGCTTATAATACCACACATGATTCCTAGCTTCTTTTTAATATGTATTTCCATTTATCACTAAGTCATTAAGATCTACAGAACTGTCATAGATGTTAGGAAGCACCTAGAAATGTGTGCACCACTGTCAGGGCTACAAATAATACAAATGGGCCTCTGTGTATAGTCTCCTGTGCTTCTCTCTCTCCACTTCAGCTCCCTACTTTCTCCTGCAAGCAGGGAAAGCAGGTTTGGATATTTATGGATAAGTTTCTTGGGACTCCTGGAAGTAGAAGGTGATATCCTTCTTATTTCTCCATTAGTAAGCACAAACTTACCAAGAAAACAAGGTCTAGAATTGAGTGCCCAAAATAATATTCCTAGTCCTTGGTGCGCCTTTGAGGATTTACTTCTGTAAACCAAAGAATAGGGTATTTCTTCTCAGTAGTCAGCATCAAGTAGGAGCTAATATGATAGGTGTTTCTCTAATTGGAACATATTAAAGTTCAACTTAGACCAACAGGCTTTTATGTTGGACAAAGTTTTGAGGTCTCTCAGAACTGAGTTTCTAAATTTGTCCACAGATTTTATTTTCTTTGGTTGTATTAGTTTCTATTCTACTCAATAACTGTTAATAGGCATTTAATTGTTAACAGACACATTGAAACATTTTAAACTTATCAATTTTTTGGTCTTCACAGTGACTCAAGGAGGTTATTTAATTCTCCAAAGAGTCATATTGGTGGCAGTTTATATTAATTAGTTTACTCCATATCATCTTACTTTTTCAGTAGAAATACCCCATCATGTCTTGTCTTTAAGTGCTATAATAATTAAATTATAAACAAACAATAAAAATTCAACTAAATTAAACCAAATTAATTGACTCAAAACCAAAAATAATCTGTTAAAAATGAAAATATCAAGTGAAAATTGGCCATGCTGAATCAAGAGAGATGATGATGTTATTATAATCATTTTTAATAGCTCTTCCTTTGGAATTTTCCTGAAGGTCAATGACCAGTGGATTGCATTGGTAGGAAGTGATCTTAACCCATGAATTGATTATTTTGCTATTGATGAAGAGAAAATTTAGTCCACAGATAACTATTTTTAAAAGAGAAAATTTATTTAAGAAATTGAGCATTAGTCCTTCTTGTTTTGATTGCAGTTTGAATCCATCCTCACTTCTAAACTCAACTGCTACTTTTTTACCGAGTCAGTTCACCGACCAGACCAACTATTGCTGATCCCCAGTTCCATTCTTTCAATTCTACAATAGTACCTGCACTCAGCTTCTAAAATGCCATTTTCTTGCTTACATCCATGCCTAGGTAAGTTTCTAGCTAGAATGTAATGGTAACCACATAAATCTGAATCTCTTCATACACCTTCCAAAAACAACAAAATCTAAAATGACAAGTAAAACAACACAAAGAACAGAAAATTTTGTTCAGTTCAGTTCATTTCAGTCACTCAGTCATGTCTGAGTCTTTGTGACCCCGTAGACTGCAGCATGCCAGGCTTCCCTGTCCATCATCAACTCCAGGAGCTTACTCAAACTCATGTCCATCACTTCCGTGATGCCATCCAACCATCTCATCTTCTGTCACCCCCCTTTTCATCCTGCCTTCAATCATTCCCAGCATGAGGGTATTTTCCAATGAGTTGGTTCTTCACATCTGGTGGCCAAACTATTGGAGTTTCAGCTTCAACATCAGTCCTTCCAATGAATATTCAGGACTGATTTCCTTTAGGATGGACTGGTTGGATCTCTTTGCAGTCCAAGGGGCTCTCAATAGTCTTTTCCAACACCACAGTTCAAAGCATCAATTCAGTGGTGATCAGCTTTCTTTATAGTCCAACATTTACATCCATACATGACCACTGGAAAAATCATAGCTTTGACTAGATGGAGCTTTGTTGGCAAAGTAATGTCTCTGCTTTTTAATATGCTGTCTAGGTTGGTCATAGCCTTTCATCCAAGAAGAAAGTGCCTTTTAATTTCTTGGCCGAGTAACCATCTGCAGTGATTTCTTGGAGCCCAAGAAAATAAAGTCTCTCACTGTTTCCATTGTTTTCCCATCTGTTTGCCATGAAGTGATGGGACGGGATGCCATTATCTTAGTTTTCTGAATGTTGAGTTTTAAGCCAACTTTTTCACTCTCCTCTTTCACATTCATCAAGAGGTTCTTTAGTTCTTCTTTGCTTTCTGCCATAAGGGTGGTGTCATCTGCATATCTGAGGTTATTGAGATTTCTCCCAGAAACCTTGATTCCTCCTTGTGCTTCATCCAGCCCAGCATTTTGCATGATGTACTCTGCATATAAGTTAAATAAGCAGGGTGACAATATACAGACTTGATGTACTTCTTTCCCAATTTGGAACCAGTCTTTTGTTTCTTGTCCAGTTCTAACTGTTGCTTCTTGACATGCATAAGGCAACAGGAAAAGCTAAAGGCAAAGGAGAAAAGGAAAGATATACCAATTTGAATGCAGAGTTCCAAAGAATAGCAAAGAGAGATAAGAAAGCCTTCTTCAATGATCAATGCAAAGAAACGGAGTATGGCAAAGACTAGAGATCTCTTCAAGAAAATTAGAGATACCAAGGGAACATTTCACACAAAGGTGGGCACAATAAAGGACAGAAATGGTATGGATCTAACAGAAGCAGAAGATATTAAGAAGAGGTAACAAGAATAAACAGAAGAACTATACCAAAAGATCTTCATGACCCAGATAAGCACTGTGGTGAGATCACTCACTTAGAACTACACATCCCGGAATGTGAAGTCAAGTGGGCCTTAGGAAGTGTAACTATGAACAAAGCTAGTGGAGGTGATGGAATTCCAGTTGAGCTATTTCAACTCCTAAAAGATGATGCTTTTAAAGTGCTGCACCCAATATGCCAGCAAATTTGGAAAACTCAGCTATGGCCACAGGACTAGAAAAGATCTGTTTTCATTCCAATCCCAAAGAAAGGCAATGCCAAAGAATGTTCAAGCTACCACAAAATTGCACTCATCTCACACGTTAGCAAAGTAATGCTCAAAATTCTCCAAGCCAGGCTTCAACAGTACTTGAACTGTGAACTCCAGATCTTCAGGCTGGATTTAGAAAAGGCAGAGGAACCAGAGATCAAATTTCCAACATCCACTGAATCACTGAAAAAGCAAGAGAGTTCCAGAAAATCATCTGCTTCTTCTTTATTGACTATGTGAAAGGCTTTGACTGTGTGGATCACAACAAACTGTGGAAATTTCTTAAAGAGGTAGGTATACCAGACCACCTGATCTGCCTCCTGAGAAGAGAAAATTATTACTGGCTATTCTTTAGATATGCTAGGGGACAGTGAATACCACAGGCTTTTAATTACTTATAAGTAGACTAATGTAAAACAAAGTCCAACAAGGTTTCATGACTGGTGAAAGTCTCTAAGTATGAAGAGTGAGGGAAGGCGATCCTAAGTGATTCTGTGGAAAAGAAAAGTAGAACAGGAGATGCAGACAAACAAAATCACTTCCAGAAAGTGAAATTCCAACAGTAAGCACTAAAATGCTGAACAAAATTTGAAGAATGGCAGTTCCCAGCATCGGTTACAAGAACTGGACTTGCAAGTAAGAGGAATTAGGTATTAGTCCTTGGGAAACATTACCTTTGGGGGAAGAATTTGCCAGATAGAAGGGGCATCAGTGAAAAGAAAGAAGTGACAAAAAAAGGGGGTGGGGAGAAGAGAATGTTAAGGATCCCACAGAAATCAAAGACAAATATGACAAAGCCTCTCTGCTCTTCCTGTCACCATCCACATCATCACCACCATAATCACATTTTTAAAATACTGGTATTAATAGAAGAGGACATTCTTGAGCCAAGAAAGTTATTAACAGAAAGCCTAGAATTAAAAAAAAAAAAGTTAATGCAGTATAAAGTACTGCAAAAAGTAAATAGAAAACTCCAATTAAAATATTTCCTGTGATAGATATTCTTTCCAAAAATCAATAAGGGGGCAGAAGAACATGGTAACAAACTTCTAAATTGAATTATTCTTAAACAAGCCATTAGTTTTAAAACAACAATATTAAAAATGCACTAAAACAAATTTTAAAAACTAATGACCAAAAAAGAGAAAACACAAAGAAAAATGCAATGAAAGTCATCAAGCTCAGAGAAGGAATTGAAGAAAAAGTTAACCAGAAAATGAAGAACAAATTAGAGCGTGCCCAAGGGAGTACAGATTGGAATAAAATTTTAATAAAAACTTTGAGGAAAGGCAGGAAAACAAGCAAGCAAGAGAGTACATTTTCAATTTTAAAAGCTGAATGAAAAAGTTTAAGGAGAAAATGGAGGAAATGCCAGGCAGGCAAGAAAAAAATTTTTGCTCTTTTTATAATTAGAATTACTGGAAAAGAAAAAGAAACACAACAGAAATAAATACGTAAATCTATAAAACAATAAAACTATTTGGAAATAATAACTAGCTTAAATTTACATGTGGAGATGGCCTGCCTTGTACCTGGGAACATTATTCAAAACAAATGACTTTGAGAAATATGCTAGTAAAATTATTCGATTTTAAGGGGGAAAAATCATCAGGTCCTCCAAACAAACAATAAAATTATAATGAGAAGAATATTAGTCTAGCACTAGCCTCTCAAGACAGAGAAATCAATGGCAACCCACTCCAGTACTCTTGCTTGGAAAACCCCATGGACAGAGGAGCCTGGTGGGCTGCAGTCCATGGGGTTGCAAAGAGTCAGACACGACTGAGCGACTTGACTTTCACTTTTCACTTTCATGCACTGGAGAAGGAAATGACAACCCACTCCAGTGTTCTTGCCTGGAGAATTCCAGGGACAGGGGAGCTTGGTGGGCTGCCGTCTCTGGGGTCGCACAGAGTCAGACACGACTGAAGCGACTTAGCAGCAACAGCCTCTCAAGAGTACAATATAATGCAAAGTAACAGTGGAGCAACATTTTCAAAATATTCCATAGAAGAAAAGTTAACCAGGTTATATACAGCCAACTGTCTTTAATGTATCAAGTCTATAGGTGAATAGTTTTGCCTGGCAATAAAGCGGAGACTATTTTATAGGTGAGTCATTCATGAGGAATGTACTATAGAATGAGTTCATGTAAAGGGCACATACTGAGGAAACCTTGGTAATTAGATTGTTGGTGGTTATTCCATTAAAACTGGGAGGAGAGGAGGGAAAAGTGTGAAATTTGACAAAAGTAACTATTGTATATATGCGTGTCAATGAGTTCCATTTAAAGCTGACAGACTAGATGGTTAAAAAAAAATTTTTTAAGAAAAATGAAGGGCTGTGCAACTGGTACACATATAAAGATTACTAGAACAAAACAGAATCTTTCTGAAAAAACAAATTAAATAATAGAAAATTTTGTTATATTTATTGTAAGTAAAACATGTCAGTTATAGCAAAAATAATGTTCGATTGAAGTAAAATGTACTTATAACATTAAAAGCACCTGGCAAGAATGTCTTCATTCAACACTTTTTTTTGACTTTAAATTGGAAGTCCCAACTAATGCAACAAGACAAGAAAAAGAAACAAAAGATTTACAAAATGGATAGGAAGAAATAAAATTGTATTTGCAGATACAGTAATGGTCTAAGTAGAAAATGCCAAAGAAGCTTTAAAATAACCTTGAGAGCTAAAGAGCAATTTTGGTGAGCTGCAGGATACAAAAGTCAATATATAAAAGTCAGTTGCTTTCCTAAGTTCTGGTAATGAAAAACTGAAATTAAAAAAACACCATTTACGAAAGTATAAAAAGTCAAAAACTTAGGTACAAATTTAACAACATGTATACAGAATCTATTGGAGAAGGAAATGGCAACCCACTCCAGTGTTCTTGCCTGGAGAATCCCAGGGACAGAGGAGCCTAGTGGGCTGCCGTCTATGGGGTCGCACAGAGTTGGACACGACTGATGCTACTTAGCAGCCGCAGCAGCAGCATACAGAATCTATACGTGAAAAACTGTAAAACATCGCTGAAAGAAATTAAAGATGAAGTAAATGAATGGATAGATATTTATGTTCATGGACTGGAAGACTCAATATAGTCAAGATGTACATCTTGATCTATAGGTTCAATATAAAAAAGAAGTGAAGTCGCTCAGTTGTGTCCGACTCTTTGTGACCCCATGGACTGTAGCCTGCCAGGCTCCTCCATCCATGGGATTTTCCAGGCAAGAATACTGGAATGGGTTGCCATTTCCTTCTCCAGGGGATCTTCACAACCCAGGGATTCAACCCAGGTCTCCCGCATTGTAGGCAGACACTTTACCGTCTGAGCCATCAGGGAAGTCCCAGGTTCAATACAATCCCAATCTAAATAACAAGGATCTACTTTGTTAGTGTTGATAAACTGACTCAAGTTTACATGGAAGGGCAAAAGACATGCAATCCTATTTAATGTAATATTCTCTCTACATCAGTTATCATGTTTCCTTTTAAAAACAGATTATTTTTAACCTCATTTCTAGACTTCCATTTTAGTAAAAACATATCAATAAATATCTCTGCAAAGGTAAGCTGACAATTAGAAAACTACCTTGGAAACCAGACTCAAGTGTATCATCATAAGATACACATTTGCCATTCTTAAGGAAATTGGAAAAAAAATCAATTAGTTGTTGGGATTCCATTTTAAACTTTCCACCACTGTATACTCTAATGCATTACACATGCCTGATGGTAAGTGTGCTGAGTGTGTACAATTTGCTTTACTTAATTGTTCAGATGTTCAGTACACATCTTGGGGAATATATAAACTGAAATTCGCAATTTGTTTTTTATTGAACATTAGGGACTTATCAATACTGATGATTCTTTTCATTCAGGCTCCTGGTCCTGGTGCAGTTTTTGAGACAGCTGACCAATGAATGGGTCAAATAGACTTCAAAATCTATTTTGATCCCCAAGGAAGGCATAGTGTTGTGTTCTTTTTATAACACAGGAAACTTCTGAAAAGTCTGCAACTACTCCCTTTGATTTCTTGACTGAGGATGGTCTATTTAGAAAATATGAAATACAAACCTAGAAAGATAGAAAGAAAAGAAAGGAATAGGTTCATTCTATTATAAAAATTACCAAAGTCATTATAGATCTAGTTGATAAATTTAGAAAGTTAACTATTATGATAGAACTAAACAATCTGGTGAAAATTTATTAAATAAAAACAAAAATCAAAACAGCTCAGTAGTTCAGTCTGGTAATAGAGTCAGTAAAAACAGATTGAAATTCTATCTTTACCTAATCCTGCACATGAGTTGATAAGCTAAAATTTATGAAATTTGCTATTACTGATCATTATACTTACCCAACAAAGCAGCTAAGTTTTGATTTATATCATAGCCACCTGTAGAACTTGTTAAACTAATTAATACCCCCCAAATTACCATATGAAATATCCTGAGCATTGGTCTTTTCTTTTCTTAACTAGCTCCCCAGGTAATTTTGATGTATGTCAATATCATGAATCATTGTCTGAGCACATAGTAGGCCCTCTAATACGGAGCATGAAGAGATTTTACTATGATTGCTCATTATCTGCATCCATTATATAGAGGACCTTTTCTTTTGGTACAGCTACACTTCTTTGTCATTTCTTGGGATTTCACTTCACATTAATATGTCTATCCTATAGGGGTAAGAGAAGAGAAAGAAAGGTAAGACAAATTTTTCAATTTTTCTTTTCAAGGATTTTGGTAAAGATTTAGAAAGAAATAGATTAAAGTCAATATTAAGAATTGTCTCAGGATGTTGTCTATACTTTCCATGATTTTGGTTATCATAGATTAATAGAGGTGATTCTATTGCCTTTGGGCTTCCCTAGAGGCTCATTTGGGAAAAGGCAATGACACCCCACTCTAGTACTCTTGCCTGGAAAATCTCACAGGCGTAGGAGCCTGGTGGGCTGCAGTCCATGGGGTCATGAAGAGTCGGACTCGACTGAGCGACTTGACTTTCACTTTTCGCTTTCATGCATTGGAGAGGAAATGGCAACCCACTCCAGTGTTCTTGCCTGGAGAATCCAAGGGACGGGGGAGCCTGGTGGGCTGCTGTTTCTGGGGTTGCACAGAGTCGGACACGACTGAAGTGACTTAGCAGCAGCAGAAGCTCATTTGGTAAAGAATCTACTTGCAATGCAGGAGACACAGGTTCGATCCCCGGGTTGGAACTGGGCGAGCTACAGTCCATGCGATCGCAAAGAGTTGTATATGACTGTGCAACTAACTGGAGAACAAAAGTGAAGAATGTGTTTTGAATTGCTTCAGAAAGAGTTGGCCCTAACCTCTACCTGCAGGTTCACTGATCTAAGCACACTGTCAGGCCCCAGTCTCTGCACATTCTATTTCTTTTACTTGGAGTTCTCTTCTCCTGCTCTTGACTTTCTTGATTTCACCTACTATACAGTTTTCCTACTCTTGACTTCTGAAAGTGAAAAGTGAAAGTGAAGTTGCTCAGACATGTCTGACTCTTTGCAACCCCATGGACTGTAGCCTACCAGGCTCCTCTGTCCATGGGATTTTTCTATGCAAGAATACTGGAGTGGGTTGCCATTTCTTTCTCCAGGGGATCTTCCTGACCCAGGGATTAAACCCAAGTCTCCCGCATTGTAGGCAGACACTTACAGTCTGAGCCACTAGGGAAGTCTCTTGACTTATAATAGAGAGTAATTTAATTGTTCCTGTGCTTGACTGCTGCATTTCCTTCCAGGCAGAGATTATATTTGACCCATCTTTACCTCACCATTTCTTATTACCATGCCTTGCCTATACTGGTACTTGATGTTTGCTGAATGAATGAAAAATTAAATGGAAAAAAACAAAAACAGAACTCAAAAACCTCTCGACTAAAGAGTTGTAGGTTAACAAAAACAAGTCGCTGTTGAAAAAATAAAACTGTCTTCTTTCACCAGAATTGTCTAGAAGGTAAATATGCGATGCCTCTGTTGCTTTCTTCTTACCTATTCTCACTTCCAAGGATATGAGAGAGGCAATGAGCATAGCTGTGGTGGCCTCTGAGAAGCTGCTGCTTTGGTTGGATCTATCACTTTCTGAGTCTGAGCACAGAAGCTGGAGGCAGACTGTCTGGAGTGATACTTTACATTACGGTCCCTGCATAACTGAATGGCATGGGCTGTAAGTTGCAACCTCTTGTGTCAGAGTAGCACCTTCATAGCCTGGAACCAGACGGCCTGAAAGCATGAAAGCTGGCTTCTAACCAGGGAAAGATCAACTCCCATCACCATAGACAGAAAAGAAAACACACTGCACTTTGTTTTAACCAGAGCTTCCGCAAATTTAAAGCGTGGAGGGAGCTTGTAAACCCACATTCCTGTAAGTAATTGATTCTGGAGGTGTAGGAAACTGCCCCAGAATCTGCCAGTGCCTGGTAATTCTAATACAGTTAGCCTTTTGAAAATTAATGCTATAAAGCATTGTTGTTGTTTAGTCACTAAGTCGTGTCCGACTCTTTGTAATCCCATGGACTATAGACCGCCAGGCTCCTCTGTCCATGGGATTTCCCAGACAAGAATACTGGAGTGAGGTGCCATTTCCTTCTCCAGGGGATCTTCCCGACCCAGGGATCGAACTTGTGTCTCCTGCATTGCAGGCAGATTCTTTACACTGAGCCCCCAGGGAAGCCCATGGAGTATTGACTACAAGGGAAAAACTACATGGAAAAATTCTAAAAATTTACCCAAATAAATAAAAATGATTAAAAACTCCAGCTTCTATGGAATTCATCAAATAACGGAGGAATTTTATTTAGTTCCCATTCTTTTCCAGATAGAGGCACACAGTATTAGTAGTTCAGAGACTATGCTCCGGCTTCTTTCTGTGCCTTGAATTACAGGGAATTTTGCAGAAAGGTGCTTAAATATTTTGCATCTTTATTTCCTCCTTTTAAAAGAATGGGAATAATAAAAACACTTTCAGACTGCTGTAAGGATAAAATCAGTTCATATGAAGTGCTTAGTGCTTGGGCTTCCCAGATGGCTCAGATGGTAAAGAACCTGTCTGAAATGTGGTAGACCTAGGTTCGATCCCTTGGTCAGGAAGATCCTCTGGAGAAAGAAACGGCAACCCACTCCAGTATTCTTGCCTGGAGAATCTCATGGATAGAGGAGTATGGCAGGCTATAATTCATGGGGTCGCAAAGAGCTGGACTCGACTGAGTGACTAACACTTTCACTTTCTTTAGTACTAAGTACTGGTTCTAGGAAAAGTTAAGTTAAAGTTTATCAGTTCCAATGCTGTTATAATGTACACTTTCAAAGAGTAGATAATATTTGGACAGTAATGACTATAATACAAATGGGTTTGGGAAAAGGTAAAATAATTCTAAATATCTCTATTAAACAAGAGCAATGGATTTACACAAGGTATAAAGCAGTCGATTCTGTGACACAAATAAAGATACAGTTCTGTGGAGGTCCAGAAGAGAAATAGTGTATTCTCTATCTCGTGTTAGTTGTTCAGTTGTGTCCAGCTCTTTGTTACCCCCTGGACTATAGCACATCGGACTCCTCTCTGTCCATGGGATTCTCCAGGCAAAAATACTGGAGTGGGTCGCCAGGGCCTTCTCCAGGGGATCTTCCCAACCCAGCGACTGAACCTAGGTCTTCTGTATTGCAGGCAGATTCTTTACTGGCTGAGCCACCAGGAAGCCCTATGTTTTCTGCAATGGAACAAAAAACAGAGAAGGCATTGCAGATGGAACAACATTTGACTTGGGCCTTAAAGGATCAGTAACCTATGAACATATGGACAAAAGCATCTCTGCCAGAGGAAATCCTGAGCAAGTTTTAGAAGCACTGAAACACACATGGTGTGTATGAGTGAGAGATCGCCTGTTTTATCAGTGTAGCAGTGAGAAGTATGATAGAAATGTTTCAAGTCTGAAAAATATAGAAATGAAAGCCTGGGCTTATTTGATGGTTGGTTGTTTTTTTTTCCACACAGGTGCATCTAACATGAACAGAGCAGCAGACACTTATTTTCAGCCTGAGAAGCAGTTCCAGAGGTGGTAACTGGAATGTCAATATCATGGCCTTTTCAAAATGCAGTGAGTCAATTGGAGTCTAGAGAAGAGGTCTTTATTAGTCACGGATAAATATTCAACTGAGACTATCACATGAACCTAACAAGAGGGGAGGTGCCGAGAGTATTGAACATATGCGGCCTTTTCACACTACGGTCTCCAGCTTTTTTCTAAAGGGAATATTAAGACAATGACAGCATTTATAACCAGAGAAGACTAACACCACAGCCTTTGGTAATGAGCGCCATTGCATAAGGCCAACAGGATCTAATCCCGGCTCTAGCATTAATCCCTCCTATGCTCTGGGGGAGATCTTAAAGTATTAAGGCCATGCTCCTTCCAGGGCTGTGATTCCAAACCAAGTTGAAACAAAGATCATTATGGTAAAAGTTTCAAGACCTTGCTTTAGGCAGCAAAGTTGATGCTATTAACAAAGAAATATTAAATGAGTGCTTTTTTGGACTTAAGGTAAAAATATGTATATGTTAACCATGCAAACATCTTATGAATATCAAGTTACTAGAAGGTAGTTACAGCCACAATGTGTTTATTCTTCTCCTTCAGGAAATTTACACAACAGAAAAAATTATGGAGCCAAGTTCAGATGTTCTAAATTTATCACAGAGACTCTTGTTTATGTTTCTCTATATATTAAAAACTCATGTGCTTGAAATCATACTGGAAAGGGAGGTATCGAGGATGCCTCACTGAATAGACAGCCCTAGATGATTATTTCTACCCTATGATAGCAGTGAGTCAGCCTCACATAAAATGTAGACCAAGTTGTTGTTCCTGAAGATAATATTAACATGTCAGATGTAAGGACATGGTTTGTTGAATGACCTCTGGAATTCAACATGGCAACCTTTAGCTCTGACACTTTTGCTGACTAATATACTTGGTAGCATTATTGACTTTTCGAATGACATATCTTTTAAACTTCCAAAATGAACACACACATTGGGCCCACATCAATTATTGGCATCTTCAGAATGACAATACACCAATACAGTATCACCATAGAGGTGCCACATAACAAAGATACCCAAGCTACTTATTCCAAAATTATCACTAGAATAAACATGGCTTCAATCAAGTATGAAGAATAATAGTAAGATGAACCTAGGGTCAAGTGGAGGAGTCATTTCTGTAAACATCTGACTTAATCTTTAGTATAAAAGAATGAAGGGAGCAGCGGAGTACATCAGAAAGGGAAAACACCAAACAAGTTCCGATTCATTTAATGAATTCTATTATTTCATATTGCTAATGTTTTTATAGAGAGAACAGGCCTTATGGTATTAAGTAGCTGGGCATCCCACATCCTAGTAATATTTTTTAAATCACCATTTATATTCTGGAATATTAATGAATGAATATTTTATTTGAGAACATTTTATGTGCAGAAGTAATTCCAAATTTTCTTAATTGAGAAAATGTACTGCCTATAGAAACATGTATCCTTTAAAATAAGCTTAGGAAAATCCCAACTTTACTTTTTTAAAGTAATGTCTACTTCTGGTCTGATAGCAGGGCATCATGAATTTGGCTAGTTTTCCCAATATTAAATTATGTCCTGAGGCAAATTTGTATGCTTTGGGATTTTGACTCAACAAAATTGTGTTATGTGTCTCTTTATTCCTCCTAAAACTCAATCCTCAGAGCTTGTAAGCAGAACTAAAATGGAGATTTAGTAATCATGTACCACCTTTTGGCTTCTTATTGTTTTATTCTGTATGAGTACGTGCTCTATTTATCAAAAATATATAGGATACTGGGGGAATATTTACCACAGCCTAAAGAAATCTAGTTTGACAAAGATTTGCTATATACCTACTGTGAATCAAGAGATGTTTACTTGAATTTTTGTTGATAGATAGTATTCAAGAGTCTCAGGCAGAGAAGTTAGTCTGGATGCTGTGTGATTTGTGGATTTGAAGCAATCACCTCATCAGGAAGATGATGCCATAGTCCAGGTTAGAAATGTCCAAACTTTACTCAGTTTGTATTGTATTGTATTCCAAATGTCCAAACTGTGAGAAAGATGATGAAGAATCAGAGAAAAAGTCAAGAAATACTAAAGATGTAAATTGGCTCCTTCTGATGATTTGGTCCCATCACTTGATGAGAAATAGATGGGGAAACAGTGGAAACAGTGTCAGACTTTATTTTGGGGGGCTCCAAAATCACTGCAGATGGTGATTGCAGCCATGAAATTAAAAGACGCTTACTCCTTGGAAGGAAAGTTATGACCAACCTAGATAGCATATTCAAAAGCAGAGACATTACTCTGCCAGCAAAGGTCTGTCTAGTTAAGGCTATGGTTTTTCTAGTAGTCATGTATGGATGTGAGAGTTGGACTGTGAAGAAAGCTAAGTGCTGAAGGGTTGATGCTTTTGAATGTGGTGTTGGAAAAGACTCTTGAGAGTCCCTTGGACTGCAAGGAGATCCAACCAGTCCATTCTGAAGGAGATCAGCCCTGGGTGTTCTTTGGAAAGAATGATGCTAAAGCTGAAACTCCAATACTTGGGCCACCTCATGAGAAGAGTTGACTCATTGGAAAAGACCCTGATGCTGGGAGGGATTAGGGGCAGGAGGAGAAGGGGATGACAGAGGATGAGATGTCTGGATGGCATCACTGACTCGATGGACATGAATCTGAGTGAACTCCAGGAGTTGGTGATGGACAGGAAGGCCTGGAGTGCTGCAGTTCATGGGGTCACAAAGATCTGGACACTACTGAGTGACTGAACTGAACTAAACTGATGATTAATTGTATACAGAGACAACTGAGAGAATGAAAAGAGTTGAGGATGTTTTAAGATTTTTTGCATAGATTGGAATTGTTAATGATATCACTAGACGCAATACGGAAGGTATTGCTTGGAGGCAAAGGAACATAATGAGTTAATCTTTGGGGTATTTCAATTTGAAGTTTCTTCAAGACATGTGGTTAGGGCTTTCCACCTGAGATGTGAAATTCCAAAGCTCAAAGAAATCTCAGGGATAGATAGAGACATTTAGTCAAGATCAGTAAATGGTAGTAGAGCAGATGAAATCACTTCTGGAGGGAATGGAGAGGAAGAATAAAAATAGTTTGATGGCAAAACCTTGTAAAGAGTATTGATGTTCAATACATGGATAGAATAAATGGTACTGTCAAGGAAAAGAATAGAAAGATTGGAAAGGTAGAATAAGAACCAACAATATGGATTCAATGAAGCAAAGTGGTTTTGTGAATAAATCAAATTGAGCATTCACTTAAAGATCAGCTCCTTTGGAGCAAGATACTTGCCTGACTTGCTCTCTGCTGCATCCCCAGCACCAGGAGCAATGTCTGAACCTAAACGGACACTCAAGAAATGTTAAAGGAGTGAATCAACCAGCAGTACAATGTGCACTACAGAGGTTTATTCAAATAACCACTAAAAAGCCCCCATCGAAGAGGTGATTGAAGACACTGGCAAAAGTGATTTCAATGAAATGGTGGGAGCAGAGGTCAAACTCTCAAGCAAGGTAAGTAATACAAACACTGAGGGGTGATTCTTTTCAAAATGGTTGTATATAAAGGAAAAGTAAGGGGAAGACATTTCTTAAGATAATAAAAATAAAGCTTGGGAGACAAGATTATCAAAAGAAGAAAGTTCTCAAATGTCAGCACATAAAAATTGGGGTCAAGTCATCCTAAATGGAGTGTAGAAAGGACAATCCCACCACCATATTGTAATTTATTGGTAACATGGACAGTATCCCACTGAAATACATGTGGGGTCTGACATAAAGCAGGTGCCCATATTGGGTGCTCTTGCTGGATCAACTCCACCAGAACTGTTTAACTGTATGCCAAGATGAGAACCTATATTAATCTGTATTTATCAGTCCAGTCCTTTCTCTCTCTCCCCTCTGCCAGCTTGGCAACATAGAGATCTCAGGAGCTGGGCCCACACTTTAAGGAAAAATGATTGAAATGGGCAGAGAGGATGTTAGCACAATCCACAGAAGGGGCTTAATTATGCTGTATTCCTGGGAGCACTGAGGAAATCAGATGAAACCACTGCTCTTCATTATGAAAATAATTCTCACTCATCTAGAGACCAGATGTGTTATGTGGCACTTGAAATTTTTATATGATTCAAGAGTTTGAATCAGATGTCAAAACTATTTGATATTGACAAAATACATATTTTAGAGCTGTCTGTTGGCTCAAAAGTTTGTTTCTGTGGATATAATTAAATTACTTTCACATGTTTGCCTGTATATTGAAAAATAGTATTATTTTAAAACCATAATTTGTCCTTGTTTCCTTTCTTTTCTCCCTCCCATCCATTCATCCATTCACCCATACATTCATTATGGTTTTAAAATAATACTATTTTTTAATATACAGGCAAATATATGAAAGTAATTTAATTAAATCCACAGGAACAACCATCTTTATCTTAGGATAGATATACATATGAGGAGGGTACGTCAACCCACTTCAGTATTCTTGCCTGGAGAATCCCCATGGACATAGTAGCCTGGTGGGCTTCCGTGCATAGTGTCACAAAGAGTCAGATACCACTGAGCAACTAAGCACAGCCCAGCACAGATATACATATAAGCTGGATGCTTTCATTTGGGTGATCATATTCCTATTTTGTTTCATGTTTCTCTCTTGCCTTCACACAGCTAGTTTACAGTGTTTGGGGACTTTCTTTGGTATCTGTATTTTGTTATATAAGTTACTGTTGCTCTGAAGACCGTGAGCATTTGGAGCTTTGTCACTGACAGTTGCAGATATTGGGAGCTGTTTGATATAGGTTTGCAGGATGTCTCAGCAGATCTTTAATCCGATGTGATTGTGCCAAAATAACCTGGCACCATGCATGTACAATATGTCGGTGCTAAAAATTTCCACAAAAATTTTGGATGAGTAACCTCACCAAGTAACTGGGATCTGCTATTTTCAAAACAGAACTAATGCAATTGTGTTTTTTGTTTTCAAATCACACAAGGTATGTTATCATCAAATATGCTCCCTTGCTTAATATACTCTCCATAAATATGTGTTATGCATGGTCTCCCTTAAAAATGTCAATTTAACATATAGGTGCTTATTTATTTTTTCTCTGTAGTCATGACAGTAAAGCCCCCATTGCCTATTTAAATGTTCATTTGTGGTGGAAAACTACTTAGACTATCTCCTAAGACTCTTTTTGATCACCTCAGAAAACTCTGTGATACAATTAGCTTTAGAATCAACTGTAAAGATCATTGGGCTTCCCTAGTAGCTCAGCTGGTGATGAATCTGCCTGCAATGAGGGAGATCTGGCTTCGATCCCTGGACTGGGAAGATCCACTGGAGAAGGGAAAGGCTACCCACTCCAGTATTCTTGCCTGGAAAACTCCATAGATAGAGGAGCCTGGCAGGCTACAGTCCGTAGGGTCACAGATTTGGATACAACTGAGCGACTTTCACTTTCATAAAGATCAAAGGGCTTCCCAGGTGGTGCTAGTGGTAAAGAACCCACCTGCCAATGCAGGAGATGTGAGAAACATGGGTTCTATACCTGGATCAGGAAGAGCCCCTGGAGAAGGAAATCGCAACCCACTCCAGTATTCTTGCCTGGAGAATCCTAAAAAGACAGAGGAATCTGGTGGGCTACAGCCCATGGGGTCGCAAAGAGTCAGACATGACTGAGGTGACTTAACATGCACTCACATAAAGATCAAATAATTAGCTAGAAAGGGGAGGAAAAGCATTGACTTGATATGTGTTAATGTTTCTCAAACTTTCATGGGCCTAAAAGTCACTTTGGAGGCTGAGTAAAATTGTAGTTTGATGAGTTGTATCTCATGCCTACTGGATAGGAATCTATGGGTATGGAGGCTGGACCAGGAAATCGCATAACTGCCTTTGGTGAATTTCATGTCAGTAGTCCTGGACACAAACTATGTCCATGCAAAGTTTTAAAACTTTATGGGATTCAATGCCAGCTTTTTTTAAATCTTAGTTTCTTTCACTTTCTATTCACATAAGAAGGTATTGTAGGATTATCAATAGACCATCACAAGTCTGGCAGCTGAGAGTGAGTGAAGTTCAAGAGAAGAGAAAAAGGTTCCTCCCTTTTCTCTTTGGACAGGAGATGGTGATAAGCTATCCATACTTAAGCAAACTGATCAGGGAAGTGAAAGGAATTAGATCATTTCCTGAGCAGGTAAATTTGCTATTTGAATTATCTAGGGAATTGACCTGATTTTTTTTTTCTTGTTAGTGGAGTGTTGGTCTAAATTTGTCCTCATTGCTCATGCACACCAAACATAATAAGTAGTTAGATAAATCCATTGGTCCAGAGAACTTTTAAAACATTTGTGTTAGTCTTTCATTAGCAACAAAGTTGAATTTTATTATTAGGTTGAATTTTAGATATTGTGAAGACTTTTCATGGAAGTTGCATCATTTAAGCCTTAATATTAAGTTCAGTACAAGATTTTTATTCCATGTTCATGCTTAAAAGATTGAAAGCCCCCCAAAAAAGCTAACAGCTTGGCTACCTGGAAATCAAGGACCCAGGTTCCCTGGCATATTGTTTAGTGTTATATGTTTGTGCTTGATTTATTTTCTTCTTTAAAAAATAATTTTAAAATATTGATATGTATTAATATATAGCTATTAGAATATTTTAAGTTGCAAGTTACAGAAAGTCTCAATATGGCCTAAACAATAAAGGTGATTTATTGAGTCTTTAAAGCAAATGATAATATAACTACTATTGCTTCGAAGAAGCTTGATCCTGGAACTCAAATAAGAACTTAGTATTAATATTATCCTCTATTTCCTCACCCAGCTTACCACTGTCAACTCAATGTTGATGGCTTGCAGCACCATCTTTCTTTGTGGCCATAAAACAATGGCCAGGAACACCCAAATCAAAGCTTTTCTTATCAAGCAGGAAAGAAAAACCATTTTGCTCTTTTTGGGCCCATGGCAGGATTAAAATTTTGTTGGCCTGATTTGGGTCATCTATCCAGTTCTAAGGGCAGAATAGATGGTATGATGGTTTGAGTCAAGCATAGTTTACACTGGAAGTTAATTCTCATAAGCCCATTGTTAACAGAAAAGGATATTGTGCATATCAAAAAAAAATGTTGCTTATCAGTATTCTGTTTTCAAAGTCCCAATATATTTTACTGTTGATTTTTAAAATGTTTGCCTGGTCAGCAGGAGGCTTGTGAAAATGAAGTCAAGAGACTGAGTAACAAACTTATTAGACTAGTTTTATTGAAGAAAAATTCCATGATTCTCATAATTTTGGCCAGCATTCTGACAAAGCTCTACTTTTGATAACAAAATGAATCAGGATGGAGATTGTGCATGATGCATAATAATCTTTCTTTTCTATTAACATGTAACATGATATGGATATATAAAATGTATAATAATAAAATAGGGTATATTCTTTACCACTGATCTCTTAAGGACTTGATAGGCCATTTCTTTGGCTTTATTCCAGACCTGCTCTCCAGAGACTTACTAGGATAAGGAAAGCTAGCTTCTTTGAGACAGCATTGGCACTAATTACTAGATACACAAAAAGAATGTATCAGTGGAATAGAAATATGGAAGTAAAAGAGAAATGAGGAGAATAATTTTCATGGATCTCCTTTAGAATTCTCCTACGCCAAAAGAAAAACTCTGAAGTTAGGAAGATTTGGTTATCTTGAGAGAAATCATTCCAATGTTAAGAGCAACATGAGTTTACACAGAGAAAGTAAGCATTAAACTATTCAATGAACAAATATTTCTTAAGCAATGACTCTGTGCAAAGGATTTATTTAAGCATCCTGTTAAATTACTGTAAAGGATAGATTGAGTCTGTTGCTTTTCTTTTATGTTTGATATATTTATGGATTGAGTAGCCTCTAATCCTAAACTTGCTTTAGGAGGATATTGATTTGCTTTTTGAAAATCATAACTTCTTAACTGTCAGTTCAAGTGGTTGCCATGTATTAACCATACCTCAGTACTAGCAATGAGCCATGACCAACTCACCTAGCCAAGAAAGGAATTTCTGTTTCCCTGTGCACACTAACTGGTTCAGAGATTTACCCATACCAGATCAACAGCAATCATTTCAGGACATTTTGCTGAAGCTGTTAAGAAAGGGAAACTGGTATTACTTTTTACATGAACTATTAAGATACAGGGGCTTCTCTGATAGCTCAGTGGTAAAGAATCTGCCTGCAATGCAGGAGACATGTTTTTTTCCTGGGTTCACAATATCCCCCAGAGAAGGAAATGGCAACCCACTCCAGTATTCTTACCTGGGAAATCCCATGGACAGAGGAGCCTGGTGGGTTACAGTCCATGGGGTTGCAAAAGAGTCAGAAAACACACACACACACTAAGATACAGGCATCGAGCTTCTGGGGGCCACCACTGGGAAGGGAACTGGCTGAGAAGTAAGCAGCATGGAAAAGAGAAGAGCTGAGAGATGCCAATGAAGATCTCAGTTCAGTTCAGTCGCTCAGTCGTGTTCCACTCTTTGCGACCCCATGAATCGCAGCATGCCAGGCCTCCCTGTCCATCACCATCTCCCGTCCTGATTATAACATCTGAGTGGCTGTTTTCAGTGTCTGAAATGTTACTATATACTTTTCAGTTGGGCAAGCCTGTACATTCTCTTTTCTGTTTAAACTAGGTTGATTGTGTTTCTTACGCAATTAAATAGATTGACATAGTTTCCAGGTTTCTAAATATAAACCCTTGCTTGTTAAACAAATCACTGAAAGAAACTATATATGATATAGAGAGAATGCAGCAAATTATAGTGGACATTGTGTTAAACTAAACAGATACAGTTTCTATAAGTGATTGAAATTTTCTAAGGGTAAACTCAGTTTAACTGCCCAATTTCCCAGTAGAAAACATACACTTCTCCTATATCAAAAGGAGTCTGAGATTTCATCCCCTTCATGGAAAGACTAATGCGGAAACACCACCTCTGTATACTTCTGTTGTTTTTTCAATAAAATGTGTCTATTTCACATAGGATGCACATAGGTCAGGAAATTTTATAGAGATGACTTCAGACATTTACTTTACCTTAGCGTTTCCCTGGTGCTCAGTAGTAAGGAATCCGTCCGCCAGTGCAGCAGACACAGGTTTGATCCCTGACCCTGGATGCTCCTACATGTTCGGCGTGACTGAGCCCGAGAGCCACGCCCACTGAGCTGGTGATCTAGAGCCCGGGAGCCGCAGCTACTGAGCTGGTGTGCCCGGAGCCTGTGCTCAGCAACGCGAACCAGGCGGCGAGAATACGGTGCGCTGCATCCAGAAAGGAGCCCCGCTTACCACAACTAGAGCAAAGCTTGCGCAGAAGGAAGACCTGTAGAATATTTGCCTAAATTTGACCTAAATCTCTGTAGAATATTTGCCTTTTCTTGAACACCATATACATGGAATAATAAGAGTATTTACTCTTTTGTATCTTATTTTATTGCTTAACATAATGTTTTAGAAATTTACTGGTAGTTTGAGTGTATTAGTAGTTCATTTTAAAATCAAGTTTATTGGGTTATGACTTACCTAAAATTTCAGATTTTAATGTATAATTCAATGAGTTTTAACAGCCCAAAATTAAATAAATTCTCGTGACTTTACCTTAAAGAGCTTAAACAGGGAATTTGAAAGCTGTAGATTTTTGGTCTAGCATGTTCATCTAAGTGACATTCTCTCTATGAGGTTTAAAAAGTGCAAACCACGAATCAACTGAGTGTTTTTATAACTCCTAAAATAAATGGTCAGAAACCATAAGAGCGTGCCGAACTGTGCACTTTCAGTTTAGGTTCTAGTAGGGAAAACCATTCTTTTTATTGAGGTAAAATTTGTATACAACAACAACAAAAAACCCTCCGTAGTGTATAGGTTGAGAGCTGTGATAATGTATATACTAAATATATCATCATAAGCACCACACCAGTAACGACACAAAAATTTTCAGTCACACCAGAACATATTCTGATCAAGAGTTCCTTCCAGCCAAACAACATCCCTTTAAACAGCCACTGTCTGAGTTTTCATTTTTCTTTATTCAATTTTTAAAATTTTCATCTTTAGTTTTTAAATCTCTGTAGAATATTTGCCTTTTCTTGAACACCATATACATGGAATAATAAGAGTATTTACTCTTTTGTGTCTTATTTTATTGCTTAACATAATGTTTTAGAAATTTACTGGTAGTTTGAGTGTATTAGTAGTTCATTTTAAAATCAAGTTTATTGGGTTATGACTTACATAAAATTTCAGATTTTAATGTATAATTCAATGAGTTTTAACAAACTTACATGGTCGTGTAACCATCACCCAAACAGTGACATAGACTATGTCCATCACCACAAACATTTCCCACATACATTGTTATGGTCAACACCTTTCCCTACCCTGAATTCCTGCCAAACACTGATCTCTTTCTGTCACTATAGCTTTGCCTTTTTAGAATTTTATAAAAATAGAGCTACAGATTGTGTAATGTTTTGTGTCTGACTTCTTTAGCTTAAAATAATGCTTTTACAATTCACTCATTTTGAAATGTAGTAATTTGCTCTTTTCCGCTGCTAAGTATTATATTATTGTATCTTATTATATGACTATTCCATGATTTTTTTTTTTTTTACTATGGGCCAGTTGACAGATATTTTAGGCTTCTTCCAGTTTGAAACTAATAAGAATAAAGCTTCTATGAACATTAAAGTGCAAATATTTTACAGATAATTAGTTTCATTTTTTTTCTATTTACACAACTGACTAGTTGTATAATGTACAGTAAATTTATATTTAACTTTATAAGAAATAAACAAGTCATTTTCCAATTTAGCTGTACGACTTTGTATTCCTGTTGGAGGAGGTCACGGAAAGGACATGACAGCTGATTGCCCTGCAAGCTGGATTCCAGCAATTTGAGGCTTCTCACCCCTTGCCCTGTCTTTGGAGTGTATAAATACATCCCACCGACTGTTTCCTACACTAGACACTCTCCCAAGAGTACAGCCTTGAGAAAGCAAGGTGTTGTTGAGACCATCTAGACTGAATCTGCTGACTGAACCCCAGGAAAGCCTCTGTATAAACTTTTAAGGTTGGTGGTCCGATGTGGAGACCTCAGCTTTGGGTTGCTAAAGGCAAGCCTCCTATGTAAATTCCCTTGCTTATTAAACGTGCCACCTAACGATCCGGAATGGCCTGGCTTTCTTTGGCCTTGGATGCCTGCCCTCTGTGTACTATGGGGCTGAGGAGTTTGCAGACCAACAATTCTCACTAGCCACATGTAAGAATTCCAGTTTCTCTACCTCAGTTCAGTTCAGTTCAGTCACTCAGTCGTGTCTGACTCTTTGCGACCCTATGAATGGCAGCACGCCAGGCCTCCCTGTTCATCACCAACTCCCAGAGTTCACTCAAACTCATGTCCACTGAGTCAGTGATGCCAGCCAGCCATCTCATCCTGTCGTCCCCTTCTCCTCCTGGTCCCAATCCCTGCCAGCATCAGAGTCTTTTCCAATGAGTCAACTCTTCACATGAGGTGGCCGAAGTACTGGAGTTTCAGCTTTAGCATCATTCCTTCCAAAGAACACCCAGGACCGATCTTTAGAATGGACTGGTTGGATCTCCTTGCAGTCCAAGGGACTCTCAAGAGTCTTCTTCAACATCACAGTTCAAAAGCATTAATTCTTTGGCACTCAGCTAGCTTCCCTGGTGGCTCAGAGGATAAAGCATCTGCCTTCAATGCAGGAGACCCAGGTTCGATCCCTGGGTTGGGAAGATCCCCTGGAGAAGGAAATGGCAACCTACTCCAGTATTCTTGCCTGGAAAATCTTATGAACAGAGAGCCTGGTGGGCTACAGTCCACGGGGTCACAAAGAGTCGGACACAACTCAGCGACTTCACTTTCTTCACAGTCCAACTCTCACATCCATACATGACCACAGGAAAAACCATAGCCTTGACTAGATGGACCTTTGTTAGCAAAGTTATTTCTCTGCTTTTGAATATGCTATCTAGGTTGGTCATAACTTTTCTTTCAAGGAGTAAGTGTCTTTTATTTTTATGGCTGCAATCACCATCTGCAGTGATTTTGGAGGCCCCCAGAATAAAGTCAGACACTGTTTCCACTGTTTCCCCATCTATTTGCCATGAAGTGATGGGACCAGATGCCATGATCTTTGTTTTCTGAATGTTGAGCTTTAAACCAACTTTTTCACTCTCCTCTTTCACTTTCATCAAGAGGCTTTTTAGCTCCTCTTCACTTTCTGCCATAAGGGTGATGTCATCCGCATATCTGAGGTGATTGATATTTCTCCCAACAATCTTGATTCCAGCTTGTGCTTCCTCCAGCCCAGCGTTTCTCTACCTAGTCACTAATAAGCTTGGTACTGTCACTTTGATGTGTACCTGTGTGTGAATGTTTGATTCATTGTAGCCATTATAAGAACTGTGGCAAAAAGCTATCTAGTGTTTTTAATTTGTATTTCTTTAATAACATGATGTTGAACATTTTTCTGTGTGATTGTTTTCTATGTATACTACTTTGATAAAGTATCTGATAAGAGATTGTCTATTTATATATTTTTAAGTTGTTTTTGTTTTTAAAATGCTTATGTGTGTTAATTGCTCAGTCCTGTCTGACTTTTTGTGACCCCATGGACTGTAGCCCACCAGGCTCCTCTGTCCAACGAGTTCTCTAGGCAAGAATACTGGAGTGGGTTGCCATTCCCTTCTCCAGGGGATCTTCCTGACCCAGAGATTGAACCCGGCCCTGCTGCACTGTAGGCAGATTCTTTACTGTCTGAGTTACCAGGAAACCCCAGGGAAAGTGTTTATGTAAATCCAAGTTATTTATGATTTGTTTTGCAAATATCATGCTGTTTCTTTTTTAAATAGTATATTTTAATTAGCAAAACATTTTAATTTTGATGAAGTCCTATCTATTTATTTAGTCCATGATTTGTGTCCTAAGAAATATTTGCTAATCCAGTTTTCTCCTATGGCATTTTTTTGCAGAGTATATCTTTAGCTGTTACATTTAGGTTTATTATTCATTCTTATTCTAAATTCATAGTGGTGTAGGTAAGGCATGAGGTTCATTTTTGCATTTGGTTATCCAATTTTGTTTCAGCACCATTTGTTCAAAATGCTATTGTATTTGTTTTCTATTAGTGCTGTAACAGATTACAAGCATTTTACTAGCTTAAAATAACACAAATTTATTATAGTTTTGGAGGTAAGAAGTCCAAAATCAGTGTTACTGAGCTAAAGGTTTTGGCAATGTTGGTTTCTTCTTGAACTTCTACTACGGGAGAATCCTTTCCTTATCTTTGTCAGGTTCTAGAGGTTGCCTCGCCTCCTCTAGCTACTTCCTGCATCTTCAGAACCAGCAGTGTAGCACTGTCAAATCTACTTTACTGAGTCAGCTTCTGTCATCATGTTGCCTTCTTTCACTCTGAATCTTCTGTCTCCCTTTTATAAGGACCCTTGTAATTACATTATACCCACCAGAATAAAATCACTGTGCATGTTCAGTTGCTCAGTCATGTCTTGACTGTTTGCAGTTCCATGGACTATAGCCTGCAGACTCCTCTTGGCTATGGAATTTTCCAATCAAAGATATGGGAGTGGGTTGCTATCTCCTACTCCAAGGTATCTTCCTGACCCAGGGATTGAAACTTTGCCTCCTGAATCTTCTGTATTGGTAGGCAAATTCTTTGCCATTGTGTCATCTGAGAAGCAAAAAAAAAAAAAAAGTGCCTACTCAGAAAATGAAGATCTTTTATAAAAGTAAGTTTTATTTATTTTTAAACTTGTGGCTGAGCAGAGTCTTTGTTGTTTTGCATAGGCTTTTTCTAGAAGTGGCAAATGGGGACTACTCTTTGTTGAAGCATGCGGGCTTCTCACTGTGGTGACATCTTGTTGTGGAGCACAGACAGGCCCTAGGCACACAGGCTTCAATAGTTCTGCTGCGTGGCCTAGTTGTTTCTTGGCATGTGAAATCCTCCTGGGCCAGGGATCAAACTGGTGTCCCCTGCATTGGCGGGCAGATTCTTCTTATCCACCACCACTGCTGCTGCTGCTAAGTGGCTTCAGTCGTGTCCGACTCTGTGCGACCCCATAGACGGCAGCCCACCAGGCTCCTCCGTCCCTGGGATTCTCCAGGCAAGAACACTGGACTGGGTTGCCATTTCCTTCTCCAACGCATGAAAGGGAAAAGTGAAAGTGAAGTCGCTCAGTCGTGTTCTACCCTCAGCGACCCCATGGACTGCAGCCTACTAGGCTCCTCCATCCATGGGAGTTTTCAGGCAAGAGTACTGGAGTGGGTTTAACAACATTAGTAAAGTCTTTTTTGCCATATAAGGTTATATTTCATAGGTTTAGAGGATTAAGACACGTTCATCTTTGGGAGAAGACATTATTCAGCCTACCATATCTATCATTTCATTCACTGAGTTACTTTTGTTGTAAACCAATTGACCATATTTGTATGAGTCTGTATCTGGACTCTGTTCCCATCCAATGATCTATATATCTACCCTAATACCAATGCCACACAGTCTGAATTGCTGTAGCCTGAAAGTGATTAATGAATTCAACTCTATTCTACTTTGCTTCATGTTTTGCTATTCTAGATTTCCTACGTTTATAAATGAATTTTTGAAGTGGCTTTTTAATGTCTACATCAAAACCTATATATCATTTTGAGGAGCATTAACAGCTTAGTAATATTAGATTTTCTGATCAGTGAACATATTGTTTAAGTCTTCTATAATTCCCTGATCAGGTTTTTTATAGACTTCAGAATATAGATTTCATTAAATCTAGGGGCTTTTCCAGTGGTTCAGTGGTAAAAAAATCTGCCTGCAATGTACTAGATGTGGGTTCAATCCCTGGGGCAGGAAAATACCCTGGAGAAGGAAATGGCACCCCACACCAGTATTCTTCCCTGGGAAATTCCATGGACAGAGAAGTCTGCTGGGACACAGTCCAATGGTGTTGAGTCAGACACGACTGAGTAATTGAGCATACACAAATAGATCTAACCATATTTTGTTGTTTATTTCTATGTATGTCATATGTTTATGATATTAAAACAGTATTTGTTTTTACATTTTAATTTCACATTGTTTGTGGCAAGCATATAGAAATACAATTGAATTTTCTACCTTTATTTTATATCTTGTAATTTTGATATAAATCCATTTATTAAGTGTAGTAGGTTTTGTGTATTCTTTAGAATTTTCTATATTTATAATCAAATTATCTTGAATAATGACAATTGTATTGCCATTACATTCCTGAATGTATTCTTTTCAATCTGAATGCTTGTTACTATTTTCTTTGATTTATCACTCTGTTTAGAAGTTCCAACGTTATGCCAAATCAGAATTGTGAGAGGTGGACACTCTTTCTTTGTTCCCAGTCTTAGAGGATTTCATTATCAAGTATGATGCAAATGAAGTCATGCAGGTTACTCTCTTGATTCAAGATGTTCCTTTGTATTTTTATTTACTGAGAGTTTGTTTTCAATTTAAATTTATTTATTTTAATTGGAGGCTAATTACTTTACAATACTGTATTGGTTGTGCCACACATCAACATGAATTCACCACGGGCACACACGTGTTCCCATCCTGAACCTCCCTCCCTCCTCCCTCCCCGTACCATCCCCTCCGGGTTATCCCAGCGCACCAGCCCCAGGGATCCTGTATCGAACCAGTACTGGCAATTCATTTCTTATATAAGAGTTTTTAATTATGAATTTATGTTGAATTTTTTTTCATCTACTAATATGATATTGCTTTTCTGTCTCTTGAGGTGAAATACATGGTCTGGTTTTCATCTTTAAACCCCCAAATTTTGAAATTCAGCTTGCATTCCTAGGATGAACTCACTAAGTCATGATGTATTATTGTCTCTTTTATATTGACCCTCTTTTTTTCCTGTATGACCTTTCTTATATGTAAAATCTAAAAAACAAAATGTCATAGATATAGATAACGGATTGGTGGTTGCCAGAGGTAGGGGCTGGAGAGAGGGGAGCAAAATGAGTGAAAGGGGTTAAAAATAACAAACGTACAGCTATAAAATAAGTCCTGGTGTAATATATAGAATGGTGACTGTAATTAATAATGTAATATGTACTTATAAATTGCTAAGAGTAAATCTTAAAAGTTCTCATCATAAGAAAAAAAATTGCAACTATGTATGGTAATGTTACTAGACTTACTTGTATGTTGAGAAATGATCACAGTATCAAATTGTGAGGTACCCCAATACTGTTATATACGTTACATGTCGATTATGTCTCAATTAAAAAAATAACTACTTTGAGTTATTATTGGCACAGAAAGCTTGCACATATTTAGTGTAAACTATGTGATGAGTTTGCCTGATTTTAAATTTTTGTACTTACTAAATTTATAAAGCTGTGCCTTGGAAGAGATCTGATATTTTCCTACTTGTCCTGTGTTGCACTGACAGTTTCCCACACTCCTGTGTTACCCTAAGTCTGCGGTTTTCCTCCCTCCACTGAAGGTATACGTAGCACACTGGGAGGAAAAGAGGAGCTGGCAAGTTTGTAACCGTCATAGCATGGATGGGCTTGAGCAAGGAGCCCCGGTAAAAACTAGAGAGGCGTTACTGTGTCAACAAAGGCCCGTCTAGTCAAGGCTGTGGTTTTCCTGTGGTCATGTATGGATGTGAGAGTTGGACTATAAAGAAAACTCAGCGCTGAAGAATTGCTGCTTTTGAACTGTGGTGTTGGAGAAGACTCTTGAGAGTCCCTTGGACTGCAAGGAGACCCAGCAAGTCCATTCTGAAGGAGATCAGTCCTGGGTGTTCATCGGAAGGACTGATGTTGAAGCTGAAACTCCAATACTTTGGCCACCTCATGCAAAGAGCTGACTCATTGGAAAAGACCCTGATGCTGGGAAAGATTGAGGGCAGGAAGAGAAGGGGACGACAGAGGATGGGATGGTTGGATGGCATCACCAACTCAATGGACATGGGTTTGGGTAGACTGTGGGAGCTGGTGATGGACAAGGAGGCCTGGCGTGCTGCAGTTCATGGGCTTGCAGAGTCGGACATAACTGAGTGACTGAACTGAACTGAAGAGAGGAAGTGGGTTGGGAGCAAGGTGTTTCCCTGGTCTCTATTTCTCCCCACTGACTGCTCACTAGTGGTCAGAATTTCAGTGAATAAATACATTCCTAGTATTCAGAAGGCAGAGAGGAGAGACAGAGACCTACCGTGTACCTACTCAAGACTTTGCACCATGATGGCCTAAATATGTAGCATCCAGACTTGGCCCCCTGTATGATAGGCCCTACCTGTAGGGCTGTAAGGGTCTGAAGCTCTGCAGCGGGACTTGTGTTCTGCTGTTACAATGCATATAGGGGTAACCAGAATCAGGGCTGCACCCTCTGGGTCTTAGTTTCCCCAGCTGAGAAGTGTGTTTTGAATGAGATGATTCGCATCTAATACAAGCCAACACCCTCCTTTACATTCAGGGGAGCCCAGCAGAGACATAGTTGATCAAGGAGCTTTGTAAACAGCTAAAAGGTTTTGAAAACCTCAGATTGCTGATTTTCTGCAAGGCAGAGTTATTGTCCTGGGGTGGAATCAATTAGCTATGGTGAGTGGTTAAACCTGTTCAGGGAGCTGCCTGAACTAACTAGTTATAGACAGTGAGGTGTTGTGAGACGCACCAGGAGGACTCTTGGCGGCCCATATTCCATCTTCATGTATCTGGACCATATTTTCAGGTACCTGTCTAAGAAGGGGTCAGACAGAGCCTTAAATGTAGTTGTCATGAATAGTGAGGGGCTGCCACGCTCAGCATGGGCAGCAGGTTCAGAGATGTTGGAATTTGCTTGGTTAGGTCACACAAAGGTCCACCTGGAGAGCTCTCCCTTCCCAGATTTGACTATAAAATGCACTAACAGATGTGAAGGCTGGGCAGCAGTGACAGACTGACCTCTGAGATGTTCTTAAGGCCTTGAGCAGGACTCACTCCTCAGCGCCTGGAACAGGGCTTGGCAAGCTAAGTCTTCCCTCAGCCTCCTCTCTATCTTCCTCTCCTGCTGCAATCTTCTGAAATTTGTAGAGCTGTGGTGGTGTGTGTGTGTGTGTGTGTGTGTGTGTGTGTGTATAAGACATTGAATTATATTTTCTTGTAATATTTCTGTCTAATTTTGAAATCAGTATAATGATGGCCTTATAAAATGAATTGAAAAACTGTAAAACTGGCTTTGTTTGTGCCTTAAATGATTGGGTGAATCCACTGGGCCTAGAGTTTTCTTTCTTGGTAAGTTTTTAATTATGAATTCAGTTTCTTTCAGGGCTAACAGGCTATTCAGGTTTTCTGTTCTTGATCTAGTTCTGGTAATTTGTATCTTTGAAAGGATTTGTTCATTTCTTGCAAGTAGTCAAATTTATTGGCACGAATTTTTTTCATAAAATACCCAGTTATCAATTGTCTGTGGTGATGCCCCTATTTTCTGATATTGGTAATATGCATTTTCTTCTTTTTAACAATCAATTTACTTTATCCATTTATTGTGCTTTTTAAAGAAATGGCTTTTGAATTCATTTTCTCTACTTTTGATTTTCTATTTCACTAATTTCTCTTATTATTATTTCCTTATTTATCCTTGCTCTAGATTTGGTTTGATTCCTCCCCAGTATATTAAGTTGAAACTTAAATCACTGCTTTGAAATCTTTTTCTTCTTTTCTAAAATGATCACTTAATTTAATGCTATAAAATTCCCTGAAAGTAATGCTTTAACTCTGTGCCTCATATTTTTATATGTGATATTTTTCTTTTCATTCAATTCCAATTATTTTGTCTTGCCTTGTGATATCTCCTTTGACTATGAGTTTTTTCAAAGTGTGTTAGTTTTCAAATATTTGAAAAGTATCCAGATATCTTTTAATTTTGTTTTGTTTAGAGAACACACTTTGTAAGCATTCAGTCCTCTTAAATTTCTTTTGATCTTTTATGGGCCAGAATATGAACTGATTTGATGAATGTGCTGTATACACTTTAAAAGAATGCTTATTCACCTAACATGGAACAGAATGTTCTATAAATGCCACAAAGTTGAGGATGATATTCAACTCATATGTATGTTTGTACTTGCTCTATCCATTTTTGAGATATTGGTATTGGAATATGCAATTGAGTTGATTTCCCATTGATCAATTTAACTGTTCAGTTGTCAACAGGACTCACAGGTCTCAAACTGTTTTTACTCACAAAACTTTTTATTGAAGACCTCAAACCATCCTAAGCTTGCCTATAAGCAAAACACCTGTGTACCAGGAAGCCCAAGCTCTATCATGGTGAAGGTTTTTTGAAGTAGGCTGATTTTGTAGGCATATTCTAGTTATGTGACCAGCCCTACTAGAGCCCCTATTACCACCATTTCCTGAAGCCAGGGACAAATTATAAATCCAATTAGTATTTCTAAACAACATTGTCAAGCTGTTAAATCCTGTTCTGAAACAATTCACAGACCCATGGTTGCAGAATATTGTCTTTACAATAGATTCCATAACATTGCCCAAGGGTCAGTAACTCTAGAGACAGGCATGATATCAGTTCAGCCCAGCTGAAATAAATCCACACAGCACTGGTTAAGTGTACTGCTGCTGCTGCTAAGTCACTTCAGTCGTGCCGGTTAAGTGTAGGTATCAATTTAAGAAGACGAACTAATACAATTTCTGTGAAAAATTTTACCATATTTTTGCACCAACTTAATTAACTATTCTTCCAGTCTTTGCCTACTGTAATTTGAACTTTGCTATAAGCTTATGCTTGTAGATTATAATGAATAACTCATTATTAATAAGATAGAAGTCCTCTTCAGGTCCACATCCTCCATTGAGACTGCATCCTAAGCAGATTTTAACTCAGTTTCCTTGTGCATTTGATCAACTATGTCTATATTACCATGTTTTATTTTCACCTGTCAAATTGATAGGTAATAGTTGATTAACCAGTTGACCAATGATCTCAAAATTGTACTAACTTGTAATATCACTATAAATATTAAAAATATAGTTACAAAAATCAGAAATTATGACTGTAGCATTTGTTACTCCCCAATTGAAATAACTATTTCCTGTGTGCCAAATATTATTACATACACAGATATTATCAAAGACGATGTTTTTGTAAAATGTGGAGTTCTTCAGTGTTCTGAATGAAGATACCTTCCTTCTGTCACAAAAGATCAGATCAAAATGGGTTTCAAATGAAAGGAATCTTTTAAGAAATCTTTTACTATCTCTTTGTAGTATTCATGTAGGTTGAAATTTTTTTCTATGCTCACAAGTTGTGTAATTGGAGTATCTTATTCCATTCTATTAATGTTGCTAGAGCTGTTAAAAAGACTGTTGTAAAATATACTCCCCTTTTGGAAACTGTTAATGAGGGGATCCATATAGTTCCATGAATGAACTACCTGTATTTTCTCAGTTGTATGTCAGGCCAATGGGATTGCCTTTTTTTTTTTGCCTCTATTTGACATAATACATGTAAAACTCTTGCTTGGGTCATAGCGCAAAGCTTTTTTCACTGTTGGTTAAGCCTGTTGTCTTTACCTTGTTCCATTTGTAAAAACTATTTAGTTGAAACTGCATGATTAAACTAAACAGCTTGATGTCTACTTCATAAAATTTGAAAACTCCCCAAGCCACCTTTTTTCTGCAAGGTTTTTTTTTTCTTCTTTGAAAACTCTCTTCATTAAAGCAAATTTTGTTCATCTGAACATTCCTAAGCTGAGGCTTTCTCTTATTCCCCTAAAGTGCTCTCTGGTCTGGTAGTAAATGCATCGTGTTTGTTTTATGCATCGTGTTTGTTGTTCCTGCTGCTGCTGCTGCTAACTGCCCATGTGTAATTGGAAAGCGTATCTTGCAGCCAAATATGCCCTATTTCCCAGGATAACGTCATAGGGATAGTGAGTATTCCTATATATACCTCTGTGGATACCAGAATGTCTGCCATAGGTAGTCTGTCTAAACTGCAGATACTGTATCTCTGGTATACAAACTGCTAGGTTAGCAGTATGGATTGGTCAACCTCAATAACACCAACGTTCTTTGTTCTTTTAGTTTTTCCTTAAAGGTATTGATATATAACACTATGACATACTAGGCAAATAATGCCTTTCATTATAATCTTAACATTTCATACTATGGTATAAGCATAATCTTAACATTTCATTAAAATTTATAGGTACACAATGATCTTCAGTTCTAACATAAAACAGAGTAAATGGTGTTTGACCAAGGGAAAGAAATTCCCATAGAAATTATCTCATTTGGAGTCCTAATAGTAAATATCTATAAAATGAGAGCCAAAGACATACCATGTTAGGATTTTTCTGTTTAGACATCAGGAAAATTTCTGTTATTTAATTGAAGCATATGACATTGCCATTCCAATAACGATGTTGTTTAATGCTATCTCCCAGGTCATGGCATTTTGTTCTAGTAAGGATGGAGCATCTGAGATATCCTTACAAACATCTGAATCAAAGCTAAGAAAGAAAATAATTTTTTGGCTTTGTCTTTCTCAAGATAACAAAATAATGTTCATTCATTTATGAATAATTCCTTTGTTAATTCTTTTACCCTCAGTGATTATTTTAGGTCTTTCTATTTACTGTAATCCAAACTTTTTTCTCCCCAGGTATGCACTTAGTTTTGGCCCCTGAGTGCATGTTACTGGAAGAAATATATGCCTCCCTCTTCATTTATTGCCATTCGTTTGAGCAAGGAAAAGAAAAATGTCGGCTTACTGACTGTCCACCAGGTAACAAGGCACTTGATCTTACTGAAGCCAGTTTGGCTTTATATATTTTGAAAATTAGGCATATATATATTCAGGATTTTGTGTCTTTTGATGAATTGTGCCATTTTTCCAGTTTTATTGAAACAATTGATATACAGCACTAAATAAGTTTAAGATCAGCAAAGTGAGTTGACTTGTGAAATGAATACCACAATATATTTAGCTAACATCTATCATTTCATATAGATACAAAAAAGATTTATTTTTCTTGTGATAGGAACTTTTAGGATCTATTCTCTTAGCAACTTGCAAATATACCATACAGCAGTCTTAACTCTATTCATCTTGTTGTACATCACATCCCCAGTATGTTTACTTATTATCTTATAACTAGAAGTTTTTAAATGGTCTTTTGACCATCTTAACTTAATTATGAATTGACCCTATAACATTATGAAACACGATTTATGGAGAAGGAAATGGCAACCCACTCTAGCACTCTTGCCTGGAAAATCCCATGGACTGAGAAGCCTGGTAGGCTACATACAGTCCATGGGGTCTCAAAGAGTCGGACATGACTGAGCGAATTCACTTCACTTCACTGTAACAGGACTTCCATGATGGACTTGGCATGGCAGGAATCTATCCGTTAGCAGTTAAAAAAAAAAAAAAAAAAAAGAAAGAAACATACGATTTATCCTTCATAATATTCCTTAGTCTGAAATAAAACTTTATCTAATTATTTTTATAGCCATTCCAACTTTGTTTTAATTGGTGCTTACATGGTATATCACTTTTTATCCTTTTACTTTTAACATAATTTTGTCTTTAAGGTAGATTTCTTGTAGACTACATGTAGTTGAGTCTTATTCTTCTCTTTTTACAATTGGAGCACTTGGATCATACACATTTGATATAACTATCAATATACTTGATTTACATCTATAATCTTTCTCTCTGTTTTGTTTTTTGTCATGTGTTTTTTTCCCTATAGTTGGCAAAACATTTGGTTATTTAAATTTTCCTAAAATATAAAAAACAGAATGGTTTCCTGAAATACAGTTTTTGGCAGTGAGTAAAGGTTACAATAAAAAAAAACATTAAACCTCAAGTTTCCATAGCAGCTTTTATTTTTCTCTAAAAAGAAAGTTCATTTTCCTACAGAGATATCCATTTAGAAGTATATTCTAATACACATGAGATTTTTCCCTAACGTGCCAAAACTCAATTTCCTTTATTTCAGAGGAGAATCATAAGTCAAAGAATGTATCAGCTTAAATACTCAAGGTCATCTTAAATCCTTAGGAGTCCCTGGATGCTGTGATAGGAAATTATTTTGATAGAAAATAGTTGGACTAAAATTCAAGCAATATGTACTAAATCTACATCTTCTGATTCTTAATTTTTTTTAAATATGGTAACAGATTGCTTTCATATCTAATTACGTGGTAAAAAGACCCAAGAGTGTTTTGTAAAGGTTTGTTTTAAAAATTCCTACATAAACTTTGCCAAAATTTTATTCTACTATCTATATTTTTCTTTGTTTTGTATGTCTTTTTTCCTTTCCACCAATTCCCAAGGACAATCCTTAAGAAGAAAAAAAAGCCTATTTGTCCTATTGTTTAGGGGAGGTAAGCTTACTCCCATAATCATAAGGTCTGTGGCTGTCTAGAGTGTAAATCTGACCAGCCAAATGGTCTCCAGTGGTCAGAGCAGTGCTATGTGGAGTGGTCTGGTCACTGCTCACTCCCACCAGGCTCAGCACCTCCAGCATCACGGCACTGAAGCCACTGAACCACTGCTTGGTATTTTCACTGAGCCACAGTGCAGGGAACCTGAGACAACCAGAACAACATCTTTCTTTCCCAAGGACATTGTTCAGTCACTAAGTTGTGTCTGACTCTTTGCGACCCTGTGGACTACAGCATGCCAGGCTTCCCTGTCCTTCACCATTTCTGGAGTTTGCTCAGACTCATGTCCATTGAGTCAGTGATGCCATCCAACCATCTCATTCTCAGTTGTCTCCTGCCTTCAGTCTTTCCCAGCATGAGGGTTTTTTTTCCCAGTAAGTCGGTTCCTCAGATCAGGTGGCTAAAGTATTGGACATAGGCGTGGATTATATCAAATATGTATCCATATTCTAGAAAAATATCCAATTCTAGAAAAATAAAGATGCAGATAAACAGATGGATCACAGGAGCCCTTGAAAGCACGCTATCCAAGTAATGTTCCTCAATTAAATGTCAACCCTGAGCTAATTAAGGCCAGTATGTAATTCTCTATAAGCAGGTGGATACAAAAAGTAAGAAAGCTTCTCCCATAGCTATGCATGTTATTGCAGTCCTGGTCCCATATGTCATTAACAGTCCGATCTGCTCCATGCATCAGAACAGCTCCAGTGTCACAGAGTTATACTGTGTATGAATCTGGAAAACAACCCAGTTCAAAGGCCAAATCAATGCTCCAGGTACACTGCAGACACATCTGCCAGGTTCCAATGGACTTGTGCAACCACACAAGGAGCATGCAGGGCTTTAGGGTGTGGGGCACCAATTCCACGATCTCCAGTGTGGCAGGTTAGTGGCTCCTGAGCCTGGTGGCCACCAATTCCCCTGTGACATGGGCACCAAGATGCTGGAGCAGCCCTAGGAGTCAGGCAGCTATGCCTGCCTCACACCCGAAAGTCCCAAATGAGCCTAGGAGGCATGGTCCCCTTGGCATGGGGTCTTTGTTTTTGTTTTTCTTCATGCCCTGACTTCTTTTGGTTAGTTAACACTTTTGATTCTATAATGTCATCATCGTTTATCTTATTAGATCTGTCTCTGTATGTGTGAGAATTCTCTGGGAAAGCAAAACCAATAGGCTATATTCAGAGACTGATCTTGAGAAACTCGCCTATGTGATTGTGAGGGTTGACTAGTGGTAACTCTGGATGCTCCCACAGGAGCTGACGTTGTCTTGAATCTGAAATCTGTAGAACAGGCCAAGAAGTTGGAAATTCAGGCTGGATTTTTGTTACAGTCTTGAGGCAGGATTCCGTCTTCTCCAGGAAACTTCGATTTTTGTCTGAAGACCATCAACTGATGTAGATGGTGCTTATCATCACAAGAATTCCTCATGTTGCCACTATAGCCATACCCACTTCTCTCCTGTCCCTGGTCTCTGCTTAACCAGTGTCAACCACAGACATGTTCTCTATTTCTATATCTTTTCAAGAATGTTATATAAATGAGATAGGACATTGTACTTTTAGAGATTTTTTTTTCCACTCGCATAATCTCTGGGGTTTTATTCAGGTTTCCTATGTCAGGTAATTCTAATATTTCTATCATTTTGGTCTTGACATCTAATATTTGTATTTTTGAAAATTCAATCTAGAATCTTCCTTGTTCTTGGTGTGAGGCATGATTGTGTTCAGTTGAAATCTGGACATTTTTTTGTTATGGTTTCAGACTTTGGATCTTATTTAAAGTTTGTGTTTTCTGTTCCATCAGAGAAAGAAGGGGAATGTTGCCTTATTACTTCCAGATGGAGACAGAAGTGCAGGTTCGGCACTTGGCCTTTATTGGCAACCGAAGAGCAGAGTTCCTTGTTACAACCTGGACATGCAAGTTTGAGCTCCCCATGTGGAGTTCACTGGTCTTGTAGTGGGATGGCCTCATCACTGCTGTGTCAGAGTCCTGAGTCTATGCAGGGTCTGCTATGACACCCGTGGGGAGGAGTGCCTCGTTACTGCTGGGTGGGCGTGAAAGTCCAAGCTGTGGTCTCCGTTAACTCTGGGGGGCTCACTACCAGATAACTGAGATGAAGATCCTACCTCCTTACTTGACCATCTCTGATACCACCTCAGAGGAATTGTTAGAGCATTTCATCGCTGCCTCTCAAGAATGCAAGCCTAGTTTTCCCACTCAGCCTTTGCTGGTGTAGGTGGGGTATGGCCATAGTTGTTGTTGTTGTTGTTGTTTTCTCCTTCATTTTTGACTGGGGTAGATTATCTAAGAATTTTCTTCTTCTAGATTGCCCTTTCCTGACACCTTGGCTAGAGAGAAGAGGCTCTTAGGGCATTTTTTTTTTTTTTTTTTTGCACAGTTTCATTTTTTAGGTTACCAGCTTCTTCAACTCCAAGTCCAAGATATGAGCCAAAAGAAACCTTGGAGAACTTACCATCCTGTTATCCCTCTAGTCCTGAAGTCCCAGCTGCTTTCTCTTCCTCTTGCTACCTTTCAGAGTCTTCTTAGAGTTTCTCAATCTCTCTTTCTCTCATATACACAATCTATCTGATCTACCTGTCTTCCCTACCTATCTTTTTATCTACTGCCTATCTTAGTTTTCTAGAACTGTCTTAACCAGTTCCATATATTGGCTGGCTTAAACAACAAATATATTCTTTCACAGTTCTACAGAGTAGAAGTCCATCATGATCAGGGTGTCAGCAGATTTGGCTTCTCAGGCTTCTCTCCTTGGCTAATATGTGGTTGTGTGTGTGGGGTGTGTGTGTGTGTGTGTGTGTGTGTGTGTGTGTGTGTGTGTACATGTAGACATACACATTTTTCCTGGAATTTAGTTATAGTTAGAGGAGTAAATAAGGAAAAGTATATACACTGTATCTTCCCAGAAATGGAAGTCTTTATTGTTATTTGTCATAATGTCATTACATTAAAGATGTCATTATATTCTGGTCTCTATTGTATTTAGTGAAATGTCATCCAACATTTGTAAAGTTGTATCTCTCTTTGTATTATAATATATATATATATTTTTTTTTCTTATGGTTTTCAGCAGTTTGGCTGTATGTCTAGATATGGTCTAATTTGTGTTATACTATTTTGTATTTGCTAAGCTCATTGTAGTTTATGTTCTTCACCAAATTTTGAAAAAAAGTTAAAAGTTCTTGAATCTTCGTGCATTTTTTTCTGCCCCATTTTCTCTCTCCAGTCCTTTTGGAACTCCAATTACACATAACAGATTACTTGATTTTGTGTCACAGATCACTGAGGCACTTCTGTTTGCTTGTCGTTTTCCTGTCTGAATTGTCAGATAATTTCTGTTGAACATTTTCTACATATATTGATCCCTTTCTTTGGCCATCTCCAACCATCTGTGGATCAGTTTCAGGGAACTTTTTATTTTCAGAATGTGTGCTTCTAAATTCTAAAAGTTCTATTTTTTAAAATGTATTTCCCATTTCTCTACTGAGATTGAGGCAGGAGTTAAATGAACCCTTCCCCCAGGGTAAAGCGATTAGAGATTCATTCCCTGTAGACTGAAACTCTTAAGACATGTGAAAGTGAAAGTAAGTGAAGTCACTCAGTCGTGTATGGACTGCAGCCTATCAAGCTCCTCTGTCCATGGGATTTTCCAGGCAAGAGTACTGGAGTGGGTTGCCATTTGTGTGCTAAATTGCTTCAGTCGTGTCTGACTCTGACTCTTTGCAACCCTATGGACTGTAGCCTGCCAGGTTCCTCTGTCCATGGGATTCTCCAGGTAAGAATACTGGAATGGGTGGCTATGCCCTCCCCCAGGGGATCTTTCCAAGCCAGGAATCAAACCTGTGTGTCTTATGTCTTTTGCATTGGCAGGCAGGTTCTTTACCACTATTACTACCTGGGAAGCCCAAGACAAGAATAGCAGGACGATTAAGGGAGGAGGCTGGGCCCACCCCAGACCACATATTTCTTGTTTTCAAAGTCTTACCTCCTAAGCTACACTTGCGCAGAAAAGCTTCTTGGAGTTCAAAGGGAATGATGCTAACTAATACCGGGCTAGCCACAGGCTTCTTTGGCAGAATCCAATTTGGCTAAGAGATTCATCACACACATTGGAGGACTGGAGGATCCTGAGATATACCAAATATGGACTGTGATCCAGGAAAATAAAAATGATTGGCCAAAGTAAACCCAGAAGAAATACCCAATAAAAGTAATTCAAACTGCCACAAATGTGGGACTCAGGAACTCTCCCTGAGTCTGCCCTTGTGTCTTTCCACATATACTGTGCTTTTTTTTCCTCTTACTGAATACTTGTTTTACTACTTTCCGTCATTGTGGGAGTTCTTTTCTGCATAGTTGAAGGGCCAGGGCCCTTGTCACTGAACACTGGTCTAGCAACTAGGATCTGGTGCTTTTACCACCGCAACCCAGCCCAGTCACTGGCTGCGAACCCAACCCCTGCTGCAAGCCATTGCAGGCCAAGCCCACCTGAGACCAAGATTGTCCTTATATTCTCTCATTTTGATAATAGTTCCCATTTGATTTTTGAATAGGTTTTACATAACTGCTATAAAGTTCTAGAAATTCCAGCTTCTGGGTTATCTTGAAATCTGTTTTTATTGACTTAAAAACATATAGGCCACATGTCCCTGCTTTTTAAAATACATCTTGATATTGTAGATAATACTTGATAAAATTTTGGATTCCATTAACTTCCTCCAAAGAACATTGATTTTTATTTTTCAGATGGTAAATTATTGGCTGTTAATCTTGAATTATGGAGGCTTTGTTTCATGCTTTATTAGAAAAGATCGGTTTTTGTTTTATCTTTGTTCAAGATAGATATTTTAGTCTGCTACATCATCTATAGCCTTAAGGCATGATCTTATTGTATTTTGCTGAAAAGAACCCAAATTCAAAATTTTATTTTTCTTCTGTGGGAAGAAACGGAGATATGTGTTCAGTTATTTCAACCTTACATTTGATGACTTCCACTGTTATCGTTGCAGCCTTCTTCATATGTGCACAGTTTAGGGAACAGTCAATGTTATGAGGATGGTTATATGCAGATTTGGGGCCTATTCTCACAGTGCCCTCTTTTTATCCAGGATTTTTATGCTCAATTTCCAGCAACTCTGTGACCTTAAACCACTGAGACAGCAGTTTTCTGCTTGAGTTCTAATCACTTCATGCTGTATGGACTTAAGCATGTTATAGTTAAAGGTAGAATTCACTGTTAAAATATAACCCCTCTTAAATTTCAAGCCTTGATTTGATTGCCCATTCCCTCAATTAGTTATTTAAAAGTTATTTTGGTAGAGTTTATAATTGTTATCTGGGAGATCATGAAGTTATATCAATGAAAGCTATTCCCACACACCAAAACCAAAACTTGTCTTAGTTTATATTTGTAATTAAAAGAAAATAACCAATTTTTAAAAATGAAGATAGGAGGAAGCATAAATTATAACAATTTGCTGATTATTAGAATGGTATATTTAAAGTTGGAGAAGGGAATGGCAATCCACTCCAGTATTCTAGCCTGAAAAATCCCATGGACAGTGGATCCTGACAGGCTGCAGTCTATGGGGTTGCAGAGTCAGACATGACTGAGTGACTAACACAACACAATATTTCAAGTGCCTCCCTAGTGGATTTTTTAGTTTTAGTTATTTGGTTTTGTTTTTATTTGAATAAATGTTAAGAATTTCAAGTAGTTCATTCAGACTATGAAAAAGTCAACAAAAACAGAAAAAAAAGTCAGAGAAATATGGAATTTTACTTGAATGCTATATGCTGAAATCGGATTTTTAGATTGAGTCTCACATTAAGTTTGCTACTTCTAAGGCTACATGGAACAATTTCAGTTACTATATCTGAAACTTCAAAAGAAAAAAAAAGATGGACATTTAACATTTTTTATCAGATTCTCTGAAAATCAAGATTTCTCTTATGACTACAGAATTATACTGTCAACAATAAAATGTCAGGCAGTGATCAGTGTGTGCAACTGCATTTGCTAAACATAAAAACTACATGTTTAGGGGATATTCATGAGGAACAATTGGTGTCTACAGATGAAATTTTATGTTCTTTTTCAAAATCCTTGTATTCTTCAAATTACTTGAAAAACAGCTTTCACTGCCAGAGAGTAGAGTAATCAGCTAGTTCACCTTGAGTGGGAAAGGAGGCTCAGTTTCATAAAGATAATTTCTACTCTTATGATTTCAGGGCAATTTTCTTTTGCTTCTATACGTAATTTCAGGAATCAAAACCAATTCTTCCTTATAACTATTCCTATAAAATCCATTTTAGTAAATAGAATTACATAGAAAAACAATTATGTTCAAAAAGTAAAATAATTCTCTCAGCCTAAACTAAATTTCCTAACTATGTCAATGTTGTAGCCTGTCTTTTCTGTTATTTAAGCTTGGTCCTTTTTCTTAAGCTCTCTTATTCAGCTTGCAAATATACAGAAAGGCTGCCTCTAGGAGGATTAAAAAGTAATTTTCTGGGGAAAACACTTTTACACAATTAAGTGCTTCTTTTAAAGATAAATAATAAGAATTATTTGCATAATTATAGTCCTTTAAGCTAAGCTACTATACCCTATGGGATAAATCTGTATTCATACTTTATTTTTCCAATGCATTATTTTTTATAAAATAGACCAGAAATATTATGCAATTTAAGTTTCAAATATATGTTATCTATAAGAAAAAAAATCAATATTATTAAGTTGGCTCTTCATAAAATAGTGTTTGTTTTTTTAATTTGTATACATATTTTATTCCTAATAGTTTCATTTGGGGAGGATTTCTATGCAAAATAGAGTTCAAATAGCAACTCTTACTCAATATGGTACGGGCTAAGAACTTTTCAGTGTTGGTCAAATAGATCAGATATTTGGACACTGTCTCTCTATGTGGCTCCATTATAGCATTTCTCTCCATGAAGATTGGAATGAGTATTTTGGTATTTATCTTACACCTAGTATGTGTCTTTCTCTTATCCTAATCATATGCCTCTTGCTCTCCTTCTCTTTCCAATTCCCCCTTCTACATCAGTCTATCATTTCAGTTTCATAAGTGTTGATTTTGCTAGTGACCTTCTTTCTGATTCATCATGCTCTCTGGGTAGACATTCATCCCTTCGCTAAACACAGTCTTCTTTTAAATCCTATTTACTATCAAACATTTCCACACAAAGACACCCCCTACCCACCCCCGCCCCCCATCAGTAATCAGTCAAGTAGAGCAATATTGGACTTCATGGTATTTCTTTTATACCTACTGGTTCAACAAAGAAAGAAAGAAAGTATGCACTGGGTGAAGAAAAATGTACAACTGGGCTCTTTTGCGAAAATTGTTGTCAGGTTCTCATCTGTCTTAATATTTACTGTGCTTGTCGCTGTTTCTGCTAAAGTATATCTACAGTTTTCAGGAATTTGTACCTTGTTGAACCTTTATTGCAGTGTACATGACACAAAGGATTGTAATTGTATTTTGACTCTTAAATCCTACTATCTACTCCTATACATATTAGTGACTGTTCTGTTTTATATTTTGAAGTATTTTAACACATATTTTATCTAAGATACCTAAAATAATTGTGGTATTTATATAATAATAATCACACTAATAAACTTAAGCAACAGCATACTTTGATTGAATAGGTCTTGTCACCTGTCCATCCCATAATATTTGCCCAGCTTTGCATTGCATTTATATAATATGACTGAATTGTTTTCATTCAAATGCAACATGGCATTTTGTTACTTGTAGCTTCCTCAGAGTTGAGGGTCAAGTTTATTTAATTCATAATTATTAGACATCCAAAGGGACTTGCCATTTATTGTAATTTATTTATCACTGTGCTTGCCTGCCAGAACTAGAGTCACATTCATCTTGTTTAAATCCTCTACATTTGTTGAAATATTTAAGAGGCAATGTCAACAATGATTTAATTTAAAAATTACACCAAGAGATGTTTGTCATGGTGTACAATCTAGGTTGTGATTAGGTTTTGTCTCTTGATTATGGGATAAATTAATTCCATCAGCATTGCTTCTGTACTGTCCCGTGTTGAGTAGGATGTCAAGGGCCTACTCTTTCTTGAAAAGAAATAGTAATGGATTAATAGTCAAGGGCAGCCCTTGAAGAAGGCAGCCCTTTTGCTGTTCACTTTCAAACATTATTGTGTACCAAAGCTCTATTGATTTATATAATTTTTTCACTTTCCTAACAGTATGAGACTATGAGTTCATGACTGTAGTTACACCTTAAATTATTCACAGATATTATAAACAGCTTACTAAGGAGAGTTTAAAATAGCAAGGTAGAAAATATTAAATAGTGTCAAATAAAGTTCTTAGTGCATACATTAAAAGATAGTGTATATATATGTTAGTGAAACTAACATATATAATAAGAAAGGGCTTTCCATAGTTCAAGTTATCCAAAGAAAATAGTTCTAAAAAATTCACTTGACAGATGTGAAATATTATTTAGTATTCCTAAATAAAGAGGAGTGAAGAAATTATAAAATATCTATAAATTCCAATTTTAAAAATAAGATATAAAGAGGTTAGTGTTGAACACTGAGTTGTATATCATCATTGTATGTGTATTAGTTGCTCAGTCATGTCCGACTCTGCAATCCCAAGGACTATAGTCCTACAGGCTCCCCCTGTCCGTAGGGTTCTCCAGGCCAGAATACTGGAGTGGGTTGCCATCCCCTTCTCCAAGGGATCTTTCTGACACAGGGATCAAACCCAGGTCTCTTGGATTGCAGGCAGATACTTTACTGCCTGAGTCGCCAGGGAAGCCCATATATCATCAGTGTACCTACCAAATTATCAGTCACTCAGCTTCTTTTAGCTTCCTTCATAATTCAGTTGGTAAAGAATCTGCCTGCACTGTGGGAGACCTGGGTTGGGAAGATACCCTGGAGAAGGGAAAGGCTACCCACTCCATTATTCTGGCCTGGAGAATTATGTGGACTGTATAATCCATGGATCACAAAGAGTCAGACAGGACTGAGCAATTTTCACTTTCAGCTTCTGCTTGGACTCTGGGAATGATGAGAAACTCATTATGTCATGAGCAAGCCTACACCCTCATTAGACAAATTTAACTGTCATTTAAAAAATAGTTAGCTGACATTTATTTTTCTAGAATTTCTCCATGTTGCTAGACATATGAGAATTGAAAGCAAATGACAAGCTAGAACTATCATTCTTTACCATAATATATATTTTATTGTCTGATTTTTTAAGAGTAAAATTCTGCTTTATTTCTAACTACATGAGGATACTGACATTGTAGTGAAAAGGAAAAAGAGGAATGAGTTATCTTCTCTTTCCCTTTCCTGAGAACAGAGAAGATGAAGAGAACAGTGAGCAGGCCTGAACACTCCTAGTTTTTTTTTTATTTTTAACTGCTTGCAACTCTGCATGTCTGTAACTAAGTTTGTTTTTCTGTCCCCTAATTCAGCAGAAGCTATAGTTTGCACCTATTTTCCTTTGACTCTATGCTAAATACATCTTATATCTGGTGTTTACCCTTTTAACAGCCTTCCCCTTAAAGTTACGCATCAGAAAGAAGGCCATAGAGTCATCAAACTGCCAGACTCAATTACTGGGTTACTGACTGTCTTTGAAACAATGCAAGAGGAAGAAATCACGATCCTAACACCTTTGTTCCTCATCACGATTCCTGACTGAGAGCCCTTAGCTTATATAAACCCCTAGACTCCTCACTGGGGTGGGTGGCAGTTCTTGAGGCATGAGCCAACTGTGTTCCCCTCTCTGCCAGCTGAGAATTAAAGCCACATTTCTATTGCTTCCAAACTCTGGCTCCATATTTTTATTTAGCTTCAGTGGGCAGAGAAAGCCAAGATTTTGGCCAGCAACAACATGAAAACAAACAGGAAAAGGAACAAGTGATCTAAAACTATGACTTTTCGGATCCATCCAAATTGGGCTTGGTTTAAGTTTAAGATGAAGTTATGTATAGTCCTTTTATTGTAACCCATCTTCAGTTCAGTTCAGTCACTCAGTCATGTCTGACTCTTTGTGACCCCATGGACTGCAGAACACCAGGCCTCCCTGTCCATCACCAACTCCGAGAGCTTGCTCAAACTCATGTCCATTGAGTCAGTGATGCCATCCAACCATGTTATCCTCTGCCATCTCCTTCTCCTCCTGCCTTTTTATTTAAGTGACCCATCTTACTCATCAAGAATTTCATAATTTTTCATCCCTTTACTAAATAATTATAGGGATTGTGGTTTTGTAGCTCAGTTGTGTCCAATTCTTTCCAACACTACGGGCTGTTGCCTGACAGGCTCCTCTGTCCATGGAATTTTCTAGGCAAGAATACTAGAATGGGTTGCTATTTCCTTTTCCAGAGGAATTTCCCAACCCTGGGATGCAAATCCAGACTCCCTGTATTGCAGGCAGTCTCCTGCATTGCAGGCAGATTCTTTACTGACTGAGCCACCAGGGAAGCCCAAATCTTCTTGCTACACGAGCTGTAAGATATAATCATAGATCTGTTGCAGGAAGTTGGACACATTCCAGGGCCCAAGATTGGACTCTTATCTGATACTTGGGAATGAACTGTCGAAGGAGACATGCATATTGACAAAGAAAAAGACTTTATTGAAATATGTATAATATCATATATGAAACAAATCGCCAGACCAGGTTCGATGCAGCATACAGGATGCTTGGGGCTGGTGCACTGGATGACCCAGAGGGATGGTACAGGGAAGGATGTGGGAGGGGGTTCAGGATGGGAAACACGTGTACACCCATGGCAGATTCATGTTGATGTATGACAAAACCAATACAATATTGTAAAGTAATTAGCCTCCAATTAAAATTATAAATTTATATATATATTTTTAAAAAGACCTTATTGAGAAGGGATGTCCAAGCAAGGTAAAGGGAACTACCCTGCCACATGGCTTGCCTTCTCAGGTTTAATGGTAATAGGGTTAGTTTTCAGGTTTTCTCTGACCAATTGTCTTGCTTTTCCATATCTGGTCTGATGCAGGGTTCTTCCTGGTGTCACACACATCTCCAGGTCAAGCTGAATTCCAGCATGAGTGTTTCTAGGAGGTTGGCAGGACATACCTTCTCCATCCTCCTCCTTTTGTCCCCTTTCAAGTTCTCCCCTTTGAAGACAACTCAGACAAATGGTTATTATCATGCTTGGCTGAGGCAAGTGGTTTTGGTCAACGGTTCCCTAAGAAGTCTATTATCAATCTTGAAATGTACCTTGAGGCCTTATTTGTTGGGATGTGTGTAGCTAATTTAACTTAGCTCAGTAAACACTCTTTCTTGGCTATTCTAAGACTTTACTTTTTTTAACTAATAATAAAGTGACTTCCTAAGTGGCACTAGTGGTAAAAAATCTGCCTACCAATGCAAGAGACTTGAGAGACTAAGGTTCAGTCCCTGGATTGGGAAGATCCCCTGGAGGAGGGCATGGCAACCCACTCCAGTATTCTTACCTGGACAATCCCATGGACAGAGTAGCCTGGCGAGCTATAGTCTATAGGGTCACAAAGAGTCTGACATGCCTGAAGTGACTTAGCACACACTCAATAAAGCGACTTTGTGGTGGTGGCTCAAGTAGTGTGCAGGCATGGATTATATTGTCCTTCCCCTCTTTCCTCATCACCTGCTTTCATCCATTAGTCTCTAAATATCTGGTATTCCTTAGAACATCCCAGAGACATTCTTGTTGCAATTTCCAAAAGGTCCTTTTATATAGCATCATTATTTCCCATCGAGTTCTGAATAATTTGAGAAATAGAAAAAGAATGATAACATGAGAGCCAAAATATCACCTTTGTTACTGATGATGAACAGATTATGGTAGTAGATTCTGTTCAATTCAAAAATAAATGTTCCCATCATGCTGCAGGTACTAGCAACACTGGATAATTGGAAGAGGCCACCATCCCGAGGAGACAACAGCCCTGGGGCAGCAGTAGAAGGATTGTTTCTGCAGCAGACAGCTTCCACCTGAGAGGAAGGGAGGAGGAGTGAGTTAAGTGCCTGGTGAAATGGCTCAGATTTACACATCAAATAGATTATTTCACCTTTCCACTGACAAAAATAGGTGAAGAGTTCTTCCTCACATCAGATAACAATTGTGGTGAGGGAAGTGTTCTCACTTAATACACTCATAGAGAAGAAATAGTGATGGGTGAGTCTTTCCATTCTGGTCACAGAAGCTTCAGAAAACCAGTTACCTTCAAAATGATTCTCTTCCAAAGGAATATCAGGTGAAGTTAAAAAATACTAGTTGGCACTATTTTTTTACACTATTTTGACTAGCTAGATTTCCTTCTAGCTTATACATTTTATTCTTCTAATACATCATGCAAAATGTCGGCCTGAATGAAGCACAAGCTGGAATCAAGGTTTCTGGGAGAAATATAAAAAACTTCAGATATGCACATGATATCACCCTTATGGCAGAAAGCGAAGAAGAACTAAAGGGCCTTTTGATGAAAGTGAAAGTGGAGAGTGAAAAAGTTGGCTTAAAACTCAACATTCAGAAAACAAAGATCATGGCATCTGGTCCCATCACTTCATGGCAAATAGATGGGGAAACAATGGAAACAGTGAGAGACTTTATTTTCTTGGGCTCCAAAATTACTGCAGATGGTCACTGCAGCCATGAAATTAAAAGATGCTTGCTCCTTGAAAGAAAAGCTATGACCAACCTAGACAGCATATTAAAAAGCAGAGACATTGCCGTAGAGACAAAGATCCGTCTAGTAAAAGCTATGGTGTTTCCAGTAGTCATATATGGATGTGAGATCTGGACTATAAAGAAAGTTGAGCACCAAAGAATTGATGCTTTTGAACTGTGGTGTTAGAGAAGACTGTTGAAAGTCTCTTGGACTGCAAGGAGATCCAACCAATCAGTCCTAAAGGAAATTCAATCCTGAGTATTGATTGGAAGGACGATAGTGAAGCTGAAACTCCAATACTTTGGCCACCTGATGCAAAGAACTGATACATTTGAAAAGACCCTAATGCTGGGAAAGATTGAAGGTGGGAGGAGAAGGGGATGACAGAGGATGAGAAGGTTGGATGGCATCACTTACTTGATGGACATGAGTTTGAGTAGGCTCTGGGAGTTGGTGATGGACAGGGAAGCCTGGTGTGCTGCAGTCCATGGGGTTGCAAAGAGTGGAACATGACTGAGTGACTGAACGGAACTGAACTGAATGGCAGTCACAGGCACCCAAACTCCTGAACAAGCGCCAGGCATTGCCACTGTGTTCCAACACTTTAGTTTTTGTAGCCATTTATTAATGGTTACTTACTTCCTTTATTGCTTTGTATTCAGATCACATTAAAAAAATTTTAGCTATTTATAATGAAGTTTATTTTGTTTTATTTTTACTTTATTCTACTTTACAATACTGTATTGGTTTTGCCATACATTGACATGAATCTGCCACAGGCGTGAGTTCCTTGGAGCAAGAGAGATTCTTAATAAACTTCACTGTATACTCACATTTTCTTTGTTTGGCTAAGTTTATAATATTTATCTCTATATGCAGTAAAAAACATATTACAAAATATACTTTAAAAATTCAAATCTATATTTTAAATTAGAAACTGAAGTAAAATGAAGGTAAATGGATTTTTGAAAGAAAACAATCACTTCCTAATTATAAAATGTGTTAAGTAACTAACATATAAACTAACATATATATATTTTAGAATACATATAATGCATTTATTTTACAAATGTATATCTCAATTGATACAACTCTTTAAGTGTATAATATCATTGTCCCAACTTTCTAGATAAGGAACTGAGGTTCAAAGGAATTATGCTGGTGTTAGAATAGTTGTTTGGATTTGTAATATAAGAAAGGAGAGGTGGAATGTATAATTTTTCTCAAACTAGTGTTCAACTAGTTTTTCATTTTGCTAATATATTTGGAGACTTTCTAGGACTGGTTAGCACAAATTCCATTGCTCTCAGCTTCCTATACGTTAGGTTTTGAGACTTGAGCTTTCTTAGGGTAGCCAATTAATTACCCCTGTTTCGACTGCTTTCCAGTATCCAAAATTTGGTTGCTGTTTTCTACTCTATTTCTTTGAATTTTTAATTTAACTTTCTTCAGTTGTAATTTAGTGAGATTTTAGTAGGGAGCAGAAGGAGGGAGGTGGGTTCAATCTGTCATCTTTAACCAGAAACTATATTTGGTGAAGATTTTGGTTTTGATTAAACTAAGCCAATAAACTAAAGTCAAGAATTCTTCAACATAAGTTATTTTTCATATGTTCCTTGTATTTTGTTTTAGGTATTTAAATACTTTTTCATTTTATACTTATTGTATATTCTAAAAGGCATTGTTAGAATAATAAAAGTTAATAATTTTCTGATATTTTTGTGCCAAGACAATTAGAGAATCCTTTTACTAACTTTAAACTGCTTAGTTTTCTTGGATAGGTAATAAACCCTTTCTTAAGATGCTTTACTTTTGAAATGTACTTTTATCTGATATTAAATTAGAGATAAACATTTGAGTTATGAGATAAATACCTTCCACATCTTTATTTTACTTAAATTATGCAGCTTGGCATTAGTTGAGCCTTTAAAGTTTGAATATGTTATTTATAAAATTGTCAAACTCTAGAGAGCATTCTTGAATTGATATCTGATGTTAAAAAATTCTGCTGTTTTATTATTCTTTCTCTCTCTCTGTATAAATAATACAAATATATTTATATAATATATATAATGTATATGTATTTGATATATTTCACATATAATTTAGAAGTTTTAAAAATTTTACTCAAATTTTAAAATATTCCATGTATAATTATATATAATATAAAGTATGCTTTTATAATATCTTGCCTATACTTCTTGTTACATCAACTGTTGACTGTATTATCTGTTTCTCTCCTTAGATTTTCTAGATGACTGTAATTTTGGGAGGTATAAAAACTCTTATTTATCTATTCATTTATTGTTTTATAATGCATTTCTTCACATTTTGTCTTTACTATGTTCCCTTGTCATTTTCTTCATTTGTTATTTTAAGGAGTTGAATTTTTATCTCATTTAATTATTCATTTTCACAATAATATAATTAAATTTAAGAATTGATAGGTACAGCTTTGGGTACCGTTCACATTTTTGTCAGAAAATATGATTTTCTTCTGAATTATCTGGAATAGTATTGATGGTTTTGTTTTGGGTTGAATTGTGTTCTCCTCAAATTTTTATGTTGAAATCCTAATCCTCATTATTTGGAAATAGGAGTATGTATTGTGGATATAGTTAAGATGCGATCATGCTAGAATGAGGTAAGCCCCTAATCCGATATGACTAGTATCCTTCATAAGAGGAGCCTCATATGCATGGGTAGACATGTAGACAGCGGGAACACCACAGGAGCCTGATGACAGAGATCAGGGCAATGCATGTCTAATCAGGAAACAACAAAGACTGCAAGCAAATCACCAGAAACTAGGAGGGAGGCTTGGAATAGAGTCTCCCTCATAGCCCTCAGGGGAAACCAATCCTGCTGACACCTTGGGCTCAGATTTCTAGCCTTTAGGACTATGGAACAATGAAAGTAAAAATGTTAGTCACTCAGTCATGTCCAATTCTGTGACCCCGTGGACTGTAGCAAGCCAGGCTCCTCTGTCCATGTGAATCTCCAGGAAAGAATACTCGAGTGGGTTGTCATGCCCTTCTGCAGGGTATCTTCCCCAACCCAGGGGTCAAACCCAGGTCTCCCACGCTGCAGCCAGATTTTTTACACTCTGAGCCACCAGTGAAGCCCAGTGTATTGTATGAGACAATACATTTCCATTATTTAAGCCACTCAGTTTGTACTACTTTTTTAGAGCAGCCTGGAAATCTAATATAATTATAATTTTCTGTATATTGTTTAAGATTTTATACTGTAAAAAAATGTTTTTTCATTGCAAAATATTTTGAAGTTTCCTGTTTAGATTATCACTAAGTTCCCTTGAAGAAGAAAATGGCAACTCACTCCAGTATTCTCATCTAGAAAATTCTATGGACAGTGGAGCCTGGTGGGCTACAGACCAAGGGGTCACAAAAGAGTTGAACATGACTAAACAACAACAAAATATCATTATGGTTGGAACTATCCCAAAGTCACTTGAAGTTTTATTCTTTCAAAATATAAAATGTAATATCAAATTCTTTATTCAATACATATTTATCTAGCTTATAATGTACCAAGCATTACTACGAGTGCTGGGGAAATGGTAGTGAACAAATCATATAAGGCCTGTATTTATGTATGAAAGTAACACAGGAAAACAGATAATAAATGCATAAACATAAACAGTTTTTCAGTTTGTGTTGCATCCTATAGAGGGAATATACAGAGTTGTATATTGTACAGCAAGAAGGGTAAGGCATGGAGAAGATCTGTCTGAAGAGATGACATTCAAACCAAGAATCAAAGACTGACAGGGAGCCAACTAACTGGCATAGTGAGTGCACATTCTGAGCAGAAGCATCAGAAGTGCAGTTCATAAGACCAGGATAAATATGACCTGTTCAGAAATGGAAAGGAGACTAGGTTGGCTGGAGCAATGCAGAGAGCAGTTAGAGAAGCAGACCAGAAACAAGTCACATACATCCAGGGAGTGGCCTCTGCTGTGGTCTGGCATCCAGTGCACCATTTCTCCTTTTCCTGGTAAGGAAACACATTTTTGTTCTAGGGGAATACTTTGTTACCCCGGTCTCAGTCCTGAGCAGAATCTCAGTTTGGGTCTCTTCACCCAGCTTTCCCAGAGGTGGATACTTGACATAGGTCTGGCCAAGAAGCTTTCATATTGGTTTGTCATGTTCAGTTCAGTTCAGTCACTCAGTCCTGTCTGACTCTTTGTGACCCCATGGACTGCAGCACCCCAGGCTTCCCTGCCCAACACCCACTCCCGAAGCTGGCTCAGACTCATGTCCATCAAGTTGGTCATGCCATCCAACCATCTCATCCTCTGTAATCCCCTTCTCTTCCTGCCTTCAATCTTTCCCAGCATCAGGGGCTTTGCCAGTGAGTCAGTTCTTCACATCAGGTGGCCAAAGTATTGGAGTTTTAGCTTTAGCATCAATCTTTCCAATGAATAATCAGGACTGATTTCCTTTAGGATTGACTGGTTGGATCTCCTTGCTGTCCAAGGGACTCTCAAGAGTCTTCTCCAACTCTGTCACGTACTTGTGATCAAATCAGAGGAGGGACTCATGACGGTGAGACATGCTCTCTTCTGCAGTGTGAGAACCAGGCATTTCATCTTGTAGATACCAGTTATGATGCAGAAAGTCAATCAAAAATCAGAATAGATTCTGGCATCACCTAAGTCCTTCATTCAGGGAACTCTGAAGCCAGATCTGTCCTAATGCAACACCTATTTTTGAGTTGGGCTTTCTATTACAGTCATAATAGAAAAAGGATTATATATATTGATTCTTAATTGTATTGTTTAAATCATTTTTAACTTACTCAGCTCTTGAATGATACCAGTATTTTAAAATCTCTCACTGCAATTGTACTTGTAAGTGTCACATTGCATTTCAACAATTCAATATATATCTCTTTGTTACAAGTTACACCGTTCTTTATATAAAATGACCTGCTTTGACTGGTTTGATTAATTTGTTCTGAGTTCTCTTTGCTAGTAGTAGAGGCCCAGCTTTGCTTTTGCTTTTTTTTTTTTTTTTAATTAGACCCTTACATATTCTTTTGTTTTTGTAATGTATTTCTTTCATTCTTTTGAAGTAATTTTTATGAATTGATAATTGTTAGTTTTTCAGTTTTTTTTTTTTTTTTTTTAAGCAGTCTGAATTCCAATCCTGATGTGCCAGGCCTTACATGACCTGGTTCTTCAGGAACTTCTGACTTCATGGGCAGATATCCTCAAGCTCACTGCTATAGCTATAGTTGCCTGCTTGCCAGTCTTCAAATACCCCTGACACAGTTTCTCTTTAATACGTGCCATTTCCCAGCATACTTTAGCAAAATGAATATGCTTCGAGGAAGATACTTCTGTCTACTAATCACTTTACGGGCTCTGCTGGTGACTCAGTGATAAAGAATTTGCCTGCCAAGGCAGGAGATGCAGATTTGATCCCTGGGTTGGAATAAAGATCCCCTGGAGAAAGAAATGGCAACCCACTCCAGTATTCTTGCCTGAAGAATCCTATGGACAGAGAAGCCTGGAGGGCTACAATCCATGGGACAGCAAGAGTCAGATACAACTTAGCAACTAAACAACAATAACGATCACTCTATACATAGGATCAGAAATATTGCCTAGTGTGTTATACATACTTGTTGATTGAAGGAACTGGAGAAACTATTTGGTTTTTGAAGCTATAACATTTAATTTTGGCATATATTTCTTTTATTTTGTGCTTCCTACCTGTTTTTTTTCCTCCTGTATAAGTAGTCTTAATCCTATTTCCTTATTAACTTCTGGAATCATTTCAAAGTTAGTCTCATGGCTTTTGATTAAATGAATGGATTTCCTAAAACTTCTCTGTAAAATTTATAAGCCAACATTATACTGTGGAATGTGGAGATTAAGTTAAATCTTTGCTTCAGTAACTCTCAAATCTGTGACTTAGGCAAGTTCTTAGGAGAAGGCAATGGCACCCCACTCCAGTACTCTTGCCTGGAGAATCCCATGGATGGAGGAGCCTGGTGGGCTGCAGTCCATGGGGTCACTAAGAGTCTGACACAACAGAGCAACTTCACTTTCACTTTTCCCTTTCATGCATTGGAGAAGGAAATGGCAATCCACTCCAGTGTTCTTGCCTGGAGAATCCCAGGGACGGAGGAGCCTAGTGGGCTGTCGACTGAAGAGTCGGACACAACTGAAGCAACTTAGCAGCAGCAGCAGGCAGGTTCTTTAACCTGTCTGTGACAGCTCAGCTCCACAACACAGGATAAAAAATGATGGAAGAAAAACACAATACTTATAAGAATGGCATGTGCTTGAAAAAGAGCAGAATAGGAAATACAGCAGTCTCTTCTCCATAGTATTTCCTACTAAATGGAATGCAAAAGAATGCTCAAACTACTACATAATTGCACTCATCTCACATGCTAGTAAAGCGATGTTCAAAATTCTCCAAGCCAGGCTTCAGCAATACGTGAACTATGAACTCCCTGATGCTCAAGCTGGTTTTAGAAAAGGCGGAGGAACGAGAGGTCAAATTGCCAACATCTGCTGGATCATGGAAAAAGCAAGAGAATTCCAGAAAAACATCTATTTCTCCTTTATTGACTATGCCAAAGCCTTTGACTGTGTGGATCACAATAAACTGTGGCAAATACTGAAAGAGATGGGAATATCAGACCACCTAACCTGCCTCTTGAGAAATCTGTATGCAGGTCAGGAAGCAACAGTTAGAACTGGACATGGAACAACAGACTGATTCCAAATAGGAAAAGGAGTACGTCAAGGCTATATATTTATTGTCACCCTGATTATTTAACTTCTATGCAGAGTACATCATGAGAAACGCTGGACTGAAAGAAACACAAGCTGGAATCAAGATTGCCAGGAGAAATATCAATCACCTCAGATATGCAGATGACACCACCCTTATGGCAGAAAGTGAAGAGGAGCTAAAAAGCCTCTTGATGAAAGTGAAAGAGGAGAGTGAAAAAGTTGATTTAAAGCTCAGCATTCAAAAACGAAGATCATGGCATCCGGTCCCATCACTTCATGGGAAATAGATGGGGAAACAGTGGAAACAGTGTCAGAGACTGCAGCCATGAAATTAAAAGATGCTTACTCTTTGGAAGAAAAGTTATGACCAACCTAGATAGCATATTCAAAAGCAGAGACATTACTTTGCCGACTAAGGTCTGTCTAGTCAAGGCTATGGTTTTTCCTGTGGTCATGTATGGATGTGAGAGTTGGACTGTGAAGAAGGCTGAGCACCGCAGAATTGATGCTTTTGAACTGTGGTGTTGGAGAAGACTCTTGAGAGTCCCTTGGACTGCAAGGAGATCCAACCAGTCCATTCTGAAGGAGATCAGCCCTGGGATTTCTTTGGAAGGACTGATGCTAAAGCTGAAACTCCAGTACTTTGGCCACCTCATGCGAAGAGTTGACTCATTGGAAAAGACTCTGATGCTGGGAAGGATTGGGGGCAGGAGGAGAAGGGGACGACCAAGGATGAGATGGCTGGATGGCATCACAGACTCGATGAACGTGAGTCTGAAGTGAACTCCGGGAGTTCGTGATGAACAGGGAGGCCTGGCATGCTGTGATTCATGGGGTCACAAACAGTCGGACACGACTGAACGACTGAACTGAACTGAAGAGTCACTGCCTGCCAAGGGAATAGGATTATGTACTGGTTCTGCTCTCAGGGAAGAGGTTCCTTTTGCATTGCCCTTTGTGACCACAACAGAGAGGCTCTTTCTCTGTCTACGCTGCTTTAGGAGCCCCCTTCCTGTTGTGCTGAGACAGGGGCCCTAGGATTGAACACGTACACACTGTCAGGTCTTTAAATATCTTTCATCAATAGAATTCCCTCAAAAACTTAACAGTATTCTATAACACTGATTTGTTGAGCTCGTAAATGCAACCAAGATCTTGACTACAATCCATGTTATCCCCACAGCTAACGTTTAGTTTAATGGCCTCTGCCTCAAGTCCTGGAACAAATAAGCAGAAATTGGATTTTTTTCTTAATCAAGTTTGTTTGTTCTGCCTGGTGAAGAACGCCCAGGGAAGGAACTTGGATTAGGCTTGGGTCTCACTCTCAATGACCATGTTTGCTGCAGAATTGCTTACTTCCTGATGCTCTGAAGGTATGAGCTTCAGCTCAAGGATAGAGAAATTAGTTTTAGAAGCCTGGAAAAGCACCAGATGAAGGGACTGAGTCTACTTCGAAAGCCTGTAACAGACTGAAAGCATGTTCTTTCTCAAGGTTGTGTTTTCTTTCCTTTGTCCTTTAAGTTCAATCTTTTTTTCGGCTAATTTTCTCTCTGTTGTATTGTCTTTGCTAAAAGCCACAGTATGAACCCAACTCACCAAGTATTTTGAATTTTCATTTTATCTTTCTTCTACTTGTATATCTCTCTAGTAGGAGACCTGTTATGCTAGAAATAAAGCAGAAGTTGTGTTGGGGAGTGTGTGAGAATAGACAATGACTATTGATCACACTGTTCAGCAACATCTTCTAGACTCAGGGCTTAGTAAATGTTTATTGAATCATTTTGCCTGTGTTCATAGCTGCTTCTGACAGCTCTAAACATTAAGAATGTTTTGTTACTTTAGAATTTCCTCCGATGTTAATATGCCTGCATTAATTAGCATATCAGAGTGCCATATAAAATATCACAAGTTGAGCAGCTTAAAAGGAGAAATTTATCTTCTCACACCTCTGGTGGATAGACATCCACGATCAAGGTGCCAATAGGGTTGGTTTCTGGTAAGACTTTGTCCATCTGACATACAGATGACTGCCCTCTTCCTGTGTTTTCATGTGACCTTTTCTATACGCAGGAGTCGGGGCGAGAGTTCACTGACGTCTTGTCCTCGCTCTTCTAGCGACACTAGTCACTGGATGAGGGCCTGCCCTTTTACCTTCATTTAATTTTAATTGCCTCCTTAAGGGGCCTATCGCCAAATATGGGCACATTGAGGATTGAGGCTTCAACATGAATTTGGAAGAGAGATAGTTCTATCCATAACAACCTCATTTTAAAGCAGAATTTTAGGAATAAGCGAGTTTCTCTTGGGATATCTATTACTCGCACAGTGAATGATACCTCACCACATTTAGGTCAGAGGAATTGCTTTAGGTCAGAGGAATTTAATTCAAACATTAAAATAGGGATTGGCAAGATCCAGCCCATTGCTTATTTTTATAAATAAGATTTCACTGGAGCAGCAGAAACATGTTTGTCCCTTTGAAACCCTTTTTGTGACTATGGCAGGGTTTAGATGACCCTCAATATTGAAAGTATTTATTCTCTTGATCCTTTAAGAAAAAAAGATGATGATCTCTGATTAGGTATATGTAGGAAACAATACGCAGCTGACCAAAGCAAAAAAAAAAAAAGGAAAGGAAAAAGCACTCGTGCACACACCTGGAACTTCCACCAGTACTACTGAGGAAATGGGAAATCTTTCACACTCACGCAGATTAAGAAAAATGAATATAGAATGTATTTAGTGAGATGGTTAGAAAGGTATAATCGTGTGATTTTTGTGCTGGAAAATGTGAGTTAAGTTGCTAGAAGTACAATTTACCAAGTTAATAGAGGTAAAAGAGGTCTTAGTAAGATACAGGAAGACACAGGAGAGAGTGAGAAGAAACTGAGGATATCTGCATTCTTGTAACTGTGAAAATAGAGCATTCTGGGGCATATTGTCTGACTAAGTAGGGTAAAGGTTTAAATTAAGACAGGACCATGATGATTGCATTCCTGGTTTCCTTGGTTATCAGACCCCTTTGCCAAGGTAAGCCATTTGTTTTGAGGGCCTAGTGCATTCTAGGCACTGAGGATTGTGCAGTGAATTAGATGCAGGTAATAACCATGACCCGTATCTCCTCAACCTCTGGCTGCAGAGGACAGTTCTTAGGCAGGCTGACAGCTTTTCCACTCCAGTAACTTTGCTTCTCAGTCTAAACGTTAGGCTGTCTTCAGAACTCAGGAAATTATTCACCCTACACAACAGACAGCCCAGGAGGACTGGGAATGGAACATTAGCAGGAGAAATCTCCTCAATGAGAAAATTCCAAGGTACCATCAGTTTGGCTATAAAGCATGTTTTGAAAATGTGGATTTATTCCAACACAATCAACATGTTAAGGAATGATTTGAACAGATCTCAATCTTTTGTTTTGTTTATGTATGATTTCTTCCACTAGAAACATTATATTAGCGATTGGCAAAATCCAGCCCATTGCTTATTTTTGTAAATAAGATTTCATCGGAGCAGCAGAAACATGTTTGTTTTTTTTGAAACCCTTTTTTGTGACTATGGCAGGGTCTATATGACCCTCAATACTGAAAGTATTTATTCTATTGACCCTCTAAAAAATATGATAATATCTGATTAGGTGAATGCAAGAAACAACATGCAGCTAACCAAAGAAAAAAACGAACAGGTGCACACACCTGGAACATCCACCAGCGACCTCGTGCACTGGGTAAATTATAAATCACACTCAGGCACGCCAGCGCCTTCCAACTTTTTATCAGATTTCACATGACTCTTCTTGTACAACTTTGTAGTAACTCACAAAACTGCAACCCTTCCAGCATGCGCTATCTCACACAAACATCATGCCTTCAAAATCATCAGTTCAGTTCAGTTCAGTTCAGTCGCTCAGTCCTGTCCGACTCTTCGCGACCCCATGAATTGCAGCACGCACCAACTCCCGGAGTTCACTCAGGCCCACGTTCATCGAGTCAGTGATGCCATCCAGCCATCTCATCCTTGGACGTCCCCTTCTCCTCCTGCCCCCAATCCCTCCCAGCATCAGAGTCTTTTCCAATGAGTCAACTCTTCGTATGAGGTGGACAAAGTACTGGAGTGTCAGCTTTAGCATCATTCTTTCCAAAGAAATCCCAGGGCTGATCTCCTTCAGAATGGACTGGTTGGATCTCCCTGCAGTCCAAGGGACTCTCAAGAGTCTTCTCCAACACCACAGTTCAAAAGCATCAATTCTGCGGTGCTCAGCCTTCTTCACAGTCCAACTCTCACATCCATACATGACCACAGGAAAAACCATAGCCTTGACTAGACGGACCTTAGTTGGCAAAGTAACGTCTCTGCTTTTGAATATGCTGTCTAGGTTGGTCATAACTTTTCTTCCAAGGAGTAAGCCTCTTTTAATTTCATGGCTGCAGTCACCATCTGCAGTGATTTTGGAGCCCCCAAAATAAAGTCTGACACTGTTTCCACTGTTTCCCCATCTATTTCCCATGAAGTGAGGGGACCGGATGCCATGATCTTTATTTTCTGAATGCTGAGCTTTAAATCAAGTTTTTCACTCTCCTCTTTCACTTTCATCAAGAGGCTTTTAGCCCCTCTTCACTTTCTGCCATAAGGGTGGTGTCATCTGCATATCTGAGGTTACTGATATTTCTCCTGGCAATCTTGATTCCAGCTTGTGTTTCTTCCAGTCCAGCGTTTCTCATGATGTACTCTGCATAGAAGTTAAATAATCAGGGTGACAATATACAGCCTTGACGTACTCCTTTTCCTATTTGGAACGAGTCTGTTGTTCCATGTTCAGTTCTAACTGTTGCTTCCTGACCTGCATACAGATTTCTCAAGAGGCAGGTTAGGTGGTCTGGTATTCCCATCTCTTTCAGTATTTGCCACAGTTTATTGTGATCCACACAGTCAAAGGCTTTGGCATAGTCAATAAAGCAGAAATAGATGTTTTTCTGGAACTCTCTTGCTTTTTCCATGATCCAGCAGATGTTGGCAATTTGACCTCTGGTTCCTCTGCCTTTTCTAAAACCAGCTTGAACATCAGGGAGTTCATGGTTCACGTATTGCTGAAGCCTGGCTTGGAGAATTTTTAGCATTACTTTATTAGCATGTGAGATGAGTGCAACTGTGAGGTAGTTTGAGCATTCTTTGGCATGGCCTTTCTTTGGGATTGGAATGAAGACTGACCTTTTCCAGTCCTATGGCCACTACTGTGTTTTCTAAATTTGCTGGCATATGGAGTGCAGCACTTTCACAGCATCATCTTTTAGGATTTGAAATAGCTCCACTGGAATTCCATCACCTCCACTAGCTTTGTTCATAGTGATGCTTTCTAAGGCCCACTTGACTTCACATTCCAAGATGTCTGGCTCTAGATTAGTGATCATATCATCATGATTATCTGGGTAGTGAAGATCTTTTTGTATTGTTCTTCCATGTATTCTTGCCACCTCTTCTTAATATCTTCTGCTAGGTCCAGACCATTTCTGTCCTTTATTGAGCCCATCTTTGCACGAAATCATATGCCGTATTTACTGTAGAATTTACTTATTTCTTAACTATTTAACATGTGTGACACTTTGTTACCATTTTTAATGATTCTATTCTTCTTATTATGTGTGACTGTAGCTTTCGAGAATTATGCTTCTAACTTCACTTTTCTCCATAAGCCCTGTGATTTTTATTGTATGATTTTGTATAGCAGAGCGATTTTTTTTTTTTTTTTTTTTTAGGAACACATATGCCACGTTCTATCAGAACTGACTGTAGTTTCTACATTCTGTTTCTAAGACGTTTCCCAGAAGAGTGAATCCCAACTGGCCAATCAGTGACTTGCTTGCTAACAGACAGGTTAAATGGCTTTTCTTTCTTCCCTGCATCACTTCTCTCACTCTTTTCTTTGTGCTTCCTTGGATCACTTTTCACATCAGCAACTTGCACTCCAAGTGCTTATCTCAGGCTCTAATTCTGGGAAACAAGTTTAGACAAACAGATTCCTGCCCGCAGGGAGCATACATCCAAATTTGGTAGAAAAACTATGATCAAGCAAATAAGTGAACAAACAACAAGCTAACAAGATAAAGACAGATTGTGGTGTTTTATGTAGGAAGAAGCCAGGGTGATGAGAGAAATTAAAAAAAAATAGGGGAGGTACTTTAGGGAGGATTCAGGGCAGGTCTCTGAAAAGGAGACATCTGACTTGATCCATGAAGGATGAAAATGAGCCAACCTGGATAAAATAATAATCATTTTACAATGGGAAACAGTAACATTCTCAAAGAAAGGATCAACAAGTAGGATAAGAGATCAAGAAGCGTGATATAAAAATGCAACAGGTGGTACAGATAAAGCATCTAAAATGACCCTGTGAATCCTTAAGCCCCTAGTAGAGGCTCTCAGGGGATAATGATGGATTTAACATTGCATTGACAGTTGTGATTGAGGGAGGTCACAATCATGCTGTTGACTGATTAACAACTCTTAGTGCAGAAAAAATGAAATATATTCTCAGCCTTAGGTTTCTTGCCAATTTGGAAGAGACACAAATTCAAACATTCATTATAGACTGGCTCCTAAACCTTAAGGTATCTTATTCAAAAGAAAGAAACAGAGGGAAGAAAGGATGCATCAAGAGAAATGACATTTTGAGTGTCCACATGTCATCACTCTTTGGCACATTTTACATGTTATCCTACTCATGTCACAATAATCATATGTGTGATAGTCTATCCAATTTTTATATACAAGGAAACTGAATCTATAATTTGCCCAAGTTCACAGAGCTCATTCAAACCAAATTGTTTCTGACTCTATGCTAACAGAGAAAAAAAAACAGTCAATTAATATAGATTGAGTGGATGTGGGTAATTTTAAAGAAAAGAACAAACTTGGAATAACTGAGTGCCATCTTTAAGACTTTGTTGAGAAAATGTTGGAAAGCAGAGAAGACAAGAAAGGCTACACTGGGGCATGAGGTCATCTCACATGGATCCTACGGTTTTTAGCAGTGAATTCATTCTTGTGGATCACCACCTTTACAGTGATGAGCTTATTGTCAAGCTTATTGTCAGTAATTAAACATTTGTGCTGATTTTGAAGAATTTTATGGACACAGTAGGGAAGCCAAACTGACTTAACTGTTTTGCTAATTGCTAATTAGCTTCACTATAATGGCAGGTGTTTGCATTTGTGTAGTTAGGAAGAGAGCCAGAATATCATTTGTAAGAAATCCTACACTAAAATTTGAATTATCAGTTGAGCAGGTTCTGGACAATAAAGCAGGTGCTATAGAATTTTTTTAATAAAATTACATTAAGATACAGTTTCTCTAGCTCTTCTTCTCCCCTTTATATGAGACTAAACTAATATATATCTAAATCTTTCTTTCTTTCTTTCTTTCTTTTTTTTTTTTTTTGCACATTTAGGAATGAGGCTGTTAGACTAATGGGATTAGTTCATATGGAAAAGTATGGAACTAAAACCCATCAGTAGCGGCAGCTCCTCCCGTGTTCTTCATCTCTTTCCCTTACTTTAAACTCTTCTGAAATTTATCTCTGTAATTTTCAAATTTAACTTCACAAGTTTATCTAATTAAATGTAACTTTTTAAAACAATTTATCTTCATTCTTATTAAAAATGTCATTTATATTATACTGACTTCTTTACTGTAATATATGTTTAGTCTTCAAGTTAAATTTTCTGTGACTATAGGGATTCTCTGTACATAAATGTTTGAAATTCTTTATTTTCTACTTGAAAAACAAAGCCCTATTACTGATACAATGTGCTCTTGGTCAAATAGGTTAATCAAGATATCAAGAAATTGGGGAAACTACTTTAGACTTACACTATACTATATTATTAATTTTTTCATCATAGCTTTATTTTACCAGTATGAAAAAGATGAAGCAACTAACTGTGTTGATCTTTATCTGAGTCATTTACTTCCAGGAAACATCAAACAGTTAAGATTTCCTCTCACTGTTTTGTATCTTCTTATCATTCTATGTTTCAACAAATGGCTAACCTAACAACAAAGGACCTGCCCTCTCTCATACTTCAAAAATGACTCACCTCCATCTCCATCTCTCCTCAGAGATTCGTATTAGACCAACTACTGACCTTCTTCATAACTCCCATGAGACTCACTGGTAATTTACTTGTTTACTTACCTCTGAAAAACTTTTTTGTTAATGAACCTTCTCACTATTATAAAAACCTTACTAGAACCACATCCTTAGTTGTCCAATGACTTTTATCTTCCAAAGAAGGTTGGATGACTTGGAGGAGATACTTTAGCATCATTCCTTCCAAAGAAATCCCAGGGCTGATCTTCAGAATGGACTGGTTGGATCTCCCTGCAGTCCAAGGGACTCTCAAGAGTCTTCTCCAGCACCACAGTTCAAAAGTATCAATTCTTCGGCATTCAGCCTTCTTCACAGTCCAACTCTCACAATCAGACATGACTGTTGGAAAAACCATAGCCTTGACTAGACAGACCTTAGTCAGCAAAGTAATGTCTCTGCTTTTGAATATGCTATCTAGGTTGCTCATAACTTTTCTTCCAAGGAGTGTCTTTTAATTTCATGGCTGCAATCACCATCTGCAGTGATTTTGGAGCCCAAAAAAATAAAGTCTGACATTGTTTCCACTGTTTCCCCATCTATTTCCCATGAAGTGATGGGACCAGATGCCATGATCTTCGTTTTCTAAATGTTGAGCTTTAAGCCAACTTTTTCACTCTCCTCTTTCACTTTCATCAAGAGGCTTTTTAGTTCCTCTTCACTTTCTGCCATAAGGGTGGTGTCATCTGCATATCTGAGGTTATTGATATTTCTCCCGGCAATCTTGATTCCAGCTTGTGCTTCTTCCAGTCCAGCATTTCTCATGATGTACTCTGCATATGTTAAATACCATTGATCTATTTATATTTGAGTATTGTCACTGTTTAGTCCTTTGCAACCTTGGTTCTGGAGAAGGCAATGGCAACCCACTCCAGTATTCTGGCTTGGAAAATACATGGACAGAGAAGCCTGGCGGGCTCTTGTCCATGGGGCCACAAAGAGTCGGATTCAACTGAGCAACTTGAACACAACCTTGGTTTGGTCACTCTACTACTCTAACTCTTAGATACTTCATCTATAAAATGTATAGAATAATAACTACTGCAGAGAAGTGTTACAAAAGCTAAGTGACAAAGAAGGTTTGTATCTGAGGGAGTGTGGAATGATGCCTGGACCTTTGATTCCCATGGTACCCTGTATGCTCCTGGGCAGATGCTGTGGTGAGGCTATCTAGGCTACCCTCCCTCTGAACCAGTAATTGCGGGTCCTGTCCAGCCATTAAAGCCATCTTGTCTCAGCCCCTTGTCCTTTAGTCTGAAGGTCCTCACACCTCACATGGGGTGGCTGCTTTGTCTGGATTCTAGGCCTTTGCAGATTTACCAAACTTAGCAGTTTCTCTGGGCTCTTCAACCAGAGCATACAGAACACCTGAACTCCCTGTGCCTCACACAGGGCTTGGAAAGCCAAGCATTTCAAAGATTTTTCTAGACACTTCCTTTTGTTCATGCTAGACAACATTCCCACATCATGATGGGTGTGACCATGCTGTTACACACAGAGGCTTGTGTCCTTCGGTGAAAGATATGCCACTGGCCACTGACAGTGCTCTCCAGTCCCCCTCCATGTCAGCATGTTTCTCCCACTCTGTTTTCACACCCTTCATTTCCCACCTTGAAAGACAGAACCAAGGCCACACATGTCTGGTTTCTCTACACTCTCCACATGTATGTCTACTCTTAGTTACCATAAACTGAGGTCATAAAGGGTGAAATGTCTTTATTTTTACCATCCCCTTCAAGGCAGAAACCACCAAATGTCCCATTTTCAACTGGGACAGTGGATTATAAAGACTCAAAGAGAGCCTTCTGGCTAGGACAAATGGACATCTCCACGATAAGCAGCAGGAGAGAAAACCAGATGGAATACTCTCAAATGCACTGTATGAGACTCTTGGTATTTAATGTGGTTCTCTGGAGTAAAGGAAACACTAGAAGTAATTGAGCTCTAATTTCCCAGCAGGCCAACCAGACAAGGGCTCTTTTTTGATCTCTATTGAATTTAATTAAATTAAAAGAAAATAGAGAATGAAGACATCTCTTGCAAAGCTTAATTTGTGGACAACTCACTTCTGCCAAATAATGTCATTCCTTTCCACTATAAGTTCAAATTTTCTAGTGATCTTCCTAATGTTCATAAAGACTAATGATATAAATTTAGACCTTTATACTTTGAATTTAAAACATATTTTTTCTTCCTCAAAGTGCAGTTTTAATTGATGCACTCCTTGCAGGCTTTGCATAAACTGTTAATAGTTATTTATTCCTCTGAAGGAAATTGAACTTTTGCAATTTATTATACAAGAATATCCTTGAGTTTCCCCATCATCATATGGTATGATCAGTATATCATATTTGCTGTATCTATATTTCTAACAGTTGTGGCTTTTAAGAATTTTTTAGAGACAAGATGTACTCAACTCACATATTAATTCTTTATGCTGTGCAAAATATCTAAATCAATAAACATTTCAGACGAAAAAAAAATCAATACTGCCCAAACGCCAGGGAGTAGATTATGTCCTTGTGATTTAGGTAAATGTTCATGATTTGTGGGGAGACCCATAATCGGGTTGATTTTGGTTTTGGCTTTGTGGTACATCTTGATTATGATACATGTTATATTACCAGTGTCACTCTTTGCGATAAACCTATGCTTTCAGGATCAGAGTCCTGTTTTCATTGTATGTGTTTAGTGTGTGAGGGATATCTGGGGTTATTGGCTTAAAGATACAAGGAAGTGACTGTAAGAACAAATGTTAAAGGTGTTTTGTAAACTGCTTTATTTATATATTTTTATTTACTAGATCACGGTAATAGAAAAGTATAGAATTTTACCCAGTCCTGGAAAAAGAAGGAACATCAGAAGTAATTGATTTCTAATTCCTTCACAACAGACCAGATGAGGGCCCTCAGTTTAATTAAAAGAAAATAAATAAATGATACATTTCCTGAAATCCTAAACTCAAAATGCTAAATGTGTTATAACTGGATAGATAAAGGAGAACAGCTGTAATTCATTAGGCATTGTTGTTGTTCAGTTACTCAGTCGCTCAGTCATGTCTGACTCTTCGCAACCCCATGGACTGCAGCACGCCAAGCTTCCTTGTCCTTGACCATCTCCCAGAGCTTGCTAAAACTCATGTCCATTGAATCAGTGATGCCATCCAACCCTTTCATCCTCTGTCATTCCCTTCTCTTCATGTCTTCTGTCTTTCCCAGCATCAGGGTCTTTTCCAGTGAGTCAGTTCTTTGCATCAGGTGGCCAAAGTACTGGAGCTTCAGCTTTAGCCTCAGTCCTTCCAATGAATATTCAAGATTGATTTCCTTTAAGATTGACTAGTTTGATCTCCTTGCAGTCCAAGGGACTCTCAACAGTCTTCTCCAGTGCTACAGTTCAAAAACATCGATTCTTTGACACTCAGCCTTCTTTATGGTCCAACTCTCACATCCATACATGACTACTGGAAAAACCATAGCTTTGAATATAGGGACTTTTGTTGGTAAAGTAATGTCCCCCAAATTTTTCTGCAGGTGTTAATATATATATATATATATTTTCTATAGTTTTTAGTCAATTGTTTGCTTGAAACAATAAATGCTGGAGAGGGTGTGGAGAAAAGCGAAACCTCTTGCATTGATGGTGGGAATGTAAATTGATATAGCCACTATGGAAGGTGGTATGGAAATTCCTTAAAAACTAGGAATAAAACCACCATATGACCCAGCAATACCACTAGTAGGTATATACCCTGCTGCTGCTGCTAAGTCACTTCAGTCATATCCAACTCTGTGCAACCCCATTAGACAGCAGCCCACCAGGCTCCCCCACCCCTGGGATTCTCTAGGCAAGAATACTGGAGTGGGTTGCCATTTCCTTCTCCAATGCATGAAAGTGAAAAGTGAAAGCAAAGTCACTCAGTCGTGTCAGACTCTTTGTGACCCCATGGACCACAGTCTACCAGGCTACTCCATCCATGGGATTCTCCAGGCAAGAGTACCGTGAGGAAACCAAAACTTTAAAAAAAAAACACATGTACCCTAGTGTTCATTGCAGTACTATTTACAATAGGTAGAACATGGAAGCAACCTAGGTGTCCACTGACAATGAATGGATAAAGAAGCTGTGGTACATATATAAAATGGAATACTACTCAGCCATAAAAAGGAACACACTTGAGTCAGTTGTAATGAGGTGGACGAACCTAGAGCCTATTATGCATAGTGAAATAAGTCAGAAAGAGAAATATAAATATATGCTGACACATATATACAGAATCTAGAAAGATGGCACTGATGAATTTATTTTGGGGGCAGAAATGGAGAAACAGACATAGAGAACAGACCTATGGGCACAGGGGAATGGGAGGAGGGAGAGGGTGAGATGTATGGAGAGAGTAACATGCAAATTTATATTACCATGTGTAAAATAGATAGCCAAATGGAAATTATCTGTATGACCCAGGGAGCTCAAGCAGGGGCTCTCTGACATTCTAGAAGTGTGTGATAAGGAGGGATATGTAAGAGAGGTTTGGGAGGGAGGGGCCATGGGTGTATGTGTGGTTGATTCTTGTTGATGCATGACAGAAAACCACAAAATTCTGTAAAGCAAATATCTTTCAATTAAAAAAAAAATAAAGTAGCAAAAAAAAAATTCAGTTGTTTGTTTGAAATTTTAGACATCCCTAACTTCTCCAGCCAGGGTTACTGAATGTATTCTTTTCAGTTATAATTAGGTACAAAAGTGAACCCAGGTGGATCAGTTAGGTTTCATTGCCTACTGTAGACTTAATTGCATTTCCCCCAAAATTCATTTTTGAAACCCTAATCCCCAATGTGACTATGTTTGGAGATGGGGCTTTCAGGAGACAATTAAGCTTAAATGAGGCCATAAGGATTGAGTCTCAATCTAGTAGGATTAGTGGCCTTAACAATAAGAGGAAGAGAGAGAGAAAGAGATCTCTGTCCATGTGCAAGTATCAGGGAAGAGCCATGTGAACACACGAGACAGCAGCCATCTGCAAGCCAGGAAAATATCCCTCAAGAAAATTCAACCATGAAGGCACTCTGCCAGCCTCTAGAAGTGTGAGAAATGAATTCCTCTTGCTCAGCCCTCCCAATCTGTGATATCTTGATGGTAGCCTGAGCTAGGACACCACCATTTTGTAAAAGCACCATTGTGCATGCATATGTGCTCAGTTGTGTCTGACTCTCTGGGAGCCCATGGACTGTAGCCCAGCAAGCTCCATTGTTCATGGGATTTTCCAGGCTAGAATATTGGATCAGGTTGCCACTTTCTACTCAAGGGATCTTTCCAACCCAAGGATTGAATGTGCATCTCTTGTGTATCCTGAATTGGTAGGCGAATTCTTTACCACTGCACCACCTGGGAAGATATCTTTCTAGTCAGTGTCTATTGCCTCTGCTAATGTGATGATGACTCTTTTGCCTGCTGGCCCTTGGTTACAAGGAATCCAACAGCCATGGTCACAACTGTAGCTTGTAGTTCAGAGGGCCCCTTGTAGTGTTCCAAGACTGTACCTTTTTAAGAGGCTATATCCTCCAACCCTATAGCAACCAGTGTTGCCAGGATAGAGAGCATGATTTGTAAGCAGGTATTTGGGAGTGACAGTAAGAGGGGCCAATCTTCATAGCACCTCTCAGTTCTCAGATCTGTGCATTCTTATTGAGATCACAGTTCCATGTGCAACTCTAATATAGTACGTATTTGTGAGTCCTGAATGAGGACACCAAATTCTTGCAGAGTATTCCTTCCGATCTAATACTTTTATAAGTAAGCCATCCCTATATGAGGTGAGACTAGATGCTTCTGTATTTTGCAGTATGTGATGTTTAACTAGTGGGTCACAACCTTATAGGCCCATTCTTGTAAAATGGGTCCTTTGGTTGAATACTGTATTATATACAATTTAATGCCTGAAGATCAGGCATTCCCTAAACCAGTGGATAGTGGTTTTGGCTAAAGATTTGTAGACAAGAAGGTAAAAATCAATTTCTCAGAGAGGTATCCATCTCTATAAGGATAAACAACTGGCACATCCAGGACAGAAGGTCCAGTGCAGTTAACTTTGCATCAGGTGACCCGTTCATCACCTAGAGGAACTGTGCCTTCTTATTGGCTCAATGTTGGCCTTTGTTGCTAACATGTTAGACATTCAGGGGCAGCAATAGCTAGACTGGCCTTGGCAAATACACCGTTAGAGTTAGTGATATTTTAGGTACTTGCATGCCGGAATTTTATCAGTTTCTTTTTTTCAATTATTATCATATCTTTCAACCTTCATGTACTATATTTCCAATTTTTAATCTATCTTTTTAGCATGTAGGCTGGAAAAATAACTATCAAACTGGAGAGGTGCCATGCTAAAAAGATTCATAGGTTTGGCAGTAATATAAAGGTTTTGTGCTTCAAACCAAGAAATGTCACCAACTGACTGGATGTGCTTTGGCACCTTAATGTCTATGTTTTCCCACATCAAAAATATGTGTTCAGTTCAGTTCAGTGACTCAGTTGTGTCCAACTCTTTGAGACCCCATGAACTGCAGCACACCAGGCCTCCTTGTACCCAAACCCATGTCCATTGAGTCGGTGATGCCATCCAACCATCTCATCCTCTGCTGTCCCCTTCTCCTCCCTGACCTCAATCTTTCCCAGCATCAGAGTCTTTTCCAATGAGTCAATTCTTCGCATCAGCTGGCCAAAGTATTGGAGTTTCAGCTTCAACATCAGTCCTTCCAATGAACACCCAGGACTGATCTCCTTTAGGATGGACTGGCTGGATCTCCTTGCAGACCAAGGGACTCTCAAGAGTCTTCTCCAACACCACATTCAAAAGCATCAATTCTTCAGCGCTCAGCTTTCTTCACAGTCCAACTCTAGCATCCATACATGACTACTGGAAAAACCATAGCCTTGACTAGATGGACCTTTGCTGGCAGAGTAATGTCTCTGCTTTTGAATATGCTATCTAGGTTGGTCATACCTTTCCTTCCAAGGAGTAAGTGTCTTTTAATTTCATGGCTGCAATCACCATCTGCAGTGATTTTGGAGCCCCCAAAATAAAATCTGCCACTGTTTCCCCATCTATTTGCCATGAAGTGATGGGACCGGATGCCATGATGTTAGTTTTCTGAATGTTGATGCATATCCAGTCTTATTCTTGGAAGTTTTATGAGAAGTCTTACCTAATAGAAAATAAGACATATTTTTTCCTGTTAGTTTTTCAATGTGAATACACTTTACTCTCATGGCTTAATAGATACAGAAAAGAAGTAGTTCTTAAATTTTCCATTGTTTGCTTTGATGAAACAGAGTCTGTATAGTTATTTTTTGATTAAGGATTCTTTACCATTCTATATTCAAACTTGCTCCTTGGAAGAAAAGTTATGTCCAACCTAGACAGCATATTTAAAAGCAGAGACATTACTTTGCAAACAAAAGTCCGTCTAGTCAAAGTTATGGTTTTTCAGTAGCCATGTTAGGATGTGAGAGTTGGACTATAAAGAAAGCTGAGCACTGAAGAGTTGATGCTTTTGAGCTGTGGTGTTGGAGAAGACTCTTGAGAGTCCCTTGCTCTGCAAGGAGATCCAACCAGTCCATCCTAAAGGAAATTAGTCCTTGAATATTCATTGGAAGGACTGATGCTCAGGCTGAAACTGCAATATTTTGGCTACCTGATGGGAAGAACTGACTTATTGGAAAAAAGACTCTGATGCTGGGAAAATTGAAGGTAGGAGGAGAAGGGAATGACTGAGGATGAGATGGTTGGATAGCATCACTGACTCAATGGACATGAGTTTGAGTAGACTCTGGGAGTTGGTGATGGACCGGGAGGCCGGCATGCTGCAGTCTGTGGGGTCGCAGAGTTGGACACGACTTGAGTGACTGAACTGAACTGATATTCAAACTACCTCTCACATCTTTTGGCTTTAAACTAACCTCAGCATCTGTCTACAAGGTTCTTCATTGTTTATTGTTTCCTCCATATATAGTTTCATCCATCTGTGAAAATCCTGTTTTTCTTTTACTACTTTATCTCCCCAAAATAAATTTTTTCGTTCTAATAGAGTAAAATTCATCAAAATAGATATTTCATTTAAAATATATGAGTGGTAATACTTTTCCAGCTTTCTTTTTATTACACAAATTGACTTGGAAATACTAACATGTCTATTGTATTTATTATTTATAAACATGTGTTTAACATGTTTTTACTATGACTTACTCTGAAAATGTGTTTAAAATTTTAAAATTTTTTGTTTGCCAATGCAAGATACACTCTCTTAAGAGAGTACTTTGATTTCTTAGGAAATCTAGAAGTATTATGGAATTTAAATTTAAGTAACATGGCTATAAGCTAATTACTATATGTGTTAAAAGGAAATATTTTTCTTATTTAAAACTGAGGAAAAATATCTCTCTTGAGGAAAGAGTTGTTTATAAATAAAACCTCTACTTCTTCATCCCTCATTTATTCTTTATCTCAGCCCATTCTCAATTTTCCTCTACCATTCGATTTAGTTACCGCTGTCAAGGTCAGAAATGTTTCCCAAATCCAGGGAATATTTATTAGTTTTATTTCACTCAGTGGACTTAGGTTTTCAAAGCTGAACTATTCTTTATGAATCACATTTCTATCTTGGCTCTCATGATGCCATATTCCAATGTTTGCTTTGTTTATCTCTTTTCTTACCTCCCCAGCTGCTATAACTTGATCTCCATTTCTGACTTATCAAAATGTGTTGTGATAGTCTATGAAGTCTAATTTGGTCTCATATACCTTGCAATTATGTTGGCCAGCTATTGCTGTGTAACAAACAAGTACCAAATTCCATTGGCATGAAATATTAAAGTTTGTTTCATACGTGTGTGTGGATTGGCTGAAGTGGCTCTGTTGATCTTGGCTGGGCTTTTTCAGGCATTCATGGACTGGGGCTTGGATGGAGTAGGTAGACAGAATTAGCTTGCCAGCATTGATTCAAACTTAAGTTCTGCCAATAAGGCAGGTGGCCTTGTTTTCTGTCTCTCATCCTTCTAGACTAGTGGACTGGACAGAGCATGAAGACTGCAGGAGTATAAGTGGAAAAACTAGGGCATTCAGTGTTCTTAAGGATTAGATTCAGAGCTGGCACATTACCAATTCTATTCATATTCCACTGGCCAAAAAAAGTCACATAATTGAATGCACAGTCAAGAAACATGAAGATATACTCAGCCTTTAGCACATGGAAATGCATTATTATGTGACAGCAGATGTGGCTACAAGGATAAAGAATTGGAGCCAATAACTCAGTTTATTTCATACCACACTGTAACTTAGGTTTTGGTAATCAATTCTATTAATAGATTACATTTTCCCCATATCAGTATCTTTGCACATAATATTCCCACTCTCTGGGATGTCATTCCATCTGGTATTTGGGTGACTGTGTTTTGTGCAAGATTCATCTCTTCAGAAGCATCTTTTCTGACCCTTATGGGATAATCAGCAAGTTCCTCTTACTTTTTCACAGTACCGTCTTGTTTCTGTACTGCAATTTTGTAGTATGCTGTGTATTATTTTATTTGTGTTTTTGATATTTCTTTCTTTGGAATTCAAGCTTAATCAAAGCAAAGAGTAGGTCTGTCGTTTTTTTCACTGTTTCTTAGCACCTAATGCAAGTTTTTTGTGTGGTATTTAATCAATAAATATTTGTTAAGTAAATGAAATAAAAAATATGATTGGGCTTTTTAAAATTTTTAAATTACAGAAAAGAGGTAGAATCAAAACATTATACCTAGATTTTTATGCCCCAGATATTTCTTTGATATGGTTGAAAGGGGGAGGCTGATAAGATGGTTATTAAGCATAATGAAGATTATTTTTTCTTTTCTTTTCTTTCCTTTTAGTGTCAGACAGCCCATTACTGTTGGAAAGTTTTAATTCTTTAGCCTATGGTGTAAAAACATCACAAAAGCAAAGAGGCCAGTTAGAACATTGTTGGAATGGTGGAGATGAGATAATGACTTGGAGTAGATTGGCAAAACAAGAGATTTGGGAGGAATATGGGGAGTTCTACCCTGAACATGTAGACTTTAAGGGGATTATAAAATATCTGGTAGATCATTGGAAATGTAAGCTAAAGAATAAATTTGTTAGAAGCTAAATAGATAGTAAATGTAGCCATGGCAATAACTAATATTATCTCTAGGGAGTAGAGAGAGAATGAAAGATGTTTTAGAATTTGGCCCTAAAATGCTCCAACATTTAAAATGTAGTTAATGAAGATGAAATAAGAAAAGAAAATAAGAATATACAGTTAGAAAGGTAGGAGGAACACTATGCTATCACAAATCACAATGGAAGACATGTTTTCTAAGATAGAAATCAGTAAACTAGGATGACTGCTGTTGAAAGGTTAAACACAATGTGGGAAAGAGTATACATTGGATATGGACATACTTTATGCTAACAAGAGCATTTCAGAGGAGTCCTGTGGGTGGAAGTTAGAATGGAGTGGTCGCGTGCGCTAAGTCGCTTTGGTGTGTTTGATTCTTTGCAACCCTGTGGACCATAGCCCGCCAGGCTCTTCTGTTCATGAGATTCTGCAGGCAAGAATACTGGAGTGGGTTGCCATGTCCTCCTCCAGGGGACCTTCCAGACCCGGGGATCGAACCTGCATCTCTTATGTCTCCTGCATTGGCAGGCAAGTCCTTACCACTATCGCCACCTGGGAAGCCCCAGAATGGAGTAGACTGCACATTAACTAAGGGCCAGAAATAAAGTCAGCAGGGGTAGATTCTTCTCTGAAAAGTTTTCCCAGGAAGGGGAAGAAGTACGCATATAAAATTATCATTTCTCCATACGTCTTATATCACTTCTGGACTATCTTTTTTTCTTCTTCTTCTTTGTCACATGAAGTAGTCAAATATCTAGATATGGACTAGTTAACCCCTGGGCTTGAATTTTTGCCCAAGCAATCACCAGTTATTTTACTAAACCTCTAAACCTCATTTCTTCATATGTAAAAATGGGGATGATAATACCAAATTTACTGATGTCCACAAGTGTCAAAGACATAATTAATGAGAAAATGACTGTAATAGAGAATGTGGTTTGTAAAAATTTGATTTTAAAGTGGTAAATTTCAAATACTGTAAAAACAGAGTACATGCTGTCAAGGCTTCTCAGGTGGTGACAGTGGTACAGAAACTGCCTCCCAGTGTAGGAGACATAAGAGACGCAGGTTCAGTCCCTGGGCTGGGAAGATCTGGAGGAGGGCATGGCAACTCACTCCAGTATTCTTGCCTGGAGAGCCCATGGACTGAGGACCCTGGTGGTCTACAGTCCATGGGGTCACAAAGAGTCGAACATGACCAGAGTAACTTCGCATGCAGGTACACTTTGTCACAAACAGAGGACCTCTTAAGATATTGTTAAAATTAACATATGTTCTTGTCTTTAACTTTGGTACTTTGATTCTGCACTTTGTTTTACTTTTCTGTAACAGTATTTTCATTTCTCTTCACTTTCACTCTCTTCATTAGGATCTATTCCATCAAGATTTGGAAACACTTTATGCTCTTTGTTCTCCCTTTGACTTTCTGATTAGCTAAACTTTTCTCCCTGGTACCCTCCTGTATCCTTACATAATAGTTGCAGTTATACAGTGATGTGGGTGATTCTCCAAACTGCATTTCCTTCCCTTAATCCCAGTCTCTCTGGGTATTTATGTCATTTGATACTTATCTCTTGGAGGGCCTATTAATAGTAAACAATAGACAAAAAGGTTTAGTAGCTTACTCTCACATAGCATATATTTTATCCTGGACACTTATTCTTTGTCAAGCACTGTCATGTATAACATCCTTTTTTCCTTATAATAACTCTATGAAGTATATACTTAGTATAGTCATTTTGTTGATGAAGAAACTAAGGCATAGAGAGGTTGAGAAACTCATCTAATTTACACAGTTACTAAGTATTGAAATTATGCTCTGTAGGTTCATAGACTCTTGTCACAACTCCAAAATTCAAAAGTTCTAACAACTATACATTTTAAGATTTGCTTCTGGCAAAAAAAAAAAAATCTGACTTTAGCATGAGAGTCCAGGTGCTTAAGATGGCAGTACTCTCAGGAAAAATTTGTCTGGATAAAGGGACCCAAACATGTTTGCAGGTGGTAGAGAAGGTCCTCATGGAAGAAAAAGAAAATACATTGTTTTGACACATATATTCTTTTAAATTTATTTTTAATTGGAGGATAATGCTTTATAATATTTTATATCGGTTTCTGCCCTATATCAGCGTGAATCAGCCATAGGTATACATATGGCCCCTTTCTCTTGAACCTCCCTCTCACCTCACACCCCTCTCGGTTGTCACAGAGCATGGGGTTCGAGCTCCCTGTGTCACACAGCAAATTCCCACTGGCCATCTCTTTTACATATGGTGATGAATATGTTTCAGTGCTATTATCTCAATTCATCCCACCCTCTGCTTCCCTAACTGTGACATATATATTTTTCACTATATTTTTCCTACCTGAAACTGTGCTAGCTTCTGAGTATTCAGTGATGAATTCAATATAATCTCTGGCCTCCTGGAGTCCATATTCTATAGAGGATAGAACAAGATTTCAAGGGAAACAGGAGGAGATGGGATTTAAGCAGCGTGATGCAAAGTATGGTCCACTGATGGCAGCATTAGCACTACCTGAGAGCCTGGCAGAAATATAAATTCTCAGGCCCGTTGCATCAAAATCTCTGCCAATGAGACCGTGGAATGTATTAACATACTTTTTACCTGATCCCTATGCATATTGAAGTGTAAGAGTCACCGGTCTTGAGCACACGTAGATGGATCAGCCTTATTAGGGAGAAAGAGACGGTGAAGTTCTGAGGTGTGCTGAAATATGACAAGGTAGATTACATCAGAAGATGTTCAATTTTCATTGAAGAAGGAGTGAGGTCATCTGCTGGACATATTCTGTCTACTTTTCACCTCTCTGCAGGTCTGTCTCCCACTATGTCCCTTCATAATTTGCACTTTAGCCAGTGTTTCCTAAGCACAACAGCACCTTTCTGCCTTGTAGTCTTTCTCTTTATCTTAAGTGCCTCTTTTTCCTCCTAAATTTATTAGGGTGTTCCTTTCCCTCTTAAGTCAGTGTGGCCTTCTCCTAGAAATGCCTTTCCTATAAATTCCTGCTGTAGCCTGTAGAATATAGGTTTCCTACAGCATAGACTCTGGAGCCAGGTGAATGAGCTTATATCAGTGTTATAATTTAACATGTAATTTGGGAGAAAGTTAGCTAAGTTTTCTGAACTTCAGTTTCTTCATTGTAAATTGGAGATGATAATAGTATCCACCTCACAGGTATACTTGGCACATGATAAGCAACCTTTAAATGTTAGCATTTATTTTTTATTACCTATTTTATACTTGCCCTCAGCATATGCTATCTGTATGGTTATTTTCTATATATCTATATGCAAACATGTGTGTATCATCTATATATATTAATATGAATATGAATACATATATATGTCACATACATACATGCACACACAGACTCTCTTTCCACTGGAAAGCAAAGGCTGAATTTTCATTGCACAACTCCATCTATCTCCAGATAGCCATCTGGGGACTTCACAAATGAGTTGAATAAATGATGATGTACTTGTTTTCCATTTGCTGTTTTCTATTTTGAGTTCTGGGCCAGACCATCCCTGTTAATGTATCTAACACAGCATCTCAAAATTGTGTTCATATTGTTGCTTTGATGGTTTCATTATTAGCTTCAGAGGAGAAAACAGTGATATGATAAGAACACTGAGCCTTGAATTTGAACACATCTATTTCAGAGTTTTCTAAGCTCAGCACCATTGGCGCTTTAAGGCACCAATTGTATTGCCACTCTTTAATTATACAGAAGACAATTATTTGTTCTCTATCACAGGATGTTTGGCAGTATCCATAGCCTCTATATCCTGGATGCTACTAGTTCGCCTGTTTCAGTTCTGAAAGCAATGAATGTGTCTAGACATTACCCTAAATGACAAAAATTGCCCCTAGTTGAGTACAAATGCTCTACCATTGATCTATTTCTATCTGAGCTTTGTCATTTTTTAGCTCTTCAAAATCTTAGTTAGGTCACTCCACTACTCTCAGCCTCAGATCCCTCATCTATAATGTGTGCAACAGAACATGTATAACATGTTTTTTTCTTATAACCCTATGAGGACTTATTGTTGTATATTTTATAGTTATATATTGCACAGGAGTTTTGTGAAGATTAAATGAGATGCTATATTGTAGTGTCTCATAGAGAAGTTTATCAGTAATACAATTTGTTAATCTCAATTTCAGATGCCTCTCTTGTTTATTTAGGCAGAGCAACAGAAAATGCCAAAGACACCTAAAGGGTGGGAAAAGATCATGCCCATTTCTAACACTCCTACTTCTCTCCCATCTTGGCATCACTTTCCACTCAATTTGACCCGCCTTTGCTGTGGGAGCTAAAATTGGCATGGTATTAAGTAAACTTCATGTACCACCTGTCTCTTCTGGCAGTCTAAACATAAAGAGAGACAGGTCAGAAGTGGAAGGAGAAAAACAAAACACAACTACCAAAACACAGCAGCAGCCAGGGGTAGTGGAATTTTTGTAGTTAGAGGGAATTCTTTGTCTTTAGGGAAAACATTTCTCTAGTGGCTTCAGAAGTTTCAAGTATCTAGACCAAATTTGAGGGATACTAGTTTTTATACTTGCAGAAAATAATATTCCTTACATGGAGAACTTAATCATTATAGAAGGGAGAATATTAAATATTCTTTTTATAGCTTAGTAGATTAATATAACTGCTAACCATGTAGAGTAAAATTACTCTTAAGAAATTGCTTGATTCAGCAAACCAAACTGTAAATAAAATATTACAATTATTGAAAGAATCATGAATGCTTTAGAAATATAGACTGAAATTAAATATGTCAAAGGATGTAGACATGGGGTCCTTTCCCAAAGGATGTGGTAGTTCTTAGATGTAATGGAAAACTTGATAGACCAAGCTGCTGAAGAATTGAGCTATACTGCTAAACTTGAATAAGTTTAAACAATTTCCAAGTTGTGAGTATATCTGTACATTTTCCTGATGTAAGAAATAAAACAAACTGAGACTTTCCTTGCCAACACATGTTCTTGAAATGCTTCAGGGATCTGCGGTCTCATGAAGACTGAGTAATGGAGAGGTAGAAAACATTCCATCAACAGAGCCAGAAAACTGTGTTTAAGGTTAAGTTCCAGAGACCCACTGATTTTCTTATATTTATTTCTGTTTGATAGAAGCCAAGCACAAAATTATCTAGATAATTTAGAGTTTATTAAAGTAAGGTTGATTTTTTTTTTTAATCAGAAAGTATAATTTAAGATCATTAGAGTTCTTTCTGCAATAATAAATGGCTGAGCTGGTATTAAAATATCTGTCTACTTAATACAGTTAGCTTAAATTCCTAAAGCAGCCTTGTAAAAATGTACATGAATATAGTGCTGTATAACTTCCCCCTTTCCTTTCTCCCTCCATCCCTCCCTCTCTTCTTTTCTTCTTTCCTTTCTTCCATCCTTCAAGCGTATCTAGATTCCACAAATATTTATTGACTATGTCAACCTGTTTCAGATAGTTTGATCACTGCTGATAAAATGTGAGTTATTTCAACACTAAAAAACTGTCTTTGATACTAAATGTGCTATACACACATAGCTGTGATATAAAATATGAATTTTATAGTTACTCGATATCTAGCTGTTTTCATTAATTTTAGAATAGAACTCAAACATAAACGGCCACCAAAATAATTTGAAACTATTTTATTTTGTTTCAAAATAATAATTTGAAAGGCCTCATCTGTCTTTCTTGATTTTAAAGAGATATAAGGAGAGAAAGAAAATATCAGTAACCTTATGATTGATCATAAATAACAGGTAAAAGAGACATTCCTGGAAGTCCAACGGTTAAGACTCTGTTTCTTGGCAGGGGACATAGATTCAATCCCTGGTTGGGGAACTAGGATCCTGTTGCACAGAGTGGCCCAAAAAGGTAGGTAAATTGACTGTCACCCTGTCCTTACACGTACACATATATACATATACATACGCTGAAACATACCAACAAATATATATAATCCTCTACTTCACCCCTGTTCTGGTTTATTATGTAATGATTTTTAAGACTGGTTTATTGCTACAGTGAAAAACTTTACTTAAAGAGAAAGTGCAGGTTTGTCTGTGATGCAAAAAGAATTTTCGTCCTGTGGTTTAATTAATGATTTGCAGTTAATGTTCTCTCTGATTCCAACTACTCATTTTTATAATTACTTCTCTGTGTTGCTCTGGGACTAGAATTTCTTGACCTTTCATATGAGAAACCAAAGTGAAGTATTTTGCACTTGACTTTCCTATTTTAGCTGTATTTTTCTGAAATTACTAAGAAAACTTGCTCAGATTGTATATCATAGACTTTATAGGAAAATAAATAGGAATGCCTTGGCCTTTCCCATGATTGCTGTATATTAAAAATATATTTAGTTCACTGTCATTTAATTAGAATGTTGTAAATATTTCCTACTTCAAATGTCTCTCAGGCACACACACACACACACACAAAGGCATGATAAAAATTCTGACTGACTTAAAAATTTATACTTGAATATATTCTGACTATATGCAGTCACTCTGTATATATCTAAACATTTATAAACAAAAATATTTGAGCATTAAACAAAAATACATAAATATTTTGTATACATGCATATAATTATATATTTGCCATTATCTATCATATATTTACAATTTTATACATGCAATTATATATATTTGCAATTATGATTATGTATAAGTGCATAATTATATATTTGCAATTATATATGTTTGCATATATATAATTGCAAATTATAGTTGATGCCACATTTTATACATTTGGAAGTATTTTTCATATAATTTAAATCTCAAAATTTTTCTCCTGCTTGATAAAGAAAGAAACAAAGTATAATTTGGTTAAATAGTTTATTTAGGGTCACATAAGCAGACTTGCTTAACCTGAGACTAGAATTTGAAGTTTCTGCTTCCTAGCTTCATGACATTTCTGCTACAAGATTTTTGCTGGTTGAGGATGTTATAATGCTTGTAAGGGCAGAACTCAGGAAACTGACTTGCGTCCAATTAGGTAAGCTGGATATAATAAATGTATAATGGATAGTATAACCTTGATATAGAACACTATTAACTTGAATCACATTTTGTGTATTTCCTTCCATTCAACACAGGTAGGCAAATTTCCTTTCATTCTCTGAATGCTCTTTTTGGATTTTAAATGTTTTGCCTCTCTATTCTCTTCATCTCCCCATACTGCATGCCCCTCTCCCTGCCATACCTTGCCTTTTTCTGGGCAGTGTTCTCAGTTTAGTGTGTGTGTGTGGGTGTGTATCTGTGCGTGTGTGCACTCAGGACTGTGTGTGTGCATGTGCTTCTTGTTTATTGTGATGTACTGCATCCCAGATTCTGTTTTTGATTGGAGTGCTTTATAAACTGTTATTAACATTCTCATTAAAGCTCTTTACATATAGAATGCAAAATTCAAGATTCCTACCTGCCATGAAACAGGTAGACAGAGAGGCTAATTATTCATCTTTGCATTTCTAATCTTCCTCAAGGAAAAATAAAAGAGGTGTGAGTTTAGAAAACACAGACAAGGTGAATACAAAATGCTCGCTATGCTGAGACAGATGTCAGCAAATCAAGTCAATTGAAGAATAACTATGAGACAGTAAAAAAGCTATTTTGCTGGGAAAACAGAACCAACATTATCCTGCACAACAATTTTTAAAAAGCTGTTTCCTGTACTACTCTGCTATTGTTCCTTTATATGAGATGTAAGCTTGGGTAACTTTAACTGAGAGCCAGAAGCCTTCACTTGATCTTAAAAATAAAGGGAAAAAGAAAACGCTAAAATAAATTTTTTTATTTCACTTGGCAAGAACAAATTATGCAATTTATATCACTCACTAAACAACTCTAAACTCAGTGCAAAATATCTCGTAACCTCTCTAACTTGTTGAGTAACATTTGAAAACAGATCTGCATCTTTGTGACTGGGCCGTCGTAGGTGCCATAGATTGTGGCTGACCCATCTACGAGTTGGACTTGGTCATAGAAGCCATCCATTAGGGTTCAGAGAATTGTGGCTGCCATCCAGATTTCTCTGAGTCATATTATTTCATAAAACTGTGTGTTCACTGTGATATTAATATGCCAGGGGTTTTAGTTTAAATCAGTAATCATAAATAGATTTAGCTTTAGTGATACAGCTGATATTTTAATAAAAAAATAAGATCCTATAAAATATCTGGGGAAGATTTGGCTATATAAAAGAAAGTATAGTCAAATTTTTGTTATTAATATCATTAATATGATAGATTTATACTGGTGATCTGATAAATCTCGCCTAATCTCTCAGTAAAACACATATAAACACCCTGTGAAAAATGCTATTTGACACTCCCAGCTGGGAATAGTTGGTACTTACGAAAGCTTTCCAAGATAGGTTTCTAATATTTTTTTCCTTTGTTCTTAACTGATTCATATTTTAATAACTTGAATCAAGGAGAAAAATGAAAAACTGGCCACTAGAGGTATCACAATTTACTCTCTGGAAATAAAACCAATATATCATCTAATTTCAAAGAATATTAAAAAAAAAAATTCTATTTCTGAACCTGAGTACTTTTATGCCTGACAAGTATGAACAAGGTAATGATCTTTTAGCCACTGTCATGAGATATAGACTGTGTGAAGCAAAAGAGAAGTAAGGAAATTCAGCTGTAGTGCAATAAAGAAGCTCATTTGTTATTTTCAAGTTTCTTCCTATTTTAGTTACCATAGCATCAAGGATTATTCTAACCATGAGAGTCTAGTAGATTAGCATGATCTCACAGAGGTACTCCTTGTGAATAGCCTAAACTCTGATGAGTCAATTCAACAAAATGTAAGAGGACAAATCATTTATGTCAGGCCTTGTAGGGGAGCTCGTGGTCAGAGCTGCTATTGTCCTGAAGACAGTAAAAGGAGTAAAAGAGCATAGGAATTCCTTGATGCGTAGTAGTTAGACTTTAGAGTATTGACATGGCCTTCACCCCCACCTAATACTGCAAACGGCAGTGAGCTATCAGCCATTCGTATCTCCCAGGAGCCTCGTTCTGCATCAGCTGTGCTAACCACAAAACTTGGGGAGCTAGGGAACTCTAGTTCCTATGAGTGGGGGATGGGGGCACTACATCTACTTGCACATTTCTATCTTTACCTCATAGATTGTTGTCACTGTTTATAATCCGCTAGTAAACTGAGGCAAAATCAGTGTGCAGCAGGCGAAAATCATTTTAACCATGTTCTGATTGAAATAGATCTTCATGGTTCACTTTGGCTCACATTTTTCTGGGTGCTCCTGAATATGCAAGAACATGGGTTCTAAATGGCAAATACTTAAGCTTTGACATTTGCTGTTCAGTTTACACCCAAAGATTTTATTTTGGTCAACAAAATGAAAGAAAACTGTCAAATAGTTTTTTTTTTTTTTTTTAATTGAAACTGACTCCAATTCATCACGTGATTAATTGCACATGAACACTTAATATAGGAGTTATGTACAGGGCTTCTCTGGTGACTCAGACAATAAAGAATCTGCCTGCAATGCAGGAGACCTGGTTTCAGTCTCTGTGTTGGGAAGACCCGCTGGAGAAGGAAATGGCTATCCACTCTAGAATCCTACCCTGGAAAATTCTGTGGACAAAGGAGCCTGGTTGGGCTACATACAGTCCATGGTGTCACAAGCAGTCGGACATGACTGAGAGACTAAGACTCTAGATATATAGACTCCTCAGCTTTCTCTTTAATTCTGTATGGTTGTTTTTTTAAGACCACAGTAGAATCAACTGTGATATCATAAATAAGCTTTTCTGGCTCAGATTTTTGATATTTTAGATGGTATATTGTGTTCAACAAGTAAAAATCTTTTATCTGGACATAAGTTTTTAATCTAATTATAGTATATTTGATCTTTACACACAGACACATTATTTAAAGAAAAAATAGAGTAAGTGTACTATATGCTTAGCTGGTGAGTACACTCTACCCTCTGGAGAAAATGTCCCAGTACTTTTCTCATCTGCTGTTCCTAATCTAGAACAGAAGAGTTAAATTATTTGCCCAAGATAGCAAAGAGGCCATCAATCTAGTCGAGATTATAACTGAAAATTCTCACAAAGTACTCTTTTCTATTTATACTATGTGCTAAGTCGTATGAATATATTCATCATATTTGAAAAACTAGTTTATTGAAATACTAAAAGCCAAACTTGACAAAAGCAAGGAATGCCAAACCTGAAACATAATCATTATCAAAGCTAATCATATCACTTTTATATAAAGATAAATTAATAGGTTTATTCATTAGAATAAATATGTGTATCTGCTTATATGATTATGTCCCATTATCCAAAGTAGTAGAATATCAAAAAGGATCAAACCTAGTCTTGGACAGTATATATATTTACCAATAAAACTTAAAATTCTAAAACTAAACTGGAAAACTTTTCAACTCCATGGACTGTACGTAGCTCACCAGGCTCCTCTGTCTAGGGAATTCTCCAAGAAAGAATACAGGAGTAGATTGCCATTTCCTTCTCCAGGACATCTTCCTGACCCAGGGGTCCAACCTGGGTCTCCTGCTCCACAGGCAGATTCTTTACCATCTCAGCTACAGGGAAGTCCAAAGTCTAATTATATTATTTAAATGCTTAGAAAAATATTTACAGTTAACTTTCAGTTAAATTCTGAAGACTCTCCCCCAAAGTCCTAGAGTCCTTTAGTATAATTCTTTTATTTAAGCAGATGTTTTATTTATTAAACGTCTGCCTTAAATTTATCCAAGGCCACTGCTAGCCTGGCTTCCCAGGTGGTTCAGTGGTAAAGAATCCACCTGCCAAGCAGGAGACATAGGTTTGATCACTGGGTTTGGAAGATCCCCTGGAGAAGGAAATGGCAACCCAATCTAGTATTTTTGCCTGGGAAGTCCCATGGACATAAAAGCCTGACGGGCTACCATCCATTGCATCACCAAAGAGTCAGTCACAACCTAGTGACTGAACAACTACTTAACTTAGCATTCCATTGCTAGCCTATCTGGTATCTGTGCAGATTGAAAAAGTGCCCATTCTGGGTGATTAATTAAGAAAAGGCCTTCGTTTTGGTAGAAGCGCTCCGATGGACACAGTGCTTGGTGAGATGAGAATTGGCTAAATTTGAGTCCCCACTCATAGCCCCAGCTGGTGCCTTTCTGCCATATTTAGTATGCTTAAGGGCCCTGAGTTCACCCTCTGGTATATGATCATTATCTGCATTCTCAATTTTTAAAAATTCTTGTCCTTTCATAAGAAACACCAGATAACCGATGGATTCCTTACCCTTGTTTTAGATCTCTGCAGCCAAGATTCTAGCATTATACATGCTTGCGTTCATCAAGAAAAGGACAGCAGCAAAAAGCCAAAGCTAAACTCTTTAAGAGATAACTTTGCAAAATGTGGAAATTTAAAGAGAATAAAAAGCAGAAATCACCACTGAGACCAAACAATAAAAACTTTTAAATATTTTAGCTTAAATTCAATCCCATGAAGGTACACATGAAATATTTATGCTTTAATGTCCCCAAAGTAGTTTAATCTCATCTGCCAAGCCACAGCCACAGCAGAGTACTATGTCCCAGGGTTGGGCAATGTGCTGAACTCAGCAGGCTGGGCTCAGTTTCCATAGACAAGAGGATATGTCCTACAGGCTTAGAGGAAAAGTCTATAAATGAGCATCTCCCTCAGCCCTCACTTGTAGAGTTCTCTTATAAATGTTAAAGAATTTTCTGTTAAGATCTCTGGATTTATTATCCCTTCATTGATACTATTTGCAGAATTACTGCACAATTGCTATACACATACACACAAACTAATCATCAATTTTGAAGAACCATCTATAATTAAAGTTATAAAGTTGCTTCAAAATTTAACTGTTATTAATAGCCAGCAATGAGAAGAGTTTTTAGAATGGAAGGATAGTAGAGTAAATCAATCTTAATTCATTTATCAGTTACTCAGAATAACACTATGATAAATAATTATCACCTAGAGGTGACTGGATGTACCATTTCCTTTCAAGTGATATTTGTGACATATTATCAGCATACACAACTTAAAAGCTTACACATGTTTTTCTCATTTGTGTAATCTAATCAAAGGTGCAAACCCTGGATCTACGCCAGTGCAAACCCTCCCTTGTTACCGAGTTGCAGCCTGCATGGTCCATCTGGAGTTGCTGGTCTGCTTGATGTCAAACGACAGGTCCTACTGGCTCAGAAGATGAAAGGATGTTCAGGCCACGTGTCTGGGGATGACAGTTCTCTTTGTGATGAACCACAGAGTCACAGCTTGTTAAATAAGCCTGTGACAGTGATAAAAGACAAAGCCATCAGTTCATAGCAGAATATGGGCTATCTGCCCATGACAAACCATGCTATCTCTACTCACACAGGCTGACATTTCATAAAGCATTCCCACAAGTGGTGGCTAGAAATAGTCTCTGAAGACAGCCCCAAAAGAGAGTAATAGCTTGCCACTTATCTTCGAGCAAATGCATGGAAAAAACCTGGAGTGCACAATGTAGTTAGTTCTATTAGCTTCAAAGATAAAGGTGACTTCCTACTTAAAACATTTTTACGGTGGGCCTATGTCACATAGGCCTAAATGTCACATAACATTAAAAATTTGAGCAGTGTCATAAAGATGGCTATGAGACTTTTGCTTTTAAATACATGTTAATTCTAAACTCCTTTCTAGTCTCATAATTCCATAGGCCCACTTTACATAACTGCTTCTGTTTACTCAGAAACAATATATCTATTAACCAGATAATATTAAAAAAAACAATAATAAGACCTGTTACCTAGTCAGTGCTTACAATGTGCTAGAGAGAGGGCTAGTCACACAATAAATAGCTCAGAGAATCTTATAACCCGTCTATCATCTACAAACAACTGGATGTACCATTTCCTTTCAAGTTAGAGCAGTATTGTACCTGTTTTGCAAATCAGGAAACTGAGACCCAATGAAATAACTTACCAAGGTTAGTCAATGGATGATTCAAAGACTGGAATGTAAGACTCATAATTTACCATTTCTATCCCACCAGAATAGTAACAAATACCATGAACCACATTATAAATATATGGATTTTAAAAATGTGAGGTCTAAAGCCTTGTACCTCATTTTTGATGAACTGAGAGTTGAAATTGTTAGGTCCAGGTATCTTAGGTAGGTTTAGATATATCAAATATAACTGACATATCTAATTATGCCAGAGAAATATCTTCCAGATGTTTTGCAGATGGTTATTCAGAATAAGAAAACATTTAAATAATATTTAGGGACTTCCTTGGCAGTCACATGGTTAAAACTTTGCCTTCCAGTGTAGGGTGTCTGGGTTCAATACCTAGTCAGTCCCAAAGATCCCACATGCCTCTTGGCCAAAACCCAAAATGTAAAACAGAAGCAATGCTGTAACAAGTTCAGTAAAGACTTTATAAATGGTCCACATCAGAAAAGTAAATAAAGTAACATTCAACCATCCCTTTTCCTTGACTTCTTTTTTCCCTTCCTCTCATTTCCCTAGTTTCTTTCTAGCCATCTTACTTTCCATGACCCCATTGTTTTTCACCTGATTCCCCCTCACCTTAGGCTGTCCCTGATGCCTGTGGTCCCTTGTCTCCCTGATCAGCCATTTTACACACACACACATACACACACACACACACACACACACACCTTAGAGGCAGGGTGTTAAGTTCTATTTAATCACAGGATGGTTTCACATAGTTCTATAATTGTTTTATGTATGCAAATTTCACCTCTCTTCCCTACAAATTTCTTGAGAATGTAAATGGGTCAAACACTTCCTTTGTCCATGTATCAGACTTTGCAGAGCCTTGGACAACTAGAAGACAGTCAGTCAATGGTTACCTAAGTGAAGTGCTTTTTAGCAAGTGGATTCAAAGACCAAAGAGGAAACTGTACCCCTGATGTTAGGAAAAAATAATACCTGACAAATATAAATTCTAAATAAGCTCTCAGTAGCAATAGAAGTTTGCTTTGGAAAAAAAAATGACTTTATGGTACACTAAAATTGAAAAAAAAAATCATTTCAATCCAGTGGTTCCTACTGTTCTAAAGAGATTGCTGCTATTTTGGTTTTGATAGCCACCTTAATTCAACACACTAATGATAGGCTTGTAATAGAATTTACAGACATATTCGGATGCAAAGATTAGTACTGTTTAATTATAAAATGACAAAATAAGAAATTTTCAGGCTGGAATTGAATTTTTAGGTCTAAGTGCTTAATCTTAACTGATTCTCATCTTCATATTTCAGTCAATTCAATCAAATCATACATGCACACACATGTACACACTCACGTGAGAGAAGGGCTTCTCTGGTGGCTCAGTGGTACAAAAGTCTGTCTGCCAATGCAGGAGATGTGTGTTTGATCCTTGGGTTGGGAAGATCCCCTGGAGAAGGGAATGGCTACACACTCCGGTATTCTTGCTTGAAGAATCCTACGGACAGAAGAGCCTGGTGGGCTGCAGTCTACGGGATTGCAAAATGAGTTGGACATGACTTAGTGACTAAGCAACAAGAAGAAGAAAATTTACAAGAGAGAGTGAGAGAAGGAGGGGGAGTAAGGTGAGACTTGAAATGCAAAGCATTTAAAAAAATACTTTCAGGTGATTTTGATGTGTATTCAGAGTCAGCAGTGATGTAGTTTAATCACAGATTGGTTCTAGAGTCTCTTGTATAACATGCCTTCCCAAGATCAAGCAACATATTTTTTTAATACCTTCAAACAACAGCGCAGTCAGTGTACATCATTATGCTCATGAACTAAAAACTCGGTCACTTGTAAAATGTAGTATTTACAAGCAGAATATCACCTCTGATTAAAACAGACAAGGCTTTATATCTCAAAATTCGTGTATTTGAAATATTTACTTCATAATTTTAAAAATATACTAGATAATATGACTTTAAATCTGATTTCTTATTCTCAGTTCAGTGAGAGAACAGGAGAAATCAAGTGGAAAATGACCAAGACAAGAGTCTCAAAAACAAAACAACAGGAAAAGGAGAACAAGAGATTAAGTTGGAAAAATAATCATTACCTAGCACATTATACTGCACGTTTGATCATATCTTTTGCTTAATTTTCAACAGCCAGCTTCAAGTCACAGAAAAAGAACACTAGAAATCTGAGTTGTTTAAGAATGCTGGCCTGCTTGATAAACTTACTTGCAAGTGAAATGAACTAATACTTTTTGAATATCTGCTATGTGAAAGACATTGCTAGAAAAATGACTTCCTGAAAGGCAGCAGGGCTAGCCAGTATATGGAGGCCCTGACAAAATTAAAAGGCTTGTTGAGGAGGACTAGTCAGGTTTGAGGGCAGAGACAGCCTATAGCTGGAGACAGAGACAGAAAAACCTATCCATGTCTGAGGGGAATGGGAAAAGCAATGAAAAATGCTGCCATCAATTCTAAGTGGGATGGGAGCTTGGCCTCCTGTCATAGAAGAATAAAGGTCATTAGAAAATATTAATAATTACCCACTTAGGAAGATAACCTTCTCAATGATTTGATAAAACTGAACTAATGATTTCTATCTTTTCCTTGACCAAGAATCATATTATTATCCCCAAATTGGAGTTTACAGAAAGGATGGGAAGGATGATATTGCAAGTGGAAGATAATGTGAATTTCAGTTGTAGTTATTTAAAGTTCTCCTGGATAGGGCCCAAGAAGATCATCAGACACTGTGCTATATATAATCAAAGATATCAAAGAGATTAAGGTATTCTTTTCCAACAGATATATTCATAAGGAGATAATAAGGAGCAATAAAGTTCAACATCTCATAATAGAAAAGTTGTCATAAGATTACAGAATATTAATTGCATAAGAATTTGAGTTGTTCAGATAATATTGTCTCTGAGTCTCAAAGAGGTACAGATCCTTTCAGTTGGAAAGGCAAAGAACTTCAGCTGAAGGCAAAGAACTTCATATAACTTAAAGGCAACGTTTTAAGGGAGAAGCATTTTGTCATTAAATGCTTAGAGGCAGAGTCCTAAAACAGTCATATTAAATGATTTATTTGTTAGGAATGGGATATTTGGAAAGGATAGCTAGGCTTAGGTACTTGAAAACATGCTGAACAGTTTGGGCTTTATTTTAGAAACAACGGGGACCCATGAAAATGAAAGTGTTAGTCGCTCAGTTGTGTCCAACTCTTTGTGACTCCACGGGCTGCAGCCCACCAAGCTCCTCTGTCCATGGAATTCTCCAGGCAAGAATATAGACCCTCCTTTTAGAGGGAAGTAACTTGTGATCCAAATAGTATTAGAGAAAACTGACATAATAGTTTATATAGGATTAATAGGAGGGCAGAGAAATTGGAGCACTGAAAATCAGTTGGGAAATTGTTACAAAAGACTAAACCTAAGGGTCTGAATTTGGATCATGACAGTGAAATAGAAAGAAAAGGTCCCATGCAGGAGGTATTCAATGAATGAATTGAGATGTTGCAAATGCTTCTTATTAATTTTGGTACTTCTATCATTGAACTGTGATCAGAAGTCTCAAATAAGTTGATTTGGTGAAATATTAGCTCAGTTGAAATGTGTGACAATTTGCCACTTAAAAGGTCACCCAAGTCAAACCTGAAAAGCTTTCTTATCTGGATATAATTATTCAAACACAATTTGGAAGCAGCATTTTCACTTAGATGCTGCCTAGCAAAATATAGCCAGCCCTCTTAATTAGGCCTTTTCACCCGTGGATCTCATCCAAGTCAATAATGTTCCTTGGCCTCTGATGTCCTTTCCAAATACTAGCTGACAAGGAGAGAATCCTCTGTCTGTACTGAAGAGAGAAAATAGCATTAAATTCTAAGGCAATGCAGATTCATTATCATTTAAAATGATTTTAAAAACACAAAGGTTATGAATTTAAAAGCTCTACTTAGCTGGCTGGGTGCTTTAGGTGGTGGTGTCCAGAGAGGTCAGCTTTGTAGGTGGCAAGAGCAATGACAGGAATGAGGGAAAAAAAATGTGAAAGTCCTTAAAACAAGATAAAAACTAACTTCTGGATTTTTCCAATAATTGAATATTTTCCAGGTAAATTCTGTTTATATGGAATAGTTGAAATTTTTATCACCTGAAATACATGAATTTTAGAAGAGTATATCCCCTAATTATTTTCCAAAGATCTATTGTTAGATGATGTAAGTAAAATCTTCATTTTGCTTCTATTTGCCTTACCTTCCCTGAAAGGCCCCAGGTTCATAAGGTGTAACTTTCTCATTCATCAGTGATCTCCTCTGTAATTTGTTCTCTGTAGAACATTCTGGGATTATACAGGCATCTTCAGAACATCCTCAGAGATGATAATCCTTCATGGAAACATGACATCTTAAATTTGGAAAATCCTTTTGAAATTATACAGCCACCTCCCCACTCAAAATGGAAATACCTTCTCTGACAAAGATATCCCTGACAGAAATTATCACCCAGACTAAATGCTTTGCAAGTATTCCATTCTATAGCAATCCACTCAAAACAAGTCTTTCTTCTATACCTATCTAAGGCATTTGTAAAACTGTTGAAAAAGCAGAGCCAAATGCTAACTCCACAGTACTGGAGACCTATTAGAAACATCACAGTTCCATTATTTATTTAGTTTTTTCTTTTGTATTTGACCGTATCTCATCACCTTGCCCACAATGACACAAGAGATTTTAAGACCTAAGTTATTAGATACTTTAGAAGTAAAAGTATTTCTAAACAGAAAAATCTAAGTGCTCCATCTAAGGAATTCTTATCTGCTGGAAGGCATTCTCGTCTGGCTTTCTATAGAAAACCATGGGGTTTTCCAGTCATACCATTTTATTTTCAAAGTGCAAACAACTGATCTACTTAATAATTTATTCTAGAATTTTTTCAAGGCTTCATATTAAATTCTGTAGATACATATTTATGCTATAATTTATTGATTCATTCAGTTAGATAAATATCATTAAGCATCTACTTTATACCAGCTTCTCATCTAGGTTCTAGTAATGTGATGGTAAGTATATTCTCTACATTCTAGGAGCTTACAGGCTTACAAGCAAAATCAAAATTTAAATAGCCAATTTAAACACACTGGTAGAAAAGATAAGAAAGGAATAGTACAACTTTTGACAGCACATTGAAGAATCATTTATTGAGGCTAATAAAGGTGCTATAGAGGATTTTAGATCTCAACTGAGATACAGTCAATAGGTGGTAGTTAAGTAAAGACAAGGATAATCATTCATGTGAATGAATCAGCATGTTTGGAGGTCCTAATGATAGATTTTCAGTTCGGTGAAGAAGGTCAGAGTATGTAGAGAGAGGGTGTTGGGCTAGATTGTGGGGAAGGTGACAGGGAGGCTGTCAGAAGAAATGAAACAAAAGAGAAGAGTACACAGAGGAGACATAACAGCCAAGGAGCACACTGTGTGTATTTAAAAGATACTGAGATATCGAAATGAGAAAGGTTGAAGGAAAGCCAGGACAATGCGGTGGCATGAATATCAAAGGAAGACCGTTTGCAAGCAGGAGTCCATTATGCCTCAGATGTATTCTAAGAAATTAAGTAAGGGTTTGGGAAGGGTTTATTGGATCTAGCTACACACAGGGTCTTGGTAACTGGTGTGAACAATATCAGTGGAGGTAGATTTGCTAAATCCTAACTGTTATGGGTTGAGGAGAGACTGCAAGGGGAAACATGAGTATAAGTATAGAAAACCCTATGGATAACTTTACTGTGGACAGAGAATTAGGATAATGCAGTAGCTAGGAAGAAATTTCAAGGGAGAATTTTTTTAAGCATAGAAATATTAAAGTTAGAAAATGTTTAAATCTGGGTATAGAATTATACCAAGGAATAGAATTAGGTATATAGAAAAAGGAACAAAAATAACTCATATAACAAAGATTTAAGAGAGAATAAGATCAAGATCAAGTAAAATCAAGATAGATAAGAACAGATACATTTCATTTTAAAAGGAAGAAAGGTAAAAAAAGATGAATGTACATGTAGGGAAGTTTATAAGTTTGTTCATAGCTATAGGAAATCAGGAAATGTTAATCTGATCCTTTCTACTTTCTCGACCACTTAAATGGAGATATATGTTTAAATTTAATGTTTACAAGAGTGGAGAAGACCTTGCAGTGATGAGATCTAGAGGTTGGAATGGCTTGTTTTCCAATTCACTGGAAATTTTGAGAATATTAAAGCATTGACACATCATAAAAGTATCATCTAGTAGCACTGAAGTCTCATTTGGGGCTGATAACCATAAAGTTATAACTTGTGCAGTTTTGTGAAACTTATCCATCAGGGTCATTGGAGAGATTGTGGGCTGTGAGAAAAAAGCAAACATTTAGATTAAAAATGTCTAAGAAACATTGGCTAAAGTAGAATAATGGTGAGGGTTATTGGAATTAAAATCAAAATACTACGAGACTGAGGTAGCTTAATGATTTGTCATTGTGGAGGCAGATGTCTCTCAGCATGATGGAAGAACTGGAGTGGAAAAGAAGACAGACACTAAACTCTTTCCAGTGAATGAGGAATACACACACACACACACACACACACACACACACACACGTACACACACGTATGTATGCTGCTGCTGCTGCTAAGTCGCTTCAGTCGTGTCCGACTTTGTGCGACTCCATAGACGCAGTCCACCAGGCTCCCCTGTCCCTGAGATTTTCCAGGCAAGAACACTGGAGTGGGTTGCCATTTCCTTCTATGTATATGGAAATACAGTTGGGTTATGTGTGACAGCAGTGAGGAGGACTGAGGGAAAATGGCTTGAATTATTCACCTTCAAAGATGGGCTGTTACAAGGAAACAGAAACAATGTCTTGGAGTCAGTAACTGAAATCTTGACAGGAGCAGACTTTGAGATGTGGGTGAAATAGTCTCCTTCTGAGGAGTCTGCAGAAAGGGTAGATGTAGGTGAAAACATTTTACTTTATTTTATAAAGTAGAAATTGGAGTTGCAGATCCAATCTCTGGTTCCTCTAGGTTTGATCAAAGATGGATGATAAGGCATTTGAAAGGTGACTGAGGTGGCCAGGATCCTCACAGTTGTGAGTGCTAAACCATTATAAGTGATTGCTTAGTGGCCACTGGCAGGTTTTGCCCCATCCCATATTAAAGAATGTTCTTACTGATATGAAGGACAAGCCAGACTAGAAAAGTGTGATTCTGACTGAGAAATAATTCTTTCTCATTACTAGTTCTAATATAACACCATGTTCCCTGCTGACTCAGCAATACTCTGTCATACACCCTCACCAACACATGTGTCTTTACATGTGGCTTCTGGCTTGCATCGTTTCCTTTTGTTGGTCTAGTTTAAACATCTGTGGAGTTTCCTGTTCTCAGCCACTGCACCAGTATGAAGTGCCTTACTAAGAAACAGAAATGTAAGATAACTTCACTGCCTTCCAAGGAAATTGGAAACCTAACAGATGACCAAGTAGATCTTCTCAAGGGTCTCTGATCTGGAATCTTACAAGCAGACAGCTGAACTTAAAAAATAGATGTAATTGCAGTTTGTGTGGGTGTGCTCAGTTGTGTCTGACACTTCGTGACGCCAGGCTCCTCTCTTCATGGGATTCCAAGCAAGAATACTGGAATGGGTTGTCCATTTTCTTCTCCAGGGGGTCTTCCCAACCCAGGCACTGAACCCACAGTCTCTTGCATCTCCTGCACTGACAGACAGATTCTTTATCACTGTTCCACCTGGGGTTTTTCTTTAAAACCCTGAATTTCCATGATTCTGTGATCCATTCTTTGGGTAACACTATCTTGCTCTCCAACATGCTCCAGACTATTGTAATTTTTTTGAAAATTCTAATCCTTAGTATATAAGTGGGAATTAAACCTCTTGAGATTATGGGCCAGAATACCTATAACTCTTTGAAGCTGATTGTATTTTGCAAGCCTGCAGAGCTTGATAAGCAAGTAAGCATGGATGGAATATATTAATACAATAAATTTTCTCTGGACATGAAGTAAATATTTATATGCTCACAGAAAAAAATATTTCTACACTCTAAAATGACAACTTACTTAAACGTTTTACTTCTTTCATTCATTCACCTTATGAGTATTTTTAAATGATTACTATTGGCAAGGAAATTGGATGGGTACAAAAAGAACTCAAAAATGCAATTATAAAGATGATTTTCCCCCATAGTGAAGAACAGATGTGAATGTGAATAATTATCATGTGTGAGAAATATTTTAAAGGCCTTAGGAATCTCAGCATAAATTTAGCTACAATATTTAATGCTGACTGTGGGGATTATAATTACTGTTCTCAATTTTTTATATACTGATGGATACAAGAAACTGGCAGCAATTTTTCTCAGTGATAGGCTGGTAGGAAAGAGTTGGAAGGAGGATAGAATATTTACCAAGATCTCTGTAGGTGGGAGGCATGCATGATTTTTAAAAAATTTCCAAGGGATTAGTGTATAGTACCACTCTCCCCTTGCCCCAAAATCCCATGGATAGAGGAGCCTGGCAGGCTACTTCACTAGGGTCTCAAAGAGTCAGACACAACTGAACAACTAAACTACCACACAACCACCACAACCACCACACACATGAACAGGCACAAGCGTGCATCTTTTGAGGACTTTTGGGCAAAACAAACAAAAACTATACTGAGATATTTCTTTATTCATAATTTGGGAAGACTCTCTGGTGGCTAAGAGATTATTGTTGGGTTTAGATTATTATTTAGATTATCATTGGACTGGAAGGCGATCCAACCAGTCCATTCTGAAGGACATCAGCCCTGGGATTTCTTTGGAAGGAATGATGCTAAAGCTGAAACTCCAGTACTCTGGCCACCTCTTGTGAAGAGTTGACTCATTGGAGAAGACTCTGATGCTGGGAGGGATTGGGGGCAGGAGGAGAAGGGGACGACAGAGGATGAGATGGCTGGATGGCATCACTGATTCTATGAACGTGAGTCTGAGTGAGCTCCGGGAGTTGGTGATGGACAGGGAGGCCTGGCGTGCTGTGATTCATGGGGTCGCAAAGAGTTGGACACGACTGAGTGACTGAACTGAACTGAACCTAATTTATATTTAGATAATTATTATTGGGTTTTAATTAAACTTAAGATTTAGAGTTCACTGCTTCTTATTAGAGGGTTTCCAAACTATAAAGTGTATTTACTTAAATTATTGACAAAATACTTTTCTAATTTTCTAATTATTATAAATATTTTAAAAATACAGATTAGATCCTGGGTAGAAGAGGGGAAAGTGACGTGAATTTCAGGTTAAAATTGTATAATGAGTTTATGAAATATAAACTGAAGAAAAAGTTGAAACAGAAAACTAGACCTAATTGGGTGAATATCTTGAATGTTGTTGATCAAGAAAAAATTTCTTAAACATTTCAAGGTGCTCATTGCCATGGATTTAATAAGAGGAAAGTCTTATCTACCACATACAAGACAGTAGTCAGTCAGTTCAGTTGTTCAGTCGTGTCCAACTCTTTGTGACCCCATGGACTGCAACATGTCAGGCTTCCCTGTCCATTGCTAACTCCCTGAGCTTACTCAAACTCCTATTCATTGAGCTGTGGTGCCATCCAACCATCTCATCCCCTGTGCTCCCTGTGTAGAGTCTTCTGTTGTGTTGTGGGAAGAAGGTGTTTGTTATGACCAGTGTGTTCTCTTGGCAAAACTCTGTTAGCCTTAGACCTGCTTTATTTTGTACTCCAAAGCCAAATTTGCCTGTTACTCCAGGTATCTTTTGACTTCCTATTTGGCATTCCAGTCCCCTATAATGAAAAAGACATCTTTTGTGGGTATCAGTTCTAGAAGGTATTGTAAGTCTTCAGAGAATCATTCAACTTCAGCTTCCTCAGTGTTACTGGTAGGGGCATCAGTCAGTCAGTTCAGTCGCTCAGTTGTGTCCGACTCTGTGACCCCATGAACTGCAGCACACCAGGCCTCCCTGTCCATCAGCAACTCCCGGAGTTTATCCAAACTCATGTTCATTGAGTCAGTGATGCCATCTAACCATCTCATCCTCTGTTGTTCCCTTCTCCTGCCTTCAATCTTTCCCAACTCCAGGGTCTGTTCAAATGAGTCAGCTCTTTGCATCAGGGCCAAAGTATTGGAGTTTCAGCTTCAACAGCAGACCTTCCAATGAACACCCAGGACTAATCTCCTTTAGGATGGACTGGTTGGATCTCCTTGCAGTCCAAGGGACTCTCAAGAGTCTTCTCCAACACCACAGTTCAAAAGCATCAATTCTTTGGCGCTCAGCTGTCTTTATAGTCCAACTCTCATATCCATACATGACTACAGGAAACACCATAGCCTTGACTAGATGGAACTTTGTGACAAAGTAATGTTTCTGCTTTTGAATACGCTGTCTAGGTTGGTCATAACTTTCCTTCCAAGGAGTAAGTGTCTTTTAATTTCATGGCTGCAATCAGCATCTGCAGTGATTTTAGAGCCCCCAAAAATAAAGTCAGCCACTGTATAGACTTGGATTACTGTGATATTGAATGATTTGCCTTGGAAATGAACAGAGATCATTCTGTCGTTTTTAAGATTACATCCAAGTACTGCATTTTGGACTCTTTTGTTGACTATAATGGCTACTCCATTTCTTCTCTCCATTTCTTCTAAGGGATTCTTGCCCATAGTAATAGATAGAATGGTCATCTGAGTTAAATTTGCCCATTCCAGTTCACTGATTCCTAAAATGTCAATGTTCACTCTTGCCATCTCCTGTTTGACCATTTCCAATTTGTCTTGATTCATGGACCTAATATTCCAGGTTCCTATGCAATATTGCTCTTTACAGCATTGGACTTTGCTTCCGTCACCAGTCACATCCACAACTGGGTGTTGATTTTGCTTTGGCTCCATCTCTTCATTCTTTCTGAAATTATTTCTCCACTGATCTCCAGTAGTATATTGGGCACCTACCAACCCAAGGATTCAACTTTCTGCATCATCTTTTGCCTTTTCATACTGTTCATGGGGTTCTCAAGGCAAGAATACTGAAGTGGTTTGCCATTCCCTTCTCCACTGGGCTGAGTAGAAGACAATAGTAGAATCAGCTTTGTTAGTCCACTTTTCCGAAGTGCAGAATAGGATGCTGATGAAATGCTCTACTCGAGTAAAGGGAGAGTTGTTTAATGAGAGGTCTCATGCTTCAGGCACTGGAGGAGGGGGTGAGATAGGCAGGAGGTTTAGACTTGGAGTTCCAATGGTCAAGTATTAACGAAAGAGCCCTGTGTTCTATAAGGATGTTTATTTGCTCTTGATAGTCGTATTGCAAAAGCAGGCATGTAGGGTCAAATGGCAAGGATTCCTATACTTGCTATGATTGCATGTAAGAGTTAAGAAAATGTCCAGAAAGATTCTCCATGTCCATTCACCTCTGCCTGACAAGACAAAGCAAATCCACAATTTCCAATACAATTAACAAAAATGGCCCTGCCTGCTTATGGACTGTTTTATTCTCTCTTTTTCTTCCCACTGCTCTCTTTTGCTTTCTTTATTCTTTCTTAGTCTAATACGCACATCTACCAGATCTACAGAGTTCATTTAGTTTATGCCATATAGTTTATGACAAAAAGCAAGAAAAAAGAAAAACTGTGTCCATGAAAATACATATATATATATATATATATATATATATGTAAAACTAGGTGATAATGACAGAAATAGGATTCAAATGATGACTTATAAGGTTAAAAATATTAGTACTTAGGAACTATAGTAAAATACGTTTCATTTACAACAGTAACAAAATATAATTTAAGAATAAACATGAATATTGTGGATTTATAGAAGGCAATGGCACCCCACTCCAGTACTCTTGCCTAGAAAACCCCATGGGCAGAGGAGCCTGGTAGACTGCAGTCTATGGGGTCACGAAGAGTCGAACATGACTGAGCACCTTGACTTTCACTTTTCACTTTCATGCATTGGAGAAGGAAAAGGCAACCCATTCCAGTGTTCTTGCCTGGAGAATCCCGGGGACGGGGGAGCCTGGTGGACTGCCATCTATGAGATCGCACAGAGTCGGACATGACTGAAGTGACTTAGCAGCAGCATAGTAAAATAAAACTAATAAATACAAGAAAATAAATTTTATTATGGCATATAAAATAAAATATGAATACATGGAGGCTATTGAATTAGAAATTTCAAAGCTGTAAAGATGTTAATACATGATATATTGTTCTAGAAACCTAATAAATTATTAAATCCCAAAGTGTTCATTGTGGTATTTTTTTAATATCTAGAAGAAAAAAATCTCCCATTCTATTTTTTCCCAAGTTTTCATGGATGTTCCTTTTTGTGCATTATATTAACTTATTTTTAGGATTATTACATCAAATCACTAAGTAAATGACCTTTTTTTTGATAGAAGATTATGCAAAGGTTTAAATGTAGAATGCAAAGAAAAAGAACATAAATAAAAATCAAGTAAAGTAAGTAAAGTCGCTCAGTCATGTCCGACTCTTTGCTACCCCATGGACTGTAGCCCACCAGGCTCCTCCGTCCATGGGATTCTCCCAGGCAAGAATACTGGAGTGGGTTGCCATTTCCTTCTTCAGGGGTCTTCCCGACCCAGGGATAGAACCCAGGTCTCCCACATTGGAGGCAGACACTTTAACCTCTGGGCCACCAGGGAAGCCCAAATAAAATAAAAATAGCCAAGGAATATTTGTAAGGTACATATGTAACTTCTGTCATATGAAATGCAAATAAAAACATGTGTGACTTCTTTTCCACCTCAGAATGACATTTTAAAACATCATAATATTCTGTATTAGTAAGGGTACGAGGTAATGATGTCTTATACTGCTGATATGAACATAAGGTTATAAAGAGCAAAATCCTTAGTCTTTAATATCGTGACTCCCTGCCCCTTCCCTATGCCCCAGCAATTCAACTTCCAGGAAATTATCTGAAAGAAATAATTGAATGAAAAAAAACAAAAGATATTTATGAACCTATTTAGAATACAATACTTCACAGAGAATATGTGATCAATCAGCATTTTAATGGATTAGGGACAGTTGCTTAACTCCCCAACTCTCTATTTTCCCACCTTTGAGATGGGATCAAAATTGCTATCATTCAGGATTGCTGTGCAGACAACTATGATGGTGTAGGTAAAACACAGCTCATTCTGTGCAAGAAAAGTAGTGCTTGATAAGGGCATTTAAAGAAAACGATACATAAATACATTGTCGTTATTGTTTAGTCACTAAAATTGTGTCCAATTCTTTCAGGACCCGATGGACTGTACTCTACCAGGCTTCTCTGTCCATGGGATTTCCCAGGCAAGAATACTCAAGTAGATTCCCACTTCCCTTTCCAGGGGATCTTCCCAATCCATGGATCGAACCTGGGTCTCCTGCATTGCAGGTAGATTTTTACCATCTGAGTGTTAATACTTGATATATGTTGATCTAGCAATCAAATAAATTATTAAATCCTTCCTGTAATGGCAGGATGCCAGGAACCAGCGTGAGGAACTCTGCCCATGGCAAAGGTCATGAGGAAAGAAGCTTGGCATATGCACAGGCGTGATCAAGCCTCAGGAAACCCCCTGTTCCCGAGCATCTACCTCCAAACCAGAGTACTTTACGGGGGCCCTCCCCCATAACCATTTCTCTCAGAGAAGGAGTAAACATGCAGCTCCAAGGCAATAAAAATTCCTGGGTGTGACTAGAGCGTTTCAACTTACGGGACTCCTCTGAAGATAATCTAGCCTGCCTGTTTAGGTTCCTCCGGCCACAACAACCCCCAACTGTGAGAGGCATGAAATGTTTTGGACTTCCTAAAGGCAAATTCTTTCGGGAAGTTATAAATTATTAGTATAGTGGGTTGGTTAGGAATTATATTGGTGAAGGGTTTTTCATTTGTTGTGTCAATAATTGCTGCTAATTCCCTGCCCTGGGTGGGACAAGGATGTCTCAGGTCAAATCTCTCTGCTGACAGACTAGCTTGTGTGACAACCTCTCAACCATAAACAGCACAGAGAGGTTTGAGGGATTTTGAAATTCTTAAGTAGCATAGGGCTTTACTTCTCGTTGAGTCAATGATTGCCACCAGGCCTCCATATCCTTAGGCACCTGGGAATATATTAATCAATGTATTTGGAATATAGAAAAGGAAATATAGTAGTTTTTGATGTTAGGAATATTAGACTTTTGAGTTAATGAATTTTCTCTTTTGTTATAGATCACTGTACTTTGTTATAAATCACTGTGTCCTTGCTATGTAAAAATGTAACTTTATCACTATCTTAAGACAAAATAGATCTTAAGGGGAACTTTGGTGAAAGGATTTTCATTTGTTGGGCTGATGTTTGCTGCTAAATCTCCATATTCCCTGCCCTTATAATGAATTTAACTAGCATATGGGAGAATAAGTATTAACCTTTAAGACTGATCATGTTAACCTTGGGTTAAATAAATTCCTTTCTTGATTGTAACTCACTACACCCTCACCCTATAGGAATGCAACTTTATTTGGAGGGTGGTGCCTGGTTTAAGAAAAAACACCCTTGGAAAAACTAAGTTTTTGGTTATCAGAAAGAAAGGGTTGTAAATGTCAGCAGGCAGAAATGGCTTGAAGATGATGTAAAACCCCTAAGACCTTTTTTATGTAAAGCACCTGATTTTGATAAACATCAGGACTGCTGACCCCTGCGTGACTCTGTATTCATCCCTATATGTAACAAAAGGTATATAAGAAAACCAGAAAAATAAAGAAATGGGATCAGTTCCTGGAAAGACTGACTCCCCCATGTCGTTCTTTCTTGCTCCCCCGTTTTTCTGGTTGAATTCCCATCTGGAGCATGGATGCTATTCCATGCAATCCAAGTTATTCAGCCTCTTTTTCTCCACTAATTTTCCTACTACACTATCCATTTCTAATCTGTAATTAATTATGTATTTTTCCAAGGGCACCGACTCTGTCTCCACCTTCGAATCATCCTGGATCCACCGGGGCTGGACCCCAGCAGCAGGAGGATTCTTTACCACTGAGCTACCTGGGAAGTCCATATACATATATTATTTATGCATATATAAGATTAAACATTTTTGTATGTGCTTATAGACTATTTCCACAGAATATTGCTTTATTTTCTATCCAAATATAGCTTAAAATGTTTTTAACTAAAATGTTTTCAGTCATTTATTTTTCCCTACATAAACAGAGCTGTTAGAAATGTAGCTGTGTCCTAGTACATTTATCTTTTGCTGTGTGGTTGAAAACATCTTAGTAAATTATAATCGGGGGAAAAATTAAACTGTTAATATTTAATTTCCCTACAGCCTCCCCAACCACTTGTTCTCAGAATACATACACGCACACACACGCACACACTCACTCACTTGAACACATTGTACTGAGGTATACAGTAGTATTTAGTCTGATGCCCTACAACCTACTATTTCTTACTTCAGAAGCTTCCTGAAATCATCTAATGTATCCTCATGACTGCATTTATGCCTACTATTGATATCTCTAGTGCATACACTGCCACTGCTTTAGAGCAAAAGAAAAAGATAGACTATGACTCGAGACTGACTGCTTCAAGGAAGGACAGGTGTATTGTTGGCTCTTCTGTTCCATTTCTTTGTGTTCTTGGCAGAGCTGCTTGCCCGATATAGCAGCCTGGGACTGTTTGATTGTTTACACAAAAACCTCATCTTAGTGTCTTGCAAACTACACTGAAACCAAAGTCACACACAGCAGTGACACAAGTTAATTACACCATTCTCAACAGTGTCAGAACACAGGGTAATGTGGGAGGAAGGCTACTTGAAGGAGAACTATTTAAACTTCTAAAGACAGCCAAAAGTAGGTTGCTTACTCCTATTATCACTAACCAAAGAAGGAGTCAACCTCTCTATAAACTCCACTATTTGAAAGTCTTTCTGCAGCTTGGTGTATTTTAACCTAGAAACAAAGGAATCCAGGCGCAAGCACTGTGTCTCCTTTACATTTTTCTACAAATACAGAATTTATATATCATCTCTTAAGACACAAATTGAAAAAAAGTATGTGATTTTGAGTTGACATAAAATGTTCCAAAATTTCTTACTGACCAACCAAGACTAGTTCTTAACAAATTTATTAGATTTAAAATTTCTAAAGCTGAACTTTCAAAAGGTTACATTTTCTTGGATGAATAAATCTTTCCTAATTATCCCAGTTTCCTCGAGAGTGAAATGTAAGCAATGTGCTGCTCTATTTCCAATGTGGAGGTAGAATTCCTTTGGGTTTTGGTTCTCTGAGCTAGAAAGTAAGCCACAGTAACCGGAAGTTCTTGCTCTGGCTCTTTTTGCCTGACTACACTGAAAACTCTCTAGACTACTGGAAGTTCAGAATATAAGGTTCATGATCTGAAGAACTGAACAAGTTTGGTAAGAAAAATCACAATAGGATGTGCCAGAATGGGTTGTGCATTTTTGTAACCCTTGTATTATTACGTGGAGTGCTGAGCAAAAAAGTCATTTTGCATTTTAATAGTTAGCTTCTGAAAACAGTACATCGTATCCCAGCATTAAAGTGAGACTAAGAAGTCTCCAGTGATCTCTGGGAGATCAAATGTCTCACTTAGATAAAATGAAACATTAGGATGCAATTACTTTAGCATTTCAGATTTGGAAAATGACCTACTGTGTTTTCTATATTTCTTACTGTAATTTTGCAATCCATTCACTTGAAATAAACTGACACACTGACAGATAAACTGGCACTGTGAAAAGGGATAGAGCAAAACTAGAACCCTCTGGGGTCTAAACTGAAGATGTATGACAACTGAAGCATAATAAGAAGCAAATTGTTTATAGTAGGAACATTCACATTTAAGAAATGCTGTAGACTGTTCCCTGAATTACAGTGGATGTGGATCCATCTTGAAGATATTCATGACCTGGAATGATCACTCCAGCTCCCAAAATCATCCACTGGAGCTGAAATATCTTGCACATATTTTGGACAATGTAAGTTATCTTTGGAATTGTTACCGTGAATTGTCATGTCTTGATTGGGAGATGGAGAACAAGAAACATGATAGGTAGCAGAGAATGATTGGATAGGATAAAAAATATTTGCTTAGTTTGTTCCCACAGGGAATAATTCATGGATAACTAAGAGAGTTGAATTTTAAATTATTCAGATGAAAGATAGCATCAAAGTCTTTTATATTCCTATCACTAATATGATTACATCAGTTCTAGATAAGGGTAGTTAATTTAGAGCTCAAATAGTCTAGCTTCCTGTATGATATTTGAGGAAGTTAAGTGAAATAATTTGCACAACAATTTGCACAATCACATGCCCAGAATCAAGAATGGAATCCATATATATTCTTCCACTATAAAAGGTAGTCAAGAGACTTGATCAGGACTTAAGGCTTCCCTGGTGGCTCAGAGGGTAAAGTGTCTGCCTGCAATGTGGGAGATTTGGGTTCAATCCCTGGGTCAGGAAGATCACCTGGTGAAGAAAATGGCAACCCACTCCAGTATTCTTGCCTGGAAAATCTCATGGACAGAGAAGCCTGGTAGGCTACAGTCCATGGGGTCGCAAAGAGTCGGACACGACTAAGCAACTTCACTTTCACTTTCACTTTTAAGAGCCCTAAGTGAAATTTTACTAAAAATATAAATACATGCACAAACTGCTAGACAGAATAATAGTCCCCTAAAATATCCACATTCTAACTTCTAGAACTTGGATCCTGTGAATATATCACCTTACTTAGCAAATGGGATTTGCAGCTGTGATTAAGGATATAGACCTTGAGGTGGGGAGATATCATGGATTATTCAGGCAGATGCAATCTAATCATATGAATCCTTAAAAGTGGTGAATATTCAGTGGCTTTATTTTTGGGGGCTCCAAAATCATTGCAGATGGTGACTGCAGCCATGAAATTAGAAGACGCTTACTCCTTGGAAGAAAAGTTACGGCCAACCAAGATAGCATATTCAAAAGCAGAGACATTATTTTGCCAACAAAGGTTCGTCTAGTCAAGGCTATGGTTTTTCCTGTGGTCATGTATGGATGTGGGAGTTGGACTGTGAAGAAGGCTGAACGCGGAAGAATTGATGCTTTTGAGCTGTGATGTTGGAGAAGACTCTTGAGAGTCCCTTGGACTGCAGGGGATCCAACCAGTCCATTCTGAAGCAGATCAGCCCTGGGATTTCTTTGGAAGAAATGATGCTAAAGCTGAAACTCCAGTACTTTGGCCACCTCATGCGAAGAGTTGACTCATTGGGAAAGACTCTGATGCTGGGAGGGATTGGGGGCAGGAGGAAAAGGGGACGACAGAGGATGAGATGGCTGGATGGCATCACTGACTTGAGGAACGTGAGTCTGAGTGAACTCCGGGAGATGATGATGAACAGGGAGGCCTGGCGTGCTGCGATTCATGGGGTCGCAAAGAGTCGGACACGACTGAGCTACTGAACTGAACTGAACTGAACTGATGCGATCAGATGCCATGATCTTAGTTTTTTGAATTGAGTTTTAAGCCAAATTTTCACTCTCCTCTTTCACCTTAATCAAGAGACTCTGTAGTTCCTCTTCTGTTTCTGCCATAAGTATGGTGTCATCTGCATATCTCAGGTTATTGATATTTCTCCCAGCAATCTTGATTCTAGCTTGTGCTTCACCCAGCCTGGCATTCTCATGATGTACTCTGCACATAAGTTAAATAAGTAGGGTGATAATATGCAGCTTTAATGTACTCCTTTCACGATTTGAAACCAGTCCATTGTTCCATGTCAATTCTAACTCTTGCTTCATGAACTATATACAGGTTGATCTTGAGGCAGGTAAGGTGGTCTGGTATTCCCATCTCTTGAAGAATTTTCCACAGTTTGTTGTTATCCACACAGTTGAAGGCTTTGGTTTAGTCAATGAAGCAGAAGTAGATTTCCCCCCACCCTGGAATTCCCTTGCTTTTTCAATGATCCAACGGATGCTGGCAATTTGACGTTTGGTTCCTCTACCTTTTCTAAATCCAGCTTGTTCATCGGGAAGTTCTCAGTTACCTACTGTTGAAGCCTAGCTTGAAGGATTTTGACCATGACCTTGCTAGCACATGAAATGAGTGCAACTGTGTGGTGGTTTGAACATTCTTTGGCATTGTCCTTTCTTGGGATTGGAATGAAAACTGACCTTTTCCAGTCCTGTGGCCACTGCTGAGTTTTCAAATCTGCTGGCAAGTTGAGTGAAGCACTTTAACTGTTTGAGATTGTATTTTTATGATTCACCAATTCCTATCTTTTAATTTTTACCATGTCCATGTGTTTATATTAAAAACATTTTTCTTCTTAGCAGAATAGTTATTCTTGATTTAAATCTAACAAGCGTAATACTTTAATTAAAATACCAATTCCATTTTCCTTTAATGTAATTATTGATAATTTTATTGTTGTTTACTCACTAAGTCATGTCCTACTCTTTTGCAACCCCAAGTGTGCAGCCTGCCAGCCTCCTTATCCACGGGATTTGCTTTCCCTGGCAAGAATTCTGGAGTGGTTTCCATATTCTTCTCCAGGGGATCTTCCTGACTCAGGGATTGAACCTGTGTCTCCTGTACTTATAGGTAGATTCTTTACCACTGAGCCACTAGGGAAGCCAATTATTGACATTTGTTGTTGTTGCTTAGTTGCTAAATTGTTTCCGATTCTTTGCAACTCCATGACTGTAGCCTGCCAGGCTCCTCTGCCTATGGGATTTCCCAGACAGGAATACTAGAGTTGAGATTTTCCCAACCGAGGGATCGAACCCATATCTCTTACATCTCTTGTATTCCATATCAATTACATCTCCCTTATGTTCTTTATCACTAGTGCCACATAGATTTAAACCTCAATTTTACTGTTTTCTCTCCATTCTGTCTCATTTATCCTTAGGTTTCTCCATTTAATTTTTTTGATTTGCAGATCGTTTTTATTACTATATTTTCTGTCTCTACTATCTTGGAATTATACATTTTAAAAATCACTCTTTTATTGCTTACTGATTAAAGATTCATCATTGACTTATTACCAATAAGTACAGGTTTTTAATAGTTTCACTTCCCTGTAATGCTAGCATCTTAGGACACTTTTAAGAATTCACCTCTCATGTTTTGATCATTGTTTTAATGCATTCTGTTTGTATTTATGCTACAAAATTTATGACATTAAATTATTCTTTTATACAGCCAGTATATATTTAGACAAATATTTACCATTCCAAAGCTCTTAATTCCTTTATGTGTTCCATTTATTTGCCTGGAATTATTTAACTTCTGCTTAAGAACTCCTTTTATATGTTTCCTAATGCCTTTTAATGACATTCTCTTAGTTTTTCCTTGATGAGAACATCTTAATTTCATGTGCGCCTTTGAATAATATTTTTCTAAGCATATGTTTATAAACTAACAATTATTTCAACACTTTAAAAATATCAACTACTTATTTTCCAACTTCCATTATTTCTGATGAGAAGTCATCTGTCAGTTTTGTTTCTGTTCTTTTGGGAATATTTCTGTTCTTTTATTAATTGTCACTTGTCAGACTTTCTCCTGATCTTTAGTAATCTGCAATTTGACTATAAAATTCATTGTAATATATTTTAAAATCTTGCTTGAGGTTTGCTAAGTTTTTATCTGTATCGATGATGTTCAGCTGTTCTCTAAAATTCTCAGCTAACATTTCTTTGAAAGGCTCTGTTCTGCCCCATTTACATGTATGCTGGACTTTTATAGAGTCCCTTATGTCTATTATGCTCTTTTTTGTTATTCCGTACTTCAGATTTGGTATTTCCTATTGACCTGTCTTCTACTGTCTAAACTTAGGTCAAACTGTTCATTATTTTATTCATTTTCAAATATGGTGCTTTTCCTTCCACAATATTCATTTTATTCTTATAGTGTATTGAATTTCTCCATGTTACCAATTTTCCATATTCCCCATAATTTCTTGATTAGTCAGTCACTGACTTCTGATTTCAATATTAGGACCACCTGAAAGTCTAATTCTATTGTCTGTTTTTCTTCTTGTTTACTGATCATATGGTCTAATCTTTTCATTATTTCATTAAAAAAGGTAAAGGTTCATATTATAGATGCCATTTTTTTTTTTTTTACCAGCGGTGTTCTAAGAAATGAAATAATCGCTTTAATCCGATCAGAAATGGGGCCAGGTCAAAAGTGCACTTGATTATCAAGATTCACTCTATTTCTACTTTGTCATTATTCTTAGAGTATACCCACCAAGACCTTTTAATTGAGAGTCTGGAAGGATTTTTCTTCTCACCTCTGGGAGACTGTTGGAATTCTTGCTCTGTCTTTCAAAGTTTTTCTTTTTTTTTTTTTTAAATTTTTAACATAAATTTATTTATTTTAATTAGGGGCTGATTACTTTACAATACTGTGTTGGTTTTGCCATCCGTTGACATGAGTCAGCCATGGGTGTGCATGTGCCCCCTCCTGAACCCCCCTCCCGCCCCTCCCCATGCCTCCCTCTGGGTCATCCCAGTGCACACTCAGTCTTGTCCTGTGCAGCTTTAGAAAAGCAGTTATGAGAAATTCTGGGTATGTGTTTGATTGACAAAGTGCTTGTATGGTTGTTATTGTTTGTTTTGTTTTGTTTTAAGGCCACCCACGTGGCATATGGGATCTTAGTTCCCCAACCTATGCCCCTGCAATGGAAATTTGGAGTCCTAACAATTTGACTGCCAAGAAAGTCCTCTCCAGCTGTATTCAGAATAAGCAAACATTCCCAGAGAGAAAAGCTAATAGAATATCAGTGTCAGTTCACTGCTTTCTCCAGTACCTTTAAAAATTATTTTATGGACCTTTCCTCTAGCAGAGAGACTTCAATAAATTTCATTAGTCAGTAAAAAATTAAATACAGTTTCCAACTTAGTTCTTTAAATACTCACTGTACCCATCTATAAATTATGTTCTTGTAAGAGAAACTGACCAGATGACTACTAAAAACTCTGTTGGTTGATGTATCCCTTCTCATTGGTTTTCTCCCTGAAGGAAGCCCAGATTCCCAAAATTATCACATGCTGCCATGAAAAGACAGCTGAAAATTCTGAGCTCATATCTGAATATTTTCCAAATTTTTCTCCAAATATTTGGTCCCTATAATCTTCCTTGCATTCACAGCTCTCTGATGTCTTTAAAATATGATTTGTATAATTTATCTCATTTTCTTGGCTTCTCACATTAAGAATGTTAGCCTTCTGAAAATTATTTCATCTTACTTGGAGTTGAAAGACTCCATAGATCTTCATTTTAATTTGAATACTATAAATAAGAGCAATTGTTCTCTAGTTTTCCAAAGATTTGATGAGCCTCTATTGTCTGAAATTTACAGCCTGATATATTGTAGAGGAAGTTTGTGACCACAATACTAAAAGACACTATACATTTTTTGTCTCCTTTGCTGCACAGTTTGGGTGGGTTATTTTTTGTTTTTTTCTGAGGTTCACTTCAAGCCAAACTCCTCTGAGACACCTTGTCTTACTGGCAAGATATATCTAACTTTCAATAAATTCCTTGACACTACTCTTCTCTGCCGTACTACTAAAAAAATAAATATTTTCAAAGAGCTCATGTGTTCCAAAATATAAAAGCATACCTATTGCCTGAAATAGTTTAGATATGAATAGAGGACCAGGGAAGAATGGATTTTGACTCTTGCCAATTTCATCTCACCCTTATAATTTTGTTTTGTAAGGTTTTACTAACTATAGATTTCATGGAAGATAAGCAAATGGGTTTTTGAAAGAAGCAGTTCTTAGAATACTTTGGAAAATGTATATTATAGGTCTCCTCAGTGCTATCCTGTTTCTGCAAACTGAAGACAATAAACAAAGAAAAAAAAAGTGCACTCAGGAATCAGTTGTCCCTAATAGAAATATCAAATTTATCCCACTGGATCTGTTAAGTTGTTTACTTGACTATTCTGCTTCTGGCTATACTTAAAATCCCTCAAGAACCAGAGTTAGGTGAAAGACCCATGATCCTATTAATAAATTTTATCTTCCCAGTTTAGGTGACGGTATCCCTCTCAGTCTATAGGCAATCAGCTAGTGCCCCAAAGGGCACAACTGAAGTGTACAATTACTAATGTTAATAAAATGATGGCTCTTATTTTGAAAAATAGCTTATAGCAGTATTGATGATATTCTAGCAGCAGAATTTGGAAATCAAGCCACAATATCTTAATATTACATCTGCATATTCAGTACTGTACATTTACTAATACATCACCACATGATTTATTCATACCACTCACCCACTGTCCTCTAGCATTGATCTCAAGGCTATTTTTTGTTTTTGTGTGTGTGTGTTTTTTTAGCTCTGTAATGAAAACTCTAGAGCTCAAAATCCTGATCAAATGTCATCACTACACCCAATCAGAAATATGGCCCATAGCGGTTAAGGTAAGATAAATTATTCTGGGCTTTAATTATAAAATCTTACTGATAGCTAATATTGAAAAAGGGGAAAAATAATTCAGTGAGTCAGAAGATTTATTGTAATTTTCCCCTCATCAGGGTAGATTTGGTTTATCCTTCTGAACCACGTGCTCCATATATATATATATATATATATATATATATATTTAAAGTGCTGTTGAGAGGGCGTTTAACCTTGATGTGAGTTTGGAAATGCATTTATGATGGAAAGTAAGAACAACAAACAAACAAACTTAAAGAACTAAAAATATATATCGTTTAAAATGAGGCTAATTTAAAAATAGAAACAACCTTGGAATGATAGTAGTGAGACCCTAAATTGCTCCATTTTGTGTGTATGTGTCAAGTTGCTTCAGTCGTATCTGACCCTATCAACTGTAACCCTCTGGGCTCCACTGTCCATGAAATTCTCCAGGTAAGCATACTAGAGTGGGTTGCCATGCCCTCCTCCAGAGGTTTTTCCTGGCCCAGGGATTGAACTCATGTCTCTTAGTCTCCTGTATTGGTAGGCAGGATCTTTACCACTAGTGCCACTTGGGAAGCCCATATTGCTCCATTATCATTGTTAAATACTTGGAAAAGAGCTCTGGTTTGGATGAGTAGTGGTCATCCAAATGTTACCACTTCTAACACCATAGGCTCCGAGTCATGAAAATGACTTTTTCATAAGCAAAAATGAAAAAAAAAAAATTCCAAGGAGACCACTGAAATATTTTTGGTCAAATTCTTCTTAGAAGGCATCTGGTAAACAAAAGATCTCTATCTATATGGTGGAGTTGGAGATGTTGGTCAGTTCAGTTCAGTCGCTCAGCTGTGTCTGACTCTTTGTGACCCCATGGATGCAGCATGCCAGGCCTCCCTGTCCTGGAGTTTACCAACTCCTGGGGTTTACCTCAAACTCATGTCCATTGAGTCGGTGATGCCATCCAACCATCTCATCCTCTGCTGTCCCCTTCTCCTCCCGCCTTCAATCTTTCCCAGCATCAGGGTCTTTTCCAGTCAGTTGTTCACATCAGATGGCCGAAGTATTGGAGTTTCAGCTTCAACATCAATCCTTTCAATGCATATTCAGGACTGATTTCCTTTAGGATGGACTGGTTGGATCTCTTTGCAATCTAAGGGACTCTCAAGAGTCTTCTCCAACACCACAGTTCAAAAGCATCAGTTCTTCAGTGCTCAGCTCTCTTTATAGCACAACTCTCACATTCATACATGACTACTGGCAAAACCATAGCCTTGACTAGCAGACCTTTGTTGACAGTTACGTCTTTGCTTTCTAATGTCTGTGTCTAGGTTGGTGATAACTTTTCTTCCAAGGAGTAAGCGTCTTTTAATTTCATGGCTGCAGTTACCATCTGCAGTGATTTTGGAGCCCCACAAAATAAAATCTGCCACTGTTTCTAGAGATTGTGGTGGAGTGTGACAATTTGCTTTTAAATGATAGCAGAATATCTAATTTCTATATTGCTTTATTCAAACAAAAATTTCCATCATATATATTTAAAAACTTGGGATGCCAATCAAGTCAGTGCTCTTGTTTATATTTTTACACTTCTATATTAATGGTATACACAGATCTATATAAGAATCAAAAGTAATATATAAGAAAACAAGATCCCATATGCTTACAAACAGTTATTGACCCAGGAAAATCAGACTGTAGCTACAATAAATATTCACAAAACTGACAGGATACTTTCTAGCAATGAAACATAATCTCTGAGTTTAATTAATTTTTAAGATATACCAGTATTTTCATGAAGGTTAGGAAACACAATTCGGTAATCTTAACATAATTCATTGGTTAATGTTGTTTGGAATTATAATCCAGGTAACTGTATAAATCTTGATTAAATGAGAGAAGCAGAATGCTTTCCTTTTATAAAGGAAACATAAATTAAGAGATTTATTGTAGGGAACTGACTGACACTGTTTAGGGGACTGGCTAGGCACGTCTGAAACTTGCATGGCAGGCTGTCAGGAAGGTCAGGCTGGAACACTCAGGCCCAGGATAAAGGCCTGTCAACATAGTTTCTTCTTATGAAAGCCTCAGCTCTGCTTTAAACCGCTTTCAGCTGATTGAATCAGGCCCTCCCAAACTATCTAAAATAAATTCTATTTTTAAAGTCAGCTGATTATAGATTTTAATCCCATCTACGAAAATCTTCACAGCAACCCCTAAAATAGTGTTTGAAAAAGTAACTGGAGATTAGCCAAATTGGCACGTCAAAAGACTACTACAGTACTACATGTATGTTTAAGTATTGGTTGATTTACTCAAATCTCTAAAAGCACTGAAGATTTCTTATTTGATATTCAAACTCTGCTCTCTTTAAGAAACCACCAAATGTGGTATGTATTATATCCTCTGATCTTTCCTTCTTATCTGGCTTTCTTAAAAATCAAGTTAAGTTAAATAAAGCTAAAATCTTTCTTACTATAAATTTTTGTCTTAGTTTTAATAAATATAATGTGCAGAGGAGGTATTTCTGGATAAAGAATTTCCTATAACATGAAGCCATGTGAAGGAAAGGACATGAATTTCCACTATTTCTATTTTTAAAAATAAAAAAATAGAAGGGATAATTCTGTTCACATACCAAGTGCAATTGTCAATAATGGATAGCATTAACTCTTATATATTGATATATTAACATAGAATTAGAGAACTTGTTTTCATAATCTTTAATTAGTAATGTAGGAATCTTAATGTATAGGAAGATAGGGGAGATTTCAGTTATTGAAGAAGACACACCGTGGTCTGTCTCCAGCATTTTAGAATGAGTGATGCAAGTTTCATTGTTTGCTTTGGTTTTGTGATTTTCACCATTTAAAACTGTTTGGTGCTCACTTTGACAGTATGTTTACTAAAACTGTATCAGCAATACAAATAAAATCAGAAAACCTCCCTATAAACAAACTTCCAAGACCAAATAGCTTGACATATAAATTCTGCAATACATTAAAAGAAGAGTTAACACTATCCTCTTCAAGTATTCCCAAAATTGCAGAGGAAGGAATACTTCCAAACTCTAAGAGACCAACATCACTCTGATGCTAAAACCAGACAAAGGCATCCCCCGATGTCACTGATGACCATAGATGCAAAAATCCTCAACAAAATATTGGCAGACTGAATTCAATAATATATTAATATAATCATTCACCATGACCAAGTAGGATTTATTTCATGGATGCAAGAATGGCTCAATACTTGAAAATCAGACGAGGTGATACATCACATTATCAAATTGAAGAATAAAAATTATATCAACATCTCAATAGATTCAGATAACATTTTAGATGAAAATCAACACCCATTTATGATTTTAAATAAACTCCCAACAAAGTGGCTATAGAAGGCACATACTGTGATATAATTAAAGCCAGCTATGCTGAGTCAGAAACGACTGAGCGACTTCACTTTCCCTTTTCACTTTCATGCATTGGAGAAGGAAATGGCAACCCACTCCAGTGTTCTTGCCTGGAGAATCCCAGGGATGGGGGAGCCTGGTGGGCTGCCGTCTATGGGGTCGCACAGAGTCGGACACGACTGAAGCGACTTGGCTGCGGCGGCATGCTAAACCTACAGGCAACATCATACTCAATAATAAAAAATGGAAGGCTTCTTTTTACATCTGCTTTTTAATCTCTAATCCTTAATTAATATCTAAACATTACATTCCTAGGAAAACTCCACTTGATGTGGGTATTAGTCTTCTTCTCTACGACTTCACCGAGTTTTCACTTCACAGGATCCCCAATTCCCTCCCCTGCCCTCTGGCTAGAAAGCCAGGGTTTTATTTCCCCCAGTCTGTGGCATACTGTTAATAATTGTTACTGCCTTGGAGACTAAGTGATGAGAGAATGGAAAGAGAGAATAAAAAGTGATAGACATCCTCTCCACACATTGAGGAACACAGTTCCTCTAGACAGAGAGGAGTTCACATCTTTATAATTATAGAGTTTCTGGAGTCTGATCAAATATTGATATCCATTGCTGCTCCCACTGCTATAGGAATGCCTGGGGCTACAAAAGAGGAGAATGGATGGAACAAAAATATAGGTGTTTTCCGTCACTTTCTCTGACTCATTAGAGCTTTCTTTCTCACTCCTCAGATCAGAGACTGCCCACTTTCTGTCTACGTATAGGGTATTTCATCTAAAAGCAGCCAAATACATTCTTTTCAGGAAACATTATTTTCACATAAGCCTGGGACATTCTCCTGTATGGTTCATGTACTAAGCCAATCTGAATAAATCTAAGACTGAAATACTGTCAAGCATCTTCTTCAACATCGTGAGTAGTTACAGGGCTCAGATTTCCTTTGAGTCTTGCCTGGGAATCACTGGAAGAAAAATTAAATGGGAAATTCCCCTAGTTCAATGGTATTTCAAATTATGGTTTCTTTTTCCAGTCCACTCACTAATTATTTTTCAGAGCTCTTAGAGGGCTTCTGCCTGAATTGCATTCAGAGATTTTAGTTTCATTTAGTATGAGAGACACAGTAAAAATTTCTTATTCCATCTTACCTGGAACCAGCATTTACACAGGTTTTATTTTTTGTTTTTGTTTGTTTTTTACTTAGTAAGTGAAGTACCTTTCATACCTCTGAGTAGAATTTGTTGTTGTTGTTGAGTCACTAAGTTGTGCCTGACTTTTGTGATCCAGGGACTGTAGCAATCCAGGCTCCTCTGTCCTCCACTGTCTCCCACAGTTTGCTCAGATTTATGTCCATTGAGTCGGTGATGCTCATCTGCTACCACTCCCTTCTCCTTTTGCCTTCAATCTTTCCCAGCATCAGTCTTTTTCCAATGAGCTGGCTTTAAGCATCAGGTGGCCAAACTATTGGAGCTTAAGCTTCAGCATCAGTCCTTCCAATGAATATTCAAGGCTGATATCCTTTAAGATTGACTGGTTTGATCCCCTTGAAGTACAAGGAACTCTCAAGAGTCTTCTCCAGGACCATAATTGGAAAGTATCAATTCATTGGTGCTCAGCCTTCTTTATGATCCAGCTCTCACATCTGTACATGACTGCTGGAAAAACCATCACTTTGACTACATAGACCTTTGTCAACAAAGAGATATCTATACTTTTTAATACAGTGTATAGATTTGTCATAGCTGTTCTTCCAGGGTGCAAGCATCTTTTAATTTCATGGCTGCAGTCATCATCCACAGTGATTTTGGAGTCCAAGAAAATAAATTCTGTCACCACGGGCACTTTTTCATCTTCTATTTGAGATGAAGTGATGTGAGCAGATGTCATGATCTTAGTTTTTTTTTTTTAATCTTGGGTTTCAAACCAGCTTTTTTGCTGTCTTCTTTCACCCTCATCAAGAGGCTCTTTATATTTTACTTTAAAGTGCATTTTGATCTTCAAAAGAGGGTCATTCCTCTGTAGAGCTGAACTGTACAGATTTTTAATTTACAAACTTCAGTCTTTAGAAATTATAGCAGAAAAAGATGCATATCATAGATTTAAAATAATGAATCAGAGTCACAGATCAGACTACATATATAACAAAAATCTGATTTCTTTATAGTTTAAGAGTTTGAAAATAATTGCCTTTCCCTGAATTTTCATTAATAAAAACCACTTATTAATGGGAACAGCTTCTGAGGCTATCATCAGATGCATCTCATTATGTGGCCTTGCGTTGCTAGTATCCACTTTGGCTTAGCATGACTTATTCTTAGCAGGGTTGCAGCTCCACTGTCGTCATCTAAGTGCTTTCTGTGAGGTAGCAGAGTGATAGTGGAAAAAAACAAATGATGTAGAGTGTGAGTGAACATTCAGACTTGAATTTTCCCCTTGAAGGGAGTTATTTCCCATCTGGCACCTTTTAGCTAAAAATATTAGATGCTTGCTTTCACTATTACCTCTGTTGCTGAGCCTCGAGGAAAGAAAAAAGAAAAGTTAGGTATCTATAAATTGGAAGACTTCTAGGTTCATGGGAACTGCAGGCTACCTGAAGAAGTATTTGGCATGCCTGAGTCCAAGTTGTTCAGGATCTCAGTTTAGTTCAGTTGTCGCTCAGTGATGTCCACTCTTTGCAACCCCTAGGACTGCAGCACACCAGGCTTTCCTGTCCCTCACCAACTCCTGGAGCCTACTCAAATTCATGTCCATTGAGTCGATGATACCATCCAACCTTCTCATCCTCTTTAGTCCCTTTCTCCTCCTGCCTTCAATCTTTCCCAGAATCAGGGTCTTTCCCAATGAGTCAGTTCTTAACATCAGGTAGCCAAAGTATTACAGTTTCAGCTTCAGCATTGGTCCTTTCAATGAATATTCAGGACTGATTTCCTTTAGGATAGACTGGCTGGATCTCTTTGCTGTCCAAGAAACTCTCAAGAGTCTTCTCCAACACCACAGTTCAAAAGCATCAATTCTCCAGTGCTCAGTTTTCTTTATGGTACAACTCTCACATCCATACATGATTATAGGAAAAACCATAGCTTTGACTAGATGGACCTTTGTCAGCAAAGTAATGTCTCTGTTTTTAATATGCTATCTAGGTTGGTCATAGCTTTTCTTCCACGGAGCAAGTGTCTTTTAAATTCATGGCTGCAGCCGCCATCTGAAGTGATTTTGGAGCCCAAGAAAATAAACTCTATCACTGTTTCCATTGTTTCCCTTTCTATTTGCCACGAAGTGATGGGACCGGATGCCATGATGTTAGTTTTTTGAATGTTGCATTTTAACTCTCCAACTTTTTCACTCTCCTCTTTTACTTTCATCAAGAGGCTCTTTAGTTCTTCTTTGCTTTCTACCATAAGGGTGTTGTTATCTGCATATCTGAGATTATTGATATTTCTCCTGGCAATCTTGAGGTTAAATAAGCAGGATGACAATATTCAGCCTTGACATACTCCTTCACCAGGATCTATAAAATGACTATGAACAGAACTCCCTGTATCCAGGCAGCACAGTGCTGGACAAAGAGAATGAGCTAGAACAACTGAATTCTAGACCTGGTTTTACCATAGAGCAATTAATGCCTTACCTTTCTATTGTGGGTTAGAATTTTAAAACACTCAAACTCCCATGGTCTCATTCGATCTTCCCAACCATGTTTTCAGCCAAGAAGAACTCATATTGTTTTTCAGTTCTCAGGATGAGAAGTAAAGGCTCAATGCAGTTAACATCTACTTTCTGTTAATCTAAGATTCTTTCCACTTGAATGTCATTATTCATTTGTATTTCTAGAAGACTCAGTTTTGTGATCTGTAAATGTAAATATTTTCACTGAATTTTTTTTTCCAGATCTTTTCAAGTTTTATCTAGTCATATTCTCACATTTTAGACACCTATCACTTCATAAATGGTTTATTAGGAAAATTTTCACAATTGCTCAACCTATAAGATGTCCCACATTCTGTCAGAAGATGTAAAGCATTTCTTCTGATCATACTCCAGTGAATAAGTACCAGCTGGGTATAAGGAGAGCATATTTCTTAGTACATCATCTGATTTCTCACTGTGTGTGTTAAGTCATGTCCAACACTTTGTGATACTAGGGACTGTAGCCTGCCAGGCTCCTCTGTCCATGGGATTCTCCAGGCAAGAATACTGGGGTGGATAGCCAGGCCTTTCTTCAGGGAATCTTCCTGACCAGGGATGGAACCTGTGTCTCCTGTGGCTCTTGCTGTGCCACTAGGGAAGGGTCCAGTTTCTCTTTGTGTTTATAGAATCATGTAACTTGAGAATTGCAATCTATTTTACGGTTTATTAAATTTTGTTGATTTCAACCACTCACTCAAATTCTCTTGAATTAATTTGTCTCATTAATATAAACATCCAGTAGAAAGGCAAAAGATATAAATGGCCAATTCATTAAAGAAGAAAATAATTAGACCATATATAGATAGATAGGTACTCAGCCTCATTAATAGCCAACTAAGTGCAAATTTAATAATACAACACCATTTTGCACACATTAGACTGGAAAAATTGTAAAAGATTAATAACACACCATGATGGTATGCATAAACAGAAATGAGAACGCTCATACACTGTTATTTGAGTAACAGCTCATACACTGTTAAGCCTGGTGGCTCAGATGGTAAAGAATCTGCTGGCAATGCAGGAGACCCGGGTTTGATCCCTGGGTTGGGAAGATCCCCTGGAGAAGAGAAAGGCTATGCAATACAGTATTCCTGGAGAATTCCTGGACTATTTATTCCATGGAATTGCAAAGAGTCGGACACAACTGAGTGACTTTCACTTTCTTAACTTCCAAGCCCTTCATAGTGTCTGGCTTACAGCAAGCATTTTAAAATGCTTGTTAAAAATCAATCAATAAAATAAACTGCTATTGCAAGTGTGAATTGTTTCAAATCTTTTGGTAAGTCATCTGGAAATATCTAGAATCATTAAAAATTCACTTAAATTTTGAGTGAGTATTGCTGCTCTTGGCAAATATCTCACAGAAATAAGAGCACCATTATTTGATAAAATATATGTAGAAGGATGTTTATTTCAGCAAAAATGCTAAAAATAAAGTGATTTTTCATTAGCAAGGGAATGATTAAATAATTTGATCAGAGTCCCAAGAAAAACAATAAGTCATAGAAATTTGAGGGAAGTTTATTCACAAAAGGGGTATTTTAAAAGTATAATCTGAATGAAAGCAGTCATATATTTTATTTTCTTGGGCTCCAAAATCACTGCAGACCGTGATTGTAGCTATGAAATTAAAAGACACTTACTACTTGGCAGGAAAGCTATGACAAACCTAGACAGTGCATTAAAAAGGAGAGACATCACTTTGCCTGAATATTCATTGGAAGGACTTTTGCTGAAGCTGAAGTTCCAATACCTTGGCCACCTGATGCAAAATGCCGACTCATTGGAAAAGACCCTGATGCTGTGAAAGACTGAAGGAAAAGAAGGGGGCGGCAGAAGATGAGATGGTTAGATAGCATCACCAGCTCAGTGGATGTGAATTTGAGTGAACTCTTGGAGATAGTGGAAGACAGAGGAACTGGCATGTTACAAACCATGAAGTTGCAGTGAGTCAGACACAACTTATCTGCTGAAAAATGACAACAAGAGAAAAGCCATTTCAATAACAAAGTTTGAATAGGAATAGATCTATTACCTTCCTGGGCTCAAAGTGAGGAATCTGTGACCAGAACACAGAAGGAAAGTGCAGTAGAGGAGAAGTTCTCCTCTTTGGGAGAAGTGGCCTTCAGCTGAGGGACACAGCCAAGCAGAGGCAAACTTGGGTGGGGGGATCCAGGAAATAAATACCCTGCCCTCAGCCTTTTTTTCTTGTGTCTCTTGCCAAGGCTGCCTATTTGTTACCACAATCAGAACCAACCAAGAGCAAGGGAAGCCATAAGAGTCTGCCTCCCAAAGTGCAGAGTAGAAACAGGGGGAGAGAGAATCTAGGTCATCAAGCAAAAGGCATCTAACGCAATACTCATGTCACATAGTGACTGTGGGATAATAGACAGCAATGGAAATATTACGAACTGATATGGATGGCCCACTTCATGGATCCATGGATGCTACATATTTGGGAAAAATGGAGTGGAAGTTTTGAATATGACTTAATTTTAAAAGAAATAATAGTATGTATGTAAATGTATATGTGTGTATATATGTACATGCTAAGTCACTTCCATCATCTCTGACTCTTTGCAGCCCCATGGACTGTTGCCCGCTAGACTCCTCTGTCCACAGAATTTTCCAAGCAAGAATACAGGAGAGGGTTGCCATTTCCTCCTCCAGGGGATCTTCCCAACTCAGGAAGTGAACTCTCATCTCCTGCATTGGCAGGCAGATTCTTTACCTCTAGCGCCACCTGACAAGCACATATGTATGTATACATGTATAAAAGTGTGTATTTATATAAACATGAATGTGAATATGTCAACTTTTTATATTAGTGTTTCTGCAAAGTGCTTTGAAATCCATTAGAATGATAGGATGTCAGAAAGATTGTGATAGTGCTAAATGCATTTTGCATGTTCATGGCAGGTGATTAATAATATGGATTGGTTGATGGAGATGGCTGAAATATAATTTGTAATTTGCATAAGCTAAATTTTCCCTTGTAATAATAACTAAAAACAGTGTACAGATAAATAAACCTTCCAAAAAAGAAGATGCCGATTCTATGTTTTTCTCATATCCACATGGCTTGAGTAGAAATGGAGCAAAGCATAATGGGATCTGACCTGCTTTTGAGGCAGGGAAATTTAACAATCATTTGTATATGTGTGCTAAGCTGTTTCAGTCATGTCTGACTTTTTGCAAACCCATTGACTGTAGCCCACCAGTCTCCTCTATTCATGAAATTTCCCAAGCAAGTATTCCCTTCTCCAGGAGATCTTCCCAACCCATGGATCAAACTTGGGTCTCCTAAATTGCAGACAGATTCTTTACCATCTTAGCCTCTACAGAAGCCCAACAATCACTTGTAGTCAACTCCAAAGTCAGGAATTCAACGAGGCCCTCAGCTCTGTGACAACTTATCTCAAAGTCAAATTTTTACCCTCAAATCTGGAATATTTTTAGATGTTATCAGGTAACAAATCTGTTTTCTACTGTTCAGCTGAGACTCTCTAAATATTCAGGAACTTTTGTTCACAGAAAGATTTTTTTATAAATATCCCCTCCCCCATTTTTAATGGATGCATATGTTTACTACACATTTCTCATTTTTTAAAGTATTTTCAAATGTCACTGACTTTCAAATATTACCTTTTCACAAACCTACTTGCAGACCTTGCTGTTTTTAAAACACATGCCAGACTTGGATTTGCTACAGATAACACACCACGCTTGCACAGCTGTTTCATCAGCCTTACCTGGGATCCTTTTCAAAATTCCAGGGCAGGACAGGAGTCCCACAGCATAGTGCCTGGAACACAGCCAGTCTCACAGCACTGAGTCAAAATGACACACAGTCAGTGAAAGGTACATTTGATTTTGAGTCTAAAAGACACAAACATCTAGCGTTCTGTCTTCTTTCTTTCTCGCTGTCTCTCAGTCTCTCTCTGTCTCCTTGATAGAAATATGGAAGCTCTAGCATCATGGGCACAGAGTCTATCAGGAATAGTCCTAAGAGAGCCAAGGTTTATATGTGAGTGCCTGGGAAGGAACATGAGTCACACTTGGATCTTTTCAAGCCTGGCTGCAAACATGCTGAGCGTTAGCCATTATTAGTGCTGGTTTCTGATGTGAGAAGCAGCAACTCCATAGCTGCTTTTTAAAAAGAAAGACTCAGGTTTGACAAAGAATTTGCTAAAAGGATATTAAAATAGAACTCTAACTTTTTAACCTTCATAAGTAGAGCCTTACATCAAGGATATTTGTTGGTACTTAGTGATGAACTTCCAGATGTTCAAGCTGGTTTTAGAAAAGGCAGAGGAACCAGAGATCAAATTGCCAACGTCCTCTGGATCATCAAAAAAGCAAGAGAGTTCCAGAAACACATCTATTTCTGCTTTATTGACTATGCCAAAGCCTTTGAAGGGTGTGGATCACAATAAACTGGAAAATTCTGAAAGAGACGAGAATATCAGACTACCTGACCTGCCTCTTGAGAAACCTATATGCAGGTCAGGAAGCAGCAGTTAGAACTGAACATGGAACAATAATAGACTGGTTCCAAATAGGAAAAAGGAGTACGTCAAGGCTGTGTATTGTCACCCTACTTATTTAACTTCTATGCAGAATACATCATGAGAAACGCTGGGCTGGAAGAAGCACAAGCTGGAATCAAGATTGCCTGGAGAAATATCAATCACCTCAGATATGCAGATGACACCACCCTTATGGCAGAAAGTGAAGAGGAACTAAAAAGCTTCTTGATGAAAGTAAAAGTGGAGAGTGAAAAAGTTGACTTAAAGCTCAACATTCAGAAAACTAAGATCATGGCATCTAGTCCCATCACTTCATGGGAAATAGAAGGGGAAACAGTGTCAGACTTTATTTTGGGGGCTCCAAAATCACTGCAGATGGTGATTGCAGCCTTGAAATTAAAATACACTTACTCCTTGGAAGCAAAGTTATGACCAACCTAGATAGCATATTAAAAAGAAGAGATACTACTTTGTTAACAAAGGTCTGTCTAGTCCAGGCTATGGTTTTTCCAGTGGTCATGTATGGATGTGAGAGTTGAATTGTGAAGAAAGCTGAGTGCCGAAAAATGATGCTTTTGAACTGTGATATTGGAGAAGACTCTTCAGATTCCCTTGGACTGCAAGGAGATTCAACCAGTCCATCCTAAAGGAGACCACCCCTGGTGTTCATTGGAAGAATGATGCTGAGGCTGAAACTCCAGTACTTTGGCCACCTAATGCGAAGAGTTGACTCATTGGAAAAGACCCTGATACTGGGAGGGATTGAGGGCAGGAAGAGAAGGGGATAACAGAGGATGAGATGGCTGGATAGCATCACTGACTCTATGCACATGAGTTTGGGTGAACTCCAGGAGTTGGTGATGGATACGGAGGCCTGGCGTGCTGTGATTCATGGGGTCGCAGAGTCGGACACAACTGAGTGACTGAACTGAACTGAACTGAGTGATGGGTTTGTATCCATTTGCCTGAGGAACAGTTCCTTTGGTTCTAAATTCTGATTACTTTATTTGAATGATCTACCAGATATAAATCATACCCTTGACAGTGTAAAATTATAACTCGAAATAACTATCTTATAATTAGTAAATTATGAATGTTGTTTTAATAAAAAATTCCATGTAGCAAGTTAGACAGTAGTAATAGTAAATGAGTCTAATAATTGCTTACTCTCTTTTCATGATTCATTTTTGTAGCTCTGGATGCTTGAAGCTGGTGGTATAGCTAGGATTTCATAAAGTGTCTGTAAACTTTCATCACAAATAACAAGCTGGTAATTATTACTGAAAAACTTACACAAATCAGGTCGAAGTCTGAGAACATTAGCATTTTCCCATGTCTCCACTACCCACTACTTTAGAACATGGGAGGATTCTATCTGGTAGGAAATGGAGCAGAAAGCAAAACAGTAGCAAAATAGAGCAATAAAAAGTTAAGTGAATAGGTAACCAGTGGGGTAAATCAGAGACTGTGGCTATTTTGTATTGCCAAGAAAGTTAGAACAAATGACCACCATATGATTACCAAACTTCCTGTGAATTACAACCCAAAAGCAGAATGATAGAGCAATACTAAAGGTAAGATGCTGGAAAAGAGGCGGGGGGGGGCTTTATCTGAATAAGAATCTTTAAACTGGTTTCTAAGTGCAGCATTGCACTCAATCCATTCCCTTCTTTACTCCTACAGAATTACTAGTAAAGGGAATCTACCAGGCAGCAATTTTGACAGTGTCAGGTAACAGTATGTTTGCAGATGGGAACCTACTGATAATCCTTATGGAGCTAATACTAAATATTTACTGGCAGCCCATGACTTAGTACTGACCCATAGATTAAAATGCCTGTAATTTTCCCTGCTGCCTCTGAACACCACTGATTTTCTCTGAGTGTCACCTGCCCTCTCCCTACTCCCCGTACTGTGTTAGCTCTTAAGGAAAACCTAAGAATTTGCTACCTGTTTAGGGAACCTGTGGATTCAGAGGTTTTCCTGGTGGCTCAGATGGTAAAGAATCTGCCTGCAGTGTGGGAGACCTGGGTTCGGTCCCTGGGTCAGGAATCATTCCCTTCTCCCTCCTCTGGAGAAGGGGAATGACAACCCACTGCAGTATTCTTGTCTAGAGAATTCCATAGACAGAAGAACCTGGTGGGCCACAGTCCATAGGGTCACAAAGAGTCAATCCTGAGCGACATTAATTCAGAAGCAGAAGTGAAAAGGTGTGAAAGCAAAAAAAAAAAAAAAAAAAAAAACATTATCTTAGGGGAAGCAGTATTTCACACTCCTAGATTGGGCTGATATGTCTACTTGGTGATCCACTGCCAAAAATTCCTCCTGAGCTAGCTGAATTTTCCACTTAGCATAATATTAGATCAAAAGCCAAAAGCCTCTTGTTGGGTTTCAAAAATTACCAAAAGTGTCCAAACACTGTTGAGAGACTGCTAAGTAACAAGCATTTTGATAGACATTTTATTCTTACAATCAGCCTGTGAGTTATGATACTATTAATCAAATTTAAGATGCAGGCAAGCAAAAGCTCAGAAAAAAGTTAAGTGATTTACCAAAGCCAGGGTGATGGAGTCTAAATTCAAAGACAGGTGTCAAGCCCTAGAGAGTATCTTTGCTGCTGCTTCTGCATTCTACATTGTCTTCTGCATTGTTAGCAGTGTTTCATATTTTAATTTGATTTAACTCAACCTTGATCCATTCATTTATCCAGCATTCAACAGGCATTTGTGGAGTGCTGTGTGGGATACTCTGTTACTTCCTGAAGCTTCCTGAGATTAGATGCACTGGAGAACTGTTTGATGTGGGGTTGGGTCAGGTGGCTACAAACTGATTAATTAGCTCAGGCATTTGATAGGCACTTCCTGGTTTGCACCCCAGGGACTTTGTGGCCTGAGAATTGGAAGAGAACTTACTAGTGACTAGTTTTACATCTTTAATTTAATCACTAGATTATATAGCCTTTAAATGTGTCAATTGAACTATATTTCCCATAATTCTCTGCATGTTTCTGCTTAGGGTGGGGAAAAAAATCTTTTCATGGGAGATTTGGAAGGCAAGAGTGAAGCAGCAGCCATTTTTGTCTTCCTGCTCAGCTCAAGGCAGGTGGTTTTGTAGTTCATGCATATGGTCGCTTAGCTGATGGCTCACCTTGGGAGGAGTGAGTAGCCAAGCCCGCAACTGCCTCACCTTCCCCTCGTTCTCCTTCAGTGTGTCTGAGTCCCGGGACAGAACTGTGCCTAGCTCCCTGATAATTAGGTCCCAGTCCTGTCCTCATAGAGTTATAATTGGTGGGTGCTGATGGAGGCCAGCTGGCTCCTGTACTTCTCACTTAGAGTTATCTTCTCTTCCAGACCATCTGCACCCTGTGTGTTTCAGTCTCCAGGATCCCAAAACAAAGGAAGTAGTCTTTCTGAGGCCGCTTTCACATTGTGTGAGATCAAATTTCTACACCAAAATCTGCTTCTCTGGCTCACCTCTCACCAGCATACTAGGAAAGCGAAGTGAACTCGCTCAGTCGCGTCCGACTCTTTGTGACCCCAGTGGACTGTAGCCCACCAGGCTCCTCTCTCCATGGGATTCTCCAGGCAAGAATAGTGGAGTGGGTTGCCATTTCCTTCTCCATACTAGGAAAGGAGGGGTCTAAATACCTCCCCCACCCCCCACCCCCCCGCCCTCACTTCTAGATTGCATAACCTGACTGCATCTAATACTCTTGGAAACTCAAGCTGTTTAGCTGCCTCAGGGATTGCATGTCTGTGAGCCAGGAAGCAGGTTCTCACCAGACACCAGATCTCCCAACATCCTGATCTTAAACTTCTCAGCCTCGGGAACTGTGAGAAGTAAATTTCTGGTGTTTATTAGTCACACTGTGATTTCAAGTGCCCGTTCTAAGGCCCTATGAGCTAACAAGTATCCCTCTGTATTGGGAGGCCAAATTTCTCTTCTGCACTTCAAACCTGTATATTGGGTTGTCTACTGAGAAAGCCCAATTAGATGTACTATATACAAAGTGAACTGAAAGTTTCTCAGCTCTGCCTCTTTGCGATCCCATGGACTACACAGTCCATGGAATCCTCCAGGCTAGAATACTGAAGTGGATAGCCTTTCCCTTATCCAGGGGATCTTCCCAACCCAGGGATTGAACCCAGGTCTCCTCATTGCAGGCAGATTCTTTACCAGCTGAGCCACAAGGGAGCCCAAGAATACTGGAGTGTGTAGCCTATCCCTTCTCCAGTGGATATTCCCGAACCAGGAACCGACGCAGGGTCTCCAACATTGCAGGCAGACTCTTTGTACTATATACAAACTAGGATTTAATTTCTTCAATATCAAACTGATTATTGCTCATCCCATACTCTGAAAATACAAACTAATATATAAATACCCCAACTATTCTGTCAATGTTTTTTTCTTTAGCTATTGGAGCAACTGTCAATCCAGTGCTCAAGTCAAAATGTTAGCAGTTCTCTTTTAGTCCTTGGTATTCTCTTATTCTTTATATTCAATCACTCAGCCATAAAATTTCAAAACATTTATCAAATCCATTCATTTCTCTCCACAGCCACTATTTCAGCTCAAGCCACCCATTCTCCAAGAATTATTAATAAGTGTGTGTATCATAAGATATAATGCAATATATGCTTTTGCTACATGTACATTATATATTAATTGGCAATATATACTTTATATATATTTGCATGTATGATATCATGTCATGCATACTTTTCTAAAACTTACCTTTTACTTAATATCTTATAAACCAGTTTTTATCTAGTGCAAATATGTGTTATGGGTATACCATTAGTTGTTTAAATTATGCAAGTAATAGATGCACATAGTCAAGAATGCTTGTAGAAAGCTATGAAATATAGAATAAAATATTCCTTTTCCCATGGCCCCATTTCCATTCTGCTATTGCAATCACTGCTAATAAATTTATTGGATTAGTCACACTGAGGTTAACACTGCAACTTTAAACCCTGTGCTATACCTCTGTTTTTTCATCTGTGGACATTAAAGATTATCTTATTTACTCCCTTAAATAAAAGATAATTCACTGCATTTATATCATCTTCCATTCCTCTGCCACAAACTAGACAACGTTTTCTGATTTAGTTTTAGCTTTTCATGTATTAATTTTAACTTTAAAATATATTCTTAAGCTTTTATTTCTTCTTTGATCAACTTTTGACAATATCTACTGATTTCACTTTATGAAAAGTGAGAAAATTAATTAACCTGCTGATCTTTTCCTAAATCTTATTTTTCTCCATATCATATCTCAGTTTCTGTTGATTAAATCATTTTTCCAACATTGAGATTAATAATATTGCCTAGTATGTTGAGTTACATTATTATAGGTAAATATGCTCTTTTTATTTCTAGGTTTCTTCTCAAAGGTAAAAACCAATAAATAATGTGTATTTTACCCACATTTAAATATACTTATTTGCTGCTGCTGCTAAATCGCTTCAGTCCTGTCCGACTGTGAGACCCCATAGTCGGCAGCTCACCAGGCTCCTCTGTCCCTGGGATTCTCCAGGCAAGAATACTGGAGTGGATTGTCATTTCTTTCTCCAACGCATGAAGGTGAAAAGTGAAAGTGAAGTTGCTCAGTTGTGCCTGACTCTTAGGGACCCCATGAACTGCAGCCCACCAGGCTCCTCTGTCCATGGGATTTCCAGGCAAGAGTACTGGAGAGAGGTGCCATTGCCACAAAATAAAATATTTGGACCATAAAAGGAGCAATAAAATGGTGTTTAACTGGAGATTCCAAAAGACAAGCCTCGTGGCTTCTCTTTTATTTTCATTTTGAGTATCCATTTCTTCTGGATATTTTTCAAATACCTCTGTTTTTTATATCCTGTTAATACTTCCTTAGATGACCTGGAATACATCCGACTGCTGAACATGTTGGGTTTATTATTTGTTGCAGTAGGGAAGACACAGACCAATGGGAATTGCTGGATATCTCAGTGAGAGGCCATTAAAATGAACTCAGAAATTTTCTGAGTCCCTTAATACACCCTAAGTGTTATTTTCTTCTCACACTTGATTAATGATTTGACTAGGTATAGAACTGCCAGCTTAGAATTTAAAGTAGTCAATTATCTTCTATAATTCAATTTCATATAGCTGATGAAAAGTCCAAGATAAATGTGGTTTTTATTTCTTGATATATGTATTTTACTCTCCCTCTTTGTCTTAAATCTTTCAGGATTTATCTAGGTGTGGGTTTCTTTGTATTTTTTCAATTAATTCCATGGGTCCTTTCAACATAAATATTTATGCTTTCCTTCAGTTTAGAAACATTTTGCTAGTTTTAAATGTTTTCTCTCCTCCATTAACCCTGTTTTCTATGCTCTATGCTTTTGGAATCTATCCTCCATATATTGTTAACTTTTCTTGGATACTTTCTTACACTTAATCTTTTACTGTATATTCTATATTCTAGGAAACTTCTCTAATTTGGATTACATATTTCATCTTCAGTTATTTTATCAACCAGAAAATTCACTATTTTTGTTTTTGAAAATAAGAATTTCCAAGAACTTTACATATTCCTTTGATTTTCTTTTCTTTATCATGTCATCCTGATTTATTTTAGAAGTGCAGTACCATTTGAAAAGCTATGAAATTATTCACTGTATATTTTAATTACCTTTTTTTCTTTCAATGATTTGTTTCCTAGGCAGTTTTATTATTGCTGTCACTCAGGATGTTGATTGTCCTCTGCTCTCTGCTTAATCTTGATTGCTCACTTATAATTAATTGAACGACTAAATTCATTAATACAGTCAGGGAGCCTGGAGACATAACCAATTGCTGAAAGGAGATCTTGACTCTGGAGATGGCGCAAGATAAGTTATTTCCCTCAACAACACATTGGATTTTTCAGTTCCTATTATCTGGGCTTCCCTGCTGGCTCGGACGGTAAACACTCTGCCCATAATGTGGGAGACCCTGGTTCAGTCCCTGGGTGGGGAAGATCATCTGAAGAAGGGAGTGGCTACCCACTTGCCAGGGAGAATTCCATGGACAGAGGAGCCTTGATGGCCACAGTCCATGGGATTGCAAAGACTTGGGCAGAACTGAGGGACTAACACTTTCAAACCTTCATTCCTTTTCTGACATGGCAGTCAGGACTTGCTCAAACCGCCCGTGTGCCTCTCTCCTGGACCTTAAACCCTCCACAGACAGATTACAAACTTCCTTTAGTTTGTGTCAGGATTTTATCCAGATGGCAAAATACTTTGTGTCAAGTCACTCCCTCTTTTTTTTTTTCCAGTACAAGAGAGGAAGGACTTACTCAGCGTTTTTGTTATCAATTATGTAATGACTTTTCTGATGGCTCCAAGGCCCACTTTCTGTTCTTAGAATTTGCTGGCTTTAATTGAGCACTCCTTTAGGAATCACTTGGGAAAACTAGTACTCAAGTATCGTAGGCTTCTCTCTCTAGGGCCTCTCTGGATGTTTGTGTAGGATGAACTGGGCACATATCTGTGGGAAAGGAGACCCCCAGAATTGCACAGTGCACAGCTTGAAAGTGAGGTTTGCTATTTCATCTGCACTGAGTCTCTACCTAGCTCCTGAAATGTCTCCAAATTCTTATCTTCATGGATTCCCGGTGATATTATTTTTATCTTAAAAAATATTTTAAGTACTTTAACATGACTTTGGAAGTACAGGAAAAACAAATATTCTTAGATGAATGACTTGAATCAGAAACCATGTATTAGTTTTATTATTTCTTCTAGATATTATCTGTACTTAGATTAATACCCTAAATAATATCACTCTAAAACTGATGGAATGGGGAAAATAATCATGTTTCTCACAACGTCTATGTATAAAAATTTCAATTTTTTTGAAAAACTATGATTGCCTCAGGTTATTTCAGGGTGAGAAATTTAGGGGAAATTAAGTAATGCTCAAAATTCTGCAAGCCGGGCTTCAGCAATACATGTACCGTGAACTTCCAGATGTTCAAGCTGGTTTTAGAAAAGGCAGAGGAACCAGAGATCAAATTGCCAACATCTGCTGGATCATTGAAAAAGAAGAAAGTTACAGAAAGACATCTATTTCTGTTTTATTGACTATGCCAAAACCTTTGACTGTGTGGATCACAATAAACTAGAAAATTCTGAAAGAGGTGGGAATACCAGACCACCTGACCTGCCTCTTGAGAAATCTGTATGCAGGTCAGGAAGCAGCAGTTAGAACTGGACATGGAACAACAGACTGGTTCCAAATAGGAAAAGGATTATGTCAAGGCTGTATATTGTCACCCTGCTTATTTAACTTATATGCAGAGTACATCATGAGAAACACTGGACTGGAAGAAACACAAGCTGGAATCAAGATAGCCGGGAGAAATATCAATCACCTCAGATATGCAGATGACACCACCCTTATGGCAGAAAGTGAAGAGGAACTAAAAAGCCTCTTGATGAAAGTAAAATAGGAGAGTGAAAATGTTGGCTTAAAGCTCAACATTCAGAAAATGAAGATCATGGCATCTGGTCCCATCACTTCATGGGAATTAGATGGGGAAACTGTGGAAACAGTGTCAGACTTTATTTTTTTTGAAGGGGTTCCAAAATCACTGCAGATGGTAACTGCAGCCATGAAATTAAAAGATGCTTACTCCTTGGAAGGAAAGTTATGACCAACCTAGACAGCATATTCAAAAGCAGAGACATTTCTTTGCCAACAAATGTCCATCTAGTCAAGGCTATGGTTTTTCCAGTGGTCATGTATGGATGTGAGAGTTGGACTGTGAAGAAAGCTGAGCGCCGAATAATTGATGCTTTTGAAATGTGGTGTTGGAGAAGACTCTTGAGAGTCCCTTGGACTGCACAGAGATGCAACCAGTCCATTTTGAAGGAGATCAGCCCTGGGATTTCTTTGGAAGGAATGATGTTAAAGCTGAAACTCCAGTACTTTGGCTACCTCCTCCAAAGAGTTGACTCATTGGAAAAGACTCTGATGCTGGGAGGAGAAGGGGATGACAGAGGATGAGATGGCTGGATGGCATCACCGATTCAATGGACATGAGTTTGAGTGAACACCAAGAGTTAGTGATGGACAGGGAGGCCTGGTGTGCTGCCATTCATGGGGTCACAAAGAGTCAGACATGACTGAGCAACTGAACTGAACTGAACTGATCTTTATCAGATACTGATCCTTTAACATTGAAATACATTAAATAGAGGTTTATGTATTTAACTGACAGAGAGTCATGAGGATGAAAATTATTTTAAAAAATAAATGATGATATTTATGCTTGAGAAATTCCTCTACTTACAAATTTCAGGTAAGATAACTAAATGTGATTTAAGGGCAAAAGAATTAGAAACTTGTAGTTAAGAAAGAAGAAATAAAGAGATAGAAAGCAATAAAGACCTGATTATTGACTGTCTCTTTCTCTCCTGTTGAAACCAATGTGAAACATTCAATTGTGTCCTTGGCTTACTATTTGTCAGCCAAAGAAGGATAAGGTATGTGTCTGACCGGTTGGGTTACTTGAGAAGTGGACTCTGCAATGATCAGCAGGATATTTATCAGAGAGTGCTCTTAGGATCAATACATATGGAAAGGAAACAGGGGGACATATAAGCCCCAGACCTCAGCCTACCCCAGATATAGCTTTGGAACTCATCTGCTCTTTCAGAGATGTCTTGAATTCAGATGAAGGAGCTGAGGCTGTATATCCTGGGAAAGATCATCCACTGGATATGGGCACACCTGAAAAGAGGTGTGACTTGACAAATAGCTTTCTTCTCCTGTGGCTAGCCCCCAAAACACCAATAGTTGCCTATTATCCTCTAACATCACACCTATCAGCCAGGGAAGTATTTAATATTATAATAAGTCCTTTATTTCTGAGAGGAGCTCAAGGCATCTTACATTAACCATAATCTACCGTTTCTACCACTTGGAGTCACTTCTTATAGGTTCTGGGAGCATCTTCCTTCTCTTGATGAAAGAGAAAATAAAGCAGAAAGATGAGTGGGATAAACTAGCCCCAGCTATTAGCCTCAGGTCCCAGCAGCACAATAGGAAATATTTCTCAAAAGCCATAAATCTCAACTGTAAATGCAATGGCCTTGCTCCAAAACCCTAGAAGGCTGCATGATATTGTCCCACTAGGGCTTATGATAAATATCAGTATGGGTATCCCTTCCCACCACTAATATCTCTACCTAACACCACAGGGTCTACTGAGTCATATGCCCACTACCCAAGCAGCTAAGTTACTTGTACTGAAGCCTGGAATTGCCTCAGAGCCCTTCCATGACCTGGGATCCACTCATAGCTGCCAGCCTTTCAGACACTAGCTATATCCCCAGGTGGAAAATATGCCACTTCTGGGTCTGTCAGCCACTGTGTTTCATTCTTCATGGTGGGAGGCACAAGATCCAATAGTGTGTCCTTTACTTTGGAGAGAATGTTCTCACACACGGAGACCACAAACATTTTTATTAACTTGGTGGGCTTTGGAATTTTCCTATGATTTGTTTTGTGCTTTCTGGAGGATGTATGGCTTACAAGACTTTAATCATGCTGGCTACTTCTTGCTCATGCAGTCCAATTAGAATAATGTCATTTATATGATAGTGAAACAAGATGATATTCAGACACCCTGGAAACTATGTTATGATAAAGGACAGACTAGCTACCAGAGCCCTAGCACAGAAATGTAAATATATTCTGTTATTTGGTTCTTTCTTCTGACAAAGATACAAAAGAAAGTATTCACCAGATCAAATTAGCGACCACTTATCAAGTTCCTGAGGACATGCTAATTCGTTCTAACAAATATTTCACATCTGGCTCCACAGTAATATTTGGGGCTACTATTTTCTTGAGTTTACAGTAATTCACTTTGCTCTTCAATATTTGCTGTCTTTGGTTTTGCTCTTTGTTATAGGAACATGACGTGTATGTAGCAGAGATAGGAGGATAGCTGTTACTTCTGCACCTTTACGTATTTAAGGATGATACTAATTTCTGTTCTTCCCCTGCCATGGGAGATGTGACTTATTTGCTCTCCTAGCAAGGTGTGTAGGTGGTGCAGTTTCAGAGACACCTTCTTGGCCTTCATAGCTCTTACACTACAGGCCAAGAACCCATTATATGGGTTGATGAAAGTGAAAGTGAAAGTGTTAGTCACAGCAAATATAAACATTATACTTTTAGGGACTCTAGAAACTACCATTGGGTGAGTCTGCAAATCCAGTCAGCCCACTGTGAACTATGACTGGGCTAGAACTCTGTTTATTAGCTATCCCCATATGATCCCACTAGAGCAGACAGTGTGTGTGATAAGTTGCTTCAGTCATGTCTGACTCTGCAATGCTATAGGCTATAGCCTGCCAAACTCCTCTGTTCATGGGGATTCTCCAGGGAAGAATACCGGAGTGGGTTGCCATGCCCTCCACGGGATCTTCCCACCCCAGGGATTATACCCATGTCTCTTATGTCTCCTGCATTGGTAGGTAGGTTCTTTACCACTAGTGCCACTTGGGACTGTAATAGAGTTCAGATCAGTTCAGTTCAGTTGCTCAGTCGTGTCCAACTCTTTGCAACCCCGTGGACCAGCATGTCAAGACCTCCCTGTCCATCACCAACTCCCAGAGCCTACTCAGATTCATGTCCTTTGAGTTGGTGATGCCATCCAACCTTCTCATCCTCTGTTGTCCCCTTCTCCTCCTGCCTTCAGTCTTTCCCAGCATCAGGGTCTTTCCAGTGAGTCGGTTATTCATATCAGGTGGCCAAAGTATTGGAGTTTCAGCTTCAGCATTAGTCCTTCCAATGAATATTCAGGACTGATTTCCTTTAGGATGAACTAGTTGGCTCTTCTTGTAGTCCAAGGGACTCTCAAGAGTCTTCTCCAACACCACAGTTCAAAAGCATCAATTCTTCAGTGCTCAGCTTTCTTTACAGTCCAACTCTCACATTTGTACATGACATGTTGGATGTGTTCGTGTCCAACTCTTTGCGGACCCCATGGATCATCCATGGAATTCTCCAGGCCAGAATACTGGATTGGGTAGCCTCTCCTTTCTCCAGGGGATCTTTCTAACCTAGAGATCAAACCCAGGTCTCCCGCATAGCAGGTGGATTCTTTACCAGCTGTGCCATAAGGGAAGCCCAAGAATACTGGAGGGGGTAGCCTATCCCTTCTCTAGGGGATCTTCCTGTCCCATGAATCAAATTGAGGTCTCTTGCATTGCAGGCAGATTCCTTACCAACTGAGCTATGAGGGAAGCCCTTAGTAAATTCTTATGAGTCCTTTTGAGACAAAACATGGGAATTACAGTAATGTACAGTTGCTGGGGCTTGGCAGGGCTCTTTCTTCTGGTGACCTAGTCTCTTTTTCAGTCATTAGGTTTTAGATTCCAAAACTGGCTTGGAGTGAAAACTGGCTAAGACATTATGAATTTTATCAGTATTTTTACCCTTACTCCCAGTTTCCTGATATTTTTATTATTGAATTTATAGATTGAATAATATAGTACTTTACTTTTGGTTACCTATTATTTCCCTTGGGATGCTATATTCTATTAACCATCACCATAATTCTCTGTGACTTGATTTTCTTGGCCCTTTGACTTGACTCCAATCTTTTTTTAATCAAAGTGGAGTTGATTTACAATGTTGTGTTAGTTTCTGGTATACAGCAAAATGATTCAGTTATATATATTTTTAAAATGTTCTGTTACTTTCTGCTGCTGCTGCTAAATTGCTTCAGTCATGTCCAACTCTGTGTGTCCCCATAGGCGGCAGCCCACCAGGCTCCCCGTCCCTGGGATTCTCCAGGCAAGAACACTGGAGTGGGTTGCCATTTCCTTCTCCAATGCAAGAAAGTGAAAGTGAAGTCACTCAGTGTTAGACTCTTAGCAACCCTATGGACTGTAGCCCACCAGGCTCCACCATCCATGGGATTTCCAGGCAAGAGTACTGGAGTTACTTTCTGGTGTACAGTAAAGTGATTGAAATATATATATATATATATATATTATATGATTATATATATGCATAATGTTTTATATTATTTTCCGTTATGGTTTATTACAGGATATTGAATGTAATTTCCTGTTCGTTAATATATAGTAGTAGGACCTTGTTCACTTATTTTATATATAATAGTATGTATCTGCTAATCCCAAGCTCCTAATTCTCCTCCCCTTTACCCATAAGTTTGTTGTTTATTTCTCTGAGAACTTGACTCCAATCTTAATGCTCTTTACAGCAAACACACTCATCTGCCTACTGATGCTTAAAGACCGTGCTGGGTCTTATGATGCCGCTTCAGTTCTATGATGGTATTTTCCACTCACCTGGCCTAGAGAAGAAAGCAATAGATGAACTTCTCAGTGAGATTCAGACCAGTCTCACCAGCAACTTCATTAAATGTTTCAAACACTGGCCCTCCCATGGAACAGAGGAGTCTAATGGAATTTCTCACCTTCTATAACATGTCCCCTCTAACATACCCATATCTCTAAGACTTTTACCTTTTAGCCCATCACTTGCCATGACAATTCTGACATTTCCACCTCACCTAGATTAGCCATCTAACTGGCATGTTAGTAATGTCATCTTAGCTGTGTGTTCACATCATCTCCCAAAGACCTCACCATGGTGATAAATTCTATACTATTTTCCTGACCCAGGGATCAAACCTGTGTCTCTTCTATTTTCTGAATTGCAGACATTCTTTTCCACTGAGCCATCTGAGAAGCCCAAAGAGTACTAACCAAATTTATTTTCTCCCCTCCCCTTGGTTCAGCACGCTCAGAATCCAGTCTCAAGCATATCCTTCCACCTCATTTTGGTACATGTAGTTCAGATCCAAGTGTTCCTTTGAGGCTTAATCTCTTTTTTCTCCTTAGCAAGGCTAGCACTTCCCTGCCTGGATTGTTGTAAATTTTTGCCTGAATTATTTTCCTGGTGGCCAAAAATTGGAAAGAATGTAGATCTGGAAGACATGTTGCTTTTTAGGAAAGGTGCCTCTGCATTTTGTTTAGACAAAAGGGAATTTCTAATTTTAATAAAGTTAGCTGGACCATTTCTATAAGTTTGGAAGGTTCAGGGGGATCTAGAGATTAAAGATCTATCACCTCAGGTATCTCTATTCCAGGTGTCAGTGCCTTGTTCTTCCCCAGCAAAGACTCTGACCTTGGCCTGGCACGTCTCCTTTGACTGAGAATTTAGCCTTATTTTGGAGCTTGGTATGCTAGCCAGTTCAGTGCTGGGCCTGGCTCTCACCTTTCTCTACCCTTTTGTTCTAGGAGATGAAAGCCTCTTTATACCAAGCAGGCTTTCTGGCTTTGATATTTAGCTTTTAATTGCTTATTAATCACTCTCGTTACATTTTTTCCAGAAGATTGACAGAGCTTAGTGAGAATGACCCAATTCCAGTGTCCTGGGGTTACCGTTTCCCACATATTCCCAAGTGTCTAATGCAGCACCCAAGCTAATGCAGTCTCTTCACAGTATGACATCCCAGTTTGCTGCTGATGAAAATTTTGAAAAATGTATTGCTAACTTGTTCTCAAGGGCTGTCCATGCTCACCTACGACCAAAGATGGACTCCTCATTCCCTACACCAGACAGGGACAGGTGATCCAGTTTCAAAATGCCTGTTAGTGTCTGGTTCTCTGACCAGTACTGTTGTAGCAAAGTTGGTTGACCTGGGAAGCTGGCTCTGAGATCGAGATTAATGTGCAGGAGCAGCTTTATAAGGGGTACATTTGGGATCAACATTTGTGGAGGGAAATTCAGGAAATAAAGTGTGACTAGGCAGTGGGCGGGCTTCTCTGGTTGCTCAGATGGAAAAGAATCTGCCTACAATGCAGGAGACCTGAGTTTGACCCCTGGGTTGGGAAGATCCCCTGGAGGAGGGCATGTTAACATACTCCAGTATTCTTGCCTGGAGAATCTCCATGGACAGAGGAGTCTGGCAGGCAACAGTGTATGGAGTGGCAAAGAGTCAGATATACCTGAGCAACTAAGCACAGCACAGGCAGAAGGAGAAGAGAGACTGGGATGAAGTTCCAACAGAAGCCTAAGCTGACAAAATGGGGAGTTCTGGACATGTAATGGTCCATCAGAGTTGGACCAACTTGGGACAAAGGGGCTTTTTGCTCCCTATTTATACGTCTTTGAATATAATCTTTTCCTGGAAGAAACTATGAAGTTAAATGAAACAATTTTCTTTAACTAAAGGTAATTCTAATGAGAACTGAATTTGAAGACACATTCCAACAGCTAGGGAAAAATCCTTCACTCAAAAATGTGATCTAGATGATGCATCATAGCATCTATTTCATGGTGCAATCCATTATAGCTGAAAGAACATTTTTCAAACTGAGGATGGAAAAAAAATTGTGACAAAATAATGTAAATAGTTTCTATTCTAGTTGTTTTCAAAATGTGACTAGAATAAAATTATTTAGATAAGAAAGACACTCATCTGTTACTTACTGACTTGCTTAAAAATCACCTATTGAGTAAAAATGTCTCATTTTAGACTCTGTTGGAATTCAAATGCAAATAAAAGAGTCCTACTTTCAAGATTATGGAAGGGTATAAATATTAAATACATATGTAAATAAATATATAGGGTAATTTCAGAAATTTAGTAATGAAGATATGTTACCAAGATAATTTAGCACATTTTATTGGGCAGCAGTGCTATGCATATGTTAAGTATTGAGTGGAACAGAAAAAAATACATTCTGTCTGTATCCTCTGCTAAATTAACTAAACATAGAGGTTATTAAACTGATGTGATTCTGATGTCCTGATCCTAAACAAACGGAAATCTAAGCCTGTAAATGCCTCAAAATGCTAGGGATGCATAGAAAAGAATAACATAATGTCATTTGCAGCAATATGGATGGACCTAGAGATTATCCTTCTAAGTTAATTAAGTCAAATGCAAATATCATATGATATCACTTATATGTAGAATACAAAAAATGGTACAAATGAATCTATTTATAAAACAGAAATAGACTTTCAGACATAAAAACAAACCTATTGAGTATGGGTGTGTGCTTAGTTGCTCAGTCGTGTCTGACTCTTTGTGACCCCAAGGACTGTAGCCCACCAGGCTCCTCTGTCCATGCGGATTCTCCAGGCAAGAATACTGGAGTGATTCCCATGCCCTCCTCCAGGGGATTTTTCCAATCCAGGGATTGAACCCAAGTCTCCCACATTACAGGTGGATTCTTTATCACCTGAAGAGAGGGATAAACTAGGATTTGAGGATTAATGGATACACAGTACTATATATAAAATAGATAAACAAAAAGGACCTACTGTATAGCACAGGGAACTATATAATCTTGTAATAACCTATAATGGAAAAGAATCTGAAAAAGAATGTAGTGTGTGTGTGTGTGTGTGTGTGTGTGTGTAACTGAATCAGTTTGCTGTATATCTGAAATATTGTAAATCAACTCTGCTTCATTTTTTTTTTAAGACATAGGATAAATAAAACATGGCTTCTTCTTTTAAAAAACCAAGGACAATCAGTCACAACCAACCAACTAGACTTTAAGTTATAACAAATCAAGTGATTTCCTCTCTTTACTTCCACAATTTCCTGTCTGTTTCCTGTGGTTAGCCTCCTAACCACATCCTGTTTGGTTCTATCCTATTTGAATAGACTTGTGCTCAAATAAATTGGTAAAAATTTTAATATGCTTCAGGTTATTCTGAATACTTCAGTGGATTTACAATCTTACTGGAGAAATCAGAGACAAATACAGACATATCTCAGAGATACTGGGGGTTCAGTTCCAGACCGCCACAATAAGGTGCATATTTCAATAAAGAAAGGAACATTAATATTTTGGATTGCTAATGTTTAAAAATGTTATGTTTACACATAATATTCTATTAAGTGTGTAATATCAGTAGGTCTAAAAATGTACATGCCTTAATTTAAAATGCTTTATTTCTTCAATTAAATAAAAAAGATAGTTGCATCTAAGGGCCTGTGAACTTAAATATAAAATATGCTGTAGTGGGATTAATCTTTTAGGGAAAACAGGGGTGACTGTAAAAATGATTTTTGAACATACCCCCACACAAATACTTTATTACTAAAGCATGCTAACCATCATCTGAGACCTCAGGGAATTGAACTCTTTTTGCTAATGGAGGGTCTTGCCTCAGTGTTGATGGCTGCTTGCTGATCAGGGTGTGGTTGCTGAAGTTTAGCGAGGCTATGGCAATTTCTTAAAATAAGACAACAGTGAAGTTTGCTCTTCCTTTCATTTGAATGCTTAGAAGCCATTGTAGGATTATTATTAATTTTTTGTTGCATAGTTGACTTATTACATCAGTTTTGTATAGAGTGGTAATTTGATATTTATATAGGTTATACTCCATATAAAGTTATTATAAAATATTGACTATATGCCACATGGTATACATTCCATCCTTGTAACTAATGATTTTACACTTAGTGTTTTGTACCTCTTAATCCCCCTCATCTCTTTTATACCTCCCCTCACCCTGCCCCTTTTAGTAACTACTAGTTTGTTTTCTGCATCTGAGTCTGTTTCTATTTTGTTATGTGTTTGCTTTATTTTTAGATTTCCCATATAAATGAAAATATACATTATTTGTCTTTCCCTGACTTATTTCACTAACCATAATACCCTCTAGATCTATCCATGTTGTTGCAAATATTAGCTGGCTTAATTTCAATATTGTGTCTTAGGGAACACGGAGCCCCAAGGAGAGGGAGCGAGATGGAGTAGCAGTCAAAACATACGCAATATTTGCCTATTAAGTTTGCTGCCATATAAGGCAGATTCCTGGTGCCTCGAAATAACTTCAATAGTAGTCTCAAAGATAACTACCCAAATAAAATAATAATGGAAAAGTTTAAAATGTGTAAGAATTATACAAATGTGACACACAGATATGAAGTGAGCAGATGTTGCTAGAAAAATGGAACTGATAGACTTGCTGAATGTAGGGTTGCTACAGACCTTCAGTTTATAAAATATGCAGTTTATCTGCAAAGCTCAGTAAAGTGAAGTACAGTAAAATGAAGAGTGCCCAGAGAAAATCTGCAAACTGCAAATGAGAGCTATTAAGACTCAAATGAACAGACAATAACTGCTGTGCCATGTTTCTGGAAGTGTACTCACAGATTCACCAGAGTAGTTCAATTGCATTGTTTTGTTAAAAATGTAGATTCTGGGGAGCTACCTCAGATTCAAAATTTCTAGAATGGATCCTGCATTCTACTAGCATTGCAAGTCATACTGAGGTACAGTTATGTGTGAGAGGAACTTGTGAAAATGGCAGCTTATAAGAGGTTAAAATCATTGTCAGAATGCAATAAAGACTCTAGGAGCTATGAGTCTTGAGGCAAACCATGAAATGGATGGAATTTAGATCAAGAAAGAGGAGAGAATATTTTAGACAGGTGGAACTGAATCCTAGAGATAAATAAATGAGCAAGAGATATTTAAGATGGATTGAACAAAACAGACAATTATGATGTACAAATTGGAGAACAGTAAGAAATGAAGTTGGGCAGAGAGTTTGCACCAGGTGGTAGAGAACTCTGAATGCCAGACTTGAAGAATTTTTAACTTTATTCTGGAAGTCATGAGGAATATTTGATTTATAAAAAAGAGAGTCTTGGTACAAGCAAAGTTTTGAGAATATCAACCTGGTGTGGTACATGGTATAGCTTGAATTGAAGAGATACTCTCAACAGGATCTCAGTTAAGAGATCATTGAGATAAAGAGGGTATGATGTCAATGGCCTAGATTAGCAAATGAAAAATATAAGAGGTAGATGGATATGAGAAATTACAGAAATACTTCATATGTTTTCGTTCATTCTTATTTTTATGAAAGCTAAGAGTTATTTATTATCCTGAAGGATTCAGATAAACTTAAATAAGATAAATATTTGATATCACTTATCAAATGAGTGATATTTGATAAGTGATAATGTGGGCCTTGTCTGATCACTAACGTGGAGCTGATGCTCACTGAGTGCCAGCTCTAATACTGATTATTATTCACATGTGGCACAAACTTGTGCTATCAGGAAAGGATCATAATTGACTAGAGTCAGAAGTGCTGGGCTCAAATGCTGGCAAGGTCTAGCCTTTTGCTGACCCATCTAGGATGTGCAGAGAATTAGTTACACAAGAGAGCTTTAAGGACCTCTAAAGTTCTGAAAGTCTATGATTTTAAGAAATTATAACTTAATAGATCTTGTAATAGATACCCTATAAAATAATATGTATCATATATTATGAAAATAGTAGCAATTTCTTGAATCTCTTCTAGACAGGCATAATCTCCTTCTAACATAAAGGTTTTTTTTTTTTCTTAAATTCCTTTATTTGAGCTATTTTCAGGGTACAATATAACGTGAGTGAAGGAAAGAATTTTATTTAAAATTACATAAGAACCAAGTTTTAGTGTTTCATGAAAGAAAATAAACAGTGTGGTAGATCAAAGATTAGAACTAGGCATCTTTCATTTACTTATACTTGCAGAAATCATTTTACAAATCTTGTTTCCAAGAAAAAAGACATAGAAGCATAAAGGAATTTACAGATGAACTTGCAAGGCTGAGAAATTGTTGGACACTCAGCTTTGCATGTTGAGTTTAAGAACCAAAAATATGATTGTGAACTGTCTTTTATATTACCCATGAAGAAAATTATAAACTGATTTGGACCAGACTCACTCTATTGAAAACTGTATACTGCAAAGACAGATACCAGTACTTTTAAGTTTGGAAAACAAATTACTTTCTTGAGTTTAAAACTGTTGGTTTAAAACAAAAGCAACTTGTTTTCCACAATATAATCTCTCTAGGGGGGGAAAAAAAGAATGGGAGGTGGAATGTGTGTCTTGAAATTTAGGTAAGCATTTCTAGGAAAGTCATTTTTTAAATTAATATTAGTAGGCAATATGTAAATAAACAGCAGCTTTAAAATAAATTAAATTTTTAAATGGCACTCAGTAATTAGAAAGTTTTTGTCAATAAGAACTTATTTTAAAATAAATTTGTTTTTGACTAAAAATACTCTTCCTGATACATAATTAATAGATTGAAATTGTGGTTTAGATTTTCTGTTAATTATTTTTTGGAAATATTCACCCTAGGAATAATTTGAATAGCCAATTTCTCAAGTATATTAAAAAGAGTTTCAATTACCCAAAATGTATTTATATTTGTTTCTAAGGTTTACATTTAGTGAGTTTATATATACCTATATAGTGAGTCCTGTGTGTTGAACATTGAATATTTGAATTAACTACCTGGAATTTTAAAAAGAAATTGATTAGCCCTGACATTATGCTCCAGGCAAATGATATAAGCCCAAATAGAATAAAACATGTGCATAAAGCTTTTTAAATTTATGTATTATTTTCATAATGACATTTATCTTGTTTTCAAATCAGTTTTAAGAGTTTTAGAATAAATGTTCTTTTTCTGTTTTATTCTCAACAATATAATGTTTAGATGTAGTCAGTATAAATATGGAAAAGCATGTGAGATATGTAATTTCATCACGAGCTTTGTCTTTGGAATCACACTAACAGAACTCTTTGGCACAGAAGGAGCTGAGGGAGGTAGGTGTGAGGTCTGCTATATAGTCACTGTTGGGCCATGACTGGGAGGCAGCATTAGTGTTGAGAAGTACAAACAGATCACAGCGCCACTGCAAGTGGACTCAGAAGAACCATCCAGAAATAGGGAGGCTTAAATAGATTTAGGCAAGAAGTCCTTCAGTTGTCCTTGGGGAATCTTAAAGATATCATAAGGGCCCTGTGGCTGGGAGACTTAGATTTTTCAGACCTTGAAAAACACTTGAAGATTCTCTTCCCTCCAGACCCACTTAAGAAGAATCAGTGCCCAAAACAATTTTGGGAGGAAAAAAAAGAGAGAAGAAAAAATACCCCAAGAGGGATTTTAATAACTTGTTGTGCAGGTTTTGAATTTGGAAGGCACATGTCAGAACTAAATATTCCCATTAACCCCATAACTAGTAAAAGCAATTTCTAAAAGAATACTGCAAGATGTCAGAGGATTTGTAGACTGATTTCACATTTTCAGACCTTGCTTATTTTTTTCAGCAATATTTATTCCCAAATGAATATTTGACAAGGTAGGAAGCTGAAAGCTGTCTTCATTCTGTATTTTTCTTTTTCAATCCAAGCCAAGAAACTATGGAAGACTGGCAAAGTGACAGTAAAGAAAGAGCTGGAAATCCAGGTCAGACATAAATGCATGATGATAAATAACTGAACATGTTTCAATTATAGTATTCTGAGCAGGTGATAAATATTGCTGAATTATCAACCTACTTTTTCTGAAGCCTTAATTTCTTTCAATTTGAGAGCCTCATTTTATACTGCACTATGAATTGAGTTTTATTTCATTAATATTGACTTAATTAGAGAAATAAGCCCATTGACAGGTGAGATGAATAGAAAAAATTCACAGCCACTAATTAACATTTTGGTTACTTCTTTCTTTCCTTCTCAGGATATTCACTGTACACTGAATTGCACAATTCTTGAATGTATTTTGTTGAATTTTATCCACAGTTAATTCAAAAGTTCTCCCAGTTTAGGGAACAGATACTGTATAAATATGCGCAGTCTATATAATATAGACCCTTGAGGCTGACTAGCAGATCGTTTTCAAATTTAGGGAGTTGGAGCTAGGATTTATGTTCTAATGGCTGAGGAATGCAGGACAAAACATATTTTATGTGTAGATACAAAATCCATTTGTTTCACCTCCTTTTACTGATGGGGAAACAAAACAAAACAAAACAAAACAGAGTATGTTGCACATAAGACCATAGTCAAAAATTACCGCCCTTAACGAAACTGAGTATTAACTAAGTTGGCTGCTTCCTAGCTAGCCCCTAACTCCTCTGACACCAACCAACCTCCGGAAATCTATAAAGCAGGGAAAGGGTGCATCTGTGTAACACAGATGGGAAAACAAGTTGAAATACACTGCCAGCTGATGGTAGTCTGGCAGGGATGCCTTTTCATAGGCAGTGTCTCATGCTTATCTATTTCTTGGTCTTTTTGAATTCTATATTCAAATATTAAACTCATTTGAGTGACTGTTAGGAGACAACAAAAAGGGACAGGAAGTCAACTCCTCAAATTGTAGAACTCTCCAAATCTTTTAAGAAAAATTTACATTATCAATTTTGAGGATTTTGTTTTTGGTAAAACTCTTTTGATTAGGGATCATGTCTTATACTTAATTCATTGCTCACGTTAATCTCATAAGTATCCTAATAAAAGAAAGGAGGTATAAAGCAGATCTTGGGTAGAATTTTGAAGGAGTCAAGTTTACATGAAGGATTTTCTTCCTTATCAGTATCTTTCCTAGATCGTTTGAAACATAATCCCCACATTCTATTTGCTGAATCCCTGGAGATCCACATGAGCCAACAATCTAAGTTTTTTTTTTTTTTTAATTAAATTTATTTATTTTTTAAATTACAATACTGTATTTGTTTTGCCATACATTGACACGAATCAGCCATAGGTGAACACAATCTCCCAATGCCGAATCCCCTCCCACCTCCCACTCCCCCTCCTCTACTTGAATCATCCTGTGCATCAGCCCCATGCCTCCTGCATCCTACATTGAACATAGATTAGCGTTTCGTTTCTTACAGGAAAATATACATGTTTCATTGCCATTCTCCCATACCATCCCACCCTTTCCCTCTCCCTCAGAGTCCAAAAGTCCACTCTATACCTCTGTGTCTCTTGTTGTCTCACATATAGGGTCATCATTACTGTCTTCTAAATTCCATATATATGTGTCAGTATACTGTATTGGTGTTTTTCTTTCTGGCTTACTTCATTCTGTATAATCGGTTCCAATTCCATCCATCTCATTAGAACTGAGTCAAATTTATTCTTTTTAAGGGCTGAGTAGTATTCCATAGTGTATATGAACCACAGCTTTCTTATCCATTCATCTGCTGATGGACATCTAGGTTGCTTCCATGACCTGGCTATCTAAGTTTAACCCTTCATAACATCCTCTTTTCTTTCTTCCACCCAACCTCTTTATAATGGGCCAATGCCTTTTAACTTAGATCCCCATTAGAATATAGTTTCCAGAAAAGCCAGGAATTTATTTGTCTTGCTTACAATTTTATCTTCATCTTGGTATCTGTAAGTAAATCAATACATTTTATGTCAATGATGATTCATGCATTACAACTCTTTTGAGCTAGTCATTAGAATAAACACTTCTGATTTAGCAACATCTCAAATTTGATCATAAAAGCAATTTCATTTCTTTAAAGTGTTAAAGAAACTGTTACATGACACATGTTAGAGTAAGGGAGATTTTATTGAAGATGGCATTATGACAATAAGTATAAAGACCACTACAAGAGGGATTTGCACTTGGGGAGAGAGATTGGGTTCAACTCTAAATGCAACAAGAAAAATGGGAATTTATAGCCAAAGAGCAAGGCAGGGGTCAGTGGATGAAAAATTACTAAGATGAATCATAAAGGATAAGGAGAGATTCTAGCTAAACTGACCTAACAGGATTCTTGCTGGAGGTAGAAAAAAACAATGAAATGCCATTTCATATAACTATATTCAGCATTGTACTAAGTAAATTTCTGATCTTACCATCACCATACTTGTTCACTTGATTGTCCAATATACGGTAATCAGAATGCACATAATGAGGCCAGCTGCATTTGTGTGTATTTGTGAGCGTGTGGGCTGCTGTATGATATTGCAACAACAACTTGGCCAAGCCTGAACACAGAGAAACTGGCTGTTTCCTCTATCTGTTTTGTCATCTCACCTGTAGCAGAGAAGGTTTGCAAAATCATGTCAGAATAACAGAGCCCAGAGTGATGAATGCATGAAACAAATTGGTCCTGCAACTATAATTGAAATTGAAACTGCTAACTAGTCTTAGGATTACAATTACAAACTAGACATTTCTGGTCTCTCTCTCTCTCTTTTTTTTTAAACTGAATGGTATTTAGAAGGCCAACATTAATATACATTAAGAACAAAAGCCATTTAGTAACCCTCTCACCACCTTGTCACTTTACAAATTAAATCTGGACTTCTTTTTTTTTTTTTTTTTTTGCTTTTCATCTTAAAGTATTTACAAACAGGTCTTTGCAATCCGGGCTTCCCTGGTGGCTTGGAGAGTAAAGAATCTGCCTGTAATGAAGGAGACCTGCGTTCCAATCATGGGTCAGGAAGATCCCCTGGAGAAAGGAATGGCTACCCTCTTCAGTAATCTTGCCTGGAGATTTCCATCAACAGAGGAGCCTGATGGGTTACAGGTCATGGGGTCACAAAGAGTCAGATGTGATTGAGTGGCTAACACTTTCAGTTTCACTACTTTACAATTCATTACGTTCCCCATTTTCACTGAGGCAGTGGAGTGCCTCAGTGGTAAGTATGATCACTTGCCTCCATGAGGCCTAGTTCTTCTCATTTGTAAAAGACATTCTTTCAAATTAAAAAATAGCTAAGGACACAGACTTATGCTGAGATGGAATAGATATTTAAGGTATTAAGGGAAATAATGTCAACTCTTATGCTAAAGATGAACTGATTATTCCTGGAGAGGTTTGATATACCTTTACCTACATGAGCTCTTATAGCAGTTTTGGGGTTACTTCTTAGCAAAGAAGTTAAAAATAATATTTTTGCATTGACCAGTGATTTTTATATCATGAATGTGAAGTCATTTTAGAAACTTAGTGGGAAGTTATGACCAGGAAAGCAAGTTTTAAATGGTTTTTAAGAAAGGCATTATATCTTACTGTCTCAATAAGCAAATTGAAAGCATAAAATTTTCCAGTTCTGTTTTGGGTAGTAAGAGTCAAAAAGAAGAAATGCAGAAATTGTGTCAATTAATACAGGACTCAGTTATACTAGTCAGAAGGAATTAAAAAGGAAGGATATAACTGGTATTGAATTTAACAGTATACCCAATGAGAAATTAACAGACTTGTTTTCACCAAAGCAATCATGGAGTTTTGAACAATTAAAACCATACATTCATTCAACTCAAAATGACTTGTTGGAATCTTCTAAATGCCTAGTCCTATTTTGGGTGCTAGGGATAGGAAAGTGAACAGATAAAAAACATATCTACCCTCATAAAAATTACATCCTGGTTGGGTGAGAGAACAATAAATGAGCAAATAAATGATACAAGATCTTTCAGAGAAAGACATGATTTGAAAGAAATATACTACAGGGATGTAGTAGAGAATAACTGTGATATTGGTGAGATGGTTTCATTATGGAGGTAACATTTTCTGAGATCCAAGTAATGGGAATAAATCAGTGTGTAAGGAAATGAATGGGCCTGAAAGATGTTCACGGCCCAGTCCTCAAAATCTGTGACTATGTTAGTAGTACATAGTAAAACAGACTTTGCAGATGTGATTAAATTGAAGGACTCTGAAATGGGGAGATTATCCTGGATGGGCTCAGTCTAATCAATGAGTCCTAAAAAGAGAGGATGAAGGCAGAAGAGTGGGTCAGAGAGATGAGACAATGAGTCAACTTGCTATTGCTGATGATGCAGATGGAGGAAGTGGGTCAGGAGCAAGCAATGCAGCAGCCCCTAAAAGTTGAGAGTAGCCCTCAGCTCACAGACTGCAAGAAAATGGGAAACTTGGTTATAGAACTCTAAGGAACTAAATTTTGTCAACAACCCAGAGGACCAGGAAACAGATTTCCCCCGGAGCCTCCAGAAAGAAATGCAGAAATAAAACCCAAAGGCTTTATCTGCTCTAGTAGAGAGCTTAGGTTTGTTCTAAATGAAGTTCAAACACACCATGATCTGCGGTCTGTGGCCCGCCAGGCTCCTCCATGGACCAACACATGGTGAGAACACTGGGGTGGGTACCCATTCCTTTCCCCAGGGTATCTTCCCAATCCAGATCTCCTGCACTGCAGTCAGATTTTTTTTTTACCATCTGAGCCACCAGGGAAGTCCTCAAAAACACCAGAAGTCTTTAGATCAGAGTATGGCATAATTTATTATTTAAAAAAGTATTAGTCTAACTGGCAGGTGGTAAGTAGGTTGTAGGAAGCAAGAGTGGAAGTGCCAAGGGCTACTAGGAAATATCAGAGTCATCTATGTAAGATGATAAGATGATGGTGCATGGGGAATAGCAATAAATAAAGCATAGATGGATCTAGGATCTAATTGGAGATGGAGTCAGCAGCATGAATTCGTGGTTTGGTGCAGGAAGTCAGTGAAGTGAAAGCAATCAAGAATGACTCATGGTTTTGCTTTAAGCAATTGGCTGGATGGCAGAGGTTTTGTTTTGTTTTTATTAACTTGGAGGAAACTGGAGAAGAAAACATAGTCCCTTTTGACTAGTGATGATAATCAATCAGGAAGATGGACTCTCAGAGATTGACCAAACTAGTCTGGGGATGTTTGGATTTCATATTTATTACTCAAGGGATGTGGGAGTCTCCCTTATCACTTTCTTCAGCATCTTGGTGAAACTTTAGAATATTTATTCAAGTGTGGGCTCCACAAAACTCAACTCAATCCCTTTAGGCATCACTGACAATAGGGCAACCCAAGCCCATATGCTGTGGGTTTATCTTACTTTACCTCCAGCAGCTGTGGCATGTATCTTACTGAGGGATATGATATACTAGTAGATTTCTTTTGTGATCTGGCAAGACAAATTTTGAAAGTACTTGTTAACTATGCTCTCAAAAGGGAACTACAAAGTGTAATTAGAATAATAATTATAATTTATTGAGATCCTATTCTGTGCCAAGCACTGAACTTAGTGATTTACACCTGTTTGGGGGTTTATTTTGAGATATATCCTACTTATCAATTTACTATGTGCAACACCAATGTTCAGGGGAGTTAAATAACTTGAGGTCACAGAATGAGCAAGAGTGGAGTTGTGAGCAAATACAAGCTTGCAATTCTTCATGAAATTCTATTTTGTGTAATACATATTTATTTATTTACACTCACATACATACACATACACACAACCTTGATTAAGAATCATAGCAACCCTATAAGGAAAGCATTATAATTCCCTTTTTTCCAATAGAGAACTTGAAGATTAGAAGGCTTAATACATTTTTCTAAGCTCACAGAGCTCCCATTTGGAGCTTCCAGGATTTATTATAATTCTACATCTCAATCCCACTTTGTTTCTTGGGTTTATTTCTCCAATATGAAAAGCAGAAAATAGAGGACATTTATTAAATGATTCAATATTAACATATGCAGTTGCTCTTCTAAGAATTTAAACAGTCTTTTAAAAATATCAAATTACTGAGACTTCTGCTTCTCATCATGATAGAGGAGTAGGTACCTGACTTATCTTCCTGCCTCCATCAGTACAAAACTGGCAAAAATGGAAGAACCTACAATACCTGTTTGAGGCATTGAATATCAGGCAGTGCAGTTCCGTGATCCTTCAGAGAGGAGAAATGCGCCAAACAAGAACCAAGTTCTTCTAGATTTCTGCCTGGGAGAATTTTCTGGACACAGAACATGAGTCCAAGGAGAGAATAGAAGTACTGGTAAGTTGAGAAGTCAGAGATCTGAGTTGGGACTCACTGAAGTGTCTAGAATTTGTGCAACAGGGCAATTGAGAGAAGGAAGCAAGGCAAGGAGGCATGCAGAAACATGCTTGCGGTTTTCCTCTGGTCCTAGGTGCATGAGCAGGACAAAATTCACTGAGGCTTAACAGAGCAGATGTGGGGCAACTGAAACTTGAGCATCACTGTCAGAGATAACACACAGCCAAAGTTGCTGAAATGCTGGCTCATCCAAAGTGGAGAAATGTCACAAAGTACACTGGGCATTCAAATAAGACCCTAGAAAGAATAGACTTTAGGATTAAGGATCCTACCCTAGAGTAAAATAATACCTTACAACTGAGGACAAAACAGAAATATCCCCTTCCCCTCGCCTCCCCCAAAAAAGGAAAACAGTTTCAAGAGCATCTCCAATAACTTATCTATGTGTTAGAACAACAACAAAAAAAATCTTTTTCTAGGAAGAATACAGCATTGAATGCCTATTATCATCCATTATCTCCAGTAATAAATTTAAAAAAATTACTAGACTTGTGAAAAAGCAAAGTGAAAGTGAAAGTGAAGTCGCTCAGTCGTGTCCAACTCTTTGTAACCCCATAGACGGTAGCCTACCAGGCTCCTCCCTCCATAGGATTCTCCAGGCAAGAGAACTGGAGTGGGTTATCATTTTCCTTCTCCAGGGGATCTTCCCAACCCAGGGATCGAACCCAGGTCTTCTGTATTCCAGGCAGACGCTTTAACCTCTGAGCCACCAGGGACTCCAAAAAGCAAAATAATGTAATAAATAATTTTAAAAGATTATAGACATATATCCTGGGCATATATCTATAAAAGATGAAAGCTCCAATTCAAAAACATAAGTGTACCCTCTGTTCACAGCAGCACTATTTACGATAGCCAAGACAGGGTAACAAGCTAAATGTCCATTGAAAGATGAATGGATAAAGTAGATGTGGTATATGTATACAACAGAATATCACTCAGCCATAAAAAGAATAAAATAATGGACTTAGAGATCATCATACTAAGTGAAATAACTCAGACAGAAAAATACAAATATCATATGATGTCACTTCTATATGACCTCTAAAAAGTTGATACAAAGGAACGTATTCACAAAACAGAAATAGACTCACAAACATAAAAAATAAACTTATGTTATCAAAAGAGAAGGGAGGATAATAGATTTGGGGAATTAGAAGATATCACTTATATTATTTTTTAAGAAAATGTTATAGTTAAAACCTACAATATTGCAAAAGAAGAATTTAGTGGGTATACTAATGAAAAAATCAGGTACCGCAAAACAAAAAACTATGATCATTGAACTTGAAGACGAATCATGGGAGTTGTTTAAAATGAAAACACAGAGAAAGATAATTTCAACCTCTGGAACGACTTCTGTGGAACTCCATGGACTCACGTTCTATCTAAATAATAGGTGAAAAATATATTTTAAAAATGTTTAAGGTCTCTGGAAATTATCCTAAGGGTACACCGAAAATTAAGCTACATTTTTTAAAGGAAATCTACTAAATTTGTGAATAATCGTCAGAGTCCTTGGAACTTGAACTTCAACCTGCTCCCTATCCATGTCAGTGTGCCAGAAGCTCTGCTGTGTGTCAATGTGGCCAAGAAGATGCGAACAAGTCATTTCTGTCTCCTCCCAGTTCCCAGTCAAGGGATATGGTATCTTTTCAGGAAAAGAAGCATGTCTCCAGCACTTATTACACCCCACTGCACCTTGAGTTTCAAAGGCTAACTTCCTGGTGTATGTAACCAAGAGGTTGGTGATTATTTTTACCACCTATCTCAGAGGATGGATGCCAGATGGGGAATACTGGTGCCCTAATTACCCTTACCCCACTTTCTCCATAGCTCAGTTTTTAAAGAATCTGCCTGCAATGCAGGAGACCCCAGGTCGATTCTTGGTTCAGGAAGATCTGCTGGAGAAGGGAAAGGCTACCCACTCCAGTATTCTGGCCTAGAGAATTCCAGGCACTGTATAGTCCATGGGGTTGCAAAGAGTTGGACACGGACTGAGCAACTTTCACTTTCTCATAGGTGGCTCAGTGGTATGGAATCCGTTTTCGCTGATGCAGGAGACACGGGAAACACGTGTTCAATTCCTAGGTCAGCAAGATTCCCTGGAGAAGGAAATGGCAACCCACCCCAGTATTCTTGCCTGGGAAATCCCATGGACAAAGGGCTACAGCCCATGGGGTCGCAAAGTGTCAGACACAACTGAGCGACTAGCACTGTCACTTGTTTGCTTTCTTATAGGTCAGAGGTTTCCTGTTGAAAAAGGCAAGCCAAGAAGAGTAGAGACTATTACCCTCACTCAGTATAGTGCTTATGAACTAAGAGAAGCAGAATACTGCACCCACAGCCACTGCAGAGATTTTGCCTTAGGCGAGAGGCAGGCCATAAGAACAGAGTGATCCAAAGTTCTCCCCAAAGAAATCTACTTTATTTGAAACAGAGTGTGGAAAAGTTCAGGCCTAAAGGCATGCTTAAAAATAATGAAGATTTTGGTGGTAAGCAATTAAGAAGAGGCTAGTAACTCCATAAGAGCTAAACTGTCAGCTGGCTAGTTTACCAGAGAGAATCTGGAAAAGAAGACAGTAAAGAAGAGCCCTCCTAGAGTGAGGGGAAATAAAGCCTCATTGACTGGCCTTAAAAACTACCCTTGCAAAGGGACCTGGGGTTTAATTCGACCAGACTGTGGAGCAGTTTGTGTTCCAGGGCATTATTGAAAACAATAGGACAATCAGTTGGAAATTAGTGGAGCCTAATGACTGGTATGATGCCAAGAGAAACATCAGAGATAGACAACTATCATCCTGCTGGACACTGTCATATCAGGATGACTGCAAAATCAAAATGTATATTTCTTCTTCTGTATTCTCTTAACTAATTTTAAAAGCAATTGTGTAAAACCGAATATATAGCAATTGAATTTTTGACCCATAAAATATAGAAATGAAATTCATTTGATTATACATGAGTGAAACAGAAGATGGGCACAAAGCTTCTATTTCCCTAATATGAAAACACATTCTTGGTGGACCAGTATTACCATTCTGAGGCCAGTATTATTCTAACTTCAAAACTAGATGAAGATATTACGAGGGGGAAAAAAAACATAGGCCAATATCTTTTATGAATAGAAATATAAAAATCCTCAAAAACATAAGAATACTAGCAAATTGAAACTGCTGCTGCTACTAGCAATATACAAAAAGAAGGAATCTTACACCTTGGCTAAGTCACATCCCAGTGGTGCAAAACTGGTTGAATATGTGAAAGCCAATTAATGCAATACACTACATCAATAGAATAAAAAACAAAAAACAAGATTACATCAATAGGGGCAGAAAAACATTTTGACAAAGTTCAAAAGCTCTTCATGATATGAAAAAAAAAACCTGCAGTTAACTAGGAAAAGAAGAGGGATTTTTAACTTGAGCAATATGATAGAAAACATATTCACAATAATTATATTAAATGTAAATGAACCATGCCCTCTAAATAAAAGGTAGAGATTATCAGACTATGGGAGAAAGAAAGGATAAAACTATTTATAATCTTGAAGAGATGTGTTTGAAATATAAAACCATAGATAAATTGAAATAAATTATGAAAGACCTACATTTGGAAAAATGTTCGCTGAATATCAACTGAGTCATTTAAAAATTATCAAAATTTCAGAGTTGTCAAATTTTCTATGAATGTGTTTTTTAAATTTATTTCTAAAACTAAGGTAAATTTTCTTCCTTTCATAGATGAACTTTGCCACAGTGTAAGAGCATTATGATGGCCATACCATAAAATATTTCAAATTACCTTGATATTTGAAAAATGTATTACTTTTCCTGTGTTATCACCCATCTTTCACCAGATAGATGCCATTCACAATAGAATGAACTGTACAGTCATATACAGCCCACAGAAATGTCAGTTTTACTTTAGGGTGGTTGAATTAAATATGGACATATGGTAACATTTTCTCCTTTAATTATGATTTTAATGTATGCTTCTATGGCCACATTATTTAATAATTAGTGAAAGTTATAGATGGGAAACAGTGTCAGGCTTTATTTTGGGGGCTCCAAAATTACTGCAGGTGGTGATTGCAGCCATGAAATTAAAAGACGCTTACTCCTTGGAAGAAAAGTTGTGACCAACCTAGATAGCATATTCAAAAGCAGAGACATTGCTTTGCCATCAAAGGTCCGTCTAGTCAAGGCCATGGTTTTTCCAGTGGTCATGTATGGATGTGAGAGTTGGACTGTGAAGAAAGCTGAGTGCCGAAGAATTCATGCTTTTGAATTGTGGTGTTGGAAAAGATTCGAGAGTCCCTTGGACTGCAAGGAGATCCAACCAGTCCATTCTGAAGGAGATCAGCCTTGGGATTTCTTTTGAAGGAATGATGCTGAAGCTGAAACTCCAGTACTTTGGCCACCTCATGCGAAGAGTTGACTCATTGGGAAAGACTTTGATGCTGGGAGGGATTGGGGGCAGGAGGAGAAGGGGACGACCGAGGATGAGATGGCTGGATGGCATCACTGACTCGATGGACGTGAGTTTGAGTGAACTCTGGAGTTGGTAATGGACAGGGAGGCCTGGCGTGCTGCGATTCATGGGGTCATAGAGTTGGACAGGACTGAGCGACTGAACTGAACTGATACACTTTTTAGTAAAAATAAATATACATACTTAAAGATGTACACATAAACATACATGGGACTCTCTTATAATTTCAGATTGAGGAGCCAAACACTGAAGTCCATCTTTGAACTCTGGCTTAAGAATCTGCCTTGAAGTTAACATCACATAGACATGAAAGTGCTGCTGTGTGGGGACTGAATATCTCTTTGTGCAAGTTCATAACTGAAGACAAGTGCTCTCCTGTAGAAATTATACAGAATTGCTTACTCTTAAAGGAAGATTTGGTTTTCTGTTAAAATAGCATTTTTATCTTTACAGAGAAGGATTTTGAGAGATTACAAAGAATTTTTTTTTAATTCCTTCAAATAGAAATGAAAAGGAAATCGTAGTTTTTCACTGCAGTCCACATATGCGTATATGTGTCTGTGTGCCAATGGTGATGCCACACTGGTTGTGCTGGGGGTAAATGTGGAACAAAACTAAAAATATTTTCTGTCACGTGGAGTTTGACATGTAATGAGAGATAGATATGAATACAAACTCATTAAAATGACTGGATTGAAGGAGTTACTCAGTGGCACTTAGAGGAGAGCTTAAACAAGATTTGACCTAATTTAAGAAGGCAGGGAATTCTTTCTTTTAAAAAGAAATGTAAATTGAGCTGAGATATGGCAACCCACTCCAGTATTCTTGCCTGGGAAATCCCATGGACAGAGGACCCTGGTGGGCTACAGTCCATGGGGTCTCAAAAAGTCATACATGAGTGAGCAACTTGACAACACAGGTAAAGAAGAGAGGGAACATTTTTGTAGAAACAAATTTTTGTATGAATACTCCAGGGCTTGAAGGATTGTGAAATTGAAATCTTTTACATAATATGCATACTCCTTTCTATATATACAGACAATAAAGAATCTTCTTGCGATGCAGGAGACCAGGGTTTGATACCTGAGTCAGGTATCTTCTGGAAAAGGGAGTGGCAATCCACTCCAGTATTCTCGCCTGGATAATTCCATGGACAGAGAAGCCTGGCGGGCTACAGTCCATGCGGTCACAAACAGTCGGACACGACTGAGGGACTAACACACACATATGTGTACAGAAATGTCAGAGGCAAGTAATAACCCTTGTGTTAGTATTGTGTCTGGAGGTTTGCATTGAGTGGTCTGTAGCTTGCTCAGAGTAGTCTTGCTTATTGTTGTAATATGTTGCTAATAATGTCCCTTTCATTCTCAGAAGTGTCCATCTTTAGATAATGAATGGAATAGGCATTTACATCTCTTCTGAGTTTCTGAGGCCTTCTATAAGTCTGAATATTTGATCTTTAAGGCTCTTTTTAGCTATGAGTACTGTTGCGATGGACTTCCCTGTAGCTCAGGTGGTAAAGAATCTGCCTGCGAACCAGGGTTTGATCCTTGAGTTGGGAAGATTCTCTGGAGAATGGATTGGCAATCCACTTCAGTATTCTTGCCTGGAGAACTCCATGGACAGAGAATCCTGGCGGGCCACAGTCCATGGGGTTGTAAAGTGTCGAACATGACTGAGTGACTAACGCACACACTATTGTAATAATTTTGATAGCCATGAATTTCTGGCTATTTCTGTTTCCTTATAATTTCAAAATTAGTTTTCTCTTTGGTACACTGTATCTGTACTCATTGCAATAATATTAATTGGCAATGATGCTACTGTTTAGTAAAATTATTCTGTATACTTCTGTATGTGTTCATAGATGCATTTCTGCTTGTGTCATTGTACGTATAGCCTATTAATTGGCACTGCCTATATCTTCTGAATATCCCTATATGAACAACCTGGCCTTTGATGATTGATTGATTTGTAGTATCCTCAATTTTTTTTCACCTATTTATACTAACGTGGAAAATTACATGGTAACCTTATGTGTTTTCTCACTGCCACCTGGTGGCAAGTGTATAGAAAAGCCAGCAAAACAAAGATGGATGACCCACCAGATGGAAAGTCATTTCCCATAGCATAAAAATCACGTCATGTTCTCGAACATTCTTTTCAGACTTCTAGTAGAAGCATTTCTGTATCTGGGGTTTGATTCTTTCAATGAAATATACACATAATCCTAAGAAACAATAAGGAATGAAATAATATATAATTATTGAAAAAAATGAATATACTAACATATTAAACAATCTACTTTAATTACTAACATGTAACTTCAAAGTGCTTTCTTTGAGTAACTTTTAAATTTCAAGGATAAGCTTTGTTGAAAATTCTCAAATTTGTGTGACTTCATTCTTTGTAAATAAAGGAAATTAAGTATCCTGATTTTTTAAAATATACAATAATAAATAAATTTTTGAAATTAAGAAAATATAGCTCCTGTCTTCCCTTTGTGGCCTAAGTCTTTTCTAAACTAAAATCTTCATAACTTAAATCACGATTTTTTAGCTTTAGTGTCTAGTCTTCATTACTAGCTACTCTAATTTTATTCTTTAATGTCTAGAAATTTCGTTATATCCTTTGAAAGAATATGTATTTAAAAATAATAATACTGAATATCACTTTGACTCTTATTGCTCAAAGTTTTCTAATAGGTTTTGCTTTTAATGAATGAATTTCATGGATTATCAGGGTTGACTTCTATGGTCAACTCTTTCTATCTGAGGAGCTTTTCAGTTCAGGATTCAACATTTGTCTAAATTATTTTGTATGTGCCTGCTGTAGCCCGCCAGGCTCCTCTGTCCATGGGGATTCTCCAGGCAAGAATACTGCAGCTGGTTGCCATGCCCTCCTCCAGAAGAACTTCCCAATCCAGGGATCGAACCCAGGTGGATTCTTTACCATCTGAGCCACCAAGGAAGCCCCATGCAGCATAGATATTTTATTTAAGTTATTCATATGTACTATGATTATTTCTATATTTGAGTTTTTGAATCCACATGCTGTATACATTTATTATCAAATTAGTGCATCATTTTTATAGGTTTATCAAAATATAATTGACATATAACACTGTGTAAGTTTAAGGTATATAATGATTTGATGTAAATCATTGCAAAATGCTTACTACAGTAAGGTTCAGTACAGTTCAGTTCAGTCGCTCAGTCGAGTCTGACTCTTTGCGACCCCACGGACTGCAGCATGCCAGGCTTCCTTGTCCATCACCAGCCCCCAGACCTTGCTCAGACTCACATCCGTTGAGTCAGAGATGATATCCAGCCATCTCATCCTCTGTCATCCCCTTCTCTCTCCTTCACTTGTTCCCAGCATCGGCGTCTTTTACAACGAGTCAGTTTTTCACATCAGGTGGCCAAAGTATTGGGGTTTCAGCTTCAGCATCAGTCCTTCCAATGAATATTCAGAACTGATTTCCTTTAGGATGGACTGGTTGGATCCCCTTGTAGTCCAAGAGTCTCTCTCAAGAGTCTTATCTAACACCACAATTCAAAAGCATCATCATCATCATCATCATCAATTATTTGGTGTTCAGTTTTCTTTATAGTCCAGCTCTCATGTACATGACTACTGGAAAAACCATAACTTTGACTGGACAGACCTTTGTCAGCAAAGTAATGTCTCTGCTTTTTAATATGCTGTCTCTGTTGGTCATAGCTTTTCTTACAAGGAGCAAGTGTCTTTAATTTCATGGCTTCAGTCACCATCCGCAGTGATTCTGGAGCCCAAGAAAATAAAGTCTGATGTTGTTTCAATTGTTCCAGCAATAAAGTTAGTTAGCACATTCTTCGCCTCACATAATTACCATTTTGTTATTGCCATTACAGTAAGAACTTTAAGACTCTACCCTTATGGTAACTCTCCTGCTTTTACCAGTTTTCTTTACATATTTTATTGCATCTGGTTCTCAAATCACTCATGGGAGAGAAAGATGGGGGAAACAGAACTGATTAACCTTATCTCATAAATAAGAAATAGAAACACAAACTGGACACTTGGGGAATTATTGAAACTAAGAATTCTAGTTCCAAAACCAGACTTTGTTTCAACACAACACAACAAATGATGGGAGCAATTCTTCCCTGCTTGGTAAATGTCCACTGAAATCTAACATGGCTAAGGAAAGTTAGCAAGCTCCTGAAGACACCCAAAGGAGGTATGAAAGAGGGAAAGAACATTGTATTGGATTTTGCCAGGTGTACGGCATGGCCTCTGCTGAAAAATTAGAACTATAACACATTCCTCTGTTTCATAAGAGGATTAGTCTTAATTTATGCAAAGCTCCTAGCACCATGCTGGTCAGATAGTAGTTATTACAAACAGCTATTATTAAGAAGAAAACATGAAGCTCACAAGATTCTTACGGATCATCAGACCTGTGCAGCAGGCAGTTCCTCTAAGATAAATGGAGTTGACCATGGATTACCTAACATTATACTGCCAGGTATTACTCCTGAGTTTCAAAGCTACTTTATCTTCTATTTGGTGCCTAGCAATGACATTATTGCTGTGACATTAACACTAATTGGAAACAATATGTGTTACTAATGTTTGCAAATCGAATTCCCTTATCTAAAGTTACATATAGTTATAATTACTTTTCATTCAACCAGTACATGAGGACCTATCTTATTCCTAGCACTGTGCAAGAGAGTTTTAATAAAATAAACAAGTAAACAAATAAAACTCAGAGCAATACCAAACTGATTTATAGGAAAGAAGGAATCGAAGAAAACAACAAATTAAAAACTCAGCCTTATAAATAGATAATCATGCCTGGATGTTGTGTGTGTGTGTGTGCACGCATGCATGTGTATGTGTTTTAATGAAATAGTATTCATGTCTGATCACATAAGCAAAATAAAGCTATGTATTGCTTGTAGGCAAGAGAAGTGAGTGGGTTTTGGCCAGGACTCAGAACTGAGAAGACACTGCCAGGTGCCAAGAGATTTTAACCAACTCAGTATCTAAGAAAATAGAGAGGGCAATAAATGGCCTGGGGAGAAAAATAGAAAGTATCACCTAGTAACCACTTAACAGTAGCTTGCAGAGGCTAAAACATTCTCAGGAGAGCAACAGCTGCTGCTGATAAATCGCTCGACTTGTGTCTGACTCTGTGGGACCCCATAGACAGCAGCCCACCAGGCTCCCCCCGTCCCTGGGATTCTCCAGGCAAGAACACTGGAGTGGGTTGACATTTCCTTCTCCAGTGCAGGAAAGTGAAAAGTAAAAGTGAAGTAGCTCAGTAGTGTCCGACTCTTCGCCAAGCCATGGACTGCAGCCTACCAGGCTCCTCTGTCCATAGGATTTTCCAGGCAAGAGTACTGGAGTGGGGTGCCATTGCCTTCTCTGTCAAGAGAGCAGAGACTTATGCAAAAAGAAAAGGGACCTGTGTGTGTGTGGGAAATGTATGCTAAAAGCTACTGTTTTAGCAGAAGGTATTCAGAGTAAAAGGGGAACGTTTATGTAAGAGATGCAAGAGAATCTGATAAACTGAGTAAAATCAATTTTGAAAGTCCAGGAAATATGAATAGTTAATGTAATGTAAAACTTCATATTTCTATACAGTACTGAGATGCTGCATATTTTATTCAATACATTTATTTGTAACTCTGCTCATAAACAGATGAAACTATCTTTAAGTGAATATATTATATAATATATGTGTTTAATTTTCAAAAGATAGTGTTTTTTAAACAAATGTGGTTGAAAAGTCTACCATAGTTTCAAGCATGAGAAGCATAATAAAAGAAAACCACACACTCAGATCATGATTTACAGTATTGCAGAAATTCAAGCATTATAATAGATGGTCTACAAGTCAGACAAGGAAATTGCCTTACTAAAAAGAGAATATCATATATCTTCAGGCTGATAGAAAAATGAAAAAAAAGTTAAAAGATTCAGTCTTTAGGAACCTGAGTCATCAAATGTTGAATTGTTGAACTATGATTCTTCTCTGATTCCATAATACAGAGACAGGAGTACTCAGTTCTTACTCAAAATTCATCTTTAACAAATAAGCCACCAGAAGATTGAATGGAGATCTGTATGGTCTAGTTATAGTGAACAGAAAACTTGAACAAGAAGTAAACAAATTTGTAAGCGAAAAGGGCATCTAATTATAACTCTACCCGGAAATGTATGGAGAATGATGAATGTACAAAGGAAACTTAACTCATAAAATGAATGTGTGACTTTATTGAATGGTTTATTTTTTAAGAAGAAAAAATGAATATGTGTTGAGGGATTATGGGTGTAGGTGTGTATTTCTCATACAACTATGATTTTCTACTCTGGCTTCACATGTCACCTGGATCACTTGGAAAGCTTTTTTAAAAGAGGCATGTTTGTGTCTCACTTTAAAATAATCAAAATAAAATCTCTGGAGGTAGAACCTGGGCATTTTAAAACAGTTCTTCAGCTGAAAATGAGGTGCAGCCCTGGCTAACAAACACTGAGTAATATCAACAATAATAGTAATTCACTCTGTATGTATCAGGCACTGTGTTATATAATTGATTAATATTCTGTTAATAATCCTCACAACAATGCTGGTGGGTTGGTATGGTTTTTATTCCATTTACATGAGCAAGCTGATGCTTTGGAGAGGTTAAGTAACTTGTTATAGAGACTGGAAAGGAGAAAACAATGATTAACTGATTTCAAGAGGTTACAGTCTACTATTACCAAATCTACAAGTCCGTGCAATTATCTTCTTTGCTCATTCATTTATTCAATGAACAAGTTTCAAGTTAATATTATGTATTAGAACTTGGAAATATGGATAAATAAGACATGACCCATACCCTTGGGACATCATTCCTAGAATCTTCCTAGCTTTTATGCCTAGAAGGTAACTGTGACTACTGTTGTTCCTATGCTGCTCGTGTGTATTTTTCCTATCTGTCCATAGTAGCTCTTCAAATAGGAATTCCTCAGCAGCTGTACAAAGGCATTTTAAGTTGGTACATGTGTAGCATTCTCTACTTGGACTTTTTAGCTATAGCTTTGGTAGTTGTTGGCTCAGAAGTAGTACAAAGGTGGATTTTAATTAATTAAACTGCCCCTCCCCAGAGAGGTATATTTGGCACCTGTCTTAGTTGCATATACTGCTAATATTTAGACCTACAGCACTGTAGCACAGTTCCTACCTAGTATGTAATAGATATTGAATAACTTTCTTTAATCTAAGTAAAGTCCATCTAGTGAAAGCTATTGTTTTTCCAGTGGTCATGTATGGATGTGAGAGTTGGACTATAAAGAAAGCTGAACACCGAAGAATTGATGCGTTTGAACTGTGGTGCTGGAGAAGACTCTTAAGGGTCCCCTGGATTGCAAGGAGATCCAACTAGTTAATCCCAAGGAAATCAGTCCTGAATATTGATTGGAAGGACTGATGTTGAAGCTGAAACTCTAATACTTTGGCCACCCGATGCAAAGAGCTGACTCATTTGAAAAGACCCTGATGCTGGGAAAGATTGAAGGCAGGAGGAAGGTGGGGAGGACAGAGAATGAGTTGGTTGGATGGCATCACTGACTTGATGGATATGAGTCTGAGTAAACTCCGGGAGCTGGTGATGGACAGGGGAGGCCTGGTATGCCGCTCTCCATGGGGTTGCAAAGAGTCGGACATGACAGAGACTGAACTGAACTGTACTGACTGAATCTAAGTAAACCACATTAAATTGGAGTAACACCTCAAGATGCCTGAGTTATTGAAGATTTCATAACTTTAGGTTTCTTTCTCTTTTCATAGAATGCAAACTTTCCACTCCAAACTTCTACTAATGGTCCTATGAAGGCAGGATGGTGGTTCAGTCACTCAGTCGTGTCTGACTCTTTGTCACTCTATGGACTGCAGCCCGCCAGGAGGCATCTCTGTCCATGGGATTTCCCAGGCAAGAATACTGGAGTGGGTGGCCATCTCCTTCTCTAGAGGGACTTCCGACTCAGGGCTCAAACCCCGCTCTCTTGTATTGCAGTCTCCTACATTGCAGGCAGATCCTTTACTGACTGAGCCACCAGGTTGGAAGAGGTCTTATTAAAATAAATAATGAGTCTGTTTTGTGTCTTCTGTGATCTATTTATTCTCATGATTTGATCCATATTGGTATATTCACAGAGGTAAGAGGTTTATAAAAATGCCACCATGTACTCTACCAAGTCACCTCATTAAATATTAAGCAAATATTAATGGAATTAAATATTACACTGATTCCAGAAAATTAAAATTAGCAGTCATCATTTGATCGCTGAGCTTTTATACCTTAAAGCTTATATGTACAATTACAGGAAAGACTTTGGGCAATTAAAGCTCCTAACTTTGGGAGAGAAAAAAGTTGTAGCGAATTCTCTGATGGAAGAACACAGATATTTCCCCACAGAAATGTGCACTAACTCTTGGGATTTCACTGCTGAATTTTGAGTTCTGTCAAGAACTATCAGTGAGGGATTCTCTCCCACCAGACAAAAATCCGAAAAAGAAACATGTCTCCTTCACAAGCCCATAGTTTTCATGTTTTCTTCCCTAGAATCCAGGTAGAAGGAGGAACCTGAAAATGAAACTTAATCTGTTATATTTGCATATAAATGACTGTTTCAGGGTTTTATTTAGGAACGTGTGAGGGGAAAAAAATCATCTGAGACATTCTTATTCATGCAGATCTTATTTGAGCCGCTAGCCTCATCAGTGAAAAGCTGTCAGAAAAAACTCCCAGACCCGATAGCAAGGACTGGCCACAAGCCTCAACAGGCAATGAACCGACCGGTACATTCAATTTTAATTAAGTCCCCACGCCAGGGAATGAAGGCTTTGGGGGCAGGCTGGCTTTGGGGGTGCTGTGTGTTCAGGAATGAAGGCTTTGGGGGCAGGCTGGCTTTGGGGGTGCTGTGTGTTCATGGAGTTACTCTCTATTCATTGAATCATTTGAAATCATAGCAGCTGGTGTGGATATTTAACTGACCGATTAAAAAAATTTTATAATTTGGCTTCTGCCAAATGTTTGACATAACTACAAAATGATCTCTGAATTATACACACCTTTATGGTTGTTTGTTCTCCTGGGAGGTGAAGCTTTCATCCAGAATTACTGTCTCTCCTGAATTCAGGCCAGCTCTTCCTCTTTTCGTTTCCTGTCATAAGTAATAAATGAAAAATAAACCATTCCATCCTTTTTTTTTTTTTGCAGAAACCCTAAAGACTCAGAGATAATGTTTTTACCCTAACTTCAAAGAAGCGGAGCAGGCCAATTACACCTGTCGAAGGCAAGCTGGACTCTGTCCTTGCAGGTAATATGATCTGCCTGACACTCAGCATCTGCACCTTCATAGCACCAGTTGCTATCAAATTACATTTCCCATAAAGAAATTAAAGAAAAATCGAATCACACACAACATGTAGATACATCTCCCCAGTGTTACTCACATTTGCCTTAGCTATCATGACTATTAGGAGGAAGGATATTTGTGACCATCTCTACAGCTAAATTATATCTGGATGACCTCTACCAAAATACGACCTTATGCCTGCAATGCCACCTTTGCATATCCTTAGGAAAACAGGGGGCCATGGGTTCAGTGAGCCAGTTATCCTCATTCTAGAGTACAGAAGAGATTTTTTAAAGAACAGAAAGAAAGGAAAGGAAATACATCCAAGTTGAGAGTCCTAAGACAAGTATTTCCCTTCTGAGGCAAAAAGATCATGCAATTAATAAAGAATAGAACTGGGAAGCAATTCGCTTTTGTTAATAGCACGTGCCTGAAAATATCCAGAGACTTTTTTTTTTTTTTTTTTTTAGCTATGAGGCTGCAGCTTGCAGTACAGTAAGAAAGGAGGAGGAGGAGGAGGAAGTATGTGAATTGGGAATTGGGAAAGCTTAAAAATCAAGATTCATCTCTTCCTTGTTCCTATTCATAGGGCTTACTGATCTTAACCTCTCAGTACATTGCTTCTTTTTCCTAGGTATATTTACATGTTATAATTCCTTTCTCTCTCTCTCTCTCTCTCTCTCTCTCTCTCTCCTTTTTAAAAAGTCCGTAGGTCACTGCAAATCCCTGTTCTGCTAATGAGTTGTCTCCTTTTACCTTCATCACTGTGGCTTTGAGAATCCCAGTTTGCTCAGTTTCCCTCCATGCCTCTCAGTTCACTGCAACTTTTCTCATTTATCCCTAGCATTCCATTAAATGGAAACATCGCTCATTCAATGCACACACTTCAGTCACCTTGCTCTAACTCTGCCCCACTAACACTTTTTCCTCCTTTCTTATTTAAATTCTAGCCATATTCACTACTTCATTAATATTCTCTCTTGGTTTTCCTTCAACCTCTGTGATCTCCTCTTCTCACTGCATCAAGTCCTTCTTTTATTCATTCCTATTGTTGTGACCTTAGAGTAGGACCTTATCATGTTTTATCTATATGGTTTCAAAATTCTTCCAGTTAGTATTCTTCCACTCATTGGTTGAACTTCCAATCCTTCTTTCTGCTTGCTGCCTCTCCTACTGGCATGTAACAGCACTCATTTCATCTCCCTTGCCTTATTAAAATTCTTTACTGGTTATTAGGATTAAACCCAAATTTCTTATCATATCCTGCACTAGTTTCCAGCTTCACTAGACGCTCATCTATAAACAGGAAGCCATATCAAATTGTTTGCAAGTAACCTGACTGCTTTAGTTTCCTTATCATAGTTTAAACATTCTATTTATTCTTTTAGTAAATTCCGTATTCCTCTTTTTCACCTGATTAAGACCAACCTATATTTTATGACATATTTCAAATCATATCTCCCTAGAAAATCAACAGAGACACCGTATGCAAACAGTCCAGTGTTTGCATGTTCTTCTTCATTGTTTCCTTGCAACTCATACATTCCTGTGTAGTTACTTATTATCCTGCTTTGCAGTGGACTGAATCTTCCTGGTCGACGGATCTCCTTCTAGTAATGGGCTGTTTTTTACTACTGTTTTATTATTTTTTAATTGATGTATTCTTAGTATTTAGAATAGAGCCAGATGCTTGTCACTCGATAGTTATAAGAATGTAAGGACATAAGAGAGGAGGAGGGAAAGGAAGAAAAAGAAGGGAAGGCAGAAAGGCAGGCAGGAAGAAAGGAAGAGAAAAAGAGAGTGAGGAATAGAGAGAGATAGATGCATTATTATGCCAGCCCAGCTTTCATTCACCCATTCAGCCATCCTTCTGGTAATAGTGTCCATAGAAATCACCCTCTCCTATTCCTAGTCCATCTGATTCAGGTGGAGTTAATTCCACACTTGGCTTCAAGGATGGACATATGGATTTTGAAAATATAAAAATTAACTTTGTCTGCCAATGCTGAATGTGGAAGCTTTGAAATCTAAAATGCTTCAGATTTGGTGTGTATGTTTTCCAAAAATATGTCAGATTGGAAGTGAAATTGTATACTCCTTTAGCATATATATCAACAAAGCTAAAATGTCTATTAAATATCCAGCAGGTGTTATAGCCCCAAAAGTCTAATCTATGAATAAGCTCTTTACTTTCAGTGATACGTAAAGTCATTTATCCATGCAAATAAGCCCTTGGATGCAAGTTTATATACTGTTTGTAAAACTTACTTGAACTTTTGCCTGGAACATCTTTATGCCTACCTTATATGTTGATATTATTTTGTTCATGACAGAACAGTTATTTTTGAACTTTTCTTTTTCTTATAATCAGTCATTAAATTCTCTCTCTGAGATATCCCAGGAATTCCATATTTCCTCTCCATCTCCACAGTTCTTGTTTCTATCATCACCTTTCTTAATTCCCTAGTGGTACTAGCTCCTGAAGAAAAGCAAGGTATACTCCACACTTTCTTTACCCAGCAGCACAGAGGTGGCAAGTCGACAAAGTCAAAAACTGTATCCAGCCCACAAATGCATTTTTCAGAAGCCAAATTATAACAATTTAAGAATTTAACATAAAAGCTAAATTTTGAGCTTCTCATGAAAAATAATTTCCAACAAACCTAGAACCCAAGTTCTTTCCTGATAACTGTTGCAGTTTAAATTACATCTCTCCCAAAGACAGATTAAAGTACTAATTCCTGGTACTTATGAATGTATCTTACTTGAAATAAACTTTGCAGGTGTAATCAAGGTAAGATGAGGTAATACCGGGTCAAGGTGGGCCCATGACTGGTGTCCTTTTTAAAGGCAAATTTAGATCCAGACACAGAAACACAAAGAGGAGAATGCCATATGAACATACAAAAATACAGAGAGAGCATCATTGTGCCAGAGATAGGACTGATACATCTACAACCAAGGACCGCTGAAGATTGCTAGCTAGGAAGTGACAGGAAATGATCTTCTTCCCCTGAAGCCTTCAGAGAAAGCATGGCCTATCCAATACCTTTATTTAGACTTCTAACATCCAGTGCTCAGTAGCTCAGTCACATCTGACTCTTTGAGGCTGCATGGATGGACTATAGCCCACCAGGCTCCTCTATCCATGTGATTTTTGTGGCAAGAACACTGGAGAGGTTGCCACTTCCTACTCCAGGGGATCTTCCCAACCCAAGGATTGAACCCGTGTCTCTCGTGTCTCCTGCATTGGCAGGTGGATTCTTTACTGCTCGTGCCACCTGGAAAGCCTCTTAACCTCCAGAAGGGTAAGACAACCACTTTCTACTGTTTTAAGCCAATCAACAATTTGTGGTACTCCATTATGCCACCCTAAGATACTAATACAGCAGCTGTGGACTAGGATGAATAAAGGTAGATGGGGCTTGTGATCTTCAATTGAAGGAGATCACTCTATCACCCCTAGCTTTTAATGGGTCACCAAAGCTAAGTGTTAGTGGCCATTTGCCATCTTACTTTCCCTTACTCACATTACATCTTTGGTCCCTATAACACTTTGAGCTTATGACATCTTCAGTTCAGTTCAGTTCAGTTTAGTCACTCAGTCGTGTCCAACTCTTTGCGACTCCATGGACTACAGCATGCCAGGCCTCCCTGTCCATCACCAACTCCCGGAGTTTACTCAAAATCATGTCCATTGATGCCATCAACCATCTTATCCGTTGTTGTCCCCTTCTCTTCTCACCTTCAATCTTTCCCAGCATCAGGGTCTTTTGAATGAGGCAGTTCTTTGCATCAGGTAGCCAAAGTATTGGAGTTTCAGCTTCAACATCACTCTTCTTTTTTTTTTTTAATTAAATTTATTTATTTTTTTAATTACAATACTGTATTTGTTTTGCCATACATTGACACGAATCAGCCATAGGTGAACACAATCTCCCAATGCCGAAGCCCCCTCCCACCTCCCACCCCACAATACTGTATTTGTTTTGCCATACATTGACATGAATCAGCCACAGGTGTCCACGATCTCCCAATGCCAAAGCCCCCTCCCACCTCCCACCCCACATCCTCTCCCTGAATCATCCCGTGCACCCGCCCCATGCGTCCTGCATCCTGTATTGAACATAGACTGGCGCTTCATTCTTACAAGATAGTATATGTTTCAATGCCGTTCTCCCAAATCATCCCACCCTCTCCCTCTCCCTCAGAGTCCAAAAGTCCGTTCTATACCTCTGAGTCTCTTTTGTTGTCTCACATAGAGGGTCTTCATTACTATCCTTCTAAATTCCATATATATGTGTCAGTATACTGTATTGGTGTTTTTCTTTCTGGCTTACTTCACTCTGTATAATCGGCTCCAATTTCATCCATTTCATTAGAACTGAGTCAAATTTATTCTTTTTAAGGGCTGAGTAGTACTCCATTGTGTATATGTACCACAGCTTTCTTATCCATTCGTCTGCTGATGACATCTAGGTTGTTTCCATGTCCTGGCTATTATAAACAGTGCTGCAATGAACATTGGGGTACATGTGTCTCTTTCAATTCTGGTTTCCTCAGTGTGTATGCCCAGCAGTGGGATTGCTGGATCATAAGGCAGTTCTATTTGCAATTTTTAAGGAATCTCCACACTGTTTTCCATAGTGGCTGTACTAGTTTGCATTCCCACCAGCAGTGTAAGAGGGTTCCCTTTTCTCCACATCCTCTCCAGCATTTATTGCTTGTAGACTTTTGGATCGCAGCCATTCTGACTGGTGTGAAATGATACCTCATTGTGGTCTTGATTCGCATTTCTCTGATAATAAGTGATGTTGAGCATCTTTTCATGTGTTTGTTAGCCATCCGTATGTCTTCTTTGGAGAAATGCCTATTTAGTTCTTTGGCCCATTTTTTTGTTGGTTCGTTTATTTTTCTGGAGTTGAGCTGCATACGTTGCTTGTATATCTTTGAGATTAGTTGTTTGTCAGTTGTTTCATTTGCTATTGTTTTCTCCCAGAAAAAGAAATCAAGGAAACAATCCCATTCACCATTGCAACGAAAAGAATAAAATACTTAGGAATATACCTACCTAAAGAAACTAAAGACCTATATATCGAAAACTATAAAACACTGATGAAAGAAATCAAAGAGGACACTAATAAATGGAGAAATATACCATGCTCATGGGTTGGAAGAATCAATATAGTGAAAATGAGTATACTACCCAAAGCAATCTACAGATTCAGTGCAATTCCTATCAAGTTACCAGCAGTATTTTTCACAGAACTAGATCAAATAATCTCAAGATTTATATGGAAATACAAAAAACCTCGAATAGCCAAAGCAATCTTGAGAAAGAAGAATGGAACTGGAGGAATCAACTTGCCTGACTTCAGGCTCTACTACAAAGCCACAGTCATTAAGACAGTATGGTACTGGCACAAAGACAGAAATATAGATCAATGGAACAAAATAGAAAGCCCTGAGATAAACCCACACACCTATGGACACCTTATCTTCGACAAAGGAGGCAAGAATATACAATGGAGTAAAGACAGTCTCTTTAACAGGTGGTGCTGGGAAAACTGGTCAACCACTTGTAAAAGAATGAAACTAGATCTCTTTTTAACACCATACACAAAAATAAACTCAAAATGGATTAAAGATCTAAATGTAAGACCAGAAACTATAAAACTCCTAGAGGAAAACATAGGCAAAACACTCTCTGACATACATCACAGCAGGATCCTCTATGATCCACCTCCCAATATACTGGAAATAAAAGCAAAAATAAACAAATGGGATCTAATTAAAATTAAAAGCTTCTGCACAACAAAGGAAACTATAGGCAAGGTGAAAACATCACTCTTTCCAATGAACATTCAGGACTGATTTCCTTTAGGAAGGACTGGTTGGGTCTCCTTGCAGTCCAAGGTACTCTCAAGAGTCTTCTCCAACACCACAGTTCAAAGCATCAATTCTTCCACGCTCATCTTTCTTTATAGTCCAACTCTCACATCCATACATGACTACTGGAAAAACCATAGCCTTGACTATATGGACCTTTGGTGGCAAAGTAATATCTCTGCTTTTTAATATGCTATCTAGGTTGGTCTTGACTTTCCTTCTAAGGAGTAAGCGTCTTTTTATTTCATGGCTGCAGTCACCATCTGCAGTGATTTTGGAGCCCCCCAAAATAAAGTCTTCCACTGTTTCCCCATCTATTTGCCATGAAGTGATGGGACCAGATGTCATGATGTTGGTTTTCTGAATGTTGAGCTTTAAGCCAACTTTTTCACTATGACATTTTACTTTATATTAAGTAGTATATATTCTTTACTACAATTCTCATCAATATTATTTTGTTGCTGCTGCTGCTGTTCTCAGTGTAATTGATTACATTTTGGATATTGACTTCATCTTGTCAAAAGAGAAAGAGAAATATCTAGGTCTTCACTTAGATATTGATATTTTGTCGTGGATAATTCTTTATTTGAGACGTAGTCCTGTTCTTTGATAACTTCCCAGAAGGTTCAGTGGTAAAGAATCTAACTGCCAATGCAAGAGACACAGGAGATGCAAGTTCAATCTCTGGGTGGGAAAGATCCCCTGAAGAAGGAAATGGCAACACACTCCAGTATTCTTGCTGGGAAATCGAATGGATAAAAGAACCATATACAGTCTATACAGTTGCAGAGTCAGACATGATTGAGCATACACGCACACCTGTGCTTTGAAAAATATATATTGGCATCTCAGGCCTCTACTCACTAGATACCTGAAGCAACTCCTGTAGTTGTGACAATCAGAAATGATTCTAGATATTATCGCATATTACAGGGATATAGGGAGAGGCCAGGAGGAGAAGGAATGAGAAAATCTCCCTCACTGAGAACTGATTTCCTAGGCTGTTTTCCTCTCCAGTGTCATAAAAATAGGCATAATAACACACTATATTAAATGTTTCAACATAATATATTTACACTTATGTCTTATCACCTGCTTTATGTCTTGCTGTTAAGAATTCCCTTTTCTTAGTCTATGACAAAGCGTGTTAATTGTTTCCCAGAATCCCTTTGGTTATGCCACCTTAATGAAAAACACTGATGCTATTTATATATTAATATTAAATATTGATATATTTACTTGGGCACATTGCCATACAGATAAGAAAATTCAGAGTGTGGCCATTGAGAATATGTGAATCGATACTGGCCTGTAAGATGTGAGTGGGAATCGATGTGAAGTTTTCAGAAAGTTTTCTTTTTTGTGGCATCTTTTTCAGGTTTTGGTATTAGGGTGATGGTGGCCTCATGGAATGAGTTTGGAATTTGAAAACTGAACACAAACATCTTCATTTGAAAAGGTTTAGGGTAGTATTCCTTTGAGTTGGTTGTAAATACACTTTTACTTTTGGGAGGGTGTAACTCTCATGGAAAGTACATTGAAAGAGGTTATTTATAACAGAGAAACATCCATGTGAGCATCCTCAGAGGTCAAGAAAATAGAACAATGTCAGCACTCAGAGCCCCCTCTTGTCACTTCTCATTACCCACCCTTCCCTTCTGCAAAAGGTAACTACTGTTCTGAATTTTATGGCAAACCTTTCTTTACTTTTCTTTATAGATTTACTAATTAAGTATGTATCCATAAGCAATAGGATTAGTACTGTATGACGTATAAAATCATATATAATTTATAAAAATGTATGTAAATTTCATATAAGTGAAACTATAAAACATGTGTACTCTTGGGTTCATTTTTTTCAATCTATATTATGTCTGTAAGATTTATTCATATGATTTCCTATAGTTGTAGTAAAGTTAATATTAATGCTACTTATTACCCATTGTGTCAAGAAGCCACCATTTATTTATCCATTTTGCCTTTAATATATATTAGATTATATTCACTTTGAGGATATGATAAATAAGACTGCTATGAACATTCTTGTATGTATCTTTTAGAGCATCCAACAGAGATTTGTGTCACAGTTGAGGAGCTTGACATCCAAGAAACCGTGGAGACAATTAACATTGGACAGTTAGCAAGAATATTGCTTAATATATAGAAGAATGAGTGTCTACAATGCTGAGAAAAACTGTATCACTTACCATTTTTGTTGTTAAGTCACTAAGCCGTGGCCAACTCTTTTGTGACCCAGTGGATTGTAGCTTGCCAGGCTTCTCTGTCCATTGAGAACTTACATTCTTTACCCAGTTCTACCTGAGCTAATTTGCAGACCCCAAATCCATTGACTTGAGAAATAGCTGATTCATCATGAGATAGGATACAGTAACACCAGGGCAAGTGTATAAAGTAATAATTCTCTGAGTCCTTTTTCAAAGTGACATGTAAATTTACTCAGGTTACTATTCACTGGACAAAATGCCCAAACATTTAGAGGACTTAGGGACACAGTTTGAAGTTGACATTTATCCTGAGGGACCTGAAGCATCACTGTTGCCCACTGGGTAGGTAGAGGTTTATGTGGGAGCCGGTAATAAACTGTGCCCTGACCTAGCCTCAGTTCACAGTGGTTATCTGGGTCTGTAGATGGAACTGGTGATCATTTATGCTTCTGAGTATATAATTGTAAAGTACATTACATGGTAGTTGTCAAAACATTCATTCCTTGTCTTATGAGGTAGGACCTATCTTCAATGGGAAATTGAAAGTGGGAGCTGCAAAAGCTGCCAACTCCATCTTCTGCTAAAGTAATGAGTAAAAATGTTTTCCACCCCAGAAAGAAAGATAGAAATTAGTGTAATTTTTAAATGTTTAATATATACAAGGGTAATATCACCATTATATACTCAATTGATTTACCAGTCAGACTCCTAGAGGAGCCAGACAGATACAGGATGATACAGTAGATTACCTCAAACAACCAATTAATATTTTATTTACATCTGAGGTACCTTATATAGTATCTTAGCTGGAATAGATGAAAGTAGGTATTAAAATAGGTATAGGTATGTACCTCGGAGAAGGCAATGACAACCCCCTCCAGTACTCTTGCCTGGAAAATCCTATGGACAGAGGAGCCTGGTAGGCTGCAGTCCATGGGGTCGCTAATAGTCGGGCACAACTGAGCGACTTCACTTTCACTTTTCACTTTCCTGCATTGTAGAAGGAAATGGCAACCCACTCCAGTATTTCTTGCCTGGAAGATTCCAGGGATGGAGGAGCCTAGTGGGCTGCCATCTATGGGGTCACACAGAGTTGGACACGACTGAAGCGACCTTGCAGCAGCAGCAGTAGCAGGTGTAATCTATCTGGCCTCAGGTACATAGCCAATGGTCTGGCAAATGCATTCTTTTTCATGTTGTGGGGAATGAAGAACCCAAATTAGTTCACATTCATATGGATGGAGGAAGTACATATTTATTATCTTCTACAAGTGCTGTGTTAATCCCCTCAATCTCTATCATAATATAGTCCAAAGGCACCTGAAACAGTGCAACACTTCACGTGATATTTGATCCAGCTATTAATCAGATCAAATGAGAATTGACGAATACATTGTAAATTATTGTACAACATGTGAACTTCTGCCACTTTGGATATATGACCCAGCAGAGTCTCTGATAGAAGAGTTACCTGTGATGGGAAAAGATGCTGTGTAGCAGAGTTTGTGACAAGTTCCAGTAGAAAAGTTACAACACATACTCCTGTGGTTCTGGAGAAAACAGACAAGTGCATGCCATTTGAAAAGCAGCCTCTGGAGTGATTCTGGGCCTTGGTAGAGACGGCCTGACTAAGTATCATCAAGCAACCATGCAGCTCATCTTGAGCAGAGTCCCACCAGACTTGTCAAATCATAAAATCAGGTGGACCCATTGGCAATCCATAATAAGGTGGAAGTGGTTCAGGTTTTTAAAATATGTCTTTATTTTTGGCTGTGCTAGGTCTTTATTGCTGTGTAGGCTTTTCTCTATTTGTGGTGAGTAGAGACCACCCTCTAGCTGCTGAGCACCGGCTTCTCTTTGTGGTGCTTCTCCCGTTGTGGAGCACAGCCTCTAGGGTGTGGGGGCTTCAGTTTCTGTAGCACATGGGCACAGCAGTTGTGGCTCTGGGCTTCAGAGCACAGGATCAATAGATACGGCACACAGGTTCAGTTGCCCCACGGCATGTGGCATCTTCCCAGACCAGGGATGGAACCGGTGTCCCCTGCATTGGCAGGAGGATTCTTTACCAATGAGCCACCAGGGAAGCCCCAAAGTGGGTCATTTTGAATCAGAAGGAGGGCCAAGAGAACAGATGTTTCATGCCAGGGAATCTAGACTGTTATGCCATACATCACTGTTGCACCAGAATCTCCTCTTAGCTCACATGCATGGTTTCTAACAGGAGAGATTCTGAGTGTGGTAGGTAGAGCAATGGACCTTGAAATATATTCACATTTTAATCAGAAATAGGTTAGATTGAACATACTAGGTTATGTGATAGAGTGGGTTGCACAGTATCCTCTAAAAAATTCATGTCCACTGGAACCTCAAAATGTGACCTTATATGGCAATAAAATAATTGCATATGTAATTAAGGATTGAGATGAGATAATATTAGCTTAGTGTAAAGTGTAAACACTAAATCCAATGAACAATAAACCTGTATGCGAGACAGCAAAAGAGACACAGATGTATAGAATAGTCTTTTGGACTCTCTGGGAGAGGGAGAGGGTGGAATGATTTGGGAGAATGGCATTGAAACATGTATAATATCATATATGCAACGAATCGCCAGTCCAGGTTCAATGCATGATACAGGATACTTGGGGCTGGTGCACTGGGATGACCCAGAGGGATGATACGGGGAGGGATGTAGGAGGGGGGTTCAGGATGGGGAACACATGTATACCCATGGCAGATTCATGTTGATATATGGCAAAACAAATATAATATTGTAAAGTAATTAGCCTCCAATTAAAATAAATAAATTTATAATTAAAAAATAAATTTAATGAATATGTCTTTATAAGAGGCAGAAGTGATGCAGAGAAGAAGATGACAAGGTGGAGGCAGAGACTGGGATGATAAGTCTCAAGGCAAGTCTCACCAAGGATTGAAGCAACCACCAGAAGCTAGAAGGGGATCCTGGAATGATATCTCTCCCATAGCCTTAAGAAGGACTCACCCCTGCAGAAATCTTTATTTCATACTTTTGGCTTTTTAAACTATAAGATGATTTATTTCTGTGGCTTTAAACCACCCAGTTTGTGGCAATTTGTTATGCTATCCCTAGAAAATTAATACATATAGCAAAGGAGAATTAAAGGTGTAGGTAGTTTGTTTCTTACAAGATAGTATAGTCTATGTTCGATACAGGATATAGGATGCTTGGGGCTGGTATACGGGGATGATCCAGAGAGGTGATGTGGGGTGGGAGGTGGGGGGGGATTCAGGATTGGGAGCTCATGTACACCTGTGGTGGATTCATGTCAATGTATACCAAAACCATACAGTATTATAAAGTAAAATAAAGTAAAAAAATAAATAAAATAGAATTTCCATATGATCCAGCAATCACAACCTTTGGTATATATCTGAATAAAACTATAATTCGAAAAGATTTTAAAAAAAGGTGTAGGTGGAATTAAGATTCTTGCTTAGCTGATCTTGGTATAGGGAGATCATTCTGAATTATCCAATATCATCACAAGTATCCTTAAATTTGAAAGAGGATAGCAGAAGAAAGACAACCAGAAATGGTAGCATGAGAAGGAATCCGGCTTACTGGGATGGCTTTGAAGATGAAGGAAAGGGAATATGAGTGAGAAAATGCAGGTGGCCTCTAGACAGTGGAAAAGGAAGAGAAAATGATTGTCCTTTAGAACTTTGAGGAGGAAACCAGTGCTCAGACACCTTGATTTTAGCCCAGTGATTTTTTTTTTACTGTACTCTAAAATAATTGTATACTTAAGTCCCTCCTACACCTTTATTTCTGCTAATCCGTTTTGCCTGGAGGTTGGATAGTTTCTGCATCCAAATTTTATTTTTCTTCAAACATAATTCAAATACATCCACTTTCAAAAATAGCCTTTCCTGGTCACTTTAGTCTTTATCAAATGTCCTGTTCTCAAATGAAATGTTATATTACTAGTCTTTATCAATACACTGATACATTCACATAGTTTTTGCATTATGTACTGTTGATTAACATGATGTTATTGTTGTTCATTCGCTCAATCGTGTCCAACTCTTTGTGATCCCATGAACTACAACACACTAGGCTTCCCTGTCCTTCACCATCGCCTTAGAGCTTGCTCAAATTCATAAGCACTGAATCAGTGATGCCATCCAACCATCTCATCCTCTGTCGTCCCCTTCTCCTCCTGCCTTGTATCTTTCTCAGCATCCAGATCTTTTCCAATAAGCTGGCTCTTTGCATCAGGTGGACAAAGTATTGCAGCTTCAGCATCAGTCCTTTCAATCTATATTCACGGTTGATTTCCTTCAGGATTTACTGGTTTGACCTCCTTGCAGTCCAAGGGACAAACTTATCTTCCCAAGTAATTTTTAAGCTATGCAATAAGTCCCAACTAGAAGCAGATGGTACACACAAGTAAGATAATTTGAGTAGAGTTTATTTACAAAAGAATAATTTACATAAATGTGAGTGTGTAGACGAAGCATAAGGGATTATTAGAATAACCTTGGGATATTGTTAGCAAGTTAATACAGTCACTAAGCAAGAAGACATAAAAGGCAAGGAATAGATACCAGAACTCAGAAGAAAAGAATATTTTGTGATCAGCTGTCTTGAGAGGAGCAGTGATTGTTGTTTAAGAGAGACAGTCAACCTTAGAAGGAAATAAATACCTTAGTCTCACTTTAGTTGGTGCTGCTATTGACAGATTCAGTCAAAATCATAAGGCAAGGGAGTCCTATTAATGTAATCCATGTAGATCTGCCTCCAGGGACAAAGAACAGGGTGGAAAATATTGGAGAATAGATTAGTGGAGGCAGATAGAATAAGGGCTTCAGTATCATCCAAAGCATTCATAAGTCCTGGCAGAACTATAGGAATATTATATGCATATATACTTTATAAATACTTGTTAATTGTATTTACTTTAATGTAATTATATGTTTAATATGGTATGTATTGTATGACTGCTATTTAATGAAATTAATATTTTGTTAATACTTAACCATCTGATAGGCCCATTTACTCTAGTCTTGAGGATATATTTAATACTAGTAACCATAACAAACTCAAAAATACATTTGTTTCCTGGAGATTACATATGTCATATACAGAGAGTGTACGATAGAACTATAAAATATTTTGGCATATGCCAAAGATGCATTCTACTAGATTTCAAATTTCATAACCAAAAACTTCATCTAAATAGTTTATTGATTTATTAATACAAGAGGTCAATTATGTGACAAAGTACTACACAGTACATAGATTTATCTAAAATTTATATGTGGAGTTTTTAAAATTCTGTGTTAAATTAAGGAATATTATTTTTTTAAAATATCATTAATTTTCTATAAATCCTTATAGTGTTTACTTAATGCTAGATAAACAGGTATGGGTTTGTATACGTAGATCAGAGCCTCAACTTTAACACTCAATGCATGTGTATGTGTTTTGATATAAATAATTTCCACAGATGCAGAGCATTGCCCCTAACAGCTAAACTTCAGCCAAACTTGTGCTTAGTTTAGTTCCACACATTACCTCTTTGATTAAGATATGTTTTCTGGGAAAATCAGGTATTAAATCCCTTAATTTTAATGCTCAACATAGTCTTGTATATTGTTCCATGATAAATCAATGACTCTAAGAGGAGTTGTAAAGCTTTTTCAAATGTTAGTATGAGAATTGCACTAATTTAGTCACCATTTCAAAGCATTAATTTTTGCTGAACTTATGAATATCTGTTGGCTCCTTTTATGAAACCCAATTAACTCTCCATTTCCCTATGAGTTTGCCAAAAGCTTCTTTATCAACATATTCAACAAGAGTAGATATTTATTAATCAAAATGTCAAACATTTAGAACAAAAAGATTTAAGAACTTAAAATGAATCTTCATGGACAGAATTTTAGACACAGACATTTATCATCAATTATTTTCAGACAGCCTAATTATTATTCTGGTATACCAAGTACATAAAAGCACTATGAAAGGTACTATGGGGGAAGAATGATACGCTGGGAATAGACAACCTTCTTAAGAAGTTTCTGACCTAGTTCTAAAGGAAACACAGGGGAAAAGAAAATTGTAACTCTAAGTCCCTACACGTAGGAATCTGAGGTGATACCAGCTGTACACAAACAAGTAATGCTTCTGGGGAAAAAAAAAAAAAACCATTTGAGCTAACCCCTATGGAATGAGGTTGTGATTTGTTGTTTATTTTGTTTGTGTTTGTCTAAGACCGGAGAAGATAACATTTCAGGAAGAGAAAATGACACAGCAGAAAAGCAGATATTAGAAAGTATGGAGTTTTTTTTTCTCAGCCAAGTACTTTGGTTGGACAAATAAATCTATTTGATTATGTCCATTAAGAAGAGGCTATGAGGGACATTTACAAGACCGCTTTCTTCTCACTGCAACTGGAGGTGTTTACATCATTTGCAGCCAGAATATTTATATTCGGTCACTTCTTAAAAGGAGATCATACGTACACGATCAATGATTTGAAATAGAATAACTGAAAAATAATCTGCTAGTATATGAAACGTCAGTTAACTGTTGAATCAATTACCAAAACCTTCCCCCTGTCTATCAAAAATTAAGTTTTTCCCTTAAAGACTTATTTCCCTATCTTCAGACCAGAATTTCTCTCATTTTGTGTGTCTGTAGCCATTTGCATGATTCTCTGAGACAAAGAACCACATGACATAGTATTGGTTAGCAACCTCAAGAGTTTCTAGGGTGAAACTAGTAACCGATCCTGGTCCAGGGAGGGCAAGGAGAAACCAGAGAAAGAGGCATGCCACTCAAGATGGGTCGGTGACAGGTCTAGTATACGAGGGAGCTTACTGATGAGCTCCTCTTGGGTGGCCACAGGATAAACAGATCTCTACATCTGCCCTCTAGAATCTTAAGAATTTATAGAGAGGCCCTAATGGGGTCGAGAGATATATACAATGCAGATGGTCTCAACAATATTACTCTCTCAAAAATGCATTCTAGAAGCAACTCCTAGTACAGGGACAATAGGCAGACCCTACATTCCAGACACAGGGAAAGGAGCAAGGAATCTCCCATTGCCCCATCCTGCCCTCCCGCAGGCAAAGGGCAGTCATGTCCTGTCAATGACCTTCTCCAATGTATATTAATTTTAGAATTTACAAACCCAGTTAATTTTGGTTTACCTTGAAATATTGAATTATTCATCAATCAATAAAAATTACATAACAGATTCCATTTGCTTTTTCCCCTTTAAAGACTAAGAGCAAAAATCTAACTTTGCTCAATCATAAAAATTACATTGAGCTAAATAATTGGCTATATTTTTTTCCTTTTATTCAAATGTTTATTTGTAAGCTGTAAAGATGTTAAGATTTGTACTTGCAAGTACCACAGATTTTAACACTATTACTCTATTTTTAATGTGGTCTTTATCAAAAAGTTGGAAAGTATAAATAATACATTTCTTAGAATTTTATTTATATCTTGAAATATAATGGTGCATGTCAAATGTTCTAAGTGCAACAGTGTCTCCCATGAATAATTTTTGCACATTTGTGAACTACTTTTTCAAATAATATAGTTAGAGGAAGTTGCCAGTTGTCAGTCTACTAAATAAATTATAAAAACAAAGAGGTGGAAGCAGAGAAAACTGTTTAACATAAAGTTTTGCAAAAATTAGAAATTACATTAACCCATTTATTCTCTCCCAACAACTCATAATAGGGATTTGAAAACATGTTTTAGAACCTTATGAATGTTCATTAACTGCAAAAGTAAGGGCTCTTAAAGCTATACAGCTTAATAACCAAGGAGGTTTATGTAAAATTTTGTTGTTGTTTAGTCCCTAAGTAACATCTGACTCTTTGCAACCCCCGTGGACTGTAGCCCGCCAGAGTCCTCTGTCCATGGGATTTCCCAGGCAAGAATACTGGAGTGGGTTGTCATTTCTTTCTCCAGAGGATCTCCTGACCCAAGGATTGAACCTAGGTCTCCTGGATTAGCAGGTGGGTTCTTTACCACTGAGCCACCAGAATCATCTGTGTGTAAAATTATAGACCATCAAAATATTTGCACCAGCAAATGTATTAAATTTTGCATTTCCAAGTCATAGTTACTGTTTTCTGGTTAGCAAGTAATGGACTATATACAACCAAGTTCTATTCGTAGCATGATTGACAAAGCAGCAAAATACTGGTCATATCAAGTGAGTTGCCATGTGCTTGATCCTTGAGACTGACTAACTTTTGACACTGAGTTTTGGTGAAAATAGTAAGAAATCATTAGACTACCCTAACATAAAGACAGAACAAAAGGAAGTGAAACTTTTGGAAATCATAATCTAGGTAAGAGTAGTTCTGTGTGTGTGTTTGTGTCTTGTTAATGTGATTTGAGCCTTAAAATAACAAGTTTGTGGGACACGTGAAAGGTAGAATTTTCTCCCCCAAATTTCCCAATGTATTTTTAAAACTACTATTTGCAATGAAGTTTTGATTTACATATGAAAATTTTAAGGGCATCTGCAAAGTTTTGAGTCACTAAACATCTTAGAAAAATGTGTTTGCCAGAATATTTTCTATGGGAAATTATGTGAGGAAGAGTATAGAATGAGGGTATTGTGTAGCCTGAGTGTGTATATACTTTCTTGAGGTCTTTGCATTTCATGGAGAGAAATTAAACTGTGGTAAAACTTCAGACATCAAGCATAACTTTTAAGAATCTTTCTAGTCCCCTTCTGGTTGAGGGGGACCATGACACACAGTGCTGATCCAGGAGTCTTATGGTAAAGTGCGGTAGGTAGAATCTCTAAGACATTTTTTAAGAGAGGGCAGTCTCAGGTGGTATACCCTTTTCTGCTCTTTTTTTTTTTTTTTTTTTGCCCTCTTCTCTTCTTTTTCCCCTAACTCATTTTGCCTGGAATACTAATTAGAGGCTATTTTGCAACCATAAGGGGCTTCCCTAGTGACTCAAATGGTAAAGAATCTGCCTACAATTCAGGAGACTCAGGTTCGATCCCTGGGCAGGGAAGATCCACTGGAGAAGGAAATGGCAACCAAATTCAGTATTCTTGCCTGGAGAATTCCATGGACAAAGGAGACTGGCAGGCTACAGTCCATGGGGTTGCAAAGATCGGCCGTGACTGAGAGACTAACACTTTCATTTTCATTTGCAATCATAAAGAAAAAAATGGAAGAAAAATAATAAAGTATAAGATGTGATAATTCTGTACCTTCACTGGTATATACTTGAGCTGTCCTGTCCAGAACTTCCTAACAAGGGCTTTTTATGGCTCAACACAGAGACTTCTGAGTCAAGCACATTCGTTTAGAACTTTCTGTTGCTTGCAGCCAAGTGCAGTTCTAACAGATACACTTTCAATCACACCGTGCAGAGAACTGTCTTCTCCATCACTTGCTGATATTGCTGCAACACCAAAATTAATGAGATCACCTGAAACTCCCCAGGAGAGTGCCAAAGCCATGTTGCTTAATACCCATACTAATGTTAGAAAGTCTTTGTAAAGGTGAAGGATTCTAGGACTCTCCTGAAAAATTATTATGAAAACATACTCAACACAGAAAATATCACACATGAACCAAGATGGTTTCTTTCATGGACTATTTATTTTATTTTATTTTTTTCTTTCTTTTTTTTAAAAGTTTATTTATTTTTTAATGACAATACTGTATTTGTTTTGCCATACATTGACATGAATCAGCCATAGGTGAACACAATCTCCCAATGCCGAAGCCCCCTCCCACCTCCCACCCCACATCCTCTACCTGAATCATCCTGTGCATCAGACCCATGCATCCTGCATCCTACATTGAACATAGATTGGCGCTTCGTTTCTTACAAGAAAGTATACATGTTTCAATGCCATTCTCCCAAACCATCCCACCCTTTCCCTCTCCCTCAGAGTCCAAAAGTCCATTCTATAACTCTGTGTCTCTTTTGTTGTCTTACATATAGGGTCATCGTTACCATCTTTCTAAATTCCATATATATGTGTCAGTATACTGTATTGGTGTTTTTCTTTCTGGCTTACTTCACTCTGTATAATCGGTTCCAATTTCATCCATCTCATTAGAACTGAGTCAAATTTATTCTTTTTAAGGGCTGAGTAGGACTATTTAAATAATCATTTAGAGGAAAAAGTCGCCACTACTATAATATCTTTTTTCTCCCACTTTTATTTTTCGTGTGTTTTGTAATGTAATGTCTGCCAGGATCAGGTATAAGAAACTCTATTTTACCCATAATGGTGCATGACAAAGTATCATGAAACAAAAGAAAGAAGAACTGAAAGAGGAATTTCTTGGGCTGAATGTATTCCTTAGATTATCGTTAACAACATAATGAGAAATGACAGCAAAAAATGGTCTCCCAAAGAAATTGATCTAGTATATTTGCTACTACTTGGTAGTATGGGCTTTCCAAGTGGCCCAGTGGTAAAGTAACTGTATGCCATTGTAGGAGACACAGGAGACATGGGTTCCATCTCTGGGTCCAGAAGATCCCCTGGAGGAGGAAATAGCAACCCACTCCAGGATTCTTGCCTGGAGCATTGAATGGGCAAGGAGCCTGGAGGGCTACATTCCATGGGGTCACAGAGTTAGACATTACTGAGCAATTGAGCACACACAAGGGGTATTAGGGTATGAAACAATAATTCAGATAAAAAGTGGTGAGAGAGTACATCTTTAAAAAAACAGGATGAAGAACGTAAGGAGTAGATGAGAATTATTTCCAGTGCTTAATTTTATCCAGGGCTAACAATGTTAATGACTAATTCAGTGGAACACCAGTTTTGCTATTTAGATTAACTCCCTGTATAAAACGCATTAACAATATTCAGCAAATGAATTTAATGTAGAAGCCTTGAAATAAAAGATTAGTGTCATCCAGTTTCATAATTATATTTTGCTCAAAAGAGACAGAATATTCATTTAGGACAAATTAGAGAAAGAGAAATGAAAATTTGTCTTTGAAAAGATTAAATACGTTCACACTGGGTAAAAGCAGCTCAAAGAATTTCAAGATCCAAACTTCTGTAAAACATTACTAAAATGTGCATGAGTGTGCAGCATGGCTTAGATATACAGGGTTGGTTAAAAAGAAACATTCAAATTAGTTATCAAATTTAGAAATTTAACAGATTTGGAAGAGGGAGGCTGTTTTAGCAGTTAGTAAGGGTATGAGATTCACATATTAGTTACAAAGCTGGAAAATGAACCGAGCTGAACTCATTTTGTGACCTAAAACAGATCTCTTGATCTCAATTTTCCCTAGGTGTGAAAGTGAGCTGAGAGAGATGACAGTCCTTGTTCCCTCACCTGCCTCATTCCATGGGCAGGAACTTCCCTTCAAAGTCAGTGTAGAGAAAGTTGAAAGGAAAAGGAATTCAAACCAAACATGAATGCACATGGTGTTGATTGTATAAGTCCTAGATTTTACTGCTATAGTAACAACCATTTGCAACTATGATTATCTTTGATTTATAGTAAATTATAGTCAAGTACAGCTATTAATTGCAAATATATATTTCCATTCAGCAGTTTCAAGGTGGCATGGATTTTATATTGCCAATAAGTATTTTCCTTTATTATACGCACATGCTATTCTTCTTTATAATGTCATTAAAATAGATGTCAAGTTTGCAGTAAATTATTTCTAAGTACTTTTATAATACCAGGCATATGATACAATTGTATATCAACCTGAATGAAACTTGTTTACATTTATTTAGAAATAGAGTCTTACTGATAGTTAGGAAATAAGACAGTTCTTTCATGTCATTGTGGTGAAACTGTGCAGATTTTTGGAGGTCCTATTTTAAATGACTGTTGGATTGTGCAATGATTATTCGGTAATCTTCCACAAAGGTATGGTGGGCTCATGAGTACTTAATTACTTCATTCTTCTTTTCTTTCTTTTCCTTCCAACCCTGCTTCCTTACTTTTACCCTTGTTTTCTTTCTTTTTCTCTTTTCCCCTTGTATTTCATCCCATTTCTCTTTCTCCATCTCTTTCTTTAACCTCTCCTTGCTTCCCCATCCCTTCCTCCTCTTCCTTTCTTCATGTTAGTGTCTAATATTTCTCTTTCCTATCCTCATTTCCCCCTGCCTTTCCTATCAGTCCTAGCTCAACTCCAGTCATTGATCCTGCTTGCTTCTTTTTCTTCCTTTCATGCATACTGTGTCTCTTCCATACATCCATTCATCTGTTTATACTTTATATGCTTTCTTTTTCTTTCTCTTATAACAAACATTTATTGGGTACTCATACTGTGTCTCTTCCATACATCCATTCATCTGTTTATACTTTATATGCTTTCTTTTTCTTTCTCTTATAACAAACATTTATTGGGTACTTATTGGGTCTCAGATGGCGTGCCAAATATTAGGAATCCTTAAATAAATATCACATGGTATTCCAGGAGAGAAATGTGTGTCGAAGGTGGAAGAAGAAATTTAAAAGATAGTAAAATCATATAGAGGACTATGGAGAAAGAGGTATGGGTTGTAAAAATGAGGCTTGTGCACAAAGCTTCTTTTGTATCATCCATCTCTGCTTTCAGAGACCACTTGTGATATCTAATACAGCTGGTGAGCAGCCCATCCCTGCTATAATATTAGTCGTTATCACAATTAGGAATTTCCCTCTTTGCAGATCTCAGTTCTTTCAATAACCTATTATATTATCATAAGGAAGTTCATTCTGAAGAGACTTTGGGTTAATCAAGCAGCAAAGACCACACGCCTGGGCTTCTCCAACCCAGCATATTCCCAAGAAAGGCCTGTCTTCAGGCCTGGCCCTTGGCTAGGCTCTTATAAATTGACCTCTGAGTCCTTGAAATATCCTGTCTGATAAGAATGTATTTATATGCTTGAGGCGTTGGGCCATGCTGTGGTTTGACACCTGCCGTGGTGGTGGACTGGAGATTGAGTAGCTGAGGCCAGTTGCATAAGCATTGCATGCAATATATCCTCTTCAGTAAAATCCTTGGATGCCAAACCTTGGTTGGCAGCGCACTTCACATGTCCTCACATGAGTTGTCCACTGGAAGGGAACATCTGGAATCCTGCACTTGGTTCTTCCGGACGCCACCTCATATGCCTTTTTCCTTTGCTAGGAAGGGAATTTCAATTGGCTTTGACTGAATGGAGTGATATTAAACATGGCTTTGAGATAATGTTTTGCTTGGCTAATACATATTTTACAATATTGTCAATTGAGACAGAAACCCCAAACATCAGAAAAGTGTTTGCACATTGGCTATTTTGTGCTAGGAAGGCACACTTTGTTGTATAATGTTACAATCATGAATTTTGCTAAGTGCAATTATAAACACATATTCTATTGCAAAGTAGGTAATGAAAAGCAAATTAAAAAATAAACAATACAAATGATTTCACTAAGAAACATTGAATAAGACCAAAGATGTTTTAAAGACATATGAAATTGTGCAACAACCATAACTACCACTTTTTGCATTGCTAATATATTAATAAGCCATATTGGTTTTGCTATTTCTACTTTTTAAATAATAAAATCAAGAAGATTAAATCATGAAAGCTTGTATTTTATAAATTGTCTTCTTTTTATTAGTGAAGGCATTTTAAATGCATAAGAAACTAATTTGAGGATGATTGAAATATTAACCTAATTATTTAAAATGTTCTTTTCTGAAATTTTATTTTGGTCACATCAGAATATTATGGATTTTGAATGAAGACCAGGATAGACTGGTTTGGACTGGTTTAGACCGGATTAGACCAGTAGAGAAATGTTCAAACTGATTCAGACCAGTTAAGACCAGTCTAAACTGGTTTGGATCAAACTGGTCCAGACCAATCTAGACCAGATCAAACTGGTTCATACTGGTTCAGACTGATTTAGAGCAGTTTAATCTGGTTCAGACAGGCAGTCCAGACTGGATCAATACTGGATAATACTGGTTCATACCTGTCTAAACTGGGTCAGACCCATTTAGACTAATTCAGACAGGCTTAAACCAGATTCAACTGATTCAGACTAGATTGGGCCAGATCATACCAGTTCAAACTGGTTTATATTGATTCAGACCAGTTTACAGTTTTGAGCTGATCTGGACTGGTTCAGAATGATTCAGACCAGTTTAGACTGGAATAGAGCAGATCAGATCAATTACCACTTGGCTCCTCTGTCCATGGAATTTTCCTGGGAAGAATACTAGAGTGAGTTGCCATTTGCTACTTTAGGGGATCTTCCCAATCCAGATATGAAACTCATGTCTCTGGCATCTTCTGCATTTCCAGGCAGATTCTTTACAAATGATCCAACTGGGAGGTCTGGAGAAAGGATAATCTTTTCAATAATTAGTATGAGAACAATTGAAAGTCATATGGAAAAAGCAAACAAAAATACTTCAATGCTTCTGTCACAGGTTACATGTAAATTAACTCAAAACAGGTCATAGACCTAAAATGAAAGCTAAATCTATAGAGTTTGTAGAAAAAATATAGTAAAAAATCCTAGTGATTTTGGCTTAGGCAAAGATTTCTCAAATAGGACACGGGAAAAAAAAAAAAAGCCTACAAGATAAAAGAAAAAAATGATAAATTGGAATTCAACAAAATTCTAAACTTTTTTCTATTAAAAAATGAAAAGACAATTCAAAGATTAAGGAAAAATATAAGGAACATATCCAAGCAAGTTCCTGTATCCAGAATATATAGTCTTCCTAAAAGTCAATAATGGCAGGACAAACATCAATAAAAAATGGGCAATTGTTATTGATTAATGAGCAGACATTAATAGAGAAGATGCAAACAAATACTTGAAAATAAGGTCAACATTTGTACTCATTAGCAGTACAAAGATCTGGTTAGCTACAGTCCATGGGGTAGAAAAGAATAGGACATGACTGAACATAAAGGAGTATGAGAAAATGAGCTTTTCTCCACTGGATTATCTAGACCAAATCCATGAAAACCAATTCCATTATTTGTGTCTATTTAAAAGAGGCTTTTCATAGATGACCTTTGTCATGTTGAAGAAATTTCCTTGTAATTCTAACTTGATGAGAGGTTTTTTTTTTTTTTTTAAGACAGGATGATATTTGATATTGTTATTTTTCTACATCTATTAAGAACTCCTTTTTTTTCTTTTTAATGTCAATATAGTGAATTACATTGATAGATTTTAAAATATCAAATCAACTTTAAATTCTTAAGAGAAAGTTGATACTCAGTTTCCTAAAATGTGGGTGAGGAGAGGTTTGCATCTATGTTCTTGAGAGACATAGCTCTAAGATTTTGGGATTTCTTTATCTGATTGCAGTACCTGATTGCTGTTCTCATGATCTGAGGACTTTTACTGTTCTCCTTTCTGTTAAATTTTCTTAAGTATTGCTATTATATCTTACCTTAAATATTTGTTAGTATTCATCAATGAAACCATCTGAAACTTTTTTTTTTAGGAAAAGTTTACATATCCAATTTTATTTAATAATATTGAACTATTCAGGTTATCTACTTCTTTTTGAGTGATTTTCTTAATTTATGTCATTCTGTCATTCAAGGTTGGGTGCATTTTCCAAATTTGTTGGAATAAAGTTTTTTTAATAGTTTTAAAAATTAAATGTCTATAGTATCTGAAGCATTGATCACTCTTTAATTCATGACATTGGTAGTTTGTGCTTCTTTTCTTTATTCCTAATTTATCTGACTAAAAGTTTACCAATTTTATGTCAGTTATTATTTTAATCGGTTTACTCTATAGTTTTCCACTTTTCTCTTATATTATTTCTGCTGTTATTTTCATTTCCCTCCTTATGCACATTTTTAGGGATTTTGTTTGCTAAAGTGTTTTGTTTTGTTTTTAGTTTCTTAAGTGAGAAGCTTAGATTTGTGATTTAATTATTGTTGATGTGCATTGAATTCTATAAATTTCCCTTTCGTCTCCACCTTGGTTGAATCTCCCATGTCATTTTTCTTTTCTTAATCAGTTCAAATTACCTTCTAAGTTTACTGGATTTCTTCCTGACTGTATCAGTTAGGGTTCTAGGAGAAAACACATACCAATATATAGATAGATAGATAAATTATATATAAAAATGTTTAGTGTCAAGGAATATAATTGGCTTAAGTGATTGTGTGACTGTCTAGGTAGTCCTATATTTGTAGGGCAGTCCATCAAGAAGGGCAAACTGGAACTGTGTATGCCCTAATGCTGCGGTTCACAAGCAGAATTCAGTTTTCTTTAGGGAAATCTCAATTCTGCTTTTAGAGCCTTTTAGCTGATTGAATCAGGATCACTCTTGTATATATAATCTTGATTAAAGTAAACTAACTATAAACTTTAATTACATCTGTAAAATACCTCCCCTGCAACCCTCAATTAGTGTTTTATTGAATAATTGGGAATGGTAGTGTAGCCAAGTTGACACATAAACTGATCATCACACTGACCCAATAATTGTATAGGAATAAACTTTTAAATTTCTAAATATTTAGGGATTGTTTATATATATTTCTTTTTGCACTGTAATTTAATCCCATTTAGTCAGAGGACATATTTTGTATGTCGTATTTATATTTATAGAGCTTATCTTGATGATCTGGGTGACTGTTCCTTAAGTGCTTGAAACAGTGGGATTTCTATTATTCTCTGGTGAAGCTGAGTAAATGTCAAAAGCTTAAATTGGTTGATAAAATTATTCAGTTCTTCTATATCCTTACTGAAATTTTGTACACATTTTCTATCTTTTATTATAAGAAGAGTGTTGACATTTCTAACTATGATAGACTGGTCTATTTCTTCCCTTCTGTGAATATTTTGTTTAAAATTTTGTAATAACAGTTTTAATGAGATATAATTCACACAACATAAGATTTTTCCTCTTAACATGCACAATTCACTGGGTTCTTTAATTAGCATATTCATAGAGTTGTGCAACAATCACCAATCTAATTTAAGAACATTTTTATCACTCCAAAAATAAACCTTATACTCACTGGAGATTACTCTCCATTCATCCCTCTGCTAGTCTCTGGCAACCACAGATCTATTTCATGACTCTAGGGACTTGTCTAATCTAGACATCTGACATAAATAGAAGTATACCCTATGTAGCTTTATGTGGCTGGCTTATTGCAGTCACCATAGTGGTTTCAGTGTTCATTCATATAGTAGTATATATCAGAACTTCATTCTTTTTTATGGCCTAACAGTATCTATTGTATGAATATATCACTTCTATTAGCTATTGATTTATGTATTTTAAAACTTGTAAGTGAATGAGATCATTATATTCTCTTGATGTTTTAATGTTTATCATTATGAAATGTCCTTCATTATCTCTGATAATGGTTCATGTTCTGATATTCATTTTTTCTGATAATGAAGTTGCTCAGTCCTGTCCAACTCTTTGTGACCCCACAGACTATAGCCTACCAGGCTCCTCCATCCATGGAATTTTCCAGGCAAGAGTACTGGAGTGGGTTGCCATTTCCTTCTCCAGGGGATCTTCCCAACCAAGGGATCGAATCCATGTCTCCCACATTACAGGCAGACGCTTTACCGTCTGAGCCACCAGGTAAGCCCTTTCCTGATATTAAGATGGCAATTCTCACTTTAAAAAAATAGTTTGTATGCTCTATCTTTTGCTGAGTAAATTTTAAACCTATTTGCATCTTTATAGTTGAAGTGGATTTGTTGCAACCAACAATAGTTAATCTTGATTTCAGCTTGACAAACTCTGCCTTTTTAATGGAATGTTTAGATGAGTTGTATTTAATATAATTATTGGCATGATTGGTTCAATTATGTAGCTATTTTTTAGGAGTCTTCTTGTTCTTGATTTCTTTTCTCCTCTTTTGCATTTGTTTGGAATATTTTTTATAATTTTACTTTATCTTTGTTCTTAAATAATTAACTATATGTCTTTATTATTTTTATAGTGGTTGCTCTAGGGTTCACAGTATACACTTTTAGCTTATTACAATCTAAGTTCAAATAATACAGTATCTTGCAAGTATTATAAGAAACTTTTAAAAACTTTTTATTTTCCCCTCTTGTCCTTTGTTTTGTTATTTGTAGTGTTATTTAATTCTATATTGTTATACCTCAAAATTTATTATTATTTTACTTTATAGAGTTATTTTTTTCATCTTAGTCTTATGATTTTCTTTAATTTAAAAAAATTACCTGATTGATTTTTTTATTGAAGTATAGCTGATTTGCAATGTTGTATTATTTTCAGGTGTACAGCACCATGATTCCATCATACATGCATACATCTATTCTTTTCCAGATTATTTACCCTTATGGGTTATTATAGAATATTGAGTACAGTTCCCTCTGCTATACTGCTATAAGTCCTTGTTGGTTATCTGCCTCATATATGAGAGTGAAAGTGAAAGTCGCTCAGTCCTGTCCGACTCTTTGTGAACCCATGGACTATGAAGTCCATGGAATTCTCTAGGCCAGAATACTGGAGTGTGTAGCCTTTGCCTTCTCCAGCGGATCTTCTCAACCCCAGGATCAAACACAGGTCTCCCGCATTGCAGGCAGATTCTTTACCAGCTGAGCCACGGGGAGAAGCCATATATATATATATATATATATATAGTAGTGTGTATGTTATTCCCAAACTCCTAATATATTCTTCTCCTTTTGGTAATCATAGTTTGATTTTTATGTCTGTGAGTCTGTTTCTGGTTTTGTAAATAAGTTCATTTGTATCTTGTTTTCTGTTTCAGATTCCACATAAAAGTTATATCATATGATATTTGCCTTTCTCTGTCTGATTTACTTCACTTAGTATGGTAAACTCTAGGTCATCCATGTTGCTTCAAATGGCATTATATCATTCTTTTTTATGGATTAGCATTATTCCAGTGGGGTATGTGTGTGTGTGTATGTGTGTGTGTGTACTGCTCTTCTTTATCCATTCATCTGCTTATGGACATTTCGGTTGATTCCATGTATAGGTTATTATAAACAGTGCTGCAAACTGTAAATTGAGGTGAATATATCTTTTCAAATTTTTTTACAGTTTCCCCCAGCTACACATCTACAAATTGAATTGCAGGATCATATGATAACTCTGGATTCTTATCAACAGTGTAGGAGGGTTCTTTTTTCTCCACAGAGTCTGTAGCATTTATTATTTGGGATCTATAGATTCAGTGCAACCCCTATCAAATTACAAATGGCAGTTTTAAAAAACTAGAATAAAAATTTAAAATTTTGTATGGAAACACAAAAGACCTCAAATTAACATTCAGTTATTTTTTTAAGAAAGTTTTTAAAACTTGTAAGCAAAAAAATTTTTTTTTAATCTTTACTTTGCCAAAGCAAAAACAACACCCAGTTGTGGATATGACTGGTGATGGAAGGAAGTTCTGATGCTGTAAAGAGCAATATTGCATAGGAACCTGGAATGTCAGGTCCATGAATCAAGGCAAATTGGAAGTGGTCAAGCAGGAGATGGCAAGAGTGAACGTCGACATTTTAGGAATCAGTGAACTCAAATGGACTGGGATGGGTGAATTTAACTCAGATGACCATTATATATACTACTGTGGGCAAGAATCCCTTAGAGGAAATGGAGTAGCCATCGTAGTCAACAAAAAATCCTGAAATGCAGTACTTAGCTGCAATCTCAAAAACGACAAAATGATCTCTGTTCATTTCAAAGGAAAACCATTCAATATCACAGCAATCCAAGTCTATACCCTGACCAGTAATGCTGAAGAAGCTGATGTTGAATAGTTCTATGAAGGCCTACAAGACTTTTTAGAACTAACACCAAAAAAAAAAAAGTTGTCCTTTTCATTATAGGGGACTGGAATGCAAAAGTAGATGTCAAGAATCACCTGGAGTAGCAGGTAAATTTGGCCTCGGAGTACAGAAGGAAGCAGGGCAAAGGCTGATCTAGTTTTGCCAAGAGAGCACACTGGTCATAGCAAACACCCTCTTCCAACAACACAAGAGAAGACTCTACACATGGACATCACCAGATGGTCAATACTGAAATCAGATTAGCTATATTCTTTGCAGGCAAAGATGGAGAAACTCTGCAGAGTCAGCAAAAACAAGACCAGGGGATGACCGTGGTTCAGATCATGAACTCCTTATTGCCAAATTCAGACTTAAATTGAAGAAAGTAGGGAAAACCACTAAACCATTCATGTATGACCTAAATAAAATCCCTTATGATTATACAGTGGAAGTGAAAATAGATTTAAGGACTAGATCTGATAGACAGAGTGCCTGATGAACTATGGACAGAGGTTGGTGACATTGTACAGGAGACAGGGATCAAGACCATGCCCAAGAAAAAGAAATGCAAAAAAAGCAAAATGGCTGTCTGAGGAGGCCTTACAAATAGCTGAGAAAAGAAGAGAAGTGAAAAGCAAAGGAGAAAAGGAAAGATATACCCATTTGAATGCAGAGTTCCAAAGAATAGCAAGGAGAGAAAAAAGAAAGCCTTCCTCAGTGATCAGTGCAAAGAAATAAAGGAAAACAATGGAATGGGAAAAACTAGAGATTTCTTCAAGAAAATTAGAGATACCAAGGTAACAATTTATGCAAAGATGGGCTGAATAAAGGACAGAAATGGTATGGACCTAACAGAAGCAGAAGATATTATAAGAGATGTCAAGAATACACAGAAGAACTGTACAAAAAGATCTTCATGACACAGATAATCATGATCATGTGCTCACTTACCTAGAGCCAGACATCCTGGAATGTGAAGTCAAGTGGGCCTCAGGAAGAATCACTACGAACAAAGCTAGTGGAGGTGATATAATTCCAGTTGAGCTATTTCAAATCTTAAAAGATGATGCTGTGAAAGAGCTGCATTCAATACGCCAGCAAATTTGGAAAACTCAGCAGGACTGGAAAAGGTCACTTTTGATTCTAGTCCCAAAGAAAGGCAATGCCAAAGAATGCTCAAACTACCACAAATTGCACTTATCTCACATGCCAGTAAAGTAATGCTCAAAATTCTCCAAGCCAGGCTTCAACAATAAATGAATGGTGAACTTCCAGATGTTCAAGCTGGATTTAAAGAAGGCAGAGGAACCAGAGATCAAGTTGCCAACATCAACTGGATCATCTAAAAAGTGAGAGAGTTCCAGAAAAACATCAATTGCTGCTTTATTGACTATGCCAAAGCCTAGACTGTGTGGATCACAATAACCTGTGGAAAATTCTTTAAGAGATGGGACTACCAGACGACCTGACCTGCCTCCTGAGACATCTGTATGCAGGTCAAGAAGCAACAGTTAGAACTGGACATGGAACAACAGACTGGTTCTGAATAGGAAAAGGAGTACGTCAAGGCTGTATATTGTCACCCTGCTTATTTAACTTATATGCAGAGTACATCATGAGAAACGCTGGACTGGATGAAGCACAAGCTGGAGTCACGATTGCCAGGAGAAATATCAATAACCTCAGATATGCAGATGACACCACCCTTATGGCAGAAAGTGAAGAACTAAAGAGCCTCTTGATGAAAGTGAAAGAGGAGAGTGAAAAAGTTGATTTAAAGCTCAACATTCGGAAAACTAACAAAATGGCTTCTGGTTCCATCACTTCAAATAGATGGGGAAACAGTGGCAGACTTTATTTTGGGGGGCTCCAAAATCACTGCAGATGGTGACTGCAGCCATGAAATTGAAAGATGCTTACTCCTTGAAAGTTATGACCAACATAGACAGCATATTAAAAAGTAGAGACATTACTTTGCCGCCAAAGTTCCATGTACTCAACGCTATGCTTTTTCCACTTGTCATGTATAGATGTGAGACTGGTCTATAAAGAAAGCTGAGCACCAAAGAATTGATTCTTTTGAACTGTGGTGTTGGAGAAGACTTTTGTGAGTCCCTTAGACTGCAAGATCCGCCCATTCCATCCTAAAGAAATCAGTCCTGAATATTCATTGTAAGGACTGATGTTGAAGCTGAAACTCCAATACCACAGCCACCTGATGCAAAGAGCTGACTCATTGGAAAAGACCCTGATGCTGGGAAAGATTGAAGGTGAGAGGATAAGGGGATGACAGAGGATGAGATGGTTGGATGGCATCACTGACTCAATGGACATGAGTTTGAGTAAACTCCAGGAGTTGGTGATGGACAGGGAGCCCTGGCGTGCTGTAGTCCATGGGGTTGCAAAGCTTAGGACACAACTGAGTGACTGAAGTGAACTGATTCTTTTACCATTTCTGTGATGTTGATTGCTTTGTACCAATGCAGTTTTTCTTCTGATATAATTTTTCCTTCTGAAGGTATTCTTTTACCACTAATCTTACTACAAGTCTGCTAGTAATGAATTCTCTTGGCTCTGTTTGTCTGATAAAGTCTCTAATTTGCCTGAACACTTTAAACTTTTACTGTATAGTGAATCTTTGACAGCTTTTTTCTTAGATTTTATTTTGTTGTTGTTGTTACTGTTTTTAAGTACTTGATGAATATGGCAGATTATATATATACTGGCATAGATTCTGATGAAAATTCTCCTTTGTATGGACTATGTCTTTTTTTTTCTTATCACTGTTTCTAAGATCTAAAAGTCTCTATCAGTCTCATTAATGTGATTATAATCAGTATCTTGGTTTTTTTTTTCTAGTTTGAACTTAATTGAAGGTGGCATATCTCTGGATTCAAAAAAATTAAGTAATATTTAGAAAATACTTAGATGATATTTTTGAAATAATTTTTTGAAATAATTTTGAAATAATTTTCTTATCCTGACTTTTCTCCCCTAGTTATATGAAGTTATATGTATATTTGATCACTAGATTGTTGGAGAATTTCCATTGCTGTGTCCTCAATTTCACTGATTTTCTTCTTGCTTTCTTTTGGTAATGCACATCTCGTCCTCTCACTCTGTTCTCTTGAATTACCTTTAGTCTCATCTAGTATAGAAAGAGAGATATATATTTCAGTTGAGATACTATATTTACATACCTACTGTTTGATTTGGATCTTTTTATATCTTCTACTTCTTTCTTCGAGTTCTTCATCCCTTCATGTTTTCCTCTACCTTTTTTGGACGTGGGTGGTATATTTACAATAACTGTGTGATGACCTTTTATGCTTTTCTAGCTGTTTCTATTGATTGATTTTTCTCTTGCTTTTTTAAAATACCTAATAATATTTGGTTGAATGTGGATAGTGTTAGTTTTGTGTCTAGTACTGTGACTAGGTTTTCTTGTATTCCTTAAAGATAGCTCGGTTTTGGTCTAGAAAATAATTCAGTTCAGTTCAGTCGCTCAGTCGTGTCTGACTCTTCGCAACCCCATGAATCGCAGCATGCCAGGCCTCCCTGTACATCACCAACTCCCGGAATTCACTCAGACTCACGTCCATTGAGTCAGTGATGCCATCCAGCCATCTCATCCTCGGTCGTCCCCTTCTCCTCCTGACCCCAATCCCTCCCAGCATCAGAGTCTTTTCCAATGAGTCAACTCTTCACATGAGGTGGCCAAAGTACTGGAGCTTCAGCTTTAGCATCATTCTTTCCAAAGAAATCCCAGGGCTGATCTCCTTTAGAATGGATGGTTGGATCTCCTTGCAGTCCAAGGGACTCTCAAGAGTCTTCTCCATCACCACAGTTCAAAAGCATCAATTCTTTGGTGCTCGGCTTTCTTCACAGTCCAACTCTCACATCCATACATGACTACTGGAAAAACCATAGCCTTGACTAGATGGACCTTTGTTAGCAAAGTAATGTCTCTGCTTTTGAATATGCTGTCTAGGTTGGTCATAACTTTCCTTCCAAGGAGTAAGCATCTTTTAATTTCACGGCTGCAATCAACATCTGCAGTGATTTTGGAGGCCCCCCAAATAAAGTCTGACACTGTTTCCCCATCTATATGCCATGAAATGATGGCACCAGATGCCATGATCTTATTTTTTTGAATGTTGAGCTTTAACCAAATTTTTCGCTCTCCTCTTTCACTTTCATCAAGAGGCTTTTTAGTTCCTCTTCACTTTCTGCCATAAGGGTGGTGTCATCTGCATATCTGAGGTTATTGATATTTACCCCGGCAATCTTGATTCAGCTTGTGCTTCCTCCAGCCCAGCATTTCTCATGATGCACTCTGCATATAAGTTAAATAAGCAGGGTGACAATATACAGCTTTGATATACTCCTTTTCCTATTTGGAACCAGTCTGTTGTTCCATGTCCAGTTCTAACTGTTGCTTCCTGACCTACAGGTATACTAATATAATCCCTTTGAGACTCACTTCTAGGCTTAGTAGATCAGTCTCTCCTTAAGGTCTAATTTCACTCCTTTTATGTAATTGCAACAAATTTATGAAGAGTCTAACAAGTGTTCCATGCAATGGTAGAATTTTCACTTTAAATGGAAGCATAGCAACTATTCCCAACCCCATATAAGCTTTGGTAGTTGTTCCATACAATACTTGTCAGTTTTTCCTTTGCTCTTGGATGGTTTCTTTACACACTATGTAGATATCTGGACTTCTCTTTCTTTGCAACTTCCAGCATTCTGTTCTGAAAATTCAAGTTGCGTTGATTTCCCTGAACTCCAAACTTTGCTTCCTCAATTTAGTTCATTGAGCTCTGATAGGGTTCCTACTTCATCTGCTATGATCTGGAAATTCTTAGATGGTAAGCCAGGGCACTAAAGTTTGCCTTGTTTTGGCTCTTCTTTCAGGGAGCAGTCTCCTGCACTTCTTGTTGTCCAATGTATGAACAGTGTTGTTTTCTACATTCTGTCCAATTATATAGCTGTTACAAGTGAGAAGTTACACTTGATTCCAGTACTCTTGTCATGAATAGATGGGAAAGCCCAAGTGATAGCTTTCACATTATTTAATTTTAGGAAAAAGTTAATTCCTAGTGTATAGATTGCTATTTTGTGTTCATTTGCCCAGTCATGTTTGACTCTTTGTGACCCCATGGACTGTAGCACTTCAGGCTTCCCTGTTCCTCACCATCTCTCAAAGTTTGCTGTAACATTATAGAATTTGCATGGTAGAATAAATATGTCCACAGATATAGAGAAAATTTTTAAAATAACTAAAGCAAACTTCTTCCAGAAAAAAAAAAGCAATCTAACTTAGTGTAACTCTAGGGAAAAATATTTCTGCAAGATCAAGGATCAGTTAAAATTAGGTTTAATGAATATAATAAATAATCTAGATAATGATACTAGTGCATTTGTCAACTAAGAAATGATTTAAAGGTCTATTGATATAAAAGAAATTTCATATACTATCTTAGTCTTTAAAAAGCTGTAATGTATAACAATTGGCCCGTTTTTAAACCAATGTGTTAAATTATGTATTAATTTGAGTAAAGAAATTATTCTTTGAAACAACCTTACCAAATACCCCATCAAATCTCCAAATATAATATATTTTCAACAAATTTCTGGGTATATTTTATTTTTTCATAAATTAAAAGAGCTTAGTTGAGTCACTAGCTATTTTCTACATCAGCTTTTGATGAATGCCTTAATACTGCACATAGGAAAAAATTCTTTTTGCAGAAATAGGTGGCCTGTTTTAGGGAACTATCTACCAACACCTTATTCCTCACAGAGAAGACATCTAAACTTATAGTAAGGCTTACAAGTAATCAATAAGATGAGCCAAAATATTAGCCATTGGGATAAAACTTATAAGATGGAGTATGTTATCACAAAATTATCTCAGGTGAAATTAATAGTAGACATTTGAATTAAAACTAATATATAAAGCATTATCAGAAAAGCATCTAAATTTTCTGAAGCTGTATCCAATTTTCTAACTAAATATGTTTACGTTAGTATATTAGGAACAGTCAATGGTATCAATCCAAATCACTTAGGCGAATGAGTATGGGTATAATTCACCTACTCCGTTCTTAACTTTTCATGCCCCAAACACACACACACACACACACACACACACACACACACACACACACACACACACACACACACCCCTAGCTCAGCCTTAGTATAAATTAGTTAAATCCCATATGTTAATGTAAATATTATTAATTCACTAATTTTAGATTGTCAAACAGCTGTTATCTAAATGTTCATAACCTGTCAGAGTTTATACTAAGCATTTTATATCTATTTTTCTAGTTATTCCTCACACAAAACAGGAAGTTGGGATTATACTGATTATAGAAATGAAGCCATGAGTGTCACTATTTTCATTGGTTTCTCCTGTAAATTACAGTTTCAAGTTAGAGATCATTTTTTTTCCTGCCTTCTTTACTAATTCATGCTGCAGAGAAATATTGCTGTTTTAATTAATGACCTCAAAATTTCTGCCTATTAAGATATTGTAGAGCTACACATGATAATACAAGCTAAAATTTGCCCAACTTGTAAGTATAAAGTCAGATGTTTCTTAGGTTTAATGTGACCCAGTTACTAAGATAATACCCAGGATTCCCATAGAAGGCCACATTAAAATAGCATTTATAATGCTGCATTGTGGTCATCAGATCATTAAACTATTTTTGCTAAACTGAGAAAACTTCACATTACTTTCATTGATTTATATTCTACATTACTGAAAAATATGAAGCAAATTATACTGTTTATTTGATCTTGAAACGATTTCATTCTCTGTCAGTTTAAGGATGCCACTTAGGTAGCCCATAATTATTACTGGCTTATTAGTTTAAAGATTCAAGCATTAATGTATGATACTTAAATAATTTCTAAAGTAGGATTCTTAGGCAGGGCTGCATTAATTCTGTGGGCTTGCATAAATTTGTATGTATGAAATATATGGAGTACTTACTATGTGGTAGGCATTGTTAAAGTTTTAAAATACTGTAAATCCTACACTACTTAAAGTAACAGATACAAGTAATTTTAAGAATACATCAGAATCTGTTCTATATCCTTGCCCATAAGTATACTGCATTCAGTGTTAAGCTGTACACTTGATAGGATTTCAATGGTAGAACATATGTGCTTTGTTCAATACGCAGACTTCCAAAAATGATCCCAGATTGCTAAAATGCTATGAAACCTGGCTTCAACACAAAAATGAATCTAAAGTTCATTTTTTGTGGAGGATGGGGATGAAGGGAGGGTGATTTTCCAGCCAGTGAGCAGCCATGATTGCCATCTTCTATTTGATTCTATTATTGGCTGAATATAGATTGATGTACTTGTCTCCACTGTACCAATGTATAATGCATGAACACAATTACTGGGGTAATTTGAAACAGGATGCCTTTAATCTTCAGCTCAGATCAATCAATTACAATACATAGATTATAGAATGTCCTATGATCTTACATTGAATCCTTATAGAAATAATCTTAGAACTAAATGGGGTTGGAAAGAAATGTGGAGCCCACAGTGATTGCTCATATGAACACAGACAATGAAACTTTAACCATCATATGTTTAATTATCCAGAATGAATGAACAGAGACCACACTAAAGTTTGTAGAGTAAGAAAGAATGTTCTGGGAAACAGAGAGTCAGGTTTTCTCTTGAAGAAGCCACTTTTTCACCTTTAAGGTGGAATTTCAAGGGTTTTCACACTTAGTAATCTGTGAAAGTTTGTATCAGACTCATAACTAGAGACATTGTGCACTGTTATCTCCAATACATCTTGTCATATGACAATAAAATGTGTTTAAACTGCATTTGGAAATGCCCACTTCCCTCTAAAGCAATATTCATTCACTGAATTTACATGTAATTTGAAAAATGTATTTACCACACAACCTTGTTCTAACTTAATGTTATGTTACTATGCCTTTATAGTGTACATGAAACTTTAATTGCAGTGCACACAATGTATGGTGTACTCATTTATTTCTGGAGCCCTTGATGCATTTTGGGAGGAATACATTTGAGCTTGGGTTTCACTAAGAAGCTAATTCGAAAAAGAAGGTGTTTTAGAAATGGGCAGCTAATAGCGCTCTGTGTTTCTGTGGACATTCAGTGAAGACAAGTAAGGTATCTGAATATATCAGGAACACTCGCCTGAGTCTGCAGCTCTTGTCTGTGGCTGAGTGTCGTCCAGAGTGCAGTTGCTAATGGCAAAGTCAGCGTCAGCACCATGGATAGCTCCTGACGTTTAGTACCTGGGAAAGGAACTCGTAGTTTCATAAGCTCTGCTGCAGCTAGCGATCAGAAAGATCTGCTTTTACTGAAAACCGGGAGAAAATAAAGCCATACATAGGAGGAGCGTGCCTATTTATATTCCGAGAGAGGGAACTTTACGGAATCAGGAAAGCTCAAGTTACCATAAGAAGGGTTGTCATAGAGTGTTTTATGTTTTTGTTTTCTTTTTTTAAGTAAAGCTAATTAACTGGAAAATTCAACATTCCCAGGCAAATGTCTCTGATTTATTTTAGTTACTTTGATATGAAAGATTGATAATTGTTTATTTTTTTCTTGGCTCGTGTTTCCTGGAGCAGAAATGAAAAGTTCTGTTTATTTCCTTTTTATTTATTGCAATCCACACGATCACCCTCCTAATTTAACCCTCCTTCTCAGCCCTATGCAGTTCCATTCTCATTTTTTTTTTCACTTCAGGCTTTAATGTTGGAACTGAAAAAAAAAAAATGAACTCGAGGTATTCAAGGCACAGCAGAGCAGGCTAACGGACTGCAAGAACACCCAAAACTCTATTATGCAACTAGGTATTTTGATAGGACTTTATCATCAGTAGAAACAAGAGGTTTGTCAGTATTCTAGTTCAGTAGTGGTGGCAAATTCCATTAAGAGAGAGGGGCGTGGAGAGGACTGACTGTTAGGTTAAAGGAAAGGGAAGGAAGCAAGAAAAAAATAGAAAAACAACTTAGAAAACACCATCCGCCGGCAAGGCTTGTCACATGATTTCTCAAATCTCCAGGACTATTTGGACAGAAGTGTATGTATATCACGGGATTCCCGAGTTAGCAGGCTCTGAAAATCAAGAACACAGAGGACTAGTCTCTTCCCTGAACCCTTTCCTATCCTATACGAGATGATTTCTTAGACATGGTATAAGAGAGCAGAATGGTGTGCCTAGTGTGTTCAGGAGTTGAGTTGCACGGGAGGTCACAACAAGGCTGGTAACTCTTAGCCCCACCCACCTTTTGTTCTTTCCCCCCTCTTGCCCAGCCTCACCCGTATCAAACTCTTTCCTTGATTTGTACCAGTTGCTTGCACAGTCTTTGGCTTTCCCTGTCTTTCTCGCAACCTCCGAGAGGGACCTAATCAACCCCAAGTCTTGCTACTCCTCAGGGGCTCAAGCAATGAAACTGGGCATGCTCGGCGGCGGCGCCAGCAGCCTCCAGTCTTTCGGAGGCGCGGCTCAGCTCCGGGTTGGGACAGGAGTGCCAATTCAGCGTAGGCTTCAGCGCCCACCTCCGCCGCCGAGCCCAGGGATCCGAGCTGCTCCCTGAGGGTGGCTCATCCTCAGTCTTCAACCTCCTGAGCCACCAAAGCTTAGAGCCACCAAAGCTTCACCCAGGAACTGTTTTTTCCCACCTGTCTTTTCTTTATAGCTAAGGGTATTTTAGCTACTGCGGCGTGAGAAGCTCAGGAATGGGGCCCTGTGGCTGGTGGCCTCAGAGATCACCTTCCCAGTATAGCTGTTTGTCACTGAGTTTTGGAGATTTCTTGGCTGGCTTCCGCTAAAGCACGCTTGAGTAATCCGAGCTGTGGCGGCGCCCAAGCTGCCGGGATAAAGGGAGCGTGTGTGTGTGTGTGTGTGTGTGTGTGTGTGTGTGTGTGTGTAGGGGAGAGGGCGGGGATAGAAACGTCAACCATCACCCGCCCCCCACCCCCCAGCCTCCTTTTCTTTCTCCCCTTCCTGCAAAAGCTGCACAAGTCTCTCATCCCAACCCCCTGCTTCCTCCACCTCCCACTCCCCCCGCCCCACCCCGCCCCAGCTATCCTTACAGCTCTGGGCAACCGCCAGGTCAAGCCCATTTGCACTGGGAAATTGACGCTGTTTGGGAGAAGAGAAACAGATCGATTGCCCTTGTGACTCCCCGCCCCCCTCCCCACCCCCACTCCCACCGCTCCCTCCTTCCTCCCCTCCTCCGCCACCTCCCCTCACCCCGCCTCCTTCCCTCTCCCCACCCCCAAACCCTCTCACCCGCGGCAGTCCGGTGCGAGGGCCCCTCCAGAAGGTGAGGGGAATGGATTGGACTCCGGTAGGGGACGCGGGTGTCTAGAAGTGGTGCTAATGGGAAGAGATTTCTGGTTTCAAAAGAGGATGCTCTGCCACAAAGAGCGGCTCGCGCGCTGGCCTGGGCTCTAGCCGAGGAGAGATCCCGGGAGAACTCCGGAGCTCGCGGGGAGCGCTCCTCGGAAGACCGGGGTCAACATGCCTGTTCGCAGGGGGCACGTGGCACCACAAAACACATTTTGGGGACCATCATACGGAAATTTGAAGGGCAAAGTAAGTTCATTTGTTCTCTTCTCTCTCCCTCGCTTTTCGCTTTGATAGTGCACTTGGCGTCTGCCGCTTCCAAGCTGAGGAGACTTGGGGCTCCGTCAAGTTCAGAGACTGTGAAACGGAGCCAGGAGGTTCCAATGGCAGCGCAAGTGTTCTCCCCGTGATATTAATTTTGATTTACATTTTAGATTATGGTCTCCATTATAGGAGGCAATTTGATCCTCCTCTCCCACTGCTCCATTATCTGCCCTGCTACTTAATGTCCTACTCTTCTACTATCTTAAAGGGGACGTACTAGTGCAAGGGGTTTCTATTTCGTGGCTGTTTTATTGTAGACTTTTGGAAAGTCAGGAGCAGGGCAGAGCACACTATTGGAACGAGAGAATGTAAATGGTTGCAGCGATGTAAATGTCTATGCAAGCTGTATTTTACTTCGGTTAAATTGCAAGGCTGTGGTGTGACAGGGATGCTTGCTTGCTGCTAGTTTATAGAAGCTAAACTTTGCACTGAATCAATGCAAATTCCAAGCAGGAGAATTTGGGGAAAGCAGTATCTGATCCATGTTGATTCCCAAGGCAAACAGTTCATTATTTTAAGCATATTTGTGTCCCTTTATTACCCCCTTAAATTTCCACTAAAAATTTAAAAATTAAACTGTAATCAGTAAATCCCACAAAGACTGAATGCAGAGAAATTTATTATTCTCATGTGTACTAATTATAGGGAATAAATTATTGCTATATAAATATATTGATTTTAGATCCTACACTAGTTAATTTATATCTGACGTTTCCTTTAAACTCCATTAACACACATTTAATTTTGCACATTGTGCAGTTATTTTGGTGCTGCATTTAGTGGTGGGAGGATATAGTACCTTGTGTTCAAAAGAAACTTGTATATCCTGCTTCATATTTTATTTGGGAACAGTAAATATAATCTATGATCAAAATTAAGAAGCTCTTTGTATTAAAGTCCTTACTACTACACAAAAATGTGAGGTTACCCAAAGTAAAAGTGAAAAGGTAGTTAACATGATATTTACTGTGTGTGTGTAAATATTTTTGTCTTCTGGGTAATATATATTAGGAAAAGGTGAACTTTTGCATTATTGAACTGCTAACTAATGTGAAACAATTTCATTGCTAGTAGTTTCAGGATTTGTTATTTTTAACATGATGTGTGTCATATGCCTTAGAGAGCTAGAGAAAAGCCAAATCCAGGAATAATAACTACTTTAAGAAAGTTGTACTCTGCGGGCCAAGGTTGAAGTAAGGAACCTGACAGCTACAGGATGCTTCAGTGTTTGGGCTTTGAAAATATTTACCTTACAATTAAATGGCATTCTGGAAATATCAGTGTGCCAGCTGCTTGTCTGACTGCTCATTAGGACCAAAGAGAGTTATAGGGCAAATTTGAAGACAAGCTTGTTAGTACTTTTGTTAAAACTACTCAGGGGACCATTCATTTTCATTTTAGGGTGTCTGTGTCCAGGCAGTTAGTGATTTGGGAAGTACCTGCATTTCAGATTTCCTGTTATGCAACTGTTTCACTGTTTATAAGAATCTTGAGGAAGCTTTGTAAATGATACCATACTCTCTTCTTATTACAGATAAAAATTTATCATTGCAAATGCCAGAGTGCAGAACTGTGCCATCATCTACTGCAACGATGGGTTCTGTGAGATGACTGGTTTCTCCAGGCCAGATGTCATGCAAAAGCCGTGCACCTGTGACTTTCTCCATGGGCCCGAGACCAAGAGGCATGATGTTGCTCAAATTGCCCAGGCGTTGCTGGGGTCAGAGGAGAGGAAAGTGGAGGTCACTTACTACCACAAAAATGGTAAAGTTGATCTATTTAGGATTCCTTGTGTTTTATTCCATTGAAATGAAATTTTGACAGTTGATTACTGAAAGTTCATAGGCAGAGAAACCCCAAAGAGTCAGTTGAAGATACATGATTTGTTTATAGTGTTGCAGGAATCAAGGAATGTGGAGACTCTCCTCAGTGGATAGTAGGTACAATTTTTTTTTCTGAATGAGTACTCTGTACTCTTCAAAAGTGCAGTAACTTAATGTCACTGAAGACTAAATGCCATAAATCAGTCTCACTGTTCCCTAAGGAATAAAGGCTAGTAGTTTACTGGTTGTGTTGATATGCATTTGGTTGGAGAGAAATACAGAGTTTTATTTCAAGTAAGGACTTTTAGGCAAAGCACAGTCTTACAGAAAAATGCCTATCTGAAACTAAAACGGTTATAGTTACAGATATTTCTTGGCTCTTCACCTTTGTTTGATAGGCAACACCTTTTGTTTCTTTTGATGCTTTTTATGCAAGATTAAAGATGACATATAGGAACTTATAAAACTGGTCTAGTAAACCTATGTATATTCAAATAACAGTCTATTCATGTATTCAAGATTTATTCTAAAATAAGAAATGGAGAAAAGAACTGTGATATGTAGAATTATTGGTATTCATTTTTACAGCTGCAGCAAAACTGGCATCTGAAACTAAAGGTCATACCTCCACTTCAAGGGCACTTCTCCTTTTAGGATGGCTTTGGGAGCATAAGTACATTAGACCTCTAATAGTTCTCAAAGAAGTACACATTTAGTGGGCATGCATTCTTTAAAAAATATATATATATATGTATATATGAACTTACATGTATAAGTATTCAGATATACCCATTTAAAGTATATACTTTTTCATGTATACACTTAATGATATATGACAATTTGAAGCTTAAAGGCAAGTAGATTAAAAATGAATGGTATAAGATTTGTTGATATTGCATTATCATTTTTTAAATTCTATTGTTAGAAATCAGTGAGGCAGAGGGTTATCTAATCAGATATTTAGGTAACTCTTAAAGTTTATAAATGAGTGATGTGTTATAATGACTCATCATTTGGTAAGATGCATTCTAACAGGGAAAAGGTTTAGCTCTTCCTCCTATTTTCTTATAATTAAATATTTCATGATAGAAACAAACATACAATTATTAAATTACTAGATTATCTTTAACATCAATTTGAATGGGTATGAGTAACAAAGTATGACTGGAACAGGTCTGTATAACTTTGAATTAATCTGGAATGAAACCAGTTATATCATTATCAATCAAATAGAGTCTTTTAAAGTTCTCATTTCCCTACTACTTTTTAATCAGGAGGGTTGGCATGCTAGAAATAGCCCAATTGCTATGTTGTCTTGAAAGCATTTCTTGGATGAAAGCTCTCACTACCCAAATGCAGCTCATCTCCTTTGTGTGTGTATGTGATGCCAACAGTTTGGACTTTTGGAATAATTTGAATGTCTTGACATTTTGCCCTTATGAATATCTGTCATGATGTCCCCACTGTCTGTATTATGGTTACCATACGGTGCATTGGTCATAATATTTTCTGGTACATTTCAGAATTTTTTCAGCTTATAGAATTTAAGTATATAATTAATATGGACTATATAGTTCACTTAGATAACTATAATTTTCAAATTATACTTTCAGATAGAACAGGTGTTACTTATTAAGCTGTAAGTAAATGGTAATGTTTTGAAGCCTAGTTTATTTTGTACAATGTGACTGTGTAAAATGGTCTCAAAACAATTTTAAAACATTTTAATGTGGAATCACAAACATGGATGTAAAAATTTCTACAGTGAGGATGCTGGTACATTGACTAATGTAAATCTTTCTATCTGTGATTGCTTGGTTATAATGAATTAAAATCTTATTTTAGACAAGGAGTCTTTATTTGGAAGCTTGTTTAGACATAAATATCAATTTTTGTTGATAATTTTGATTGTGTTGTCTTCATTTTCACTGTGACTCAGTCTACAAGGACTTGAGTATCTTTAGAACCAATGACAAATGCTGCCTATTTTGCCCTTTTTTTTTTTTTTTTTGATTTGGGGAACATGAGGTGATGGGCCAAGTGTTTTTTTTTTTCCAAAGAAAAATATTAATTTGAATTACCTTTGTAAATTGAGAAGATACAGACAGACTTAATTTCTCTCAATGTAATCAACTTGTGTTTTGGTACTAATACAACTGCCTTGAATAGAATCTCCTGAGTGTATTGGTTTTATTCACATGGCAACTAAAAAATCAGTTAGAGCTTGTGAAGTTCAAATGATTTGAAAGTCTCGTCTCTTAGAGACCTGCCAGCCAGCTCTACATTTATAAAAGCAGAGAAGGACAAGCACTAACATTTTCATTGGTTTGTTTCTGAAAGTTTCTCTAACTCTTTATTATCGAGGTCATTTACTTGTGATAGGTTCTTGGTTTCTTAAGTATATATGGTAAATGCCCTCCTTTACTTATTCTTTATTTAGCACTTCACTGGGGTATGAATTGTGATGCAGTATGCGCAATGAGCAAATTGAACAAAAAGTTGAGATATACTGTTTTCCACTTTTTCCATTCACTCACACTGGAGTAGCAAAAATATGAGCATAACCTTATTTCTGAAAGATTGTTTCCCAAAGTGGCCCAGAGGCTCATAAGTAGTTTAAACTTTTGATCTGGGTGATGAGTTCATGTTGATTAAGTGTATGTGAGCCGCATGGTCACCACTGTGAAGCAGTGCTTCCTACCATACTCCTTCCAGTGATTTTTTTTTTTACCAGGTACAACTGGGCTTGCTGTTTACTGGAATATCAGTTTTTATAAACCTAGTTATTTGCAGTAGGAATATTTGACAGCCCTTCCTTTGAGGATTCTATTTTACAGCTTAAGTCATTATTGCATAAATCATTCTTGGCAGCTGTGAAATATTGCTTGAGGTGATAAAGCTGTAAATCTTTTGACATAAAACTCTAATTATACAAAACTATAATTATGCTGAAGCTTATATAAGGAAAAGCATGTATTTTAATAGCATAATATGTGCATTTTAAAAATACCTTTTTAGCAAAAGTGATTGAGAAATAGCAAACACTTCAATTATTAACCCACTCATAGTTTGGAGATAATGTTAGTGGTAAGGTAACAGAAGAACAATTTAGTTGGTTATCCTTTACGTTATTGCTCATCTGTTTGGGGTGTGTCGTGGAACAGAGCTGGCTAGTTGAAGTGCTATGTAATTTTTACCTTAAATTATCAAGCCACTCTAAACATTTGGAAAGATCAAAGTAAATTTCTCCAAAAGAAGTAAAGGTCTTACCTCAGTAGAAAAACAGGACTTAAAATGCATTATTTCTAGAGGTTAGAGCATTTCTGTATTTTTGCCACTATACTTTCAGACAGTGCAAGGGCAGTTTTTGGTTGTTGTTGTTGGCAAATCAGAAATGCCTGTTTCTTTGTATTGCTTCTAAAGGACTAAATGATGAGAAAGGGCTGAGAGAAGTTTTTTCCTGATGTACATGGGGACCAGATACAGACAGGGCACTAGTCACGTTGTGAAAAGTGTGAAAGTCGCTCAGTCATGTCTGACTTTTTGTGACCCCATGGACTGTACCCCGCCAGGCTCCTCTACTCCCGAAATTCTCCAAGCAAGAATACTGGAGTGAGTAGCCATTTCCTTCTTCAGGGGGTCTTCCTGACCCAGGGATCAAACTCCCATCTCCTGTGCTGCAGGCAGATTCTTTACTCTCTGAGCCACCAGGGAAGCCCAGTCTTATCAAGTTCCAGAGGTGTCATTTGATTCAAATCAACTCAAGAAAGGTTTTGGTTTGGTAACACTGAGTCTACCATCTCTAAGAATTATTTGAAAAGACCTTATGAGAAATGCTATGTTGTTAGGAGTAAAAGTGAAGATGCACGCTGAGTGTCACCTCTCTCCAGGCACCTAAGAAATAGTAGGAGGAGATGCGAAGGATTGTCCAACCTTATCTCTACTTTCAGGATATTTTTATCATAGGGTGACTAAAGTTCATTTCTATCTTCTAAATCCCAAGACGTTTTCTTGAAATTATTTTTAAAGAAAAAGACTACATAGACTACGGAATGAAGAAGCTTTTATATTAATGAAGAAAAGAACTTAGGGTTAATTACCATTCTTTCTCTATTCCTCAAAGCTAAAATAAACTTGTATATTTCCTCTTATTTTTATTTGTGCATAATACAGACTTATTAGAGAAGCAATGAAGTTTAGTTAAAATTTTAATAGCTCAAAATAAGTTTTAGAATAGCTTTATAAAGTTATATTGCATGCCGATATTCAGATCTCTTAATTCCTGAATTGTGTCGTAGAGATAAAGATGGTAGTTTTGAGAGAAAAATTGAAGCATATTTTGTGTGTGTGTAATTCAAGCAACAAGAAAGTTTGCCAGGGAGCATCTTGCCTAGAATTTGTTTTGGTGTTCATTTAAATTTTCAGTTTGTACATTTTTCTGTTCTGTCCAATAGTATTTAGTAACAAGAGTAACATAAACTACATTTTCTTTTCCATATCTAAATTTCATTGGGCTTCCCTAGTGGGCCAGATGGTAAAGAATCTGCCTGCAATGCAGAAGACCCAGGTTTAATCCTGGCTTGGGAAGATCTCCTGGAGAAGGGAATGGCTACCCAGTCCAGTATTCTTGCTTAGGGAATTCTATAGATAGCTGAAGTCCTTGGGGTTGCAAAGAGTATATTTCATAGACTCTAGTAGAAGGAGGAGTAGAAGGAGAAGGCAATGGCACCCCACTCAAGTACTCTTGCCTGGAAAATCCTATGGATGGAGGAGCCTGGTAGGCTGCAGTCCATGGGGTCACTAAGAGTCGGACACGACTGAGCGACCTCACTTTCACTTTTCACTTTCATGCATTGGAGAAGGAAATGGCAACCCGCTCCAGTGTTCTTGCCTGGAGAATCCCAGGGACAACGGGGGAGCCTGGTGGGCTGCCGTCTATGGGGTTGCACAGAGTTGGACACGACTGAAGTGACTTAGTACTAGTTGTTTTATAGAATTTAGATTTGATCAATTGTATTTGTTGATAAAATAAGATTTCTCAACACTCCTCCTCATAGTTTGAAAACTTTACTTCATCTTCCAAGTGAAAACAAAATATCCTAAAAATCTGGGTGTGCGCTGTTTACCTCTAAGCAGGTTTGGTGCTGGAAAGAAGCTGAATTGTCTGCCAGCCTGAGAAATAACTGCTCAGTTACTTTCTCACCCAAGGGGCTTGAGAATAGGGTCAGCTTAGGGCTGTAGGCATATGCTAGATTTAGTGGAAGGAACTAATTTCTCTGGCTTCTATTGGCTTCCAGTGTTGTTTTCATTTTTATTTTTTGGCTATAAATAGTCACTAAATCAATTACTGGCAGTCAGTGGCAGAGAGAGTCCTCGAATAATTGATTCACAGGGAAGTAGCGGTTTGGAGTATGAGATGTTAAGACATCAACATTCATTTGGCCATCTAATCTAGAAACCTCAGGGTCATTTTCTGTTGTTTCCTCTCTCTCTTCTCCCTAAACCAATTGTTCACTAATTCCTTTCACTATTTATGTTTGAAACATTTCCTAATGGCAACCCTACATTCCCATCACTGCCAAGTGCCCTGTTGAAGCCCTCTTCATCCTTCTTCTAGAGGAGAATAGGCGTTTCCCTCCTTTGCAATTCACTCTTCACTATACCAGCAGAGAGCTATTTCTGAAATAAACAGTGATAATTATTAGAGTCAGGCATCCCTGTAAATGAATTTCATATACTAAATAATGAATACAACAATCCTGTAAGATACATGCTCTTATCCTTAGGAGAACCCTACACCCCATAGAGATGAACTTAGCAAGTCACACTTAAGTCATGATGCCCAAGCTTTTAAAAGTTTTTCATATTTTCTGCTCAGTGTACTCAGGTCATACTTTGGCTTTAAAAGCTATCGTAACTCCTTAAAACTCTCACAAATAAAGTTCTGGACTCTTTAATACTTGGTGCCTTCAGAGTTTAATTCACTTGGGTTTTTAAGTAGAGTGTATTTAGAGAACTAGGTGGATTCCCAATTCTGACAGTTACTAGGTAAACTCAATCAAGATTACCTTCTTGTTGCCTCAATATCCTTTTCTGTTGTATATTTGGAAATAACATCTTTGTTAGGCTGATTGATTGTTTTATATAGAACAAAGTACATGGCATTATTCCTAGTGTGATTTCTTGCCCATAAACTGTGCTTGATAAGTATCAATTAATTGAATCTTGGCAACTTTGTTTTTCTTATAAATCTTATGTTCCCATAATACTTCACTGCTCAAGAGTTTCTCAAAGAAGCCATGCCCTTTTATGTCACCACAGCTTTGTTCACCCTTCAGAAGTCTTCCTTTATCTGTAATAAACAAAGTCCCAATGATTAAATTGTCTTTCCCTCAACTTCTCACCCTGAAGAAACCATTATCATCTTTCCAAAGGCAGATCAAAGCAAGTCTTCTGATGCCTCCACTGTTTATTCCTCTCCCTCCTTTGGTTCTCAACTCCACTGTAGCACCCGGAGTGTACTACGTGTCATTATATGTTGTTGTTAATTTTGAGCTCATTCAAAGAAAATGCCAAGTCTTATTAATTTCTAAGTTCAGAATGTATGGAAAACTGTCTGGTATGAACTATGTGCTCAATTAGTATTCACACAAAGAAGGAAGAGAGGATTAGAAATGGAACCATAGAATTGGGGAAACAAGAAACAGATCAACATCAGGATAGGTTGTGAAAAGTGTAATTAAAAGGAAAGTGTGATGTTTTGATTTTTCTTTTCTTAAGAATACTTCTAAAGTGTTAAGAACAATTTTCAACATCGTTATATTAATGGACCTGTTTCTTTGCTTAATAAGCTAAGGTATTAAATAACCTTCATAGTCTGTAGCTATGCTGATAGCTAGAAAAATATTTAGTAAAAATGATAAGCTATTGATCAGGAATTCTCAATAATTAGTAGTAATAATCAATAGTTACCCATGTCACTCACTCACCAGTAAATCAAAATGATGCTTACTGGTGTCTCCAATTATATCTGTATAACAGCCAAAGTTCTTTTCTAACTTGCATTCATTGCTGTCTTTCACATAGTTCCCACAGGAACTTACAAGTTAGATAGTACTGGAATTTTATACCTAGTATCTGAGTGAACTCCAGGAGATGGTGATGAACAGGGAGGCTTGGCGTGCTGCGATTCATGGGGTCGCAAAGGGTCTGACACAACTGAGCGACTGAACTGAACTGAACTGAGAACATCTCATTCCTCACCGTTTCCTTGAGAATTCTTAATTGACAGTGAAGCTTGATTTCAGGGTCAGTCAATAATGAGTGTTAAATCTAAAATTATAAAATTAGCTTATTAAAAATCTAAATAATAATTCTTAATTGTTACTGTCAAATGAATGCATTCTCTCTTTACTCTGCTGTCTACATTTAGCAAAATTATGAACCCCAAAGAAGCAATAGAATCAGGCAGCAGTAAGACATCAATCACCATAGTGAAGAAATTTGTCCTATTACTGAACAATTAGGAAGGTCAAAATGCCACTTGTCACAGATGGGTTACAAGAAAACAGAGTACCAGCCTTCTATTGCCATGACTATTTCGTATCATCCTCTTGCTTCTATAATTTATGTAAAATATTTAATTGAAAAAAACCAAGGCACTCTTTCTGTGAACAGTTTAGATTAGGACAGAGGCAGCCCCTGTGCCCTTTAGTCTGTTAAATGGACATGTGTGTGCACAAGCTCTCCTGTGTGTGGTTTCCACTGCTGGGTGTGGAAGTGTAGAGTGTCTCACACTACTTCTTACTTCTGTTTGCTGATTTACTTCTGTCTGTGGTAGATCCCCATTGCTACATGAGGCTTTCTCTAGGCGCAAGGAGTGAGGCTGCTCTCTGCTTGTGGTGTGTGGGCTTCTCATTGCACTGGCTTCTCTTGTTACAGAGCATGGAGTCCAGGTGCACGGGCCTCAGTAGTTGCAGCACGCAGGCTCAGTAGTTATGATTTGCTGGTTCTACGGTATCTGGGCTTCAGTACTTGTGACACGTGGGCTCAGCAGTTGTGACTTGTGGCCTCCAGAGCACAAGCTCAGTCGTTGTGGCACATGGGCTTAGTTTCTCCATGACATGTGGCATCTTACCCAACCAGGGGTCAGACCCCATGTCCCTTGCATTGTCAAGCAGATTCCTGTCCACTGCACCACCAAGGAAGTCCTACTTTTTACTTCTAAAAGGGTAAAATAGCCTGGACTGGTGCTTGGTGAGCCAGAATTTGGAAGAAGTGAGAGAGGATGGGGTGCATTTTGGCACTTAGTTGCGCTCAGTTTGTAAAATAACTGCAAACTAAACCACACTGGTGAGCCTGGCAAGGCTGCCCAGGCCACCCTGCTTTTGTTTACCTGATTTTTTCCTCCAGGATGAAAAGTCAGAAGACAGCGGGTGAAATCTCACCACTGATGGTTTTATTGTCTTCTTGTTTTCTTCTTTCCTGAGAATCATTAGGAGCGTTTCTGTTGTCATTCACTGTTTTGATAGGACATTAATTCTTGTTTGTTATTTGAAATATTGCTTTTGAGAAACATGTAATAACTGCATGGGTTCAAAATAACTTAAAATGACCTTCTGTAATTAAAAATCTCTTCTCATACTAACCTCTGTGTTCAAAATACCATTTGTATTTCTTCTCCAAGAAATCTGTATTAATGACTCAAGATGGTGGGCATGATGACAAAAATTAAAGTATAAAATTGATGGTTTCATAATCAGTTTCTCAAAGATCAAATAAAGAATGAAATCTAGGAAAAAACTAAACAAGGTACTTATATGTTAAAAAAAGGGAACACTATTTGTGTTAGAAAAGATCTCATATTGAAATCAGAGCCCTAAGTGTTTTGAATATATCCTTAGGGTATAATTAAGATCCCATTAATTCAATAAAATCAATAGTAGAGCCAAATAACATTATATGTTCTGTGAATAATTTTTAATCAGGTTCCCACTTATTTCTCTTAGCTAAATTACTTAAAATTTCTTCTGCTTTTGCTAAAAATTTCTATGTACACCATCCATTTTCTTTAATCATGTTAATCAGTTGATGTTTAGCTGTACATTTATTTTAGGTCTTTTATACACACAGTTGTGCACTCTAGGTTTTAATTCTCCTAGTTGTAGTATATGAACTATAGTCCTTCATCCAATATAGATCTTCTCCCAAAGGATTAATTGAGTTCCATTTCTTTGACTGACTATGTGAATTACTTTATCTAATTTTCATGACAGCTCTGGGAATAGATATCCCATGTTACAGAATAAAATAAAGTTAAGAGTAGAGAACTGATGATCATTGGGCAAAGTGGAGTTGAGATTTAAAATCTAGAATTTTCTATGCTTGCAAACTTTGCTGCCTCCAAATATTTTATACTTTTAAACTTTACCACGTCCTATGTGTCCAAATTCTATTCATTAATTATAGATTCTTACTGGTGTAAGAGTATTTACTGAGGTGTAAATCTGATTAATTTTCACCAAAGGGTGAACGAATGAAGCATACTTCATCCTCGGCAATTTGTATTTTAAGTTGGACCATCATTCAGCATGAATTTTTATCTGGCAGATAATTGGATTTCGATAGGGTGAGGATAGTTATTGTCTGCTTATAATCTTTGCATTCTTATTAATGGTGCTCTTTTTTGCTCTTAAAAGTGTCTCTGCTTTGGACTGTCAACTTAGGTTTGGAGGACATTTGTACTGAAAGACCCCTCAGCTACTATGTGTCCAGTACTTATCTAGAAGATCCAGAAGGAAGTGTGTGTGGTAGTGTGATTCAGGAGCAGAAGCCCTCTTATGTTCATATCCTCTCTCCTTCCTACAAGGAAGGTTTTATTTCTTGGCAATATTATGTGATTTAATGAAATTTACCAAAATATTTAAGAAGGGAATCATAAATGTACTGGAATGTGGAGTCTTTATTTAAAACATCTGCAGTTTTTTTCATCTTGGGCCAAAGGTCAGACTCAGTTCTGCTACACACCCTACTGTCTTGTGCCTCCTAGCTCCTCCCAAAGGCTGCCATCCTCTCCTTTACATGAGCTCTACATTTCTCAGCCAACCTTGTCTTAACATTTTTCCCCATTGTCTCTACAAGAACACCTATGAAATTACCTTGTAATAATTTATTTCTATGTCTGTCTCCTTCCCCACTCAAACTGTCTGAAAGGACTTATCAATGCACTTATTTTAAAAAGGGAAAGAAATGGAAGGAGAACAAAAAAATAAAGTTAAGGAACCAAGAAATATACTTGTTTGCTGATGAAAATGTCAGATAGCACATTCTAGAGAAGTCTTTCTCATTCAACAACCTGTATCTAGATATGAGAGATGTAAAAATTACCAACATATGTTGTTTATTAGTTGAGCAGCTTAATTTGCTGCCATATAGCTTATATTTTATGAAGCAATTTGTTTTAATACCTGTAGCTCTAAAGGATATGACAACTACTCAGCCTTCTTTGGTTCACCTAGAAGGAGAGAGGTGGTCAGGACAGTCCAGATAAACCCTGAATGCCTGCACAGTCAGTTGATTCTGGTGGGAGCAAACACAGGTCAGTAAAAGGGAGAATATGTCTACATATGCTTGTAATAATAAATGCAAGTTTGTAAGCCATCCTAGCTCTCCCTGCATCTTGTTAGTTGAATATACATGATAAAATATTAATAAAAGCTTCAGTTCAGCTCAGTTCAGTCACTCAGTCATGTCTGACTCTCTGCAAACTCATGGACTGCAGCACACCAGGCTTCCCTGTCCATCACCAACTCCCGAAGCCTACTCAAACTCATGTCCATTGAGTCGGTGATGCCATGCAACCATCTCTTCCTCTTTTGTCCCCTTCTCCTCCCACCTTCAATCTTTTCCAGCATCAGAGGTTTTTTCCAATGAGTTGGTTCTTTGCATCAGGTGGCCAAAGTATTGGAGTTTCAGCTTCAGCATCAGTCCTTCCAATCAGTCCTGACTATTCAGGACTGATTTCCTTTAGGATTGACTGGTTGGATCTGTTTGCAGTCCAAGGAACTCTCAAGAGTCTGCTCCAGCACCACAGTTCAAAAGCATCAGTTCTTTGGTGCTCAGCTTTCTTTATAATTAACTCTAACATCCATACATGACTACTGGAAAAACCATTGCTTTTACTAGACAGACCTTTGTTAACAAAGTAATGTCTCTGCTTTTTAATAAGTTGTCTAGGTTGGTCATAGCTTTTCTTCTAAGGAGCAAAGCGTCTTAATTTCATGGCTGCAGTCACCATCTGCAGTGATTTTGGAGCCCCTCCAAATAAAGTCTCTCACTGTTTCCATTATTTCCTCATCTATTTGCCATGAAGTGATGGGACCAGATGCCATGATCTTAGTTTTCTGAATGTTGAGTTTTAAGCCAACTTTTTCACTCTCCTCTTTCACTTTCATCAAGAGGCTCTTTAGTTCTTTGCTTTCTGCCATAAGGGTCATGGCATCTGCGTATCTGAGGTTATTGATATTTCTCTCAGCAATCTTGCAGTTATTCTGATGTCTTTTTCTGCTATCTTTCTTCACACACTGAAAACAGCCTGGTACTTACATGTGTCTCCAAACACATTTAATTCCTTTACCCTAACTCTGAGTCATGGATTGAGATTGTAAGGTCTGTATGGTATCAGCAGACACTTCATCAGTCATATCTTGACCCAGGATTTCAGTCAGCAAGGATTTCATGTCTTTAACTCTCTCAGAGTGGATTAATTCCACTGTCAAAAAAAAAAAGAAAAGAAGAGAACAAATAGAATAAAAGACATAATCTCGAACCTCAGAGATAGCCATTGTTGAAATGATGGCATGCATACGGTCCATAATTTTCTATACAAATAATGCACGCACACATATGCACTTACATATGTGCACACCCAGTTTTTACATGATCAGAATAGCACTATATATACCAAACTCTATCCTGTTTCCCTCACTGAAAAATTTATCTTGAACAGGTATGTGTTTTAATGATTGCATAATATGTATTACATGGCAAGTCTATAAATTATTTTAATATTCACAAAGTGTTACCTTGAAGGAAGTAACATATTGCCAACAATATCTTATTATTGATCACTAACACTTCCAATTCTTTACAATTATAAAAACATACAAATTTTTCCTTACTGTGTACGTCTAGAAATATAATTGCTGAGTAAAATGGTAAATGTACCTTAAAAACCTTATGTGCATGTATGCGTACATGCTCAGTCACTTCAGCCATATCAGACTCTTTGTGACCCCATGGACTCTATACCCCTCTAGGATTCTCTGTTCATGGAATTTTCCACAACTTTGTTTCCACTTGTCAAATCATATTCCACTTAAGTACATATTTTCTGTGTATAATAAAACTTGGTATTCATTTTAATTTTTGTTGACTCATTAAATAGTATGTTACTGTCTGATCACTGAATTTACTCCAAAATTTCTGTCAGACAATGTATAGAAAATATTTAGAGCTATTGCTGCTGCTGCTAAGTCACTTCAGTCGTGTCCGACTCTGTGCGACCCCATAGACAGCAGCCCACCAGGTTCCCCCATCCCTGGGATTCTCCATGCAAGAATACTGGAGTGGGTTGCCAATTCTAACAGTGCTCAATATTGCCAAGCCTATGGAGCTATATGGCCTGGATGAAGTAGGAGCTGGAATCAAGATTGCCAAGAAAAATATCAATAACCTAAGATATGCAGATATGACACCACACTTATGGCAGAAAGCAAAGAAGAGCTAAAGAGCCTCTTGATGAAAGTGAAAGAAGAGAATGAAAAAGTTGGCTTAAAACTCAACATTCAGAAAACTAAGATCATGGCATCTGGTTCCATCACTTCATGGCAAATAGCTGGGGGAACAATGGAAACAGTGAGAGATTTTATTTAGGGGGCTCCAAAATCACTGCAGATGGTGACTTGCAGCCATGAAATTGAGAGGTGCTTGCTCCTTAGAAGAAAAGCTATGACCAACCTAGACAGCATATTAAGAAGCAGAGACTTGACTTTGCCAACAGAGGTCCGTCTAGTCAAAGCTGTGGTTTTTCCAGTAGTCATGTATGGATGTGAGAGTTGGACTATAAAGAATGCTGAGTGCTGAGGAACTGATGCTTTTGAACCGTGGTGTTCGAGAAGAGTCTTGAGAATCCCTTGGACAGGAAGGAGATCCAACAAGTCCATCCTAAAGGAAGTCAGTTCTGAATATTCATTGGAAGGACTGATGCTGAAGCTGAAACTCCAATACTTTGGCCACCCGATGCGAAGAACTGACTCATTTGAAAAGACTCCGATGCTGGGAAAGATTAAGGGCAGGTGGAGAAGGGGACAACAGAGGATAAAATGGTTGGATGGCATCACCGACTCAGTGGACATGAGTTTGAGCAAGCGCGAGAGTTGGTGATGGACAGGGAAGCCTGGCGTGCTGTGCTGCAGTCCATGGGGTCGCAGAGCTGGGCACGACTGAGGGCCCTGAACTGAGCTGATGGAGCTGTAGGACTGCCCAGTGTCGATGCCCCTTCCTACACCAGGTTCTTTCTCCAAAAACTCCTTTTCACATTCACATTCTCATTTCAGTGATTTTCTGGCAGTTTTCCAAGCCTCAAATTCACAAACTCACCCCAATTATTGACTGTTTAGCAGCATTCCTTGAAGTTTTTTCTCTTTTTGTTTACAGGTTTTATTTTAAGTTATTTTCAGTATTGCTTATTGTCTGTGTAAACTCTGATGAAAATCTTGATTAGTGAAAAGTTTTTATTCAATAGTTTGCATATGAATATATAGTCATATATGTAAATATATCTCAAATTTCATAGCTTTGTTTATATTCAAGTGATAGGCATGAAAAGTAATAAATTCATAATAAACTTCCAGCAAAGATTCCATGTAAGAGAAATGCTGTTGTTCAGTCACTCAGTCATGTCCAACTCTTTGCGACTCTATGGGTTACAACAAGCCAGGCTTTCCTGTCCTTTACTATTTCCCAGAGTTTGCTCAAACTCATGTCCATTGAGTCAATGATGCCATTCAATGAAAATGGACTTATAACTATAAATGATATCAATTACTCAAAATTACACAATAATATGTGAGGAAATATACAAGCAACAGAAACTCAACATAGTATTAAATGGCCTGCTAACTTTATCCCGATATAATACTATCAAAATGACTGCAGAGAAAGATCATTCTCTTCCTAGGCTGCCTTACTTAATCAGGACATGCAGACCTCAGGTAATCTGATCTTTCTAGCTGTGACTCAATTCTCAGGTTTTCCCTCCAGGTGTTCTTTATAATGAATGTCACTTAACCAAGACTCCGTAGGATTTATGGATTCCCAAATTGCTATTCTCAGAATTTGCTCCCTGAATGAAGGAAGGGCTACACAAAAATTCCACTAATGATGCATAGTTTCAACTGACTTATTCATTGGCATCTATTTAGTTCTCACTCTAAAATTGCAGAGCTTGTTTCTTTGCACAGTTCATGTTTCTAGAGTTGAGCAGAAGGCGTCCTACTAAAATTTCATACCCCTCAAAGTTCATTATTTTAAATAAAGTCAGAACAATGTGAGTAGAGTGTTAGTTACACAGCATTTGTTTTAAATATTGTCTCCTTTGAGGATGCCAATAACTTAAATGATGAACTTCCCTCTGGAGCATAACTCATTTAAAAGAATTCTGTTAGTTAGTACTTTTTGTTGTTAATCTAAATTTTTATGAAAATATGAGGAATGGTGAATGTGTTTTCTAAATCTTTACCAAGTAGGAATTTTACACTACTCTTGAGTTTTATTCACTAGTAGAAAATAAAGCTAAATGTTTGAACTACAGCTCAGCTACAGAAATAAAAACCTCAACTGTAAACAAATAGGCAAGAGAAGCTTCATAAATACTTCTTATATGACATGTGAAACATAACAAGTAACATTTTAAATTTTTTTCAGAAGAGAGTGCTTAGAGATTTTAGCTACAATATCTGAGATTATAAAATTAAAATATTAAAATATAAAAAATGAAGATGAAACTGACCTTTTAATTATTTTAGGTGCATGTTAGAATCCTGAGAAAAAACAAACAAGACATTCCAGGCATTATCTTTTCATTCTAGAAGAAGTAATCATGCTAATTCTGTTAAAGAGTTCAACAAACATGCACTAAAAAAAAAAAAAACCCAGAACACTTATTCTAAAGAAATGAATTATAATCAGGCAGGGCCTTCTTGCTACCAACTCCATTGTACCAGAATTAGAATAACCACCCTCTTTTATCCACACACACATTTTAATCATAACTCAAGTAAAAATCAGATCTTGAAATTTTTTCTTTTATTGCTTTTAGTTCATTTATGTTTATATACTCTGGTATCTTGCTAATGAGTTCAAAGTCTAGGCTTCCAAAATTATCTATAACAGTGTACATGTTATTCTGTAACTGGAATGAATTAAGTAGTAGACTGTGGTATGAGCACTTTAATTGATATTAATAACTTTAATTTATTGGGTACTTACCCTGTGCCACTAATCTTGTGAAATCTCATTTTTTCCCCAGTCCTCAGGACATCTTATGAAGTAGGTATTTGATTATTCCTATTTTATAGATTGAAAAGATGAAGTCAGTAAGTTTTCCCAAGGTTACCCAAGTGAAATATAACAAGGCAGTGATTTAGGTATAGCTTGTCTTCTTTTGGAGCCTCTGCCCTCAGAACTCTACTGCACCACCTCAGGGCCCCTCCTGTCCATTAAATTCTCTAAAACACGCAGTGCACACAGTGCACACAAATTTGACCTTAGAGTTAAGTTCCATCTTAATAGAAAAATGTAAATTGTTTCCTGAGTTTAGACACTTAAATGTTTTAAATTTTGAGGCTCCTAACTTTCTCTCAAATGCAATTAAGTAAACACGTATTTCTGGTGTTTCAGAAATGCTTTAAATTCACCTCTGTTTCCCCCATGCCTGAAGTAATTGCTCAAGAAATAATTTCTTTAAATAAGTATATAAATGAATTAAACTTAAGCAAACACTCTTAACCATTTGATCTGTCTGTTACTTCTTCAATAATGTATAAGTTGTCTTTTGCCTGTTTGAAAGGGATGATAAAGAAGGAGCATACCACTCAGATATTCCTTCAAGAGAAACACCGGCATCTTGAACAGGTATTTTCACACCTACATGTTCATCGTAACGGTATTCACAGTAGCCAACAGGTAGACTCAACCTTAGTGTCCATCAAGAGATGAATGAAAAAGCGTGATGTATACCTACAAGCGAATACTGTTCAGCCTGAAAAAAAGCATGAAATTCTGACACATGCTACAATGTGGATGAACCTTAAGGACAATATGCTTAGTGAAATAATTCAGTTATGTGGTGTCGACCACAGTTACACTCTTAACAATGAGAAGTAGAATGTTGATTGCCAGAATACGGTAGGAGAAGGCAAAGTGAAGTTGTTTGAGATATCGACTTTCTGTTGTACGGGATAAAAAGTTCCAAAGATTGTTGTACAACAGTGTGCACATAATGAACGTTACTGTGCACTTTAAAATGGTTAAAATGGTAAAACAAAAGCACAGAAAAAAGAAGCCTAGCATAGTGGCTAAGGTCATGGACTCCGTAGTCAGGTGACTGGGTCTAAATCCTGAAATATTCATCATGTGATCTGCAAGTTACTTAGTTGCCCTGTCCTCAGCTTCATCATCAGTGAAATGGGAACCATGATAATAATAGGCCCTATCCTGCAGGGATTTATGAAGACTAAATTTGTCTGTATTTGTAACAGCATTTACAGAAGCTCCTGGTACCCAGTAAGTGCAATGTAAGTGTTAACAAATAAAACTATATAAACATTTGAAAAAAATGTGAAAAAGAGATTGGGTTAAAAAATACTTGTAAAGTTGATACGCTTACTGAGTGTTGTGCTCAAAAGGAAATTTGGAGCCACATGTGTGACTGAGTAAAAAAATGTGAATGAAATTTTGACGTCAGTAGGTAAAAGAAGATATCAGCAGTATTTCTTGAAAATTTAAAATGTGAAATCCCGGGACTTTATTCTGGAGATTATGGCCTCAATCACATTCTGTATAATTTATTTTTATACCTCTTTTGAAATGCTGAAGCTCATTTTGATTTAGGTATAGTTGCCCTGAAAATGTCAGCAGTCTGGGTAATTTTTACAATTTTTCTCTGCACAGCTATCTTTCAGCTACACTGCACCAGTTCCAGAATAGTATTCCAGAAACCAGTGCATTTTGAAAGCAATAGTTCCTCAAGTCACAGTGAAGTGTAAGCTCAGTTCACCTTTCCTCTTCCCTAGATTTAGTGGAAATCAAGATAAATCTTATTGAAGACAAATATGTGGAATTAATTGAAACCTACTGATTTGGAGAAAATATGTAACTATTAATACCCAAATATTGACACCGTAGCTAAGGTGACCATATCATTTATAATCCAAAGCGAGATTATTTTTAATGTAAAAGGGCAAGCTATTAATAATTATAACAGGAGGACAGGAGAAATCCAGGACTGTCCAGACAAATTAAATGAATGAGTACTCTGAATACAACCTATATCTGTCACTGTGTATCAGGGTTTTCAAAATGTAATCCATTCTATAGTACATATTTTTCATAAACAGTTTTTAGATTCCTGAGAATGATGAGCTTAAAAATGTAGCCGTTCATTCTTGTGATGCCTAAAATGCTTGCTGTGTAGACAAAGGCAGTATCTTGCAATCTGGAGAAATGAGTCAGAATTCCTCTAAAGAATATATTGCACCTGCTGACCTCTTTGAAACAAGACTACAAATGAATCTTTCTATAAATACCACGTTAAAGGCTCTCAGCAAAGGAATTAACCTTAACCACTTTGTGGACCATGGTGAGTCATGAGAGCAGAATGGACAAAAGGCAGAGAGACTGAGTTCCTTGTTGAATGCCACCAGTTCTTTAAAGGATATCTTTGACTTTCAAAGATCTTATAAAAGATACTTATCTCTGAATCTGTTTTTTAAACCATGGGTGTGCACAGGATGAGTGCACAGCCATCTCTTTCTGTCTTCTCTGTTAGGCTTTAGTCATATATATTTATCTGTTTATAATCCTGTGATACAGTTAACCTTGCTTTGTGTGTAAAATTAATTGTCTGAAAGATTAAGAAGGAAAGACAACTCCAGAACAGTTGGCACAGATAGCATTAAGCATAAAGTTATCAACATTCTAATGAAAACAATTTAAAAAGTAGTTAATTTATTCATATTTTGACTATAAGTTCAGAAGTGAACTTATTAGTTCTCATGAATTTAAATGAAAATTGATCTCCAAATTTGAGGAGAAAGTGCAAGAATCAGAAAATCAAAATTAAGGAGTAAGAATTATTTTCCAGAAGAAAGTTAGATGAAAGTGGTTACAGCTGGAATTCTCATATTGTTTGTGTTTTCCCAGATCCAGCACAAACATAAAGGAAATCATCTTTGTCTGTGAAAATTGAGTTTGTAAGTAAATTTAGCTTTTGCAGTGCTACAATTCAAAAAGGGGACAAAAGCCTATGAATAACAGTAATCACAAAAGTCCTTTTTCCCTTCCAGATCCAACTAATTATTCATTTTAAATTGCCCCTGGTTTTTGAGATCATTGCCCATGATACAACATTACCAGGAGGATATGGGAAAAATATTAAGGCATGAGAAATTATACCCTTCACATTTATCTGTTTCTTTTCCTTTTGACTTATGGTGTCCCATTCACTTCATAATTGCTAAATAAAATTTCATAGAATAAAGAAATACCTGAATAAATATGCTGAAGAACTTATATGATATGTGAAAATAGAAGTTGCATTATTGTGGGTGGTCATATATTTTTCAGTGAAACTGTGTCCATCCCCTTTTTAATGAATTAAGATAGAAGAAATACACAGATCTTGTAAACATTATTGTTAATTTATCCTTAATGAAAAGTTATAGAAAAGAGCATCCTTAGTTAAGGAGTGATTTCTCCTAGTCCCCTACCCTACATTCTTCCTCTGCTCCTTATTCTAGAAAAATATTGTCCTGTCTCCAAACAAGGAAGAGTGAACTAGACAAGGTAGAAATCTTTGACAGTTGAAAAGGGCAAAATTTACTGGTTTCTTTCAAGTGCAACCAAATTAGCATTATTCTTGAAAATTTACAGAAAAGATTATCACTTTAAAGTGATACTTTAATCTACTATTATCACTTTAATTAAAAGTTTTATTTTGAAAAATATTCAGCCATACAGAAGAGTTGCCAAATATTACAGTGAACTCTCCACTACCTTGATATAGATGAACCTGTTTTACAAGTTGCCACCTTTGCTTTATCTTTGTATTTTTCCGTATAACATATATACACATTGCTGTCTTATGTCTATTTACTTATTTTGTTAAGCCATTTGAAAATTCTGCACAGATCATGACCCTTCATCCTTGAGTAGCACTTATAAAGCACTTCAATGTTGTATAAATTAATAAAAGGAAACACATTTAGGTAGCTACAGCTTACTTATCAAATTCGGGGAATTTTATGTTGATGCAGTACTATTATCTCACACACCCCATGATCAAATTTTGTCAGTTGTCCAATATTGTCTTTTAGCTAATTGTTGTTGTTCAGTCACCAAGTCGTGTCCAACTCTTTGCAACCTCACGGACTGCACCATGCCAGGCTTCCCTGTCCTTCACAACCTCCCAGAGTCTGTCCAAGTTCATGTCCATTGAATCGGTGATGCCATCAAACCATCTCATCTGCTGTCACTCTCTTCTTCTGCCTTCAGTCTTTCCCAGAATCAGCGTCTTTTCCAATGAATCAGTTCTTCACATCAGATGGCCGAAGTATTGGAGCTTTAGCTTTAGCATCAGTCCTTCCCATGAGTATTCAGGATTGATTTCCTTTAAGATTGACTGGTATGATCTCCTTACTGTCCAAGGGACTCTCAAGAGTCTTCTCCAACACCACAGTTTGAAAGCGTCAATTCTTCAGTGTGCAGCCTTCTTTATGACCCAACTCTCACAACTATACATGTCTACTGGAAAGACCACAGCCTTGACTATACAAACCTTTGTCAGCAAAGTTTAACTCACTGTCTAGGTTTGTCATAGCTTTCCTGCCAAGAAGCAATCATCTTCTAACTTCATGGCTGCAGTCACCATCCACAGTGATTTTAGAGCCCAAGAAGAGGAAATCTGTCACTGCTTCCACCTTTTCGCCTTCTATTTGCCATGAAGTGATGGGACGGGATGTCATGATCTTAGTTTTTTTTTTAATATTGAGTTTTAAGGCAGCTCTGTTATTCTCCTCCTTCCAGAGGCTCTTTAGTTCCTCTTTACTTTCTGCCATTAGAGTGGTGTCATCTGCATATCTGAGGTTATTGATATTTCTCCTGGCAATCTTGATTCCAGCTTGTCACTCACCCAGGTAATTAGCTAATTAATTTTTAAGAGTTCAGAATTTAAACCATTATCATATGTTGCAGTCTCCTTTTTTGAAAATTATTTTTTAAATTATAGTTGACTTATAATATTGTGTAAACCTCTGCTATACAGCAGAGTGATTCAGTTATATATATACTAAGGTTTTTAATATTCCTTCCCACTGTGGTTTATCCTAGGATTTTGAATATGGTTCCCTGTACTGTACCATAGGACTTTGTTATTTATACATTTTATATATAATAATTTACATCTGCTCATGCCAACCTCCCCCTTCATCATTAATCTCTTAATTTGAATCAGTTTCTCAGCCTTTCCTGTCTTTATGACATTGATATTCTTTAAAAGTACAAACTCATTGTTTTGTAGAATGCTAAATCTGGATTTGTTTGAAGAGTCCTCACAGCTTGATTCAAGCTGAAAATTTTTGTATGTTGTATCCTTTTCAGAATTGCCAGAATCATGTAATGTCAGTTTGTCCTATTATTGTTGATAAATTTAACAAAAACATGCAAGATATCTATAGGAAAATAATAATAAATATTATTAAGAGAAGTTATAGAGCAAGTAAGTAAATAGAGAGATGTTAAATGTTAATGAACTGCAAGTCTCAATGTTTTAAAGATGTCCAGTCTTCACAAATTGACCTGTAATCCTAACAAAATTATAGCAGATTTCTGATATAAAGTATCAAGCTGATTAAGAAATTTATATGAAAATGCAAAGGATATAGATAGTCAAAAAGATCTCAGAAAAGAATAACAAAGTTGGAGAAATCAAACCACATAATTTTAAGAATTGCTAAAAGTTACACCAATCATGAAAATGAATATTGGCCTACATCAGTCAGTTCAGTTTAGTTCAGTCGCTTAGTCGTGTCTCTTTGTGACCCCATGGACTGCAGCATGCCAGGCTTCCCTGTCCATCACCAACTCCTGGAGTTTACCCAAAATATGTCCACTGAGTCGGTGATGGAATCCAACCATCTCATCCTCTGTTGTCCCCTTCTCGTCCTGCTTTCATTCTTTCCCAGCATGAGGGTCTTCCCAATGAGTCAGCTCTTTGCATTAGGTGGCCAAAGTATTGGAATTTCAGCTTCAACATCAGTCCTTCTAAGGAACACCCAGGACTGATTTCCTTTAGGATGGACTGGTTGGATCTTCTTGCAGTCCAAGGGACTCTTAAGAGTCTTCTCCAACACCACAGTTCAAAAGCATCAATTCTTCTGTGCTCAGCTTTTATATGGTCCAACTCTTACATCCATACGTGACTACTGGAAAAACCATAGCCTTGACTAGATGGACCTTTGTAGACAAAATAATGTCTCTGCTCTTCAATATGCTGTCTAGGTTGGTCATAACTTTCCTTCCAAGGAATAAGCATCTTTTAATTTCATGGCTGCAGTCACCATCTGTAGTGATTTTGGAGCCCCCTAAAATAAAGTCTGTTTCCACTGTTTCCCCATTTATTTGCCATGAAGTGATGGGACCAGATGCCATGATCTTAGTTTTCTGAATGTTGAGTTTTAAGTCAGCTTTTTCACTCTCCTCTTTCACCTTCATCAAGAAGCTCTTTAGTCTGCCATAAGGGTGGTATCATCTGCATATCTGAGGTTATTGATATTTCTCCTGCCAATCTTGATTACAGCTGTGCTTCCTCCAACCTAGCATTTCTCATGATGTACTCTGCATATAAGTTAAATAGCAGAATGACAATATACAGCCTTGATGTACTCCTTTTCCTATTTGGAACCAGTCTGTTGTTCCATGACCAGCTCTAACTGTTAGCATACATGCAGATAAAGAGATCTATGGAACAGAATAGTTTATAAATAGATCCTCACATATATAGTTAACTGATTTTTGATAAAGGCACCAGGATAATTTAATTGGGGGAAAGATGAGGCTTTTCAATAAATGAGCTAAATTAATTGAAAAAATACATGGGAGTGAGTAGATCCTTACATTATACTTTTCACAAAGTTAATTTGATGTGGTTTTTAGATCTAAATATACTTCCCATGTGGCACAGTGGTGAAGAATCCACCTGTCTATGCAGAAGCCACTAAGAAGGTGGGTTCATTCCCTGGGTCAGGAAAATCCCCTGGAGTAGGAAACCAACTTCTCCAGTATTCTTACCTGTAAAATTCCATGGACAGAAGAGTCTGGTAGGTTACAGTTCATGGAATTGCAAGGAGTTGTCATGACTGAGCATGCATGCTAACCAACATTATAGACATAAACATAAAAGTTAAAGTTACAAAGTTTTTAGAAATAACCACCCCAAAAGTCTTTTAACTTTCAATGGGCAAAGATTTCTTAGAAAGTATATAAAGGACCCTACCCTTAAAAATGAATTGTACATCATCAAAATTAAAAACTTAAATGTAATACCTAAAAATTTTCATTAAAGGCATGAAAATTAACATAGCCTTGGAGAAAATACCATCAATGCATTTATTTGACTAAGTGATTATATGTGTGTGTAGACAGAACAAATATATGTACGTGTCTACAAATCAATAATATAAATGAAAATGATGGTTAAAAGACTTGTATAGATATTTCACGAAAGAAAGATCCACAGTGGCCAATAAGCACCTGAAAATGGAAATGTAAATGAAACCAAAGGAAGATACTATTTAACACCCACCAGAATAGGTAAAATTAAAATATTGACAATATCAAATGTTGATAAGGATGTGGAGCTACCGAGGCTCTCATCCATTGCTAGTAAGATTACAAAATAGAGTTAATACTGAAGAATTGTTTAGGCTTCACTAGAAAATGAAAACGTACCTGCTTTGTGGTCTGGCAACTCCTCTCCTAAGTCTTTCTCCTAGAGAAATGAAAATTCATATCCATAAAATGATTTGTATGAATTGTTTTCAGTAGCTTTATTTGCAATAGCCCAAGTCAGGAAGTGGGCTTCTCTGGTGGCTCAGTGGTAAAGAATCTGCCTGCAATGCAGGAAACGTGGGTTCGATCCCTGGGTTGGGAAGATCCCCTGGAGGAAGAAATGACAGCCCACTCCAGCATTCTTTCCTGAGAAAACCCATGGACAGAGGAATCTGGCAGGTTAAAGTCCATGGACTTGCAACAATCAGACATGACTTAGTGACTAAACAGCAACAAGTCAGGAAACAACGTGCATATTCACCAAAAGGAAAATAGCTAAATGGTAGAAAATATGGCATCAAAGGATGACATGGCTGGATGGCATCACTGATGCATGGACATAAACTTGGGGAAACCAGGAGATGGGGAGGGTCAGTGAGACCTGGTGTTGGTGTGCTGCAGTCCATGGGAGTCACAAAGAGTCAGACATGACTGAAGGATTGAACAACAGCAACAAATGGTCATCAGCAGTACACCAGTCAGCAATAAATAAAATATTGATATAAAAAAGCTAATGAGTGGCTCTCAAAACTCAGGGAAAAGCTTTATTTTTATAAATAAATACTGCACAGTTTCACTTATATAGACTTCATGATTAATATTGCACTGACTGGATTTTTGTCATAGCAATAAAATCACAGTCCATAGCTCATTTTCCACCTTTTCCCCTAAATTTAAAGATGTTAGTAACATCATGATTACCAGCCAGGATTTAGGAAAAAGGTTGCATGCTTGCTTAGCAACTAGTTTTGTCTATTTCCCCCAGTAGCCGCTCAGATTTTAGAAATGCCTCAAAGGAACTAAATGTATTTTTTATTATATGTTGATCTATTTCTATTCACTTTCATCCCTTGTAAAAGTGGTATTTTATAACTTTGTATTCAACATTTCATCTTAAAACTACATCTAAACCAATGGCATTTAAGTCTTTCTCCTTAATCAATGGTATTTCAGTTTTGTTTAAGGGTATTTTTATTTTTAAGTGGAAAGCGAATCTTTAGTAATCTGTGAACCCTTCAGGGTAGAGTGCTTGCTATTGATTTCTGCTTGTAGTTTTCAAGGCAATTTTATGGGGAAGGGCAGAAATGATCATTTTAATAAAAGTCATTTTTTCTTAGATGCTGAGCCAAAGAGTTCTACTAAAAGAAAACATGGGTCAGTAAAGAAAGGAAACAAGAATAGGACAAAGGGTTTCTTTGGTAGGGTGGATTTCTAAGTAGGCTTTTTTTTTTTAGTCTGGAGGATAAAAGTTATGAGAAAATTAATTATGTAATCCAAGAGATACGTACATGCTACTCATGTAGATAGACGCTTCTTCACCAGAAGCAGCCCAGAATGATAGAACTTTCTTCGAAGACTGAAAGAAATCATGTTTAAATGTACAGTTATATGGAATCAATAAGACTTTCCCCAAGAGATGATATTGGCTGAGTTTATAAATATATCTTAGATGAAAAGTTTATTTACACTGTCAGAGCTGAGCTAGACCAGTTCAGTTCAGTTCAGTTGCTCTGTTGTATTTGACTCTTTATGACCCCATAGACTGCAGCACGCCAGGCTTCCCTGTCCATCACCAACTCCTGGCGCTTGCTCAAGCTCCTCTCCATCGAGTCAATGGTGCCATCCAACAATCTCATCCTCTGCTTCTCCTCCTGCCTTCAATCTTTCCCAGCATCAGGGTCTTCTCCAGTGAGTCAGTTCTTCACATCTAGTGGCAAAAATATTGGAGCTTCAGCTTCAGCATCAGTTTTTCAAATGAATATTCAGGACTGATTTCCTTTAGGATTGACTGGTTTGATCTCCTTGCCACCCAAGGGACTCTCAACAGGCTTCTCCAACACCACAGACCAGTTAGAGATGCAAACTTAACATTTTATTGACTTTGACATTGACATGAAAGGCAATCAGGTTTCATGTGGCCATCCCTTGGTGCCCACTTTGCTTTCTAATATGCATTATTCTTCAGGGTATTCTGACCCAAGTTTTGTCTTTCTCTTTATTCTTATTTATGTATAATAGCTGAAAATCAACTCAAAACCACTCCTGAAACCCAGGGCACATACTCACATTTACCATAATAAGAATTGAACTGTATTCTAATTTTTGTCACATGGTAGGCCACTAATCATAATTGAATACATATTTATATTTTTATTGGGAAAAATCATGTCTCTCATTTTTTACTTTTTCATTCTGATTATTTCTATCAGTTTGTAATATTTAGAATTTTATTTGTTTAAACAGAGGCTTTATTTTCATACTGTTCCTCTAATTATAAACTGAACTAGCATGTTTAGATACATAGGAGGATAAGACGTAGCTTCTCCTTTAATTGTAGTAAACATTAAATTTAGATCTATGGTCTTTAAACTTAAAATATTTGGGGACATTACTTTCTATGCAAAGAAAAATAGATTTTTCAGAGTATAAAGACAAAATTTGTGCATGCTATTCAGTTATTGGAAGGAGTAAAAACAGAAGTGGAAACCCAAGAAAGAACGAAGGGAGGAAGAAATAAAAGGAGAGAGATTCAAAATGTAGGAAAACTGTGAAGTGGGAAAAAAAAACAAATATATAAGCCTGTGAAAAGTGAAAGTGAAGTCGCTCAGTCGTGTCCGACTCTTTGCGACCCATGAACTGTAGCCCACCAGGCTCCTCTGTCCATGGGATTCTCCAGGCAAGAATACTGGAGTGGGGTGCCATTTCCTTCTCCAGATATAAGCCTGTAGTGGAGAGTAAATAAGAAATAAGAAAACTGCTTCAAGATAATGAGGGAATAACAGAAAGAACTTTAAAAAAAAAAAAAAAAGACTGCTACTTCCTTCCCTCAAAAGAAAACATGCTAGTGAAATCTCAGACAAGCACGAGTTCAAGTGGGTTATCTGAGACTGACACCATGATGCTAGAAGGATGAATTCTTCAGTGCGAAGAATATTTATTCCTTAGATCTGTTTACTGTTCTATTTGGAGCTGAGGCAAGAGTGATGAATAATGGATAAGAGGACACCCTAATTGTTTCTGTAACAAAGGCAGCAGCACTGGAATTCATTATATCTTATTGTGTGAGAACCATATATTGACAGTTACACAGATGAAAGAACTTCCCCTCGAGAGATAACAGGTCTCTGTTACAAAAGATTACTTTTCTAGAAGTAGAAGCTGATACTTGGGGGCATGTTTTGCCATCCACACCTCATTGGTTAAGCAACTAGCTTGAACTTTGTGGAAAACAAGATACTAATGATAGTGACATTTTTCCCTTGAGTCAGTTTAAAACAATAAGGTCTAGAGATGAAATGCTGCAGAATCACAGAATTTTAAGATGGTAAGAAACTGGGATCATATGTAATGCTTTTTAGGAAGTGGCAGAGAGTGAGAGCCCCCAAAATGCTCACTAACCAGCTTCCTGCTTGCCTGACTTCCTACCTCTCTTCCTCCCTTTCTTCTTTCCTTCAACAGCCTTTATTTTACGAATGAAGAAACCAAGGCCAAGCAACTAGTCCAAGCTAACTTGGCATCAGGACTCACATCTTAACAGTTTCTAAAATGGGACTGGATTTCCCATTTAATGGTGAAAGCCTTGTCTTCTTGCTCACGTTCACAAACAAACAATATTCTTATAAGTATAAATAAAGATTTCGTTTCTTTTTCATGATGAGGAACACTCTGCCTGCATTTCAGAACAGTGTTTCTCACTGAATTTGAGTAATCCCATAGCTTTCTATTTCCACCCTGAGCATTTCATTTGCTCTTCTGGTGTTTTTATACAACCTTTCATGACACTGTTTTTCCCCGATATAATATGTGTAGTGTATGAATCTATAAATTGATTTAAGCCACTTGAGAAGGAATGGTGCTATTTGAACTGTATATTAAAATAATAGGGCACCAGTATTTGCCATAAAATGATGTCGCAATATCCTAAGAGGAGAACTCACTTCTTACAGTGCATCCACAGGGGCATTAGAAATGAAACAAAATGCTGATCTGAGTTGGTGAATCTGATTTATTTTGTTTTATGAGGTCCTGCTGGTACTTTTGGTTAATGAGCTGTTGCAGAGAATTTTAGAGAATGCTAGTATTTGTGTCCATAAGAAATGCTAATATCATCCAGACTTATCTATGCCATGAAGACAATTCAAGTTCACTGTGGAGAAAGGAAAATCAAATGAGGATAGTACATTCTAGTTATAGCTAGATTTTTTTGAGTTTGTGTATTTTTTGTATTTTTCTCAGTAGAGTTTCAGAAATTGAATACAATTCTTAGATGTTATGCCCTAGCTGAAGCACTTCCATCCTACAGATTATTTTTTTTACCCATTGCCCTTTTGACTCTCAGTTGTGCCCCAGAGGAAACTGGTGGTAGCACAATTACAGAAACCCCAGTTAATGATATTTTAGTTTCTGTATGATCTGCCCTGCTGATTGTACTTTTAATCAATGAAATGTTCAGTTTTCTAAAACTCCATCTCTTGATAGGTTGTTTGGTTAGAATTTTGAAAATACACAATTCCATTTGCCTCTACCCTCCTTTGGTAGATGAGGTCTTTGTTACCCTGATATTACTGTATATGTATGTTGTTAATGTATTTTTCCCTTAGATCTTTAAATAAAGAATAATAGTGTTCTGTGAGAATCATATTATTTATTTTATTCAAAGGTGTATGTGTCTGTGGCTCATTTTTTCTCCAAATAATTTTTTCATTTAATTCTTAAATGGTGAAGAAACTTATATAATATAGTATTTTGGCAATATAGTATTTTTCTCACTTACTTTTATGTTGTATTACAAGATATTTGGGGGCTTCCCAGATGATGCTATGGTAAAGAATCCACCTGCCAATGCAGAAGATGTGGGTTGGTTTCCTAGACTGGGAAGATCCCCAGGAGAAGGAAATGGCAGCCCACTCCAGTATTCTTGCCTGGAGAATTCCATGGACAGAGGAGCCTGGCAGGCTAAAGCCCATGGGGGTTGCAAAGAGTCAGACACAACTTAGTGACTGAGCATGTGCTCATGCACAAAGTCTCTGAGACATTTAGACAGGAGAGGGGATCATTATCGAAGTAGCTTTCAACGTAAATCTTATTACTAACTTTTGTTAGAAAGCAATTATAAACCTGTGTAACTGCCACTATAATGCAGTATAGTATTTAAGAAGATAAGAGATTCCAGAGTTGGGAATCATAATCATAATATGGCTGTCTGTTTAAAAAAAATTGTTATTTACATGAGAAGAAGGATGAAATACTAATTGATCTGTAGGAAACATAAGGGACGTGGGTTTGATCCCTGGGTCAGGAAGATCCCCTGGAGTAGGAAATGGCACCCCACTCCAGTATTCTTGCCTCGGAAATCCACTGGACAGAGAAGCCTGGTGGGCTACAGTCCATGGGGTCATAAAAGAGTCGGACATGACTGAGTGACTGAACACACACACACACACACGACCTGGGCTCAGACTATCAGTCAGAAAAGACTGCTTCCCAGAAAGATAGAGAGCCATCCGAAGTAGACAGGATCAGATTCCTGGAGGCCCCTGCTGCGCCAAGGATAAACTTGTAGTAATTGGATAGCGTGGTAATTCATGGGGTCCAGTGCAGCCAGAGTAGTGTGGGCAGCATTCAGTGGGCTGTGATTGTGGCTGTTTGCCAAAGTATGCACAAGTACTTCAGAATTTTATTAATAGGAATGGCAATACTGTATGTAATTACCAAATTATCATATACTGTGTGTGTTGATTTTATACATATATCACACCATGCCTTATTATTTTTATTGGGATATAGTTGATTATTATATATTATGTTATAGGTGTACAACATAGTGATTCACAATTTTTAAAGGTTATACTCCATCTATAACTATTTGGCTCTATTCCCCTGTGTGCTACATTATATCCTTATACCTTATATATTTTACACATAATAGTTTGTACCTATGGATCCCCTACCCCTATGTTGCCCCCCTTCTATATTATGTCTAGTAATTACGCATGAGGATTTTTTTCTCAGTGTAAACAATGTAACTAGCTGTCTTGCTTGGTTTAAGTCTAGAATGAGAGGAAACTATTATTTATTAGCTAAGTTCAGCATTGTCTCCTAATATTCACTAGAATTCTAATTATACCATGGTTTCAAAATTCCTTGAAATGTGGATTACTAGTGGCTACATAGTGTTAAGTGATTTTCATTCTTGAATGCAAGTCTCCATTAGGAAAGCTTGATATGGTAAATTTCTTTCTCTGCTCCCGTAGAAAATTCACTAGAGTCAAATTGGGGAAGGGAGTTACTTATTAGGTGAGGGAATGTAGAAGATTGTACCATTCATGCATGAGATGATAGGTTTTTATATTTAAAATTCTTTTTTATCAAGAATGTCTTGATGGAATGATTCACAATTTCTTTTACTATAGCTAAATTGTTACAGCATACCTGAATTTGTCTCAGTAATAGCTATTCAAATAAAAAGTTTAAGAATTTTTTGTGAATTCCTTTTATATATCTGCTTAGAGGTTTCTTAGAAAATAAAGTTTAGCAGTTAATAGAACTGTCTTGAAAGAGATAGATGATATTACTGATAAGATAATTCATTGTAAGTCTGATTTTTTCCAGAGTTCTAAACAATGCTAGGTCATGGTTTATTAGATGTTCCTGTCATTTTAGTGTGGTAAAAATGTAAAAATCTAATTTTCCTAAAGATAGACTTAAGATAAATTCAGGTAAATTGTTGTATTTGTAAAACTTGGTGAGCAGTGGCTTATAATGGGTGGGAAATAATTCAGTCTGTCAGTGCCCGAATAGCTTTTCCCATGAAAAACTGAGAGTAAATAGTAGACATAAAGTGTCATCTAAAGGTGTTAGAAGTCGCATCAGGTTTTGATGAGCCTCACCAGCCAGCCTCAGTGGAAGCCTAACATTCCACTACTGTCCAGTGACACTGTTGTCTGTGCAGTAAATGCGCCTGATGACAAGACTGTTCTGGAAGAGGAGAGAATGCAAATCTGGCCTGAAATTTCATCTACAGGTATTTTGTGTGCTGTGTGCTGAGTCGCTAACTCATGTTTGACTCTTTGTAACCCCTGGACAGTAGCCTGTCAGACTCCTCTGACCATGGGATTCTCCAAGCAAGAATACTAAAGTGGGTTGACATTTCATCCTTCAGGAGATCTTTCCAACCCGGGAACTGAACCTGCATTTCTTGTGTCTCCTGCTCTGGCAGGGAGATTTTTTTACTACTGAGCCACCTGGGAATGATTATTTTATCTTTCTATGAATTGAAAATGACCTGGGCCTGCTTGGGTTCTGGGAGGAAAGATATCTATGCTAACTATACAGGCCACTGCATTTTTCTGATTTATATCTCAACTTTAACATTTCTAGTCCCCTGTCTCTGAAGTTTTGTCTTGTCCTACTCTGAATATTTAAGACATTTCTTAAATTTCAGAAGGAAGGTAGAGAGATCTATTCTTATTGGTTCCTCTCTGATTCTGGCCCTTTCTTTCCACCCAAGAATTATCAGATTTCTTCTTCTTACCATCTATGCTTTTCCTCACTCCCTTTTCCATTTTTGAGTCTCAGAAATCTTTGAATCCCAGCGATCCTCAAGACACTGTACTCACACAGGTCACCAAGGATCTCTTTACAGCGGGGCCAACCTGGTCTTCCTCAGAATATACCCCACACGGCTCTCCTTTCTCACCTTTCCTGATATTGCATTGTCCTGCCCCTCTGATTGTTACTTTGATTCTCATCTCGTGCTATCTTTGAACCTTAATTCTTTAGTATTTTTTTGATTTTTTTTTCATCTGTAATTTAATTTCATTCCTACCTGTAGAACTGTCTCCATGTCTAGTCAAATTGAACTTATTTTCAAGACAGAAATAGAGATGCAGGCTTAGAGATTGGACATGTGGACATGGAGGGGTAAGAGGAGGGTGAGATGATTGGGAGAGTAGGATTGACATACATGTATGTGTGCATATACATATACATCACCATGTGCAAAAGAGAAGGCTAGTGGGAAGCTGCTGTATAGCATAGGGAGCTCAGCTCCATGCTCTGTGATCCAGAGGGGTGGAATGGGGGATGAGAGGGAGGCCTCAAGAAGGAGAGGATTTAGGGGGATTTAGGTATACATGTAGCTGATTCACTTCATTATACAGTAGAAATGAACACAGCATTGAAAACCAACTGTGCTCAAAAAAAAAAAAGTATCATTGCTTAATGCCTATTGGTTATTTAAACTTCATTGCAATTCAGTCCTGTATTTCACTGCCAGTCTGACCTCACTTTGGCCCTGTTTTCACTTGTGTCCCTTTTTATCAAAATATTCAAGGGCTTCCCATTTCTTTCATCTTTCTGTTTAGAGTCTTTCTTGATACAGGTTAAGTTTCAAGGTCTCCCATGAACTGACTCCACTCTCCAGCCTGATGTTTGTCAAACATTTTTAACTGTAACCAGAGAAAAATTTTTATATTGCAGCTGAGTGTTTGTACACATGCACACATATACACACACTCTTTTATACTCATGTAATTGAAATATATTTCTTGAAATAATATTTACATAAGTTACATATAATTGACTCTTATTTTCTTTTTTGTTTCCTTTAAAATATGAAGTTTCTGAGCCCCTAAACTGACTTCCTATCAGGATCTGACAGTTTGAAGTGGTCCAGCTTCTCAGATTTCTCACCTCTTCACATTCTACTTCCTTGACTCTCTCCAGGAGAGTTCATCTCTACCCTATAAGCACAAGAACTCTCATTTCTGAGTTTTCATTCCTGTTTTTTCCAATTCAAGTATCTTCTAATCATAAAGATATCTCTGCCAGCTTAGGCTCTTAAAAATCTCCAGTTTCTGAAGGACAACGTATATAACCCAAGCAGATCTGCCCAAGATGACCCATAATCCTCTCCTGATTTTGTAGTGGTTTTATAACAGTAAAAAACTGAGACTGAACCTGACTTGCCAGTGAGTGTCCAGGAGTCTCTGGCGGAGACGTGGGTCAACAGAGGCCTGTCATGGGGTCCAGAGCACTGACTTCAACAGTGCTGGCTTAAGTCCTTTTGAAGGAGGTTGCCATTGCCCCATAGTTTGGCCTCAGGCCACAGTATAGGGAGGGAACACAGCACCTATTTACAGAAAATTGGATTAAAGTTTACTGAGCATGGCCCACCCATCAGAGCAAGACCCAGATTCCCCCACAGCCAGTCCCTCTCATCAGTAAGCTTCCACAAACCTTTTATCCTTCTCCATCAGAGGGCAGGCAGAATGGAAACCACAATCACAGAAAACCGAACCAAACTGATCACTTTTATCGTAGCCTTGTCTAACTCAATGAAACTATGAGCCATGCCATGTAGGCCCCCAAGACAGACAGGTCGTGGTGGAGGGTTCTGACAGAATATGGTCCACTGGAAAAGGTACTGGCAAACCACTTCAGTATTCTTGCCATGAGAACCCCATGAATAGTATGAAAAGAGGACAGTGAAAGATGAATTCCCTATTTGGTAGGTGCCCAACATACTACCTGAGAAGAGTGGAGAAATAGCTCCAGAAAGAATGAAGAGGCTGAGCCAAAGTGAAAACGACACCCTGTTGTGGATGTGACTGGTGATGGAAGTAAAGTCCAATGCTGTAAAGAACAATATTACATAGGGAGCTAGAATGTTAGATCCATGATCAAGGTAAAGTGGAAGTGGCCAGACAGGAGATGGCAAGAGTGAAAATTGACATTCTAGGTACCAGTGAGCTAAAATGGACCAGAATGGGCAAATTTAATTCAGATGACCTTTGTATCTACTACTGTGGGCAAGAATCCCTTAGAAGAAATAGAGTAGCCCTCATAGGCAATAAGAGTCTGAAATGCAGTACTTGGGTGCCATCTCAAAAATGCAGAATGATCTCTGTTCATTTCCAAGGCAAACCATCCAATATCACAGTAATCCAAGTCTATGACCCAACCACTAATGCCAAAGAAGCTTAAGTTGAACAGTTCTGTAAAGACCTACAAGCCCTTCTAGAACTAACACCAAAAAGATGTTCTCTTCATCAGAGGTAACTGGAATGCAAAGGTAGAAAGTCAAGAATACCTGAAGTAATAGGAAAGTTTGGCCTTGGAGTAAAAAATGAAGCAACACAAAGGCTAACAGGGTTTTGCCAAGAGAATACACAGTAAACACCCTCTTACAACAACACAAGAGAAGACTCTACATATGGACATCCCCAGATTGTCAATACTGAAATCAGATTGATTCATTCTTTGCAGCCGAAGATGGAGAAGCTCTATACAGTCATCAAAAACAAGACCAGAAGTTGACTGTGGCTCAGATCATTAACTCCTTATTGCCAAATTCAGGCTTAAATTGAAGAAAGTAGGGAAAACCACAAGACCATTCATGTATGACCTAAATCAAATCCCTACGATTATACAGTGGAAGTGACAAATAGATTCAAGGGATTAGATCTGATAGAGTGCCTGAAGAACTGTGGATAGAGGTTCATAACATTGTACAGGAGGCAGTGATCAAAATCATCCCTAAGAAAAAGAAATGCAGAAAGGGCAAAATGATTGTCTGAGAAGGCCTCACAAAGAGCTGAGAAAAGAAAAGAAGTGAAAGGCAAAGGAGAAAAGGAAAGATATACCCATGTGAATGCAGAGTTCCAAAGAATAGCAAGGAGAGATAAGAAAGCCTTCTTCAGTGATCAATGCCAAGAAATAAACAGTAGAATGGGAAAGACTAGAGATCTCTTCAAGGTTTTCAGAGACACCAAAGGAACAACTCATGCAAAGATGGGCACAATAAAGGACAGAAATGGTGTGGACCTAACAGAAGCAGAAGATATTAAGAAGAGGTGGCAAGAATACACAGAAGAACTGTACAAAAAGATCTTCACAACCCAGATAACCACAGTGGTGTGATCACTCACCTAGAGCCAGACATCCTAGAGTGTGAAGTCAAGTGGGCCTTAGGGAGCATCACTATGAACAATGCTAGTGTAAGTGATGGAATTCCAGCTGAACTATTTCAAATCCTAAAAGACGATGCTTTTAAAGTGCTGCACCCAATATGCCAGCAAATTTGGAAAACTCAGCCATGACCACAGGACTGGAAAAGTTTTCATTCCACTCCCAAAGAAAAGCAATGCCAAAAAATGTTCAAAAATGTTCAAACTACTGCATAATTGCACTTATCTCACACACTAGCAAAGTAATGCTCAACATTCTCCAAGTCAGGCTTCAACAGTCCATGAAACAGAACTTGAACATGTTCAAGCTGGATTTAGAGAAGGCAGAGGAACCAGAGTTCAAATTGCCAACATCCTTTGGATCAAAGAAAAAGCAAGCAAATTTCAGAAAAGCATCTACTTCTGCTTTATTGACTATGCCAAAGCCTTTGACTGAGTGGATCACAACAAACTGTGGAAAATTCTTCAAGAGATGGGACTAGCAGACCATCTCACCTGCCTCCTGAGAAATCTGTATGCAGGTCAAGAAGCAACAGTTAGAACTGGACATGAAACAAAAGACTAGTTGCAAATTGCAAAAGGAGTATGTCAAGGCTGTATAACGTCACCACGCTTAGTTTTTATATGCAGAGTACATTGTGAGAAATGCTGAACTGGATGGAGCAAACACAAGCTGGAATCAAGATTATTGGGAGAAATATAAATAACCTCAGATATTCAGATGACACCACCCTTATGGCAGAAAGCAAAGAACTAAAGAGCCTCTTGATGAAAGTAAAGGAGGAGAGTGAAAAAGCTGGCTTAAAACCCAACATTCAAAAAATGGAGATCATGGCATCCAGTCCCATCACTTCATGGCAAATAGATGTGGAAACAATGGAGACATGACAACTTATCTTTGGGGGCTCCAAAATCACTGCAGATAGTGACTTGCAGCCATGAAATTAAAAGACACTTGCTCCTTGGAAGAAAAGCTATGACAAACCTAAACAGTATATAAAAAGCAGAGACATTATATAGTCAACAAATGTCCGTATAGTTAAAGCTATGATTTTTCCAGTGGTGATGTATGGATATGACACCATAAAGAAATCTGAGTGCCAAAGAATTGATGCTTTTAAACTGTGGTATTGGAGAAGATTCTTGAGAGTCCCTTGGACTGCAAGGAGATAACTCAGTTAATCCTAAAGGAAATCAGTCCTGAATATTTATTGGAAGGACTGATGCTGAAGCTCCAATACTTTGGCCACCTGATGCGAAGAACTGACTCCTTGGAAAAGACCCTGATTCTGAGAAAGACTTAAGGCGGGAGGAGAAGGGAATAACAGAGGATGAGATGGTTGGATGTCATCACTGACTCTATGAACATGAGTTTGAGCAAGTTCCAGGAGTTGGTGATGGACAGGGGAGCCTGGCGTGCTACAGTCCATAGGTTGCAAAGGATGGGACATGTTTGAGTGACTGAACTGAACTATAACAGTAAATCTTATGTTTCTGACTATCTAGTTTGTAAACTGATTAAGAATAGCCCTATATTACCTACAGCAGTCTAAATGGTCAAAATAATGATATTAAGTAATTTTAATATTGACATATTAATAAGAGTATTAAATTCATTTTTCAAACTGCTGGATCTAGTGATGATGTGAAAAAACTTAGTTTCAGAAGTCTAAATACAAATCTTATCTCTTCTAGTTGCAAAATGTGATCTTGGATGAAATCCTTACCTAGAAAATTGCCAAAAAGATAAAATGAGAAGGCTCATTGAAAACCTCTGGTGTACACTAGAGGCCCAATGAATATTTGTTGTTAAAATCCTGCCCTGGTGCATAAACATTTTATTATATCTATTGCTTAGTTTTCCTTCTGTTTGTTTATAATATTTTCAAATGTAATGCTTTCTCTAGTTTTCCTGTTACTCTTTTCTGATTATGCCAATTACCCACTACACATATTTTTTAAATTTTATGCTTGAGTCAAGTTTAAATGAACAATAAATGGGAATATTATGGATGTCTTCAGGTTCTTGTCTCCCCATGTAGTACTCAATGCCTGACTTTCTAATGTTCTAGAGCAAGTAGATACAACTAACTTCTTTATCAGGTTTCCTTTGGAGAAGAATGCTTGTTCAAAAGATTTGTGGCCACAATCTCTGAAGGTTAATTATAACAAATCAAATTGATTTAAGTATGTTTCACTTAAAAATTAAAAGAAAAAGATGTTTCTGCAATAAAAAAGGGAATGTTTTGAGCTAATTCCTCATCTTTGGAAAGGTGGTCGTTTGGCCTTTAGCATAACTGGTTTATTTGATGAATTATGAGATGGTATTTTATTTTAAATTTGTGAAAGGAAGGTTTTGTATTTTAAGATAAACTAGGACACGAAGTTTTAGAGGCACATATTGCATCAGATTTTAGAACTAAATTTAAATTCATTTTCAACTTTCTTGCAATGATATATGCAGATTAAAAGGAAAGTGACACACATAAAATCATGTCTGTTAAGCATTTTGAATTTAAAAAATAGTTTTTTACTCACCAAGTCTCCTAAGAATGGAACTTGCTGGCATAAATTATCTAGAATCAGTTAGATGGCATAAGCAGTAGGGACTTATAGCAGATACAAAGGCTAAAGAGGGGTGAGATAAGCTACATGAATATAAATACGACGTTCCTTACTAGTTATCTACCTTCAAATTAAATTCAATATAACCTATTTTTTTCTTTTCTGTTTCATTTTATTATATGTGGTAAGCATGTAACATTTAGTATGATATTTCTGACAGATTTTCTGCTGACACCCACTTTGTATCTTGATTTTCTTATTTTTCTCTGAATTCCTGAGATATGTTCTTAACATTCTAAACTTATTTTGTATCATCCTCTTAAAAGCATAACCTCAATTGATTTTGGTTTATTCAACTATAATATGAATATTATAGTACAGATTTATTATAAATGTTATTATAAATGTATATATACATCAATAATAGGTGAAAATTCTCATCAAGAATAGGTGAGAATGATTTACAAAAGAATTCTGAAATCTTTGAATGTTTAGCAATCAAAAATTATAAAAACTTTTATAGATTAAAATGCACCAGTTAGTGTTATTCAAATTCCAGATTACCTCTGATTCTGTCAATTAGTAATGTGAAAATTTGCAAATTATCTTTTTCTAATATATTTATTAACCTAAAAATCTCTAGAAATCTTTATATGACATGGAATAGTTAAAGCTGGATTATCTTGGGTATCCTAAAAGAAAGCTGCTTTAATAAAGCTTTATTTTTTGTAAGATCTAATGGTTTTATTATGCTTCCTAAAATATTTGCAGCAAAATTTGCTTCTGATATATAATCTGACATTTGTTTTTAGTAAAATGAACATTGTTATTATAGGCATTATAGGTATTGAATAAAGCTTTGTCGTCAGTGAGATTGAGTTATGTGTCAATAAAGTATTGACTTTATTTTAGGAAGAGGCATAAGAAGAATTTCTAAAATGTCATTCTAACATTTCTTAGTGTTCTAAGTTAAAGGAATAGAATCTTCTGAAAAAATATAGTTCTTAATAAATTCACATCATAAGAAACGAGAAAGTAAAGAATGTCAACAGACATATGACATAAATGATATGAGTAGAAAATACAAGTTTTAGAATTTCTTATTCAGATTGCCTCAAGAAATGGGTAGAAAGAGTAGCCAGATAATTTTTTTTTCCTTTGAATTTCTTTTTATAACAAAAAGCTTCATAAAATAATATAGCTTCATATCACTGTGTAGTTGGTGATAATAATCATTCTTTAGTTAAACTAACTGTTGGATGATGGATCTCAAAAATGACTCCATCTCAGCCATGACTCAGATTTGTCTGCCGAATTCAATTATTAATGGATTAGAAAAATCTGTTAGGAGATTCTGGCTGATCAGTAGCGTACAGACAATGCTCACTCTCCAAGCACTGAGCCTTGCAGAGCAAACAGCAGACTATCTAAAGTAGGACTAGCATGATGGCTTATCTTGAAGAAAATTCAACTACCAAGTACTGTTACCTCACCACCCAGCACCCTTCTTCCTGCTGTTTTATGTTGTACAGCTGCATATATTTATAAAATGGAAACTGATCCACAAATTACTTTATGAAAAATAGAATTATTGTTATCTCGTATGTTTATACACACACATGTATAAATATGCACATGTATACATGTACCAGTGTGTGCATGCATATAGCAGTTCAGTTCACTTCAGTCACTCAGTCATGTCTGACTCTTCAAACCCCATGGACCACAGCCTGCCAGGCCTCCTTGTTCATCACCAACTACCGGAGTCTACTCAAACTAATGTCCATTGAGTTGGTGATGCCATCCAACCATCTCATCCTCTGTTGTCTCCTTCTCTTCCTGCCTTCAATCTTTCCCAGCATCAGGGTCTTTTCAAATGAGTCACCTCTTCACATCATGTGGCGAAAGTATTGAAGTTTCAGCTTCAACATCAGTCCTTCCAATGAATATTCAGGATTTCCTTTAGGATGGACTGGTTGGATCTCCTTGCAGTCCAAGGGACTCTCAAGAGTCTTCTCCAACACCACAGTTCAAAAGCTTCAATTCTTTGGTGCTCAGCTTTTTTTTATAGTCCAACTCTCATACATGACTACTGGAGAAACAATAGCCTTGATGAGGTGGACCTTTGTTGGTAAAGTAACGTCTCTGCTGTTTAATATGCTGTCTAGGTTAGTCACACCTTTTCTTCCAAGGAGTAAGCGTCTTTTAATTTCATGGCTGCAATTACTATCTGCAGTGATTTTGGAGCCCCCTCAAATAAAGTCAGCCACAGTTTTCACTGTTTCCCCATCTATATGCCATGAAGTGATGGGACCAGATGCCACGATCTTATTTTTTTGAATGTTGAGCTTTAAGCCAACTTCTTCACCCTCCTCTTTCACTTCCATCAAGAGGGTTTTTAGTTCTTCTTCACTTTCTGCCATAAGGGTGGTATCTTCTGCATATCTGAGGTTATTGATATTTCTCCTGGCAATCTTGATTCCAGCTTGTGCTTCCTCCAGCCCAGCATTTTTCATGCTGTGCTCTGCATTTAAGTTAAATAAGCAAGGTGACAATATACAGCCTTGATGTACTCCTTTTCCTATTGGAACCAGTCTGTTGCTTCATGTCCAGTTCTAACTGTTGCTTCCTGACTTGCATGCATATATGTGGTTCATTTTAAAATGGAAATAAATTGGAGAAATCAGGCATAAGATAGTGGCTCACATTTTCAAATCTGTTAACATTTGTAGTCCATAGTTATATTTCTTCTTGGCCTGATCTTTACATGGATATTGACAATTTCTAAATTAAAAAATAAATACATTTGTAATAATAAACATTTAGTTATAAAAGAAGCCCAGGCTTAGTAGTATAAAGTAAAAAGTCAGAGTCTTATTTATCATCTTCCTTTGCAATACAGCTCTACACCTTCAAGAGTAACTCCTTTTAGCTAGCCTCTTGTAAATGCTTCTATACTAAAAGCTCTGTGGGATAAAGACTATCACCATGGATCCAGAGCCTCACATAGTGTGTCTGGTATATACTGGCATTTGCTGAATATTTATTGAAAAAATAGAATGGATGTCAATAAATGGAGAGATATATCATGTTCATGGATAAGAAAACTCAATATTACCAAGATGTCAGTTCTTTCAAATTTGATCTATTTGATTTAATGTAATCCCAATCAAATTTCAACAAATCAATCTTCAGTATCAAAAAACTGATTTAAAGTTTATATGGAGAGTAAAAAGATCCAAATTAGCTAATGCAATTTTGCAGGAGAACAACAACCTGGAGGATTGACACTACATGACATTATGACTCATTTAAAGCTACAGTAATCAGGGCGATTCATGGGGTCGCAGAGAGTCAGACACGACTGAGCGACTGAACTGAACTGAACTGACTGAATCAGGGCTGTGTGGCATTGGCAAAAGAATAAACAAATAGATCAATGGGACAGAATAGAAAGCTAAGAAATAGACTCATATAAATATAGTTAATATATCTTTGACAAAAGAGCAAAGACAATTCAATGAAACAGAGATAGTCTTTTCAGCAAGTTGTGCTAAAACAACTGGGCATCTACATTAAAAAAAAAAAAAAAAAAGATTTGTGACACAGGACTTACACCCTTCACAAAAACTATTGCAAATCAAATCACAGACCTAAATGTATAACATTAAAAAACTATAGAACTTCTAGAAGATATTATAGGAGAAAATCTAGATTGTTAGATTAGGCATTGACTCTTTATATGTGTCACCAAAAGTATGCCCCAAGAAAAACAGAAGTTATAAGTTAGACTTCATTAAAATAAAATTTTAAAAAATCTGTCTTGTAATAAAGAGAATGAAAAAACAAACCACAGGCTGGGAGAAAACATTTGCAAAAGCATAGGGACTCTTTTCCAAGATATATAAAGAACTCTCAAAACTCAACAATAAGATCTTCAATGAAACTATGAAAAAATGGTCAAAGACTTTAAAGGACATCTTACCAAAGAAGATATACAGATGGCAAATAAGGGAAATGTAAATAAAAATGTTGAAATAGCACTATGTACCTTTTAGAATGGCCAAAATCTGGAACACAGACAATATTCAATGCTGGTGAAGATGTGGAACAACAGGAGCTCTCATTCATTGCCAATAAGAAATCAAAATGGTACAACCACTTTGGAAGATAGTTTGACAACTTCTTGCAAATCTAAATGTACTCTTATATGTAATCCAAAAATCATGTTCTTTTGTATTTTTCCAAAGATGATGAAAACTTAGGTTCAGAGAAAAATCTGTACATGGTTGTTTATAGTAGCTTTACTCATAATTACCAAAAATGGGAAGCAATTAAGATGTCTTTCAGTGGATGAATTATAAATATACTGTGGTATATCCATACAAAGGAATATTATTCAGTGTTAAAAAGAAGTGAGTTATTAAACCATGAAAAAAAGAAAGAAAATTACTTTTCTACATCATGTCTTCTTTATTTTCAACTTGTAAATGGATGCAGAGGGATGTTAGACTTTAGGTTTTATAAATGCAAATAAATTCCAAGATTGTTTTCTGAATTTTCAGTTACTATTAAAGTTAACACTTTATGTAAGTATTTTGCAAGTTTTTTGTTTTGTTGGGTTTTTTTTTTAACATTTTTTACATGAAAACATTTATTATTCATCTATTATGTTTCTATTCTGCAGTTTCTTATATTCTATTTCTATACAATTCTATTAATACTATATTTTTTATTTCTATGCTACAATTTCTATTTCTAATACTATAGTTTTTTATTTTAGTGATTTTCTATATAGTATTTTTAAACATATGATGATATGATCAATATCAGCTAGTTTAACTAGTACTTCCAGTTTAAAATTTATCTAATTACTAGTAATTATTTATTCCTTCCTTGTTCTGACCTCATTAAGAAAATAATACTCCTTACTCCCACAACTTCACTTTTACTGAAATCACAAATTTTGTTCAAACATATTACTGCCAGTGGTATGAATTCCTAATGGAATACAAAGTATTTATTAGTACAACTTAGGTAATATTATCTCAGACTACTAATATTTCTTCATTGATGACTTTATAAAAATGCCCTAAAGTACAATGTAAATTTGCTGAAGAGCTAAATTTGAGGACTAGAAAGCCAAATATTTTCCTTTTCTATTGACAGTAATGACAGCTATTTTTAATTGCCTGCTCTCTACTCATGAATTACCGAGACAAGGAAATCTATAAAGGACACTAACAATTTGTGTCAGATACAATTCAAAGGCATTTGCTATTTTCTGGTGTCACAGAACAGAGCACATAGTAAGAACTCAATAAGTTGTGTGTTAGAGCATTTTATTATCTTCATCCAAAAGCTCTTCTATTCAAGATGAACTATGAAGAGACAAGCTGCTATTCCTAAAATGGAGTTACCTAAAGTTAGAGTTCGTTTAGAGTGGTTTTATAAATCTGCATAATTCTTTGATGTAGTGATATTAGAGAAGTTCATGTCTGTGAATTTAGGTAGTCTCAGAAATAGTATAATTGCCTGTGAGGGAGATTAAAATGAAATGAAGTTACTTAGATTTTAAAACATTTTTGGAGGAACATTCCTTGGTTTTTTCTTTGGAGAAAGTTGGAGACACCTCAGTATGTCTACTGAATATGTCATTGCCCACATGTTCTGTAACTAAGGCATGAAGACAAGGGAACATGAGGAGAGAACACTTGTAATTTTAAGTGCAGCATCAGCTTAGGTTCAAATTCCAGTGAATTGTTTTGTTCTTTTATTGCCCTAAACACTACTCTGTGAATTGTATACCAAAGTAAAAACTGTTCTTTTCAAACACTAAGATTCCAGAAGTAGTTCTCTGATTACAATGAAGTATTTGTCAATAATTTTAGTTCTCAGATTATCAGCCTGTGAATGGTATTCTTCAGAAATGAAATTCTTTGGTAGCTTGTGGTAGCAGAGTCTTAAAGTAGAAAGAATTTAGGCTTCCCTGGTGGCTCAGACAGTAAAGCGTCTGCCCGTAGTGCGGGAGACCCGGGTTCGATCCCTGGATTAGGAAGATCCCCTGGAGAAGGAAATGACAACCCACTCCAGTACTCTTGCCTGGAAAATTCCATGGACTGAGAGGCTCCTCAGAGTCTGGTAGGCTAAACTCTATGGCGTCGCAAAGAGTCGGACACTACTGAGCAACTTTACTTACTTACAGGCAGAAAAGATTTACTAGCTATGTGTCCTTAAGAAAATCACATATTCATAAGTGTCAGTTTCCTCATATTAAAACAGGCAAAGCTCTATGTGTGGAGAGATAAATTCAATGCTATAATTAAAGTATCTCATGGAAATATGTCAATAAAAATGCCTTACGTTTGTTGTAAACATATTATCAGTGGCAACTATTCCAGAAGTATTTTAAAAGTCTCCCTCTTTCTTTTTGTCTGTTTCTAAAATTATATTAATTGAAGTAAATTTCTCAAGGAAATTGATCTAAAATTGAAATATATTTTAAATAGTTTAACTATCCCTTCTGAAGAAGTCTATAGAGAATTTTAGAATTTTCTTTGTAAATAAGTTGGCTGTCTCACTGCTACTGCTGCTGCTGCTCAGTCGTTTCAGTCGGGTCCGACTCTTCGCGGCCCCATGGACTGCAGCCTTCCAGACTCCTCCGTCCATGGGATTTTCCAGTGGGGTGCCATCACCTTCTCCAGGCTATCTCACTAGTGATATTTGAATTGTAAAATTATTCTTGCTTAGGTTAGAAGAGTATTTAGTTTTCACAATAGAAATTTGGGAGAAGCTAAGTAGAATACAATAGAATAAATACAGTAGAATAATAAATTGTGTGGGATCATTGGATTTCATACTCTCAGCTGTGCCTTATTATTTAAACAAAAGGCATTTTCAGTGTGGACAGAGTCCTTCCTCTTCTGACTGGTGATGTCACATCACAGAGGTTTACTCCTTTTCAAGCTGTCCAGTTCTTCCTCTGCTACTTTCTGTAGAGTTTGTGGGTTATTTGGGAGGTTCAAGAATTTCCCTAATATAGTTACCTGTTTCAAGGCTCTCCCAAGTTTCCTACCAAAAGAAATGGATCCATGTGGTTGTTAAACCTATAGAATTGTGCTGTCCTTTATGGCACACTTAGCTATATGTAGCGAGTAAGAATTTAAATATCAGATTAGCTTGACTGAGAAACTGAATTTTGTTATTTTCTGGTTTTTTTTTTTTTTTGTATTCAGTTCAGTTCAGTCGCTCAGTTGTGTCTGACTCTTCGTGACCCCATGAAAAGCAGCACACCAGGCCTCCCCGTCCATCACCAACTCCTGGAGCCTACCCAAACCCATGTCCATTGAGTTGGTCATGCCATCCAACCATTTCATCCTCTGTCATCCCCTTCTCCTCCTGCCCTCAATCTTTATTCAGTTAAAGTAAACTTGAAGCAGTCTAAATACTTTTTGTTAAGCAAAACTATTCTTTCTGTCAAATTACATTTTAATTTAAACCACTGAAAATTTACAATCTAGGTTGAAATATACTGTGAGTATAAAGTGGATACCAAAATTTCACAGATTTAGTGCCAAACAGTAAAATATCACATTAATAATTTTTGTATAACATGTTGCAATGATAATATTTTTGATTTGTTGGGTTAGATTAAAATATATTGTTAAAATTTATTTCATCTGTTTTCTTTCTTTTTTTCTGTAGCTATTAGAAAATATAAAATTAAACTTATGGCCTTCATTCTATTTCTGTTGGACAATGATGATATAGAGAGATGGCAAAATAAAAAATCCCACGTTGGGAAGATCAAGACCCAGATAAGTCAAATGAAGCTTAGAATGTGACTGGGAGAGCAAAAGTAGTTTGTGGCAGAGGAAACAAAAGTTGCCAGCTCTTACAGATTCTGATTCAGAAGTTTCTACTGAGTTTAATCTTAGCAAGTAGTATATAAAACTGTCTTTTAGCTAGAGTGCTACTGACAGTTTTGCTGCTGCTGCTGCTAAGTCAGCTTCAGTCGTGTCCGACTCTGTGCGACCCCAGAGACGGCAGCCCACCAGGCTCCCCCATCCCTGGGATTCTCCAGGCAAGAACACTGGAGTGGGTTGCCATTTCCTTCTCCAGTGCATGAAAGTGAAAAGTGAAAGTGAAGTTGTTCAGTCGGTTCCGACTCTTAGCAACCCCATGGACTGCAGCCTACCAGGCTCTTCCATCCATGGGATTTTCCAGGCAAGAGTACTGGAGTGGGGTGCCATTGCCTTCTCCGACTGACAGCATTACCTAACCTGTAATTCACTTGACTATTGGGAAACTTTTGATCATATTGTATCTCTCATTCTTTGTAAAAGAAACTAGAAAGTTATTAAACCACAAGAATGATTCTCAAAGTAGTGCTAGAACCAACATCAGCAGCATCATCTGGTAATCTTATTACAAATGCTAATTCTCCAGCCCCACTCCAAATGTACCGAATCAGAAACTCTGGGAGTGGGGATCAGGAATCTCCAATTTCAGCTCCTCAGATAATTTTGATACACTAAAGTTTGTGAACCACCTAGGATATAACATTCTTGTACTGGAATATAATATTCTTGCTAACTGTCCTACTAACTAATCGATTGAGATATCAGTAAGTCGACAGATATTTATAACTATAAAGCCATAATTAAGCACTGAAGCTGTAAGGAGCTCATTAAAGCACAGTCATAATCATGACTCCCACTTCGAGCAGCTTCTTGTATTAGTTTTCATGAAGACCTCTAGATAAGGATTTTCCTGGTTTAGTATTTAGTTATCAGTTGCCTTAATGGAGTATTCTTTGCTTTAATGGAGTATAAGCTTAGCATCCTAAAGCAACTCCTGGTTTATTGTGACATGAGTCTAATAGACCACAATGTTTTTGCTCTTCATAGTGTACATAGAAGAACTGCTGAATGGGATATGTTAGTTTTAAGGCACTCTTGTGTTACTTTTTGAGAATGTCAGAATGATTATGTAACTTTTATGGTGCTAAATTATTTTGGATGTGACATTCTTGGTAAGGAAAAAAGGGTGTTTTAAGAAATCACTTCAAAATCTGACTAATTTTTTATTCTAGTTTTGCTTGTGTAATTTAAAATTAAAAGAAAATTACTTTTTATATACCTGCTGTTATATTTAGCATTCTCAATATATAAGCTTAAATACTTAAGTTGAGAAGGAAAAGCTTATCTTTTTTTATTCTAAATTCCCAATAATCCACTTTCTCTTTTATTGCTCATTTACTTTTTGGATGGTTTTATCAAGTCTATAGAGTATTGTGCACCTGTTTTCTAAACATATCTACCCTTTTAAAATTAGTTCCAAATATATCAAAATGAATTTTTCCTTCTTTTAAAAACGGATAGCCTTTTTCTTAATCTCAACATAAATCTAAATATGGATTTAAAAGAAATGAAACATGAATTTTACATTAAAATGTAAATAAAAAGTCAATATATGCATGTACTACTTGAGTACATTTTCACCTTCTTATACAGAGATAAACTCCATCTAAAAGCTCTGTTAACTATTGTCAACCCTATAGCCTCCTTTTCCAAGCACTACTTCAGCATACAAGACAGAAATGTTAAATAAACAGGATAAGTGTATAAGGACACAGCATCACTTTTACCACTGTACTGCTAGGAATTCTTCAAAGAACTTTAAACATCATGAAGGTATCAAAGACGTCATATTCTGGCAGGTAACATCTATGCCAGCAAGGCTGACTATTGTATTTTGTCATCTAAAGCATAGGATTAATAAAAGCTGTTGCAACTTTTCTCTTCATTAGTGTTAACAAATGCTATGCTTATTCATGTGCATAACTAGTACCTTGTCAAAAATGTAGTATTTGACCCAATAATGCTATAGTCCATTTTGAGTGGATGAAAGAGAAGTACTATTCTTTACCATGACAGGTGGGCTTAGATGCTTCAGAGGGCACTTAATGGAGTGTTTGGAATCAGAGCTTAAGGTATCCTGGAGTTAAACTGTTTTAATCAGAGTTTTGAAGATGATGGGTGCAGAGAAACAAATTCATTAACATAGGTGATAATAGCTATTTACTTTCGTTTTCTACAGTGCTTCACCTGGTCATTTTTTTAACTGATTTAAGTTTTTCCTCTAACGGTGCTTCTTTCCTCTTTTCAGAGGGCTTAGTGTACGCCCCCAGGCACAGTGCCCCATTGTTTGTTACGGTGATGGGCTAGTAAGAGATCTATTTCTCTGACAAAAGATAAAATAGGTACAATTTAATTTATTGCATTTGAAGCCCATTTTGAGTATTTATAGTGTATTTGTACATATACATATAGATGTGTGCGTATCCATATGTGTGAAACAAAGCGTTTTATGTTTATATTACAAGGACTCTTCTCTTAGGTAAGCACTAGTAGTACAGAACTACAGAAAAGGCAAATGTATAATTGATGATGCCCTAGACTTTCTAAAGCTTTGAAGTGAAATCCAGACATGCAAATTGTTTTACCAAAAATGAAAATGTCTTCTTGTATGACAGTAGTTTGTTTCAGCTGCACCTGTGCTTTGCTATAATACACAAATTGATTGAAATTTGGCCCTTGGCATACTTTTAGCTTCAAAATGTTTGAGTATTCTAGGGGTGAAAAGGAACTGACCATTTATATACTCTTACATATGATTTGAGATAAATTTTAATTTTATGGATATAAGATACTTTTTGAATAGGACTATTTGGTAAAATAAGAAAGGTCACTTCAGTCGTGTCTGACTCTGTGCAGCCTCATAGATGGCAGCCCACCAGGCTCCGCCGTCCCTGGAATTCTCCAGGCAAGAATACTGGAGTGGGTTGCCATTGCCTTCGCCAATGCATGAAAGAGTAAAGTGAAAGTGAAATCACTCAGTCGTGTCCAGCTCTTAGCGACCCCATGGACTGCAGGGTACCAGGCTCCTCCGTCCATGGATTTTCCAGGCAAGAGTACTGGAGTGGGGTGCCATTGTCTTCTCCATAACTATTTATAGTGACACACAAAACAATCTTCTAAATATTTAATATATGGGTTATAATGATGGATGATATTGATGTTTACCTAATTTTAGGAAAAATACTAATTGATTAATTATGGCTCATTTCATGTTATTCTGCAAGAAATATATAACCACTTTAGCAAAAATATATGCAATTTAATAATAAAATATTTTTCCAAATTTTAAACAGAAGCTTACTTTTCTCCAAAAATTAAATGAAAAAATTTATGGAGAAAAAAATAACATAAAGCCCATTCAGACCTCTCAATCGCTATATTTGAACACAGAATTTGGCACTGAATTTCTTGACAGCTTAAGGGAAATGTAGAAAGGGCCAGTTAAAAAAGGAGAAAACATCTGTTTCTCAGGGAAAGCTCTCTCTAGTACTTAAAGAATAAAAGACATTTCTCCAGTGGATTTCTACCCAAAGGATCTTTGGTAATACAAATATAACTGAATTTGCTCCAGTGCTACCCAACAGCAAACCTGGTGACGGGGCTCATTTCTTTTAGGGTTCATGGATGAAAATCATGAACAAACTAAGAATTTCTATCAAGAATATCTTTCAAAATCATTTGTTATTCCCATTTCTTTCAGTTTATGTTGCTGTATTAGAGTCAATTTAAAATTCTTTTATCTGCCAGAATTTGAGATATAGGAATTGTCTGTTGCTGATTGGGAAGCAGGTTTTTTGTTTGTTTGTTTGTTTTTGTTTTTGTTTTTAGATAACAGAAGCAAACCAAGAATATCGGCCATTATCAAAAACCCAAAAAATAGCAAGTGTTGGCAAGGGTGTGGAGAAATTGGATACCTTGTGCACTGTTGATGGAAATATAAAATGGTGCAACTCCTAAACTGTAGGAGGTTCTTCAAAAAGCTAAAAATATAACTACATAGGCTCTAGCAATTCCACTTCTAGCTATTCATCTAAAACAACTGAAATTAAGAACTCGGAAAGATATTCACATTCCCATGTTCAATGCAGCATCATCCACAATAGGCTAGATGTGGAAAACCCCAAATATCCATCAACAGATGAATGGGTAAAGAAAAATGCAGTATAGACATACAGTAGATTGTTATTCAGCCTTTAAAAAGGAAATCCTGCATTATGTAACAACATGAACTAAGCTTGAGGAAATGATGCTCAGTAAAATAAACCAGTCAGAGAAAGACAAATATTGTATGATTCTACCTAGTTGTCTTAATGAGTTAAACTCACAGAAACAGAGAGTAGAATGGTGGTTTCCAAGAGCTGGGCAGGGAAAGGGAAGTAGACAGTTGCTATTTGAGGAGTGTAACATTTCAGTTATTTAAGTGGAGTAAGTTCTGGAGATGAATTGTACAACGTCATGCCTGTAGCTAACAATTCTGTATTGCACTTAACATTTTAAGAGGATAGATCACATATTACATGTTTTTCACTACATAAAAAGTTAAAGAATATGTAAGTTTTAATCTTAAGTGACCAAAGTTTTTTTTTTTTTTTAAGTTTTCTAGTGACTTTTATTAAGTTACTTTTTATTAGAGTATAGTTGTTTCACAATGTTGTGTTCAGTTCAGTTCAGTTCAGTTGCTCAGTCGTGTCCGTCTCTTTGCGACCCCATGAATTGCAGCACACCAGGCCTCCCTGTACATCACCATCTCCCGGAGTTCACTCAGACTCACGTCCATCGAGTCAGTGATGCCATCCAGACATTTCATCCTCTGTCGTCCCCTTCTCCTCTTGCCCCCAATCCGTCCCAGCATCAGTCTTTTCCAGTGAGTCAGATCTTCGCATGAGGTGGCCAAAGTACTGGTGAGTTTCTACTATATGGTAAAGTGAATCAGCTGTATGAATACATGTATCCCTTCTTTCTTGATTTCCTTTTCATTTAGGTCACCACTGAGAACCAAGGAGTGTTCCCTGTATATACATTAGGGTTTTCATTAGTTACCCGTTTAATGCTTCCCTCGTGGCTCAGGCGGTAAAGCGTCTGTCTATAATGCAGGAGACCTGGGTTTGATCCCTGAGTCGGGAAGATCCCCTGGAGAAGGAAATGGCAAATCACTCCAGTACTGTTGCCTGGAAAATCCCATGGACAGAGGAGCCTGGTAGGCTGAAGTCCATGGGGTTGCAAAGAGTCAGACACGACTGAGCACACTTCCACTTTCCACCTGTTTAATACATAGTAATGTATATATATCAGTCCCAATCTCCCAATTCATCCCACCTCTCCTTCCTCTCTTGATGTCCATGTGTTTGTTCTCTATGTCTCTATCTCTACTTCTGTTTTGTAAGTAAGATCATCTGTATCATTTTTCTAGCCTACAAATGTTGCACTGTTAAGTAGCAGATCCAAGACACAGGGCCTGACAAATGAAGCATGACATCTAGTTTCCCACAGTGACTTTATACTTATATTTCTATCTCCATTGAAGAATCTGAAGCTCATTATGGGTGGAAACCATTTTTCATTCATAGTGTAGTGCCTAGCACATATTAAGTACTGGATAGGAATAAAAATAATGCAAATATTGTTATAGATTTTCCAGCAGCACATTCTATGGGACATTTTTCTATTTTGAAACTTAAAAATTGTTTGAAGAAAATATTTTAAAAAAATTTTGAAAGAAAGATTTATCATAGTGCCTTTTTTTTTTAAAAGAAGTAACAAAATTAAATACAAACAAGAAGGATTCAATGTATATTGTGCATTATATTGATTTGAGCCAAAATTTCAACTATTATGTGTTTGGAGGAGTTCTGTAATTATATTTCTATACTAGAGAAGCAAAAATTCATAGAAAATAAATTCTAGAAGTTTATTCAAGATTGTCATACAAAATGTAGAATGTTCAATGAATCCTTGGAAATATTCACATAAAATTTTCTGCAATTCATGCGTCTCTTTGGGAATCTTACCATAATAACACCAACTACAATGCAAATAAAAACTTTGGCAAAAATTAGTTTGTTTGAAATTTTTCTACAATACTTATGCAATTTTCTCGGATATAAAATTCATAGGGGAATAAAAAACCATAGGGTCAACCACCTTCATTTTCTGGGTAAAACACTCCTGTCTCTACAAAGGAAGTTTCTAGTAAGGAAAACGGAAAAGTGCTATAAACTATACCTATATCTGTATATAGTGTATGTAGAAGCATAAGGCAACAAAGCTTTTTGCTTTTCATCTTCTGAAGGCAGAAAATTATGTATTTTTAAAGAGTGCTTGAATGCACATCATAAAGAGTATTATTATTCTTCCCATTATTCACATTGTCAAGGCTATGACTTTTCTGGTAGTCATGCATGAATGTGAGAGTTGGACCATAAAGAAGGCTGAGCACCAAAGAATTGATGCTTTCAATCTGTGGTGCTAGAGAAGACTCTGGAGAGTCCCTTAGGTAGCAAGGAGATCAAACCAGTCAATTCTAAAGGAAATCAACCCTGAATCCTGAATATTCATTGCAAGGACTGAATCTGAAGCAGAAGCTCCAATACTTTGGCCACCTGGTGCAAAGAGCCAACTCACTGGAAAAGACCCTGATTCTGGGAAAGACTGAAAGCAGGAGAAGAGGATGACAGAGGATGAGATGGTTGGATGGCATCATGGACTCAGTGAACATGAATTTGAGCAAACTCCCGGAGACAGTGAAGGACTGGGCAGCCTGGCATGCTACTACAGTCCATGAGGTCACAAAGAGTCAAACACAACTAAGCAACTGAACAACAGCAACCATTATTCACAATATTCTTCATTCTGTCAAGTAGGGAAAAGATCAAAATTAGTTTCCTATTTAATTCTGAAATGGGTCACTATAGACAACTACTGAGGCAGTTGAAACTTCTAGCTCCATAATGTTATACACTTCATTAATTTGCTAAGTTCCTATTATCTCCCTCTAACCTTTGCTAGATTTCCGTGCTTCCCAGGTGCTGTTAGTGGCAAAGAACCTGACTGTCAATGCAGAGGACACAGGAGATGTGTGTTCAATCCCTGGATCAGGAAGATCCCCTGGAGAAGAGCATGGCAACCCACCTCCAATATTCTTGCCTGGTGAATCCCATGGAGAGAGGAGCCTGGTGGGCTTCAGTCCATAGGACTGCAAAGAGTCAAATACCACTGAAGCAACTTAGCACAGCACACACAACTTTTGCTGGATTTCCAGAGCTGTAACTTGGCCTGAAAGTCTATTTACCAGCTTTAATATTTAGATGCTGCCTCTGGCAAAGTGATGAATTTACTTCTGGTCCCTGGAACTCTACTAAGGACTTCTTGTGGGTCAGAGTTGTCAACTGTGCTATCACGTTTAAAGATTTGGATTGATAATTTTGTTCCCATATCTTTAATATTTAGGTCACAGGTCAGGGATTTACAAACAATGGCCCATGGTTTAGAAGCAGCCCAAAGAATCCTTCAGTTTGCTTTCATTCTATTCTTGACAATGTTCTGTTTAAATGCCTTTGTGTCTATTTTGCAGTAACCTTAGTCCACCAATTTTTGTTTCCACTTCTGATCATTACTCACCTTGGTAATAATCAAGATATGTTAGTTCTTCATCCTTATGAAAGCTCTTATTTTCTCCTGAGTAATGTTGGACTTCTCTGTCTGAAGAAGGAATGTTAATATCCCAACAACTACTAATGAATGAATCAGTTCTCTTAGGTGATTTGTGTATTTCCAGCAGGAATCAGCAATATCATGATTTAAGGATACTAAATAGATTATTGACTCTGATCAAGGTTGCTGGCTTGACAGTGGATCGTGTTGGCAAGATTTCTGAGGCCAAATCCAAGTATGGGGAGAGACTATAGTTAATGGTGGCCACGGACTATGAGAGATCCAATAGGCAAGAATTTACTGTATGGCAAGATTTCTGAGACCAAATCCAAGTATGGGGAGAGACTATAGTTAATGGTGGCCATGGACTATGAGAGATCCAATAGGCAAGAATTTACCGTATTATGCTTTATAATTATGTGCTTGCCATATTACCCCCCACCCTGTTCTTCAACTAGATTGTAACCCAACATGGTGGGTGTGCATTCAAATTATCTAAATAACTGTGGCACCTACCTCAGAGCTTTATGTATGGAAAGCTACCTAGGTAATAGGAATGAAATTAAGCCAAGTTTTTGACTCTCTCTCCTGCTACAACTTTTTAACCTATAAAGGGATTCCAAATCTAAAAATAAAACATTATTAAGCAGAAACCAATTCTTAAAGAACTCCTGAGTGATTACTATCAAGCAAATATGAACACAATTTATTTTATTGAAGCTACAGCTCTCTTTCAGATTCCCTGCTGTTGCTAGTGCATAGAAACTGTGGCTCGTTAGAAGAAATGTTCACATATGCATTATGCTAAGTGCAATACGGAATATGGTATAGATAGATGCTACTGCTTAGGTATCACAGGCCGTGCCTGTCCTCAGAAACATTTTCTGATAATAAGAGATGTGAAATACTGTCATCCATTTTACGTTATCTAAGACAAGCTGTTGGCCTTGGGTAGTGTATGACTATGAGGTGAGGTGAAGTCGCTCAGTCGTGTCCGACTCTTTGGGACCCCGTGGACTGTAACCTATTAGGCTTCTCCATCCATGGGATTCTCCAGGCAAGAATACTGGAGTGGACTGCCATTTCCTTCTCCAGGGGATCTTCCCAACCCAGGGATCGAACCTGGGCCTCCCACATTGGAGGCAGACGCTTTAACCTCTGAGCCACCAGGGAAGCGGATTCCATGAGGAGAAAGCCTCTAAACTGGTTATCATTGGGAAGCCTTGAGCCCACTAAGCTCACCAGAGGCAGATGTTTGAACATACCAGTGCGTTCTGGGTTACTCAACATCAGTGGGAAATTCTCCTTGTCAAGCAGTGTTGACTACAAACCTATTATGTGCTTAGCTCCTTGGCACCTCATGTACATTATCATGTTCTATTCTCTCAAGAAAACTTTCAGATTCATATTGTTATACCCATTTTATATGTATGAAAACTAAAGTTTAGAAAGATAATTTCCCCAGTGTCATGAAGCTGATCAGCGATAGATATGAGATTCAAGCCCTGGCCTCTGATTTCAGTGCCCATGCTCTTTCTTTCTCGTCATTTGCGGTGTACATAAACACCTTTTCATTTAAGCAAAACGTGGATGCTATTGGTATGGCAAACTTATTCTAGAATTTCAAATTTCCTGTTTGTTTGTTCCTTGGGCCTGATAGTGCTTGTCTTGGAATTGATTTTCTGAGGCACCGTTCTCACCCTGCGCTCTTCTTTGTATCTTCTTTTTATTCATTTTTCCTTTTACTTCATGAAAGTAAAATAGCCAATATCTGCCTGTGAGTTTGTACAGAGTATGTGCATGACCCTTGCTCTTTAAATTCCTCCTAAGAGGGACCCAGGATTCGTTCCTCTCTCACTGTAGAAATGGAAGTGATCAGAGCAAGATGTCCACATTATTGTCTTAAATTGTTTATGGATCCTGCAGATGTACATGTCTATTCTGGGCATGTCTCAAGGTAAGATTCAAATAAACGGTCTCTTGTGCAGAGGTGGTTTTGTGATGCTTCTCAGTATAACTTCAGGGGTCCTCAGTGTCAGAATCTGAATGCAAATAAGGACCTTCTTCACAGCTTCCTTGACATTCTTCTTGTTTACTAGATTTGAAATTGGAGATTTTCAGAGCTAATAGTGAATGTCAAAGTGTGGATCCTGAAGATAGGACACAAGGGCTGTAAGAAGTCAGTAGTTGGGGGGTTGTCCTCAGGACAGACTTCACTCTGCTTTCACCAGAAGGACTCCATTTGAAGGGGATATCCTTTGAAAATGCGAGTGTCCCTGGAGCTAAAATTTTTTTTTCTTTTTCTGAGCCACACTTTTAATAGTCTGGATTCCTTGTAATTGTTGCTGCTTCTCCTTGTCTATCTTCTCTCTTCCCCTTCACCATCAAATTGTCATGACGCTATAAAGTTTTAAACAATTTTCTTCCAATTTATCCACTAAATTCTGTAATGATAAAAAGACTTTAATATATTGTAATTATATTATCTAATTACTGAATCATAGAACATTAAATCATTGATAATATGCAAGGCAAACCTTAATCTACAACTAATTAATGAACTCCTTTATATCTATGAAATGAGTTAACTGTCTGAGAAGAGATTTTTAGATTTTGTGGTTACTTATTCACTTTTATGATGTTAAAAACTAAAGCACGTTCTTAATTGCCGACTAACTGGGCAAAATAGTTGAGAGTGCTATGAATAGCTTAAAAAGGAAAAAAAAACGGTATAATTTCACTAACTCTGATATATATTTTACTCAAGGTCATGAATTAGAACTTTTAAAACTATTAAAACTGCAGGATATCAAGAAATAAAATTAATGTGTTTCTATACATATTAATAAGGTCATTTTTCCATGTCAAATTTTTCTAGGACATAAACCATATTATAGTTTGAAGTTAGACTTTTTTGAAGGCATTATTATGTATTAATAATCAGAATACATAAATGGTACAATAAAGGTTGGTTATTAGTAAGCTTAATTAGTAGGGCAACCTTGGGCAAATTCACTGCAGTAAAACTTCTTGGAGACTCTTTTTCATATGTGCAATAGAAGTATATGTGTATTGAAGGATTAAGAGTATATGTGTATTGAAGAATATATACATGAAAGAAAAAAAGAAAGAGTAAACATTTCAAGGAGTGCTGCTGCTGCTGCTAAGTCGCTTCAGTCGTGTCTGACTCTGTGCGACCCCGTAGATTCCAGCCCACCAGGCTAAACCCCGACCCTGGGATTCTCCAGGCAAGAACACTGGTGTAGGTTGACATTTCTGGACAGTGGTTATTAAATGCTTGTGGAGATTATTCTGGCAGTTAAGGAATGAGTATTAGAGTGACTATATAGATGCCCCAGCTCTAATCTTTTCTCCAGTGTCTCTCAGATCTTTTTCTAGTCCCACACTGAGTGGAACTGTGTTTGAGGAGGGAAAAGGTAATGCTCTCTGCAGTGTGCCTATTCTTTGTCGGAAAGAACATGGAGTGATTTTGCCTGCACAAACACCAGGTGTATGATACACCTGAGTTAGTCTCTGACACAAATGATTGGATTCTTCCTTCTTTCCTTCCTTTGTCTCTCTCTTTCTTCCTTTTTTTCTACTACCTAGTTAGATAGCTTTGCATTCATGAATCTTTAAAAAAATTTTTTTGGAGTATAGTTGTATTACAATGTTATGCTAGTTTTTACGGCATAGGAAAGTGAATCTACCATATGCATACAGGTATCCCCACTTTTTTTATTTCATTCCCATTTAGGTCACAATCAAGCATTCAGTAGAGTTCCCTGTGTTACACAGCAGGGTCTCAGCAGTTATCCATTTTATACACAGTGTCAATAGTATATATGTGTCAGTTCCAGTCTCCCAATTCATCCCAGCCCCACCTTTACCCACTGGTATCCGTATGTTTGTTCTCTATTTCTGTGTTTCTATTTATGCTTTGTAAATAAGATCATCTATACCATTTTTTTTTCAGATTTGCATTCATCAGTTTTTACTTCTTTATTTTACCATAGAATTTTTGTTCAATACGAAGGCTAAGTTTTTTTTTTAATATATCTGAAATTATGCCTGCAAAATTCTGAGATGAGAAACAAGTAAGAAACAGCAAGTTTTGTTTTAATCATTCAGCCCAAAAGTTGAACATCTAGATGATCCTCAGATTTAACACACGTGTGCATGGTAAATTAAAGTGCACTTCTGTTGGACAGTAACTTATATTCAGAATGTTTGGTTAAAGTGAAAACAGTTCAAAAACGCTTTATTTAGAATATACTTAAATTTTTGAAAGCATTTTCAAAGACATTATACAACATTTTTTTTTAAGTCAAGTAAAATACCTTGTGGAGAGACCCAAGCAAACTTTTTGACCAACTCAGTATAAAACCAAGGATTTTTAAACTTGTTTTGTTTTTCATAGAAGCACGAGGCTCTGAAGCTGCACTCCCAGGCTTCAATCCTGGCTCTGTGACTTCCATGTGTGTTACCTGGCAAGTGACTTAGCTTTGTGCCTGTTTATTTGTGTATAGAATAAGTGGGTAATAGTACTCTTGCCTGGAAAAATCCCATGGGCGGAGGAGCCTGGTAGGCTGCAGTCCATGGGGTCGTGAAGAGTCAGACACAACTGAGTGACTTCACTTTCACTTTTCACCGTCATGCACTGGAGAAGGAAATGGCAACCCACTCCAGTGTTCTTCCCTGGAGAATCCCAAGGAGGAGGGAACCTGGAGGGCTGCCGTCTATGGGGTCGTACAGAGTCGGACACGACTTAAGTGACTTAGCAGCAGCAGCAGCAGGTTGGTCATAACTTTTCTCCCAAGGAGTAGGCAGTTCAGTCGCTCAGTCATGTCTGACTCTTTGTGACCCCATGAATCGCAGCACGCCAGGCCTCCCTGTCCATCACCATCTGCCGGAGTTCACTCAGACTCACGTCCATCGAGTCCGTGATGCCATCCAGCCATCTCATCCTCTGTCGTCCCCTTCTCCTCCTGCCCCCAATCCCTCCCAGCATCAGAGTCTTTTCCAATGAGTCAACTCTTCGCATGAGGTGGCCAAAGTACTGAAGTTTCAGCTTCAGCATCAGTCCTTCCAAAGAAATTCCAGGGTTGATCTCCTTCAGAATGGACTGGTTGGATCTCCCTGCAATCAAGGGACTCAAGAGTCTTCTCCAACACCACAGTTCAAAAGCATCAATTCTTCGGTGCTCAGCCTTCTTCACAGGCCAACTCTCACATCCATACATGACCACAGGAAAAACCATAGCTGATTTTGAATATGCTATCTAGGTTGGTCATAACTTTTCTTCCAAGGAGTAAACGTCTTTTAATTTCATGGCTGCAGTCACCATCTGCAGTGATTTTGGAGCCCCAAAAATAAAGTCTGACACTGTTTCCACTGTTTCCCCATCTATTTCCCACGAAGTGATGGGTCAGGATGCCATGATCTTCGTTTTCTGAATGTTGAGCTTTAAGCCAACTTTTTCACTCTCCTCTTTTACCTTAATCAAGAGGCCCTTTAGCTCCTCTTCACTTTCTGCCATAAGGGTGGTGTCATCTGCAGCTTCTTTTAATTTCATGGCTGCACTCACCATTTGCAGTGATTTTGGAGCCCCCCCAAATAAAGTTTGCCACTGTTTCCCCTGTTTTCCCATCTATTTGCCATGAAGTGATGGGACCAGATGCCATGATCTTAGTTTTCTGAATGATGAGCTTTAAACCCAACAGAGGTTTTCAGAGCCATTAAAATGGGAAATTCATTAAATAATTTAAAAATTAATGCCACAATAGATTTGATGCAGTCACAGCTCAGTATCCATTCTCAGAGGCTTCTAAGCAGCACTGGTTTCAGATTCTTTCCTGAGAAAGCTGTCCCCCAAACCCAAACTACCCACAAATAAAAACAATGAGAACAAAGTCCCACATGCTTCTTAACCTTCACAAAACAAAAACAAAAATCTCCAGATGCACCCTGAGTAAAGAATGGTAATTGAAGTCAGAAGAAAATCCAAAATGCAGAAAAGATTTCCTTTTTACCTTGCTTACTTGAATGTCTAAAGCAAATTGAGTATTTTATTTTTTTAATTGAAGTATAGTTGATTTACAGCATTGTGTTATTTTCAGGTGTATAATGAAGTACTTCAGTATTACATATATATTCTTTTCAGATTATTTTCCATTATAGGTTATTACAAGTTACTGAATATTATTCCCTGTGCTCTATAGCAAATACTTGTTGCTTATCTGTTACTGTAGTTTGTATCTGTTAATTCCATATTCCTAATTGATTGCTCTCCTCTTACCTTTCCTCTTCAACAACCATAAGTTTGTTTTCTGTGTCTGTGAATCCATTTCTGTTTCATATATAGATTCATTTGTATTATTTTTATATTCCATATTTAAATGATATATAATATTTTCATTTAGTATAATTTGCTCTATGTACATCCATAATATTCCAAATGACAATATTTCATTCTTTTTGTCTGATTAATATTCCATTGTATTAATATATATATACCACATCTGTTTGAACCAATCATCTGTTGATGGGCACTCAAGTTTCCATGTCTTGGCTATTGTAAATACTGCTGCAGTGAACACTGGAGTAATGTATCTTTTCAAATTAGAGTTTTCATCTTTTCCAGATGTATGTCCTTTTCTGGAAAAATCCTGGAGTGGGATTGCTCTATTTTTAGGAACTCTAAACACTATTCTCAGAAACCTCCATAAACCTCTATACTGTTTTGAGAAGTCTCCATACTGCTTTCTGTAGTAACTGCACCAGTTAGCATTCCAGTAGCCTAGGAGAGGTTCCTTTTTTTCATGCTCTTTCCAGCCTTTATTATTTGTAGACTTTGATTGTAGCCATTCTGACTGATGTGGGGTGATACTACATTGTAGAGTGGGTTTGATTTATGCTTCTCTAGTAACTAGTGATGTTGAACATCTTTTTGTGTACCTGTGTGTCCTCTTTGGAGAAATGTCTGTTTAGGTTTCTGACCATTTTTGACTGAGTCATTTGTTTTTGTGATATTGAATTGTATAAACTGTTTGTATATTTTGGAAATTAACTCCTTGTCAGTTACATCATTTGCAAATACTTTCTCCTATTCCATAGACTTTTGTTTTGTTGATGATTTCTTTTTAAAGCAAGTTAAATATAAGTAACTGCTGGAAAAAAATAAAACTTTGAAGAAGGAAGTTTAGATATATAACTAATAGCTTACTATAATCATAGATCAATAAATCAGTGAAATGTTGGAAAACTTGATATAAATTATTAAGTGGTAGTGACATCCTAAAACTATATTAAGCAAGAACTATAATAATAGAATAAAAAGTTAGTAGCAAAGTAAGGTTTTTAATAAAGTGTTGTACTTAAGATCATTAATCTTAAGTATGGGATTCACAACTGGTATATTTATCTCCAGCTAAATGTGATTCACAGCTGTTAAAAAAGACTGGTAGTATTTTGGTTTATGCTATTTCATGACAAACTAAAATCTTCTTTTAAAAGTGAAATATATGCATAAATGACAACATTTGAGATTGATTTAAAAATTAGAAAATAGTACAGACTTGGCATAATACAGTTATTCTTTTTGGGCCCATGTCAGCTCTTACAAATGTGAGCCAAAGTTGGAAGATACCTAGGATACAATGATTCCAAAACCATCTCACCTCCTCTCCCCCTTCCCCATTCCTCCCCTGGAAAACTGGTTGTAACACTGTGGAGATTAACCAGCAGTTAAAAAGCATTGTACCTCACTGGTCCAGACTTTATTCTATATTAGAAGCTTGTAAAATATACTGTGGCTTACGTGGGGTAATTTTATCAAAGATTCTTTTTTAAGTATTTGCTGAAACTATCCAAAGCAAATAATGTATCCCAACTAGTGCTATTTTCTGAAACCTTTAGGAAAGGAAGTGAATCTAATGCTTATTGAATATCTGACTGCATTTGACCCTCACTGCAATCCTGGGGTAAGGTGATCTGGCTGCTATTTTTGTGGATGAGAACAATGAAGCTTAGAGAGTCACTCACCCAATGTTGCCAAGTTTCCAAAGGGTGCATGTGGAATCCTCTGGCTTAAGTTCTTTGTATTCCTTAATGGCATTAGAAAAAAATTTAAATAAAATTTAATATGAAACCACTCAAGTAGAAGTTAAGTATTCAGTACTCATGTCTATATAGTTGAGGATAGGAGAATTATCACATTTCTGGTAAGGATTAAATGAGAAATAAATATTGGGGTCATTTGTCTTATTTACACACCTACTATGACAGAGATTGAAGGAAGGAATTCTCATTGGTAGCCAGTATGTGAGGGTAAGAATCTGCCTTCAATGCAAGAGACACAAGAGTTGCATGTTCCATCCCTAGGTCAGGAAGATCCCCTGGAGGAGGAAATGGCAACCCATTCCAGTATTCTTATCTAGAGAATCCCATGGACAGAAGAGCGTGGCAGGCTACAGTCCATAGCATCACAAAGAGCTGGACATGACTCAGTCACATGAATTGACTGAGCAGGCGCGCAGGCACGTAGCAGCTCTGCCCCTCACTGGTGTGAAGAATATGCACGTTATTTACTCTCTCCGAATGTCCATATGCTGTAAAGCCAGTGCACGGGATGGCCAGGAAGATTAATAAAGCACTGGAATAGAGAATTTCTGAGGTATATTAACTCAAAAAATTGTTGTTGACTTTGGATCTATACTTAACAAGTAACATAAGCCTTTTCTTTTTAATCTTTAATTTGTTGAAGACTCTTGCTCTTCTGCAGACATTCTGCATTTCACAAAGTCCAAACACTGAGTTGTACAAACAGTGCAAATTCAGATTAAATGGGAGTTTTGCTTGAATAAAAATTAAGATGGTTCCACACAACTTGTATTTTTTTTCCAAAGTGTATCTACACATCTCTTACTCAGACATACCAGCTATAAGCTCTTTGAGCTGCAACTTGAATGCACTCAATACGTTTAGAAAGGGAAACTCTGAAGTCTGGAATCACTGATGAATAAATCAGACATTCATTTACATTTCAAACAGAAACATGCAGAAATATTCTCTTTAATGTGGGTTTCTTAGGTTGTAGCTGTGATACTAAAGTACAAAAACTTTGCTGTGTTTTACTGACAACACCCTTTTGTAGTCGTCATCTGAGAGATGTCACCTTTAGGGTGTACAGCCAAAAGGGTTTTTAAATAAATTTAAAAGAGGATATTTATTCAATGTAGTCTCACAGTGTCTTTCCTTCAAAGTGTTTGCTGAGGCATCAGATTGGCAAATACATCTCTGTCAACATCTGCTCTCATTTTCCAAATTGACAGCATTCGGAAGCAGAATTTGGGATTAGATGTTATTCTTAAACCTTGGATCAGCCTATAAAACCACATTCCGTCTGCTGCAGAAAAAGCTTTTCTGAAAAAGTCTTAAAACATTATTGGCTTGAACCAAACACGTCCTGCAAAGGATTTAACTTTACAAATTTTCCCAAACTTGCCAATTTTAGCTAAGTTTCAGTACAGTTCAGTTTAGTCGCTAAATCGTGTCCGACTCTGCGACCCCCATGAATCACAGCACCCCAGGCCTCCCTGTCCATCACCAACTCGTGGAGTTCACCCAAACCTATCAAATGTCAAAATAAACGGACAGTTTTCTGTAGATGGGCGAGACTGGGCAAGTTCAGGCACAGGAGCAGAGTCGTTAATGACTGTTACGGGATAAAGGATTCATTGTAAAAAATTAGGCCTTCCACTATTGCAGAAGGAGCTGTGGAAGTGAAGGAAGCCTAGCTGGATCATCAGAGCAGAGAATCAGTCTGAGATAACATGCGTTTCCGCTACCAGGGTGGACTGCCCAGGGCAAGCTGGGGGTGGGAATCTACAGGCACTTACTACCTCACCACCTCTGTGGCCTCACAGCCAAGTGCTCAGTGGCTCCAGCCGCTGTTGGGTAACAGGACTAGTGACCAGGAAGATGCTAGATGGGGAATGGAGGAGAGTTAGAATAGGCTGAAGTCTGCCTGGTACCTCTACACCCGTGTACCACAGCATCGGACGATGAGACCCTCACAGAGTAATGACTACTGGACTGCCCTACTTCCACCTTCCAGGTCTCTCTCACACCTCCTCCCTTTGTGGTCAGGTATATTGGGCAGTCACACTGGAGAAAGGGGTTTGGGAAACAGTTTCTAACTTAACCAGATACACAGTACAAACCACAGTATGCTCCATAATCCACATTACGAATGCCCGTTTTATTGCTGTCTTTGGTGAAGGATGTTTAATCTCTTTTTGAAGCTATTGACTTTATTCTGTTGTCAGAATAATTCAACAGAAACACTTGGAGCCATTGATTTTCTTATTTCTTGGGTGTTTTCTTCATTAAACCTCTCCAGTGATTTTTCTATTTCTTTCTCAGTGGTTAAGCTAAAGAGCTTACAATGACCTAAAAGGTTTTGAAGCTTGGACTCCCGATGTCCTTTCTGACCTTATCCCCCAGGCTTCTCTCTCTCCTCCCTCATCCCAATCACCCTGGCCCCCTCAAGGTTTTCTTGAAAAATGTCAGACATTCTCCTCCTGCCTTAGTGCCTGTTCATTTGCCTTTCCTGGAATGCTTTTCTCCAAAATAGCCACATGACTCATTCCATCATTTCTTTCTGGTCTTTCTTCAAATATCAACTTCTCAGAAAAGCTTTTCATGACTATTTTATTTAAAATTATACCCTTGACTCCCTGTATATCTTTCTTGATCTGTTTTTCTCATTGTCCTATTCATTATTTAACAGATAATATAATATACTCCGTATGTATTTTGTGTGCTAACTTTTCTCCCACTCTAGAATGTAAGCTCCATGAGGGCAGAAATTTGTGCCTGGTGCCTGATGAACAGGTAAGTCAGTAGGAACTGGACAAGTATTTGGTGAATATATTCAATGAAATAATCAGAGTCACAGAATTGTTTGTTCTGTTCATAAAGATTAGGAGGGGTTTTGTATTTTGAATGCAAGGAATAATTTTAAATGCCATATTTCAAAATTAATTACCCTTGAAATATCTAGATTCCTATTAGTTTTTCATTCTGACTTTTTATTTCACTAATGATGAGACTTGAAGCATGAAGGAATGTTTGTTGAATTTACCTAGCTATCTAAATCTCTACTTTTGTGACAGCCAATCACAAAAGGATTTTCTCAGTCCTGGTAAAAAAAATTTGGTCTCCTCTCAAAGCCCTAAATTAGTCACTTTTCTAAGTGATCTCCTGGCCTTGATGACTTATGGGGAGGACAATTCAAAACCAGTTGTCTAGATTTACTGGTTGATTTCTTACTTTGACTGTGCAGCCACTAATTAATTGCTAGTAAAGTGGAAGTGTGAGTGGATTGAACCTGGGTCTCCTGCACTGCAGATATATTCTTTATCATCTGAGCCCCAGGGAAGCCCCAATTTTAGGGAACCCATGACCAAAATGAACTTTTATAAAAACTATATAACTAAATCCAGAAACACCTTTACTTACTTATTATACTACTCTTCTTATCTCTTCTGCTATTCCTTTCATTTTTTCCAATTTCAATCCAGTTTTTATCTTCCTCATTCTCTTCTGCCACATTTAGTTGCTCCCATTTTCCTAGTCATGAGCATCTGTACAAGTAATATTAAGAGATTTGCATTTGGGATCAGTTAATAAACATAAGGATTTAATGAAAATGTGAACTAAAATTAACAACCCAAATTCACTCTCTTTGCTTTATCATATACTGCAGTCTAACATTCTGAAAATTTGTATTTCCTTATCTGTTTAAATAATAATAAATAATAGATTCTATCTTAATGAGGATTAGATGAGTAAATACATAAGATATTTAGCATAATGCTGAAGACATAGCACACATTAAATCTGTGTTACAATCAATGTTGAAATTATTGCTACTCAAAATCAGTATTTCAGAATTACAGATTACATGTGTAAAGGTACATGTTTGGATATATAAACAAAATGTAATCTGTATTGAATCTTTTAAATTAATTGGACAGTGACAGTAGTGGAATATTTAAATCACACCAATTTATTACAGTCATTATACATAGCTATTAGCTATTTTAACAGTTATTTCTTTTAAGAAAGAAGCAAATCATATTAATTTAAGGTAGCACCCTTTTCAAATTTTATATTTGTAAGATTTTTGGTTTAATAAGTAATTGAAATAGTGTCTTCTGCAGGAAATACCATCTTTAGAAATAGATCCTATCCTCAGATTTGTTGAGTTTGGAACTCTAAAACCCTTTTACAAGGATATAAGATCAGAGAAGAGATCTTTTTTTCCATTTGGGGAAAAGTTAGTTCAGTTAACTTTTTTATTAAAAAGATGTGATAAAAATGGTTTTATAGAGTTTGAAAGTTGTGTTTGGATATTGTCACAAAACTGAGGGTACTAGTGTTTTATTTATATTTCATCTCAATAATCACATTTCAAAAAAGTGAATATTTCTCCCCTTACCCGTAGGACTCAGGTTACTGTTTTTATGTGTTTGGTGCACAACTACCCTAGCATTGGCACAATACATCTTTTTTAAAATATATATATAGTAGCAAAATATTAGAAACTTTAAAAATCCTTTAGTGAAGAATTTGTTACATAAATAAGGCACAACTGTACAGTGAAATAGTATGCAGCCCTTAAAAAGGATCAGGCAGCTCCTTGTGTGCTTAAATGAAAATGTCACTAAAATACGAAATGAGAGGGAGGTGGGAGGCATGTTCAAGTGGGAGGGGACATGGGTAAACCTATGGCAGATTCGTGTTGATGTTTGGTAGAAAGCAACACAATACTATGAAGCAATAATCATACAATTGAAAATAGAGAAAAAGAAAATACATTATTATGGAAATGAAAGCACAGAAAAATCTGATTTATAAGCTATAACATCTGTCGAGGAAAATATTTCTATGATTATGTCTGTATAATACAACCTTTAAGAAAGAGAATTGCTTTTCTGGAAACAAGGAAAGTAGAGAGAGACTTATTTTTGTAGTTCATTAAAATGATTTAATCAGTTCAGTTCAGTTGCTCAGTAATGTCCGACTCTTTGTGACTCCATGGATCGCAGCACGCCAGGCCTCCCTGTCCATCACCAACTCCTGGAGTTCACTCAAACTCACGTCCACAGAGTCAGTGATGCCATTCAGCCATCTCATCCTCTGTTGTCCCCTTTTCCTCCTGCCCCAATCCCTCCCAGCATCAGAGTCTTTTCCAATGAGTCAACTCTTCGCATGAGGTGGCCAAAGTACTGGAGTTTCAGCTTCAGCATCATTCCCTCCAAAGAACACCCAGGACTGATCTCCTTTACACTGCACTGGTTGGACCTCCTTGCAGTCCAAGGGACTCTCAAGAGTCTTCTCCAACACCACAGTTCAAAAGCATCAATTCTTCGGTGCTCAGCTTTCCTCACAGTCCAACTCTCACATCCATACATGACCACTGGAAAAACCATAGCCTTGACTAGACGGACCTTTATGGGCAAAGTAATATCTCTGCTTTTGAATATGCTATCTAGGTTGGTCATAACTTTTCTTCCAAGGAGTAAGTGTCTTTTAATTTCATGGCTGCAGTCACCATCAGCAGTGATTTTGGAGCCCCCCAAAATAAAGTCTGATACTGTTTCCATTGTTTCCCCATCTATTTCCCATGAAGTGATAGGACCCGATGCCATCATCTTCATTTTCTGAATGTTGAGCTTTAAGCCAGCTTTTTCACTCTCCACTTTCACTTTCATCAAGAAGCTTTTGAGTTCCTCTTCACTTTCTGCCATAAGAGTGGTGTCATCGGCATATCTGAAGTTAATAAGACAGCTTAAATTTGTTTTTACGGTCTCCTTGGATACATTTATATGGATAATACTCGATATACTAATCAATCACACAGTAGGAAGATTTTTTTTAACTCACAATTGAAATAGATGGAAGGAGAAAACAGACATACACCTAGAAAAAGTGGAGGCAGTTGGGAGTGGAAGAGGAGGAGGGTTTAAAAGGACATATAAGTTCGTTGAGAAATTACTTACGATGCAGTTAATTAAGATACAGAAAGGAATTAAAGAGTAAAACAGTGACACTAGATTGTGCAGAATTTCTCAGAGAGAGCAGAAGAATCATTGTCAGTCAGTTCAGACACTCAGTTATGTCTGACTCTTTGGGACCCCTTGGACTGTAGTATACCAGGCCTCCCAGTTCATCACCAACTCCCAGATCTTACTCAAACTCATATCCATAGAGTCGGTGATGCTATACAAGTCCCCTTCTCCTCCTGGCCTCACTCTTTCCCAGGATGAGGGTCTTTTCAAATGAGTCACCTCTTCGCATCAGGTGGCCAAAGTATTGGAGTTTCAGCTTCAACATCAGTCCTTCCAATGAACACCCAGGACTGATCTTTAGGATGGACCGGTTGTATCTCCTTGCAGTCCAAGGGACTCTCAAGAGTCTTCTCCAACACGACAGTTTAAAAGCATCAATTCTTTGGTGCTCAGTTTTATTTATAGTCCAACTCTCACAACTATACATGATCACTGGGAAAACCATAGCCTTGACTAGACAGACCTTTGTTGGAAAAGTCATGTCTCTGCTTTTTAATATGCTATCTAGGTTGGTCATAACTTTCCTTCTAAGGAGTAAGCATCTTTTAATTTCATGGCTTCAGTGATTTTGGAGCCCAGAAAAATAACGTCTGACACCGTTTCCACTGTTTCCCCATCTATTTCCCATGAAGTGATGGGACTGGATGCCATGATCTTCTTTTTCTGAATATTGAGCTTTAACCAACTTTTTCACTCTCCTTTTTCACTTTCATCAAGAGGCTTTTGAGTTCCTCTTCACTTTCTGCCATAAGGGTGGTGTCATCTGCATATCTGAGGTTATTGCTATTTCTCCCAGCAGTCTTGAGTTCAGCTTGCGCTTCTTCCAGCCCAGCATTTCTCATGATGTACTCTGCATATAAGTTAAATAAGCAGGGTGACAATATACAGCCTTGATGTTCTCCTTTACCTATTTGGAACCAGTCTGTTTTTCTATGTCCAGTTCTAACTGTTGCTTCCTGACCTGCATACAGTTTTCTCAAGAGGCAGGTCAGGTACACTAATAATACTATGTATGGGCTTCCCAGGTAGTGCTAGTAGTAAAGAATCTGTCTGCCAATGCAGGAGACATAAGAGATTCAGGTTCAATCCCTGGGCCTGAAGATCCCCTGGAGGAGGGCATGGCAACCCAGTCCAGTATTCTTGCCTGAAGAGTCCCATGGACAGAGGCTACAGACCATCTGGTCACCAAGAGTCGACACAACTGAAGCAACTAGCAGGCACTCAATACTATGTATAAATAGATAAGTAATAAAAACGTATGATATAACATGGGGAACTCTACTTAATGCAATGTGGTGAACTGAATGAGAAAGTCAAAAGGCAGGTGATACATGTATATGTATGGCTCATTCATTTTGATATACAGTAGAAATTAATGCATTGTAAAGCAAATATATTCCAATAATGTTAATTTAAAAAGAAGAAATAAAGGAGAAAAGCTAGGAGTAGGGGCAGTGAGGTTATTGATACTACTATTACTATTGATATTATTTCAGCAACCTGACTTGCTGAAATAAATATTTGATTAATAATATATATTGTATTTATTTATTAATTTATAAAGGATGTTGAAGAACAAGTTGAAGTTCCTATTTTTCGTTTATCCTATACCAGAGTTTGTTAAACCATAGCCTGTGGGTCAAATCCAGCCTGCCCTCTTATTTTAAGTAGTTTTATTGAACTATGGCACACTCACTTATGTGAGTCTGTGCCTCATATTTTTAATATTGTCTGTGGTTACTTTTTACAATTGTTGGAGAGACTATGTAGCCCACATAGCCTAAAATATTTTCTGTCTGGTTCTTTCCAGAAAATAACTTTGTCTACTTCTATCTTATAGGGAAAAATAAAGAGATGTTGAAAGCTGTTAGCAAGTGAAGTGGATTATGTGGAACATATAAAATGGTGTGTGTGTGTGTGTGTGTGTGTGTGTGTTCTAAAAGAAATAAACCCTAAATATTATTGGAAGAACTGTTGCTGAAGCCATAGCTCTAACACTTTGGGCACTTGATGCAAAGAGCTGACTCACTGGAAAAGACCCTGATGCTGGCAAAGATTGAGAAGAAGGTGGCAGAAGATGAGAGGATGAGATGGTTGCAAGGCATCACCAACTCAACGGACATGAATCTGAGCAAATTTGGGAGGTAGTGAAGGACAAGGAAGCTTGGCATGCTGCAGTTCATGGGGTCACAAAGAGTCAAATGTAACTGAATAACTATATGTAGACATAGATGTATATGAGCCAGTTAACGTTGCTCATGCAGGATGAATTTATAGGGAATTATTGAGCTTCCCTAATAGCTTAGTTGGTAAAGAATCTGCCTGCAATAAAGGAGACCCCGGTTTGATTCCTGGGTCAGGAATATCCCCTGGAGAAGGGAAAGGCTACCGATTCTAGTACTCTTGGGCTTCCCTTGTAGTTCAGCTGGTAAAGAATCCACCTGCAATGCAGGAGACCTGGGTTTGATCCCTGGATTGGGAAGATCCCCTGGAGAAGGGAAAGGCTACCCACTCCAGTATTCTGGCCTGGAGAATTCTATGGACTGTATTGTCCATGGGGTTGCAAAGAGTTGGACACAACTGAACGACTTTCACATTCATTCACTTTCATGCTGCTATTGCAAGAAAGAAGTGGTGGGGACCTCACCAAGGTAGGACTAGGCAGGAAGGGATAGGAGTGAACTGAGGAATTGACAGAACACAGTTGTGCAAGAACACCCAAGGCTGATCCAATGGACCTTAGTGAATGAGTAAAGACATAAGAAAGGCAAGAAAGGAAATACTATAGGGGAAAATGGAGATTCATTTTAGAAATAAATAATGTATTAAATATGACACAGTGGGAAGAGCATAGACTTCAGATCTGCTATCTTGGTTCGAGTTCTAGCTCTTCTACTTGTACACATGAGACTAGGGAAAAATAACCTTTTCCAGACTGTTTCCTTTTCTGTAACATGAGGGTAATTGTGTCTGCACTGGAGGGTTTTGAGGACGTCAAATGAGATGACATACAATTAGCATTGTACTTGGGACATGTTAGGCAATTGTAGTGATAATAAGTTACTCTTATTATTGCCCATAAAGTTGTTATATTTCAAAGGACTATGGAAATTAAGCCATCATTATAAGTATTACGTTACACTAAAAGGAGATTTCATTTTCATGTGTGTCAAAAGTGAACCTATAGTTTCAGTTTGGCCTATTTCTTATTATTCAAGCATCTCCTTTTATACTTCCTTTTTTAATAGACAGATAGACAATTTGTCATGTAAATGTCCAAGTTGGAAACTTACTGGCATAATATCAATTTCTTTGGCATTGAAGAATAAATTAAAATGATTTATTAACATTACAGAATTATTTGTTGTAATTGGTATAATTTTAAAAGAATTAAATGGATTATTCTCTACTGAAAATTTAGTATTCCAACTTCACATTTATTTTTATTTTTAATAAATGCTTTAACCTCATCATTTTTCTTTCTGCATCTATCCTAGGACATAATTAGATTGGCATTGCTACCTGCCTAGTCAACCAAGAATTCTCTAGACAAATTTTTGTCTTTTGAGGTTCTAAACCTTACTGGTCATTCTGTATGTTTGTTACATATTACCCATGAATCAAATAGCAAAATTAAAGTTAAACATAGATAATGTAATGTAATATACAGGGTTAGGGTTAAGATAAAGGATTAGGGTTAATGTAAATGTCAGTGAAGAGATCTTATATTTACATGAATGATCATATGTACAGTTTAAAGGCTTTTAAAGTACTAAACACATATACACGTTCACACCCATATAATTAGACATTTAGGAAGTCCATTAGACAGTTAGGAAGTAAAAAGAATACTTTTTCTTTCCTACCTGATGTAAAAATGAATTGAGAATTAGTTGGAGTGGTCAAATGACTGGGTCAGTTTTATTACTGATGAAAACTAGATTTGGCTTTTTTTTTTGATGGCTGTTCAGTTGCTCAGTCATGTCTGACTCTTCAAGCCCCATGGAATGCAGCATGCCAGGCTTTCCTGTCTTTTACCATCTCCTGGAGGTTGCTCAAACTCATGCCCACTGAGTTGGTGATGCCATCCAACCATCTCATGCTCTGTTGCCCCCTTCTTCTACTGCCTTCTATCTTTCTCAGTATCAGGTCTTTTCCAGTGAGTTGGCTTTTCACATCAGATGCCCAAAGTCTTGAAGCTTCAGCTTCAGCATCAGTCCTTCCAGTGAATATTCAAATAAGATTTCGCTTGGATGCAAGCAAATAAACCTAATGATGCTTCTTGTTCATTTGAACCTTAGACATTGCCACTTAGTAGAGGCGTGAAAGGTCGAGAGTGTTCATCTAAAGAAAGTTTCTCCACGTGGAAACATTAAGTATAAGGGAGTAAGTGTGCACCCAGAACATCAGTTTGTTCTCAGAACTCTTTCTGACCTTTAGACATCTGTGAATAGAAGACTAGCAAGCTTAATGCCCCCAGGTTATTCCGAAGCAAAGAAATGTGGCGTTTATGTCAGTCCATTTTGATACTGTCTCTTTTTTTTATCCCGTCTCCTCTAGTGTATGTGTTTATGTGTAAAGTATTTTCAGTTGTCCTGAATTCTGATGTATTACACCACTGACATTGGTGTTTACTTTATTGCTAATGTTTTATCCCTCATGCAGGCATGGTTTCACTTACTGGATGATTTCACCTTGATGGGTTCTCTGCTGGCTCACTGAGCACTCCTCCTCTTGTTTCATATATACATTGCTGTCTTTAGTGCATTTTGATTTATCTTTTTAAGCAGTTGGCAGTGGGTTTAAACTTACTGCTTACTCTTTGTTAATTTCAAATCTTTCTTGGTGCACACATTGGGTTTGTATTTAATGATCCTCTTACTTGAATGCCAACAAGGATCATTACATAGGCCAAAGTTATATTTTTTAACAAATAATAATAACAAGTCTTAGAAAAATGATGTCTGTTTAAAATCTATTTCAGTTTAATGTTATATTCAGTATAATAATTCATGAAGGTTAACTTATGTCACAAGTTTCCCTTGTTTCACACAAGGAACCAAATAAAGTTCCTGGTAGGTCTTCTCTATTGGACCCTGTTGTAAATTTACTCAGAGTAAATTTACTGTCCTTAAGGCCTTTGATAAGTTGCTTCCTTTTACTGAGACTGGCAGTTTTCTTCTTTATGAGGATGGCACAAACTTCACAAAGTTGCTGGAGAGTAAAATCTGGTAATATAATTAATATATATTAAGTACTTAAAATAGTACATATAAGACATACTAGTCTCCTCACTTTTAATATTTACTGTCTACATTTAATGCCACTAAAAGAGAATACTGTACTGATGATACTTGTTTAGTGAACAACAGAATAATAATAAAGATTCCAGAATCCCGTTGTAAGATAAATCACTCAGCTTATATATACGGGGCCTGAGATGGCGAGTGGACATTGGCCTCCAAGTACAACTCCAACAACAGAGGACTGAAAACAAGGATCGAGGGAGAGACAGTCGTTTTTAAGGATTTATATAGGAAGCTTTTTGTGGACTAGCGGGCCCCCTGCCTACACCTTGCCCAAGCCAGGAAGTTCCTTCATTTCAGCTGCTGTGTTGCTGTTGTTCATTTACTCAATTGTGTCTGACTCTTTGTCACCACATGGCCTGCAGCATGCCCAAGCTTCCCTGCCCTTCACTGTCTCCCAGAGTTTGCTCAAACTCATGTCCACTGAGTCAGTGTATGGCCTTAATTAAAGGTAAAGAATGAGAATGAAGAATGAGAAACAAAATTACACATAGATATCTGAAGTAAAAATGAGAGTGAAACAGTAGCAGATATTATAAGAACATGAGAGTAAATCCCATTGACATCCAAGATAATAAAGTACAGTCATACCCCATGGAAAAGGAAATCAGGAATCGCTAAGTCCCAGCCTGAACTACTCTGTCTCTCAGAGGCCACCTAGTTTCCATCTTCTGTCCTCCCTTCTCTTCTGTTTCCCAGACCACCCTCTGAAACTCCCCTCTCTCTCTTTTCTTTCTTTTCCCTCATTCCATTTTTTTCCTTTTTCTCACCTTTGCCTTTCTTCTTTCTCCCTTCTCTCTCTCTCTCTTTCCCCCCACAAACTCAGTATTTTTCACTTGTAGTTGGTTCAACATGCAGTATTTAAATCAATATATATTTTCAGCCCATTGCCCAAGAGTGTAATTGGCCTGGTATTTCACTATTGTAAGCACAATTCCCAGAGCGTAGCAGGTTCTCCCCCCTTTACCCCTGTTTTACCTCCTCCTGTGCTGTATTTGTATTAGCCAATGGATTGGCCTTCCTAGGTATGAAACTCAGCATACTTGAAGCTATATAAGTATGTTCCTTAGGAAGATATCAGTTGCTTTCCTATAGCTTCATGCACAAGTGTCCACCAAACTGGAAGCTCTTGGAACCCCTTACAATCAGGAATTTATGCAAGCTTCCTCATGTAAGAGTGATCAATTATTAACTCCATTTCTAGCCCTTCCCCTGTCTCCAGAGAATGAGGGGTGTTGTCTTGGTCTTTCTGGTGACCAGCCCCATCCAGGAGTTACCTGCAAGCCCACCCAGTGTTTCATCATTTAGGAATTTATAAGGGTTTAGGAGCCCTGTGTCAGGGACTGGGGACCAATATTTATTTCATTTTCTATTATCTCACAGCCACATAGAGTCAAATGTTTTCATCCAGGTGCTTCACTCTGCCCACTCTCTGTTGAGTACAAAAGATCTCTCCACTTCTGATCCTTGTTTTGCTGATCATTATAAGAGCAAGTGATAAAGTCAGTGCAATATAAGAGAATAAAAAGAGAACAAGAATTTATTCAAGTTGAAGGTGAAAATTGAATATAAAATAAAATATTTTAAGTACTGATTTAAAACTGAGGAAATTAAGAGAAAAAGTCTATAGTAAGAACTCGGACCCAGGAGGAAAATTAACCAAGTACAGTTGTATATAAATGTATATGAAAGGTCACTGTAGTGACTGAGGTGAACTCATCCAATTTAGACTTGATAACAGTCACTTGGGAAAAGATAGTTCAGAGCTTTAGGAAGAGTGATAAGGCTAGTCCTGTGTAGGGACCAATATTTCCTGTTTTCAGAAAAAGTGGAAAATGGTCCCCTTTGTTTTTCTTCTCTGAGTTGTCTGTGTCTCTTTCCTCCACTGTATAAACTTCTCAAAGACAAGAATGGAATCTTTCACTTTGGCACACAATAAACAAATAAATGCATTGAATTTGTTGAAGTAGGAGGAAGAAGAGGTTATCCCCAGGGCTCAGCAATAAAGAATCGCCTGCAGTACAAGATCAACCGGAGACAAGGTTGGATCGCTGGGTCAGGAAGATCCCCTGGAGTAGGGCATGGCAACCCACTGCATTATTCTTGCTTGGAGAACCTCCATGGACGTAGGAGCCTGGCGGGCTAGATTCCATAGGGTCACAAAGAGTTGAACATGACTGAAGTGACTTAGCACACATGCATGTAGGAGAAAGAAAAGAGAGACAAAAAGCTGGAGATGTCAAAGTTAGAATCATATTTAGATTAATTATAGTCCTAATTGAGCTCTAATATTGATTTGTTGAAGAAGGAAAACGAAGGGCTTCCCTGGTGGCTGAGACCATAAAGAATGTGCCTGAAATTCAGGAGACCCAGGTTCAATCCCGGGTAGGGAAGATCTGCTGGAGAAGGGAATGACAACCCAATGCAGTATTCTTGCCTGGAGAATCCCGTGAACAGAGGAGCCTGGTAGGTGTACAGACAATGGCTCACACAGAGCTGGACACTACTGAGCGACTCATTTTCTCTTGATCCTGTGGGCTTTGAGGATCTTAAGTGTGAAATAGACTGATGTGTTTGCAGCTGTATCTTAGCTGGCTACTCTGGTACTTGCTTGATTTTAACAATACCTGTGGGCCAGTGACCAGTGGGGAAAAGGAAGGCAGATTTAATAAGTACTCCAAGAGGAAAAACTATACTATTTTGAATGAACTGAGGCATGAAATATATATACTGAGCTAGAAAAGAATTTCATTGTCATGAAGTCAAAGGGTGATATAATTGATGTTATGGGAAAAGTTGGAAATAAAAGACTGTAATGATCTAAAAATAAATGCGATGGGAAGGACATAACATGATGGAAAAGAACACATTTTTAGTCAGAAAATTTGGGTTCAAGTACAAATTTTCTGAGGATATTGGCTATGAATTTTTATAGCCATCAATTTTTTTCATCTTTAAAATAGAGGAAATACTAATATTTTACTTACTTATTGTTATTAATACTCTTAATATTGTCATTATTGTAATAATTGTCAATATTGTAATAATTAATATTGTCATTAATTACTTATTGATTAATTAAATGTGATAATGTGTATTTTCTTTTTTAAGATATATTTGGATTCAAGAACCTGAATTCCATTTAATAATTCAAATAAAATAAGAATATATTTTTAAAAGAAATAGGAAATTCAGGGCTAATCAAAAGAAGTATAGCCTTTCTCATAAAATTTGAAAGTCGCTGTGACTATTCTCCTTATCTGCCTCTTTCTCTCCCTATGATCTTGTGTCTGTCATCAAGTCATTTCTCTGAATTCCTGTGGAATTTTTTTTTTAAGCCAGGAGTAATATAAATCTGATTGCAACAGGAAGTTCATTAACTTATTATAACAAAAATTTTAATGTAGAACAGATCCAGAGTTGGTAACTCAACAGCATTGCTGTGCCGCTATGGACCCAGGTTGTCATCTTTAGGCATGTCTACCTCAGCTTATAGGCTTATCCTCTTAAGCTGGTCACTTCCAGGATCCCTAGGTAGACACCTCAGTCTTAAGCATCAGCTGTCTACAAAAACAGAAAGGATTGTCTTTCTTACACATTTTTTTTAAGAGCAGTGACCACTCATTAGGTATTCTCTGCAATATTTTGTTTGTAAACCATATGTGTGTTAGTCACTCAGTTGTGTCTGACTCTTTGTGATCACATGGAGTGTAGCCAGCAGGCTTCTCTGTCCATGGAATTCATTAGGCAAGAATACTGGAGTGGGTTGCCATTCCATTCTCCAGAAGATCTTCCTGATCCAAGGATTGAACTCAGGTCTCCTGCATTGCCGGCAGATTCTTCATCATCTGTGCCACCAGAGACGGTGTAAACTATATAGCAATCTACAAAGAGTTTTGAACACATTCTATTGATGCATTAAATAGAAATATGCCAAAGATTAAATGTATGACATTTTCTAAAAGTATGAAATAAGAGAAAAGGTTGCAAAAAAAATCTGAATTTCACTCTGAGACTTGCTTCATTGATAGATAAGAATTTATACAATCATTTATAAACTGTTTATAGATTTGTAGAAATTTTATACATTTAAAATAACTTTCATATTCAGTTCAGTTGCTCAGTCGTGTCCGACTCTGCAACCCCATGAATCAGCACGCCAGGCCTCCCTGTCCATCACCAACTCACGGAGTTCACTCAAACTCTCATCCATCGAGTCAGTGATGCCATCCAGCCATCTCATCCTCTGTCATCCCCTTCTCCTCCTGTCCACAATCCCTCCCAGCATCAAAGTCTTTTCCAACGAGTCAACTCTTCCCACGAGGTGACCAAAGTACTGAAGTTTCAGCTTTAGCATCATTCCTTCCAAAGAAATCCCAGATTTGATCTCCTTCAGAATGAACTGATTGGATCTCCTTGCAGTCCAAGGGACTCTCAAGAGTCTTCTCCAACACCACAGTTCAAAAGCATTAATTCTTCAGCACTCAGCCTTCTTCACAGTCCAACTCTCAGATCCATACATGACCACAGGAAAAACCATAGCCTTGACTAGACGGACCTTAATCGGCAAAGTAATGTCTCTGCTTTACAATATGCAGTCTAGGTTGGTCATAACTTTTTTTCCAAAGAACAAGCGTCTTTTAATTTCATGGCTGCAGTCACCATCTGCAGTGATTTTGGAGCCCCCCAAAATAAAGTCTGACACTGTTTCCACTGATTCCCCATCTATTTCCCATGAAATGATGGGACCGGATGCCATGATCTTCGTTTTCTGAATGTTGAGCTTTAAAGCCAACTTTTTCAGTCTCCTCTTGCACTTTCATCAAGAGGCTATTTAGCTCCTCTTCACTTTCTGCCACAAGGGTGGTGTCATCTGCATATCTGAGGTTCTTGATATTTCTCCCAGCAATCTGGATTCCAACTTGTGTTTCTTCCAGTCCAGTATTTCTCATGATGTACTCTGCATATATGTTAAATAAGCAGGGTGACAATATACAGCCTTGACATACTCCTTTTCCTATTTCTGAACCAGTCTGTTGTTCCATGTCCAGTTCTAACTATTGCCTCCTGACCTGCATACAGATTTCTCAGGAGGCAGGTCAGGTGGTCTGGTATTTCCATCTCTCTCAGAATTTTCCACAGTTTATTGTGATCCGCACAGTCAAAGGCTTTGGCATAGTCAATAAAGCAGAAATAGATGTTTTTCTGGAACTTTCTTGCTTTTTCAATGATCTAGCAGATGTTGGCAATTTGATCTCTGGTTCCTTTGCCTTTTCTAAAACCACCTTGAACATCAGGGAGTTCATGGTTCACGTATTGCTGAAGCCTGGCTTGGAGAATTTTGAGCATTACTTTACTAGCATGTGAGATGAGTGCAATTGTGCGATAGTTAGAGCATTCTTTTGCATTGCCTTTCTTTAGAATTGGAATGAAAACTGACCTTTTCCAGTCCTGTGGCCACTGCTGAGTTTTCCAAATTTGCTGGCATATTGAGTGCAGCACTTTCACAGCATCATCTTTCAGGATTTGAAATAGCTCAACTGGAATTCCATCTCCTCCACTAGCTTTGTTCATAGTGAAGATTTCTAAGGCCCACTTGACTTCACATTCCAGGATGTCTGGTTCTAGGTGAGTGATCACACCATCGTGATTATCCGGGTCATGAAGATTTTTTGTACAGTTCTTCTGTGTATTCTTGCCACCTCTTCTTAATATCTTCTGCTTCTGTTAGGTCCAGACCATTTCTGTCCTTTATTGAGCCCATCTTTGCATGAAATATTCCCTTGGTATCTCTAATTTTCTTGAAGAGATCTCTAGTCTTTCCCATTCTGTTCTTTTCCTCTATTTCTTTGCATTGATTGCTAAAGAAGACTTTCTTATCTCTTCTTGCTATTCTTTGGAATTCTGCATTCAGATGCTTATATCTTTCCTTTTCTCCTTTGTTTTTCACCTCTCTTCTTTTCACAGCTATTTGTAAGGCCTCCCCAGACAGCCATTTTGCTTTATTGCATTTCTTTTCCATGGGGATGGTCTTGATCCTTGTCTCCTGTACAGTGTCACGACCTCATTCCATAATTCATCAGGCACTCTATCTATCAGATCTAGGCCCTTAAATCTATTTCTCACTTCCACTGTATAATCATAAGGGATTTGATTTAGGTCATACCTGAATGTCTAGTGGTTTTCCCTACTTTCTTCAATTTAAATCTGAATTTGGTAATAAGGAGTTCATGATATGAGCCACAGTCAGCTCCTGGTCTTATTTTTGTTGACTGTATAGAGCTTCTCCATCTTTGGTTGCAAAGAATATAATCAGTCTGATGTTGCTGTTGACTATCTGGTGATGTCCACATGCAGAGTCTTCTCTTACGTTGTTGGAAGAGGGTGTTTGCTATGACCAGTGCATTTTCTTGGCAAAACTCTATTAGTTTTTGTCCTGCTTCATTCCCGTTCCAAGGCCAAATATGCCTGTTACTCCAGGTGTTTCTTGACTTCCTACTTCAGCATTCCAGTCCCCTATAATAAAAATGACATTTTTTTGGGTGTTAGTTCTAAAAGGTTTTGTAGGTCTTCATAGAACCTTTCAACTTCAGCTTCTTCAGCATTACTGGTTGGGGCACAGACTTGTATTATCATGATATTGAATGGTTTGCCTTGGAAATGAACAGAGATCATTCTGCCATTTTTGAGATTAAATCTAAGTACTGCATTTGGACTCTTTTGTTGACCATGATGGCTACTCCATTTCTTCTGAGGATTCCTGCCCGCAATAGTAGATATAATGGCAATCTGAGTTAAATTTCACCCATTCCCTAGGGAAGTCTAAATTGAATAAAGACTGTATCTAAAAATATCACAAGGCAGTCAGAAATACACAAAAGTAAGGGTGACATAAACTCAAATGTAAGTGCCGGAGGATGGGCCAAGGAGGTCTACCTTAATACAAGGGTGAGAATTAAGGAAAACTGTATAAAGTGGTATTCAATCTCAAGAAGTTAAGGCATAGGATAAGTTGCACATGCAGGGGAGACCGAGTAAGCAAAGACTTGCAAAAGCAGAGTTTTAAATCCATGAATTATGTTAGGAGATCAACAGAAATTTTATTTTACAATGAGAGTAACAATAATAGTTAGCCTGGATTTTGATCCTGGAGTGTCCTACGGGTCAGGTTAAGAAGTTTCAACTGTATATTTGGAAGCCAGAAGCTATCAAGTTACTTGAGGAATACTAATGTGTTTGGGAAAAGAGTCGATCTGCAGTATGTTGGGGAACTTGAAGCTCTGGAGACTCTCTGCAGTAGTTTTAGCAAATCATGGTATTTCAACTAGAGTTGAATAGGAATGAAAAGGAGAGCTCAAATCCATGAGACAGCTCCAGGTTGTAAAAGTATAAAACTTAATAGTCTTGATATAAAGAAAGGTAATAACTTTTAAGCCTTGGTAACTGGAGGAAAGGTAATGCCTTTACTAGAAATATGGTAGAAGGAAGAGAAATTTTGAAAATGAAATGAGTTATTTAGATTTGGGTCCAACGTGTTTGAGATATTGAAAGGAACTTCAGTGACAAATTTGGAAAATCCAGGTCTGGAGTTTGGGAGAAAATTTGACTAAGTTTAGAGATTTTAATGTTATTATCATATTAATAATAAAAAGAATATAAGAAGATAAAAGTGAAATCAAAACAATTAAAGATAAACAAATAATAAATACTAGTTCCTTTCTCTGTTATTGTAACAGCATCATATGATGTTTGCAGTTTCTACATGAATTTTTACATCTTGTTTTAATTGATTCTCTTAGAAATGTGTCCCAAAGGTATAAACATCATTGTTTTACAGCTTGTGTGACTTATGCTCAAAGAGATTAGATAATTCGCCCCAAGTTGGAACAGTCCAAAGGCACAGAAATTGTAATACTTGTGCTTATTTTAGGACTCAGACTATCACCTTTAGTTAATTCTAAATTGAATTAACTGAAGCTAATACAAGATCTTTGGGTTCAAAAATATTGTTAAATAAGTGAAATAAATGTGTATATTCATGAGATCTAATAATAATCCAGGACTTCTATATTTAATGAAATAATCTAAACATCTTCGTTGTTACTTTCCAATTTAAATCAGTCAAAGTGTATTCATTCTGATTCAATGCAGTATAAAATGCATTGAAATTCAATGCTGGATAAAATGAGTTGTTTGCTGTGAAAATTCACAAGCAGATACACAGTGAAATTGACATGAACTGAGATACAGCATGTGGGATACCTGTTGTTGGCAAACTAAACCAACCAAATATTTCATGGATTTTACTAAAATTCAAAGTTTAAAAGCACTTCGTTAGACTATGAGTACATTTTAATTTAGAAACAAGAGCATCACTTTGCTTTCTTATTACACTTTTCCAAAATCCCAAAGGGTTAGAAACAAGTAGTAAACCTATATTCAGTATCAATTTGCTTATAAGGACATCTGTGTCTTCTGCTTTGCTTATTTGCATCTTAAGTTTTTGTATTTACAAAATTTGACTACTCAACCAGCAGATGCCTTTTTTAATGCTTTATTTTTAACCCAGTGGGTTTCTATTTTATACCATGAATTTACAGATATATGTATCAGTTCAGTTCAATTCAGTGGCTCAGTTGTGTCCGACTCTTGGCGACCCCATGAATCGCAGCACACCAGGCCTCCCTGTCCATCACCAACTCCCAGAGTTCACTCAAACTCATGTCCGTCGAGTTGGTGATGCCACCCAGCCATCTCATCCTCTGTCGTCCCCTTCTCTTCCTGTCCCTAATCCCTCCCAGCATCAGAGTCTTTTCCAATGAGTCAACTCTTCGCATGAGGTAGCCAAATTATTGGAATTTCAGCTTTAGCATCAGTCCTTCCAGTGAACACCCAGGATATATGTGTGTGTATATATATATATATATATATATATGTGTATATATATATATATATATATATATATATAGTTTTATGAGTGGTTCAGTGGTAAAGAATTCACCTGCCAATGCAGGATACATGGGTTCAATCCTTGGGTCAGGAAGATCCCCTGGAGTAGGAAATGGCTGCCCACTCCAGTATTCTTACCTGAGAAATCCCATGGACAGAGGAGCCTGGCAGACTACAATCAGTGGGGTCACAGAGTTGGACATAACTGAGTGACTGAGTACACACACACATATATATGAGTATATACACATGTGTATATATATATAACTAGATAAATATACATGCATGTATATTTGTGTGTATAATGCATATATGTGTTTTTATATATGTTTTAAGACACTTGTTTCTTAAAACTACATTTTTTACATAGATAGGTATATAGGGCATTTGCTCCTTAGAAACCACATTTTCTCTACCTTTCCCTTGGAGATGACCCATCTTTACTAGGCCTATAGAAGGCCTTACTTAGTAGGCTGGTTTTAAGGACAGTAGGTGTCGCAACAGTCAACATTTCTGAATATTCATTAATTTGTTTTGAGCAGCAACTCAACTTTGTAAATGGTTTCTGCCAGAAAAAGCTCTAATTAGAGGAATTAATTGGGACTAGGAAAGGTGAACAGGGATTTGTAGCATTTGGAGGGAGTGCTGTTTCCTGTTGAGAAAAATACCTCCCAGAGAGCTTGAGCTACAGGTTGCTTGTACACCAGGTAGAAAGATAATGGAGGGTTTCAAGTCCCAAGGGCACAAAAGAGTGGAGGTGGGTTGTTCAGGTTAGCTCAAGGCATCTTGCAGATCACAGCACACCTAGGCCTTTGCTTGGTAGAATTTATCTTTTAAAAGATCTTGTTCCCAATGTTCAAAACCCACATTTAACCCCAGTATAAAGTTCGACTCATTTAAACAAGAATGATCTGATATGGAAACTATTTTCCATGGTCAGTGTGCTGCTTCTTTCCCTCTGGGTTACCTCCATAATATCCCTGCCACCAGAAGCCCAAAGGAAGCAGCTGTTCTGAATATGTACAAACAAAAGAAGCTGTTACTATAGCAACCATAGAACTCTGTGGAAAAGCTCTCCTTTAACACTAGCCAATCCCTCCTCTCTTTACCCTCCCTCTTCTCCTTTCCTGCACCAGTGTAGACTGCCCTTGGACAAACACGATGATTGGTGATTTGACTGCACCTGACGGGGTGGAGCAGGGTGAACACTTCACTTTGCATTTACACTTTGCAAGAGCTGGAAGACGTGCTCTTGGCCAAAGCTTATGAAAGGGCTGCAGAATTGATACTGGACCACCTGCTTGCTTGATTCCCTGATTCTTCTTGATCCTCCTTAAAAAAATGCTGCTGGTGTCTCACTTTCTACATTGATGAAACAATGTTATCTCTTTCACTTCTGCTTTTTGTATCGCCTTTTCTCCCATGTCCATGTGCCTGGAGCCAACAGCATGGCTGAATACCATATGCTGACTGTTAATTCCACAGTTGCTAATGAAAAGTACGAAAGATAAGGACAATTTTGTTTTCAGAGGTAAAGGAGTGGTGCTAGACACTCAAAGTTATCATTGTACTTCTCCACATGTTTGAAAATGCAGATATATTTTATTAAGATTAACCTAGCTTCAGTAAACCTGTCTAAAATAAATAAAATTTGAGTCATTTCATCTGTTTTAATGTCCCACAAAGTTTTGTTTTGATTGATATATCAAAAATATCTTTAATTTTATATCTCTTTTGGTTGTCAGCTTTCATTTCACTAATTGCTTGTATTCCTAAATTAGTTTTGAGATCAATAATTTAGCTACTCAAAATTGGCTTTTAAGTTAGTAATTTAAAACTTGGAACATATTTTGATATAGATATTATTTGCTAACTATCCTGCTAACACAAATCATGGCTATCTTGCTAAGACCAATCTATTTATCCCTCATATCACTTAAATATTTTATCTTGGCAAGGAAATGTTGTAGGATATTAGTCTTTTTAAAGTATAGCATGATTATTTATAAAAAGACCTACCTTAACCCAACAATACCTTGAAGTACGCTTTCTAACTTGGGACTTAACTCTTAAAATTTGTTTACATGGAAAGTTAAAATCTTAAATTTAAAAAGTAATGAAGAAATAGTCTTATCAGTAATTAAATCATGTTTTAAAGCTTTATATGTAAAACTATGAAGACAGGTCAATGAAAAAGCTAAAAACTCAGACAATCCAGTTATTTGTGAGGTTTTAGTACATGATGAAAGGAGCTTTCCATGTCTATGGGGAAAAAGATGAATTCATTAACGAATAATGTACACCATTTTAGTAATTATTTGAGGAAAAATGAATGCACATCTTAAATCCTACATAATAAATTCCAAAATGGACAGTTGTTAAATGTAAACTGAAACTACAATCATAGTGAAGACCATGGGAAAAAATATTTTCAGAACGCTGGAAAATCACTTCATCTATCAAACTGAAAAGAAAAGCTATGTTTTTGTTCCTATTAATGATAAAGATTTGGAGGCCACATATTCTCCTCCATTACTGGAAGGAATGTAAATTGGTAAAACTGTATGAAAAACAATTCAAGTATGGCTTTTGAACTTTAAAATATACATATCCTTTAGCTCAGTAATTCACCTTCTAAAAATGCATCATGCAGATACAGTTAGACACACCAAGAATTATAGGATACATGGTTATTCACTGCACCAAAAGATTGGGAATTCTGTTTATACTTTTGAATATGATATGGGATAAAAATTATTTTACAGTCATGTGATAGAATAAGAGGCAGCTATTAGTGAAAAAGACGAGAGAGAGAGATGAGGAAAGAGAGGTTTTCCATAAACTCTTTATAAACTGATAGGAAACAATCTCAAAGATCAGTTGTTAAAATTTTACAAAGCAAAATAAAGAACTTCGAGTTGCTCACCTGAAACTTGCTCCTCAATTTTGAGGCATATCTGGTGTCAACCTAGTATCATATAATACAGCCATGTGTTTAGTAGTAACTCAACAAATGTTCATTGACACCAAGGATCAGAAATAAACCCATATGCAGCCAACTCGACTGATTGATATCAGACAGACCAAATGTCAAGTATCTGTTTAAACTTTTTAAGAGTTACTACAAAATGCTCCATTTTTTTTTTTTACAATTTCAAAATAGTTAACTTACTTTCTATTTTCCTTGGTATATACAGTATAAAATGCAAAGTCTCAGTAATAAAATATTGACATGTACACACTACTACTACATATAAAACAGATAACTAATAAGGACCTACTGTAGAGCCCAAGGAACTCTACTCAACACTTATACGGTAAATGAATCTATAAAGAGTGGTTATGTGTATAACTGATTCAGTTTGCTGTACACCTGGAACTAACACAACATTGTAAATCAACTATACTCCAATAAAATATCTGTAGAAAAGCAAAACAGATTAGCAATATACATAAGTCAAACCATTATACTATACACTTTACAAACTATACAGTGTTGCATGTCAATTATATCTCAATAAAATGGGGGAATTTGCATAAATAAAAGACATACAGTCATAAACATTTTTTAAAGTACTGTAGAATTGAAATCACAAGGTAGAATTCCCTGATCATTTGCTTTATAAGTTTGACATTCACTTTTTGGATGGGAGCCTGTACAAAATGCTATTTTCTAAAGTCTTTTTGACAAGAGTTGCTGAAATGTGTTTGGACTAGGAATTTCGAGTCCATAAATGTATTTCAGTCATCTGAGGGTTCTTTTTTAATTGTAGTGATATCTTCCCTCATGTTTTATACAGATTTCAAGTATATTAAATTTAAAAAGTAATTGAATATTTTGTAGAGTTAAATAAGTTGTCTTGACTTAATGAAATGGTGCTTTCAGAATTATTTACTGTTTTTAGAAATGGTTTACCTCAATCTCTTTTGGCAACCTTTATTCTAGTCGTGTTGTCAGTTACTTAGTAATATTTATGGTTTTTAAAAATGTTTGGATTCTAGTTTATATATACCAGAAAAGGTTTATTGTTATTTGAAAGCATAATATAAGCTTTGATTCATTATTTCATATTCTTTTATACTGAATTTTCTGCTTAATAAATAAATTTCTATGAGGGTAGAAGGGCTCTATTTTATAAAATTTCATCCTAAATTTAATGTTTCCCTGAATTAATTTTTAAATTAAATAAATAAATGAGGAAATATTTCTTAAAAAAATAGAATTACTAGATACAAGATCAACCTTAGTATATCATTATGTCATGACATATTTTTGGTGCTTCCTAGATATAAGCCTATCTTTGGAAACTATTTTCTTTACGTGAAATTCATGAGTTGAATTAGACAAGTAATATTTTTCAAAACAAAAATAATTCTGTGTTATCATAAATGTGAAGAATAACAAAGCCAACTAAAATATATAAATAGGAGCTAAGCTTAAAATCAGGTCTGTATTGACCATACACTTTTGTTTCATTGTTGAAAATACTGTTGATTTTTAATCAATTCTGAAACATGGACTTATTAAAAAATATTTTGACAACAAAGAGGTATTAGACAGATTTGGAAACTTAGTAAAAGGGATTTCATTTTCCTGTGCGAGACTTTTCTTTTAATAATAATCAGTACTTTCACATATACAAAATACCCTTTTTCTATTTGGACTTTTATTTTGGATTTTAATTGTACATAAACTTCAATTTCATGTTAAGGTACAAGCACAAATGTGAGTGACTTTGGCTGGTGCTAACAGTGAACTTTCCCAGGTGATAAGAGGCATCAATAATTTCAAACCTTATGCCCTTTTTGTGTCATACACACACACACACACACACACACATACATTCTTTCTTTTTTAAGGATAAAGTGGGATAAAGGAAAGTAAACAAAATATAAAGAATTTTTAAATAGTCAAACTGGAGGAAGGGAGGAAAATTATATGAAAAGCAGAGAATTTGTTTAAAAAAAAAAATATGGAGAATTTTGTCATCATCATGAATTTCACTTATGTGAAATTTATTCATTTATTATATACTCATTTTCATTATTTATTGGACCAACTCTATGAAAGACAATACTATGATCACTCTTCAGTTGTAGTAACCACATCCTCCACTATACTCAATAAACGTTTTTCTTATGCTTACAAACACCAGTTGTTAGGAAAACAATGTGTTGTCAACAGTGTAGGACCTCTCACCTCCAGCCTTTATCAAGAGGACACTTGAGTACACAGTAAAGCACCTACCATTTATAAGAAGCACTAAAGAATTTTAAAAATTGAAACTTATTAAGAAGAATTATAACAGAGGGTTAAGTTGTACATACTCAGCCTTGAGAATCTTAGGATTCATTCTTCAACACAGTATCAGAAGTAAACTGATTGGTCTTTAAATATTTAGATAGATAACAAGATACATGTGTGTGCAGTTTTTGGACTTGTAGACATATAGCAGGATTCAGGTATCACAGATTAAAGTTTTATTTTGTGTTCTTTTAGATTCTTTTCCCATGTCGCCATTACAGAATACTGAGTAGAGTTCCCAGTGCTGTGCAGGATGCCCTTACTAGTTATCTGTTTTATGTATAGCAGTGTGTTTATGTCAGTCTCACTGATGTGTGTGTGCTCAGTCATATCCGACTCTTTGAGACCCCATAGACTGTAGCTCACCAGGCTCCTCTGTCTACAGGATTTTCCAGGCAAGAATACTGGAGTGGGTTGCCATTTCCATCTTCAGGGCATCTTCCCGACCCAGAGATCGAACCCGCCTCTCTTGCCTCTACCTGCATTGTCAGGTGTTTTTTTGTTTGTTTGTTTTTAACCACTGGTGCCAGAGTTTTATCCCTTGCTGCCCTCCTCTCCCCTTATGCTCTGGTAACCATAAGTTTGCTTTGTACATCTGTGACTCTACTTCTGTTTTGTATATAAGTTCATTTGTACCCTGTTAAAGGAATTTTGGCATTTATATCTTCTATTAATTTTCCACTTCCTACACCTTGAATTAGGATATATTTTGGCTTTTTTCCACTTCTTCCACCTGACCCTGAAGAGTAAATTTATTGCTGAATGTTGACATTAGTACCAGTTTACTATATTTTTGCTAGCCTATATTCTTTTCCCTCCCTTTATATTTTTCCCTGGTAACATCAAACTAGATAAAGTCAGTGTAAATATTCTTGTCAGCATCGTGGCATTTGTACTATTTTTGAATTTCTATTTATGGTTCTGTTTGATGCTTATATAGTGATGTATGTCTAACAATTTAAAAATATAACAGCTTTTAAAAATTATTTTAGCTAGTCAAAATATGTTGGCTAGGTTCATGATGCTTCATAACATGCTAAAATGTCATGGATTGGGGAAAATAAATTTAAAATTGAAACTGCATCTCCTTAGATATATTTATAATTGGGTAAATATCATTTAGTTTTTGAAAAATAATTCATAAATTGTTTTTTAGATATCTGTATTCAAGCCTACATTGTTTGTCCCCTGTCAGTTTGGTTCTAGCTGTTGTGCTCATAGTAATTTGTAGAGGGAGTGATTATTTATACCCCAGCATAATTCAAGTGGAATAATCAGTCTGTTTGACCACTTTTTAAAAAAAAGCATTTATGTATTAGTTTACATCTTTAGCAGTTCCTAATGATAACTTAGAATACTTTTGATAGTTTATACTAGAGTTTATTGACTTTATTGATGTTTAGATATTTGGGGAAGAACATATAATGTGCCGTTTAACTGTAAAAGATTACAAAGGAAGGCACATGGTGAAAAATATTCCCTTGGAAGGGATTTTCTTCTTAATATCTGATATTTTCTTCTTAGTTTCTGATGGAAAATATTATTGTTTTGTGGCTAAAATTTTTATAGTCACACCAGCTGTAAAATCAAAGCATCACTAGTTCTTACAGATGTTGAGCTTTCTTTTATAAAATGAAACTTTCTGATATACCATGTAGATTTTCCAGTTCCTGGCTTACAATTCTCTGACTTCTGTTTTACATGAAGCCTTCAGGAATTTTATAGTCATGTAATATATTATTGAATAATATTCACCTACTTCTGGTATGGAAAATATAGCAAATGAAAAGATAAGTATCTGGGAGGAAGGCACTAGAAAGAAAGGTTACAAACATTGTCTACTGGTATAAAATCTCCTTAAGGCAGAGATACTCCTCTATCTTCCAACACACACACACACACACACACACACACACACACACACACACCCCTAAGGCACCTAAGGCACATTTATTATCCTCTCCTTGATTCACTATAGTACTTAGCACATTTTCTGCACATCTCTCTGATAAAGGCAAAGAAGCTAAATTACCTCCAGAGATTATTAGAGTAGCTGACACACAGTTAGTTGACACACAGTAAAGTGAAAGTCACTCAGTCGTGTCCGACTCTGTGACCCCATCGACTATAGAGTCCATGGAATTCTCCAGCCAGAATACTGGAGTGGGTAGCCTTTCCCTTCCCCAGGGGATCTTCCCAACCCAGGGATCAAACCAGGTCTCCCTCACTGCAGGCTGATTCTTTACCAGCTGAGCCACAAGGGAAGCCCAGTTGACACACAGTAGATACCAAATAACCCTGTAGTAAATGAAGGAACCAGCAAGCCCAAGTAGTATAAAATACTCCTGCTGCAAATGCTTTCCTTTAGGTTATTTTTTCCACCAAATAATCGACTTATCTCGAGCAAAATCAGCAGCCCTCTGATGTTCCTTGTCATTCATTTATTTTAACTACTTATTAATATCTCCTTTATTTCTCCTGCCTCATTAAGTTGAACGTTTATTCTCTGTTGAGACATAAAGCTTTGACTACTCTATTTCCTACCAATTTTGGAATTTTTGGATTAAATGTCAACATGGTGATAGAGACTAGAAAGAAGAGTACTATATAACTTGTAGTGAGTAACTTGAAGTTTTAAATAATAAAATCAATAGTGTTGATTTTAGATGCTGTCTACGATGAACAAACTATATCTACTTGGCTAGATGTAGATATAACACTTTAAAGTAGTGACCAAATGAGTGTTTAAAAAGTGACTCAGAAATAAAATTTTTAGTGTTTATTGAGTACTCAGAGTGCTACTCAGTGAACTGTGGTCTCTGACTTAAAGGATTATATATTATCTTATAAAAACCAATTTGTGTAATTCAGATAAAGTTATAGAAATTTAAAGAAATGTGTCAATTGAAAGGGATTTGGGGATATGGTTCCTGAACTACAGTTAGAAAGACAGATAAAATTTGGACAGAAGAAAGAATTATAGTAGCAGTGATAGATCTTATCATCTTTATTCTATCCATCATATAATAGAATGCTTTCAAGGTATCATTATAAATCTGTTATTTTAATAGCTGAATATCATTCTTTCCTCTCAGTCAAGTTGAAAAAACTGCTGAAATAATAGTGTCTTAAATGCATAGACTATATTGACTACTTATTCTGGATAAAATACAGATTAAGAATCATATTGCCCATGCTTAATTCTTTACAGTTTTCCTAGAATGTTCACATTAATTACATAATTTTAATCTCACAATTTTATGAAGTGGTCAGTCCAAGAGTTAGTATGCTTCTTGTGCGAACAATGAGTAGGAGGCGCAGAGATACTACGGCTAAAATCCAGCTCTGGCAGCTCTGGTTAGCTTTCTTCAAACTCAAAGGAAGGAGCCCAAACTTTCAAAAGGATGTAAAAACACACACACTTGGGACATCAGAATAAATTCTGAATGAACTATATGAACGATATGTACAATAGGTTTAGTATTGAGAGGAAGTCATTCAGTTTGTACCATGGAATGGGCTTTGTTGATTTCTCTGCTAATTAGATCAGAGTGAATCTAAAATCCATGCCCTTTCACCTAATTCCTCCAAAAGGTATAGCACTTCCCCCATATACCTCCCAACTTACCCACCCCCATCCTCAGCTTCCTTCTCTTTCCACAAGATCTTCATTAACTCAAATAATTCACTGCCCAGGTATTACAATGAAGACTTATTTATATTAATTCATGATATCTTTAAAAGAACTCATATACTGTGTAGGGAAAAACAACAAAGACCCTAGGAAGTGAGGAAAGTCTTATTCCTGGAAAATAAAATGCCTAGACTGGGAAACCAGTTGGGGAGAAGTAAGATCTAAAGAATTCAGAAGGATGCAGAAAGGAAGGGGCCTTGCTGCCCTTGGAGGGAGGCAGAGAACCACTGGATCCGGCCTCCCAAACCCCCTATCCATCACCAAGGGGTGGACCTTTATGCTCCTTTTCCTTGGAGTATCAGAAACCCTACTCAAACTAGTTTGCAGGGGAAAAAAATGAAATTTATTGAAAGAATTTGAGATTCTGTCAAAATGAAAGGAATGTTTAAACAGGAGGAGGGGCAGAGGCTGGACAGCTGATATAGCCATAACTCAGAAGCCATTGGAATCACAGACATAAATGCCACCAGACAGTCTTGTGTGACTCCTCTGTGATGTGGGTCACGTTCTCACTGGGTTTCATTCATCCTGCTGCTCGGAAAGGAATGTACTTTTGAAAGTGGCCAGATCGAGATCAGAATGCCTGATCTCAAACACCAGACACTCACTTGTACTAAGACTTGGGTAATAACTCTAATATAGTTTCCTCACCTATAAAATGTGGTGACTAATCGCTCAGTTGTATCTGACTCATTGCGACCCCATGGACTGCAGCACACCAGCCCTCCCTGTGGGTCAGCAAGTCCTGGAGTTACTCAAACTCATGTCCATCAAGTAGGTGATGCCATCCAACTATCTCATCCTCTGTCATCCCCTTCTCCTCCCGCCTTCAGTCTTTCCCAGCATCAGGGTCTTTTCCAGTGAGTCAGTTCTTCGCATCAGTTGGCCAAAGTATTGGAGTTTCAGTTTCAGCATCAGTCCTTCCAATGAATATTCAGGACTGATCTCCTTTAGGACGAACTAGCTGGATCTCCTTGCAGTCCAAGGGACTCTCAAGAATCTTCTCCAACACCACAGTTCAAAAGCATCAATTCTTGGGCACTCAGCTTTCTTTGTAGTTCAACTCTCATATCCATACATGACTACTGGAAAAAACATAGCTTGATTAGATGGACTTTTGTTGGCAAAGTAATGTCTCTGCTTTTTAATATACTGTCTAGGTTGGTCATAGCTTTTCTTCCAAGAAGCAAGCATCTTTTAACTTCATGGCTGCAGTCACCATCTGCAGTGATTTTGGAGCCCCTCCCTCCCCCAAATAAAGTAAATTCTCTCCATGAATAGTATGATCAATATGAAAAGAGTTATTGAAAACATTTTAAATGTTTAGTAGAGTGTTTAAACCCAACAAGTATCAACTGTTTTTGTTATTGAAACTGATATTTTTCTTTGGGAACTCACTTCTCACAGTGTTGTTTCCTGAGAGAGATAGTCTCTTTTCTAGGTTCTGGATTGAAAACAGCTTGAGAAAGTTACCACTTAGTCATATGTTTAGGCTGTAAGGATACAGGGACTTTGGGACTAAAGTTTGAAGTCAGGAGAGGAGGGATATTTCTAGAAAAGAGATGGGAGTGATGCTGAGCTGATCAAGAAATTAATGCTCACCTCAGATCGATATTAACAATATCTATCCTAAATCTATACAAAATTTCCCTTTAATTAAACTTGCTTGAGTAGGTCTCTGAATGAATCCCTGGTATAGATATTGATGTAAATATAGGTATAAAAGTAAATGAAGACAGATAGAGACATTAATTAGATAAATATTACATGTCAAAAGATTGTTTTCTCTTCATAGAAAGAAAATAACTATTTTTGTTGTAATGTATCAATCTGATTCTTGTATAGAGAACTTTTAGAATGCATTAGAAATCTCTAATTAGAAACTTAGAAATCATTGCCAAGCAACTAGAATGACATCTAAATCATCTAAATAATACTCAGCTGATGTTCTACATGTAAATAATGTATTGTTCATAATTGAAAGAATAATACTCTGTACTGATCTTTCTAAGGAAGTGTTATTGCATATACATCCAAAGACATTTTAAGTGTGCTGTACCAAAAAATAGCATATTTATGCATTCAATAAAGTGTACACTTAAAAAGGAAATTCTTGTTAAGCAAATGCTGCAGTGAAACAAATGCAATGAAATAAAATGTTGAAGCTAAGCTTATTTGTATGCTTACCAGACACTTAACATTTCTGGTATAATTAGCTTTTAAAGACAAGTGGTTCACTACTTTTGATCACATTAAGAATGCTAGTATATGTATGATCGGAAGAAACCATTTAAGGAACCAAAGGGGATTTCTTAAATTAATATCACTTAGTCCCAAAGCAAAATGTATACTCTTTTTCAATTTTAAAGGTAACAAAGTGATTGTACTTTTCTAACCTGTATGTCACTGGCTTTAAGGGGATGAAGAATTATCACAAATTCATTTGAGAAATGAGTATTATCTGAAGATTGAATAAAAATGTCTTGCATATGTCTGTATTCTTTCTAAAGTAAGGAGAAATTGTTGACTGATAAAATATAAATTAATTACTGAATAAGTATTTTGTAGTATTAATTATCTCTCTAGTGTGTGTGTATATATATATATATATATATATATATATATATATATATATAAAACAAAGTATTGTATGTGAGCCTGAGACATTTTAAAAATTATGGAAAGTTATTGTTAAATTGGAATAAGGTTTGAAATTCCTGCTTTAGAATCTTACTGAAATGTGTCATATTTCTAAACTGTTGAAGATAAATAAATGTTCTAACTAACATAATAAGTGTTATTAATTTAAAGCATCAAGAAATTATCTGCTGCCTGCCAAAGTTAGTATTGTGAAAATAGGAGAACTCTTTCCACTTAAGCTGTTTGATTTTTTTTCCTGTTTTCATTAAACAGGCTGCACACAAAGCAACACACTGATTCTTCAGGTCTTTGTATGTTTTCAGTGGTTTACTAGGGGAGCATGTTGATGCTTAATTCGGCAATCTTAATAGCAAAGATGAGAACAGGTAATGGAAACAAATACTCATTATCATCTGGAAAGTACATATTGATATGTTTGTAACAGGCTTAAATTATTTCGAGTCTCTGGTTTTAAGAATTCTAAGTTGTTTTCTCTGCTTTTTTTCTTTTCTTTATCCTCCCTTTTCCCTCTTCCCTTCTTTCTTTGCCCCTTCTCTCTCTCTCCTTTTCTTCCTTTCTTTCTTATGTTTGATCATTAATCTAATCAAACCTGGCTTACAATTTCTTTCCAGCCCTCGCATGTGAAAGAGCAATCGTTTTAATTCATGCTCCTCTTCTTTGCTGTAGAGATCCTAGGGTTTACATAGGCTGAGAGAATGGGCTGAGAAGCTGTGACTGGTTGATATATTATGATTACCACTGGACATGCACCTTGACTTAGCCTGGGGATCTACTTAAAAGACGGCACTTCTGCTGTCGAGTTTATACACTCAGTGCCACACCAGGCATTTCTCCCCAGATTCTAACAACATTCATGCAACACAAGGGATGCCCCACTCCCTAAGTTGTGCGTGTGAGGCTTGGTTGCTGGTCTTCACCATTACAGAAAAGACACTGGTTCAGTTCTCTGTCTTGGGCAACTTCCCTTTCTGTTCCCAAGGCTCTAGTCAGTCGCTTCTTTATATAGGCAAAAGCAGTTGAATAATGCCTTCAGAGAGCTCAGTTCAGTTCAGTTCAGTTCAGTCGCTCAGTCGTGTCCAACTCTTTGCAACCCCATGAATTGTAGCACACCAGGCCTCCTGTCCATCACCATCTCCCGGAGTTCACTCAGACTCACGTCCATCGAATCCATGATGCCATCCAGCCATCTCATCCTCTGTCGTCCCCTTCTCCTCCTGCCCCCAATCCCTCCCAGCATCAGAGTCTTTTCCATTGAGTCAACTCTTCACATGAGGTGGCCAAAGTACTGGAGTTTCAGCCTCAGCATCATTCCTTCCAAAGAAATCCCAGGGTTGATCTCTTTCAGAATGGACTGGTTGGATCTCCTTGCAGTCCAAGGGACTCTCAAGAGTCTTCTCCAACACCACAGTTCAAAAGCATCAATTCTTTGGTGCTCAGCCTTCTTCACAGTCCAACTCTCACATCCATACATGACCACGGTAAAACCATAGCCTTGACTAGACGGACCTTAGTCGACAAAGTAATGTCTCTGCTTTTTAATATGCTATCTAGGTTGGTCATAACTTTTCTTCCAAGCAGTAAGCGTCTTTTAATTTCATGGCTGCAGTCACCATCTGCAGTGATTTTGGAGCCCCCAAAAATAAAATCTGACACTGTTTCCACTGTTTCCCCATCTATTTCCTATGAAGTGATGGGACTGGATGCCATGATCTTCGTTTTCTGCATGGTGAGCTTTAGGCCAACTTTTTCGCTCTCCTCTTTCACTTTCATCAAGAGGCTTTTAGCTCCTCTCAGAGAGCTACATTTTCAAAAACAAAAATTGTTGTTCCTGGAGATAAAAGAAGCTCAGATCTGATCTTTATGTACATATCTGGGAAAGTGGGAAAATGCCTGTCCTTCTCTCTTGAAGAGAAAAGAATTTCTTAGATCATTCAACAAGGACTTTTTTGGATCAGTCTGCTACAGTATATTTTAATATATGTGTCATGCCATCCTTTGCTTGCTTAAATAATTATCCATTTTTCCTTTATATTTTTTTGGCCTCACAATGGATTCATATGGTACCCCTGTATTTTCTCCTGTGCATACCCAATCATGAAAGTTCAAAGATTAGCTGAAAGACAATAGAGTTATTGTTGTTTGCTTGCTTTCAGTTTTTGTTGAAAATCCTGTAAACTGACTCATGTTTAAGTATATAGGATGAGTCTAAAGGGGGCTTCAATGGTAAAGCCTTTAGTGTAGAAAACATTCCTTCTAAATTTAATGCTTTATCAGCCACTTGCATATATTTTTGTGTCTAAAGGATTAACACAGCTATAGAAATATTTTTTTAAAAGCAACTAAAATTAAGTTAGTACCTAAAGCTAAGAAGTTTTCTAATAGCTTTTGACTTGCTGGTTACATCAAAAATAATGTTTTTGTTTTTGTTTTTGTTTTTTTCCAGTTTGGCTAAGGGCTTCCCGGGTGGCGTCAGTGGTAAAGACTCCACCTGCAATGCAGGAGACACAGGAGATGTGGGTTCAATCCCTGGGTCGAGAAGATCCCCTGGAGGAGGGCATGGCAACCTACTCCAGTATTCTTGCCTGGAGAATTCCATGGACAGAAGAGCCTGGTGGGCTATAGTCCATAGGGACACAAAGAGTCAGATATGACTAAAGCGACTTATCATGCATGAACAATATATCCTCCAATACCAATATAACCTTGATGCTCATATTAGATCCTGTTCAGTCTTTAATGTCTATCCATGAGCTCACACTGGGAAAGAAATGTGGTCTTGATCAGATTACTGATAAAATGATATGGCTTTATTGTTAAAATTCAAATCTAGCACAAAATTACCTGATTTTCCTGACTTTCTCTTATCTCAAGGTATATGTCCCACATTTCCTAGAACAAACCTTGAAACATCCATTTGTTTATTCAGCAAATATTTGCTTAGGTCTTATGTTTCAGGCACAATGGGTCTCATGGAAATAAGAGACAATGGATAGATTTTTGTCCCTTTTCTCTTGGTGTTAACAGACAAGAAATTTACATATATCCTTTGTCCTTGTAGTCTTTTTCATTGTAGTGACTCAAGCTTTGGTTCTGACCAAATATGGTGAACTCCTTGAGAATAAGGACATCTTGATAGTGTGTAGTACAAACTCATATGGGCTGAATGGCTGAGTCCTTGAAAACATAGCACTCAATTGCAGCATGTCTGATATATGTGCAAAATAATTGGAGAAATTGTATAACTTGACAATTGTCCCAAGAAAGAGTCTTCAACTGCTATTTACACTAGAGATAGATTCCCTCTTACTATCTTTCAGAAATCTAAGGTCTGATTCTAGAACATGGGGTGGTGGGGGATGCAGGGGAGGGGGTGTAATCCTTTCACCTTAGTCTTTGTTAAAATTGAAAGTGAAAGTTGCCCAGTCATGTCCAACTCTTTGTGACCCCATGGACTATACAGTCCATGGAATTCTCCAGGCCAGAATACTAGACTGGGTAGCTGTTCCCTTATCCAGGGAATCTTCCCAGCTCAAGAATGGCACTGGGATCTCCTGCATTGCAGTCAGAATCTTTACCAGCTGACCTACCTTTGTAGCATGTTTGTTAGCTCAGAAATTCTGCTAACTTCGATAACTTTGTGGTTAAAACCTGCTAAGTAAGTAAGTAAGTGAAGTCACTCAGTTGTGTCCGACTCTTTGAGACCCCATGGACTATAGCCTACCAGGCTCCTCTGTCCATGCTATTTTCCAGGCAATTGGGGGAGAAAGGCTAACTCTCTAGACATTTTAGGAAGATTTTATCTTGTATTTCTCACCAGATTTAAATTCTAGCAATAAAGCTATACCATTTCATCAGTAGTCTGATCAAGACTGCACTTTGGGAAGGCAAAAATGAATTAAATAGACTAATTGGGGAACCTGAAGGGTAGTCATTAAAATCAGCTGCCTTTTCAATACATGTTGAGAGATTTTTCTGGGAGCCTTTCTTTCAAATGATACTATTTCAATCATGCCTAACATTTAAACCTCTAAACACTGATATTCCCATTTTAATTTTAGCTGGCACCAGAAGGAAATGGTAAAACAGCAGATGATTACCTCGGTAATTTATTCCACATTTTCTAACAGCTTTACAGATTCAAATAAAAAATAATAATCTAAAAATGAAAAATACAGAACTAAAATGAAACATAGAAAATATTCTTAAACTGAGAGATTTTTTTCCCCCTCATATGCTCCCAAATGGTGAAAAATAAATTCCACAGTGAAATGTAAACAGGACCTAATTTTACCACTGGTTTTATTTTGATGACTAACTTGGACTTTTCTTGAAAATAGTATAGATTCAAGCCTTATTAATTTAAAATTTAGGATTATTTAGCTAAAGGATTAGCTGGTATTTTTAAAATTTGCATTTCTATGATCAGATCCCATTTTAGAAACATACTGTATACAAATTGTTCTTTAAAACAAGTCCTCTAAATATTTTGATTTAGTTTAGTTAAGAGTTCCAACTGAAAGCAAGAGATGAGATTTTTTTCCTCAGATGTGATAGAAAAGAGTCTGAAGTGGGACAAGTATTGAGAGTCTAATATACACCAGGATTTGTCCTAGACTCTGGGTACAGCAATGAACAAATGGGCTAGGTCTTTGCTCTCACATTGTTTACATTCAAACCTAAGACTTTTAATCCAGTTGGGTCTTTCGTAAGTCATTCTACCACTTGTGGCTGTTTTTGTAAATAAAACTAGTGTCCCATTAAGTTTACATTCTTTAAATTTTGATTTATTTTGAAATGAAGATATACAAAACTCTGTCTTTTGAAGTCTGCTGAATAATCAAACTAGTATTTCTTTTAATGTGTATTTTGGAACTCATTTATGATGATGAACTTATGATGATGAAAACTCAGAATTACTTCAGTTAATATAATTAGAATAGAACATGGGCCTTAAGATAAAGTGTGAAACATTAAATTTAAAAATATCACTTGCTTTTTTTGACTACTTCTCTTAACTTTGGGTTAATATAAATAGGTTACTATTAAGGATGCAATTTACTTTGCAACAATAAGGCAGTTATAAATATGACTATTCTGGTTGTAGTACACTCTACTTCCAGATTTCTTTAAAATTGTCATTTAAATTTGCCTCATAATTAGTGTTTCATGTCATAACATGAATAATGTGGTAAAGATTTTCTTGTCAATAATGAAATGATAATATGTTTGGATGTGTCTGCAAGCAGATCGAAATTTTTGTGATTACATCTTAAGATAGATATACTTTATCTCTTTCAACATGTGTTTTGCTGGAAACTGTTCGCTCTGATCATCTTGAGATTCAAATCTCCACTCAGTATCACGTGAGGATTCTAACCAAACACTCCTGAGAAAAACTGTATTAAATTACATTAAATAAAGCAGATTAATAAAATTGGGGACACCTATTATGTAGTAAATATGTATTTAAGCATCAGCTGTATAGGGAATATCCATCAACTATATAAGAAATATCCTTTAATCAAAAGAAAATTGATTTTTGTTGAGCACAACTTTTGTTGCTATTTTTCTATAGGAAAAAATGACAGAATGCTAGACAGAGATAAACAGGAAGAATGTTGTAAAGTATGAAACTTCATTCTGTTCAGACAGCTATGTGGCAGTCATTAGATGGAGCTGCTGCTGCTGCTGCTGCTAAGTCGCTTCAGTTGTGTCTGACTCTGTGCGACCCCAGAGATGGCAGCCCACCAAGCTCCCCCCGTCCCTGGGATTCTCCAGGCAAGAACACTGGAGTGGGTTGCCATTTCCTCCTCCAATGCATGAAAGTGAAAAGTAAAAGTGAAGTCACTCAGTAGTGTCTGACTCCGAGCGACCCCATGGACTACAGCCTACCAGGCTCCTCTGTCCGTGGAATTTTCCAGGCAAGAGTACTGGAGTGGGGTGCCATTGCCTTCTCCGCATTAGATGGAGAGTGGTGTAGATTTCTCACTCAATGGGGACCTTGGTGGCCAGGTAATTCATGTGTTTAATTTGGGTCAATATGAGGTCCTTGCAGAGTGATTCCTATTCTTTGTACTTTACCAAAGCTGTGCTCACAAGTTTCCAAAAGTTTGTTCTATGTTGAATCCAATGGCTTCTTCATAGCTTCTTTTCTTTTTTCTTCATATTTTATTCATTTGTGTTGGAAGGAATTACATTCTTTGACGTTTGACTCTTAGTATCTTCTTTTCCAGATGCTCTTCCTCTATCTTTTAAGTCTCTCTCTAATCTTAAAAACAAATATAAATTTCCCAAGGTTCTGCCCCTAGACTTAACTCTTCTGGTCTCATTATTTTAGTAATTACATCTGTTATGTAATTTATAAATTTACAAGCCCAGTCCTGATTTCTTGGACATTTCTAAATGGAAAGCTTATCCACACCTCAACCTCTCAGTGATTAAAATTCACTGTTTTATTATTATCATTTTCTCCTCATCATTTTTCTTATCCATCTGTTAATTTCACCTTTGCTAGTAATCTTAATTCTTTAATGCTTTCCATACTTTCCTTACCCCTTCTTATGAAACTATTTAAATGGTTTTAGAATATGAAATTATAATATATAAGTATATGTTTCTTAATAATTTATTAAGTTAGAAGATCAAAGGTGATGAATATAAATAGTCATTTGAGCTATTTACAACATTGTAGTTGATATGAAACTATGTTTACTTTCTATTGGTAACAAAGTTGAAGAATTTTTAATGGTGTTGTGGTCAAATTTTCCCCTCATTGCACTACCTGAATTACAGGTAAAAATCCTTTGTCTCTGAACTTCAAAGTATGATCCTGCTTAAACACAGAGAAATTTGGTAGGTGATTATTGCTTAATTATTCTAACCTGATGTTTTCAGCTGAAAAGTGACTTGTTAAAAGTTAAGGAAACCATTAAACAAACATAAGGAGGACTTTAGATGACTTGTTTTTAAAAGATGGAAAGCAAACATATAGGAACAAGTCTTATTTTCTTCTTGAAAATCTCTCTGTGTTCTCCATGGTCCTGGATAGTTACATTGTTTGGTGTCCTTAGAGAGGTTTTGGGTTTTGTTTTAGCTTTAAAATATTATTAGTTACTGCTGGAAATGCAGTTGGTTATATAAGTACTTTCTTTTTAATAATTTTGAGAAAATATTTTTGTAATGGATTGTTTTATTACTCGTCTCCGTCTTGGGTAAATCAGTTACCTAGAACAAATTTTTATTGACTTACACTGTAGAAAAGCATCACCAACTCCATGGACATGAGTTTGAGCAATTCTAGGAGATGCTGAAGAGACTTAGCAGCAGCAGCAGCAGCAGCAGCAGCAGCAGCAGCAGCAGCAGCAGGAGATGGTGAAGGACAGGGAAGCCTGGTGTGCTGCTGTCCATGGACTCACAAAGAGTTGGACACAACTGAGCAACTGAACAACTGTAGAAAGGGCTTCCCAGATGGCTCAGTGGGAAACCTGCCAATACAGGAGACAAGGGACGCAGGTTTGATCCCTAGGTCGGGAAAATCCCCTGGAGGAGGATATGGCAACCCACTCCAGTATTCTTGCCAGGGAAGTCCCATGAACAGAGGAGTCTGGCAGGCTGCAGTCCATGGAGTTTTAATGAGCTGGACACAACTGAGCACACATACATGCATGCACTGTAGAAAATGGGCAAGAAAGAAACAAGAAAAGCTAATATGGAATTTAATATAAACAAGAAAACCTAAATTGCTTTTCTAATTTATTTTGCTTATCTCTTTGATACATCATTCTTCTTGTAGAACAATTAAATGATAATATAATACTTTGATGAAAAGTATTTTATCTGTATAAAGAGTATCATGAATTTCCATTTCCATTTTAATTCATTCTTTGGAAACTATGACCGCTTTCCTCTTAAAAGTAAGGTTAAATATAATGTTGCATAGGATAAGAAATCCAATACTTTCAGACAGAAAGGCCAGAGTGTCACGCCAATGGATACTGTTCTGAGACTTTATTGTTCTGGTAGTAAAAGATTCTTGGGGTCAGAGTCATATGATCAGGAAATAACTGTTGGTGTTGTTGTTGTCTTGATTTTGAATTTGTTTTAATTGGCCTTGAAGTTGAATAGAAGTGAATTAGATTCTTCAGAGGAAAGAAAAACACTAAGCCAGTTAAATTTTTTATTTTTAAAATATGTATTTATTAAGTATAATAGAAGGAGGTATAGATTTTCATGAGATTCTTTCCGAGTTGGTACATTTTCTATAAAAATATTGGGAAGCATAACTTTTTTTCCCTTCTTGATATCCCATGCATGAGAACTTGAGCAAAAGTAATTCCAGGGTGACACATTCTTCCATATACCAGCAAAACCTAAGTCAAACAAAATGTAAGTGCTGATCAAAATTATATAAAGCAGACTTTTCTACAGTGTTAAATGTATCTATTAACTTGCCTTTTAACTTTTATAAAGGACTTAATGTACTTCTTGTACCTCTAAATTATCTGTTACATATATTCATATAAATCCATTCATTAAATATGACCTTAACTTGGAAAATATTGTATAAACTATTCTAATTCTCTTGGATACACTTTGAGTTATATTAGTTCTCTGAACTCTATAACTTATTTTATTCATTTTAGCCTGAAATGTATCTAATATTCAATTCAGTTCAGTTCAATTGCTCAGTCGTGTCCGACTCTTTGCGACCCCATAAATTGCAGCACGCCAGGCCTCCCTGTCCATCACCAACTCCCGAAGTTCACTCAGACTTATGTCTGCCGAGTTGGTGATGCCATCCAGCCACCTCATCCTCTGTCTTCCCCTTCTCCTCCTGCCCCCAATCCCTCCCAGCATCAGTATTAGTAGCATTTTATTCATTTTTGAGCCTATCTGGAATTGCTATTTTATCATTTCTTTTACTACATAGCTAAAGTTTATCCATTATTTGTTTGTTCACATGTTTTCTTTTCTTCTGTGAGTTTAAAAGTCAGTTCCAAGACACCCTCTGTGCCATCTGTGTATTGCCATCTAAAACCCAGCCAGATTGCGGTTTTTTTCTCTAACCCATTCCACTGCCACCTTCTTCCTGTGGCACCACTGCCTTGAAGCTAACACCCCAGGGTATTTTGTTGACTCCCTGGCTTTGCAAAACCTGATTTACCATCATTAATGATTTTAGAGTTTTTATCCTTATCTCCTCTATGTTAATAGGTTGAATCCAGATTTGTCATTCCTTTTAATTAATCTGATTAACCTTCCTAGGCTCACATAAATCCCCAGTGTAAGTTTCTTGTTTGAAAGTAGAGAAGCCCCAATTTGAAGGTCTTTCCAGGTCATCAGTAGGATAAAATTAAGTTGACTCACTAAGAAGGTTTGCTCATTCCTATCACAGCATTTCTTTCTTTCTACCTTTAAACTCTACTCAGCTCTCAGCAGGAATGTTCTCTTCCCTTCCCTCCATCTTTATTATCATCTTATACGCGAATCATTTCTTTGCTATGCAGTTCTTCAGCACCCACAGAAACCCACTGTATTCTACTAATGTGTTCTATGAGATACATTGCTTTTTGGAACTTTCTGTCATATTTAGTCTACATATGTACTTCTTGCCCATAGCTTCTAGTGTCTTGGAGGTTGTCTGACTTGAGGGTTAGCTAATTCCTTCATAGTTTTGCTCAAATGTCATCTTTTTAAAAAGGCTTAATATTTCAAATGCTATTTGCTACTCACCTCTCTTCTCACCCAGGGTGCCCACATTCCTAACCCCTTAGCCTGCTGAATGTTTTACATTTGACTTGTCACATTCCACAACACATTGTAAAGTTTGCTTATATTTTTATTATGATGTTGCCTAAAGTCTGCCTTTATCATTAGAAGATAAATACCCTAAGGACAGAGAATTTTATTTTGTTCACTAATATATCCCATGAAGTTAGAAGAGTAGTGAATATAATATGTGATCCAGAAATAGTTGTAGAATGGATGAATAATGTCAGTCTTCTACAACATGCCCTCTTGTGCTACTTAAGATATAGTGCAGTGTGTTTCCAAAAAGGTACTTAAATTTAAATTGGATAGATATACAGTCAGAGAAGAAGGAGGAGATGAGAAGAGCAGAGGAAAGGGAATAAAAGCAGGGAGAAATAAAGGAAAAGAAAATAAAATTGATGCCTTTTGACTTTAAATCTTGCTTTGTTAGTGTCATATCTCCCTGGTTCACAGTCACAGGTTCATAATTTCAATAGTTTTTTGAAAGTTGTTGCAAAAAGCATTTGCTTACTCCTATACTACTACTAGACAGTGATTCCATTTTGTTTGTCAAGATCAAATTTGAGAAGGAAAACCAAATTATGAGAGGGAGAGAAAGAAGATGCCTGTCTAACTAGCTATATCACCTAAATCACTGGGACTGTGTAATACATTTAGACAACCCTCATGCATAAGGAATGTGCTATTTTCCTTTTATCATCAATGTGTTGGCATAGGTATTCAGTATTTCACATACACATAATAGGATGGTTCATTAAATAGGTTGACAAGTCTGGAAAATGAGAAGTTAAATGAATCTGGTGAAGAGCATGAAAATCTAGTATAGCTCATCTCAACAAAAGGACTGTTGTTCTGGAAAATCCAATCTGGGATTTAGAACATTCTTTATGCATGAGGGTTGTCTAAATGTATTACATAGTCCCAGTGATTTAGGTGATATGGCTAGTTAGACAGGCATCTTCTTTCTCTCCCTCTCATAATTTGGTTTTCCTTCTCAAATTTGATCTTGACAAACAAAATGGAATCACTGTCTAGTCGCTGGGTAGCATATAGAATTTAAAACCTACACTGATGGCACTCAAGACACATTTCACAGAAGCCATAACAATACTATTGCATGAGGAATCTTATAACGTGTTCTGAGTGTTGTCCTGGTGATTTCCCTGATGGCCTTGAAATACTAAGGCCACAAGGGCATTTGCATTTCCTTTGTGCAAATCTATACATACTGTGTTATTGTCTTTTGAAGACTTTTCAGAGTAAAATGATTTTATTGATGTCCAAAGGTTATCAATTCAAATCTACTATTTGCTTTGACTTTCAGACAGCCATACCAACCACACTCTCTACACTTCCAAAGAGCTATCAAGAAAAGTACGAATGAAAAGCCATAATGAGTGTTTCTTCATAGGAAAGAGAGACATGTGATATAAATCACTCCATCATTTCTGTGAGCCAATGTAGGGTGCACTATAAGTAATTCTTAAGAGCTGTTAGGTAATAACACATTGCCCTTTTCAAAAAATGAATTATATGAATAGTGGGTGCATTTAAATATCAAGAATCCATTCTACACTGGAAGTTACAGTCATTAAACCTGGTTAGGTTTGGTAGCTTTCTCTCATCAATAGTGTACTCTGTTTACTGAGAAGTCAGTGCAGATGGCAGAGTGACTTCAAATAACAAGCCACTCTACCATCTTGAAGTAGCCTATTGGATGAGATATTGAGTTCGGTTCTGCCCACATATTTGTTGTCACTCCACAAAATCCCAGCTCTACACCCACAGCCAATTAGAATATGCAAATAAAACTTCTAAAATAGTCAACAAAAAGCAACAAAAATACAAGCACTTTGTTCTCAGCTATGAACAGTAGAGAATATGTACTTGCTTTTGAAGACTATTGGGAATAATTCCCAGGAGCTGATACTGACTTCTGTCTTTGTCAGTGCTAATACATAAAAAATTCTTAATGTTTTATTGTAATTAAAATTCTTTTGACTTTCATCACTGTTAAACCCTCAGAATCTAACCCCCATTTAGATAAAGCTCTTTTTAAGATTCCAGTTTTCTTACTCATTCAATTGCTATTCCCACCAGATGGCTTTTTTTGCTACCTTATGTTTAAAACTTTTTCTTATCACTTCATCTCTCTCCTCCTCCGTGCAATGGAATACTCACTCAGTCAGTGATACTCTGAAGTTAAAGTTTAAAACTCAGAAAATAAATGCATTAAGAAGATTTTGTCGGCAGTTTTCTATCTTTACTCAATAAAAAGATTACAAATTTTCATATTTCTTTTCCTTTTGCTACTTTGCTTTTATGATTGCTTCCATATGGGCAGAATTATTATTAATGGTTGATGACAGGATCATCTGGAACTTCATGATAATCCAAGAAAGATGAAGAAGAGAGACTTTGTTTTTGTTTTTGTTTTTTTCAATTTCTTTTTCTGTGCTATTTTGAGAAGCTTTATAGGTAACTTCAAGTGTTTAATGTTTAAAATGTTGTCTTTTGAATTTCCTGTGTTAATTATCTAGGCTGTCCCCATATATAATCTGTAGAAATATTGATGAGTGAAGATTATTTACTAAAAAATTGATCCATATTGACTGTGTAGATTTATTATTATTTTACCTGATTTCTGATTTACATACTAACTTTAGGCTTATAGCAAGTTTTATTTAAGTTTTAAAACCTTGGTGATTTCATGAAATTGGAGTTTTGAACAAATCTGGGCTGAATTTCAAGTTTGATTTATTACTTCAGGCAGAAACCATGTAAAGTTTGGCAGTGTGAGATGAGTTTTGAGTTTAAGTTTTCTGGTTCATTTAAACCTGGATCTCAAAGAAATCCTCAAGGGATAAGAACCCACAGGAACTGAAGCCACATTCACTATAAATATTTCCAAGATAAAAATATTTTCTGACCTCTAACTCAAATTCTTTTTATATATTAACACTTACAACGTTACTGTCCAAAGCAGTCATCTTTTTACAGGCTACAGTGACAAATTACTACTTGAAGACCATAAATTTACTGTAGCATTATTAAGAATGATTTGGCTGAAATGCAAAATTAGTGAGAGTTTTGCAGTTATTAATCCCATTTTTCCAGAAATATTAATTCCCGTATTTATATTGCACTTCTAGCTTGAAAAATCTGAAAGCTAAAATATCTTAGGAAAGTGAAGTTGAGGGAAATCATTGCTATGTACCTGTTTTTAAAAGATACCCAGTTGTAAGAATTAAAACAATAGCCCTTTAACTTAGAATATATCAAGCTCATGAGTTTTGTCTTGAAAATTATACATACATTAAAAACAATGGCTTTATAAAGTTTCATCAGCTCCAAGTCTCAGTGTGTTAACGGAGCTGGGAGGCAGTAGAATTTGACTTCTGAAGAAAAAAAATTATTGATATAATACACTTAAATGTTTCTTAATACCTTTATAATAAATAAAGGAACCGAGATAAAATCAGAAAGCTCTTGGAAAAAAAAACTCAGAGAAAAGCAATTGCAAAGAAGTTTTATCTAGTGCATGCTTAGAATAAAAATATTTATTATCATTTTCTGTTTGCTTTGGTCTTTTTGAATTGTGATTAAACATTCTTTAGAAGTAGGAAATAACACACTGTTATGTATGATTTTATTCCAGGTTTAATGTTCCTTTAGGAAATATCTTCTATGAGGAATGAAACTTTTCAGGGAATATATTTTTATGGGAGTAGTATACTTACTAAATCTTAAGGTGAATTTTTATTGAAATTACTTGGATTACTTGGTAAGACTCTTATTTTCAAACTAAAGGAAAAATCTCAGTTAGGAAGTTTAACCTCATCAACCCTGGGATTTCTTTGGAAGGAATGATGCTAAAGCTGAAACTCCAGTACTTTGGCCACCTCATGCGAAGAGTTAACTCATTGGAAAAGACTTTGATGCTGGGAGGGATTGGGGGCAGGAGGAGAAGGGGACGACCGAGGATGAGATGGCTGGATGGCATCACTGACTCGATGGATGTGAGTCTGAGTGAATTCCGGGAATTGGTGATGGAGAGGGAGGCCTGGTGTGCTGCGATTCATGGGGTCGCAAAGAGTTGGACACGACTGAGCAACTGAATGGAACGGAACTGAACTGAACCTCAGTTAAATATCTCATTTAATATTCTTGATCATTCATACTAGACTGTAGGTTTTTTTTTTTTTTTAAGGCTTTAGGTAGTGCCATACTATTCATGGGGTTCGAACAGCCTTAAAAAAAAAGAAAAAGCCTTTAAAAAAAAAAAAACAACAGAAAAAGAAAGCTGCACGCCAAAGAACTGATGCTTTTAAACTGTGGTGTTGGAGAAGACTCTTGAAAGTCCCTTGGACTGCAAGGAGATCCAGCCAGTCCATCTTAAAGAAGATCAGTCCTGGCTGTTCATAGGAAGGACTGATGCTAAAGCTGAAACTCCAATACTTTGGCAACCTGATGTGAAGAGCTGACTCATTGGAAAGAGGCTGATGCTAGGAAAGATTGAAGGCAGGAGGAGAAGGGGATGACAAGGATGAGATGGTTGGATGGCATCACTGACTCAATGGACATGAGTCTGAGTGGACTCCAGGAGTTGGTGATGGACAGGGAAGTCTGGCATGCTGCGATTCATGGGGTCGCAAAGAGTTGGACATGACTGAGTGACTGAACTGAACTGACTGAGGTAGTGATACTTTAATTTTGTCAAGTTATAAAAAGTAGGTCAAATACAGTGGTTGAATAGATGTAAGTGAACCTTGTTAAGGTAAAAGAACCTTAAGAACAGAGTTGAGATTGAACTGACAAATTACTAAATCAAAATGCTTCATATTTCATGATTGTTGACAAGACCTCTATATGTCATCTCTATCTGTAAAATGACTAAAAGCTCTACTAGTCAAGGTCATATAAAGTCAAGGATTGTACAAGGATATCCTCAAATTTCAATGTTTTAATGCCTTCCAAGGACAAAGTATCTTCGAGTATTTTTGTTCCTTGAATGTCAGAGACGAGATGGGTAAAAATCAATGATCAGTAGCATCTACTGCTCTTGCAGGGTGTTGGGATCTTCATCTTAGCAGAACTGTCCCACTGGGCTTTTTTTCTGGAATCATAGGTCATTGTGGTAACTAAAAGTACTATAAATTAAAATAAAACTGCATGGGTTGTGATGATTAGTGCTAAGAAGGACTGGGAACACCTGCCTGGTAGGGAAGCTTGTTTGTCTGGAAAGAACTTAAATACAGTGAATAAAAAGGGAAAATACCAGAACCATGGAGGTGGAAAAGGTTGGTGTTTAATCTTAAAAGTTTGTATGGACAGCAGTTACATATCTTAAAGAAACTATTAAAAATTAGCACTTGTTTAATGCAGTAAGAATATCATTTTCCTTAGCAATTTGTAACTTGGGACTATTTATAGAACATTCACTGAGGTAAACCAATATGGTGTTTTAAATCTTCTGTGCTTTGGGATAAAAGTAGTCAGATGTGTTTATCAGTTTTTCAAAACATGACAGTTCAGTTCAGTTCAGTTGCTCAGTCGTGTCCAACTCCTTGAGACCCCATAAACCGCAGCATGCCAGGCCTCCCTGTCCATCATCAGCTCCTGGAGCCTACCCAGACTCAAGTGCATCAAGTCAGTGATGCTGTCCAACCATCCCATCCTCTGTCATCCCCTTCTCCTCCTGCCCTCAATCTTTCTCAGCATCAGAGTCTTTTCCAAAGAGTCAGCTCTTTGCATCAGGTGGCCAAAGTATTGGAGTTTCAGCTTCAAAATCAGTCTTTCCAATGAACCGCCAGGACTGATCTCCTTTAGAATCGACCACTTGGATCTCCCTGCAGTCCAAGCGACTCTCAAGAGTCTTCTCCAACACCGCAGTTCAAAAGCATCAATTCTTTGGTGCTCAACTTTAGAGTCCAACTCTCACATCCATACATGACTACTGGAAAGGTCACAGCCTTGACTAGATAGACCTTTGTGGACAAAGTAATGTCTCTGCTTTTGAATATGTTATCTAGGCTGGTCATAATTTTCCTTCCAAGGAGTAACCGTGTTTTAATTTCATGGCTGCAATCACCATCTGCAGTGATTTTGGAGTCCAAGAAAATAAAGTCAGCCACTGTTTCCCCATCTATTTGCCATAAAGTGGTGGGATCAGATGCCATGATCTTAGTTTCCTGAATGTTGAGCTTTAAGCCAACTTTTCACTCTCCTTTTCACTTTCATCAAGAGGGTTTTTAGTTCTTCTTCACTTTCTGCCATAAGGGTGGTGTCATCTGCATATCTGAGGTTATTGATATTTCTCCCGGCAATCTTGATTCTGGCTTGTGCTTCTTGCAGCTCAGTGTTTCTCATGATGTACTCTGCATATAAATTAAATAAGCAGGATGATAATATACAGCATTGATGTACTCCTTTTCTTATTTGGAACCAGCCTTGTCTAACTCAATGAAACTAAGCCATGTAGTGTGAGGCCACCCAAGATGGACAGGTCATGGTGGAGAGGTCTGACAGAATGTGGTTGACTGGAGAAGGGAATCGCAAACCACTTCTGTATTCTTGCCTTGAGAACCCCATGAACAGTATGAAAAACATGACAAAGGAGTGTGTTTGTGAGGATGATGTTTTTCCTATTTCTTCATTGATTAGTCTACCAGCTCAGTTGGTAAAGAATCCTCCTGCAATGCAGGAGACCCTGGTTTGATTTCTGGTTTGAGAAGATCCCCTGGAGAAGGGAATGGCTACCCACTCTAGTATTCTGGCCTGGAGAATTCCATGGACTATACAGTTCGTGGAGTTGCAAAGAGTCAGACAGAACTGAGTAACTTTCATTAAAAACTAATGACTTCTGGGTATCAACATTTGGGAGATATGATGAATCCAACAATTATGTGGAATTTGAAGTAGAAAAGGAGAAAATGGCTCTTCTTGTAGTAATCCATTTCACCAGAATTTAGGTAAATGTGAAATTTACTATGTAATTTTGTAGCAGAGGGAGTTTCGGCTTCAACATCAGTCCTTCCAGTGTGACAAATTACAACTAATTTTGTCACATTAGTACTAATATATGTGAAGAAATAATCATAAAATACATTCTCTTTAGACACACTTCTTGATAATGTGTCTTACTGTGTGTTCTGTGATTAAGGTTTTTATGAATGACATAAAACACAGGGCGCAATGTAAAGTCTAAGAACTTCTTTGTAGTGAGTCGCTCTTATTTTTATTTTTGTTGTCATTGTTGTCAATTTGCTCCAAACTACTAAAATTTTGGCCCCCTTATAGTGTTGATGTACCAGGTCATTGCATGAAAATGTTGTGTACTTTTAGTTTTTAATATCAGAGATATGATGACTCTGGTATTCTAGTCAATGAGCTTACATTTAGATTGTAGTTATCAACCAAGTTTTATTTATATTAGTAAGTTAGTGTTCTGTCACTTTCCCTTTTTCAATTTGCTAGCATTCTATATTACATAATTTTGATTTCAAAAATAGCTTCAGATTTGTCTTCCTTATTTAATCTCGAGTGCATGCTAAGTTGCTTCAGTCTTGTCTGACTCTTTGCAACCCCTTGGACTGTAGCCTGCCAGACTCTTCTCTCCATGGAATCTTCCAGGCAAGAATACTGCAGTGGGTTGCCATGCCCTCTTCCAGAGGATCTTCCAAGCCCAAGGATCAATCCTGCATCTCTTATGTCTCCTGTATTGGCAGGAGGGTTCTTTACAACTAGTGCCACCTGGGATGCACTCAGTTATTTTTTTCTTTTGTTTTCTTTTTTCTCTTCTCTTTCCTTTCCATTTCCTTTTCATTATGTTATTATTTAAGAACTATTCTTTCTAGAACTTCATTTAAATTATTAATTTGGGTGAATAAACACTCAAGGCATAAAATGCAAAGTGCTAAAAGCAATATAAAAAATGCTCTCACATCTGTTCTCCAGCCATCCAGTTCCACTTGCTGAAAGTTACCACCTATAACCAGTTACATGGAGAGATGTAGATGATTGACTCTATTGTCTAGAAAGAAGGAAGGCAGAGAGGAAAGGAAATTACAGAAGCTGAGAGGATCAATCAGTGGAATCATGTGTCACAAACAAGAGATGTGTCTTTGCTAACTTTCAAATGTACAGTCAAACCTAGAGAGTTCTCTCTGTCTCTGTTCTCCTCTTTTCCAGTAGCAAGTTAATACCATTGGGGCAGTGTGGTGAAAGGATGGAAGCCCCAAACGAAAACATCTGTACTGTGTAATGATACAGTTAGTTGAATTGCAGATAATTTGTCTAAAATGTTATTCTGTACTCTCTGAAAAAAATTTATTTTTTTTAAAATTTTGTTCTCAAGAGGAAAAAGGAAAGAAGAAAGAAGGAAAAAAAGAAAGCATTTTGTTTTTACCAAGGGATGAAATAAGAAAGGTATAATATGCAAAATAGTGTAGTTAACTAAAAGGATAAAATATGCAAATATATTAAAATATGCAATTAATAAACAGATTCTAGTTATCAATTAATTTCTAAAAATAAGAAACATAGTTTTTGAAAAATTTATACTCAATAAAACTAGAGAAAAATTTATATAATCTTTAAAAATACAGAAATGAAGTGAGAGGAAGCCCATTTTACTATTATTCTATTAACAAATACAGGGTCAAAATTAAAAGAAAAATTAAAACAATTCCCTCTGTCACTCTTATCATACACATTGCTCTGGATCATCTTTAGGTCATGTTGACCTTAACTATTCAGACCACTCCTGGTTCTGGGTCATTTCATTCTTTGAATCCGTGTCTGTGACAGTCTCCCAGAGATGTGGCTTTCAGGCTAAGAGCATCTGTCATAATTTGGACCTTTGAAGTTACCTCCTGGTTTTGAAGAGAGCATTTGGAATTCTCCATACAATCACTTTGAACTTTGGTTATCCCATCACAAGTGATACAGTAAATATGTTTCCAAAACAAAGTTAAATCCAACCATCCTCTGCATCGATAAATCTTTTTCACAGGCAAAAGGTTGCTTCAGAAGAAAATAAATTATTTTAGCTATAAGAAAACAAGAATTTTAAATCTTTAAACTAGGTTTTAGAATCTTATACATATCCCACTTTGCTTCAAGGAAATCAGGATATTTTTAAGTGGAGCTAAGGTATGAAAGTATCTTGAAAAATGTAAAGTATTCTGTAAAGTTTATATAAATGCAAACACCATTGTTTTTATGGTATGTGTTATACCTGTTTCTTCAGAAGGTCAACATAGAGATTATGAAAGTTCAGATTTTCATTCAGAAAATTTATAAGCTGAAATCAATCAAAACTGTTGACTAACATGGAATTAGTCCTTTACATGTTTGTAAAACAGTAGTGAAGGAATGATGCTAAAGCTGAAACTCCAGTACTTTGGCCACCTTATGCGAAGAGTTGACTCTCTGGAAAAGACTCTGATGCTGGGAGGGATTGGGGGCAGGAGAAGAAGGGGACGACCAAGCATGAGATGGCTGGATGGCATCACGGACTCGATGGACATGAGTCTGAGTGAACTCCGGGAGTTGGTGATAGACAAGCAGGCCTGGCATGCTGCAATTCATGGGGTCACAAAGAGTCGGACATGATTCAGAGGCTGGACTGAACTGAACTGAGCACCAATATATAATATATAACAGAGCATGTGGAATGTAACATTATATATTAATAAAAATATATAATGCTTCTATTTAATATATAATAAAAATACATAACAAATTAAAAATTATTTTGCTTTTTTAGTTTTTTCAGTACAGCTCAGTACAATTCAGTCACTCAGTTATGTCCAACTCTTTACAGCCCTATGAATCACAGCATGCCAGGCCTCCCTGTCCATCACCAAATCCCAGAATTCACTCAGACTCAGGTCCATAGAGTCAGTGATGCTGTCCAGCCATCTCATCCTCTGTCGTCCCTTCTCCTCCTACCCCCAATCCCACCCAGCATCAGAGTCTTTCCAATGAGTCAACTCTTCACATGAGGTGGCCAAAGTGCTGGAGTTTCAGCCTCAGCATCATTCCTTCCAAAGAAATCCCAGGGTTGATCTCCTTCAAATGGACTGCTTGGATCTCCTTGCAGTCCAAGGGACTTTAAGAATCTTCTCCAACACCACAGTTCAAAAGCATCAAATCTTCGGCACTCGGCTTTCTTCACAGTCCAACTCTCACATCCATACATGACCACTGGAAAGAACATAGCATTGACTAGATGGACCTTTGTTGGCAGAGTAATGTCTCTGCTTTTGATTATGTTATCTAGGTTGGTCATAACTTTCCATGCAAGGAGTAAGCATCTTTTAATTTCATGGCTGCAGTCACCATCTACAGTGATTTTGGAGCCGAAAAATAAAGTCTGACACTTTCCACTGTTTCCCCATCTATTTCCCATGAAGTGATGGGACTAGATGCCATGATCTTCGTTTTCTGAATGTTGAGCTTTAAGCCAACTTTTTTACTCTCCTCTCTCACTTTCATCAAGATGTTTTTTAGTTCCTCTTCACTTTCTGCCATAAGGGTGGTGTCATCTGCATATCTGAGGTGATTGATATTTCTCCCGGCAATCTTGACTCCAGCTTGTGTTTCTTCCAGTCCAGCGTTTCTCATGATGTACTCTGCATGGAAGTTAAATAAGCAGGGTGACAATACACAGCCTTGACGTACTCCTTTTACTATTTGGAACCAGTCTGTTGTTCCATGTCCAGTTCTAACTGCTGCTTCCTGACCTGCATATAGGTTTCTCAAGAGGCAGGTCAGGTGGTCTGGTATTCCCATCTCTCTCAGAATTTTCCACAGTGTACTGTGATCCACACAGTCAAAGGCTTTGGCATAGTCAATAAAGCAGAAATAGATGTTTTTCTGGAACTCTGTTGCTTTTTCCATGATCCAGCAGATGTTGACAATTTGATCTCTGATTCCTCTGCCTTTTCTAAAAACAGCTTAAACCTATATCTGGAAGTTCACAGTTCACGTATTGCTGAAGCCTGGCTTGAAAAATTTTGAGCATTACTTTACTAGCATGTGAGATGAGTGCAATTGTGCCGTAGTTTGAGCATTGTTTGGCATTGCCTTTCTTTGAGACTGGAATGAAAACTGACCTTTTCCAGTCCTGTGGCCCCTGCTGAGTTTTCCAAATTTGCTGGCATATTGAGTGCACCACTTTCACAGCATCATCTTTCAGGATTTGAAATAGCTCAACTGGAATTCCATCACCTCCACTGGCTTTGTTCATAGCAATGCTTCCTAAGGCCCACTTGACTTCACATTCCATGATGTCTGGCTCTAGGTGAGTGATTACACCATCATGATTATCTTGCTCTTGAAGATCTTTTTTGTACAGTTCTTCTGTGTATTCTTGCCACCTCTTCTTAATATCTTCTGCTTCTGTTAGGTCCAAACCATTTCTGTCCTTTGTCGAGCCCATCTTTGCATGAAATGTTCCCTTGGTATCTCTAATTTTCTTGACGCAATTTCTAGTCTTTCCCATTCTGTTTTTTTCCTCTATTTCTTTGCATTGATTGCTGAGGAAGGCTTTCTTATCTCTCCTTGCTATTCTTTGGAACTCTGCATTCAGATCTTATATCTTTCCTTTTCTCCTTTGATTTTCGACTCTCTTCTTTTCACAGCTATTTGTAAGGCCTCCTTAGACAGTCATTTTGCTTTTTGCATTTCTTTTCCATGAGGATGGTCTTGATCCCTGTCTCCTGTACAATGTTAGGAACCTCAGTCCATAATTCATCAGGCACTCTTATCTATCAGATCTAGGCTCTTAAATCTATTTTTCACTTCCACTGTATAATCATAAGGGATATGATTTAGGTCATACCTGAATGATCTAGTGGTTTTCCCTACTTTCTTCAATTTTTAACTTACCATTAACGTGCCATATACATAGTGTAACCAAACCAATATGCTGTTTTTACATACCAACACCCTTCCTCTGAAGCATTGCTTGAATTTTACCTTGAGAATATTCAGTTAACTTATGTCTGGTAAGTATGACCAATTCATCATCAAATGTTTTTTTTTAATTAATAATTTATTTTAATTGGAGGATAATTGCTTTACAGTATTGTGTTGGTTTCTGCCATACATTAACATGAATCATCCATAGGTATACATATGTCTTCTTCTTCTTGAAGCTCCTTCCCACCTTCCACTCTATCCCATCCTGCTAGGTTGTCCCAGAGCACCGGTTTGAGCTCCTTGCATCATATAGCAAATTCCCACTGTCTAGCTATTAGGTTGGTGCAAAAGTAATTGTGGTTTTTCATTGTTGAACTTTGCTGTTTGATATTGGAAGGCATTCTGAAATAAATGTACCTATGCTATGCACCATTTTAATGTACATTTCTTGCATTCTTTGAAAATGATTTATTACTTGCTGTTCATTTTATATTTATTTTATGTTAGGGAAATGATATTAGATAAAAAGCAAATTTGAGCAATTTTTTTAAAATTCAAGTTCAAAATCAGTAGTAAAGCAATGGAGGCAACTCACAACATCAGCAATACATTTGGCCCAAGAACCGCTAACGAACATTCAGTGCGGTGGACATTCAAGAAGTTTTGACAAGAAGACAAGAGCCTTGAGAATGAGGAGCACAGTGACTGTCCATGGAAAGTTGACAGTGACCAATTGGGAGCAATCATCGAAGCTGATCCTCTTACAACTACAGGAGAAGTTGTCAAAGAGCTCATTATCAATCATTATATGGTCATTTGGCATAAGAAAATTGAAAAGCTGAAAAAGATTGACAAGTGGATGCTTCATGCCACTGCTGCCGCTTAGTCACTTTCAACTTTGTGCGACCCTATGGACTGAAGCCTGCCAGACTCCTCTATCCATGGAGTTCTCCAGGCACGAATACTAGAGTAGGTTGCCATGCCCACCTCCAGGGGATCTTCCTGACCCAAGGATTGGAGCTGGGTCTCCTACATTGCAGGCAGATTCTTTACTGCTGAGCCACCAGGGAAGCCCCGGGTGCCTCATGAGCTGACTGCAAATCAAAAATGTCATTTTGTAGTGTCATCGTCTCTTATTCTATGCAACAACAGCAAACCATTTCTCAAACGGATGGTAACGTGATGAAAAGTAGATTTTGTGTGACAACCGACACCTTAGTGGTTAGACTATGAAGAAGTTCCAGAGCCCTTCCTAGAGCCAAACTTGCATCAGGAAAAAGTTCATGGTCACTGTTTGGTGGTCTGCTACCAGCTCTGACCTACTACAGCTGTCTGAATCCCAATGGAACTATTATATCTGAGAACTATGCTCACCAGGTCATTGAAATACAGTGAAAAATGCAATGCCTGCAGTCGACACTGATCAACAGAAAAGGCCCAGTTCTCCATGACACAGCCAACCACATGTCACACAACCAATGCTTCAAAAGCTGAATGAATTGTGCTACAAAGTTTTGTCTCATCCACCATATTCTCCGGACCTCTCACCAACAGACTATCACTTCTTCAAGCATTTCAAGAGCTTTTGCAGAGAAAATGCTTCTACATTTTCTCCAAGAAAATGCCATGGAGGCAGAAAATGCTTTCCAAGAGTTCATCAAATCCCAAAGTATGGATTTTTATGCTACAGGAAGAAATGAACTTTATCACTGGCAAAAATGTGTTGCTTCTACTGATTCTTGTTTTGATTAATAAAGATGTGTTTGAGCTTAGTTATAATGATTTGAAATTCATGGTCCAAAACCACAATTACTTTTTTAACAGCCTAATATTTTACCTATGGTAATGTACATGTTTCAGTGCTACTCTCTCAGTTTGTCCCACCCTCTTTTCTCCAGTGTGCCCACAAGTCTATTTTCTATGTCTGAATCTCCATTGATGCCCTGGAAATAGGTTCACCAGTATCATCTTTCTAGATTCCATATATAAGCATTAATATATAATATTTGTTTTTCACTTTCTGATTTACTTTACTCTTTATAAATTTAAGCTCTAGGTTTATCTACCTCAGTTGAACTGACTCAGATGAGTTCCTATTTGTGGCTCAGTAATATTCCATTGTATATATGTACCAAGTCTTCTTTATCCATTCATTTGTCAGTGGACATCTAGGTTGATTCCGTGTCCTGCTGCTGCTGCTGATGCTAAGTCGCTAGTGCTGCAGTGAACATGGGATACATGTGTCTTTTTCAGTTATGGTTTTTCTTAGCGTACATGCTGAATAGTGGAATTGTTGGGTCATATGGTAGTTTTATTCCTAATTTTTAAGGAATCTCCATACTGTTCTCCATAGTGTTGTATCAATTTACATTTCACCAACAGTGAAAGAAGTTTCTCTCTCCAGCATTTATTAGTTATAGATTTTTTAATCAAAAAGTATATTTGAAGTCTATAATATACAAGGTTTTGAATTAAGATTCAGAAAGAATTCCAAAAAGTTCATGTCCTTGAGAATTTCAAACTATCATATAGAGCAAACTAACCACCTACTCCTTAGAAGAAAAGTTATGATCAACCTGGATAGCATATTCAAAAGCAGAGACATTACTTTGCTGACTAAGGTCTGTCTAGTCAAGGCTATGGTTTTTCCAATAGTCAGGTATGGATGTAAGAGTTGGACTGTGAAGAAGGCTGAGCACCAAAGAATTGATACTTTTGAACTGTGGTGTTGGAGAAGACTCTTGGACTGCAATGAGATCCAACCAGTCCATTCTGAAGGAGATCAACCCTGGTATTTCTTTGGAAGGAATGATGCTGAAGATGAAACTCCAGTACTTTGGCCACCTCATGTGAAGAGTTGACTCACTGGAAAAGACTTTGATGCTGGGCTGGATTGTGGGCAGGAGAAGAAGGGGACGACCGAGGATGAGATGGCTGGATGGCATCACTGACTGGATGGACATGAATCTGAGTGAACTCCAGGAGTTGGTGATGGACAGGGAGGCCTGGTGTGCTGCGATTCATGGGGTTGCAAAGAGTCGGACATGACTGAGAGACTGAACTGAACTGAACTGAACAGTTTAAAGCCCAGAACAGTGCTTCATGTATACAGTGACCACAAGAGCTGTAACATTTCTTGGCAGGTCTTGGGAAGGTAACAGAAAGAGAAAAGAAAATTCCTGATGAGGCACTAGAGTTACACAGAAAAATGTTGAGGAGATGCTCCCAGTGACCAGCCCTTGCATAGGCCTGTGACTGGAGCTGGAGTGCTTTCACTGTCTCCAAAGAAAAGACTTAGAAAAATTTTATGCAAGATCTAACACACAATATCTCAGTCACCCTTAATAGCGCAGGGTGGTCCCCACTGGTGCGATGGCATAAGTGATTTAAAAATTTAAGCTAGCAAGTAGAAAAAAAAGAGGCAGGTGCCCCAGGTAGTAGGGCAAAAGTAGAGGGCATCTAGGTGCATGTGGCTATCTGGCAATCCAGATGTTCAAGACAAAGTAAAAGTGTGATGGTGAGGAAATATCTGAGGATCTGTCGTGACAGCACTTAGGAAAGGCAGTAGACAGTTGGCTTGGGATGAATCAGCTGGAAGGTGGGTCTTAGCCATTGAGCAGAATGTCTCACAGCCTTTGAGACAAGAAATGAGGTGAATGTAGTAAGAAAGAAAGTTGGAGTCAAGAACAGGTCTGCCTACAGAGGAGGTCTGGAAGAGAAATCAAAGAAAGCCATCAGGGCAAAAGTGCATTTCTAAGAACTGGAGCGTATTGGGCAGAGGAAGCCCGAGGCTCCCAAAGAGGATGGGTGTCTGTATTTCAGAAGAACCTAAATGCCAGCAGGCATGGAGAGGTCAGGCAAAGTTGAGCTCATGTGCAGAAGCAGAGGCAGAACTGTGTCTCTCAGGGCAGGAATCTGACGGGAAGGGATTTGGGAGCAGGAACTGGGCTGGGTCTGATTTAGACCTGATGAAATCAGTGTTCTGCTTTTACCAAATTTAGCATAGATGGGTTGAAGGCAGGTAGACAACTTGATTATCTCGGTCTCAATAAGAGAGGGGTGGAAATTAAGATGCATTAGATGTTATTTTATATCCATCATTTCTCTTAGCCTCTTTGGAGCCCACAGGAGGTAAATGTTTCCCTCATTTTCTGGATTAGTCTCAGTAAGACTAAATTACTTAACAGCCAGACAAATAATAGAAAACAGGGCAGACGGGGCTCTAAGCTTCATCTTTAACATTTGTCCACTGTGCTGTGTTGGCACTGACTTGGTCTGAGTGTTTCCTTTATGGTTCTTTTTGCTGGGAACAACTGGGTCAGATTAAGCAGCATTCTGCATGAAGTTAATGGAGTGCAGAGGCCTCCTGACTGAGTCAGAAAGCCTTTGTCAGCAAGTTCTACAGAACCTTGACTAAATGAAAACTACCAAGGCAAGTTCATCCTTTGAGAAATGTCAAAAGTTATAGGGCACTGATCATCTTAACATATTAAAAGCGGTGCTTCTCTGTGCTAAAGAGCACTGTGGGGACAGATTGCTTGGTAGTCAACTAAGGAGGCTCACCAAGACCTCACTCAGCGAAGAGTCACTCGCAGAGGGAGGAGGGACTTTGTAAATGTGAACCAACAGCATAGTTTTATTCATAGGTGTATATGTAGGTAAATACACATACACACATGTACTCACACAAACACATATCACCAGACTTGATGGTGGCTTGGCTACTAGCTTTTATGCTTAGAATTTTACAAAGGGATTTATTATAGAAATATTCTACTTCGTGGAAACAGGGACTAAATAGAGTTATTCAATTTTTACAACTCTTTTCAAAAGCTATGCAGTATAATCCTGAGTTGGACTCTCTTGACCTCATAGTAAAAGTGCAGTAATGGGTATGCAAGCAAAATGTTTTATTTTTTTATTTTTTAATTTTTTTCAAAATGTTTTAGATTCAGGCAGTGAAATTGCAGAGTGTGTTTGTGATTCACTTTGAGTATTATTATTCTCATCTCTGATGGTGTTGTTTAAATCAGTCATTAATATCATTTTCTTTAAATACAGTGTGTGATCATCAAACTATTATTTTCAAGTGTTACTCTATTTAGTCTTTGTACATATTTTCCCCATGTGGAATCTTAATTAATTTAATATACATAGCTCAAATGTCTATATTTTCTTTCTCACCTGAATGACAGCAGAACCTTGACACCTCTGCATGCTATTTCTGAGAATCTCTGGGTACTCAGACCTTCACAATGCCCTGTGGCCAAGTCTCATTGATCACACTTTGCCTTGCACTGGTCACAAGGCACTAGTCTGTTACTGTTCTGATCCTGGACCATGAATAGGTCTCCTGCAAATCTCTTAGCAGCTGCTCATTATGGGACTCACAAACCCTCACCTACCACTCTGAGTTCCCATGTAGCTCAGGCAGAAAAAGCCACCTGCTACAGACCAGGAAAACAGTCTCTAGCTCAGCCATGCTTGGGATGGAATACCTTTTCCTTCACAGGTGCTTTTGATGGGCTCAAAAAGACTTGAGTTCATACTGAAATACAAGTCTTTAACTCACTTGACCAAATGCCAATCATGCCATACATAATGTGGGCATACTTGCGACGACTTGGTGTTTAAATTTGGGTGGTCCCAAACAAAAACCACATTCTCCAAAACACAGTATTTTTCCCCCTAGAAACTGTAAAGACTTTCAGTTTTCCTCTGAAAGGACTTCAAAATTTTATCTTCTTGGACACACTATGTCAAGGATAAATCCATAGGAAGGTGAAAATGCACTTTATGCTTCGCTGGGAATTTGTATACATTGTCATCTTACTGTTGAGTAGAAGATCAAATTCTAGGTCCACAACTGGTTTTGGTGAGGTTATTTCTTTCTTTCTTTTCTAAGCTACACGGTTTGGAGCATCTTCTTCCCAGAACTGTAATACTTGGGTTTCTATGTAGTTTTGTTTTTGTAGATGTCTGAACCTATGGATATAATTGGGTCATAAAAAGTCTATACTTTCCCAAAAAAGCTGCTCTAGTTGCTGAATCCTCAAAATGAGAATATGAGTCTTTAAAGAAAATGTTTGTCAGTCAGTATGAGAAAACGCTATAAAAATAATGGCATATGAGAAAATAACAGACCTCCTACTAAATCTTTTAGCGATGGTCCTTATCCTATGCCCCTTTGCTTCAGGAAGCCCCAACACCTGTTGCTGTCATTCTTTAAATTCCAAAGGTATTTCTTGATGCTTCCTCTTATTAACCATCACTGTCTAACACACCCATTTCTCCTGGGATTTTATTTCCTGTTTTTGGAAAATAGTGCATCACCTATGATGGGTGAGCTGTTTAAATATCCCTTAACCATAAATGGGGTTTCCCTGGTGGCTCAGATGGTAAAGAATACGTCTGCAATGAGGGACACTTGGGTTTGATCGCTAGGTTAGAAAGATCCCTGGAAAAGAGAATGGCTACCCACTCCAATATTCTTGCCTGAAGAATTCCATGGACAGAGGAGCCTGGCAAGCTACAGTCCATGGGGTCACAAAGAGTTGGACACAACTGAGCAACTAGCACTTTCACTTTTTCGCTAACCATAAGTGAATCATTTATCTTCTGAGTAACTTCCAGTTGGCAACTCCCTTTTCATTCTATAACCTCTCACTTTTGCTTTATAAGAGCAGTCACCTTGTGTCATTTATTATACAGGATGCTACTACACAAAATCCTCTATTTTGATGTAAATCATATCTGATAAGGACCACAATGAAATAGACATCAAAAGCTATAAGACGGCAGATATTAGGGGTTTATGTGTAACGGGCAGAAATGGATTTCTTATAATGATACATGTAAAAATTAACCTTGTTTTTTTTCTTTGACAGCTGAAATTAATTTTGATCATGGGCCTCCATTCTATTCAATTAGCAGCTCATTGTGTTCAGAGTGTCCTTGGTCCAGTTTGGATTTAAGTGTGTGATTCCCTCCTTTCTCCTGAAGCCATGTCAGGAGATTTGTCAAGCGTCTTCATCCTCAGCCCAGGCTGGTATCAGTTAACAGAGTTGCACTGTTTTTCTTTTGTTTGTTTTGTCACCAACATCAGTCACAACAGACATCCATCCAAATGTCCATTCTTTACATACCCAAGTCACTGGCTCACACTAGTCACTCAGCATCCTCCTTTTCCTGACCACAGGCCCTTCAGGTCTACTGGCTTTTTCTCCCTAACTCTAAGCTCTGCTCAAGGAAAGTTCTATAGGCAGTGAAATGATTGATAGGGGGCTCTGTCAAGGTTGCTTGTCTAGACACATCACAGCCGTTTCCTGCTATTTCATACCATGTGAGACTAATTGTTAAGTCTTGCCATCTCCCAGAAAGGGAGGGACTAGTTCTGTTGGCTTAAAGATCCCCACAAACTATCTTGAGGAACAGGAAAGACAAAGCTCCTTTTCAAAGGCTCACATCAACATCTAAATTTCTTAATCCTGTTTGTAACTCTTTATATTTATTTATTTACTTTTATTGAAATATAGTTGATATACAATGTGTTAATTTCTACTGCACAGCAAAGTGATTCAGTTACAAACAAATCCGCTGAAAATATGTTCTTTAAAAATTCCATTCCATTATGGATACAGGATATTGAATATAGGTCCTTGTGCTATACAGTAGGACTTGTTTATCTGTTCTGTATATGATGGTTGCTGCTGCTCCTACCACATCACTTCAGTCGTGTCCGACTCTTTGCGACCCCATAGATGACTAACATCTGCTAAATCCAAACTCCCGATCCATCCCTCTCCCACCTTTTTTCCCATTGGCAACCACAGTGTTTTTTTTTTCTTTAATACCTGTCTCCTGTCACTATTCATATTTGTTTAAAAGATTGTAAGAAAATTTGATTCTAACCAATCAAAGATTTTTCTATGACTATGGCTTATGATATAAGCTTTACATTTTGAGTTCTACTAAGTAGTGGCTTTTGATATTTAAAGCCATGATTTTGAGGTTTAAAAAGATTACTGTTAAATTATCCATGCTGTGAGTTTTAAAAGTCCATTTCAAAACTCAAAACACTTCATTTCTGTTTACATAATCTTCCCCTGAGGGAAAAAGTGCCTGATGGCTAGTTTTCATGGCAAGGAGGGCTTTCACGTTAAAAAGGATCACAGAGGGCAGTTTCAAAACACACCTCACAACACAATGGCAGGGCAGTTGCAGTAGTAACAGAAAATGAGGACTACATAATAGTGACTTAATGTTTCCAGATAAAGACATTGCGCAAAATCAGCATCTATGGCCATTGTCATTTCCCACAGAAAACCACATTTTGTTATAAAACCACGAAAAGGTCATAACTAAAAATAAAGGACAGTTCTTTCTTTATGGAACATTTTGGGAGGAAGAAGATGCCATATTTTCCTATATCATTTATCCATATCTAGAGGGATAGAATGCAACTTTATCATGGGATGACACAGATCCGTGAAGGAATCACTGCTCTACTCAAGTCAAGTGAAACTTAAATGCTGTCATATTACTGAGTAGCGTTTTTTTGAACGAGATTTCCTAGAATTTATGCTTTCAAGAATTGAGTGGGTTTCATGGTGGCTCAGATGGTAAACAATCTGCCTGCAATGAAGAAGACCCTAGTTTGATCCCTGGGTCAGGAAGATCCCCTAGAGAAGGGAATGGCAACCCACTGTAGTATCTTGCCTGGAGAATTCCATGGAGAGAGGAACCTGGTAGTCCATGGGGTCACGAAGAGTTGAAAATAACTGAACGACTAACACACACACAGTAAAAAGAACTTAAGCTTAGGACTATGAAATACACACATATTCAAATACAAACATTTATCTAAATTTCTGAGTCTCAGTTTACTTATTTGAGAACTAAAAAGAATACTAACTATACATGTGATTGATATTGGTCTTTTAAAATAAGGTAAAGTATGAAAAACACCCACCACATGGTAGTACTCAGTTAATATTAGTTTATATACATTTCACTCTAAATTATAAAACTATGGAGGAAACATATATGCCATTTTATATTGGGTTGGTCAAGAAGTTTGTTTGGATTTTTCATAACATCTTATGGAAAAACTTGAACAAACTTCTTGGCCAACCCAGTGTAACAACTGGGTATTTTTACCATGCTCTATACACTCCTGTTTCTCAAAACGTTCAGATTTAGATCACTGGATCAAATATGTCTTGTTTTTTAGGCCGGCAAGAGATAGTTGCTGATGTTGGATAGAATAAAATGGCTAGAGGAGCTAGAAAGATGTATGGTTTTCTTAGGCTAAGTTCTGCTGTAATAGAATATGACACCACAATCTCTTATTTTTGCTCCTGCTACATACACATCACAAGTTTGCTTCAGCTCTGTTCCTTATCCATCTTCTCTCTGGGACCAAAGAAGCAGCCACCATCTGGGGAATCCTGATCTCTTGGCTGACAGGGAAATGCAGAAGGCAGAGCCACATGATAGCTCCTAAGGCTTCTGCTTGGAAGTGGCTTATGTCCCAATTCATTGGCCACAGCGAGTTAGTAGCCAAGCCTGATGTCACTGGGTTGGGAAGAAAAAAAAATCCTGCAATGGGGAGAGGTAACAAATACAGTGAACAGTAACACAGTCTAACAAAGTGGGCAAAAGTAGATGAGTGTGAAGAGGATAAGGTATTAATATAAACTATAGAGAATGGTGGGCAGTACAGGCAGCTGTCTACTCAGCTCCAATTATTTGCTGCCATGCATGATTATAGACCCAGTGGTGCCAGATAGAGGTTTTCAGAAGCTCGGGACTGGGGGCTGTGTCTGTTCATAATTCTCTGAGTCAAACCCAGCTTCTGGATGGATCTTGGCCCTCTGGAACAATAATACCAGGTGTAACATAAGAATATGCCAGGACTGGAAAGAATACACACTCACTGTTGCTAAATACACCACATTTTTAAGACAGGTTGGTATCTTGTCTTTTATATAAAAGATTTATATCTCTTAATATCATCAATATATTCAAGTATTTTAAAAACACCATGTCAGACTTATAAAACATGATTTGGGCAAAATCTGACTCACTGACCACATTGTCAGTTCTGAAAGGGGGTAATCAAACACACTGTCAGATTGCTACATGATGGATGAGTAGGCTGTTTTCTTGTTCTATTGTCTGGGAATGCCAGCTTCTAAGGACCTCATTTTTGTGTGACAGACAAGTCTAAAATGTTTAGATAGAACGTAAAGGATTTTTTTCCCCACACAAAACATTTACAATGATAGAATGAATAAAAGTGAACAGTGATCAACTGGTGTTTTACATTCTTTCTAAATTTGAATGTGTAAATGTTCATAAATTCATAATGCAATGGAAATATAAAAGTTTGAAATTATAAAGATGGCTGGCATCATTATTAATGCAGTTTTGTATTTAATGTACCAGAAAAACCATGGCAAAAAAGTGTGTTAACTGGATGTAAAGCTTGGGCTATCAAACAATTGAAGTTAAACAGAGGCTAGTAGTCATGATAAGAAATCGCTCACAGTAAATTAAAATCAGCTAATTGAATTTCATTTTTCCTTCTATATCTCAAAAGATCTTGCATTTTGTGTCTTGAGCATATGGAGATAAAGACCCTCCCTCCTCCATATCGGTCTCTTAGATATCCTAGTCCTTGCTGTGATCTAAAATTAGGACCACAAAGGCCACATTTGATGTATGAACATTTGGGTAAAGGGGAGACACTGCATTCTGTCTATCCTTGTATCTTCATCACCAGCAAAGTGTATGACACAAAATAGATGCTCAATATCTTATTATATGAATTCGTATTCAGGATAATATAGATTTCTCTATCAAAAGAACTGCCTCCCCCATTTAATATGCTAAATATTTAGCAACATAGATCCTGGAGAATAAGAGTCCCCGTTTAATTTATTTTACTATTATTGCATTTGGATTTCCTGGCCTGAATGAATGACTGGGTTACTTAGAGATAAAGATTTTAGCTACATCCTTTAGAGAAGTATTTTAGCTCAGTCTTTCTGTCATCTATCTATCATTTTATTTGTCTGCCTGTCTTCCTATCTGTATACTTATGTGTAATAGGCATAATAAAAGTGCCAGATGCCTGTACAAAGTTGTTTTCCCACATCCCATCATCTTTTCCAAATCTTACCGTAATTCTTTGAAATGGATGCTAACAATTATAGTTTTATACTTACATATAAGGATATGAAAGTTCAAAGGAACAAAGCCACTTGCTGAGATGAACATATCTTGTAATTGAAAACACAAGTCAACAAATCCTTAATTCTGTTTCCATTATACGTTGCATTCAGTTTAGTTCCACTTGCTGCTTCAGTGGAAGCAGCAAGTCATGTCTGACTCTTTGCAACCCCATGGACTGTTACCCACCAGGGTCTTCTGTCCATGGGATTTCCCAGGCAAGAATACTGGAGTAGGTTGCCATTTCCATCTCTAGGGGCTCTTCTCAACCCAGGAATCGACCTCACATCTCCTTCTTGGCAGGTGAATTCTTTACCACTGAGCCACCAGGGAAGCCTTAGTTCTACCTGCTGAATCCCTAATATATGATTTTTATAAACGCACACTGTTTAACCAGTAACTAAATAAATGTGAAGCACTGCTTATACTCATGGATGGGGATATATCCTTCCAAGAAGGATATGAGAAAATAGAGTATTTGTATATATCAGGTTTTCTTTTTTTTCTATATAGATTCTATTGATTTCAGGAATCTTGGATCATTTTTGGCATTCTAGCTACTTGCATCAGAGGCATAGTCAGTCAAATGTCCTTTTAACTTCTAATATCAGTTCAGGAAAACCACTTCGTACTGAAATAGAAACAAATGTCTACATCTTCCTCACAACAGTCCCTCTCAGTGGCTGTAGAATCTGCTCACTTCAGGGTATCATGCCTACACCACCACTATAATAATTTGCAATATCAACTCATGCTTTAATCTCTGTTCTTTCAAGAAATATGAGAATCCTTTGGATCCATGATTTTTAATTTTTTTCATATTTTCTATCTCTTTTTATTTAAAATCTTCCAGTTTCCTAATTCAGCTGTATCTAGTAAGATGTTCACATCACACCTTAACTTTCTTATTTCAAGAACTGTAATATAATTTCCACAAAATATATTTTTAAATCATCCTTCCCATGTTCATATTGTCTTCATTTTTTCTATATTTTCAGTTCTGCATTCTATTTATGGTGCATTTAAATCTACTTATTTTATAGGCTTGATTTTATTGCTAAAAAATAAAACCATATGATCATCTCAATAGATGCAGAAAAATATTTCAAAAACACCCACCCAGAATATAAATCAACTACCATTAAAGCGAAGCGCCAGTCTATGTTCAATACAGGATGCAGGATGCTTGGGGCTGGTGCACAGGGATGATCCAGAGAGATGATATGGGGTGGGAGGTGGGAGGGGATTTCAGGATTGGGAGCTCGTGTACACCTGTGGCTGATTCATGTCAATGTATGGCAAAACCAATACAGTATTGTAAAGTAGAATAAAGTAAAACTAAAATTTAAAAATAAACTTTTCTCAAACTTTAGGCATCTTAAAAATTTTTTATTGAAGTATAATTGATTTAGAATGTTGTATTAGTTTATGGTATATAGCAAAGTGATTTAGGTATATGTGTGAGTTTTTTCTCATATTCTTTTCCAATATACTTATTACAGGATACTGAATATAGTTCCATGTGTGATACACTAGGACCTGGTTGTTTATCTATCTTATATATAGTAATGTGTGTCTGCTAATCCCAAACTCCTCATTTTCCTGCCCCACCCTGTTTCTGCTTTGATAACCTTGTTTTCTATGTCTGTAAGTCTGTTACTGTTTCATAAATTTCATTGATGTCATATTTTTGTTTGTAGTGTTCATATTATTATTCTTAGAGTTTTATAGATAAACTAGCATATAATGGAGAAATAACTTTGTTGTTTTGGAAACCAGGTTTCTTGGAGAAATAAACAAGATAGATTTAAGTAAAAAATGGTAATACTAAGTTTAAATTGTAAGTGTCTATATGAACTCATGGTATTTTTATCTTTTTAAAAATATTAGACTTCACTAAAAAGAAAACCCTAAAATTAAGGACTAATCCAGCAATGATAAGACTCTTGCTTGATATTTATAATCTCTAAGGATAATTTCCTACTAAAACAAACCAGCATTCCTTGGAGAATGCTGATTTCACTCAGATCTAGAGTGGGAAATGTGAGAGTCATGTCAGAAAGTAAGGAAACTGAAAGCCACTAAGGGCATAGCAGAAAGCCACTGGACCCGGTTGACGTGTCTTTGGCTCCCACTTGCCTGGAGAATCCCATGGACAGAGGAGCCTGGTGGGCTGCAGTCCATGGGGTCACTAAGAGTCAGACACGACTGAGCGAATTCCCTTTCACTTTTCACTTTCATGCATTGGAGAAGGAAATGGCAACCCACGCCAGTGTTCTTGCCTGGAGAATCCCAGGGACGGAGGAGCCTGGTGGGCTGCCGTCTTATGGGGTCGCACAGAGTCGGACATGACTGAAGCTACTTAGCAGCAGCAGCAGCAGCCAAAGATAGAACAGTCTAAACAAGAAAAAAAGAATCATAATCTCCATAAATTCAAGCATGTTTAAATATGAGTTTATAATAATACTTAAATAAAACCTCATTCACTAGCATTCAAGATAAGCAACTCAATTGCTTTGAAAACTGAAAGACAGAGATAACACTCAAACACTTATCCTGTTTTTCTGTATTAATTATACCTTTGGTTACCTTCCCTGACCAAGTGATTGATGAGGGTATTTTTTAAAGTAATATTCCAGATAATAAATTTAAAATGAATGATAGAAATAAAATCACAACTTTTGAAACCGCTATGAAATGAAGGATCTCATCACTGATTATAAACTTTTACATAACAAAAAGAGATGACCAAATATCTCATATCTCCTGATTAAAGCACAAACAGTACCTAAGAAGTAGTAGTACAAAAACTGGAAACTGACACCAGTCGGTCTCTGAATCTCATGATCTAATCATCCATTTACAGAAAATATAGGTGACAAAGAAGCATGAAAAAATAGCATCATGCCCAACTATGGAAAATCCTAAGAAAAAATAACCCAGTTTTTAAAATATATATATATAAAGAATAAAAAGAGGGTTCTAGGTGTATAAATTAAAATTTATAGTTTAAAATCTGTAGATCATTGAGATAAAATATAAACATACTAAATGCACTGACTGGACTTTATTGTATCTCAATTCAAATGGACTTAAAAATCCGGAAAGCTTGTTATATTGATGGGATATCTAAGAAATAGTGATAATTTGTGTAAGCACCATAACAATATTATAGTTATAGTTTTTAAAGGAAATATTTTAGAAATAAGCATGGAAATGTGTGAATATGGAATATGTTAAACTACTGAAGTAGGAAGCAATAATCAATGTGAAATAGCATATCTATATGTTCATTTCTAAATAAAATATTGCCAATAACAGTCTGTATTTGGATTATGAAATCTTATCTAAATCTTACTGTGTTATCAGAAACCTTTGAAATAATCTTCTAATCAAAATACAATTAAATTGAGAACACCACACTTATGGCTAAATTTGAGGTTTAAGCTTTCTTTTTCAAATTGCAGAAATGTTCATCAGCAAGCTGTTGGCTAATGTGACCTTAGCTTTTCAGAAAGACATTCCAAAAATAAAACACACTTTCAGTGAGTCATGAAAAAAAAAGTATCTTCCAGGGATGTTCCATGGGATTTAACCCTTCCCTTCAATTCAGTCAGGTGCCACTGTATCTATTTCTATATATTCACTTTTAATGCTGTGTGTTACACAAACACACACAATGTAAATGTACATATGTTAATTGATCTAGCAAATCACCTACTTTTCTCAGCTAGCAAGATTTTAGACAGGGAGAATTTACTATGTTTCAGTGTTACCTGTTACTCCAAAGTTGTTGATTTTATCTCATTTTCAAACTTAAACCAGAATTATTAGAAAAATTTTAATTCTAACTTTTTCAACTGAATCTCTATCAAATACAGCATCTTTTCAGTACAACTTAATAAGGACTTGGATTTGAAACTGTGTGAATTGGCCCTTAATTATAGCATTAGAATTAAGATGTCAATGTTCTTTTATGTACTCTGTATTTCTTTTAAGATGTCCTTCTCCACTCCTGGGCCGAATCTCTTTCTAATTATACTTTTACCTCTTACCTTTGGGTTTTAAAATCCACACAGAGACCATTTCTGAATATGTAATAAACAAGACTTCTGTTTGTTTCCTCCAGCAGTGATATAAAAAGATGAATACCAAATGATTTCATTCATATGTGAAATCTGAAAAACAAACAAAAAAAACAACTGACAAACAAAACAAAACAAAAGTAAAACAAACTCACAGATACAGAGAACAGACAAGTGGCTACCAGAGGGGAAGGGGGTCAGGAGAGAGGAGCAAATGGGGGAAGATCAACTGAATGGTGATGGATGGCAACTAGAGTTGTGGTGCAATCACTTTGTATAGTTTGTAGGTGTTGAACTATAATGCTGTACACCTGAAATATATATATATATATATTTATAAACTTGAACCATTCAAACAAAGATTGTTAATACAAAGGGAGCAGTGTCGTAGGTCAGGATGACAAATTCAGGTAGACCATTTTTGTCTATTTATTTGTTTGTTTTTTCTTGAACCTGAGAATGTGATTGAAAATAGCAAACAATTTGGGCTAGTGAGTAGGTTGAAGTCATGGTTTCATATTTAGTATCTAACCCACATATTCCTATTTAAAAGCAAGGTTACAAAAATTAGGGTTTTCACTCCATCTGTTTTAAACTGGTACTTGCGTAGTGAGGGTGTTCCTTTTAATATCATAAAATGCTTCTTGCTAAAACATGATGAAATCTTTATTCCTCAGAAAATAGAGATATTTTGTGGTATATTAGAAAATAATAGACTACAAAGTTCACTTAAAAATAATCTTCTTGTAAGTATCCTTGGTTATTTACCATTTTGATATATCAACCTTTTAGAATGCACTCTTGGGTTTAAATATCTCATTTATCAAGAAAAGATAAAAATCTCTGCCACTTGCACATTTAATTGTAGGCACTGAAAATACACTGTGTAACTTTACCATGTTTCATGTAGTCTTACTACATTTTCTTAAAGTTAAGTGAGGATAGATATTAACATTACAAGGGGTTTTACTGTAAGGTTTTTTGAAATAGCAAGCTCACACTAATGCAGTGGATAAAAGAATGTCTAGGACTGGAAGAGATTGTGATGATTAGTCCTGCATTCACATTGACAATGTGGAAACTGAGGTGCAGAACAGTTAGCTATCTTCTCTGAGATCTACAGCAAGTCTGTTTCCAATTTGGCAGAAGAACTTGTGTCTCCTGATGTACCTTCTTTTCAGTGAGAGTGATGTTATCACTGAATTTGAAGACAGGTGGGAGATAAGGGACCTTTTTTTTTTCTTTTTTAAGAATTTTGAATATTTTTACTTATTCTAAATATTTGGGGAAGGGAATGTTCAGGTTGGATTATAGCCCACCAGGCTCCTCTGTCCATGAGATTCTCCAGGCAAGAATACTGGAGTGGGTTGCCGTTTCTTTCTCCAGGGGATCTTCCCAACCCAGGGATCGAACCCAGGTCTTCTGCATTGCAGGCAGATGCTTTAACCTCTGAGCCACCAGGGAAGCCTCAATTGAGTGTTACCAGCTATTATATATATAATAAATTTTCAAATAATTAGAACATAAAATACTCTTGATGTAAAATTATATTTTATTTTATCTTTTTTGACCACATCTTCTTTATTTTTTACTTTTCATTAAAAGTTTTTTGTTTTTTTTTTTGTTTTTTTTTTTACTTTACAATACTGTATTGGTTTTGCCACACATTGACATGAATCCGCCACAGGTGTACATGAGTTCCCAACCCTGAACCCTCCTCCCACCACCTTCCCCACATCATCTCTCTGGGTCATCCCAGTGCACCAGCCCCAAGCATCCTGTATCCTGTATCAAACCTAGACTAGTGATTCTTTTCTTACCTAATAGTATACATGTTTCAATGCCATTCTCCCAAATCATCCCACCCTCTCCCTCTCCCACAGAGTCCAAAAGTCTGTTCTTTAACATCTGTGTCTCTTTTGCTGTCTCGCATATAGGGTTATCATTACCATCTTTTAAAATTATTTAGAAAAGACTTAAGTAATTGTAATCCTTTTAAAACATCATTATAAATATAATTTTTAACTATTGAAATTTACCCTGTATAAAGCTAGCAGAAAATTAGATTGACCCTTAGCAAGTGTGTGACATTCCCTATAAGTCTTATATAAGAGAAAACCATGAACATACTATTTGACCAGTATGGAAAGGAATACACTAAAATATGAAATTCAACCTTCAAACAATCTCAGCTCCCAGCCCTACTCTTCAGAAGTAACCATATTTTCTTAAGTGTCCTTCTAGATAAATTTTTAAAACAAACAATATATTTTTAAAGCAGTTTTAGGTTCACAGCAAAATTGTGGGGATAGTACATAGATTTTTCCTATACCTCCTACCCCTACACATGCATAGCCTTCCCCATTATCAACATCTTCTACCAACGTGGTAATTTGTTACGACTGTAGAATCTACACTGACATGTCATACTCACCCAAAGACCATAGTTTATATTAGAGTTCACCCTTGGTGTTATATTCCATGAGTTTGTACAAATGTGTAATGCCATATATCTACCATTATAGTATCATCAGAAGTAGTCCACTGCTCTAAAAATCCTCCATGCTCCAGCTGTTCATACTTTCCCCAACCACCCAACCACCACCAACAACTTCTGGCAACTATTAATCTTTTTTGTCTCTATAGTTTTTCCTTTCCCAGAGCCAATTTCTTTTCTGTATTTAAAATTTTATGACATTCTGACTATTGAAATTGGGCTTCTATATGGTATGCCAGAAACTTATCCACTGGGCAAAATGAAGTTATCCACCTACCTAGCTAATATGATTTTATAGAGAGTAACTGAAAATATATCCATAAGCAGAATCACAGGCATTTGAAATTAAAGGATACATATAAATTGGAGAAAAAAATGTTTTATCCTAAACTCTCTATAAAGTAAAAATAGACTGACATGTTTAACATAAATCAAACATATGTAATTTAAACATCTAAATGAGTGTTGTTCCAAATAAAGTCGGTACCATAGTTCCTGTTATACTACAACATTCAAAAGGAGTCTCACATGCTTTTTTGAAAGTTCTTCCACAGACACTTTATGAGCAATCAGTGAAAAAGGGAATCTCATTATGTTCTAGTCACATCACTTCTTTGATGAAAAATTCATTAGATCAGCTTTGTTCATATCATGTTCCCCACAGTGGGCTTTAAATGACTCCTGGCTGTTTCTGAGACCATGCCTACTCTCAGTAGATAAAAATATCCATTACTGAGTATATTAAAGTTAAATTTTCACAAGTTCTGAAGGTAATGGCTAAGAGTGTAAGAAACATGTTTGAACAATGGTTGAGTCACTGAGTCAGTGCGCTGCTTGCCAAGTAGTTGATTTTGAGGTGGAAACATTACTTAGAAGTATACTACCAGTTATGTTTCATTTAACAAATCACAATTACTTCTCAGGAACAGAGCAGATTTTGTTAAATGTGACACAGAGTTTAAGATCAAGCATCAGTGTCCAGAGTTTATAGAGCTTCTTTTATATGTCAGTTGAAGAATTTCATTCTTTAAAGATCATCTTTAAAACTGTCCTTTTCAGGTACTACTGAATTCATTCTCCATGAACAGCTATTATCTCACTCATCTATTCATTTAGATGCTAGAAATATAGCTAAAACAGTCACTTACCTCCTAGTGGAAGAAGCTGGCAATAAACGCCCAAGTATAAAATACAAGGTCAGGTAGCAAGACTGTCTATGAGGAAAAATTAAGCAAGATAAGAGTCTACTGGGGGACACCATTTTAGACAGTGTGATCAGAAAATCTGCTTTCTGATAGGTGACAAATCATCACCTATCTGAATGTGCACAGTTGAAATTACTGGAGGTAATTTTTTTCCCACAGTTTTCCTACTGGAGGTAACAGTCGCAAACAAAGGTCCTGAAGACCTTGAGAACAACCAGGTACCAGCGAGGCTGATGAGGGAGCAGGGGCTGGTAGTAAAGAGCTCCTTTAGGAATGGTGTATAGGAAAATAATTAATGCCCTGGACCTACGTATTAGCTCAGTCAGTTATTATCTGTGTGCAGTTTGCTTCACCTCTGCAGGTCTTGAATCCCTAGCTGCCCCAAATAAAAATGAGAACAACACCATCTCATGGATGTGGCAAGTAAAGAAGAGAACACAGCATTGGACACATAGATCATTGATGATGTATCTGATGAAGGAAGGGAGAGTAGAGACACGAGATTGGGTCTTTCTAAAACAAAAAGAGTTAAATATCTGTTCACCTATTGAAAAGGGAATCCATCAAAAAATTAACTTTCCAGCTTGAGCTAATGACTGAGTTTCCATGCACCTATTTCTTTCAACACCTCTTGCCAATAGCTATCATTTACTTGCTTTTAGATTTAGCTCCTTTAGTGCACCTTCCAAGGTGCATATCAGCAACCTCAGAAATGCAGATGATATGACTCTAATGGCAGAAAATGAAGAGGGACTAAAGAGCCTCTTGATGAAAGGGAAAGAGGAGAGTGAAGAAGCTGTTTTGAAACTCAGCATGAAAAAAAAATGATGATGATGACTTCCAGTCCCATCACTTTATGGTGAATAGATGGGTAAAAAGTGGAAGCAGAGACAGATTTTATTTTCTTCAGCTCGAAAATCACTGTGGACAATGACTGCACCCATGAAATTAAAAGATACTTACTCCTTGGAAGAAAAGCTATGACAAACCTAGATAGCATATTAAAAAGCAGAGACATCACTTTGCTGACCAAGTCCCTATAGTCAAAGCTATGGTTTTTCCAGTCGTTACGTACGGATGTAAGAGTTGGATCATAAAGAAGGCTGGAGAAAACTCTTCAGAGTCCCTTGGATTGCAGGAGATCAAACCAGTCAATCCTAAAGGAAATCAATCCTGAATATTCATTGGAAGGGCTATTGCTGAAGCTGAAGCTCCAAGACTTTGGCCACCTGATGTGAAGAGTTGGCTCATTGCAAAAGACTCTGATGATGGGGAAGACTGAAGGCAAAAGCAGAAGGGAACAAAAGAGGATGAGATGGTTAGATAGCATCACCGATTCAATGGACATGAATTTGAGCAAACTCTGGGAGATAGTGGAGAACAAAGGAGCCTGAGTTTCCACAGTCCATAGGGTTGCAGAGAGTCAGACATGACTTAGTGACTGAACAACCTTTAGTGCAAGATGTTTATAAAAACAAATTTAAATAACTTTTATCCCTTTTTTATAAACACACTAAGTATTTTTTTGTTAAAAGAAAACTTTCTAGAGCACAGAAACATAAATATAATAAAGTAATAATTATCATAGTGGTAATCAGAAAATACCTTTCCATATGATGAGTAAATCATGTAAATTTAGCCACTTCCAGTGATTTAATATTGTAGTAAAGATTTGATCATATTTCATGACTTTTTTTGCATTGGACTTTTTAGTTTATCTCAATTTTATATGACTGTATGGTTCAAAGTGGATCTAACATCAATTTTTCTTTCAAAGACACAATATTGCTCATTCCTAACTGAAGATCAGTCTCTTTCAAACACTAAATGTATGAAAATCGGTTACATATGTTTTTGGACTTTGATTCTGTTTCCTTCAACTGTCATTTCCTGAGCCAATATGACATTATTTTAATGATTTGATATTAAAAATAAATATATGTGATATATAATGTTATAAAGTTTAAATATATTGTAGGAAATTTTAATTATTTAATTAAATTATAGATTATTACTTCTTCACATAATTTTCTTGTTTAATTGTTGCCTGTTGTATTTCCAGATGAAGTTTATATTAACCTAAAAAAATATTTTGAAGGGATTCCCTGATAGCTCAGTTAGTAAAGAATCTGCCTGCAATGCAGGAGACCCAAGTTCAATTCCTGGGTCAAGAAGATCTGTTGGAGAAGAGATAGGCTACCCACTACAGTATTCTTGGGCTTCCCTTGTGGCTCAGCTGGCAAAGAATCTGCCTGCAATATGGGAGATCTAAGTTCAGTCCCTGAGTTGGGAAGATACCCTGAAAAGGGACAGTTACACCTAAAAAAAATATTTTGAGAGCTTTTTATTGGAATTGTGTTAAATTTCTACGTGAATTTGGAAAATGTGGCACTTTTACATGATAAATCTTTTTTATCTGAGAGTTTCATGTCTTTCTGTGTAAGTGTGTGTATGTGTGTATATATTTTACCAAAACTCAAAAGAAAGTATTTATTCCTCACATTTTTTCCTCCACTACACCATCATTAGCTGTTATGGGAAAAGGTAATTAAAGCACAAAGATTTGTTATTATACTAATATCAGAAAATGTAATTAAAAAACAAAAAGTAACTATGAAGTGTTGGCAAGGGTGCTGAGAAACTGGATCACTTATAAATTGTTGGTTTGAGTGCAAAATGCTACAGCCACTCTGGAAAGATGTTTTCTAGTTTCTTTTTAAAAACTAACATGAAACTACCTTGCTGCTGCTGCTGCTGCTGCTAAGTCTCTTCAGTCGTGTCCAACTCTGTGCGACACCATAGATGACAGCCCACCAGGCTCCCCCTGTCTCTGAGATTCTCCAGGCAAGAACACTGGAGTGGGTTGCCAACTCCTTCTCCAATGCAGAAGGTGAAAAGTGAAAGGAAATCACTCAGTAGTGTCGGACTCTTAGCGACCTCATGGACTAAAACCCACCAGGCTCCTCCGTCCATGGGATTTTCCAGGCAAGAGTGCTGGAGTGGGGTGCCATTGCCTTCTCCATGAAACTACGCTATGACCTGGTAACTGCATTCCTGGGCTTTTTTTTTCCCCAGAGAAAACAAATGAAAACTTCTGTTCACACAAAAATCTGTACAGGAATTTTCATAGAAGTTTTATTTATTATAGCTGAAAACTGGAAATAGCTCTTTTGTTTGTCAGCAGATGAGTGATTAAACACATTGAAGGTAACCTATAACATGCAACATTACTATGCAGAGAAGAGAATGAACCATTTATTGATACATGCATCCACTTGGATGAAACTCCAGAGAATTATGTTGAGTGAAAAAACTCAATCCCAAAAGATTACATGTCACATGAATCCATTTATATAATATTCTTGACAGGACAAAAAACAGTAACAGAGAACAGCTTAGCTTTTGCTGGGGATTAAGGATGTGATATAAACTGTGGAAAATTTGAAAGATGGGAATACCAGACCACCTGACCTGCCTCTTGAGAAACCTATGTGCAGGTCAGGAAGCAACAGTTAGAACAGGACATGGAACAACAGACTGGTTCCAAATAGGAAAAGGAGTACGTCAAGGCTGTATATTGTCACCCTGCTTATTTAACTTATATGCAAAGTACATCATGAGAAACGCTGGGCTGGAAGAAGCACAAACTGGAATCAAGATTGCCAGGAGAAATATCAATAACCTCAGATATGCAGATGACACCACCCTTATGGCAGAAAGTGAAGAGGAACTAAAAAGCCTCTTGATGAAAGTGAAAGAGGAGAATAAAAAAATTGGCTTAAAGCTCAACATTCAGAAAACGAAGATCATGGCATCTGGTCCCATCACTTTGTGGAAAATAGATGGGGAAACAGTGGAAACAGTGTCAGACTTTCTTTTTTGGGGCTTCAAAATCACTGTAGACGGTGATTGCAGCCATGAAATTAAAAGACACTTACTCCTTGGAAGAAAAGTTATGACCAACCTAGACAGCATATTAAAAAGCAGAGATATTACTTTGCCAACAAAGGTTCATCCAGTCAAGGCTACGGTTTTTCCAGTTGTCATGTATGGATGTGAGAGTTGGACTGTGAAGAAAGCTGAGCTCTGAAAAATTGATGCTTTTGAACTGTGGTGTTAGAGAAGACTCTTGAGAGTCCCTTGGACTTCCAGGAGATCCAACCAGCCCATCCTAAAGGAAATCAGTACTGGGTGTTCTTTGGAAGGAATGATGCTAAAGCTGGAACTCCAGTACTTTCATCACCTCATGCAAAGAGTTGACTCATTGGAAAAGACTCTGATGCTGGGAGGGATTGGGGGCAGGAGGAGAAGGGGACGACCGAGGATGAGATGGCTGGATGGCATCACCAACTAGATGGATGTGAGTCTGAGTGAACTCCGGGAGTTGGTGATGGACAGGGAGGCCTGGCGTGCTGCATTTCATGGGATCGTAAAGAGTCGGACATGACTGAGCGACTGAACTGAACTGAAGGATGTGATAGGGCTTACCTGGTGGCTCAGACTGTAAAGCGTCTGCCTACAGTGCAGGAGACCTGGGTTTGATCCCTGGGTCAGGGAGATCCACTGGAAAAGGAAATGGCAACCCACTCCAGTACGCTTGCTTGGAAAATCCCATGGACCGAGGAGCCTGGTAGGCTACAGTACATGGGGTCACAAAGAGTCAGCCATGACTGAGCAACTAACACTATGGGTTGAGGTAAGTAAATGTGGTTTAAAAGGGCAGCATGAGAGAGTCTGTGATGATGGAAGTGTTCTGTGTCCTGACCACTGACAATATTCTGATTGTGATGATATACTGTAGTTAGGAAAAATTAGATAAAGGCTATACAGGATCTCCCAGTAGGTTATACAACTGCTTTTGAAACTATGATTATCTCAAGAAATTATTTAAAAATAAAAGTAAATACACATGAAATTTTAAAATGTATTATTGGCATCAGTTTTAGTTGAAATTGTATTAAATTAATAAAATTTGAACTGATCTGACATTTTTACAGTATAACTCTTCTCTTGTAGGGACATGTGTTTCTCAGTCTGTGTGTGCCTTTCTCAGCAGTTTTTAAAGTGATTTTCGTATTCCTTAACATTTTCCTTCTTCTGTGCTTCTTACTTTAAAAGTTCCCAAGTAGTATATTGACCTAGATAAAACAGATCTAAAAAGCTTGATTTCCACAAGTTAATTCTTTTTTTCTGTATTATCTAGTGTCAAAAATAAATCTCTTTAAAGTTCTGATTGTGTGTGTGTGAAGAATATATATTTTTAGAGCAGTTTTAGGTTCACAGCAAAATTAAGAGGAACGACTAAGGTCTGTCTAGTCAAGGCTATGGTTTTTCCAGTAGTCATGTATGGATGTGAAAGTTGGACTGTGAAGAAGGCTGAGCGGCGAAGAACTGATGCTTTTGAACTGTGGTGTTGGAGAAGACTCCTGAGAGTCCCTTGGACTGCAAGGAGATCCAACTAGTCCATTCTGAAGGAGATCATCCCTGGGATTTCTTTGAAAGGAATGATGCTAAAGCTGAAACTCCAGTACTTTGGCCACCTCATGTGAAGAGTTGACTCATTGGAAAAAACTCTGATGCTGGGAGGGATTGGGGGCAGGAGGAGAAGGGGACAACAAAGGATGAGATGGCTGGATGGCATCACTGACTCAATGGACGTGAGTCTGAGTGAACTCTGGGAGTTGGTGATGGACAGGGAGGCCTGGTGTGCTGCGATTCATGGGGTTGCAAAGAATCGGACACGACTGAGCGACTGAACTGAACTGAACAGAGATTTCCCCATATACTTGCTACTGCTCACCCCTGCCATGTGTTAAGCCTCCCAATTATAAACCTCACTCACATATTTTACCAAGGATGAACGTACACTGACACATCATAATCACCCAGATTCACTCTTGGTGTTGTACATTCTCTGAATATGAACAAATGTGTAATGACATATATCCATCTTTATATTATACAGTGTTACTATTGTCATAAAATTCCTCTGTATTCTACATGTTCATCTTTCCCCTCTCCCTCTTCCCTGGGAACCACTGATATTTTTATTGTCTCTGTAGTTTTGCCTTTCTAGAATGTCATACGTTTAGAATCATATAGTATGTAACCTCTTGGACTGGCTTTTTCACTTAGTAATATGCATTTAAATTTCCTCCCGCATTTTTTCATAGCTTGGTATCCCATTTATTTTTAGCACTGAATAGTATTTCATTGTCTAGGTGTACCTGTGTTTGTTTATACATTCCTATATTGAAGGACACTTTGATTGATTCTAAGTTTTGGCAGTTTATGTGCTGGCTATAAGTATATAGCCAGCTTTTTGAGGGAAATGAGTTTTCAGCTCCTCAGGGTAAATACCAAGGAACACAATCACTGGATCATATATGAGTGTGTTTAGTTTTATAAGAAACTGCTAAAGCAACTTCCAAAGTGAGTAAATTATTTTGTATTCCGATCAGTAATGAGTGAGCTTTCCTGTTGCTCCATATCATTACCTGCACTTGCTGTTGTCAGAATTCCTCATTTTGGCCATTCTAATAGATATGTAGTGGTATTAATATCTCATTATTTTAATTTTCATTTCCCTGATGACATATGATGTGCAACAACTTTCTATAAATTCGTTTGCCATCATATGTCTTCTTTGGTGAAGTGTTAAGGTCTTCAGCTCGTTTTTAATCAACTTGTTTCTTATTGTTTACTTTTAAAAGTTTTTATGTATTTTGGATAATAGTCCTTTATCTTATCTTATATAGCTTTTGCAGATGCTTTCTCCCAGTTGATGGCTTGTCTTTTTATTCTCTTAACATTGCCTTTCAAATCAGAAATTTTTTGTATTAATGAAATCTAGCTTATCAATACTTCATGGGTAGCACACATATCTAAAAGGTCATCTCTATATCCAAAGTTGTCTAGGTTTTCTCCTATGTTATCCTCTAGGAGTATTATAGTCCCGCATTTTGCATTTAGCTCTGGTATCAATGTTGTGTTATTTTTTGTGCATGTGGATGTCCAGATATTTCAGTACTGGTTACTAAAAAGACTGTTTTAGTTCCACATATTGTCTTTGTTTTTTGTCAAAGATAGTTGACTATGTGTATGCAGGCTACTTCTGGGCTCTCTGTTCTGTTCTGCTGATCTGTTTGTCTGTTCTTTCACCAATACCACACCTGTCTTGAATTATGATAGCTTTATAGTAAACCTTGAAGTCAAGTAGTGTCAGTCTCCCAGCTTTGTTCTTTCCCCTCAATACTCTGTTGGCTATGCTGGTTTTTTTGTTTCTTCATGTAAAATTTACAATCAGTTTGTCAGTGTCCACAAAATAACTTCCTGGGATTTTGATTGAAATTACATTTAACCTAGATTAAGTTTGAAAGCACTGATGTCTTAAAAATATTGAATCTATCCATGAACATAGGATAGCTGTCCATTTATTTAATTATTCTATAATATTATTCATCAACTCTGTATTATTTTACGCATCAGCAGGCTACCTCCAGCATGTTCTCTAACACTGAGAGATATGCACTAAGTGGAAACATTCAAACACTTTTCAAGTTTCTGCTTGTGCTACAATAAGTAAGAGACTATTGGCTGAGGTCAGAATAAGGGGCACTGGAATATACTTCACATTTTTGCTATGAAAACCAGCAAAGTCATGGGAATGAGAATGGATACAAAGAAAACTGAAAGATAGGATCCCCTTACATAGGGTTGTTGTGAAGATGTAATAATATACTTGAAAGCCCTTTGTAAACTATAGTATATTTTGCCCACTGTGTTTTTATAGACATTCTCATTATTAAAATGGCATTTATAATAAAGCTGTCTTGACTGACATAATTTTTGAACAAGGATCAACAAACTTTGTTTCCTGGGCCCCATTTTTTTCCTATTGCCTCTCTTTATACAGCCGGCAATGGCACCCCACTCCAGTACTCTTGCCTGGAAAATCCGTGGGCAGAGGAGCCTGGTAGGCTGCAGTCCATGTGGTCGCAAAGAGTCGGACACGACTGGCGACTTCACTTTCACTTTTCACGTTGATGCATTGGAGAAGGAAATGGCAACCCGCTCCAGTGTTCTTGCCTGGAGAACCCCAGGGACAGGGGAGCCTGGTGGGCTGCCGTCTCTGGGGTCACACAGAGTCGGATATGACTGAAGAGACTTAGCAGCAGCAGCAGGGTAATGATGGGGTTATGTTTTTCAATGGTTGTAAAAAGAACTTCAATAATAATATTTTGTATCATTTTAAAATTACATAATGATTCAGGTGTCAGTGTGTATAAAGTTTTCTTGGAATACAGCCATGCTAAGTAGTTTACATTTGAGTATAGCTTCTTAAATGTTACAGTGGCCAAATTGAGTAGTTGCAACAGAAACCATGTAGAACACGGCATTCACTATCTGTTTTCCTACAGAAAAAGTTTCCTGGCCCTCGGTTGTTGATCTTAGGTTTTTAAACAGACATTCCTAGGAAGTCTAGAATAGTTATTTGCATCATTCCTTTCAAATCCTTCAGTGACTATTTAAAAGGGTCAGGAGTTATATGACTTTTGACTAACAGTACTGATAATGTACCTGCTTTGTCAGCTAAACTACAGTATTCTTTCCCCTCGCTGCTCTTTCAATTCATTTGGTCTTTCAGCTTCACACTAGCTGGCTACCTCTCTGCAGTGTCCTTGCAGCTCAGGTTTGGACAATTAACTGATGTGAGTTTCAGTGACCAGTTGTTCCCTGCAAAGTTCATCTCAAGGAGAAGTCCAGTTCTGGAAGCACCCCGCCAATACTCCCATCTGTCAGAAACAGCAAGAACTCCAACCCCCAGATGGAGGCTGCTGGCTCTGCCCTAACACTCCAGGCTCCAAGTAGAGAGCACCTCAGGAAGAAGTGGATAGTTAGTAAAAGAAATACCCTCATGCAGAACTCAGATATTCTGACTGTAAATATGAGAAGAGTACTATATCATCCTTGTAGGCATAGTTCATTGGATATTTAGGTTACATTTGTACTTTCCATTTCCTCTTTATTCAAGAAATTAAGTATATAATATTTTGTTAGATAATTACACATGAGAGTTAAAACCTTACATTTAAGCATAATATTATGCTTATATATACTGACCTTCAATTTGGAGGGCTTTCTTTTACTACATATTTGATGTAATGAACAGCCACTAAACTATCATGAGTAGTTTTATATAATACTGTTTTTATCCATGGCCTTGATTATAAAGTTCCTTTATAACTTGCTTTCATTTCTTACTTTGAATTGGCTTGCCCTCAATAATAACATAAGGTTCTAGGTTTTCATTGCATTTGGAAATCAGAATACCATCAATTTGGCCCATAGCTATTAGCCACAAGGCATATCCTCTGCCAATCAGATTTTCTGGCTCAGACAGAATTTTTATTATCATTTCTTTGTCTCAGAATTGCCTTCCCAGTCACGTTACTCTCTCTCAGCTGGTAAAATAAGAAATCTCCATCTTATTTCTACTCTTGACAGTGAATGATTTAACTGTGACTACTTTCTCCAGGCATAAAGAATTGTCATTCCAACATCTCAAACCAGTTATTTGAAATCTATACACCTTCTACATACTGTTGAGCCAGGTAGCTACATCTTGCAGCAACAGCACTCAACTGGAATTTCAGAATAAAATATGTATGAATAGATAGATTCCCTTTTACTTTAAATAAAGTAGGAACTGTCTTTCTTCTTCCTAGTAAAGTTCAGAGAATTGCTCTAATAAGTGATATTTAAAATGTAAAAGCTTCAAATACTTTTTAAAGGCTAACTTAAACCATGTGTGTTGAGGGAATTCCTGGTGGCCCAGTGGTTAAGATTCGGTGCTTTCTCTGCTGGGGCCCAGGTTTTATCCTTGTTAAGGGAACTAAGATCTCACATGTCTCTCAGTGGAATAACTCACAATGAATGAGCAGGTAGAAGAATAGTACTGAGGCATTCATGTACCATAAAATATCAACATAAATGTTTTAAAAGGATTAATTAACCTATTTCCAGAATGTTTGGAGAATGGTTTGTTCACTTTATCGTTCATTCTCCTGTTTGTAAATCATTCTGATAGTTGTCTATTTCAAATTCTTATAATTTTACGCCACTCTGAGTCTAGATGAGTCATTTTATCTCAATCACTTTTCCCTTAAGCAGCAAAGAGCCAGTTGCTTGTTTATGGAAAGCACGAGGAGAGAGTAGTGGAGGGCTGTGGAGAAGGACTCTTGCAGACCCTCTTTCAGTGCTGGAGAGCTGCCTTACTGAGTGGGGTGGAGGTGGACAGAAGATGATTATCAAGCAAAGCAGGAAACATTCTCACAAAGAACATCGACATGTGTACTGAGAACCACGGAGGGAAGAGCGTTCAGCATGAAGCATTTTTCGGTGATTCTCAAAATCTGCTTTTGTTTCCCTGACGTTAAAATTGTTCACTTTGTTTTTTAAATTCTAAAGATGCCAAAAATTCACTGGCTAAAAATATGAGGGGAAAAGCCTTAATAGAGTTTTTAAAAAATGTAGCCAATTAAAGTGCCAAGTGAACAGTCTTGTACAAGAGGGCAAAGCACTCTTTGATCAAAGTACTCAGGTCCTGGTGGGAAGCTTTGAAGAGAAAATGCAGCATCCTAAATGCACAACAATGAATAGGGGACACAGACAGATAGGAAGAGAGGATGAGGAACCTGCGCTCCTTTTGTCTTCTCACTTTTTACCTTTTCAGATATACTGCCTATAGTATGTGTTTGTTTGGGTGTTTATTTGGTCCTTTTCCCCCTCTCCTCTTGAAAGTAATAGCTATTATAAAGCTGCTTCACAGCAGGAACCCAGGTGCCTGCTGTGTGCTTCTTCTTTTATGGAAACAAAAGCACACTTACTGTGTGAAGCATTCAGAACTTATTCTGGCTGTCGGGCTTCTAAGTTGAGAGCTTATTTTATCCTTTGCAATTTTTGAGTTATGTTAACTGCTGAAGAAAAACATGACTTTTGGTCACTAGGAAAGTGTTCTGTTAGAATGTATGGGCACACAATAGCTCCAGAGTTGTTCTTTTAATGAAAAGAATATGAGCAAAATTCCCATTGAAATCTCTCAATGAAAATGCAGGATGTAGGTGGGAGAGTCGCAATGTTTTGTGACTTCTGCTGAGCAATGCAAGTTGCAAAATCCTTCTACAGGTATAACCTTCTTCCTTGTTTCCCCCATTTATTCTTTATCAAGGTATTGCTCCCCAGAGACTGTTTCCATAGTACCTCCCTGGCAAAGGCAGAGACTAAGAGATAAATGGGGGCAATAGCAGCCTCAGTGAAAGAGTTCTAAAAATACAGTACCTCTCAGAATATCTGCTGATACAGAAAGCTCAGAAATGATATCTGGATATTGCTTTAGGAAAATATACAGCCTAGAGGGCATGTGCTGAATGAAATGGGGCAAGAATATCATGTAATCTACATTTCCCCTTAAAAACTTCTGCCCCTTGCCACTCAGTTTCCACATATCATTTCAAAGCCTTTCCTATTATTTTTAGATAAGGATATTTTCAGCTGTGTAAAACTGTATTATGAAAAGTTCAATGGTTGTTTTAAACATCTGATAGGTGAGTTTTTTAATATTGAAGTGACACTGAAGAGGGTCATTGTAGCAATCCAAAGCTTTAAAATGGTGGTTTGCAGGCCATATCTGGACCACAGATGTGTTCAGCTGAATCTGTGATATTTTAGAAATATTTGAGCAAACTTTTATATTCTTTAAATTTCATTTTTAAAAGTTGAGGTTTGCAGCTTTTCCTGAAAACTTGGATGTCCTCTTAGAAGACTCTAGGGTTGTATTCTCGAACGACAAAATTGGTTTGAGCTGTGTAACAGTAAGGCTTCCCTGATAGCTCAGTTGGTAAAGAATCCACCTTCAATATGGGAGACCTGGGTTCAATCCCTGGGTTGGGAAGATCCCCTGGAGAAGGGAAAGGCTACCCACTCCACTATTCTGGCCTGGAGAATTCCATGGACTACACTCCATGGGGTTGCAAAGAGTTGGACATGACTGAGCAACGTTCACTTTCAAGTAACAGCAAGGTTTCCCAGATGGCACTAGGGGTAAAAGAATCCACGTACCAGTGCAACAGTCAAAAGCAACACGAGTTCAATCTCTGGGTCAGGAAATCCCCTGCGGGAGAGCACAGCAACCCACTCCAGTATCCTTGCCTGGAGAAACCCTTAGACAGAGGAGCCTGGTGGGCTAGAGTTCATAGGGTCACAAAAAGTTGGGCACAACTGAAGCGACTAAAGCAACTAAAGAGCAAGTCTGGCCAGTGTTGGCCAGAATCCCTGATACCAATCCAGGTCCTTAGAGGTCATGTGTTATGAACCTGCCCACCTCCCACCAGACTCATGCATGTTACCTGCTCTGAGGACTTTAAAATGTGTGATCCTTGTTCCAGAAAAGCATTACTATTGGAGTGTGTCTTCTCCCAAATGTTAGTGAACAAGCTAACTAGTTTGTAGTTTCTGAGTGTGTATAGGTGAACACACTGGTTTATGGTATTACCTTGTGCAATTTTGTTGCTAGTTGCATTCAAATTTCCATAGTGTCAGTACCAAAATACTAACAATAGGCCTGGGTCAGCAAATCAGAAGGAAACAAGAACAGAAAGTTCTAAACTAATCTGGAATCTTGGTCAAAAACATCTATCTAATCTAATTTTATCATACATGCATACTTTATATTTTATGGGTTAGCATTGTTTCAAATTACTGTGGTGGTCCTCATAGACATTTTAGTGCTTTAGAGTCAACAAGGAATTTATTGGGCTAGTTCTGAACAACTGGATTTCAAAGCTCCTTTTGAATCTTGGATGTAATTTTGGATGATGGATTTATTTTATATAATAACTATGAAGCTGAACTATTTAACATTTTACCACCTCTGCTCCGTGATGGGGAAATCCTTGGTGGTCACTCTGAAACTAGTGTATTGCTACTCATTATTTTCTCTCTCTCTCTTTTTTTTCTCATTATCTATCCAGTTTGATAATCATGCATGCACAGAAAGATGAGTTCCCATCAAAACCCACTCTTAAATGAACACATTTAATTCCTTCAACATCCACTGTTTAATGACCAAACTTCATGAATTTGTGGCAGTACATGTTTTTGAGTATCTGTAATGCCCTGGGCCTTCTCCAAGAATATGGATTTTAAGTTACACAAACATTCAGCAGAGAGGGGTATTTCTAAGGGTTGAAGGCACAGAAGTGCTTAGGAATGGCTTGAGTAGAACATTAGTAAGCCAGGCAAATGTGTTCCAAACACATACAGTGAGAAAACCAAACTCTTAGAGATAGGGAGCTTGAGATGTTGGGAAAAGTATGAACAGATCTGTTGGCTGGAGTAAAGGTTTGGAATTGAAGGGGCCTTCAATTCCAAGCTTAAGAGCTCAACATTTATACTATATAGATAAGAAATAGCCACAGAAGTCTCAGACAAATGATCATGACATAGCTTCTTTGCAGCTAGTGGAGAAATGGAGTTTTTTCATTCCAGTTTGTTCATTAAGTATGTTACATACCACAAACACTGCTCTCTAGGTGATAAAATACAAGCATGAATGAAGAGATCGAAATGTAGAATTAATCATAGGAGAAATAAGCAAACTACAGGAAGACTAGTTGGGGTATTAATAAAGATACAAAACTTAAAGTAGTTCTACATCAAGCATACACACACAGATAACACCATCCATGCTGTCTTGTCTTCAGTCATATTGAAGTGTTCTGACATCCCCAACTGCACCTTCTACATGAGCAGTTAAGAACCTTTGCCTAATGAACCACCGTTACAAGTTGTTGCCTGTCTTATCATCCAGTTGTTGTAGGGAATAAAGAAAACACCAATAACCACTGGATGGAGAGGTTTGGTTTTCAAGATTTTGCTCAGTCCCCACCACCAAGGACCCAGCACCTGGGTCCAGGCATTCTCAACACTTCACCATCACGTGTTCTTTCTTTCTTTTAAGTCAACACTTTTATAGTGCTTACTTTAAGCTAGCCACTGTTTTAGACACTTTTATCTTAAACTTATCTTCATTTTTAATAATTTTCATTTATTTGTTTTCTCCAGGATTAGAATGAATTCCATTTATTCATCACAATAAACCTAATCACATAAATTGTATAGGTTATATAGCATCAATTTGATAGATGGTAAATTGAGCCATATTTGAACCTTATGGATTGTCGGGGCTATACTGATGACAAGCTTTCGCATATTACTGTCCATTGCTACCACTAAATCTAACCTTGATTCTTTCTGTCTGTGTTATTCTTTAAATAGTAGCAACAACAACATAAAATTATTTATTAGGTGCCTACCCTGTGTTTCCATAATATGTACTGAAACCAAAATTAGGCGATTCTAAAAATATACTCCCTTTTTCTATTTCATAGTTGTCCCTTCTGGCATTCTATCAATCTGATCTTCCCTGTCTCCACACCTGGATAACACCCACAGTATTCTTTCTCTGGTCTTTATTCAGGATGATAGGGGACATATAAAAGGTGGCTGATTTACTCCTCTTAGGTGCATATCATACCCACTACTCTTAAAAGTCATTCTACTTACCCCTAAGTAGTTCTCTTTTGTACTCTGTTGAACAGCTATTCCAGTCTTTTACCATCCCAGCAGTTCCTTGTTCATCTTTACACTTGTCATTTTTAGTAAATGGCCTAGGAGAAAATGGGCTTCCTTAGCTTTGCTTTTCTAACATTTATAAGTTCCTCTTTATCCTCACCTTCTGTCTCACGTCCTCTGATCCTGTCTTAAGGGATGAGGTCTTCCCCTAGAGAGAAAGCTAATTGCTCTGCTTATGACTCTAAACCTGTGTCCTTTTTTTTTTTTTTTAATCATGAATTTGATTCTCAATGGTTTCATTTTTCTTAATTTTTTTTCTTTCACCAGTCCTTATCTCATATTCTTTGGCATATGAGTTTAACCTTATCTTAGTTTTAGTAAACCCAGACTTTCTCTGCACCCTTATAATATTCAAGCTACTATCCTAAGCCTTTTATTATTTTGTCCAAATAATCCCTCTAAAACTAGTCAATACTGCATTTATGCAATCAACAAATAACTGTTCAGTGCGTGAAAGTGAGAGTGTCACTCCGTCATATACAACTCTTTGCGACCCCATGGACTGTAGCCCGCCAGGCTCCTCTATCCATGGAATTCTCCAGGGAGAATACTGGAGTGGGTTGCCACTTGCTTCTCCAGGAGATCTTACTAACACGGGGTTCATTGAAGAGTACCTGGTTATTCAACAGAACGATAAGGAGGTTAATCTGCCTGAAGCTGACTGAGGGGGACAGTGGCAGGAAGAGATGATGTCAGATGTGTCAGAAGATGGCAGTTAGCTGGTCTGTCCCACCATATCTTTTACCTATTTGGGTTACTTCTTATGCTCTGTATCAAAGCTATTTATACTCATGTCCTATCTCTTTTGTGTGAACATCATTTTCTTTACAGTAGAGTATAATCTTGTTCATCATTACATCCCTCACAGACCTTTTTTTTTTTTTTTTTGGATACAGTGGATGTGCTTGATCCAGTAATGGAATTAAATTGAATTAAATATGACTTTAGAAATAAAGTATTTTTTGTTTCCGTGATCAGTTCAGTTCAGTCGCTCAGTCGTGTCCGACTCTTTGCGACCCCATGAATCGCAGCACCAGGCCTCCCTGTCCATCACCAACTCCCGGAGTTCACTCAGACTCACATCCATCGAGTCAGTGATGCCATCCAGCCATCTCATCCTCGGTCGTCCCTTTCTCTTCCTGCCCCCAATCCCTCCTAGCATCAGAGTTTTTTCCAGTGAGTCAACTCTTTGCATGAGGTGGCCAAACTACTGGAGTTTCAGTTTTAGCATCAGTCCTTCAAAGAAATCCCAGGGCTGAACTCCTTCAGAATGGACTGGTTGGATCTCCTTACAGTCCAACGGACTCTCAAGAGTCTTCTCCAACACCACAGTTCAAAAGCATCCATTCTTCGGCGCTCTGCCTTCTTCACAGTCCAACTCTCACATCCATACATGACCACAGGAAAAACTATAGCCTTGACTAGATGGACCTTAGTCGGCAAAGTAATGTCTCTGCTTTTGAATCTGCTATCTAGGTTGGTCATAACTTTTCAGGGGTAAAGAGACCTGCCAGTGTAGGAGACATGGGTTTGATCTCTGATCTGGGAAGATCTCACATGAAGCAACTAAGCCTATGTATCTCAATTATTGAGTCTGTGCTCTAGAGCCTGGGAGCTGCTACTGCTGAAACCCACATGCCCTTGATCCTGTACTTTGCACAAGAGAAGCCACTGCAATGAGAAGTCCACACACCACAACTAGAAAGCAGTTCCTGATTGCCGTGAGTAGAGAAAAAGCCTGTGCAGCAGTGAGGACCCAGTATAGCCGAAGACAATAAACAAATAATGCATGGCAAAACAAATACAGTATTGTAACGTAGAATAAAGTATTAAAAAAATTATAAATGCAAATAAAATTAAATATCATAAGGAAACTAGAAAAAAAAGAGGAAGCTATGCTATATGGAGTACAGAACACTTTGAAAAACAAAAATTGTATAACAGGCCAACATCAAGTAATTAGAACTGAAAAATATATATCTAATTCTGATATACTATGTATGGTAATTTAAAATAAAATGATTTTTGAAAAATTGAACAAAAAAATTAAAATGAAGCATTTCTTTTTAAACATATATAAAATTATTTCAGCTAATTTTTTCTAGATGATATTGGTGCTAGCTACACAGTTTATGATAAAAGCAGTATAATTCATATACTCCATAGTCTTAAGCAGAATGATATCTAAACTTGGTCATTATCTACTGATGTCAAAGCCTTTTCCTTAAAGGATAATTATCCAGTGGTTTTTACCTTTTTGAATTTATGAATTCTGTGCTTAATCATTTAAATCAAAAGGAGTATTAAATGAGTTTCCAAATGTAACTTCAAATTTATCACCAAGATAAAAAACAAGCTCAACAGAAATGGAATCAATTAGATATTTTTAGTCACATAGATTTGGATCCTCTTCCTTTGATTTCCTAATGCAAGGAGAAGAAATAACATTCCCTAAATGTGAAACCTCTTAGGGGATGAAATACAGACTGTCAAAAGATGTGTCAATAAGTTGTGTCCTTGGACTTAAGTGGATGCTTATTTTAATGCGCTGTGAGGGAACACCAAGAAACTGGAGTTATTCTGAGGCTTTCAGAAATAGAAAGCTTTCCCACTCCAACTGTGCTCATTAAAAATCTCCGTAACACACACTGTAAAAAAATAAAGGGTTGTTTTAAATGACCAGACCAACCTCTAACTGCGGTTGTTACATTTTTAGGTATGAGAAGCAATTTAAAGTTGTTTTTATTTCCTATGTGACGAGCATGATTCCAAGCCTCTTTCCTCCTGCAGTCAGCTGCATTTCAGAGGTGACTTCCCTGTGAGTGGAGGCTGTTAGAGGCAAACAGTTTATCAGGAGCTCTGCAAACTTCTGAAATAAAAATATGTTACAGAGATAACAGATAATATATTTTCCGGGAAGCAATTTGAATACCTTTATTTATGTAAAATAGTATGATGGTCAAAGGTAACAACTTTGTCGGAAGGCCTGTCTGAGCTCTGGGCTCAGCAATGTGCTTGCTGTGGCTTGTCAGATAACCTAACATTTCTGCTCTTCAGTCTTCTGCTCTATAAAATGGAGGTAATAGGGATACCTACCCTAGAGTTTTTATAAGGATTGAAGTGTGGACATTTAGTATGTAGCAGACGTTCAGTATATGAGAACTGTTCTCATCACCATCATTCATGTTATTATCAAGGTCATCTACAAAATGGCTAAAAGTATTTTTAGATTATAGTTACCCCTCCGCCTTTTTTTTTTTCCTTGGAAAGGAACTTGGTTTCTTGTTTCTGTAGATTAAAAGGTAAACTTTAAATATTTGCCGGGGTTCCTTGTTTGGTTAAGTCATCTTAATGGCAACAAAGCACCATGGTTGTCAACAAAGCTTCCTGAATCCTCCTGTCTTTTGGTAATGGAGCGCAAAAGATTTTACATTTAGCAGGACACTCTTCTGTGACTTGAAATTGTACCTCTGTGGGCATGCACAGCAGAAGCTCAGCAGAAATATCAGGAACTTTGAAATGTGAAGTCTGACTTTTAAATCAAGTACATTTGTATAGAGTGTGTTTTTCTTCCCAGCATTCTAATTTTATTGCATTATGAATGCTCCAGCTGGAAGCACTCTCTGACAGTTGGTTTAGAGTCTTGTAATTTAATTTTTAATGCATTTGAAGGATTTTTCCAACTCATTTCCCAAAATTCATTGATAAGGAAAGATTCAATGTTGTTATTATTAAATACAACTTTTTGCTGGATGCTCACAGTAAAGTTTAAATGGGCAAAGGCTAATTTAAAAATCTTAAATTACTTGAGGTGGGTCTTCCTGTTCCCCTGTAATACAACATAATCCATTTTATCAGCCCAAGAATAACAATGGACATCTTTAATAGGACAAATCTCTAAATATCAATGTAGAACATTTTACAATTTACACTATAAATAATTTACACAAGGCGAGGCAAAAAGAATTATGTCCTGACATGGTTTTTCCCTTTGAGGCTGTTTCAGTGTTCTGAAAAAGCAAATGTTACAGTCTTCCCACGAATGAGGAGGATAGTTCAAGATTTATGAATCTTATCTGTTTGATCAAGACCCTAGCAATAATAAAACTGCCACTACACTCTTCAGCTACTCAAAGTTTCTGTTCTTTAAATACTTAAAAAATATGCCACCCCATACCTTATTCCACAAAAATAGATATTATTTCTAGTTCTACATTAAAAAATAAGCATAGAGCATGTGCTTATGGTTACAATACAACCCTGTTACTGAATATGCTGCATACAAATTCTGTAATATATACATGTTTTAGTTTTTAGATTATTTTGGAATAAATTTTGTAATTATTATGAAAGGATTTTTATCAGCTTTTCTCTTGATTCTAGTATAATTTAGTGATTTCTGTATAGCTTTCAGTTTGTGAACAGAATGCATAGTAATATAAATGAATTATGATTTACAAATATCATTTTCAAAAGAAAAAAACATAATGAGAAACTATTCAGAAGTGTTAGGAAAATTAATTTATTCTAAGTTTTACTCATCTTAATTTTGCAAAACACAAATTTTCAAAAATATGAGAATCATTTTTGCTATAAACCTTTTCCCCCTGAATTTCTTATTCCTTTCGATTCTACTGCAAATTAAGCTTTAATTAAGAAGACAGATAAAAAATGTTCTTTACTGTATATGTATCAATGCCAATCTTCCGATTTATCTCACCATCACCCCCCTTCCCCATTCATATATTCACTATTGATACTATGTATGAAATAGATAAGTAATGAGAACCTAGCTCAGAGATCTCTACTCAGCGCACTGTGGTGTTGGGAAGGGAAATTCCAAAAAAGAGGGGATATATGTATAGGTATAGATGATTCCGTTTGCTTACAGTAGAAACTAATACAACATTGTAATAGAACTATACTGCAATGAATATTAAAAAATAAATAATACAGGGGTAAAAAACATTTTTTTTCTCCAAAACATTTTTTTTCTCCAAGACAAATCCTCTAGGTTTCTGGTATCTTTGTATATTCTACCTGGCCATAAAGTCATTTTGCCTTTAATCACCTAGAGATGCCAAGTGGGAGCTGGGATTTCTGAGACAGCTGGCTAATACCCAGGCTCAAAACAACAGGGAATTTGGAAGAGGGATTGGAAGAAATTGTCTCTTTCATTGCCCAGTAGGGTTCTTTTCCTATTTTATGAAGCTGGAAAGAGAAACTCTGGCTGGATAAAGCTGTGGATTCTTTTTTTTGAATCATATATTTAAAAATAATAATTATTCCAAAGTGACAAAAGCTTCTGAAAATTTGACCCCTACTTTTACCCTAAACCAAGAGAAACCAACTGATAAAATACAGGCTATAATTTCTATACAGCCAAATGTTGCATTTTTTAAATTAGTTTAAATTCATGGGAGAAAAAAAAAAAACAATGTCCATCCCATCCTTCCCTGAGATTTCAATAATTTGATTGCTTCCATAATTGACTTTATTTTTTTTATTGGTCACAGTAAAGTAAGAATAATGCTTTGCCATTACTTTGCACCTTCTTAATTTTCAAATCTATCAATACCTGCCTACCCTGCAAACTGGCACATTTCTCAGGAAAACTAAAGTACAGGAAATATTGTATGATTTAGTCAAGGTCAAACAATTTTAGTGGCTAGGGAGGCATAACAGGATATCTAAAGCTATATTTTTACTCTGGAAAATATTATAACAATATTTTTCAAAAACCTCATTTACATAGTGATTTGCTAATATAGTTTTAATGATAATCCTTTAAGCTATATTTGAGTAGCAGAAGTAATAGTATTACTATAAACTTATACCATGTACCTTTACATTTTCCATGTGAAAAAAAAAACATTCTATTATCCATTTCTCTGCCCTTTTCCGAGAAACTCACATATGATTTTTGAACAGTTGGCAGGTTGATTACTAGATTAAGGCATCTTCTACTATTTCTGACATTTTCATAAGAGCATATGTGACGCCTCAGAAGTGCTAAAAGTTCTAGCTACAAGATAATTCAGTCACCATTTCAAATGTCTTCTGTTACCCTTTTAATACTATTATGACTGTGGAGACAGGTAATGCCTGTCTAGAAGAAGTCAGTGTTAGACTTTGGCCAAATTCTAAAGTAGTTAAATTTAAGTTTTATGCTTTTTTGTTTGTTTCATCATTTTATTTTTTTTATTATTATTAAATTTATTTATTTTTAAAATTACAATACTGTATTTGTTTTGCCATACATTGACACGAATCAGCCATAGGTGAACACAATCTCCCAATGCCGAAGCCCCCTCCCACCTCCCACTCCACATCCTCTACTTGAATCATCCTGTGCATCAGCCCCATGCATCCTGCATCCTACATTGAACATAGATTGGCAGAGTGAAGTAAGCCAGAAAGAAAAACACCAATACAGTATACTGACACATATATATGGAATTTAGAAGACAGTAATGATGACCCTATATGTGAGACAACAAAGAGACACAGAGGTATAGAGTGGACTTTTGGACTCTGAAGGAGAGGGAAAGGGTGGGATGGTTTGGGAGAATGGCAATGAAACATGTTTATTTTCTTGTTTCATCATTTTAAAAATATCTGCTCCTTAAAAAGAGATTGCTATCATATAGATGTTATCAGTTCAGTTCAGCCGCTCAGTCGTGTCCAACTCTTTGCGACCCCATGAATCGCAGCACGCCAGGCCTCCCTGTCCATCACCAACTCCCGGAGTTCACTCAGACTCACGTCCATTGAGTCTGTGATGCCATCCAGCCATCTCATCCTCTATTGTCCCCTTCTCCTCCTGCCCCCAATGCCTCCCAGCATCAGAGTCTTTTCCAATGAGTCAACTCTTCACATGAGGTGGCCAAAGTACTGGAGTTTCAGCCTCAGCATCATTCCCTCCAAAGAAATCCCAGGGCGGATCTCCTTCAGAATGGACTGGTTGGATCTTCTTGCAGTCCAAGGGACTCTCAAGAGTCTTCTCCACACCACAGTTCAAAAGCATCAATTCGTCAGTGCTCAGCTTTCTTCACAGTCCAGCTATCACATCCATACATGACTACTGGAAAAACCATAGCCTTGACTAGAGGACCTTTGTTGGCAAAGTAATGTCTATGCTTTTTAATATGCTATCTAAGTTGGTCATAACTTTCCTTCCCAGGAGTAAGCGTCTTTTATTTTCATGGCTGCAGTCACCATCTGCAGTGATTTGGGAGCCCCAAAAATTAAGTCTGACACGTTTCCACTGTTCCCCATCTATTTTCCATTAAGTGATGGGACCAGATGCCATGATCTTAGTTTGCTGAATGTTAAGCTTTAAGCCAACTTTTTTACTCTCCAGTTTCACTTTCACTTTCATCAAGAGGCTTTTTAGCTCCTCTTCACCTTCTGCCAGAAGGGTGGTGTCATCTGCATATCTCAGGTTATTGATATTTCTCCCGGCAATCTTGATTCCAGCTTGTGTTTCTCCCAGTCCAGCGTTTCTCATGATGTACTCTGCATAGAAGTTAAATAAGCAGGGTGACAATATACAGCCTATTTGGAACCAGTCTGTTGTTCCATGTCCTGTTCTAACTGTTGCTTCCTGACCTGCATATAGGTTTCTCAAGAGGCATGTCAGGTGGTCTGGTATTCTCATCTCTTTCAGAATTTTCCAGTTTATTGTGATCCACACAGTCAAAGGCTTTGGCATAGTCAATACAGAAATAGATGTTTCTCTGGAACTCTCTTGCTTTTTCCATGATCCAGCAGATGTTGGCAATTTGATCTCTGGTTCCTCTGCCTTTTCTAAAACCAGCTTGAACATCAGGGAGTTCACGTTTCATGTATTGCTGAAACCTGGCTTGGAGAATTTAGAGCATTACTTTACTAGTGTGTGAGATATATATATAACATAAATGTTATATATAAGGTTTATCATTATCTCTATTTAAGTATGGATGTGTCTTTTGAAATTTCACTGTAAAATATAATGATAGAGACATTATGTATGCATCCAAACCATTTTCTTCTCTGATATTTCATATTTCTCCTAACGTATTCTGTCAAGTTCAGATGCTTATGCTCTCTGTAATGAGATGTCTCATCTATAAGGTGGAGAAAATGCTAGCTACTTCATGGATTAGTGTGAGGATCAAATGAGATATTGTATACTGCATGGTGAATAGTCATATCCACTACTGAATATTATTGTCTATTATAGATATTTACCTCCAACTACTATACGTGCTGCTGTACTGCTGCTAAGTCACTTCAGTTGTGTCTGACTCTGTGCGTCCCCATAGACGGCAGCCCACCAGGCTCCCCTGTCCCTGGGATTCTCTAGGCAAGAACACTGGAGTGGGTTGCCATTTCCTTCTCCAATGCATGAAAGTGAAAAGTCAAAGTGAAGTCGCTCAGTCGTGTCTGACCCTCAGCGACCCCATGGACTGCAGCCTTCCAGGCTCCTCCATCCATGGGATTTTCCAGGCAAGAGTCCTGGAGTGGGGTGCCATTGCCTTCTCCATTTAGATATAAAAAGTGACCCTTTTTAATATTTATCATATCCAACATTTTTAAAGTTTTTAATACCACCCAATATTAATCTGGGTCCTTGATGCCCTCCTGAACTACTGCAATATGTGTGTGTGTGTGCATGCGTGTGCATGTGTAGGATTAGCTAATAAGTTTGTTTGTATGTTTTCTGTAATTTGACATGGATTAAAATGAACAAATTTTTGGCCCACCCAGTATATATTGTGGGCTTCCTCAGTGGCTCAGCAGTAAAGAATCCACCTGCAATGCAGGAGATGCAGTTTTGATCCCTTGGTCAGCACGATCCCCTGAGTAGGTCATGGCAACCCATTCCAATATTCTTGCTTGGGAAATTCCATGGAGAGAGGAGCCTGCTATAGTCCATGAGGTCACAAAGAGTCAGACACAACTGAAGCGACTGAGCATAGCCCAGCATGTATATTGCAGTAGTTTAGGAGCATTTAGTGAGTTCTGATAAAGATCTAGTATTTTAGGAACCCTAGATTTCCAAAAATGAATCAAACACACTTCCTCAAGAAATATGCGGGTTAATTGGGAAGAAAACATTTTGCAGAGATTTACAACTATTATGACTAAAGAGGATTGAAAAATGCCAACTAACCTGGCTAAAGTAACAGTTAAGAGAGGGTATTCCAGACAAAGGTATCCATTTGTAAGGGACAGAGTGCTAACAGAAAACAGAATCAGAAATGTCGTGCTTTAGATGTATGACTAATAATTTAACTAGGAATTTGACTTCTTTTCCTTCAAATATTGGAACACATGTCTTGCGTTCTCTCCTATCACATCTACATAGCATTAACTGTGACAGATTATCATGGGTAATTGTTACAATTATTTTTAGACTATTTTTAAGCAATTCCAGTAAATGATGAGTAATATCATTTGAGGCACAATATTTCACTGATTGCAGTAAAGTGATAACACATTATATTCAAGGTAGGAACCAGATGTCTCTACCTGATGGTAGGTCATTTATTTGACAGAACAAATTGGTATCATATAACTTACTTTACTACTGTGGCTAATCTATGCATAATATAGTGTAATGGCCTCAGAATTCGGTACTCCAGCAGGAAGAAGGGAGATAATGATGGAAGTCTTACTTTGTCTGATTATTGTGAATATTATGCTTATCAAAATCAGTAATAACAATGATGATGATAATATATTGAATATTGTCTGTGATTCATCCTGGCTGATGTTTATCTCTTTCTGTTTGTCTTTAAAAGGACTTAACAATTTAAAATAATATTTTGTCTCCTTTTAATGTCCCTTAGTAACTGAAATTGCTTGAATTAGACAATGCTGATGAGCATCTAGATAGAATCTTCAGTTTGCTCTTAAGTGTTTAAGAGATTAAACTCTAACCCTTAAATTTCTTTTTAAATTGTCTAGGTACTGACTTTTAGAGGTATTCTGATGGGTTATGAGATTATAATTTTGAAGAAAAGGTTGCTGCTGCTGCTGCTGCTAAGTCACTTCAGTCGTGTCTGACTCTCTGTGACCCCCACAGACAGCAGCCCACCAGGCTCCCCCATCCCTGGGATTCTCCAGGCAAGAACACTTGAGTGGGGTGCCATTTCCCTTATGTGTCCCCAAAATAGCCATTTCTGACAGAAACCAGCATATCTGGCTTCTTCCATCAATATCTTCTGTTTCTGGACATTTTGGTGCTGAAAATAGTAAAGTTACTTAAAAGAGATTAAAATATTATGTAAATTGATACGTTTTTAGAAATAGTATATAAGCACTTATTAAGCATTTCTAGCATATAAAGTAGATCATTACAAAAAATAGATATATTTATTCATTTGTTAAATGTAATAATTCTCCTGGTAACTCATCAGTGATAATCTCACTGGCAGCATTTTCATTGTGCATGCTTCATAGAAAAATTTTTTTCAGTCTTCACACTAGATAAAACATAAATAAAATCTAAACCACAAGAATGAATGCATCCTAATCATTTATATCTGATAATATTCAAAATGTCTTTATTTTTTTGCTGTTCCCCAGTGAGTCCTTAAAACCATTATATTTTGACAGTGTCCTTAGTAACAATTCATTGACTATACTGTGGTAATTCTGAAAGAGCCAGGAGTGTAATATGCTTGTCGTTTCTTATTAACTGAGCATCTGATTATGGAGAAAACTGTTGGTCCACTTAGTTATAAAACCAATGCCCTGACACAGAGGGCAAACACAAAAATAATTCAGTTTCAAAAGAAACCCCCAAACCTTAAAAAGAGCAACCGATATTTAACTATTTTAATACGCCAAAACTCTGATTTTTAAAGACACCAAAACAGATTTGTTGTATCGTGTTCATCCAGGAAATAAAAAGTCTAACTGAATGAGCAACAATATTCCAATTTGTTAAAAAGTCTTTGACAGACTCAAAAACGAAACAGATTCTTAAATGTTAAGGAAAAACTGAGAGCAACAGTTTTGAAACCTCTGACACAATCACTAAGAAACAGATTCTGTTAGCTTCAAAGAAATTGGAAAGGATCTTTATTTTTCAAATATGCTGACAGTCAGAAAGTAATGGATTTTTTTAAAAGAAGAGGCTTCTTGCAAGCATTTACATTTTTACATGTAGATTTCTGGATTGGTTGTCTGGTAGAGCAGGGGATGGCAGTTCCACATTTTATTCAGCCTCTTTCCCTTTCCCGTGCACACCAAAAGTGTGCATTTCACATTATGATCCTTAAAGAGTAGAAATTTACTCCCTGAAAGGAAAGCAGAGAAGCTGACCTGTGGAGCTTGCTCTTCAACTTTCTCCTTACAAGGTTGGTCAGTTTGCAGCATGAGCAAAGATTCTGAGTAGCATCTCATGACTCCACAGCAAAACTGTAAATGGATGAATGTGTTTACTTTTGGTGTTTTCCTAGAGTGATATTTAAGATGTCTTTTCTTTTCCTCTTGGCTGAGGCCCTAGGAGATGTTGTACCTCCATACCTGTATCCCCAAAACTCACCAGTTCCCACTCCACCATCACAGCACTCACTCCACCTAGGGGATGTATTTACATATTCATTGCGAATTCTCAAGTTTTTTTTTTTTGAAAGAGAAAGTAAATACATGAAGATTTATCAAGTTTAGTTTTTTTCTACCATCCTTAGTATCATACCATAGAGGTGGATGCCAGCTTGAAAGACTGGTCATAGCTACAAGGTATCACTCTTACCTTTAATGGAAATATATATGTATATATTTTCTCTTGGTTGGAGAAGGAAATAGCAACCCACTCCAGTATTCTTGACTGGAGAATTCCACGGACAGAGGAGTCTGGCGGGCTGCAGTCCCTGGGTCACAGAGTCGAACCGACTGAGCAACTAACACTTCTCTTGCTTTCCTAAGGTCATGTTGTTTTTTTTCTTTCCTTTACCTTTCACTTGCATTCTCCTTAAGAGGAGGGCAGTGGGAAGAGATACACAGTCTTAGAGCTGTAGAATTGAGTGGCTCTTTCTGTTTTGTGCAAAGGAAAACCTTTTTATTTTATTTTGAAATTTTGTGAGAGAGAAAACCATTCATCAGAAACAGGAGAAAAGGACATTTTTTCTAGTTGTTAGAGGTGATTATTGGGTGTGAGTTAACCTTTACTAAATTAAAAGCAAGTAAAACAGAGGGTATCAAATTTCAAGTAGATCTCGTGTCATAAATTTAAAATATGAATGTTTGAAGAGATACAATCTGCAAGAATAGATTTCATCACTTAGTCAGTTGTGGATTATTGAATGCATACCTGATGCAGTTCTACTGTATCTTTTTAAACAAAAATTTTATTTGAGAATGAGGATAGGAAGAGGTATTGGTTCCTTATAGTCCTATGTTTCTACTTTTCTCTAATCTCTGATTTTCTATCTAAGAAAAATAGCTTCATCTTATTTGAGTCAGTTTCTGAACATGAAAACTAAGAATGTTAATTTTCCTGTGGTAGATTATTAAGTGTGAGTGTAAGATTATAGGTTTCTTAAAATGAATGCCACCCTACTGTTGTTGTTCAGTCACCCAGTCGTGTCAATTTCTTGTGAGCCTATGGACTGCAGCACACCAGGCCTCCCTGTCCCCTCACCATCTCCTGGAGTTTGCCCAGTTCATGTTCACTGCATCAGTGATATAATCCAGCCAGCTCATCCTCTGACGCCTTCTTCTCCTCCTGCCCTCAATCTTTCCCAACATCAGGGACTTTTCCAATGAGTTATCTGTTCGCATCAGATGACCAGAATACTGGAGCTTCAGCATCAGTCCTTCCAGTGAATATTCAGAGTTGTTCTCCCTTAAGATTGATAGGTTTGACTCTACTGTCCAAGGGACTTTCAGTTGTCTTCTCCAGCACCACAATTTGAAGGCATCAATTCTTTGGCACTTTATGGTCTAGGTCTCACAACCGTATGTGACCACCGGGAATACCATAGCCTGGACTATATGGACCTTTGTCAGTTTTTCAACACACTGTCTAGGTTTGTCATTGCTTCCATGCCAAGAAACAATTGTCTTCTAATTTCATGACTCCAGCCACCGTCCGCAATGATTTTGGAGACTAAGAAGAGGAAATCTGTCACTACTTCCACCTTTTCCCCTTCTATTTTCCATGCAGTAGGGGGCCAGATGCCATGGTCTTAGTTTTTTTTTTTTTTTTTAATATTCAGTCTTAAGCCGGCTTTTTCATTCTTCCCCTTCACTCTCATCAAGAGGCTCCTTTAACTATATAAAAGGCCACCCTATTACTCTCCTAGTAGTCAATATCACTTACAAATTAGATTCAAAGCTCAGACACTTGGGGTAAGTAAACTAGAAAATCACAGCCTCTGGCTCATTTTTTCTCTAATTCCCTCTCCTTACTGTTAAGCCTGTTAGTCTTCTATTTTTACTTCAGACGCATAAAACATTTAATTCCTAAAAGAAGACAGTTTTTCACACATATGAATAGAATACTACAGCCATCAATGAAAGAAAGAGAGTTTTATCCTGTAAAACTAATTCCTTTTTCTTAAAATGATATGTACTCTAGCACTTAAGATTGTGGATAAAAAGCCATGTAACTTGTAAGCACTAAATCTCATTTTTAATTACTCCTCCTGCTTCTGATTCTTTTCCCCGGATCATTGAAGATAAATTTTCGTTTCATTGGATAACAACAATCTGCCTCTTTTTATTTTCATTGCATGTAAATTAATCTTTCCCAGTCTTATTAATATGCTGTTTTTTAAAAAAGAAAGGAAATACATGAAGAATTATCAATCTGGGCTTTTTCCTACTATCCTTAGTATCATACTGCAGAGGCAGATGCCAGCCTCAAAGACTGATCATAATTGTAAGGTATCACCATTACTTTAGTGGAAATAGATATTTATCTTTTCTTGGTGTCCTAGGTCATGTTGTTTGTTTCTTTCATTTCCCTTTCACTTACATACCCCTTCAGAATTAAATAGAAGTGGAAGGCAATGGGAAAGGGATATCAGTTTTCAAGATAAAGTGAGTTGGCTTCCTATCATCTTCCAAAAGCCAATTTGATTTTTATAGTATTGTGATGAACAGTGAATTTCTATTTGAAATTTGAAAATTATTATGTACTGATGAAACTTCCACCCTTCCAAAATCCAATAACTGTTTATTGTTGAATACAGACATAAAATGCTCGACTTGATAGCAGAAAAATAGACTCACATAAATTACACAAGCAGTGGGGTCACAATTTTCTTCCTTTGGGAAACAATAAAATTCTTTTGGAATTTTATTCCCTTATTATCGTTAATATCCAAAAATACTGCAAAGTAAGGATATCTAGATTTAGTAAAAATTTCCACTAAGTAAGAAAATAATACTTTAAGAATTTCAGTTTTGTGTGTGTGTATGTGTGTGTGTGTGTGTGTTGTGTGTTTGTGTTTTAATTCTAAGTCAGATGGGAGTTGCGCTGAGGCAGTCTCTTGACTATGAGGAGTGCTTCTACTTCCTGACCTCCTCTTAGAAATTGTGTCATAACGTGGCCTCCATTCCTGGGAAGCATATTCCTTGAAAGAGCAAGAACCCATCATATAGCCTCTGATGATACATACCCATTCCCAAAGACTATGCACCAGATTCCTAAATAAGAAGCTTAAAGAATCATGAGAGTTCAGACTTATGTGAGTGTCAAGTACACATACACACATGCACATACACACACTCTCCAAGGGTTGTGTTCAGTACTGCAAAGATCTGTGAAAGTTCACTGCCTCTCTGCCAGAGTGAAATAACCCTATTAAAAGTTGAATTGCTAGGGTGGAGAAAAAAATTTGAGTTCTGTGTTATCGTAACAATTACCTGTTCTAGAGAGCTTTCTCAATCATATCAGATGCCTTTTTATATTAGTCGGAGAAGCCCAGCCTCCAAACTATAGTAGAAGTCTGTTCACTATTTCTCAGGTTCTGATGTGCCGATGAGGATTCTTAATAATATACTATGTAAATTACTGACAAGTATGTGAATTAAACTGGAGATTGTTAACATAGTTCCTCAGATATTTTCAGAATGAGAGTTTATATTATTAAAATATGTAGACACTTGTTAATAGCTAGATGTTATGCTTGTATAACACTTTTCTCTAAGGGACTTTGAAAATACTCTCACATTAATCCTCATAGGCTTTATTATGAAATCACTGCACCATTCAAAATTGGCAGCAATACAATACAGTTCCTTCTATCCATAATATCTTAATTGACTCCTTATTATCTGTAATCTCCTCTGAGATAACAGCCAGTCTTTCTACTTTCCATACTTGTTAACATGAGAAAGGTTTAATATTCATGTTCAGCATTTATTGCCACATGTGTTTCATAAATTTGGAAATTGTCCTCATTCCTTTCACTCATTAACTCAGAAATGTCATCTTTTTTAATAAGGTCTTTGTGTTATGTCATGTGTTATGACCCACATGATCAACAGTCTTCTGCCACTCGGTCGACATTTTTCGTAAGAGACATCATATTGCCAATACCTACTCAACCTTCCACCTCTTGCCTTCAGTGTTTCTTCTCTTCCTTAACTATTCTGATTTGCAGTTGGTTGTATGCACCCATGTCATAACACATTACACACTGAAAATGACCTCCCACTGATCTGATGCTGTTTAAACGTGGAATAATTCTTTAGTGTTACCTGACTGATTTGTAATACTTCCTGAATATATGGCGTTCTGGTGAGAGCTCATCTGGAGAAAAAACAATCTCATGCTAGAGTTGAAAACCACTGATTTAACCTTACTCACCATATCTCCCTTGAAAATATCGTGACTTCTTTTCCTTTATAACTTTTTATCTTTAAGCTATATCAATGTATTATATTAAGATATATCTATATCCAGATGCATATGTGCTGAATGTGGTCATTTTTCGGTAGTCAATTTACCCAAGGGCTCCTTTGAGATGAAGAATCAGAGTCAAGCTAAGGGATTTTGCAATGTGTTTCAATGGGCAATTTTATTTTATTTATTTATTTATTTTCCAATGGGCAATTTTAAACACGTAAAAGGCCATTATCAAATGATCTATGTAGGTAAACTATTTTGAGTTCCTTCCTTCAAAAACACCTCTTCCCCACTTTCTCGGCCTACTTGCAAACTATTTGGCATTCTTACCTAAGCTGCATGTGTGCTCCTGCTCAGTCGTGTCCTGTTCTCTGCCACCCCATGGACTATAACCCCCAGGCTCCTCTGTCCACGGGATTGTCTGGGTATCAACACTGGAGTGGGCTGCCATTTCCTCCTCCAGGCTTACCTAGGTATAATTTAAATATGACCACTTAACTTTTCATACATTAAACAAAATAAATGAGCATGCATTATTATTTCATTTACTTATTTAGTTCATTTCTCTGGATTATTTAAAAGTTTTGGTTTGCAACTTCGACATTTTCTTCCTTATCAGTACCTCTCTGTCACACACGTTTTCATTTGCTGGATTACTTGCAGTGTGCTGACGACTTTACAGTGTTCTCTTTTATTGGATTACATTTATTTTGAAGTGGCTTCCAAATTCTCCCATGTGGCCTCTAATTCTTGAGCACCAGTATTTGTTTTCTTTTCCAATGATTGAACATAAAACACAAATATGAACTTTTTCCAACCTTTGCCATCTCACTTCAGGTACTGCTTTTTTTCCTTAAGAGTGCTGTACCAGCATATAATCTAAAATATTGATAAAGGAAAAAAATCAAATTATCTGGAGACTCCCTTGTACCTATTGGATTTTTCAGTAAAACAGTGAAGAAGCAAACAGTCTGTTCCCTGATACCACATAGTCTTTTTCCAAATTTGGCATGCTGTATTTTTATTAAAGTAGTCACTTTAACTGACATTTCAGATACAAAAACATGTGTGTCTTGGGTATATAAGTGAGTATGTGTGTTATGTTCACTAGGAGATTTTGTTTATAGAAGTCCTCCATGAATTCTGAGATCCACAATTCTGAGATCCAGTGAGGTTCATTGTAGTCATGATGTAGCTTTGATTACAAAAATCTAATGTTCATGTCAAGATTAATCCTCCTCCTTAGACAACACCAGTGTCATAGTGTTAATAATGAGTAACTGCAAGCTATCATATTTTCAAAACTAAACACAATGTGTTATTTCATGATTCCAATAGACCAGCAGTCATAGAAGTCACTGGAGAAAAACAGTACAGTTTTTCTTTGAAGCTATTGAGATTATGATCCTGTCCTAACAATCTCAGGAATGTTGGTATTTGATGTCTTCCTCAAAGACCAGATTGTTGCACATGCCTTCAAATAACTGGCATTTTTTAAAATTAATTGGTTGTAAGTCATAGAGTAGTGATATTTGACTTGAAAAAATGTGAGGTTATCTGTTAAAAGGTATTTTTTGAAGGCAGTTTTCAAATTTTATCAGTAATCTTAGTTTATTATTTAATTGAAGTTGTGTGAAGAAAATGTATAACCACGGTACAGTTTTTAGCCTTATTGCAGTGGAATTTTAGGATGGACTTCAAGCATATGTGCCAAATATAATCTTTGTTTGTTTTTGTGTGTAGCTATGACCTAACCAGGCAGAACTTGCTATAGTGGACTTAGTTGAGTTATATAGAGTTACATATGAAATATTTATTATTTTTTGAGGAACATAGTATTTCATAGTTTGCTACTGTAAAAACTTTCATGGGAGAATAATTGTATTCGTGAGAGCCATGTATATAAAATCTCAACAAAATGGGGACAGAACTCTGACCTCACCTGATGAATAATGCCCTTTAGCCTGTTTTCAAATTAAGCTTAGAGATAAAAGTTTATTCAAACTAAGGTCTCCACAGATTAGAAAAAGTTAACTACTGGCCTAGAGTGATGTATGTGCTAAGTCACTTCAATAATGTCAAACTCTTTGGACCCCATGGAACATAGCCCTCCAGGCTCCTGTGTCAGTGGACTTCTCCAGGAAAGAATACTGGAGTTGGATTTCCACACCCTCCTCCAGGAGATCCTCCCAACCAAGGGACTGAACCTGCATCTCTTAGGTCTCCTGCGTTGGCAGGTGGGTTCTTTACCACTAGTGCCAGCTGGGAAGTCCCAGAGTGACAAAAGACAGCATATAAAGCTGAAAAAATAAATAGCACTGGTTTAGGAAGACAGTTACTAACAATGGTCCTAGGAAAATGAAATAACTCAAAATAATTCAGAGGAAATTCTATTACGTTAAGATGTATATTCATTTAATCTCACGTTTGATATTTAGAGAGATTTAGAATCTGTTGTAATTGCTTTGATGTAGTAGTCCATCTCTGTCATCCATCCTGTGAAAGTTTCCTTTCTCTGAATAAAAGCGTGACTAAAATGCCAATTATTTGAGACAATAATATAGACCAAATTCTACTATTTAGACAGAGATTTGTTCTCTCCTGCACTTCCCTCTGTTGGATTATATTTTTAAAAAAGTCCTGAAAGTGTTAGCCACTCAGTCATGTTTGACTCTTTGTGACCCCTTGAACTGTAGCCTGCCAGGCCCCTCTGTCTAAGGAATTCTTCAGACAAGAATATTGGAGTGGGTAGCCATTCCCTTCTGCAGCAATCTTTCTAACTCAGGGATTGAACCTGGGTCTCCTGCATTGCAGGCAGGTTCTTTACCTTCTGAGCCACCAGGGAAGCCCGCATAGATGGTGATTCTTCTTAAAGCACCTGCTTATACATAAGATAGCTATGCTTATCCTCTCCATCCTCTTCAGATATTTTTATCTGAAAGGGATGTTGGAATGTTCATTTCTCTATAACATAGAGGAACCCATTTAGTTTTAGATTAAATTAGTCATGTCACAACCTGGAGAAATGCATAATAGATAAGTACCACTGTTTACTTGAGTTAATAAGGCTCTAAAAACACTAAATACATTTTAATTGGAAACAATACAGGCAGACTTAACTGATCCTTGCATACTGTAGCTCTCGAATTGAATTTACTTATACTAGGCATCATTTTTGTCTTTTCAGAGGCAAATTTTCTTTTAAGATTTCAGTGCAACTGAATAATAGATAAGCCTGAATAACTGTAAAAATTAAATATAACACAGTAACTAAGTATTGTCTTCAATATTTAGTATCATAGAAGTAGAATAATAGATATTGTTTATGTGAAATGAACTGTGCCAGATATTGACTTGGGAAGTTGTTGAGTATTATTGCATTATTATTAGGGTTTATGATTCTATCAAGGTAGTGGGTGATATGCCCATTTTGTAGATAAGAAAATCAAGACTCAAAAGTTACACTGCTATTAAATGGCAGAGAAGGGATTCATTTCAAATCTTTCTGACTCCCTGAACTCTTTGCATTATAGCAGTTTATAAAACTCTGGGAGATAAGGCACTTTTACACACCTGGTGAATAACAGGGAAATGCAGCGTGTTTTCAAGTTGCTGCTAAGTCATTTCAGTTGTGTCCGACCCTGTGCGACCCCATAGACAGCAGCTCACCAGGCTCCCCCCGTCCCTGGGATTCTCCAGGCAAGAACACTCGAGTGGGTTGCCATTTCCTTCTCCAGTGCATGATAGTGAAAAGTGAAAGTGAAGTCTCTCTGTCGTGTCCAATTCTTTGTGACCCCATGGACTGCAGCCTACCAGGCTCCTCCATCCATGGGATTTTCCAGGCAAGAGTACTGGAGTGGGGTGCCATCGCCTTTTCCGATGTTATTAAGTTAGGTTGATGCAAAGTTTTAAATTAATATTAATACAATGTAGACAGTAAAGACATAAAAGAAAAGAAAAACAGAGAATCAGGGCAGGAGAAATTAGTAAAGAGATAACATAGAAGCAGATAACTACCTGAAAAATACTTGTATCATGTTCAACATTCATCACAGTAAAAGGGTATATTGCCTTTGATTGCTTGGTAAGCATAGCTCCACTGGAAAAAATGTGAATTCACTTCAAATTGAGTGTCTTAAAGAGAGATAGTCCTGTACTCCTACCTAATGCAATGAGATAGCTTGGTAGGAACTATAAACCTAATTGTTTAATGAGTTTTTATTTCATTTTCAACATTTTAATATTAGTCCTACATAAGGTAAACCATCACTAGTAAATTTGCTATTTAATTGTTCCCCTGTGCAATGAAATGTGCTATAATTAAAAATTTCTTGAGGAAACCCTTGATTAAAGTAATTCCGATTGCACACAAGTAGTTTTTATTTACTTGAAAGGCTCTTGGGCCATTTTACTTAGAAACCATCTTCTGAATGTATACTTCTAAGAGAAAATCAGTCTGGTGATTATCATGCACACACAAAAAAGCTAAATATTAAGTTAACATAACCTTTATTCTGTCCAGTGGTTCAGCCCTCAAAATATGAGTTCTTAACTGCTGCTGCTAAGTCAGTTCAGTCGTGTCCAACTCTGTGCGACCCCATAGATGGCAACCCATCAGACTCCCCCATCCCTGGGATTCTCTAGGCAAGAATTCTCTAGGGTTCTTAACTAGTGGCATGCTACTAAATGTTTCACAAGTGGTTTTCTGGTGAGGAAGGGTGCACTAACTTGTAGTGTTTGCCAATTTTTGTGGTAAATACATCCAATGTGGCTGATCCTTCATCACCAATGTGATATCACTATACTTGGAGTTGTGAAGACATACACAATAATATACCTTATGGAGTATTACTGCTATACAGATAACGTAATATAAATAACCTCAAGAGTATAGATGATTAAATGTTATAAAATAATTAGGAATTGAGTGTCCTGATATTTGTGTCCTTTGTTTTTCCTGTAGTTTATTAAATTCTAAATTTATGTAATTTAATTTTCAGTAACCTGTGCTTGGGCTTCTGTGATGACTTAGTGGTAAAGAATCTGCTTGCTAAGTATGAGACCTGAGTTCAATCCTTGGGTCAAGAAGATCCCCTGGAGCAGGAAATTGCAACCCACCCCAGTATTCTGGCCTGGAGAATCCCATGGACAAAGGAGCCTGGTGGGCTACAGTCCATGGAGTCACAAAGAGTTGGGCATGACTTATTGAATGGACAACAATAGCTGTGTTTAACTACTGTCTGTCTCTTGGTCATCCTGAAAATTTAGCCATCACTTCTGAGAGGCACTGTGACCTAGAATGAGGCAGTGTAAGCAGCCCCAGCTGGTATTAAGCAGTGGTGCCCCCTACTAATACTAAGCACATCTTTTTTCTCTATAACTGCATAGCAATGCAAAGCATCAAGGATTTGAAAATGAGGAGTAGAAAATGAAGACAGTGCTGTTTGAAAATGGGCCAAAGTTAATCAGTCAGGGTGAATTTCAAGGCTGAAGTTGTTATCAGCTATGTTCTTCTTCGTGGGTATTTAAATGTTGGGGAAAGATGACTGTATATTACATTTTTGGATTCTCTGTGCTCATATTAACCTCGATAATCTAGTCATGGAATCTTGGGGACAGCAAATGGCTAAACTACTCTGATAAAAATGCTTTCTTCTCAAAAAACAAACAACTTTCCCCATGCTGAAAATGGGCTTTACTGCAAACTTTCATCTCTAATGAAGCAGAGGTTGAAACTTCATCTGAGACAGCTTGTATACCAGGCAGGTTAATGATCCTCAAGAATTTGTACTGGACCTAGCTAGGAGAGTACTTGCCTGGAGAATCCCATGGAAGAGGAGTTTCTCAGGCTACAGTTTGTGGGGTCGCAAAGAGTCGGACACAACTGAGTGACTAACACTAACTCACACTAGCTAGGCAATCTGTGAAAGTGGTTTGGACCTATAAGGGACCAGCACATTTAAGAAAAGGTGGAATGTGGATGAAAATAAAAAATTGCAGGAGGAACTTAAGGAGGTATTTCAAGGGAGAAGAACAGAGATCATTTGTTTAAGATGTGATGCTTTGTTCTGACTTTTAAATAAATCCCTTCCCAACCTCTTGTATGGAGAAGGAAATGGCAACCCACTCCGGTATTCTTGCCTGGAGAATTCCATGGACAGAGGAACCTGGCAGGCTGCAGTCAATGGGGTCGCAGAGTTGAACATGACAGAGCGATGTACACTCACTTCACTAACCTCTCCTAAGGTGTAAACTGATTTGCATCTCTTGTAGAGTGAGATTTGCTGAATACCATCCACAGTATCTCTCTCTCTCTCTGATTACTTCCTAAGACCATACCATGACACTCATTTATAACGTGACTAGCCAAGGCTGGTATATATTGCCTCTGGCACTGAAATAGGGGATAGTTTGCATTCACTAATTCTGGTTAATGAAAATTATCATTTTGGTAATATTAGAAAAAACTCAGAATTAAAAATTGATTGGTATATTCACGCCCCTGGTTGGCAGAGAAGTTAACCTCTTTGGACTATTTGGGTTTTAAACCCAAGCTAAAGAAGAAAGCCAACATGTATTTAAGTTTGGGTTTTGAAATTGGAAGATTGCTTTTACTATTTAAGTGCTTAACTTCTCTGCTATAAAAGAGGAGTATATGGGATGACAGCAAATCCTCTAAGATCGTTTTTATGGCCATCAGAAGGCAAAGTCATTGCCCTGCTATACACTAAACTTTTCTTGCTATCCAAATGAATGCACTTTCCTGTTTTCTGTCTCAGTTTCCTTGACCTGGTTGGTTTCTTCTATTAAAACTAGTTTATAATGTGGACAGTAATGTCAGAGAACAATAGCTAAACTGTTTTTGTTCCACTATGTTAGATTATCAATCTCAACTGATTAGAAAAAGAAAAGGCTAAGATTCAGTGAGCTGAATGATTCTTGTTTTAGCATGGGACATCTGTTTTATTGTTCTGTTCTGCTTTATCTTCCCTGACTGGATGAGTGACAATAAATCATTATTAAGGTTTGAGTAAATCCATCTATTTTTATTTCCTATCTAATTACCCTTTCTCCTGAATTTTAGTGATGTCCCTTTCTTTCTGCTCTGTGAGCCAGGTCCTGGTACAATCCTCCCCAAATGACCTCATTTAGCCTCTCTTATACATCGCTTAAGTATCCACTCTGATGTCATTTTACTTGCCCTAATACATGTGAAATAGCCACTCCCACCAGGCACTTCGCTTCTATTTTCTTGCTAAAATAATATGTCCACATTGAAAATCTTCCAGTCCCCCTGCACCACTCAGCTCCAGTTTTATCATAGAAGCATTCCCAATAATTCCTTCATTTCCTTCGGACCATCCATAACAACGCATCTTCTTAGTATACACTGTGTCACTAGAATATATTCATGTAGCCTTCTGTTGTATCTTATCTTGTATACTACTCATTTTCTAATTGGAGATTTTCTTTCTTAAGTAACATACTAGCTATTCTGAAGGTATGGTCCAAGAAAATTTTTATATTGATTTTACTAATTAGTTTTGAGGTACCTGGCTAATGCCTAAAAAAAAATTACTTGTTACCCAGAAACTACTCTGATTGAATTAGAGAAATATTATGTCTAAATAAATTTAGACATGTAGGAAAGTCCTTTTCTACTAGAGCATTAGGCCATTTCCTAAGGTGACCTCATGTCTCCTCTTAGAAATGACTTCATTGTGTCTCCCATCGTGAATTCTGACATACTTACTCGGTAGCTTACTTGAAACCTTGAGTTGCTTTCAGGAGAGCTAAATTAGGTCATGATAAGGATGACTTCAGATTATAAATGAGCAAAAAGAAAATCAAAGTGTAAAAATACTTGTAAAAAGTAAGCTGTTGAAATGGTATATTTTAAGAGGTTGTTTGAATGAATAAGAATCATTTCAGACAAAATTAACAGAAAGCTACCAGGAGAAGACTAGAATAATATTCAGAAATGGACTCTGTATTTAACCATTAAGATGACTTTGATTGAATCAACTAATATCTCTATCATCATTAACTTTATATCAAAAATGAGGAAATTTTAATTGATGAATCCAAAGACTATTTTCAGCTCTAATACAATGTAATTTAGAAGTTAGAAGTTTTTATAAATGAGGAATTATTGCATTGGAGGTCTAAAGATTTTAAATTAATTCTTTCAATATCTGCATTTATCTGAATTAGAAATTGTATGCTTTATTTTAATATTGAGTGATAAATGTACATTAAAAAAACTAGACATTCTGATTTACTTCATAGAGGACTGTGGATGTCTACAAACTAAAATAATCTCTCTCTCAATAAATAAAAACACCATCACTTTTTCGGGCCCTGCTATAGAGAGTTCTGGGTCATCATTTCTGTATTACACATTCTCCTATCCACAGTACTTAAAGTTTTAATTGTGTTCTTCAGCACTTCCTATTTCAATATCATCTTTCTTCTGAGCCTGTACTTTGATCCATGTCCTTGAGAAGAGGAATGAAAAATAATCAATACTTTCATTTTTGAGTAAGCCAATTTCAGTGCAAGATACCATATAAGAAAGTTTTTCTGAAGCTGAAATGTGTTGATTAACAAATTATTTATTATTTGTGTTTATCCTGAATGAACCATCAGGAAATGATGGTTCTCTGTGGTTTTATTTAAATACTGTGATATTGACCACTGCAAACTAAAGCAGGTTTATTAGCACATTTTAAAACTTAGCTTCAAGGTCTACAATTTTTAAATTTATTTTAATTGGAGGCTAATTACTTTACAATATTATCATGGTTTTTGCCATACATTGACATGAATCAGCCATGAGTATACATGTGTTCCCTATCCTGAACACCTCTCCCACCTCCCTCCTCATCCCATCCCTCAGGGTCATCCCAGTGCACCAGCCCTGAGCACCCTGTCTCATGCATCGAACCTGGACTGGCGATCTGTTTCACATATGATAATATACATGTTTCAGTGCTATTCTCTCAAATCATCCCATCCTCACCTTCTCCCCAGTGTCCAAAAGACTGTTCTTTACATCTGTGTCTCTTTTGCTGTCTCGCATATAGGGTCATCATTACCATCTTTCTAAATGCCATATTTATGTGTTAGCATACTATATTGGTGTTTTTCTTTCTAACTTACTTCACTATGTATAATAGGCTCCAGTTTCATCCACCTCATTAAAACTGATTCAAATGCATTCTTTTTAATGGCTGAGTAATATTGCATTGTGTACATGTACCACAGCTTTCATATCCATTCATCTGCCAATGGACATCTAGGTTGCTTCAAGGTCTGCAATTCATAATTTACTGCTTCACTCTGATTACAAAAACAATTAATGTCTCTTTATTAAGGTTGCAAATTACAGAAAGAACAAAGTAAAATCATATATGACCCACCACACATAAATTACCATGGATCACATTTTGCTGAATATTCATTCAGTATTTTATAATACCTGTGTCTTTTGGGAAAAAAAAAAAAATGTCACTTTATCAACCCATACCTGTTTTTACAAACTCTGAAATACAGATTGACTAAACTGTGACCATGTTATGTTAGACCTAATAATTTATTATAAATATTTCCCAATTTTTATAGCCCTTCTCTCTTTTTCTCAGAACAACTAGTATGTGTATGTGCTAAGTAGCTCAGTTATGTCCAACTCTTTATGACTCATTTAGAGGATTATCTGTCCATGGGATTTTCCTAGCAACAATACTAGAGTGTGTTGTCATTTCTTCTTCCAGGGTATCTTCCTGACCCAGGAACTGAGCCCATGTATCCTGCATCTCCTGCATTGCAAGTAGATCCTCTACTGCTGAAACACTTACAGTGTTCTTACAGTGGGCAGAAAGTAGATAAAGCAACAGCAGACTTTCAGTTCAGTTCAGTTCAGTCTCTCAGTCGTGTCTGACTCTTTGCGACCCCATGAATCGCAGCACGCCAGGCCTCCCTGTCCATCACCATCTCCCGGAGTTGTCAGTGACTCTGTCCAGCCATCTCATCCCTCTGTCGTCCCCTTCTCCTCTGCCCTTAATCCCTCCCAGCATCGGAGTCTTTTCCAGTGAGTCAACTCTTCTCATGAGGTGCCCAAAGTGCTGGAGTTTCAGCTTTAGCATCATTCCTTCCAAAGAAATCCCAGGGCTGATCTTCAGAATGGACTGGTTGGATCTCCTTGCATTCCAAGGGACTCTCAAGAGTCTTCTGCAACACCACAGTTCAAAAGCATCCATTCTTCGGTGCTCGGCTTTCTTCACAGTCCAACTCTCACATCCATACATGACCACTGGAAAAACCATAGCCTTGACTAGATGGACCTTTGTTGGCAAAGTAATGTCTCTGCTTTTGAATATGCTATCTAAGCTGGTCATAACTTTCCTTGCAAGGAGCAAGCGTCTTTTAATTTCATGGCTTCAGTCACCATCTGCAGTGATTTTAGAGCCCCCTCAAAATAGTTTGACACTGTTTCCACTGTTTCCCCATCTATTTCCCATGAACTGATGGGACCAGATGCCATGATCTTCGTTTTCTGAATGTTGAGCTTTAAGCCAACGTTTTCACTCTCCTCTTTCACCTTCATCAAGAGGATCTTTAGTTCCTCTTCACTTTCTGCCATAAGTGTGGTGTCATCTGCATATCTGAGGTGATTGATATTTCTCCCGGCAATCTTGATTCCAGCTTGTGTTTCTTCCAGCCCAGTGTTTCTCATGATGTACTCTGCATATAAGTTAAATAAGCAGGGTGACAATATACAGCCTTGACGCACTCCTTTCCAAATTTGGAACCAGTCTGTTGTTCCATGTCCAGTTCTAGCTGTTGCTTCCTGACCTGCATATAGGTTTCTCAAGAGGCAGGTCAGGTGGTCTGGTATTCCCATCTCTTTCAGAATTTTCCACAGTGTACTGTGATACACACAGTCAAAGGCTTTGGCATAGTCAATAAAGCAGAAATAGATGTTTTTCTGAAACTCTCTTACTTTTTCAATGATCCAGTGGATGTTGCTAATTTGATCTCTGGTTCCTCTGCCTTTTCTAAAACCAGCTTGAACATTTGGAAGTTCACGGTTCACATATTGCCGAAGCCTGGCTTGGAGAATTTTGGGCATTACTTTACTAACATGTAAGATGAGTGCAATTGTGCAGTAGTTTAGGCATTGTTTGGCATTACCTTTCTTTGGGATTGGAATGAAAACTGACCTTTTCCAGTGCTGTGGCCACTGCTGAGTTTTCCAAATTTGCTGGCATACTGAGTGCAGCACTTTCACAGCATCATCTTTCAGGATTTGAAACAGCTCAACTGGAATTCCATCACCTCCACTAGCTTTGTTCATAGTGATGCTTCCTAAGGCCCACTTGACTTCAGATTCCAGTATATCTGGCTCTAGGTGAGTGATCACACCATGATGATTATCTGGGTCATGAATCTCATGAATCTCCTTTTTGTACAGTTCTGTGTATTCTTGCCACCTCTTCTTAATATCTTCTGCTTCTGTTAGATCCAGACCATTTCTGTCTTTTATCGAGCCCATCTTTGCACAAAATGTTCCCTTGGTGTCTCTGATTTTCTTTGAGAGGTATCTAGTCTTTCCCATTCTTTTGTTTTCCTCTGTTTCTTTGCATTGATCACTGAGGAAGGCTTTCTTATCTCTCCTTGCTATTCTTTGAAACTCTGCATTCAGATGCTTATATCTTTCCTTTTCTCCTTTGCTTTTCACTTCTCTTCTCCTCACAGCTATTTTGCTTTTTTTGCATTTCTTTTCCATGGGGATGGTCTTGATCCCTGTCTCCTATACAGTGTCACACACCTCTGTCCATAGTTCATCAGGCACTCTATCAGATCTGGTCCTTTAAATCTATTTCTCACTTCCACTGTATAATCATAAGTGATTTGATTTAGGTCATACCTGAATGATCTAGTGGTTTTCCCTACTTTCTTCAATTTCAGTGTGAATTTTGCAATGAGGAGTTTATGATCTGAGTCACAGTCAGCTCCCAGTCTTGTTTTTGCTGACTGTATAGAGCTTCTCCATCTTTATGTTTTTGAAAATGAATAACAGATTTCCACTGTGGTGTATAATATATGAATGTATTACCATTCTTGGTTTTCCATTGCTTAGACTAATACCTGTTATCTATTTGGCATCATGTATATATTTATTCTATGAATGGATACATATTGAATTGAAACAATGGAAAGTCTGGCTATTCCACTGAAGCTTCATGGAATCCTGACTTTGGGACTGAACTCTACGATTTAAAGCATCACTTAGCATGGTCAAAAATACAGTTTTCTGGCTTTATCTTTCTAAAAAAATCATGAGGATAAGTTCATTTCAGTCAGTCCCTTTAAGAAGAAAATTAGTCTTGAAAAAAAGGAGAATAAAAACAATTTTCAGTAACAGAAGCAAATGTTAAATGCTAAAGAGTTAAGATTTCCAGAACTTTCTTTGCCTCTTGTGTTTTTTTGTTTGTTTTTAAGCACATTTTTCCCAAATACACAAAAGCAAATAAATAAATAAGGACTCCTTTTAAAATAAAAATAAATCACACTCTTGAGTAGAATGTATGTTATTTAAAGGTGTATAGGCTTAAAGCTATTTGCAAACTCCTGTTACATTTTTAGTTCACCTATAATTATTAAATCTAAATGTATATTAATTCCAAGCAAAATTACAAAACGAAGATCTTTTCAATCAGCAACACTAATGGGGTGACTTTTTTTTCCCTAAACTAAACCACTTTCATAACATGAAGAACATCGACGCATGGCTGACCAACAAGCCATCGCTTTTGGCTCGGGGGTTGGGGGAGTAGGGAGTGGGGTGGGAACAGAGGCAGAAGTCTGCCCCTTCTGTATTTTCACTTTAATTATTTATTGAAATAGACATAAATAAGTTGCACAACTCATAAGTGTCGAGTTTTCTGAATTATTACAAAATGAACACACCCACACAATAGTCCAGATCAAGAAGTAGAACATTACCATCAACTCAGATACCTCCCTTGTCCCTCATCCGTCTTTTTTTTTTTTTCTTTTTTTAGCCACTTTATTTATTTGTTTTTTAGTTGAAGGATAATTGATTTTCAGAATTTTTTGGTTTTCTGTCATACATCAACAAGAGTCATCTGTAGGCACACCCCTGCCCCCTCCCTCTCATTCCGTCTTTAGTTCCACCTTCCTCCTAAAGACTACCCAGCACCAGTCTGTGTGTGAAATGTTTCCACTACTGCACTTTCCAAACCAATTTCTACTTTCTTCTCTTCCTGAATTATGATGAAACTTTTGTTTTTACAACACTGATATAATTTGCCTTTTTATTTTGATGCAGATTTATTGTTTATTTAAGTCCACGTTGTTCCCACTAATAATGGTAGCTAGCATTTATCTTATGCTTACTGCATACTGGATACTGTTCTAAGTGCTTCACATAGAATTAACTCATTTAATCTTCAAATAAGACTACAAAGCAGTTATTATTATTCTTATTTTACAGACAAGAAAACTGAGGCACAGAGAGTGTAAATAACCTACCCAGTATCATATAGCATGTAAATTGGGGTTCCAGGATTCAAACCCAAATGACTTGGCTCCAAGTGTCTATGCCTTTAATTATTATCTACCCTGCTATGCCATCTTATAATTTTAAAATTATAATATTCTCAAAAGTACTGTGTGGCACCAACTTCATGTAAAACTCAAACTGTTTATAGCACAGACACCCTCTGGTAGTACCAATTATAAAATAGTAATTCACATGATCAAATAGATAGCTATTTTAATTGTTTATATTATCACTGAAATTCAAAGTCAGTTTTAGAATTTCTCACACAGAAAATTTGAAGCTCTCTCTCCCTTATATATAAACAAATATATGTGTGACCCCTGTCTGAGAGTAACTGAGTTTAAGTAATGAGAAATCAATTCTTATAAAGCCAGTTGACCAGAGCATAATCACACAAAATGATCATCTATACTTTGCTCATTACAGAATGATTCACCAACTATCAGTAAAAGAATGAGAAACTAAAGACAGATGCTGACTGTTATTTTTCAATATTATTTTTAATTATTAAGTTATATTAGACATCTTGTACCTACTAGACACAAAAATGAATTTCAAGTATTATTGGATATTCTTTTGTCAAACATGATCTATACTTTACAAAGATTGCTGCCATAATATATTACAAGTGATCGAAGTTTCACATGAGTGACTTAGAAAATCACTTATAGAGAAATAACGAAAGTAGATCCTAATAGGGTATATTGAGAAGCACAATCTGCTCTTCTTTTTAATGAAAATTACTAACTTATCCAGTGTCTGCCTCTGTCCATATTGGTATCTGCAGATGGGCACTCACAGCTCCATCTCCCTGAATAATTTGAGTTCGATCCTTTAGCCAAAAATGGTGATTATCAGGCATGCCTTTAGAGGTGAGATGATGGATGTTTGGGTAGTGCCCTAGCTGATGTGACCATGCTAGGCATCCCATAATTTAGCACTCAAACTTCCTCTTTGTTTTTACCTTTATATTGGTTTAAAGTATGTTTTTGTTTGTTTTTGTTTTTTTCCCCTGCCTTTGGTAAAGTTATTCCTAGAGTTTGTTAATTTTAAATACATGAAGATTTCATAGTTTACTCAAAAAACACTATGTTTAAAAATTAAATAAAAAAAATTCAATGTCCAGTGAGTTCTTTCATAGAAAAAAACAAACAAACTTAAAGAACCATTGAAGTTATACAAATTTTTATAAACCTGAACCTCTTTGTATAGTACTTATCAGTCAGTACATTCTAATCGATTTAGCAGTTATTTACAGCTGTCTGTTCTCTTCTTGAAACACTACCTTCTCTAACCTTGACTTGGCCAATAAAACTCTCATGACCTTCCCTCTCTCAGCTTTGCAGCCCCAAGGTTGGCCACTCCTTGTGCTCCTGATTATCAGCCATATTCTTCAAGTTTACCTCATTGTGTGAGCCCCCTTGCTTAGGATTTTTACTTGAATCTTCAAAGATTTTATGTTTAGTATAGTCTTGACTTCTCTTTCTTTCATCTCTGAATCATTTTTTAAATGGATATTGTACTTTATTTTCAGAAACTAAAACTATTCAGAAATGAATAATAGAGTAAAAATTTCCTGTAATCCTATACCACAGAGATAACATGTAAAATTTTTCAGATGTTTTACTGTCTTTAAATTTTGTAGAAATTGTTTTTAAAGATTATGCATAAGAAATTTTATAAACACAAAAGAATATATGTGATATGTCAGCATGATAGTCATTAGTTATGATTCACTAGCAACCTAGGGAGCATAGCATTACCAACCCAAAGTTCCATAGGCTTTCTACTAATTGCATCTTCCATCTCCACTTCTTCAGAGTGTTGTCGCTTTCATTTTTACAGAAACTTTAAGTAGCAACTAGTGTAATAGTCGTTTTAAAGTGAGTACATTAAGGCTTAGAATATTTAAAATCTAAGAGTCACATGGCCAGTGAAAAATAGTGTTAGTTACTCAGTCATGTCCAACTCTGAGATCTCAAGGACTGTAGCCCACCAGGTACCTCTGTCCATGGAATTCTCCAGGCAAGAATACTGGAGTGAGTGGCCATTTCCTTTTCCAGGGGATATTCCCAAGCCAGGGACCAAACCTGGGTCTTCAGCATTGCAGGCAGATTCTTTACCGCCTGAGCCACCAGGGAAGCCTCACATGGCTAGTAAGTTAACCAAACTTAGGACTTGAATTCCAGAGCTCAGGCTCTTACCCACTATTCCACACTATTTCCCCTAGTCTCCCATACCCAATTTGAGATCTGTTAAAGTTGTCATGGCCTCTAGAACTTCGCTTTTATGGAAGAAGCATGATAATAATTGCATAATTATTTGTAGCCTATTTACATATCTCCCACTATCTTGTCAACTTCATGAAGGCAGAACACATATGTATCTTATACAGTACTCTAATTACTCTGCTACTGAAGCTCAGTATAGGCATATCTCATTTTATTGTGCTCTGCTTTCTTCACTTTCAGTTCAGTTCAGTTCAGCCTCTCAGTCGTGTCCGACTCTTTGCTACCCCATGAATCGCAGCACACCAGGCCTCCCTGTCCATCACCATCTCCCAGAGTTCACTCAGACTCACGTCCATCGAGTCTGTGATGCCATCCAGCCATCTCATCCTCTGTCGTCCCCTTCTCCTCCTGCCTCCAATCCCTCCCAGAATCAGAGTACTCTCCAATGAGTCAACTCTTCTCATGAGGTGGCCAAAGTACTGGAATTTCAGCTTTAGCATCATTCCTTCCAAAGAAATCCCAGGGCTGATCTCCTTCAGAATGTACTGGTTGGATCTCCTTGCAAGGGAGAGTCTCCCAAGGGACTCTCAAGAGTCTTCTCCAACACCACAGCTCAAAAGCATAAATTCTTTGGACCACAGGAAAAACCGTAGCCTTGACTAGACTGACCTTTGTTGGCAAAGTAATGTCTCTCCTTTTGAATATGCTATCTAGGTTGGTCATAACTTTTCTTCCAAGGAGTAAGCGTCTTTTAATTTCATGGCTGCAGTCACCATCTGCAGTGATCTTGGAGCCCCCAAAACAAAGTCTGACACTGTTTCCACTGTTTCCCCATCTATTTCCCATGAAATGATGGGACCAGATGCCATGATCTTCATTTTCTGAATGTTGAGCTTTAGGCCAACTTTTTCACTCTCCACTTTCCCTTCATCAAGAGGCTTTTTAGCCCCTCTTCACTTTCTGCCATAAGGGTGGTGTCATCTGCATATCTGAGGTTCTTAATATTTCTCCCAGAAATCTTGATTCCAGCTTGTGTTTCTTCCAGTCCAGCGTTTCTCAAGATGTAGTCTGCATAGAAGTTAAATAAGCAGGGTGACAGTATACAGCCTTGACATATTCCTTTTCCTATTTGGAGCCAGTCTGTTGTTCCATGTCCAGTTCTGTCTGTTGTTCCATGTCCAGTTTTAACTGTTGCTTCTTGACCTGCATACAGATTTCTCAAGAGGCAGGTCAGGTGGTCTGATATTCCCATCTCTTTCAGAATTTTCCACAGTTTATTGTGATCCACACAATCAAAGGCTTTGGCATAGTCAATAAAGAAGAAATAGATGTTTTTCTGGAACTTTCTTACTTTTTCCATGATCCAGTGGATGTTGCTAATTTGATCTCTGGTTCCTCTGCCTTTTCTAAAACCAGCTTGAACATCAGGGAGTTCACGGTTCACGTATTGCTGAAGCCTGGCTTGGAGAATTTTGAGCATTACTTTACTAGCATGTGAGATGAGTGCAATTGTGCAGTAGTTTGAGCATTCTTTGGTATTGCTTTTCTTTGGGATTGGAATGAACACTGACCTTTTCCAGTCCTGTGGCCACTGCTGAGTTTTCCAAATTTGCTGGCATATTGAGTGCAGCACTTTCACAGCATCATCTTTCAGGATTTGAAACAGCTCAACTGGAATTCCATCACCTCCACTAGCTTTGTTTGTAGTGATGCTTTCTAAGGCCCACTTGACTTCACATTCCAAGATGTCTGGCTCTAGATTAGTGATCACATCATCATGATTATCTGGGTCATGAAGAGCTTTCTTTTGCAGTTCTTCCGTGTATTCTTGCCACCTCTTTTTAATATCTTCTGCTTCTGTTAGGTCCGTACCATTTCTGTTTTTACAAATTGAAAGTTTCTTGCAACCATATGTAGCTATAGGCACTATTTTTTTTTTTCCAACAGCATTTGCTCACCTCATGTCTCCATGTACCCTTTTGGTAATTCTACCAATATTTTAAACTTTTTCATTATTATTACATTTGTTATTGTGATCCATGATCAGTCAACTTTGATGTCAGACTTGTAATTGTTTTGGGGTGCCGTGAACCTTGCTTGCCTATATAAGTTAGAAAACTTAATAGATATTGTGTGTGTCTGACTGCTTCACCAACTACATTCCTCATCGCTCTCCCTCTCTTTGGGACTCCTTATTTCCTGTGACATGATAGTATCGAGATTAGGCCAGTTAGTAACCCTATGATGGCCCCTAAGTGTTCATGGAAAGGAAAATTCACACATCTATCAGTTTCAATCGAAATAAATTTATAAAATTTAGTTTAATAAAAGGAAACAACTTGGATTAAAATGATCAAACAGTGAGGAAGGCATGTTGAAAGCTGAGATAGCCTAAAAGCTAGGCCTTATGCACCAAATGGTTAGACAAGTTGTATTTCCAAAGGAAAAGTTATTGAAGGAAGCTAAAAGTGCTACTTCAGTGAACACACAAATGATAAGAAAGCAAAAGAGCCTTATTGCTGATATGGAGAGAGTTTTAGTAGTCTGGATAGAAGATTAAACCAGCCACAACATTCTCTCAGCCAAAGCCTTATCCAGAGCAAGGCTAGGTCTCTTCACCTCTGTGAAGCCTGAAAGAGATGAGGATGCCACAAAAGTAAAGTTTGAAGCCAGCAATGGTTGGTTCACGAGGTTGAAGGGAAAAAGCCACCTCAAAACATAAAAGCACAAAGTGAAACAGCAAGTGCCGATATAGAAGCTATGGCAAATTATTCAGATCTAGATTAAAAAAAAAAAAAAAGAATGAAGGTGAATCTACTGAACAACAGACTTTCAAGGTAGATGAAACGGAATTCTATTGAAAGAAAATGCCATCTAGGACTTTTACAGATAGAGAGGAGAGGTCAGTGTCTGGCTTCAAGGGTTCAAAACACAGACTGACTCTGTTATTAAGGACTAACGCAGTTGATAACTTGAAATTGAAGCCAGTGCTCATTTACCACTCTGAAAATTCCAGGGCCCTTTAGAATTATGCCAAAACTATTCTGCCTGTGACCTATGAATGGAACAACAAAGCCTGAATGACAACACATCTTTTTATAACATGGTTTACTGGTTATGTGAAGCCTACAGTTGACACCTGCTGCTCCAAATAAAAGGGTCTTTCAAAATCTTCCAGTTCATTGCGAACGCACCTGGTCACCCAACACCACTGATGGAGCTGTTTAAGATTCAGTTTGTTTTTATGCAAGCTAACACAACATCCATTTGCAGCCCGTGGATCAAGCGGTAGTTTTGACTTGCAAGTCTCATTATTTAGGAAATATATTTCATAAGACTCTAGCTACCATAGATGGTGATTCCTCTGATGGGTCTCAGCAAAGTAAATTGAAAACCTTCTGGAAAGGGTTTATCTTTCTCAATGCCATTAAGAAAATTGTTGGGAAGAAATTGATTCCAACTGTTATGGATGACTTGGAGGAGTTCAAGACTTCAGTGGAAGAAGTAAGTACAGATATGGTGGAAATAACAAGAAAACCAGAAGAATAAGTGAAGATGTGATTGAATTGTTGCAGTCTCATGATAAAACTTTAATGGTTGGGGAATTGTTTCTTATGGATGAGTAGAGAAAGTAGCTTCTTAAAATGAATACTGTGGGTGATGATGCTATGAAAATTGTCAAAATGACAACAAAAGATTTAGAATATTACATAAACTTAGTTGATAAAGCAGCAGCAGGTTTTGAGAGGACTGACTGCAATTTTGAAAGTTCCACTGTGGGTAAATTTCTATCAAACAGTAATCCATGGTACAGAGAAATCCTTTGTGAAAGGATCTTCATAAAATGAATAAAATAGGCCACTTCCTTGTCTTATTTTGAGAAATTGCTACAGTCACGTTAGCCTTCAGCAATCATCACCTCAGTCAGTCAAGAGCCATTAATGTGGAGGCAAGACCCTCTCCCAGCAAAAAAGATTGTAACTCAGTGAAGGCTCAGATGATGGGTAGCACATTTTAGCAATACATTTTTTTGGTTTGTTTTGTTCTTTTTTTTAAATTGACAGGTGGGCATGACAGCCCACTCCAGTATTCTGGACTAGAGAATCCCATGGACAGAGGAGCCTGGTGAGTAGGGTTGCAAAGCATCGGACCTAACTGAAGCGACTTAACATGCATGCATACATTTTTTGGACATAATGCTGTTGGACACTTAATAAGCTACAGTAGAGTGTAAACATAACATATGCACTGGACACTAAGAAAATTGTGTGACTCACTTTACTGTGACATCCACTATATTGTGGTGGTCTGGAACCAATCCTCAGTACCTCCCTATCTACTAGATAGATGGGTGGATGGGCTGGAGGCTGAATATTTATTTATGTTTACCAGTTTCATAGACATCCAGCTGATGCCATGGAAAAAATAGAAAAGGCTTTTTCTTCTATGTGGTGTGTGTAGACCCTGTATAAATCTAACTCCTTATATTCCTTCCCACGTCCTACTGATTCTGCCAATGAAAAACCTGTACAGCAACTGTCTTTTGCTTCTGTATCATCACATTTCTTTGACTGTAGGTTGCTTTTTTAATCATGTCCTCTCTGCCTTATCTGCTTCCTCAAGACTGCCAGACTGGTTTTACTTGAATGAAATATTACTAAATGGAGGTGACCATGTGATCACCACCCTGCCTTCCCCCTCTTCTCTGGGAATAATTTTGGTAAAGTTGTAGGAAAAAAATGCTTCTTTTTCAGTTTTGACCCTTAAAAGTGAATCAGCACAAAATACTGAGACTGTAACATTGAATACCAAAAAGCCTTAAAGTTGCATAATGTCAGTTATCCACATATGGGTATTATTTATCTAGAAAGATACCATATTCTTTATGATTTTCTTTCTGCAGTAAGTTTAAATATGGTATAGTATCTCCTTCTGTATAGAAAATTTTAATTTCCAGTGTTCTGAAATTGTGTAAATTCCAAAGATACCACATATTTTAAATGTTATCAAAAAGTTTTTAAAATGAGTTTTCCAAAGAAAATTAAATGAAATTCAGAAAGGTGTTTGAGAAGGTCATTAAAATTGAGAAATATGAGATGCAGACATAAATAAGACACAATACATTAATTAACACAAAGCTGAACCCTGCCTTGGTTTTCACCCTGAAAGAAAGACAATTAAAAACAACACTGTGAGGTATTTTTCATCTGACTCCTGGGTTAGTGAATGGATGAGGAATGAAGATAATGACATAAAAGAAAAGTTGAATGTGAGACTTCTAACATAATAGCAAGAAAATGCATAGTTTGATGCTGTTGTTCTGTATTTAACACTCTAAATTGCTCCTGCATTTTAAACAACTGCTCAGAGTGTTTCAGTAATTAGCACATCAGGGATGCATTAATATAGAACGATAGTCTTAACTTTGGGAGTTTTTAAGCTTTAGTAATCTGCCTTCCCCAAAGCATAACATGCAAATAATTTAAATGAAAATAATATATCTCAATCATCTACCAATACACTCTAATATGTTAAATATACACACATTAGCTTACACATGCAAACCTGCAAATATTGCAATATTACTTATTGAATATTTCTTAATGTTGACTTGAAGGTATGGTTTAAGATGACTTAAAGATATGGGTACATGATAGCGGTTCTTTCTATTCTGAGAACTACACAAGCAAGATGACTGTTCTGGGAAATTGCTGTTTACTAATCCGGTTATATGGGGCTCTTCCCTTCCCTTTGTATCTCAAGGGCTTATTATCAATTTGGCTAAAAATAGCCACTCTGTTTCAGAATACTTGCTCTCCAGGATGATCTATATGGTACTGTTTTTCCAGTTTCATATCTGTGATCTGTTATTTCAGATTTAAGCCCAGCATATATTTATACTTCCTGAAGTCCACATTGGATTATAAAATTCCTGCAAAGACATCTACTATCTATTGTATTTACTTAAAACCTTTAGGTTAAATTTTCAGTGTTTATGTGTAATCATCTTTTCAATCAGTCTGAAGATTCTAGATTTTTCTTACTCTGTATTTGGATAAATATTCTACATGTCTAATGTTATACCCATCCCTAAATAAATATGTCCAATATTCTAAGAAAATACCTACCCTAAGAACTTTGAAAGAGTTCCTTGACCGTGATCAGTAGGTTGTTAGATTACGCAACCTAAACATATGTCTCCAAAGTTTGTCAATATTAAGGGTTAAGGAGGTTTCTTACTCTTCAAGGCTCTAAAGCAAAATCCATATAGACAAAGCCTCCAGAATGTGACGTACTATGTAATGAGGCTGATGAAGGTATAATCCTCAGTCCTTCCTAATGTATTCTAAAGTTATTGGTAAACTTCACAAATTGTTCTTTTTCCCAGTGTGTGTAGAATTACTTAAAGATATTCTTATTAGAAACAAGTTTTCATTGTTGATGAAAATCTTTACCAACAAGTTTTTCTTGGTTTGTTTGGATATTGAGGTCAGTTTTATTCAGGGGTACCATCATTCCTTAACAAAGTTCTAAATACTTCAAACTCAAGGTAGATAATGTAATTAAAATGAAAACAACTATCATTTAGAAAATGTATTGAAGTATAGTTGATTTACAATGTTGCATTAATTTCTGCTGTACAGCTAACTGATTCATTCTTTATATATATATATAGGCGTCCCTGGTAGCTCAGCTGGCAAAGAATCTGCCTGCAATGCAGGAGACCCTGATTTGTTTCCTGGATCACGAAGATCCCCTAGAGAAGGGATATACTACCCACGCCAGTATTGTTGGGCTTCTCTGGTGTTTCAGACAGTAAAGAATCTGCCTGCAATGTGGGAGACCTGGGTTTGATCCCTGGGTTGGGAAGATTCCCTGGAGGAGGGCATGGCAACCCACTCCAGTATTCTGGCCTGGAGAATCCTTATGGACAGAGAAGCCTGGCAGGCTGCAGTCCCTGGGATTGCAAAGAGTCCGACACAACTGAGAGAGTCATTCAGTTGTGTCCAAATCTTTACAATATGTATATATGCCTATATATAAATATGTATATATATATGTATATATATATATAATGGCAACCCACTCCAGTATTCTTGCCCGGAGAATTCCATGGACAGATGAGTCTGGCATGCTACAGTCCATGAGGTCGCAAAGAGATGGACAAGACTGAGCTACTAACATTAACATATGTCAGATATATATATATATATATATATATATATATATATATATTTCCATTATGGTTTATCACAGGATATTGAATATAGTTCTTTGCGCTATACAGTAGGACCTTGTTGTTATCCATTCTATTTGTTAAGAGTTTGCCTCTTAACCCCCCAACTCCCACTTGATCCCTCCCTTTCTCCCCGCTTGGCAACCACAGACTGTTCTCTATGTTGGTGAGTCCATTTCTATTACTTATATAAGCTCATTTGTGCAACTCTATTTTTAGCTTTTAAGGAAGCTCCATACTGTTTTCCATAATGACTGAACCAACTTACATTTCCACCAATAACGTATGAGGATGTCCTTTTCTCCACACCCTCTGCAGCATTTGTTACAAATGACTATTTTTTCTAATTTATTTTTTTATTGAAGGATAATTGCTTTGCAGAATTTTGTTGTTTTCTGTCCCTATGTCTGTTTCTCCATTGCTTTCTGACTTACTTCACTCTGTATAATAGGCTCTAGGTTCATCCACCTCATTAGAACTGACTCAAATGCATTCCTTTTTATGGAAAGTGAAGAAGAACTAAAATGCCTCTTGATGAAAGTGAAAGAGGAGAGTGAAAAAGTTAGCTTAAAGCTCAACATTCAGAAAACTAAGATCATGGCATCTGATCCCATCACTTCATGGGAAACAGATGAGGAAACAGTGGGAACAGTGTCAGACTTTGTTTTGGGGGACTCCACAATCACTGTACATGATGATTGCAGATCGTGATTGCAGCCATGAAATTAAAAGACACTTACTCCTTGGAAGAAAAGTTATGACCAACCTAGATATAATATACAAAAGCAGAGACTTTACTTTGCCACAAAGGTCCGTCTAGTCAAGGCTATGGTTTTTCCAGTGGTCATGTATGAATGTTTGAGAGTCGGACTGTGAAGAAGGCAGAGCACCGAAGAATTGATGCTTTTGAACTGTGCTGTTGGAGAAGACTCTTGAGAGTCCCTTGGACTGCAAGGAGATCCAACCAGTTCATCCTAAAGGAGATCAGTCCTGGGTGTTCATTGGAAGGACTGATACTGAAGCTGAAATGCCAATACTTTGGCCACCTGATGTGAAGAGTTGACTCATTGGAAAAGACTCTGATGCTGGGAGGGACTGGGGGCAGGAGGAGAAGGGGATGACAGAGAATGAGATGGCTGGATGACATCACCAACTCGATGGACATGAGTTTGAGTGAACTCTGGGAGTTGGTGATAGACAGGGAGGCCTGGCATGCTGTGATTCATGGGGTGGCAAAGAGTTGGACACGACTGAGCGACTGAACAAGATATTCCATTGTGTATATGTACCACAACTTCTTTATCTAGTCATCTGTCTATGTATATCTACATTGCTTCCATGTTCTAGCTATTGTACATAGTGTTGCAGTGAACAATGGGATGCATGTGTCTCTTTCAATTTTTGTTTCCTCAGGGTATATGCCTAGGAGTGGGATTGCTGGGTCATATGGTAGCTTTATTTCTAGTTTTTTTAAGGAATCTCCATACTGTCTTCCGTAGTGGCTGTATCAATTTACACTCCCAACAGCACTGCAATTGCGTTCCCTTTTCTCCACACCCTCTCCAGCATTTATTGTTTGTAGACTTTTTGATGATGGCCATTCTGACCAGTGTGAGGTGATACCTCATCATAGTTTTGCTTTGCATTTCTCTAATAATGAGTGATGTTGAGCATCTTTTCAGGTGTATGTTAGCCATCTGTATGTCTTCTTTGCTGAAATGTATGTTTAGGTCTTTTCCCACTTTTGATTGGGTTGTGGTTTTTTTTTTTCCTGGCATTGAGTTGTATGAGCCTCTTGTATATTTTGGAAATTAATTCTTTGTCAGTTGTTTCATTTGCTATTATTTTGTCCCATTCTGAGGATTGTCTTTTCACCTTGCTTATAGTTTCCTTTGCTGTGCAAAAGCTTTTAAGTTTAATCAGGTCCCTCTTGCTTACTTTTCTTTTTATTTCTGTTACTCTCAGAGGTGGGTATAGAGGATTTTGCTTTGATTTGTGTCATCAAATGTTCTCCCTGATTTCCTCTAAGAGTTTTATAGTGTCTGGTCTTACATTTAGGTCCTTAATCCATTTTTGGTTTATCTTTGTGTATGTTAGGAAGTGTTCTAATTTCATTCTTTTACATGTAGCTGTCCAGTTTTCCCAGCACCATTTATTGAAGAGGCTGCCTTTGCCCTGTTGTATATTGCCTCCTTTGTCAAAAATAAGGTACCCATAGGTGCCTGAGTTTATTTCTGTGCTTTCCATCTTGTTCCATTGGTCTATATTTCTGTTTTTGTGACAGTACCATACTCTCTTGATGACTATAGTTTTGTAGTATAATCTGAAAGCAGGAAGGTTGATTCCTCCAGCTCCATTCTTCTGTCTCAAGACTGCTTTGACTGTTCAGGGTCTTTTGTGTTTCCATATGAATTGTTACATATTTTTTTCTAGTTCTGTGAAAAATGCCATTGGTAATTTTACAGGGATTGCATTAAGTCTGTAGATTGCATTTGGGTGGTGTAGTCTTTTTCACAATATTTATTCTTCTTACCCAGGAACATGGAATATATCTCTCCATCTGTTTATGTCATCTTTGATTTCTTTCATCAGTGTCTTATAATTTTCTGTGTACAATTATTTTGTCTCCTTAGGCAAGTTTATTCCTAGATATTTTATTCTTTCTGTTGCAATGGTGAATTTTATTGAATCCTTAATTTCTATTTTTGATTTTTCATTGTTAGTATATAGAGATGCAAATGATTTCTGTGTATTGATTTTGTATCCTGCGACTTTCCTGAATTCACTAGTTAGTTCTAGCAATTTTATGATACTATCCTTAGTGTTTTCCATGTACAGTATCATGTCATCTGCAAAGAGTGAGAGCTTTAGTTCTTCTCTTCCAATCTGGATTCCTTTTATTTCTTTTTCTTCTCTGATTGCTGGTGCTAGGATTTCCAGAACTATGTTGAATAATACTGGTGAAAGTGGACACCCTTGTCTTGTTCCTGATCTTAGGGGGATGCTTTAAGTTTTTCACCATTGAGAATAATGTTTGCTGTAGGCTTATCATATATGGCCTTTCCTTTGTTGAGGCAGGTTCCTTCTGTGCCCGTTTTTTGAAGAGTTTTCATTATAAATGGGTGCTGAGTTTTGTCAAAGACTTTTTCTGCATCTACTGAGAATATCTTTCAATTTGTTAATATGGTGTATCACATTGATTGATTTGTATATACTGAAGAATACTTGAATTCTTGGAATAAACCCAACTTGATCACGGTGTATGAGCTTTTGATGTGTTGCTGAATTCTGTTTGCTAAAATTTTGTTGAGGATATTTGCATCTGTGTTCATCAGTGATATTGGCCTGTAGTTTTCTTTTTTGTGTTTTCTTTGTCTGGTTTTGGTATCAGGGTTATGGTGACCTTTAGAATGAGTTTGACAGTGTTCCTTCCTCTGCAGATTTTTGAAAGAGTTTTAGAAGGATAGCCATTAGCTCTTCTCTAAATGTTTGATAGATTTATCCTGTGAAGACATCTGGTCCTGGGCTTTTGTGTTTTGGGAGATTTTTTTTTATCACAGCTTCAATTTTAGTGCTTGTAATTGGGTTCATAATTTCTATTTCTTCGTGGTTCAGTCTTGGAAAATTGAACTTTTCTAGGAATCTGTCCATTTCTTCCAGGTTATCCATTATATTGCCATTTAGTTGTTCATAATAGTCTCTTATAATCCTTTATATTTCTGCATTGCCTGTTGTAACCTCTCCTTTTTCATTTCTGATTTTGTTGATTTGATTGTTCTCTCTTTTTTTTCCTGATGAGTCTGGCTAAAGGTTTGTCAATTTTGTTTATATTCTCAAAGAAACAGCTTTTAGTTTTACTAATCTTTACTGTTGTTTCTTTCATTTCTTTCTCCTCAGATCTTTTCTTTCTTTCTATTAATTTGGGGGTTTTTTGTTCTTCTTTTTCCAGTTGTTTTAGGTGTAAATTTAGGTTGTCTATTTGTTGTTTTTCTTGTTTCTTGAGGTAGGATTGTATTGCTATAAACTTCCCTCTTAGAACTGTTTTTGCTGCATCCCATAGGTTTTGAATTGTCATGTTTTCATTGTCATTTGTTTCTAGAATTTTTTTAATTTCACTTTTGATTTGTTCAACAACCTGGTTATTTAGAAACGTGTTGTTTAATCTCCATTTGTTTGTGTTTCTCACAGTTATTTTTATTGTAATTTATATCTAGTTTCATAGCATGGTGGTCAGAGAAATGCTTGATGCAATTTACATTTTCTTAAATTTACTGAGGTTTGATTTGTGACCCAAGATGTGGTCTATCCTGGAGAATGTTCCATGTGCACTTGAGAAGATTTATTCTTCTGGATTTGGATGGAATGTCCTGAAGATATCAATGAGGTCCATCTCATCTAATATATAATTTAAGACTTGTGTTTCCTTATTAATTTTCTGTTTTGGTGATCTGTCCATTGGTGTGAGCGGGGCGTTAGAGTCTCCTATTATTGTGTTACTGTCAGTTGCTCCTTTTATGTCTGTTAGTGTTTGTCTTACGCATTGAGGTACTCCTTTTTTGGGTGCATAGATATTTACAATTGTTATGTCTTCCTCTTGGATTGATCCCTTGATCATTATGTAGTGTCCTTCCTTATCTATTATAATCTTTATTTTAATGTCTATTTTGTCTGATATGAGGATTGCTACTCCAGCTTTCTTTGCTTCCCCTTTGCATGTATATATTTTTCTATCCTCTCACTTTCAGTTGATATGTCTTCAGGTCTGAAGTGGATTTCTTGTAGACAACATATATATGGGTCTTGTTTTTGTATCCATTCAGCATCTGTGTCTTTTGGTTGGAGCATTTAATCCATATAAAGTACTTATCGATATATATGTTCCTATTGCCATTTTCTTAATTATTTGAGGTTGATTTTGTACATCTATTTACTTCTCTTGTATTTCTTGACTATATAATTTCGTTTAACATTTGTTGTAAAGCTGGTTTGGTGGTACTGAATTCTCTTAACTATTGTTTGTCTGAAAAGCTTTTTATTTATGCATCAATTTTGAAGGAGATCCTTGCCAGATACAGAAATTTTGGTTGTTGATTTCTCTCTTTCAGTACTTTTAATATATCCTGCCATTCCCTTCTTGCCTGCAGAGTTTCTGCTGAAAGATCAGCTGTTAAGTGTATAGAGTTTCCCTTGTATCTTACTTGCTGCTTTTCCCTTGCTGCTTTTAATATTCTTTCTTCATGTTTAGCCTTTGTTAGTTTGATTAGTATCTACCTTGGTGTGTTTCTCCTTGAGTTTACCCTCTATGGGACTCTGTGACTCTTGGACTTGATCGACTATTTCCTTTTTCATGTTGGGGAAATTTTTAACTATTATCTCTTCAAAATTTTATCATACCCTTTCTTTTTATCTTCTGCTTCTGAGACCCCTACAATTTGAATGTTGGTGCATCTGATATTGTCCCAAAGGTCTCTGAGACTATCCTCAGTTCTTTTTGTTCTTTTAACTTTATTCTGTTCTTCAGAAGTTATTTCCACCATTTTATCTTACAGCTCACTTATTTGTTCTTCTGCTTCAGATATTCTGCTATTGACTCCTTCTAGATATAAGCATCTGAATGCAGAATTCCAAAGAATAGCAAGAAGAGATAAGAAAGCCTTCTTCAGAGATCAATGCAAAGAAATAGAGGAAAAGAACAGAATGGGAAAGACTAGAGATCTCTTCAAGAAAATTAGAGATGCCAAGGGAACATTTCATGCAAAGATGGGCTCGATCAAGGACAGAAATGGTCTGGACCTAACAGAAGCAGAAGATATCAAGAAGAGGTGGCAAGAATACACGGAAGAACTGTACAAAAAGATCTTCATGACCCAGATAATCATGATGGTGTGATCACTCGCCTAGAGCCAGACATCCTGGAATGTGAAGTCAAGTGGGCTTTAGAAAGCATCACTACGAACAAAGCTAGTGGAGGTGATGGAATTCCAGTTGAGCTGTTTCAAATCCTGAAAGATGATGCTGTGAAAGTGCTGCACTCAATATGCCAGCAAATTTGGAAAACTCAGCAGTGGCCACAGGACTGGAAAAGGTCAGTGTTCATTCAAATCCCAAAGAAAGGCAATGCCAAAGAATGCTCAAACTACCTCACAATTTTACTCATCTCACATGCTAGCAAAGTAATGCTCAAAATTCTCCAAGCCAGGCTTCAGCAATACGTGAACCGTGAACTTCCTGATGTTCAAGCTGGTTTTAGAAAAGGCAGAGGAACCAGAGATCAAATTAGCAACATCTGCTGGATCATGGGAAAAGAAAGAGTTCCAGAAAAACATCTATTTCTTCTTTATTGACTATGCCAAAGCCTTTGATTGTGTGGATCACAATAAACTGTGGAAAATTCTGAGAGAGATGGGGATACCAGACCACCTGACCTGCCTCTTGAGAAATCTGTATACAGGTGAGGAAGCAGCAGTTAGAACTGGACATGGAACAACAGACTGGTTCCAAATAGGAAAAGGAGTACGTCAAGGCTGTATATTGTCACCCTGCTTATTTAACTTATATGCAGAGTACATCATGAGAAACGCTGGGCTGGAAGAAACACAAGCTGGAATCAAGATTGCCAGGAGAAATATCAGTAACTTCAGATATGCAGATGACACCACCCTTATGGCAGAAAGTGAAGAGGAGCTAAAGGCCTCTTGATGAAGGTGAAAGAGGAGAGTGAAAAAGTTGGCTTAAGCTCAACATTCAGAAAACGAAGATCATGGCATCTGGTCCCATCACTTCATGGGATATAGATGGGGAAACAGTGGAAACAGTGTCAGGCTTTATTTTGGGTGCTCCAAAATCACTGCAGATGGTGACTGCAGCCATGAAATTAAAAGACGCTTACTCCTTGGAAGAAAAGTTATGACCAACCTAGATAGCATATTCAAAAGCAGAGACATTACTTTGCCGACTAAGGTCCGTCTAGTCAAGGCTATGGTTTTTCCTGTGGTCATGTATGGATGTGAGAGTTGGACTGTGAAGAAGGCTGAGTGCTGAAAAATTGATGCTTTTGAACTGTGGTGTTGGAGAAGACTCTTGAGAGTCCCTTGGACTGCAAGGAGATCCAACTAATCCATTCTGAAGGAGATCAGCCCTGGGATTTCTTTGGAAGGAATGATGCTAAAGCTGAAACTCCAGTACTTTGGACACCTTATGCGAAGAGTTGACTCATTGAAAAGACTCTGATGCTGGGAGGGATTGGGGGCAGGAGGAGAAGGGGACGACCGAGGATGAGATGGCTGGATGGCATCACGGACTCGATGGACGTGAGTCTGAGTGAACTCCGAGAGGTGGTAATGAACAGGGAGGCCTGGCGTGCTGCGATTCATGGGGTCGCAAAGAGTCGGACACGACTGAGCGACTGAACTGAACTCAACTGAGAGTATTTTTAATTTCAGTAATTGTGTTGTTTGACTCTGTATGTTTATTCTTTAGTTCTTCTAGGTCTTTGTTAATTGATTCTTGCATTTTCTCCATTTTGTTTTCAAGGTTTTTTTTTATCATCTTTACTATTATTATTTTGAATTCATTTTCAGGATATTTGCCTATATCCTCATCATTTATTTGGACTGCTGTGTTTCTAGTTTGTTCCTTCATTTGTGTAGTATTTCTCTGCCTTTTCAGTATTTTTATTTTAGCTTATTGTGTTTGAGGTCTCCTTTTCCCAGGCTTCAAGGTTGAATTCTTTCTTTCTTTTGGTTTCTGCCCTCCTAAGGTTGGTCCAGTGGTTTGTGTAAGTTTCATATAGGGTGAGATTTGTGCTGAATTTTTGTTTGTTTGTTTGTGTTTCCTCTGATGGGCAAGGCTGAGTGAGGTGGTAATCCTGTCTGCTGATTGACTGGGTTTGTATTTTTGTTTTGGCTTGTTGTTTAGATGAGGTGTCCTGTACAGGGTGCTACTGGCGGTGCAGTGATGCTGGGTCTCGTATTCAAGTGGTTTCCTTTTGTGAGTTCTCACTATTCGCTGCTCCCTAGGGTTAGTTCTCTGGTATTCTAGGGTCTTGGAGTCAGTGCTCCTACTCCAAAGCCTCAGGGCTTGATCTTTGGTCAGGAATGAAGATTCCACAAGTGATTTGTTATGGCATTAAGGGAGATTAAAACAAATACCTCAAAATGAGACACCAAAGATTAACCCCAGACAAATGGTAGTTACAAAATCAGGCAAATAGTAATTAAAATAATGAAATATATACTAAGCAAAATCAAAACAGTCCAGCAAAAATAAAATGTAATAGATTGACCCAGCAAACAAAGGAAACCAAAACTTATATCTACCAGAACAAAACTAAAGCACAAACTGGAAAACAAAACTAAAGCAAAGTGCCAGTTGGGGAATAAAGCAATGAAAATAAAACTAGCAAATATGTTGAGAGGAAAGGAAAGAAAGAAGAAAAAAGAAAGAATAGATATGCAAAGTTAAATAGAGATAAGTAAAGAAGATTTATATACAATAAAGATTAAGTGCAAGGGGAAAAGAACAGTAAGAAAAACAAACAAAGGAATAAATGTAGAAAAATAATAATAGGTTTAAATAAATTAAAATTTAAAAAGAGAGAAAAAAAAAGAAAAACTCCCTAAAACTGCAAAAATCCAATGTAGAGGCAGCAGTGCAATGCAAGTCACTCAATCGTGTCTGACTGTTTTTGACCCCATGGACTGTACAGTCCATAGAATTCTCCAGGCCGGAATACTGGAGTGGGTAACCTTTCCTTTCTCCAGAGGATCTTCCCAACTCAGGGATCAAGCCCAGGTCTCCTGAATTGCAGGCAGATTCTTTACCAGCTGAGCCACAAGGGAAGCCCAAGAATACTGGAGTGGGTAGCCTATCCCTTCTCCAGGGGATCTTCCCAACCCAGGAATTGAACCTGGTTCTCTTGCATTGTAGTGGATTCTTCACCAACTGAGCTATAAGGAAAACCCAAAAGGACTGGGGTTGAAAGTGTTTAAGCCCTGCTAGGCTCCTCTGGCATGCTGCAATTCATGGGGTGGCAAAGAGTCGGACACGACTGAGCGACTGAACTGAAATGAACTGAACTGAGGCCCCTCTGTCCATGGGGATTCTCCAGGCAAGACTATTAGAGTGGGTTGCTATGTTCATCTCCAGGGGTTCTTCCCAACCCAGAGATTGAACCTGCATCTTCTGCATTGCAGGTGGGCTCTTTACTGTCTGAGCCATCAGGGAAGGCGGACATTGCCAAACTAAATATTAATTAGTTAATGGACTAAACAATTAAGCATTTTCAGAGTACATATTTCCAGACCTCTGTAGTTTCTGCTATATAACCTGCCAAAATTAACAAGAACCAATACATTACATATAAATATGCAAATATCTTTATGTTCCGTTAACTAAGTTGTTCACAACTAAAAAAATTACCAGATTAGAATAATGAATTTGTGCTATAGAGTAATGTTTTAGAAACTTTTTTACATTTAGATAAAAATGTTTTCTATCTTTAACCAATGGTGTTAAAGAATTTTTTTATTGTTTGCTTTTGTTTTTTCATAAATGATAACCTTGCAAATTCTCTAAGCATGGATGATGTTTCTCAGGGAAACATAAGACACATGAAATTAGAGAGTGAGTATTCTATCACAGAATGAAGCTTGTGTGGTAGTACAGAATAAGAAGAGTTTTCTGTGAAGTTACTTTGGAAGACTTCATTTTTATTTTAAATTTAAAACCCATGGTAGTAGTAACTACTGTAACTCTCCAAGGTACTTCTGTTTGCACCATTTAGCTCTGGATTTCATTTAAAATTACTTCAAAAGCTCCAGGAAATGTCAGCTGTGGCAGTTGCACATCTCTTAGACTTAGAAATAGAAATTGTAACTGACTTGCTTCTAGTGAAAATTTAATTTTGTTCTTTTCGTTTTATCTCTTTTTGTTAGTTACTGTCTAATGCAACTATGTCAATAGGAACAGAGGAGCTGGAACATTTGGCTCTTCTGGTTGGTTCCCTAAGTCCTATGTCCTAGAGGATCACAAATTTATGTTTATTTCATAAATGAATAATAATGTGAAATAAATCCATTTACTTATAAAGATCACTTTCTATTTAGGTCAAACAGATTTGGAGGTACCTTCTATGAGATTTCTTAACTGGATGACTTGATATGTCCCCTGTTTTCAAAACATAAAAGGCAGAATCCATGCCTTGTTTATGTAAATTAAAGGTCATTAGAAGATAATAAATTATTACATTCTATTGGGAGGAAAATATAAACCCAAAACAAAATACATAAAAGGAAAACTTTGGATACCAATGGGTGCCATAAGGAAAATAAAACAGGATGGTGTGATAGAGTTATCTGGGACAAGGAGCCTGATTTATCTGAGTTAAAACCAATTACTCTGAGGAAGTGAAATATTAGTTGAGGCCTGAATGATGAGAACTGAATACTCATTCAAAGGGACAGAGTGTCTTTGAAAGAATTGCAGAGGTCCTGAAACACAAATTATCTTGGAGTTTGAGGAAAGAAACGTAGCTGTTCTAGCTAATTCCAGAAGATGAGAAGATAAGTAGAGAGATATAAAGCCACAGGGAACATAATAAAATATATAGGCCATGATGAGGGATTTGGATATTTCAGTAAAGTGTAAGATGGAACTATTGGAAAGCTTTTTGCATGAGACTGAGAGTTTGATTTACACTTCTGAAAGAAAGCCTGAACAGCTATGTAAAGATGGTAATGGAGGATGCAAGAACAAAGATAGACTAGTAAGATTTTTGTCATCCACACAAGGTCATAGAAGAACTTGCATTAGGGATGGAGAAGAGGTGGTGATAGTAAGAAAGGTGGGCTTGAGATACACATGGAAGTATAACTAATAAATTAAAGGTATAAGGAATACAGGCTGACTCCCAGAATGGTATGTACTGAAATATGGAAATTTGAGAGAAAATACATTTTTTTCATACACAGTAGTTATTAGATATCCAATTACATATATTAATAAGACAATTGCATAGTCCAAAACTAGAGAAAAGTCTAAAGTAGAGAGAAAATTTGAGCATCATCAAAATTTTGTATTATTTTAAGCCCTTAAATGAGATTTCTTGCAATGAGACTGAGTCCTGGGAAGGAAAGAACTAATGGCAAAGAACAGGAGTAATTCAGCAATTACAGATGCAGTAGAGAGGAACATACCAGCAAATGAAACCGAAGAAGAAAACCAGGTAGAGAGCATACATTTCAGATAAATGTCCATAAAATTAAAGTGAGTCCAGTCAATCCAGTTACGTAATTTCACTGACAACTTTTAGCTGCAGTGGTGTAGAGTAAGTGTATAGTTAGATTAATCTGGGCTGGAATTTTATTAGATAATTTTCATAACAGTAGAAAGGGATTAGGTAGTTATGATGTTTGCAAAAGAAAAATATAGTACTGGATCAAGAAATCTAGTATAGGTAAGAAAGTTCTTGTAGGAAGTAGGATCACAGAATTAAAGATTTGCAATGCTCAGAGAAAGACACAATGAGAATTCTGAAAGGCATTCTTTCAGAATTGGAGTGATTCAAGAAGGTAGTGGTCGGGAGAGGTGAAGGACAGGATTTATTAGGATTGTGCAGATCATTTGGAAGATGATCATCAAGAAGAATGAGAGACTGAGAAGATTGGGCTTCTGATTCTGTTGGAGATGAAAGGAAGTGTGAGGTATGATAGAATTAGTCCTGGAAGTTGGAGCATGTTGCTTGGCTTCGGCCTTGTTGTCTGCCAGAGCACAGGCAAAAATTTAGGATTTTTAGGGAGGTAGAAACAGCTCCATTTTTAGTTTGCAGTGGTTTCAATGAGCATTTTGAATATTTTTCTTTCTTCAGTTTTTACAGATGGTTTTAGGAAAAAGAATTCTTTTTCTAAAAAGAGCAAATTCAGGGTTTCTCATAATTTCACTGTATTTAGAGCCAGTTAAACATCACTTTAAAAAAAATCAAACTATATGAATAATAAAAATAATGAGCTGTTTTTTAAAAATTTTTGTTCTTATTAAAGTCTAAGAGTGTTTTAAAATTCTTGGTTGTACATAGACTCTTTCTAGTTTGTATAAAAAACTAAACACTTAAAAGTAACTTTGGACTTTTTCATTGTACCTGTAATAAAAATGTGAATTTTTTTTTTAAATTTTTAACATTCAATAGAGGTAAGAAAATGAACACAATTATAATTTGGCATGACTTTGGCAAGATTTTTTCTGTACTATTTAAAATCATTATGTTCTTACAGGATTTAAGGAAACAAACGAGAGATTTAGGAAATTGGAATAGATATAAAAATTGGGAGTAAAATTCAAAGACATTTTTCCATATTAATAATGTTTTTCTAGAAATAGAAGTACACTTTCAAAGTTTATCATAGCTGATGAAAAGTATGAGTTGAATGTGGCCTGAAATAAAAGAAGTAGAGTAATTTCAGGTGGAAGAACTGATTTATTTATGTTCTGTTTGTAAAGGATGTTCAAAATATTTTACATCTACAAATCTGAACTGGTCATAGCTTGACACTGCAATGATAAACCTTAATTCCTTAATTGCTGGGTGTTCTTTGAGAGGGGCTGGGAACTGGATCATTTAGAAGAGCATTTAGGGAACTTAGAGCTGAATATTTTCTTACCAGTAAATATTGTTTTTTATTATTTAACAACCAGTATGCGTGTTCTACTTGCATAGTAGCTACAAAACAGTATGCCATCACCTCCTAATACCCCTATTCAGGAAGATTCTATCATCTGTATATGGAATAACTATCCATATTCCATTGTTATATGGATATCATATAAGGATAATTATATGGATACTATATACTATATATAGGAAAATGGCACAGGCTCCAATGATTACCTGTAAATCTGTGGTATTTCAATTGTTTTTCTTCTTTATCTCATTCTTCTCACCACTTCATGAGGTACAGGGAAAATTATGTATTTAAAATTAGTTCGGATTCACAACCCAGTTCCACCATAAACTGATAATAATTTTGGATTAAAACCTTCAACTTCAACATTCAACTTCATCTTCTGTGAAATGAGGCTCAAAAGGTTTAGAGACAAAGAACAGAAAATAGCATCGAGTGTATGACAGTTACTCAATAAATGGTAACTACTGCTACTGTTCTGACAGTTGGAAGGGGATTGCTAAAGGTGTGTTCTTCATCTGGAGTCCATCCGTGGTTGATTGATAGAATGTCCAGTAATTCCCTAAAAGTTCAAGTGCTGCTGCTGCATCACTTCAGTCGTTTCCGACTCTGTGGGACCCCACAGACGGCAGCCCAACAGGCTCCCTGTCCCTGGGATTCTCCAGGCAAGAATACTGGAGTGGGTTGCCATTTCCTTCTCCAATGCAGGAAAGTGAAAAGTAAAAGTGAAGTCGCTCAGTAAAACTGGTTAAATCTGTATACACTCTCTTCTTCAAAAGGATTCACAGCATTTGTAAGATTCTTAAAAAGTGTTTTGAATTTAAAATAGCTAAGAAAATGTGATTGAAGAAAAGCTGGCAAAAAGAGAAGCAATAGCATGGAAATAGAAACAGATGTAGAAACCAGGGAATAAGGACAACTAAGCAGAGACTCATGACTTTAAATGGGGAACCAATGTGGAGAATTCACAGAGAAAAGAGATTATAGCACTGATATGATATTGAAGAAGAAGGAGGTAGTGCTGGCAGGAATGAGTAGATACAGTCAGACAGAATTAATACCACCAAGTAAAAAACATCAAAGCTTTGTGATGCGGTCTGCAGTAAGGGCAGCTACTCTTAATGGATTCCTGGGAAGCTTTTATATTTCAAATTGCTTCTGTTTTATCTTTCTTTGTTACACAGAACTATTTACATAGTTCAGCTTATTGTACTAAGCTTTTTATATTGATATTCCTACCTCATTTTGAGACACTTAAGCTGTCTCATCGCCATTACATTATCATTTGTCTGTACTTATTCTCAAAAACTGATATTAGAATTTGATGAAGCTTATTCAGAGAGGACTTTCATACACAGGTTAAATGTTTAAACTTGCATGTCAGTTTCTATTCTCTCTGACAGTTGATCATTTGATTCTCTTGAACATTTCTTTAAGAGTGGGCAAAAAGTTATTGATGGTTATCTGAAAAAGCAAACTAATCAGCCCTCTATTAAAAAGTATTTAGGGATATTCAAAAGTATGTGCTACTCTGAAGGAAAAGTAAATAAGAGAAATTCTGCTTGACTTCATTTATGTTAATAAGTTATCAAACATTGTCATCAAAACATATCTTAGGATTAGAATAAATATGGGGAAAAAGCAGAAACATTGATTAAACCATACTAAGCAAAATTTCTTCAAATGTTAATTTTTTTCTTATAAAGTGAAGCTGTATGAGAAATTATAGGATGAGTATTAAACAGTATACTTTCTGAAAATGCATATTCAGCAAACATCTACTTCATATCTACTCTATGTCAAGCACAAAGCTTATAGGAATCTTAATTTCACAGTAACTCATTTCCTGATTTTATAAATAGTAAATGACAGCTCTAAAGGTTATGATTTAGCCAAAACTACACAGTTGCAACTTACATTTGCCAAGTGCCTGACACGTGTTATTAATTTTTATCTTTTCTCTTAAATCCTTGTAAACACAGTTTAAGAGAAGCCTTATTGCTATTATTCATATTTTACACAAATGACAACTAAGGCCAAGACAAGTTAAATAACTTGCCTATATATATATATATATGAGATATAGAAAGATTTCATAGATGAAAGAACCCATGTCTCTTTGCCTTAAACTCAGTGCTGTTTATAATATGTCATATTTATTCATTTATTTTCAAAAGAATATTTATTCTGTACCTCATATTTTCCAGACGTGTTAAACACTGTACCTAAATCATAGTAAGCAAAATAGTCATGACCCTTGTTCTAACAGAGTTTATAAATTATTATGGGAAACAGATTTTAAATAAGCCAGCAAGCAAGAAACTATGAAGAAAAAAAGCAACTTATTGAAAGTAAAGAAAGGATGTGATCAGAGAGGACCTTTGTGGGAATCATCTATAAAAAGAGAAAGTATGTTCCAGCCAGATGAAAGAGCATGTGCAAAGGCTCTGAGATATGAAAGAAGCTAGATTTATTAACTCCAAATGAACACAATGATCAAAGACTTTTTTACACAGATGATGAAATGTACCTATCAAATAAAAAGATCACACAAATTGGTATGCGAGTATATTGAGTATCAATCACCAATTTACTTTACTTGAAAATGTTTCCTAGAAAAAAATATATGTGTTATCAGTTCAGTTTAGTTCAGGCACTAAGTCGTGTCCAACTCTTTGTGACCCCATCACAGCACGCCAGGCCTCCCTGTCCATCACCAACACCCAGAGTCTCCCCAAACCCACCTCCATCGAGTTGGTGATGCGATCCAGCCATCTCATCCTCTGTTGTCCCCTTCTCTTCCTGCCCCCAATCCTTCCCAGCTTTAGGGTCTTTTCCAATGAGTCAACTCTTTGTGTGAGGTGGCTGAAGTATTGGAGTATCAGCTTCAATATCAGTCCTTCAAATGAACACCCAGGACTGATCACCTTTAGGATGGACGGGTTGGATCTTCTTGCAATCCAAGGGACCCTCAAGAGTCTTCTCCAACACCACAGTTCAAAAGCATCAATTCTTCAGCACTCAGCTTTCTTCACCGTCCAACTCTCACATCCATACACGACTACTGGAAAAACCATAGCCTTGACTATATATATATATTTATATCCCATCGTGTGTAGGTGTGAGGGTTACAATAAGTACATTTTGCCTAGTTATAAAGTTTATACATGAAAAATGAGAATTTTAATGCACATTGAATTTTGTTAAAAATTATAAAAGGAAGCATGAAACTATAATTATCTTTTTTTTATTGTTACCTACCTAGAACTAAATCAATTAGCATTCAGACCTGTTATAATGACATAGACAGACATCAAAGGAAAGCTGATGAAATAACTCGTTGGAAACATCTTTAAGTGTTACTGTGTAATTCTGGCCTCCCATAGCCCTTCTAAATCAGGACTGTCTCCTCAGTGGCATGTATCCTTTATTCCATAAAATTTATGAAATTTTTATTACCTAAAATATCTTATTACAGTGTCATTTTCCTCTATCTATTATAATTCACAGTTCCCTTTACTTACCACAGTAAACAGTCCTCTGTGATGTCAACAATTGGAACACATAGCTTACCAAGAAATTCATGATTTGGATGAGTTGTTTAAATTCTCAAATAAAAATTATTCTATTATATATAATAACCTTTTATAATCTTGAATACAGAAAACATATGAAAAAAATTAAATATTCCCAACCATATTCATTTACACATTGAATTTTGATAAAGATGCCATATTCAAAGTTTCAGTTTACTATCTAATTGATCTCTTATAAACTTTCATTTTCTTCAGTGTCTTTCCTTCAACTTGAAATTCTCTACCTTTCATTTTCTGTCTCATAGAGCAACTTTTAGCATTTTGGTAAGCTTCTGAAAAAGTGGGGTTAGCAGTTGATTTTGTTTTTGCAAATAGATAAAGATCCAGGATGTTTCCATTAATGGAGCACTTCTTCATGTGAACTGGTACAGGCACTGTATTCTTGGGACATTGGGATCATAGTATTGTCATATTCAATCTTGCATGTGGAAAATGTCTTTTTTTTCCAAAATGTGTTGAGAATAATTTTAATTTGTCATAATTCTTCAAAAGTTAAAAAATCAAATTATTTTAGAACTCCTCTAAAATAGATCTCTTTGCCAATGACACGTACTATATTATTAAACAGAACTTTTTTATTGAGACTCATCAGCAGTCATTTATATTGAATATGAGACTTGAGTCTCCTGGGGTCTTATGGACTAAGTACTTGTTTCAATCTCACCATTGAATCATTGTTGTTCTGTTGCTCAGTCATGTCTGACTCTTTGTGACTGAGCATGCCAGTTTTCCCTGTCCTTCACCATCTGCCAGAGCCTGCTCAAACTCATGTCAATTGAGTCAGTGATGCCATCCAACCATCTTGTCCTCTGTCATCTCCTTCTCCCTCCTGCCTTCAATCTTTCCCAGCATCAGGGTCTTTTCCAATGAGTTAGTTCTTTGTATCAGGTGGCCAAAGTATTGGAGTTTCAGCTTCAGCATCAGTCCTTCCAGTGAATATTCAAGGTTTATTTCCTTTAGGATTGACTGACTTGACTGGTTTGAATAGGTATAGGAAATACATTTTCTTGGTCTTAATATCTATGTACATAATTTGAAAAGTTTTATTAGATTTAAATTTGAACTACAACATTTCACAATATGTGTTTTTTGCTTGCCATCACATAAAAATAAATTAATTAATTTCTAAAGTTAAAACTTTGATGTTTTTGGATAGATCTAGAAGAAAGAAAATCAGAAAAGTCATAGTTCAATTCAACAACACCATCAATCAATTGAATATACTGGATATCTATAGAATATTTTATCCAACAAGAGCAGAAAAAACATTCTTCTAAAGCTTGAATGGAATATTCACCAAGTTAGACCACCTTCTAGGCCATAGATCACACCTTTAAAAGTTTTAAATAGGAATTATGTAATGTCTATTCTTAGATCACCAGGGAATTAAAATGAGAAATTAGTAGCAGAAAAATATCAAGAAATCCCCAAATACTTGAAGATTAAATAACTCATAGGTCAAAGAAGATATATCAAGAGACACAAACCAAAAAAAAAAAAAAAGAAAGAAAGAAAGGTTAAACTAAACGAAAATATAACTTCTAAAAATCTGGACAATTTAGAAAAACTATGTAGTAGGAAATTTATAACATTGAATGCATATATTAAATAGAAAAATCCAAAATCAATAATCTAAACTTCTATCTTAAGAAAGTAGAAAAGGAAGAAAAAATCAAATTCCAAAGGAAGCAGAAAAACATAGTAGTAAAAATTTGCACAGACATAAATGAATTTTGTTAAGGAAATCAGTAGAGAACAATAACAAAAGCAGAAGCTGGTTCTTTGAAAAGAGTGATAAAATTGGTAAGACTTAAGTTAATGGAGAAAAAGAAGGACAAAACATATTGCTAATAGCAGAAATGGAAGAGGAGACATCACTACAGATCTTATGGACATTAAAAGGATAATAAAGGGGTGTTAGTAACAACCCTATGCTTACAAATGTGATAACCTAGGTGAAATGTACTATTCCTTAAAAGACACAATCTACCAAAACTCACATAAGAAGAAATGGGCCATAGGTCTGTAACTATTAAAGAAATTGAATCAATAATTAATTGGGACTTCCTGGTGTCCCAGTGGTTAAGACTCCACCTTCCAATGCAGGTGACATGGGTTTGATCCCTGGTATAGGAACTAACCAGTCCACTCTGAAGGAGATCAGCCCTGGGATTTCTTTGGAAGGAATGATACTAAAGCTGAAACTCCAGTACTTTGGCCACCTCATGCAAAGAGTTGACTCATTGGAAAAGACTCTGATGCTGGGAGGGATCAGGGGCAGGAGGAGAAGGGGACGACAGAGGATGAGATGGCTGGATGGCATCACTGACTTGATGGACGTGAGTCAGAGTGAACTCCAGGAGTTGGTGATGGATAGGGAAGCCTGGCGTGCTGCAATTCATGGGGTCGCAAAGAGTCGGACATGACTGAGTGACTGGACTGAACTGAACTGATGGGAACTAAGATCCCACATGCCACACAGTGCAGCCAATTTAAAAAAATAATAATTCAAAACAGAAAGCAGTAGACCTAGATTGTATTGGGTTCTATTGAATTCTAGCAAACATTTAATGGAAAAATTTTACCAATTATCTATAATCTCTCCCAGAAGATACAGGAAAGGAAGTACATCCTAACATTCTATGAGATCAGCATTACCCTAATATCAAAGACATTGCAGACAAAGACATTGCAGGAAAAGCAAACTTTAGACCAATATTTCTCATGAACACATATTCAAAAATCCTCAACATAATACTATATATATTTGTTGACAGCCACAAAATAATGTGGCAAATTTTATTGGGATTGTGTTGAATCTATAGATTAAGGTTAAAAAGCCTTCCTATCTATAACGTTGGAGGAACTTTCCATTTAGTTAGTTGTTCTTTGATTTCTTTCATCACAGTTATAACACTATAAAGTTTTCCTCATATAGATCTTAAATATATTTTGCTAGATTTATACCTAAGTACTTCTTGAGGGGTACCAATATAAAAGACAGTGTTTTTAGTTTCAAATTCTTATTGTTCATTTTGGTATGCAGGAAAATGGTTTACTTTTGTAGGTTAATCTTGTATCTCATAACTTTGTTATTATAATTAATTAGTTACAGGAAGTTGTTTTTTTTTTTTTTTTTGCTGACTCTTCTGAATTTCTTTACATACACAGTCATGTTATCTGCAAATAAAGACAAGTTTTTTCTTCCTTCCTAATCCCAAATTTTTGTTTCTTATTCTTGTTTTAATGCATTAGCTAGGGCTTCTCATAGGATGTTCAAAAGAAGTATTGAGAGGGTAAATCCTTGCCAATTCTGATATTAGCAGGAAAGCTTCAAGTTTCTCACCAAGTCTGAAGTTAGTTGTGGGTTTTTGGTAGATACACTTTATCAGTTTGAGGAAGTTATTCTCTAATTCCTAGTTAAATCAGAGTTTTTATGAAGAGTCTTGAGTTTTGTCAAATACCAAAATACTAGAAAATTGATCCTGACAACTATAGAGAATTTATACCACCCAACTGGAAGTTATGTCAGAAATGCAAGGCTAGTTCAAAAGTCAAAAATAAGTTAATGGAATCAATTCACATTAACCAACTAAAGGGGGAAAGTCACATGGCTGTATTAATAAACATGGAAAAGTATTTAACAAAATCCAACACTCTTCATGATAAACGGATGTCATGATGTTACAATGTCTTTCATATTGGTACCTCTCAAAAATACTTAGGTATAAATCTAGCAAAATACATACAAGGTCTATATGAGAAAAACATCATAACTTTGTGACATTTAGTGCTATAGTGTTAGACGTTATAGTGTTATAACTCTGATGAAAGAAATCAAAGAACAGCTAACTAAATAGAGAGTTACTCCAATGTTATAGTTAGGAAGGCTTTTTAACTTCAATCAGTAGATTCAACACAATCCCAATAGAATTTGCCAAGTTATTTTGTGGATATCAACAAGTTGACCCTAAAGTGTATATGGAGAGGCAAAAGACCCAGGCTAGCCAACACAATTTTGAAGGAAAAGAACTGAGTTCCAGAATTGACAACCTCAAGACTTACTATAAAGCTACTGTAGTCAAGAAAATCTAGCACTATTAAGAGAATAAACAAGTCCATCAGTGGAACAGGAATGAGAGCCCAGAAGTAGACTTACACAAATACAGCCTGGTGATTTTTGAAAAAGGAGCAAAAGCAATACATGGAACAAAGACAGCCTTTCCAACAAATAATAATATGTCACTGTAAGTTTATAGATGGTAACCGATGTACTACTCTTGTGTAAAGTGTTAATAATGAGAGAGGCTCTGTGTATGTGATGGCAGGGGATATATGAAAACTCTGCACTTCCTGCTCAGTTTTATTGTGAACCTAAAACTACTTCAAAAATATAGGTATTCTTTTTAAATTGGAAGTTTTACACAGGTATCCCTTTTTCTAGTAGCCATCTGTTAGAGCTATCTAATGCCTTTCGAGAGGACACATACTCTTCAAATTGCTATAGCTCCTTCTAGCTTGTTTCTACTTTTTCTCATTTGTAGTCATTTGCATTTGTAACCCTTGAGCTTTAAAATTAATCATCTCTGATAATTAGTATTTCTTTTAGCTGAATCTAGCTGAACAAACCATTGCATTTTTCTATGTAATTTTCTTCCCTCTATTTTTCACGCTCCATAATGAACATTTCACGTTTCACCATTGATGCAATCTGCTCACTAACTGGTGTGCTGCCTTATATTACCAAATCAAACCAATTTGGTGCCAACTAAAATACAGTGTCCAACTAACAGGCCTGGATATACTCTCAGAGAAATGGAGAGGAGAAGAGATGGCTTGTGGCTCTTACACTCATCTTTCTTTCTTCATCATTATTACTAAAGCAAAGTAATGCCTTTTCATTCTTTATGTATGCCCTGTATGCTTTCAGTCAATGATTTCTTTTTTCATAAAAATGATGGATAAGGAGGCAAGGGAAAGACAAACAGGAAGAAGAGAACTATATTCAAGAGACAACCTCTGAATGTTCATTTCAAAATTGCACACACATATATGTAAATATTGATATACACACACACTGTGTTGTGTTCTATGTAGACTGACACTAAGGCTGCATAGAAACTCAAGTCAGTGAATTTATTATTGGTGTTTTCTCCAGAGAAATTTCTCAGGCACAAAACAGGCATCATTTTAGGCTTCCTAGACTGTGGTCCACTGGAGAAGGGAAAGGCAAACCACTTCAGTATCCATACCTTGAGAACCCCATGAACAGTACGGAAAGGCAAAAGGTAGAACACTGAAAAAGGAACTACCCAGGTGGATAGTTGCCCAGTATGCTACTGGAAATCAGTGGAGAGCTAACTCTAGGAAGAAAGAAGAGACAGAGCCAAAGCAAAAACAACATCCAGCTATGAATGTAACTGCTGATAAAGTAAATTCTGATTCTGTAAAGAACAATACTGCATAGGAACCTGGAATGTCAGACCCACGAATCAAAGCAAATTGGAAGTGGTCAAACAGGAGACGGCAAGAGTGAACATCAACATTTTATGAATCAGCGAACTAAAATGGACTGGAATGGGTGAATTTAACTCAGATGACCATTATGTCTACTACTAAGGGCAAGAATCCCTTAGAAGAAATGGAGTAGCTATCATAGTCAACAAAAGAGTCTGAAATGCAGCTCTTGGATACAGTCTCAAAAACAACAGAATGATCTCTTTACAAGGCAAACCATTCAATATCACAGTAATCCAAGTCTCTGCCCTGACCCGTAATGGTGAAGAAGCTGAAGTTAAAGGGTTCTATGAAGACTAACAAGACCTTCTAGAATTAACACCAAAAAAGATGTCCTCTTCATTGATATACACACACACTGTGTTGTGTTCTATGTAGACTGACACTAAGGCTGCATAGAAACTCAAGTCAGTGAATTTATTGTTGGTGTTTTCTCCAGAGAAATTTCTTAGGCACAAAACAGGCTGAGAGGGGACTGGAATGCAAAAGTAGGAAGTCAAGAAAACCTGGTGTAACAGATAAGTTTGACCTTGGAATACAGAATGAAGCAGGGCAAAGGCTAACACAGTTTTGCCAAGAGAACACATTGGTCATAGAAAACACCCTCTTCCAACAACAGAAGAGAAGGCTACACATGGACATCACCAAATGGTCAATAAGAAAATCAGATTGATTATATTCTTTGCAGCCAAAGATGGAGAAGCTCTATAGAGTCAGCAAAAACAAGTCTAGGTGCTGTGGCTCAGAGCATGAACCCCTTATTGCCAAATTCAGACTTAAATTGGAGAAATTAGGGAAAACCACTAGACCATTCAGGTAGGACTGAAATCAAATCCCTATGATTATACAGTGAAAGTGAGAAATAGATTCAAGGAATTAGATCTGACAGACAGAGTGCCTGAAGAACTATGGGCAGAGGTTTGTGGCATCGTACAGGAGGCAGGGATCGAGACCATCACCTAGGAAAAGAAATGCAAAAAGGCAAAATGGTTGTCTGAGGAGGCCTTACAAATAGCTGAGAAAAGAAGAGAAGCAAAAGACAAAGGAGAAAAGGAAAGACATACCCATCTGAATGCAGGTTCCAAAAAATAGCAAGGAGAGATAAGAAAGCCTTCCTCAGTGATCAGTGCAAAGAAACAGAGGAAAACAATAGAATGGGAAAGACCAGAGATCTCTTCAAGAAAATGAGATATACCAAGGGAATATTTCATGCAAAGATGGTCACAATAAAGGATAGACATTGTATGGACCTAACAGAAACAGAAGGCATTAAGAAGAGGTGGCAAGATCTCAGAAGAACTGTACAAAAAGATCTTCACGACTCAGATAATCATGATGGTGTGATCACCTAGAACCAGACATCCTGGAATGAATGCAGTCAAGTGGCCCTTAGGAAACATCACTACAAACAAAGCTAGAGTAGGTTATGGAATTCTAGTTGAGCAATTTCAAACCCTAAAAGATGATTCTATGAAAGTACTGCACTCAATATGCCAGCAAATTTAGAAAACTCAGCAGTAGCCACAGGACTGGAAAATGTAAATTTTCATTCCAATCCCAAAGAAAGGAAATGCCAAAGAATGCTCAATCTACCTCACCACTGCCCTCATCTCACACACTAGCAAGATAATGCTCAAAATTCTTTAACGCAGGCTTCAACAGTATGTGAACCGTGAACTTCCAGATGTTCAAGCCAGATTTAGAAAAGGCAGAGGAACCAGAGATCAAATTGCCAACATCCATTGGATCATCAAAAAGCAAGAACTGCTGCTGCTACTGCTAAGTTGCTTCAGTCATGTCCGACTCTGTGTGACCCCATTGACAGCCTCCCACCAGGCTCGTCCATCCCTGGGATTCTCCAGGCAAGAACACTAGAGTGGATTACCATTTCCTTCTCCAATGCATGAAAATGAAAAGTGAAAGCAAACCCGCTCAGTCGTGTCCAACTTGCAGCCACCCCAGGGACTACAGCCTACCAGGCTCCTCCATCCATGGGATTTTCCAGGCAAGTGTACTGCTGTGGGTTGTCATTGCCTTCTCCAAAAAAAGCAAGAGAGTTCCAGATAAACATATACTTTGCTTTACTGACTATGCCAAAGCCTTTGACTGTGTGGATCACAAGAAACTGGAAAATTCTTAAAGAGATGGGAATGCCAGACCACCTAACCTGTCTCCTAATAAATCTGTATGCAGGTCAAGAAGCAACAGTTAGAACTGGACATGGAACAACAGACTGGTTCCAGATCTGGAAAGGAGTATGTCAACTCCTTGTTGACGTATATTGTCACTCGGCTTATTTAAAATATATGCAGAGTACATCATGAGAAATACTGGACTGAATGAAGCACAAGCTGGAATCAAGATTGCTGGGAGGAATATCAATAACCTCAGATATGCAGATGATACCACACTTGTGACAGAAAGTGAAGAAGAACTAAAGAGCCTCTTTGTGAAAGTGAAAGAGGAGAGTGAAAAAGTTGGCTTAAAACTTAACATTCAGAAAACTAAGATCATGGCATCTGGTCCCATCACTTCATGGCAAATAGATGGAAAAACAGTGGAAACAGTGGCAGACTTTATTTTGGGGGGCTTCAAAATCACTGCAGATAGTGAATGTAGCCATGAAATTAGAAGACACTTGCTTCTTGGAAGAAAAGTTATGACCAACCTAGACAGCATATTAAAAAGTAGAGACATTACTTTGTCAACAAAGTTCCATCTAGTCAAGGCTATGGTTTTTCCAGTAGTCATGTATGGATGTGAGATTTCGACTAAAAGAAAGCTGAGCACTGAAGAATTTAGGCTTTTGAACTATGGTGTTGGAGAAGATTCTTAAGAGTCCTTTGGTCAGCAAGGAGATCCAACCAGTCCATCCTAAAGGAAAGCTCTTGTGAATATTCACTGGAAAGACTGATGCTGAAACTCCAAAACTTTGGCCACCTGGTATGGAAGAACTGACTCATTTGAAAAGAGTCATACTGTTCCCAGCATGAGATTGAAAGTGAGAGAAGAAGGGGACCACAGAGGATGAGATGGTTGGATGGCATTGGTTGGATGTCCTTACTCAATGGACATGAGTAAACTCTGGGAGTTGGTAATGGACAGGGAAGCCTGGTGTGCTGCAGTCCATGGGGTGGCAAAGAGTCAGACATGACATGACTGAGTGACTGAACTGAACTGAATCCATCTACACAATTGTTTCAGATTCCAAGAAGAAAGATTTACAATACATTTTAAAGTGATTATAAATATGTATGGTCATATCCTTTTCCATGCATTGTATTATTGGTATTTATGTCAACTACTTGACCAGGAAATTATTCATGTTAAGATGTATGTTACAGTTGCTATTACTATTATCATTATTAAAAACATGTATTGAGAACTACCATGTGGCAGGCACTGTGCGAGAATTTATAGACTCTGTCTCTATAAGTAATGAAAATAACCTTGTTTTTCATATTCATAAAAATAGGAATTACATGTATTTATTCCATTTTAAAGATGAAGATAATCCAGAGTTTCATAGCAAATTGATGGCAGAGTTGGGAATATAATCTAATATACTGGGCCCTTATGACTTCAAATCCTGGTGCTTTAAAAATATTAAAATCCCATCAGTAACTTCTGTTAGGTTAAACAGAGTACCTGTGTCAATGTACAAAAAAACAAGCACATGCTTAAGTTTCATATTTTTACTACTGCCATCATGGTGCATTCTAAAGGCTGAGTTTTAGGCATTTTACTTGTCTAAAACTTACTATAACAAGGTTAAAGTCTGTGATGTAAGAGTCAGACTTGTCCTTTAAGAACCGTAGTTTCTTCCAAGTGAAACAGAATTACAACTCTGGGTTTTTGTGGGTATTAAATGACGTAAAGTAAAGCCCTGCACACAGGAATCATTCTGTGGTATCTGTAGCTATGTTAGTTCCAAAGATGAAATGAAAGATGCTGCCTGGATCTAGATTCCTTGATGTCTGAAAGTTAAAAATGTTAGTCACTAAGTTGTATCTTGTGTCTGACTCTTTGTGACACTAAGGACACTACTCCCCCTAGCTCCTCTGTCCATGGGATTGCCCAGGCAAGAATACTGGAGTGGGTAGGCCTTCCCTTCTGCAGGGGATCCTCCCAACCCAGGGATTGAACCCAGCTCTCCTGCATTGCAGGCAAATTCTTTACCATCTGAGCCACCAGGGAAGCCCTCCCTGACACCTACCATTCTTCAAATAGTCCGTATATTTTCAGGGCCTTAAAGTACTTGCTGTATAGAGAAAAACAACTGTTGATAAATGTTATAGAAGTATTGAAATTGGTACTAGTTTTTATAAAATATGTGCAGAACAAGGTGAGTGTGTGCTAAGTTGCCTCAGTCATATCTGATTCTTTGCAATTCCATGGCCTGTAGCCTGCTAGGTTCCTCTGTCCATGGGGTCTTCCTGGCAAGAATACTGGAATGGATTGCCATACTGTCCTCCAGGGGCTCTTCCCCACCTAGGGCTCTAACCTACATCTCTTCATGTCTCTGGCATTGGTAAGTGGGTTCTTTACCACTAGTGCTATCTGGGAAGCCCACAGAATGAAGCATTTTAGTCAGAATATCTTATTAATTCTCATAACACTCCTGCTAAGTGGTATTATTATTCCCATCTTAAAAATGAAAAGTTAAAGGCTTAGAAACTTAGATTTTCCCATGAATACACAGCAAGTGTGTGGTTTTCAATGTATCCAGATAGGCTGTAAAGCCTATGCTCTTTCTACCACATTCAAACTTAAAATATAGTGCCTTTGAATTTTCTTGATTAAAACTGGAGATAACTATGAAATGCTTAGGAAACAAAACATTTTCTTTTGTTTAATATTCTGTAAACAAAATCATGCTCTAAGTTGTCTCCCACATTGTGTGTATTCATATTTCAGAGTTTATCTTGAACATACAGGGAAAAGAATACCTCAGTTTACTTTTTTAATAAATAAAATACAGTCAGTATGTATTTGGGCAATTTTATTCCTCCACAAGTTTCCAAAACTTAGCAGTCCTTCTTCTATATGAATTTGCACATTTTTTCAACATAATAAACAATTATTTATATTTTTAATATGCTATCTTTGAATACTACTTATGGTGTGGTTCTTTTCAGAATGTTCTGGGGGAGGGTATGGCTTTAGTTATATATACCCACTCCAGAGTCTTCCCTGGTGGCTCAGTGGTAAAGAATCTGCCTCCAATACAGGAGACCTGGGTTCAATTTCTGGGTCAGGAATATCCTCTGAAGAAGATAATGGCAACCCACTCCAGTATTCTTGCTTGGAAATCCCATGGACAAAGGAGCCTGGAGGCTATAGCCCATGGGGTCGCAAGAGTCGGACACGACTTAGCCACTAAACTACCAACCACCACCACTGCTAAGTAAGAGTCTTAATTGAATCTTCATAGGCTCTTTAATTTATTCACTCATTCAGTGAATATTGATGAAAGCCCTCCTGCATACCAGATATTTGCTAAGAGAGTGATACAAAAGCATACATGGCCCCTAGTTTGGTGTGGCTGAAAGCCTAGTGGGGGACACACGAATGGTATAAATAAACACACTCTAGAGATTAAAACTGGCAGCAGAGACAAGTTCCACAAGGAAGACAGAAATGGTACTGTGTGTGAAAGTACTTGATAAGGGACTTTGGTGAAGAGGTAACATTTAAACCTGCATCTCAGGAATCAGTAGGCATTGAACAAGTGAAGAGAGAAGAAAAAGTTCCCCTCACAGCAGTACTGTATGCCAAGGCTTCTTGTTAGCATTTTTCTATATTTGTATTCTTCTTTCATTGATATCGTATATTTAAAACATAGTCATCAAGAGTATAACTGAACATGTGAGTTCTAAATTATGAAAAAGACCCGCTAAAGACTTGTAAATGAACTGTTTAAGTTAGAAAAAAAAAATCTTCATTTCATATGTATCTTTACACATACAAAAGTATTTTTTGTCATCCTATCCTAAAAACACTTATGAACTTATGAAGCATCTCTATTGACATGTGAGGTACCTATACTTTTAATATATGCCCTATAGAAATATAAACAAGCTTTAGCTGTGTGAATTCATCAGACCTCACAAATTGTTACAACAGTGTGCCAATAATTGTGCCAAATGTTAGAGATTCAAAGAAATGTAAGATAAAGCTCCTGTGCTCTGAGAGCCTAAAAATCCAACTAAAGATGAGCAATGAGTGAAATACTGTCTAATCATGCCAGGGGTCAAACGCTTCAGATTATTTAAGTGCTGTGAAAACATAAAGGTGAGAACATTACTTTTTTCCTTTACTCTTCTGTAAAGTGAAGTCGCTCAGTCGTGTCCGACTCTTTGCGACCCCATGGACATAGCCTACCAGGCTTCTACGTCCACGGGATTCTCCAGGCAAGAATACTGGAGTGGGTTACCATTTCCTTCTCCAGGGTATCTTCCCCACCCAGGGATCGAACCCGGGTCTCCCTCATTGGAGGCAGACACTTTAACCTCTGAGCCACCAGGGAAGCCCCACTCTTCTGTAAAGAGTACTCTTACTGCATTATTTGGCTTTACCTAAAGGCTCAATATATTAGAAATACATTATCTTATATGAGTAGATATGTCATTAAATAATTCTGTAATTAACATAAGTATTTATTATCATTTCTGTATAGATGAATGTAAATGCAGTGATGTTTAATTATGCTCTGTTACTGACCCAACAAAGAGAGATAACAGAATCCCTTTTAACTTGCAGTAAATATTCCTAGGGCTACCCTGCTGGCTCAGCTGGTGAAGAATGTGCTTCCAATGCTGGAGACCCTGTTCGATTCCTGTGTCAGGAAAATCCCTGGAGAAGGAAATGCCAACCCACTCCAGTATTCTTGTGTGGAAAATCCCATGGACAGAGGAGCCAAGTGGGCAATAGTCCATGGGGTCACAAAGAGTTGTTCATGACTGAGCTTCTAAGCATGAAATATTCTGAGTTGCAAATAACCTCTGAAAATCCCATCATCTGGGTTTTTGTTGTTGTTCTTGTTGTTGTTGTTTGGGTTTTCTTTCTTTCTTTCTTTCTTTCTTTTTTCTTGGTATGAGTGTTCCACACCAATACATCATCAAAGAAGTCTTTCAATGCAGAAAGAGAAAATTAAGACCCAGGGTTTGTTCTCAGGCTCTACCTTTGTCTCAGTGAATTCTCATGAGGCCTCTCCTCTTGTACCAGTGCCCAGAACAAGAAAACACATGCTGTACTACTCTGCACAGTCAGTGTGACTTCTCAAGAGACAGGATATTCAACTGACTTCAAAATAATAAGTGAATATTTAACAATTCATTGAATGTGAAATAGTACCATACGGTTGTTATAAAGCTAAAAGTAAAAATCACTTTTAGATTTTTTTGGCATACTTTTATTCTCTAACAATTTACCATTTGTGTAGATTTGAGCTTTTCTTTAAACAAAAGCCTTGTGACATAATTATTCAGATATAACCTCTGAGAAATCTTTAGCACTAAAAAAAAAAGGCTTTGGTGCCTTTTATTTCAAAATATGCTCATGCATAACAATGAACATGCTTTTCCTCTGAAAAGGTTTTGTCATGAATACATTAGGAAAAGAAAACACTCAGGTGAATTTATTTAATAATTGATAGTGGAAATAGAATCTTAAGGAAATTTCCATCTTCCTGAAACATGAGTTCTGCATTTATTACTTTTTATTATCATCTAATACTGATGTGTGCAGTTCCCTGGCATAGGTGAGCTGCAGCTCTTATTAGCAATATAAAGTATCTGCATTGGAATTTTTTTCAAACACTAATCTCTCTTCATTAATCTCAAATAATATTAATACCAGTTGAGCAGTGCTGAAGAGACCATTCTCATGGTAGAATTGTGTGTTCTTGCTTGACACATTTTAAATTAAATGAGTATTTGTTTTTCAAAGACTGGACATTATTAGTGGTAATATTTCATTAAAACAGATTAGTTTTGCAGGTGTTCTGAGGAGTCACTTAAATTCAAAACTGCCACTTTGAAAGTGGAATAATTTATGCTTTCATTAAATAAAGTTCACAAAATAATCATTAATAGAATCATAACATTTAAAAGAATCCTCAAATATTAGGGGCACTCCCACTCTGACAGTTTTTATTTTACAGTTCTGAGGCTCCTCAAGCCCAGATAGAAATGAATTCAGTTACCTAATATTCTAGGATCACCAACTCAGAGACGATAAAGGAAGAGTGTCCTTAGCATCTAATCCCAAGGAAGTAACAACTTAATATGACAGACTAGTGATCGGATATCTGCTGGAATTCCTGAGGACAGGGAGCCCCAAACTCTCCTAAATTATCCATTTCATTTTTGAGCTATGATGTTTGTAACTTTTATTTATGGTCCCAGTTCGTCCATCTGGAATTACAGTCATTCTTCTGTTCTCTTCCACAGTTGTCTTTCATCTCTGATTGCAGCTCTTATGGCCCTCTGGGGAGATTTTCTCTTGTCCCTTCTTAACACTGTCACCCATTCCTCATATGGCCCTTTCTTTCCAAATCAAAATCTTTTGTTGCCTCTTTCCCTTAGGATTTTATTCTATCAATTGTCCCTCTAAAATGTGATCTCAAGAATAAAAGATTATAATAATTTGATTTTGATCTCATTGGACACTTTAGAGTTCAGAGAGGCTATTCCTGTTGTGGCTATTAAAATTTATATTATTACAAGTATATAATTAACATTATATTATTTTAGTTGTATGGTGTTTGTAACATTGCTTTAAAGCTAATCTTAATTACTCTAGAGTATCATTATTAATGATAACATCCACACTATGAGCATGTTATATAAAACTTTCATTTACTCTATTTTCTTCTGGGAATTTGAGACATTTATAATGAGCTAACAAGGATAAATTTAGGAACTGTAACCAGTTAACTACTTTGAGGACTGTAGTACTTTGATATAATTGAAATCATTCTACAGCAATGTATAAAGCAGCAATTATGCAATTTCCTCCATCCAGGAAAACAGGGCCTTTGTAAAGGCCAGATTATTGGAGCTTCCTTCCTAAGAAATAGGTCAGACATTAGCTGGAGGCATCTTGAAGGCTGTTAAGCATTATTTAACATTATTGCTGCTATAAGGAAACTATACATTTCTAAAGAAGATGCCAGTATTTATTAGCAGATTATTTAGGAATCACTACTCTGTCCTTCTCAGGGAATTTTTTAATGCTAGTGAATAAAATTAATTGAATTATTAATTTATGCCAGGTACCATGGTAAGTCCTCTATATGTATTATTTCTTCTATGTATTACATTATTTTGATCTATATATTATTGAGCCCATTTTACAGATAAGTAAAAGTAAGATTTCTAGAGACTAAATTGCCAAAGATCATAATTCTAGTTAGTGAAAAAAACCAGGACTTGATCAACTGTGTCTGACACCCAAGGTCTTAACTACTTTGAATCATCCACCCACTACTTTACTTACTTACTTAGTAATAAAATATATTTTATATAAAATAATATTATTTTATTTTATAATAAAATATTATTTTATATAAAATAATAAATATATATAATTATTATTTATTTATAAAGTAATAAAAACTTGCCTCTAGTATTGATAAGGGTTTTCCTTGTTGGCTCAGATGGTAAATAATTTGCCTGCAATGTGGGAGAAAGATCCCCTGGAGAAGGGAATGCCAATCCACTCCAGTATTCTTGCCTGGAGAATTCCATGGGCAGAGGGGCCTGTTGAGTGGCAGTCCATGGGGTCACAGAGTCGGACGTGACTGAGTGACTAACACACAGTGTTGATAAGTCTCAGAAACATTAACTAGTAAGTGCTGGATCTTAACTAACCTTCGGGGACTGAACTTCTGATCTCTACACCAATAGCCAAGAGTTCTAATACACATATCACACTTAGCTTCCATTTGGGCTTCATATTTTAGAATTCAGAGAAACAAAATATTGTTTGCTTTGTCTCTATTTCTCTTCTCCCTCATAATTTAAGTTAAGGCACCTCAAACTTTCTCACCAAAAGGTTCCTAGTAGCAGAACTTAATAAAAATGTGTCATTGAATGCAATTGAGAAAAAAATCCCTTTTATAAGCTATACATTCCATCAAATTTTTGTTTTTTAGCTTAATAATTAATGTAAATTTTATACTATATGGAGTAATACAGTTATTCTATATCCATGTGATTTTATCCAAATATTTTTAACAAAATTGAAGCTTTGGAAAGAAGTGCCATGGAACTCTCAGTCTGAGATATGCAAAGATGATACAGATAGGATATGGATATAAATAATACATACTGTGTGTCCAAGATAAGCTCAAAATCTACCTGAGAGACAGCCTAGCAAATAATTCTAATACTTACTAGCCCTCTACTAATAGAAGTTATTTGGTTAATCTTAATAGCTATTAATAAAATATTAAAAACCTATTTATCTAACTTTGTTTTTAAACTCACATGGGCCATTTACAGGCAGTGAAAGACTACTGATGCTACAAATGTAGATGGCACTTCTCAGTTGCTTTCTAATTTAGGTTCTCTTTGAGGTTTTGCTGTGAATGTATCTCCTGTAAGGATCTTTATATAGGAGAGTAGATTTCTGAGACAGGAAGCCAAATCAAAAGTGTTATTTTAGCATTTCATATATCGATTTGATGTGTTCAGCTCTAAGTCCCAACATCTCTTAGTTCTAGCATTGTTTTCCATATTACAGCCTTTCATGCTAACCACAACTTGTTGATTATTGATATCTGATGCTTTGATTTGGCCAGTATTAAAGAGTTTCACTGTTATTGCTCATATGCAACTAGCTTATTTTTTTCAGTGTTCTCATCCATCTTCACCATCATATCATGGGACCTCAAGGTCTTTGAGACTTGGGTTTGGATTCCTTCTAATACATTGTTAGCATTTCTTATGTGATTTCTGAAAATTGTTGTACATGGCTCAGTTATTTTTGTTCTTTTAAAACTTTTAAATTAAAATGTATATATTCTAAAAGGTACAAAAATCATTAAATAAGCACTCATATATTTCTTACAATTTTGTACACTACTACATGCAAAATATGCAAAACATTAATAGCATATACTGAAATTCCAGGCCTACTTTTAGCAATCTGAATAAATGTCAGATATGAATAGAGATTTTATAAATATTCAATTAGACATTATGCTGTTCAAGTAGTTTCTGTATGTCTAATTGTGCATTCACTGACAAGAATGATGTATAACAGTCAAAACCTAGAAAAATATGTTTAAGTATTTCATTATATAGTAAAAATTAAAGCAATGTGATATAACTGCTTAATAAAGTTAAAAACAGTCTACTGAGACTTAAAAGACTTTTTCCCATTTGGAAGAATTTAGGTAGGCTTCATGAAGAAGGTGGCATTTGAATTGGACTTAAGAAAGAGGTGAGCAAACTTTCTTTAAAAGACCAAAGGCCAGATAGTAAAAAGTTAAGGTTCTGTGGCCAAGAAGCAATATTGAGGATGTTATGTAGGTACTAACACATATATGACCATTGAAAATGTGGCTTTTTGAAAATGTAGAAAATGTGGACTAGAAAAAAACAGGTGAAAGGCAGCATTTAGTTGCAGGATATTGTTTGTTAACCTTTGACTTAAAGAATGACTAAGATTTTCTGGGCTGAGAGAAAACAAAAGCACAGAATTCTGTGTTCTTTGAATGTGAAAAGGCATGGGAGGAAGCAGAGAGAGATGAGGCTGAAAATATATTAGAAGCCAGGTCATGGAGAATTTAATGTGCTGTATTAAACTTCAGTTAATAGAAGCACTGCAGGTTTATAACACATCATTTATTAGTGCCATTTATTGAATGCTTAAAGGCTTCCCTGGTGGCTCAGTGGTAAAGAATCCACCTGCCAATGCAGGAGATGGCAGGTTCGATCCCCCGGTCAGAAAGATCCCCCAGAGAAGGAAATGAGAACCAGCTCCAGTATTCTTGCCAGGGAAATCCCATAGACAAAGGGACCTGGCAGGCTATAGTCTATGGGGTTGCAAAGAGTCAGACAAGACTTAGCAACTAAACAACAAGAATAGCAATTAAACACTCAGTATGGGCCGATAATATGCTGTCTGGAGTTTGACTGCAAATCTTGCATTCCAGCTTATATGATTTACTGCTTCTCGTGACCATCATTGTTTTGGGAACCATTTGTTCAATGCTCACTACAGGATAACTAAAAATTGATAACACATAGTTCTTATTCCTTATGGATTTACAGTCTTAGGTATCATTATCAATGATAAAGGATATCAATATGAAGAATTTGTAAATTTCAGCCACACAAACTTAGGAATGACCCCTTACAGGCTTTTAAAATCATCAAACATTCTGCAAAAGCTTTATCTGTAATAAGAGTAGCTACTGTATCCATCACCTGTAACTATCCCTCCAAGTCACAGCCAGATACACACATGTGCAAACACACACACACATACATTTATCAGACATCTGACTGAGAGAGGAGTTTAGCAGTCAAGGAGCAGTAACTCAGCAGCTTGAACCTGGAACAACTTAACTAATCCATGCATTGCCCCAGATGCTATGAGGTAGACACATACTCTGAGGCTCTACATCTCTTTTCTGCTTAGAGCGCCAGCCTCCTGATTCTGAGAAGCCACTGTTGAAGCCCTGCTGTATTTATAATGCTGCTGACAGGCTTTAGATGAAGGCCATATGTATTCAGTTTCTGTTGCTAAGTAACAAATTACCACTAACTTAGCAGGTTGCAGTAATTCATTTATTATTTCATAGTTCTGTTGGTTACAAATCTGCATGAACTCGGTTGGGTTCTCTCCTGAAGGTCTCACAAAGCAAAAATCAAGCTGTGACTGAGGCTGGGCTTTTTTCTGGCGGATGTGAGGGAGAATCTTCCTCCAAGCTCATCAGGTTGCTGGCAAAATTGAGCCCCCTGTGGTTGATGGTCTTAGGTCCCTCTTTCCCTGGGATTGTCAGCTGAGGGCTTCTCTTTGCTCCTAGAGGTCATTCCTGTGCCTTCTTTCAGAGCCTCCTGTATCACCAAACCATCAAGGCCTCGCACTTTGCCTCTCTTGGCTTTCCCCTTCTGCCAGCAGTTAGAGGAAGCACTCCATTTTCAAGGGCTCCTATGCCTGGACCAACCTGCCGCTTGGATAAACTCCTTAAGATTAATTGCACTGTTTAATGTAACATCACTGCAGTGATATATCATCAAATTCCAAGTTTTGAGGACAACGTGACTTTTTTGTGGGAAGGGACTGTTTTGGAAATTCTACCTACTATGCTATAGAGTAGGGACAAATAGACACTCGCAGGAGCAAAGCAGTGAAAGAATAATCAAAAAGGAGGAAGAGTGAATAGTGTAGGTTACACACTGAGACTCCATGAAGCATATACTCTGTCAGGTGGCTCTGTCCTTCTTTGTTATAGTGTCATGGATTCATGGCAGATCTAAAAGAAACACATGTGATCATGTTGAATTTTAGAAAAAACCTTTTACACTCCACAGAAATTCTCATTCACTTTCTGTGAGGCTAAAACATAGATATGCAGATTTGCAAACAGAGCTTATGGGACTCTTGTGTTTAATGGCTTGGACATCAAAATGTGGCATGTTTTGCTACATGCATTGGGTCGACAAAACGAGTCCTTCCAGTATTCTTGACTGTAAAATTCCATGGATAGAGGAGCTGGTGGGCCTCAGTCCATGAGGCAGCAGAGTTGGATGCAACTGAACACACACATATAGCTTACTTACAAATGTTGTGTTCAGGTGTATGACATATCATTTTATTAAACCTCTAGAGATTTCCTGGTGTTTAGAAGCCATCATTTATGTCTTCCTAGAATTATATGGGCAAATAACTGTCTTTGGCTTATCAACCCCAGAAAAAGAGATGATTCATATGAGTTGAAAGGTGTGTCATACAGGAATTCAAATTCTCAATATATCAATGTAAAAAGCTTTCTCAGGAAAATATGCATTCTGTAAGTGTTACCAGAACTCTCAGTGTGACCTCATTTGAGAGAGAAAACAGAAAACTTGAAGCAATGAAACACTGTTGTACATTCCACTCATACTCAATGTATAAGGAAAACTTACAAATTGACTTAGCCTTTTTGCAAGGGAAGTCCCCAGGAAAGTAGATGAAAAATGTGCATGGCTATAGCCTCAGAAAATCTAGATACAGTTTTTCTAAGATTTCAGATACCCAAAAAGAGCAATATCTTCTTTAAGTTTCACAGTTATAGAGGTGGTAGAGGGCAGCATATGCTCATGAAAATTGCAGACGACCTCAGCTAGAGACTTGTTTCCTGTTACATGTGAAATGACAAAGTAAATATGGGTTATAAAAATGATTCAGTAAATACAAACTCAATCAAACACAATACATACTAATGCCATACATTTTTTTTTTTAATTTTCTGAAGCAGACTGGTCTTACTAAAACTGAGCAGAAAAGTTTTACTAATTGTAAAGGCAACAGGTTATATAGGAGCAAACAAAGTGTTATTTTATAAAAATTAAATATACATATACCAGTTAAGTTGAATTTATATGATTATTAATTTCTACATCAAGAAACCCCCATCAATTAGATATTCTCTATATTTAGTTGTGTGTGTGTGTGTGTGTGTGTGTGTGTGTGTGTTAGTCACCCAGTTGTGGCCGACTCTATGTGACCCCATGGATAGTAACCCACCAGGCTTCTCTGTCCATGGGATTCTCCAGGCAGGAATACTAAAGTGGGTTGCCATGCCCTCCTCCAGGGGATCTTCCCGACGCAGGAATGAATCTGGGTCTCCTGCATTACAGGCAGACTCTTTACCATATTTAGCAATATCTGAGCTTTAATAAAGCAATGAATTAAGTGTAGTATTTGTCATAAGGGTGTTTAAATTTTTTCAGAGAAGAAAAGATAATTAAAATAATTAAGGAAGAAATAGGATAGTTGAAGAAAGCAGTTGGTGACAGTTTATTTAAAATAGCAAAAACAAAGAAGTCCCTTCTTCTTAGATACATGACACATTCAGTTCAGTTCAGTCGCTCAGTCATGTCCGACTCTTTGCGACCCCATGAACTGCAGCACACCAGGCCTCCCTGTCCATCACCAACTCCCGGAGTTTACCCAAACGCATGTCCATCGAGTCGGTGGTGCCATCCAGCCATCACATACTCTGTTGTCCCCTTCTCCTCCTGCCCCCAATCCCTCCCAGCATCAGATACCCCTATAAAACCCACAAGTCATTCTGAATAGTCACTTTGCCTAACTATAAGTAATAGTAAAAATGAATGTCTATTATCTTTCTTTATAGAGATACTGATAGATAATATCCTATATTTCTGATTTGGAAAAACTCTAAATGTTTTAGAGTTTATGATGTTGTTCAGATGTTGTTCATTAACAGCATTAATATTGTTCTGATTTCAAAATGTTGAACTGCCTTTTGCTCATACTCAGGGCAGGATGGCTTAGCTCACTGTTTTGTTGAGAAAGAATTTTAGATATATTTTCATAGAAATTGAGGGAACTTTCTGGCTGATTAAAACAGATAGATCCAATATATAAGACTATTGGATATCATTCTAGAATCATTAGTCACTGTTAATCTTTGACATATACACTACTAATCTTTGATATATAAACTGCTATACATAAAAACAGATAACTAATCAGAACCTACTATATAGCATAGAGAACTCTACTGGGTGCTCTCTGGTGACCTGAATGGGAAGGAAATCCAAAAAAGGGAGGGAATATGTGTGTACATACAGCTGATCCACTTTGCTGTACAGCAGAAACTAACAAAACATGGTAAAGCAACCATACTCCAATAATTTTTTTTTAATAATGCTTTAGTACACAAAAGATATAACACCACCAATTTCCTCTCATATAAATGACTTTTACTTGCTAACGTTTCCTTTTTGGAGCAAAAGACCATTGATACTGAGTTAGTCATTGAAAATAGCAAAGATAACATACATTTATTCCTATCTGAGGGAGCCTTACAAATAGCTATGAAAGGAAGTGACCCAAAAAGCAAAGGAGAAAAGGAAAGATATGCCCATTTGAATGCAGAGTTGCAAAGAATAGCAAGGAGAGAAAAGAAAGTCTTCCTCAGTGATCAATGCAAAGAAATAGAGGAAACAATAGAATGGGAAAGACTAGAGATCACTTCAAGATAATCAGAGATACCAAGGGAACATTTCATGCGAAGATGGGCTCGATCAAGGACAGAAATGGTCTGGACCTAACAGAAAGATTTTAAGAAGAGGTGGCAAAAGTACACAGAAGAACTATATAGAAAGATCTTCACTAGCCAGATAATCATGATGCTGTGATCACTAATCTAGAGCCAGACATCTTGGAATGTGAAGTCAAGTGGGCCTTGGAAAGCATAGCTAAGAACAAAGCTAGTGGAGGTGATGGAATTCCAGTTGAGCTATTTCAAATCCTGAAAGATGATGCTGTGAAAGTGCTGCACTCAGTATGCCAGCAAATTTGGAAAACTCAGCAGTGGCCACAGCACTGGAAAAGGTCAGTTTTCATTCCAATCCCAAAGAAAGGCAATGCCAAAGAATGCTCAAACTACCGCACAATTGCACTCATCTCACATGCTAATAAAGTAATGCTCAAAATTCCCAAGTCAGGCTTCAGTAATATGTGAACCGTGAACTTCCAGATATTCAAGCTGGTTTTAGAAAAAGGAGAAGAACCAGAGATCAAATTGTCAACATCCGCTGGATCATGGAAAAAGCAAGAGAATTCCAGAAAAACATCTATTTCTGCTTTATTGACTATGACAAAACCTTTGACTGTGTGGATCACAATAAACTGTGGAAAATTCTGAAAGAGATGGGAATACCAGACCACCTGACCTGCCTCTTGAAAAACTTATATGCAGGTCAGGAAGCAACAGTGAGAATTGGACACAGAACAACAGACTGGTTCCAAATTGGGAAAGGAGTATGTCAAGGCTGTATATTGTCCCCCTGCTTATTTAACTTCTATGCAGAGTACATCATGAGAAACGCTGGGCGGGAGAAAGCACAAGCTGGAATCAAGATTGCTGGGAGAAATATCAATCACCTCAGATATGCAGATGACACAACCCTTATGGCAGAAAGTGAAGAGGAAATAGAGAGCCTCTTGATGAAAGTGAAAGAGGAGAGTGAAAAGTTGGCTTAAAGCTCAACATTCAGAAAACGAAGATCATGGCATCTGGTCCCATCACTTCATGGGAAATAGATGGGGAAACAGTGGAAACAGTGTCAGACTTTATTTTTTTCGGCTCCGAAATCACTGCAGATGGTGATTGCAGCCATGAAATTAAAAGACGCTTACTCCTTGGAAGGAAAATTATGACCAACCTAGACAGCATGTTGAAAAGCAGAGACATTACTTTGTCAACAAAGGTCCATCTAGTCAAGGCTATGGTTTTTCCAGTGGTCATGTATGGATGTGACAGTTGGACTATAAAAAATGCTGAGCAGAGAAGAATTGATGCTTTTGAACTGTGGTGTTGAAGTAGACCCTTGAGTCCCTTGGACTGCAAGGAGATCCAACCAGTCCATCCTTAAGGAGATCAGCCCTTGGTGTTCACTGGTAGGAATGATGTTGAAGCTGAAACTCCAATACTTTGCCACCTGATACAAAGAGCTGACTCATTTGAAAAGACCTTCATTCTGGGAAAGATTGAGGGCAGGAGGAGAAGGAGACGACAGAGAATGAGATGGTTGGATGGCATCAGTGACTCACTGGACATGGGTTTGGGTGGATGTGGGGAGTTGGTGATGGACGTGGGGCCTGGTGTGCTGCAGGTCATGGGGTCACAAAATATTGGACACGACTGAGCGACTGAACTAACTGAACTAAATGTTTAACTGAACTAACAGAACTGAATTTTCTCAAACTTATTTTTCCTGAAGTTACCCACAAGGATTTTCTTAAATACTGGACAGATGATGTGGGATTGAGAGATACTGACAAGAAAAAAGAAAAGCAGATAGTAAAAAAAAAAAAAAAGTAGTAAGTAGAAAAAAAAGCAGTATAGTGATAACTTCAAGGTCATACACTGTGGAACCACTCTACCTGTGCACTGGTTACAGCTTTCCATTATGTCTTCCTAATCCTCTGAGATAGCTGTGAAAAGAAGAGAGGAGAAAAGGAAAGATATAAGCATCTGAATGCAGAGTTCCAGAAAATAGCAAGAAGAGATAAGAAAGCCTTCCTCAGCGATGAATGCAAAGAAATAGAGGAAAAGAACAGAATGGGAAAGACTAGAGATCTCTTCAAGAAAATTAGAGATGCCAAGGGAACATTTCATGCAAAGATGGGCTCGATCAAGGACAGAAATGGTCTGGACCTAACAGAAGCAGAAGATACTAAAAGAGGTGGCAAGAATACACAGAAGAACTATACAAAAGGTCTTCACGACCCAGATAATCATGATGCTGTGATCATTAATCTAGAGCCAGACATCTTGGAATGTGAAGTCAAGTGGGCTTTAGATAGCATCGCTACGAACAAAGCTAGTGGAGGTGATGGAATTCCAGTTGAGCTACTTCAAATCCTGAAAGATGATGCTGTGAAAGTGCTGCACTCAGTATGCCAGCAAATTTGGAAAACTCAGCAGTGGCCACAGCACTGGAAAAGGTCAGTTTTCATTCCAATCCCAAAGAAAGGCAATGCCAAAGAATGCTCAAACTATCTCACAATTGTACTCATCTCACATGCTAGTAAAGTAGTGCTCAAAATTCTCCAAGCCAGGCTTCAGCAATATGTGAACCTGATGTTCAAGCTGGTTTTAGAAAAGGCAGAGGAACCAGGGATCAAATTGCCAACATCTGCTGGATCATGGAAAAAGCAAGAGAGTTCCAGAAAAACATCTGTTTCTGCTTTATTGACTATGCCAAAGCCTTTGACTGTGTGGATCACAATAAACTGTGGAAAATTCTGAAAGAGATGGGAATACCAGACCACCTGACCTGCCTCTTAAGAAATCTGTATGCAGGTCAGGAAGCAGCAGTTAGAACTGGACATGGAACAACAGACTGGTTCCAATTAGGAAAAGGAGTACGTCAAGGCTGTATATTGTCACCCTGCTTATTTAACTTATATGCAGAGTACATCATGAGAAACGCTGGACTAGAAGAAACACAAGCTGGAATCAAGATTGCTGGGAGGAATATCAATCACCTCAGATATGCAGATGACACCACCCTTATGGCAGAAAGTGGAGAGGAACTAAAAAGCCTCTTAATGAAAGTGAAAATGGAAAGTGAAAAAGTTGGCCTAAAGCTCAACATTCAGAAATCTAAGATCATGGCATCTGGTCCCATCACTTCATGGGAAGTAGATGGGGAAACAGTGAAAACAGTGTCAGACTTTATTTTGGGGGCTCCAAAATCACTGCAAATGGTGACTGCAGCCATGAAATTAAAAACGCTTACTCCTTGGAAGAAAAGTTATGACCAACCTAGATAGCATATTCAAAAGCAGAGGCATTACTTTGCCGACTAAGATCCATCTACTCAAGGCTATGGTTTTTCCAGTGGTCATGTATAGATGTGAGAGTTGGACTGTGAAGAATTGATTCTTTTGAACTGTGGTGTTGGAGAAGATCCCTGAGAGTCCCTTGGACTCCAAGGAGATCCTACCAGTCCATTCTGAAGGAGATCAACCCTGAGATTTCTTTGGAAGGAATGATCTAAAGCTGAAACTCCAGTACTTTGGCCAGCTCATGAGAAGAGTGGAATCATTGGAAAAGACTCTGATGCTGGGAGGGATTGGGAGCAGGAGGAGAAGGGGACGACTGAGGATGAGATGGCTGGATGCCATCACGGTCTCAATGGACATGAGTCTGAGTGAACTCTGGGAGTTGGTGATGGACAGGGAGGCCCGGTGTGCTGCAATTCATGGGGTCGCAAAGAGTCGGACATGACTGAGCGTGAACTGAACTGAACTGAATCCTCTGAGAATCAGAGCTACTGTTTTTAAAGGTCCAAATAAACATTATCAAATAGTATATCAATCTATTTTGTTAAGCTTTCTTCTTTAATTAATAAATCCATTTCATTGTTTTCCATGTTATAAGTGCAATTTTATTTTGACTATAAAATTTCACCTTTACTTTCCTAAAATTTATACCTACATTTACTGTATAAGTAAATGAAAGAATATATTCTGGGACATTTTTTTCAAATAAGTTCTGAGAAATTGTTGAACGTGGTGTCTAAAGTAAAATCAATAGTCTGAAATATCATCAATTAGAGATGCTTGTAGTCAGCCAGCTGTCCAGATTGATACAATGAATTTGGAAGTTAAGCTGGTTTATCATTATCTGATAAAAATCACCATTAAAAACACTAGGAGGCCAGTTCTTGGAGTCATTAAAATATTTCAATGGAAGAAATTTTATTAACTCACGGGTTTCTCCTGGTAACAGCTTGAGCTGTGTACAGTTTCAAATTTTAATTGCATAAATATTTCTATTTTCTCTTCATTACACTCCACAAAGTATTTTTAAAATTCTCAAGCCATAAGCGTTCTTTCCTCTTACACTTCCCTAAATGCCCGTAATATGACCACTATGCTTGCCTTGTTAAATTGTTTCAGCATAAAAGCAAACATATTAAAATCTGTTTCATTTACACGGTGCTTTTCTGGTTATTTAGTGCGACTCCAGCTTCCTGGTTATCTACTCTCCCTGCCACAAGAACAGCAAGAAAACAACTGCATTCTGATATGGATTTTAAGTTAAGCAAATGTCACTGCGTCCCTAAAGCACATCTGTGGCTTCCAGCAGACATGTGCGGGAATTTCTGTTGCCAGGTGCTCTCTTGATCTGAGGAGTCAACAAAGTGAAGTAAAAAAAAAAAAAAAAAAAATCTGACAGCAGAAATGAGCCTGCCTGAATGATGCAAATATTAACAACAGTACACCCTTTTAAGAGTGAAAGTGCTATACAGACATAGTTGGAACTCTTTCAGGTAATCACATAATTCAAAAATATTTGCTGTATGCCTACTGCATGTAAGACATTACAAAAGGGTTATGACAGATACACAGACAAGAGTAACCTTACAAGTTTGTTTTTAAAAAATTGATGTGCAAATGAAAATCAAATAGCACAAAAATCAAGTGACAAGATAATAATCCAAAGGTACATGGTGTGTCTAGCTCAGTGCCTTACAGTATGGGAGATAGTTTATATTGCTATGATTAATGTACACCTGAGGGCTTTATGGGCTTCTCTGGTAGTTCAGTCAGTAAAGAATCTGCCTGCACCGTGCGAGACCCAGGTTCGATCCCTGAGTTGGAAAGATGCCTGGAGAAAGGAATGGCAAATGAGTCCAGACACGAACCATCACTCTGTAAACTTCAGGAAACTATAACTGGATTGTTGTGTTAAGGATGAGCAGGGCTTGAGACAGGGAATTTAATCAAGGCAAAACTTCCCATACCTTAAACATACCTACTGGAAATTATTGGGTAAGGAGTCTTTAGTTCCACTTGAAAGAGATACTCTGCATAGCTACATCATTGTCCTTTTCTTGTTGTTGTTCAGTTGCTCAGTTGTGCCCAACTGTTTGCCACCCCAAGGACTGCAGCATGATGGGCTTCCCTGTCCATCACCATGTCCCAGAGTTAGCTCAAATTCATGTCCATTGAGTTGGTGATGCCATTCAACCATCTCATCCTCTGTCATCCCCTTCTCCTACTACCTTCAGTCTTTCCCAGTATCAGGGTCTTTTCTAATGAATCAGCTCTTCACATCAGGTGGCCAAAGTGTTGGAGCTTCAGCTTCAGTCCTTCAGATGAATATTAGAGTTGATTTTCTTTAGGATTGACTGGTTTGATCTCCTTGTTATCCAAGGGACTCTCAAAAGTCTTCTCAAACACCACAGTTTGAAAGCATCAATTCTTTGGCACTCAGCCTTCTTTATGGTCCAGCTCTCACATCCATACATGAATGCTGAAAAACCATAGCTTTGACTAGATGGACCTTTGTTGGCAAAGTGATGTCTATGCTTTTTATATGCTGTCCAGGTTTGTCATTGCTTTTCTTCTATGGAGCAAGTGTCTTTTAATTTCATGGCTGTAGTCACCATCCACAGTGATTTTGGAGCCGAAGAAAATACAGTCTGTCACTATTTCCATTGGTCTCCCATCTATTTGCCATGAAGTGATGGGACTGGATGCCATGGTCTTAGTTTTTTGAATGTTGAGTTTTAAGCCAACTTTTTCACTCTCCTCTTTCAGCTTTATCAAGAGGCTCTGTAATTCCTGCTAGCTTTTAGCCATAAGGGTGGTGTCATCTTCATATCGAAAGCTGCTGATATTTCTCCTGGCAATCTTGATTTCAGCTTGCACTTCATCCAGCCTGCATATAAGTTAAAAAATCAGGGTGAGGGTATATAGCTTTGACATACTCCTTTCTCAATTTCGAACCTGTCTGTTGTTCCATGTTCAATTCTAAGTGTTGCTTCTTGATCTGCACACAGGTTTCTCAGGAGGCTGATAAGGTGGCCTGGTATCCTTCTTCCTTATGAAGACAAAAAAGAAATTGATTTGGGCTCCATTGAAATGAATCAATTAAAAATATATATGTTTATGGTGTTCCAATTGTTAAATTTATCTAAGGTGTTCCAATTGTTAAACTTATCTAAATGTCTCAGACCCTCAATTTTTCTATGTAATACCTTTCCCTGTCCTGTTCCTTTGATGTTTGAATTTGTGCTTCCACTAATATAACAGTCTTCATAAGTATAGCTATGAAATAAGCTTTGAAATCATATAAAGTTCTCCTTTCCACTTCATTTTCCTTTTTCAAAATTGTTTTTACTATTCTACTTCTTTTGTCCTTTCACATAAATTATTGACAAATCATGTCTATATTTACTTAAAAATTTTTTGCTGGTATTTTGTTAGGAGTACTGTTAAATCTTTATACTAGTTTGGGGAAATTGAAGTCTTTCAATCCATGAACAAATAAATCACTCAATTTATATATAATATTTTTGTTTTTATAATTTTTATAAACATTTATAAATGTATATGTACATTTATAAATCTTTGATTTTTTTCATCAGCATTATATAGTTTTTGGTACAGAAGTTCTGTATGTGTTCATTAGATTTACCCATAGATATTTTGTTGTGTGGACATTTGGGGAAGTCATTCTATATCTAATTCTGATTTATTGCTAACATATACAAATAAAATTGATTTTTGCATGCTTATCTCATGTCCTGTGATCTTCTGTACTCTCTTATAGTTTATCATTTTTGGGCAGATTCCTTGAAATTTTCTAAATGGATAATCATGTCACCTACAAATACAAGCAGTTTTATTTCTTCCATTCCAGTCTGGATTCCTTGTATTTTCTTTTCTTGCCTTATTTAATTGGCTAGAATTTCTAGTACTGTGTTGAAACAGTTGTGTGAGTGAGCATCTTTGCCTTGTTTCTAATGTTAGAGGGAAGACACTCAGTCTTTCAGATCATCTGCTATATAAATCTTAACATTATGACTAATATTATTCAGTTTTTAATGTTTTTTATTTGCTTTCATAACAGGTCAAGTAAAGACTGTACTGAAAGACTTTGTAATGTACTGCTTACATGTGTTTGCTTTGGATTTAGTCAGAGGCAGACGTAATTCTATGCTCTATCTCTTCCTAGCAGTATTACCTCTGCCTAGTACCAGACCACCTGACCTGCCTCTTGAAAAACCTGTATGTAGTTCAGGAAGCAACAGTTAGAACTGGACATGGAACAACAGACTGGTTCCAAATAGGAAAAGAAGTACGTCAAGGCTGTATATTGTCACTCTGATTATTTAACTTATATGCAGAGTACATCATGAGAAACGCTGGGCTGGAGGAAGCATAAGCTGGAATCAAGATTGCCGGGAGAAATATCAATAACCTCAGATATGCAGATAACACCACCCTTATGGCAGAAAGTGAAGAACTAAAGAGCTTCTTGATGAAAGTGGAAGAGGAGAGTGAAAAGTTGGCTTAAAGCTCAATATTCAGAAATCTAAGATCATGGCATCGAGTCCCATCATTTCATGGCAAATAGATGGGGAAACAGCGGCTGACTTTATTTTGGGAGGCTCTAAAATCACTGCAGATGGTAACTGCAGCCATGAAATTAAAAGACGCTTACTCCTTGGAAGGAAAGTTATGACCAACCTAGACAGCATATTAAAAAGCAGAGACATCACTTTATCAACAAAGGTCCATCTAGTCAAGGCTATGGTTTTTCCAGTAGTCGTGTATGGACATGAGAGTTGGACTATAAAGAAAGCTGAGCGCCGAAGAATTGATGCTTTTGAACTGTGGTGTTGGAGAAGACTCTTGAGAGTCCCTTGGACTACAAGGAGATCCAACCAGTCCATCCTAAAGGAGATCAGTCCTGGATGTTCATTGAAAGGACTGATGTTGAAGCTAAAACTCCAATACTTCGGCCACCTGATGTGAAAAGCTGACTCATTTGAAAAAACCTTGATGCTGGGAAGATTGAGGGCTGGAGGAGAAAGGGACAACAGAGTATGAGACGGTTGGATGGCATCACTGACTTAATGGACATGAGTTTGGGTAAACTCTGGCAGTTGGTGATGGACAGGGAGGCCTGGCATGCTGCAGTTCATGGGGTCGCAAAGATTTGGACACGACTGAGTGACTGAACTGAACTGAACTGATTATCACTGTTGTTATTAGATCATGAGTGTCAAATGAAATATTTACCTATAACAGTGTAATCAGTGGTTCTCAGTGGAGCAAGAGGATTGATCTTATCCCCAGTGCAAGGGACATTAGAAATGTCTAGAGACATTTTTGGTGCTACAACCAGGGAATGGAGTTGCTAATAGTGTCTGGTTGATAGAAGCCAAGGGTATTGCATAGGAGAGCCCTCCCTAATGAAGGGAGCCCAAAATACCAATGGAACTAACATTAAGAAAACCTGATTTAGATAGATGATAGAAATTATTTATAGTTTACCTATAGCTCAATCTGTAAAGAATCTGCCTGCAGTGTGAGAGACCCAGGTTAGATCCTTAGGTTGAGAAGATCCCCTGGAGAAGGAAATGGCAACCCACTCCAATATGCTTGCCTGGAAAATCTCATGGAGAGAAGAGCCTGGTGGGATGCAGTCCATGGTGTCGCAAAGAGTCAGGCACAACTGAGAAACTTAACACTTACTTAGTTACTTATTTAATCCCTATGCTCCCCTTAAACCCTTGACCTAAACTCATTCTCCAGAATCCCTTCTTTGACTGGCCACCTAAAGTTCAGAAGTGCCCTTAGTCCATCATTCTTTCAATAATATATTCATTTATACTCCTGCATCTGAATTGCTTCAAGAGCCAGACAGTAAATGTGTATAGGAACTGTGTATTTCTTGGTAGTAATTCCTTTTTGCTACTACACATTGCTCATAGTCTTCAAAGATGTTTAATAACTCTTCCTTTTTTATTTTTATTTTTACTTTATTTTGCTTTACAATACTGTATTAGTTTTGCCTTACATTGACATGAATCCGCCATGGGTGTACAGTAATTCTTCCTTTGACTTTCCTTTTTTGGTCTTTAACACTGGTTTCTTTACAAATTTATGTTTTTCTTTATGCCTATTTTAGCAACTCCTCAGCATTAATAATGTGACACCTTGTCTACCAGTAAAATTCAGTAGTGGTACTAGAAAATTACTCTTCTACTTTCAAACTGCTTTCAGTGTATACTCAATTCATTAATAATTTCTGTTAGAGAAAGAGATTCACAGACTTAGAAAGTGAACTGATGGTTGCCATGGGAAACTTGAGGGGAAAGGGATAGTTAGGGAGTTGGGGGATGGACATGTACATACTGATATATTTAAAATGGATAATCAACAAGGACCTCCTGTACAGCACATGGAACTCTGCTCAGTGTTATGTGGCAGCCTGGATGGGAGAGGAGTTTAGGGGGAAATGGATACACGTAGATGTATGGCTGAATCCTTTTGCTATTCACCTAAAACTATCACATTGTTAATCAGCTACACCCCAATATAAAATAAAAAGTTCAAAGAAAAAAATAACAATTTCTGTTAGAAACACCCTGAACAGCAATGTATATCATATGAGTTTATATCAATATTCAAATCAACATTTGAAAATTTTATTCAAAATAAGTAGAAAAATTCATGTTGATTACGTACAAATTCTTTCCCAAGGATAACAATCTGAAGCAGAATCTGAATTCGTGTACCTTTAGTAATTGTTTCAGCCTGCTGTGAGATTTTTACTGACCGCAAGCCCTTTTAGAGCATAATCCCTGATCTTTGAAGGTTTAAACAATTAAGGATTACCTCTAGATCATGTTGAAACTACCATCTCCGTATCAAAAATAAGCTAGTCAAGAACTTTATTCTCAATCATTAGTTTACTTTCAGTTGCTCAGTAATGTCCTACTTTGCAACCCCATGGACCGTAGGACACCAGGCTCCCTGTCCATCACCAATACCTGGAGCTGGCTCAAACTCACATCCATCAAGTCAGTGATGCCATCCAGCCATCTCATCCTCTGTCATCCCCTTCTCCTCCTGCCTTCAGTCTGCCTCAGCATCAGGGTCTTTTCCAAGGGTCAGTTCTGCGCATAGGTGACAAGGTATTGGAGTTGCAGCTTCCAGGATAAGTCCTTCCAATGAATATTCAGGACTGATTTCCCTTAGGTTTGACTGATTTGATCTTGTTGCCCAAGGGACTGTCAAGAGTTTTCTCCAACACCATAGTTCAAAAGCATTAATTCTTCAGTGCTCAGCTTTCTTTATAGTCCAATTTTCACATCCATACATGACTACTGGAAAAACTATAGCTTTGACTAGATGGATCTTTGTTGGCAATGTAATGTGTCTGCTTTTTAATATGCTGTCTAGGTTGGTCATAACTTTTCTTCCAAGGAGCAAACATCTTTTAATTTCATGGCTATAGTCACCATCTGCAGTGATTTTGGAGTCCAAGAAAATAAAGTCTTTCACTGTTCCCATTGTTTCCCCATCTATTTGCCATGAAGTGATGGGATCAGATGCCATGATCTTAGTTTTCTGAATGTTGAGTTTTAAGCCAGCTTTTTTCACTCCCCTCTTTCTCTTTCATCAAGTGGCTCTTTAGTTCTTCTTCACTTTCTGCCATAGGATGGTGTCATCTGAGTATCTGAGGTTATTGATATTTCTCCCAGCAATCTTGAATGCAGCTTGTGCTTCCTCCAGCCCAGCATTTCTCATGATGTACTCTGCATAGAAGTTAAATAAGCAGGGTGACAATATACAGCCTTGACATATTCCTTTCCTGATTTAGACCAGTCTGTTATTTCATGTCCTGTTCTAACTGTTGCTTCTTCATTTTCATGCAGATTTCTCAGGAGACAAGTCAGGTGGTCTGGTAGTCCCATCTCTTGAAGAATTTTCCACAGTTTGTTGTGATCTACACACTCAAAGTCTTTGGCATAATCAATAAGGCAGAAGGAGAAGGCAATGGCACCCCACTCTAGCACTCTTGCCTGGAAAAATCCCATGGACGGAGGAGCCTGGTGGGCTGCAGTGCATAGAGTCACTAAGAGTCGGACATGACTGAGCGACTTCCCTTTCACTTTTCACTTTAATGCATTGGAGAAGGAAATGGCAACCCACTCCAGTGTTCTTGTCTGGAGAATCCCAGGGACGGGGGAGCCTGGTGGGCTGCCGTCTACGGCACAGAGTCGGACACGACTGAAGCAACTTAGCAGCAGCAGATGTTTTTCTGGTATCCTGTGTCCTAGTATTCTACCAGACAGCCTGGTAGCTCTAGATTATGTGAGAAGTAGATTGCATGCATGCTCAATGGCTCAGTTCTGTCGACTCTTTGTCACCCCATGAACTGTATTTGCCAGGCTCCTCTGTCTGTGGAATTTTCCAGGCAAGAATACTGGATTGGGTTGCCATTTCCTCCTTCAGAGAATCTTTCCAATCCAGGGATTAAACCCACATCTCTTATGTCTCTGCAGTGACAGGGAGATTCTTTACCACTGGGCCACCCGTGAAGTCAGTGAGGAATAGATTGGGGCAAGGTTAAATGAGGGAGTTATATTGCAAATGACAAACACAAGCTCTGTTACTCAGTGTGTATCAGGCTGGCCTTGGACAGCACACTGCAAGAGTTGGATCAGTGGAGGAAAATAGCACCTTGGTCTCTTTTTTGTTGTTCATTTTTGAAAATAAATTTTCTGTTGGAGCACTGTTGCCTTACAACTGTTGTATAAGCTTCTGATGTACAGCAAAGTGAATCAGTTATACATATACATGGATCACTTCTTTTTGTGATTTCTTTCCCATTTAAGTCACAACAGAACATTCACTAGAGTTCCCTGTGCTGCACAGTAGGTTTTCGTTGTTTATTTTATACATAGTAGTGTATGTACGTCAGCAATAGCAACCTCCCAGTTTGTCCCACATTCCTTACCCCACTTAGTATCCATAAGTCTTTGTTTCCTGCTCTCAAGGAATTTATCAGTTCACCCTGTGGGATTATTTGCTTCTATTCATGTCAGCGGGGTATATTGCTTCCATTTATATGAAAGAAAACAATACATAAAAAGCAGGTCATCGTGGTCAGCTTATTTTCAAACGCATTGTGTGATGTATAGTATGTGATGATTATGTCATGTCATTGAACTTTCATTTATCCAGTCATTTGCTTGGCATTAAAACACTGGGGCCCTAAATATGGCAGGGCTGGAAACAAAAGAGAACACTTTTATCTAGACAGTAAGAGGAAGAAAATGTAACAAAACTGTCAAGTCTGATTTTGCATGGATTAAGAAAAACAATGAGGGTCCAACAAGTAGCAGAAAGCAGCATTTTTTTCTTTGGAAGGAATGATGCTAAAGCTGAAACTCCAGTACTTTGGCCACCTCATGAGAAGAGCTGACTCATTGGAAAAAACTCTGATGCTGGGAGGGACTGGGGACAGGAGAAGGGGACGATCGAGGATGAGATGGCTGGATGGCATCACAGACTTGATGGACATGAGTCTGAGTGAACTCCGGGAGATGGTGATGAACAGGGAGGTCTGGGTCTGGCATGCTGTGATTCATGGGGTTGCAAAGAGTCAGACACGACTGAGTGACTGCACTGAACTGAACTGATTGGCTCTTTGGTTTACAGCACCTGGCAACAGCTGAAATGAATGGCCTACAAACGGAGAGTGATTCAGGTAAAAGCTAAACAACATTCAGTGACAAATCTTTCCTCAGAGGAAGAGGAATGTTTAGGTGCATTTAATTATCTCCATTTCTGATGCAGGCCAAGATTCTGATTTACCCCCTTTTTTAATAATGTTAATTTTAGGCTGTTTTCAAGAAATGATGCCCCATAAAATGTTCTTCTGCCAAATAAAAAAAAAGTGTACTTCGCTCAGTCGTGTCCAACTCTTTGCGACCCTACAGCCTGTACCCTGCCAGGCTTCTCTGTCCATGGAATTCTCCAGCAAGAATACTGGAGTGGGTTGCCATTCCCTTCTCCAGAAATAAATACAACCAAGCATCAAATTGGAAAGGAGACATTTTGTGCATAGATTCTAAAATACCCAAAATCAAAGTAAGTGCAAAAATGAGGCCCTGATGACTCTTCCAGCAAAGGTGAAGTGAGTTTTTGTTGTATTTTTTGAAAGTGAACAACAGAATTACTAACAGTGAGTGAAGAGAAAGCTCACATAGGGGTCATATTTGATAGCTTTCTCTGGCAGCAAGATGTTTCCAGAAACCCCTCTGGCTTGTGCATGGAAACTCATAGGGAGGACAAGGTTTCTCTCACACAGTGAGAGAACAACAGGGTTTTCCAGCAGCTTCTCCAAAATGAGAAATTTCAAATGATTCATCATAAAGAATCAAACTGTTTTGTTGGTAATTTCATCAGTGGTTATTTTGTGCAGGATGAAGTGGGGGTATTCTAGGTCAAGATTTTCTATTTTTCATTAGGTAACAAAAACAAAGAAGATGTGAATAGATCACTCTTGACACAGATTATTATCTAAAAAGAATTAGCAGAAATTGTGATTCAGATGTATGCTGCAAAGGCAGCAGTTCTGGGACTGTGTGGGTGTGTGTAAAAAGCAACACTAAGATTTGCAAAACTTTAAGGCCAAAAATCAGAACTAAACTCATAAAATCTTAGGGCAATGGATATCGTAATTCAGAGCACCCCAATCAATCTGAAATAGTCAAAAATTCCACAGGGAAGAGACCAGACAAAGGACAATAATTTTTGAGGAAACTATTATTATTAATATTACTTATTATGATTCCCCAAATGGCCATTTCATTGCATTTATTTCCCAATGGATGCTGAGAAACCTCTGGAAAGAAACTGTATTTGACCAGTTTTTGTATCTGCAAGAAAAACTATGTGTCCTAGCACATAGTGCATGTTAAATATCCAAGAGGAAATGAAATGATAAAGCAAGTCCAGAACATAAAGTTTGGGTGAGATATGCTAAATTAACACTGCTCAATAGAGATTTCTATAATGATGGTAAATTTCAGCACTGCCCAATTTGGCAGCTGCAGCCACGCATAACTTTAAGCACTTGAAATGTGGCTAATGCAACTGAGGAACTGCATTCTTAATTTTATTTAATTTTAAATGATTTAAACATAAAATTATGTAACCACAGTGGGACAACATGGTGCAAATTTTGCAAAAGAATAAAGGCTATAGAAATTATTTGTTTTGTATCCTGCTAGTTTAATACTATTTTACTAGTATCCACCCTCACTTCCCAGTTTATCATCTTTCATCAAGTAAGAAACCCAAAAAGAAAATATAGTCCCATATTTCAGGTTAGTTAAAAGTGACTATGGACATCCTTGCCTTGTTTCTGATCTTTAAATGAATGTTTTCAGCTTTTCACTGTTGAGAGTGACCTTAGCTGTGGGTTTATCATGTATGGCCTTGATAATGTTGAGGTAAATTCTCTGTATTCCTAATTTCTGAATAGCTTTTATCATAAATGGGTGTTGAATTTTGTCAAAAATGTTTCTGCCTCATTAAGATGATCATATGGGTTTTATTATTTGGTTTCTTAATGTATATATCACATTTAAATATTTAAGAATTCTTGCATCCTTGAGATAAATCCCACTCAGTTGCAGTGTATGATTCCTTTTAATGTATCAGTTCAGTTCAGTGCAGTCACAGAGTCATGTCTGAATCTTTGCAGTCCCACCAGCCTTCCCTGTAAATCGCCAACTCCTGGAGCTTATTCAGACTCATGTCCATCAAGTCTGTGATGCAATCCAACCATCTCATCCTCTGTCATCCCCTTTTCCTCCTGCCTTCAATCTTTCCCAGGATCAGGGTTTTTTCCAATGAGTCAGTACTTCACATCAAGTAGCCAAAGTTATTGGAGTTTCAACTTCAGCATCAGTCCTTCCAATGAATATTCAGGACTGATTTCCTTTAGGATTGACTGATTTGATCTCCTTTCTGTCCAAGTGACTCCCAAGAGTCTTTCCCTACACCACAGTTCAAAAACATCAGTTCTTCAGCACTCAGCTTTCTTTACGATCCAACACATACATCCATACATGACTACTGGAAAACCATAGCTTTGATTAGATGGATCTTTGTTGGCAAAGTAATGTCTCTGCTGTTGGTCATAGCTTTTCTTCCAAGGAGCAAGTGTCTTTTAATTTCACGGCTGCAGTCACCATCTGCAGTGATTTTGGAGCCCAAGAAAATAAAGTCTCTCAGTTTCCATTGTTTGCCCATCTATTTGCCATGAAATGATGGGACCAGATGCCATGATCTTCGTTTTCTGAATGTTAAGTTTTAAGCCAACTTTTTCATTCTCCTCTCACTTTCATCAAGAGGGCCTTTAGTTCTTCTTCCTTTCTGCCATAAGAGTGGTGTCATCTGCATATCTGAGGTTATTGATATTTCCCCGATAATCTTGATTTCAGCTTGTGCTTCATCCAGCCTGGCATTTCACGTGATGTACTCTTCATATAAATAACTAAGCAGGGTGACAATATACAGCCTTGATGTACTCCTTTCCTGATCTGGACCAATCTGTTGTTCCATGTCCAGTTCTAACTGTTGCTTCTTGATCTGCATACAGATTTCTCCAGGAGGCAGGTCAGGTGGTCTGGCATTCCCATCTCTTTCAGAATTTTCCACAGTTTGTTGTGGCCCACACAGTCAAAGGCTTTGGCGTGGTGAATAAAGCAGAAGTAGTTGCTTCTCTGGAACTCTTTTGCTTTTGCTAAGATCCAACAGATGTTGACAATTTGATCTCTGGTTCCTCTGCCTTTTCTAAAATCCAGCTTGGGCATCTGGAAGTTCATGGTTCACATACTGTTGAAGCCTGACTTGGAGAATTTTTAGCATTAGTTTGTTAGTGTGTGAGATGAGTGCATTGTATGGTAGTTTGAACATTGTTTGACATTACCTTTCTTTGAGATTGGAATGAAAACTGACCTTTCTCCAATCCTGTGGCCACTGCTGAGTTTTCCAAACTTGCTGGCATATTGAGTGCAGCACTTTCACAGCATCATCCAGTAGGATTTGAAATAGCTCAACTGGAATCCCATCACCTCCACTACCTTTGTTTGTAGTGATACTTTCTAAGGCCTACTTGGTTTCACATTCCAGGATGTCTGTCTCTAGGTAAGTGATTACAGTATCATCCTTATCTGAGTCATGAAGATTTTTTTCTGTAGTTCTTCTGTGTATCCTTGCCACCCCTTTCATACTGTCTCCTGCTTCTGTTAGGTCCATGCCATTTCTGTCCTTTATTGAGCCCATCTTTGCTCAATGTAATGTTCCCTTAGTACCTCTAATTTTCTTGAAGAAAACTCTGCATTCAAATGGATATATCTTTCCTTTTCTCCTTTGCCTTTAGCTTCTCTTCTTTTCTCAGCTATTTGTAAAGCCTCCTCAGAAAATCATTTTGCCTTTTGCATTTATTTTTCTTGGGGATGATCTTAATCACTGCTTCCTGCACAGTCTCATAAACCTCTGTCCAGAGCTCCTCAGGCACTCTGTCTATCAGATCTAATCCTCTGAGTCTGTGGGTTGGCATTGGCCTGCTGCAGGGTCAGGGGCACTGCGTGGGCAAGTGCATACACAGGGCCTTTTGAAGGAGGTCACCATTATCTTCGTTACCTCCACCATACTTTGGTCTCAGGTCAAACAACAGGGAGGGATCACAGCCCTCCAACAGAATATTGGATTAAACATTTACTGAGCATAGTCCCACCCATCAGAACAAGACCCAGTTTTCCCCACAGTCAGTCTCTCCCATCAGGAAGCTTCCATAAGCCTCTTATCCTTATCTGTCAGAGGGCAGACAGAATGAAAACCCCAGTCACAGAAACCTTCAGTGTATAGTGGATTCAGTTTGCTACTATTTTGTTGAATATTTTTGTGTCTATATTCATCAGTGATATTGGCCTATACTTTTATTTTTTGTGGTATCATTGTCTGGTTTTGTTATTAGGGTGAGGGTAGCCTCATAGAACGAGCTGTGTGGAGTGTTCCATCCTTTGCAATTTTTGAAAGGTCTTCAGAAGAATAAGTATTAACTGTTCTCTAAGTGTTTGATAAAATTCGCCTATAACTTTCTGGCCCTGGACTTTTCTTTGTGAAAAGTTTTTGAATCACTGTTTCAGTTTCAGGATTTGTGATTGGTCTGTTTATATATTTATTTCATCCTAGCTCAATCTGAGAGGGTTGTACCTTTCTAAGAATGTGTCCATTCCTTCTAGGTTGTCCATTTTATTGGCATATCCTTGTTTGTGGTAGTCTCTTATGATCCTTTATGTGTCTGTGGTGTCTGTTGTAACCTCTCCTTTTTCATTCAACTTAAGAACTTATGCACAGCCAAAGAAAACATCAGCAAAATGAAAAGGCAATCAACAGAATAGGAGAAAGTATTTACAAATGAAGTGACTGACAAAGGATTAATTACCAAATATACAAACAGCAAATGCAGCTCTGTGTCAAAACAAAAACCCAGTCAAAAAACGGGGTAGATCTATACAGACATTTCTCAAAAGAACTCATACAAGTGGCCAAAAGCACACAAAAAGATGTTCAACGTCACTAATTATCAGAGAAATGCAAAACAAAACTACAGTGAGGTTTTACCTCACACTGGTCAGAATGGCCATCATCAAAAAGATTACATATAATATGACTTATATGTGGAATCTAAAAAAAGGTAAAAATGAAATTATCTACAAAGCAGAAATAGAGTTGCAGATGTAGAAAACAAATGTATGGTTCCTTAGAGGGTAAGGGGAAAGCGATAAATTGGGATTGACATATACACACTACTATATATGAGCTTTCCAGGTGGCTCAGTGGTGAGGAATCCTCCTGCCACTGCAGAAAACATGGTTTCAGTCCCGAGATCAGGAAGGTCTCCTGTAGAGGGAAATGACAACCCACTCAGTATTCTTGCCTGGGAAATGCTATGGACAGAGGAGCCTGGCAGGCTACATACAGTCCACAGGGTCACAAAGAGTTGGAAATGATTTAGCAACTAAACAACAACTACTATATATAAAATGGATAACTAAGTAGGACCTACTGTATAAAATAGGAAACTCTACTAATTAATGCTGTAATGGCCTATATGGGAAAAGAATCTGAAAAGAATAGATACATATGTATAATTGAATCACTTTGCTATACCCCTGAAGCTAGCATAATGTAAATCAACTATACTTCCATGTAAAATAAAAAGTTAAAAATAAATACATATATCAATGAATTCTATAACACATTGTTAAAATATTCAATAAAAGGTGATTAAAAAAACAAAGGGTTAATATACTTAATATGTGATTTTATACATTATGAATGTTAATATTACTCTATCTCATATGAATATTTCATTTTTCCAAGATAATTACTTGCTTTCACTTTTATTTTTAGTGTCTTTTGTAAAAGAATGTTTTTATTTTTATTTACTCAAATCTATCAGATTTTTTCTTCATGTCTCCGGATATCCCATTTTATTTAGAGGCCTTGCCTTCTTTTCAGCTTCCTCAGCATGATTATAAAAATATTCTCCTCTATTTTTATCTAATAATGTGATTTAAAATTCATATACATACAGTATTTGTTAGCATAAGGCACTGTAGATGATCTACTTTTATTACTTTTAAATGTTTAGCTGATTGTCACACTACTATTTCTTGAGTAATCTATCCTTTCCAAAACTTTAAATGTCATTTATTCAAGCTTTTAAAATGTTTTCATAGGTAATTTTTTCTAGATTCTTATTTTTTCTCACTGATCTATTTATCTGTGCCTCAGACATCATCCTTATTTTAATTACTATGCCCTTGTGTTTTGATCTGTTTTAGGACATTGTGCTTTATTGAAAGTTTCTATTTGGGGATTTTTATATGAATTTTGAAATAAGTTATCAGGTTTTATAATTCTGAGGTTTTGATTGGATTGCTTTAAATTTGTAGAATAACAAGAAAAATCAACATTCCAAAATATTAAGATTTTAAATCCTAAAATCTTTGATATATTTCTCTAGTAATTGAGTTATTTTTAGCATCACACACTCAATAAACTTATTTTCTTCATCTAATCATAAAGAACTTCTTTTCTTATTCTCAGATATTTTATGTTTCTTCCTTATTGTTGTTGCTATTACAGAAGATATATTTTTCCCACTAAAGCTTCTGATTGGATATTTCTGCTTTATAGAAAATCTTTTATTACTGCTAGATAATCTTATCATCTTCATATATTAAAATTTTTGCATTTTCCTTCCCAATATTTATACCTTCCTTTTCTTATCTTTGTCTTTCTTTAAACAAAGTGAACCTATGCACGCATGCTCAGTTTCTCAGTCGTCTCCAACTCTTTGTGACTCCATGTACTGCAAACCCCAGGCTCCTCTGTCCATAGGATTTCCCAGGCAAGAATACTGGAGTGAGCTGCCATTTCCTCCTCGAGGAGATTTTCCCAGCTGGAGGATCAAAATCCAGTCTCCTGGATTGGCAGGTGGATTCTTTACCAATGAGTCACCTGGGAAGCCTGAAGAGGATCTAAGTATGATGTTAGATAATAGTATTTTCCTTAATATTTATTAATAGGTAAGTTTCTAATATTTAACAACAAGCATGATTTTTTTTTTTTTCCAATGTGGTAATCTCCATCAAGGTAAGAAATTTTACTCCCTTCTCAAACTACTCCCCACCCTTGGGACCATTCAGTAGGAGAAAGGCACATTACAATTTTTGTCGAGATAGAGGCCTGAAAATTGGTGGAGCACGATCATATAAAACAGAGAGAAAAGCTCTGTTCAGTGATTTTACAGAGAAAAAGGAAAAATAAAATTAAAGGAGCACTTTATTTTTTAATTATTTTAATGAATTAATGACATTTTGAAACAGAATTCCTTGCAGTGATTAAATCTGTTTCTCTTTTCAAACTACACTTACATTTATTTTTAATATTCTGTTAATTTTTTCACTCTTTCTGACTTCAAATTCATTCTCAATTTTATTCTTTCTGTAATTCACTGTCATCTAGTGTTTTTCTTTTGGTTCCTTTTTTTCTCAATGTTTCAGATACTTTGGGGGTATTTTAGCTATCTTTACCAGTTTATATGAAGTTGAAGTGGTCACGTTATTCTATAACTTAAAAATAAGCCTTTTTTTTCCTTTTCACATTTTTCTATATTTAATATTTAAACAAAATATTATAAATTAAAGTTTAAAGTAATATAAGTTTATTTGAACTTTACACTTACGAGTTAGGTATTATATGTATCCATTCATAAGAAACATTCTGATGAGATTTTTCTCCAAAATTACATGAAGACATATTTTTATTTCATTGTTTTCACTTTGTAGACCAGCTTTTGAAAAGATACCATATCTTAACTACTCTGTCACACACAATCATCCTGTGGTTTCATAGATACCCAGAGACACATGGAAAAATGCAGGTTCTCCAATGTATAGAAATAAAAATGTAATGCAAATACACAGAACTAGTAACATAGTAACATCTGCAGTGTATACTGGTTCCCACGTTCAGAAACACCTACAAACTGTTGTGAGGAGTCTCTGGGAATAAAGATGCCTGAGAGGAAAGAGAACGAATGTTCCCCACCCCACACAGAAGGAGGATGGTGTGTGAAAGGAGTGGATAAAGCACCCAGAAACTAAAGAATCATAAAAATTCTTTGGCCTGAAAACCTTTCCCCTGTTTCTGGTTAATATTGCATCGCTGCCTGGAGCAAGGGAAGGATAAAAAACCTGTTCTTCATGGCATCAGTAACCTAGTTTCTTTGTTCCATATGATACTGGTAGGTAGGGTATGTTTCAAAAAGGGAGGGAAGTTTACTTTCGCTAGAACCACAAGAAAGAAAATAAATGTATTTTCCTCTTAATGTCATACACTCATTAAAAGATTATCTGGCTAGCTAGCTATCATCAAAAATTTGAAATCACAGAGGAATATATGTGTATTCAAATGTGTCTTTCTTTTTAACAACTCTGTAATTTGTTGTTTCAAAATTTTTATGCAATTGATATTTTTAATAGAAACTGCAAAGACAGTATACATATGTGACTTCCTTAAATCATATAGTCAATTAATCAGTCATTCTGTTGACTAGCAATTTCCAAATATCCATATGTACAAGTTACTACCACATTCTGAAACTAAAGAGGAAAACAAAAAGATATGATTTCTGCTCTCAAGGATTTTACTCACTAGAAAAATTTAAATACTGCTGATGTCAATCATTCAATTAGCCAGATCTACCCTGGCAGTCAGTAAAGTGACAGATGTGATGGCCAGATTACTCCACAGTCCAGGCCAATCACTAAACTACCACAAGTTCTTTAGTAGCTTCCTGTCAAAGACATTAAAATTTCATTATACACACGGTGAGATATGAAAATCACTGATAGTCTCATATCTTTCAGTTTTTGCTTCATTAAAAAAATATTTAGCCATGAATTTAAATCATCTCTATAGCCTATTGTCTATTGTATTGTCCAAATTGTCCAAGTACTTATTGTGTTCATGCTCAGTTGCTAAGTTGTGTCTGACTCTTCTGACTCCAAAGAAGACTGTAATTCATCAAACTTTTCTGTCCACAGTGTTTTCCAGGTAAGAATACTGGAGTGGGTTGCCATTTCCTTCTCCAATAAATACTTATTACTCATAAACAAATTAAACTATTCAGTTATCCCAAATTTTTTGCTTCACTGCATATTTTGGAATACAGTTCATTCAAGGAAATGTGTGTTAGTTTAGCTTCAGTGTACATGGATTTTATATTTTTCATATATTCAATATGGCAAAATTAATGTTTTATTTACCATCTCACCCTCTTTGATAACACCAGTTACAATGCAGACAAATGGGAAAATCAGCGGCCAGCCGTGGACCTTTGCAATAATAGTAGTTGCCTGAATCTAAGAGCCCTGAGTACGTGTCAATTGCAGTGCACTCTCCAAAGTCTCAGATTGAGAAATCAAATCCCTGGGCTAAATACTTCTGGATGACATGAGACAATAGACTTTAATTTCGTCAGAGATGTAAAAGAATGCATATGGTTGAGAAGTCTCTCTCAGGACTACGAAGGAATTCACTCACTAATTCAACAAATATTTTCCAGTGCCTTCTATGAGCATGGGGCTTTCTTGGTAGCTCAGACAGTAAAGCATCTGCCTGCAATGCGGGAGACCTGGGTTCGATACCTGGGTTAGGAAGATCCCCTGGAGAAGGAAATGGCAACCCACTCCAATACTGTTGCCTGGAAAACTCCCTGGACAGAGGAGCCTGGTAGGCTACAGTCCATGGGATAGCCAAGAGTTGGACACAACTGAGCAACTTCACTTCACTTCTTCTATGAGCATGATCTTTAAGTTGCCACAGTGTAGGGACTCTAAGGCAATATACTTTTAAAAATTATTCTCTTATTGTTAGAGCATGGAGTGAAAAACACAGCACACTCTTCAGGTTTTGGAGAAATAACGCAGCACAACATTGAATTTCTATGAGTTTATTTCCACTGTATTTCTTCTATCAAAAATTGACTTTCAATTAATTGCCTTTATGTCTACAGTTGGTTTTATTGAGAATTAAGCTCTTAATTCTCATTTTTAAAACATTCTGTAGTTACATAAATCTTTAATGTTGATCTGTAATCAGTTTAGACTGAATTTGTCTATGCAATAACGTGTATGTGTGTTAGTGCTCAGTCGTGTTCGACTCTTTGTGACCTCAGGGACTGTACCCTGCCAGGCTCCTCTGTCCATGGGATTCTCCAGTTCAAAATACTGGAGCAGGTAGCCATGCCCTCCTCGAGGGATCTTCTCAACCTAGGGATCAAACCCAGGTGTCATGCATTGCAGGCAGATTCTTTACTGTCTGAGCCACCAGGGAAGCGTCTAATCCTAATGATGATGCTGCCATTCAGTCGCCTCACTCATGTCTGACTCTGCAGCCACATGGACTGTAGCCTACCAGGCTCCTCCATCCATGGAATTCTGGAGTGGATAAGAATACTGGAAGTGGGTTGAATACTAGCAACTGGAGTGAGTTGCCATGGCAACCAATACTGGAGTATTGGCAAGAATACTGGAGTGGGTTGCCATGCCCTCCTCCAGGGAATCTTCCAGAACCAGGGATGGAATCTGAGTCTTCTCCATTGCAGGAAGATTCTTTACCACTGAACCACCAGGGAAGCCCAGTGATGGTGCTAGTGGTGGTGCAGGGGCTAAGTCGTTTTCGACTCTTGTGACCCCCATGGACTGTAACCTGTCCGGCTCCTCTGTCTGTGGAGTTCTCCAGGCAAGAATCCTGGAGTGGGCTGCCGTCCAGCCTACAATTTAGAAAAATCAGCATATTAATCTCAGCTCGGGCATTATAACTGAATTTGTTATGCCACAGGATCCATTGCCCCTCACCTGTATTTAGATTATCCTCTTCACATATGCCAGTCACTTTTTTTTGGAACAGAATAATGATTTGACTTACATAGATCATGAAATGGTTACCATAGTAAGTTTAGCGAACATCCATCATCTCATATAGGTATAGAATAAAAGACATTTTTCTTGCAGTGATGACTTTTAGGATTTACTCTCTTAACAAGTTTAATATACAATGTACAGTACTGCTAGTTATGGGGCTTCTCAGGTGGTGCTAGTGGTAAAGAATCTGCTTACCAGGGCAGGAGACTTAAGAGATCAAACCCGGGGTTCAATCCCTGGGTCAGGAAGATCCCCTGGAGGAGGAGGGCATGGCTACCACTCCACTGATCTTGCCTGGGGAATCCCATAGACAGAGGACCCTGGCAGATATGGCTGGAGGGACTTAGCATGCAGCATACAGTGTTAATTATACCCATCATGTGCTACAATACATCCATAGTTCTTACTTATCGTATAACTGGAGGTCTCTACCTTTGATCACCTTCACCCAATTCCTTCTCCTCTCATACCCTACCTCTGATAGTTACAAACGTGATAGCTTTTTTATGTTTATTTTTGAAGTATACCTGACCTACAACACTATGGTATTTCCTGGTGCACAGTGTAGTGATTTGATATTTCTACACAATCATCATAATAAGTCTAATTACCATCTGTCCACCATACAAAGATATTACATAATTGTTGACTGTGTTCCCCACACTGTACATCTGTACATTTCATACCTGTCACTATTTCTTTTGCAACTGAGAGTTTATTCCTCTTAATCTCCCTAACCTATTTCTCTCCTCTCCAGATCCCCTCTCATCTGCCAGCCACCCATTTGTTCTCTGTATATATTTCTTCTGCTTTGTTGTGTTTGCTCATTTGTTTTGTTTTATAGAGTCCACATATAAGTGAAATCATACAGCATCTATCTTTCTTTTTCTGACTTATTTCAGTCAGCATAAAACCCTCTAGGTGCATCTGTGTTGTCACAAGTGACAAGATTTCATCACTTATTTTTGTAGATAGAAGAAACTTTGAATTTTTAATCACAGAGAATGTATCAGTCTACTTCTTGGTATTCAAAATTCCAGTTTTCTCTCATTAACTACTCATATTTTCTGCCAAATAACAGCATCTCCTATTTTTCTAATTTATCTTATGAATAATATTAGTATTATAGTTACTTTATGAGACATTGGGAATGTATTTTAAAGAGTATAAAACTTAAGTCCCAGGTATTTATGTAAGGCCTTAATACAAATATGTCTAAGCTTTCAGTGGGTACTCTGTCTCTAAATATTTATTATCTTAACAAATGGCTTGTGTTTGCTTACATTTTGCTGTCATCTTCCCCACAATTAAAATTTTGTATTTGGAAATGTAACTGAAACTGCATACTATATGGACAGTGTATTTTTACTGAAAATTGAGCTAAACCATCACATGTTAATAGAAATAGAAATCTCTCCATATCCATAGCACACCACTATACCAAAAGTTTTAACAGAGTATAACTAGACTGCCTTAGAGTCTCAGGTCTGTGACAGAATCACATTCAAATGGCTTTACTTGATCAAAAAGAATTTTTTTTAATTTAAGATGTATAATGAGATTACCACAGCAAGATTTTTAAGAAGCCTTTTCCTTTCCCCCAAGGTGACCAAGAATCTCATCTACAACTCAGTCACTGCCTTTTTTTTCCAGCTCCTACCCCTACCTTTTTTGACAAACTGTTGGTTTTATGGATTTTTCTCTCTTCAATGTACACTAAACAGTATAATCCCTAATTCTCCAGCTCTTCTACAGAAAACTAGAAAGCTGAATAACAAACCCTTTGGGATGGGTTCAAGTTGTGAAGATTCTTTCACTTTTTTTTGGTTATGCAATTGTATTTTTTAATCATGCAATAACTATAGAACATCTTTTTCCTCAAAAAGGGTCTTGCTACCTGGACCTTGATTCTACCTAAAGCAGCTTTGTCTCTATTAATAAAATTGATCTCCCACTGGCCCCCATACTCCCTTCTGTTAGTCGTTCAGTCATGTCCAACTCTTTGCAATGCTATGGACTGTAGCTGGCCAGGCTCCTCTGTCCATGGGTAGCCATTCCCTTCCCCAGGAGATCCTCCCAGCCTGGGGATCAAACCTGGGTCTCCTGGGTTGCAGAGAGACCTCTGAGCTCTTTACTGTCTGAGCCACCGTCTAATTCCTACTTCATAAAATGAGAAGACTTAGTCAACATTTGTTGAATACTTAACCACAGGTTAGGTAAAGTTCTAAGTGTTCTACTTGCATTTACTCATTTAATCTTCACAACACTGCTAAGAGGCAGGGCCTCTTTTCCCCCTTCTTTTTTTATAGGTGAGAAAATAAAGGCCCCCAAGGATTAAGTAAATTGCCCAAGGCATTAGACTAGTAAGTAACAGAGCCAGTCATGGATCCCAGGGAGTTAAACACTTAACCACCATGCTACTTAATACTATCTGAAACTTGCCTTGGTACAATGAAATGAATCACTATGCAACTGACAATGGAATTAGAGAAAATGAGAAGAAAAGTTTTAGAAATAAAGGAGGTGGCAAGGTTACCAAATAGGAAATTACAAAAATAATTAAAATTCCTTATACTGGGAAAATCTGTTTAATAGCGGTCCATAAAATCACAAGCTTATTAATCACAATATTATTAAAATAAATACAGATTTCTCTAACTAGTTTTTGTGTGCTCAGATTCTCAGTCATGTCCGACTCTTTGCAGCTCCATGGACTGCAGCCTGCCAGGCTCTTCTGTCCATGGGATTTCCCAGGCAAGAATGCTGGAGTGAATTGCCATTTTCCTTAGTTTTGTAACACTTTCATTGAATGAAATCAGATTTAGTTTTACACCATTCATTTATAAGCATTGTCACTTCCCATTTTTCAAATGGAGAAGCAGATTTAAAGGATTAAAGATTCAAGTTTTCATTTTTCTGATCCTATAGCCTTTACTAGTAATCTGTATAATCTGCCTTTCAAAAACTCCTCAAATTATTGGGTCAAAAGACAATGATACTAGCTAACACATTAAACAGCATAATCTAGGTATATTAACTATTTAAAAAATTGTATAAATCTTAGCTCATTTAACGTTTACCACAGTCCCATCCTGCTCTTTGCAACCCCATGGACTGCAGCACTCCAGGCTTCATTATTGTCTGAAGTTTACTCAAACTCATGTCCATTGAGTTGATGATGCCATCCGATCAACTCATTCTCTGTCGCCCCCTTCTCCTCTTGCCCTCAATCTTTCCCAGCATTAGGGTCTTTTCCAATATGTTGGCTCTTTGTATCAGTTGGCCCTTTGTACCAGAGTATTGGAGCTTTAGCTTTAGTATCAGTCCGTCCAATGAATATGTAGGGTTGATTTCTTTTAGGTTTAACTGATTTGATCTCCTTGCTGTCCAAGGGACTCTCAAGAGACTTCTCCAACACCACAGTTCAAAAACATCAGTTTTTCAGTGCTCAGCCTTCTTTATGGTCCAACTCTCACATCCATTCATGACTAATGGAAAAACCATAGCTTTGACTATAGAGACCTTTGTCAGCAATGTGATGTCTCTGCTTTTTAATACACTGTCTAGGTTTGTCATAGCTTTTCTTCCAAGAAAATTAAAGAAAACTAGAGTCCCAATAGCAGCAGTATTATCTTCATTTTATAAGAAACGGAGGTACAAGGAGTTTATATAATTTTTTCAAGGTGATATGACAGGTTCACAGAGCTGGGTTTTGAACCCAAGTAGTCTAGCTCATCAATCCACAGAATTAATTTCCATACTAAACCGTGCAAAGAGAAATTCTAATTAAGTCATGTTTTTCAGTGTGTATCTCTAGTATTAATAGACCATGTATTTAAAAAAAAAAAAAACAGTTCTGTGGTCAAACCAGTTTATTTTTTTCAACCTATCAGATCCTTTAATAAGAATATGTATCGTATATACTTTACATTTAAATTATATCATTAAATTATTTGAAATAGCTAATAGTCAATGATTTTAGAGATAAAATTGGCAATAAGAGACATAACATGGTTATGACATACAGTATCTCTAAGCAAACAGTTTAGTGACGTACAAGCATTTTAGAATAGTCTAATGTTTTAATAGCAAGCCTGTAAGTGATTGACGATGCTTTCTTTTAATAGAAACTAGAGACATGGGAAGACCCTCCAACTTTTACAGGTTCAATTCAGTTTAGTTTCTCAGTCATGTCCAACTCTTTGCAACCCCATGGACTGCAGCATGCCAGGCCTCCCTGTCCATCACCAACTCCCTGAGTTTACTCAAACTCATGTCCATTGAGTCAGTGATGTCATTCCAGCCATCTCATTCTCTGTCGTCCCCTTCTTCTCCCACCTTCAATCTTTCCCAGCACCAGGGTCTTTTCCATTGAGTCAGTTCTTTGCATCAGGTGTCCAAAGTATTAGAGTTTCAGCTTCAGCATCAGTCCTTCCAATGAATATTCAGGACTGATTTCCTTTAAGATGGACTGGTTGGATCTCCTTGCTGTCCAAGGGAGTCTTGAGAGTCTTCTCCAACACCACATTCCAAAAGTGCCAGTTCTTCAGTGTTCAGCTTTCTTTATAGTCCAACTCTCACATCCATACATGACTACTAGAAAAACCATCTACAGGTTAAATTATGGAAAATCACCATTCCCTAGTACAAATCACCTCTTATCAAATACAGAATACAAAGATAGACAACCCATGATGTTTTATAAATTACCTTACAATTTACAATATGAGGAAGTTTTGAGCCCCAAACTTCTGTCTTTAATAACTCTATTATGTAGTCCATCCATCTCGGCCATAAATAATGCAGGAATTTCTCTGAAGTAGAAGTTTGCTTGTCCTTTTCCATCTTTAGACTAATAATGCTTTTCACTAATGATGAATATCATAGAACAAAAATGTACAATACTCTCCCAATGCTCCTTTGTTTTATGGAATAGAAATCTATGGATCATCATCAACAATCAAAACTCTGTGAAACAAAATATATGAGATGCAAAGCCAAGACTCAAAGGACAAATTCCATGCCAGCTTTCTGTTTCCTAATTACATCCCCTGATATAGCTTTTGCTTTTCTGGGCATCACAGCTTTTTGTTCTAAGACATCTATGATCAAATTTTATGACCAGTTACAACAGGGCTTTAGGGGCACATACATAAATACAAATTGAAGAATTTACTATTGCAGTCCAGAAGTCTAAGCATTGAAAAACAAAATTTTAGACCTAGAATAAAACTGAAAGATCAATTCCATCCTTCACCCCATCTCCAATAAAGTATAAGATTGAAACCAAGGGAGGCACTAAAGCTTCCTTTGGCACACATCTGTGTTAAGACTAAACTGATTTAACTTCGTTTGACATCTGTCAACCTTGATAGATTGGTTTGATAACACTTGTTACTGATTTGCAGTAAGTGACACTAGTAGCAAAGAATCCACCTGCTAGTACAAGAGACCTTAGAGACGAGGGTTCAATCCTTGGATCGGGAAGATCCCCTGAAGCAGCCCACTCCAGTATTCTAGCCTGGAGAATCTCATGGACAGAGAAGACTGGCAGGCTACAATCCATAGGGTCACAAAGCCGGAAAGGACTGAAGCGACTTAGTTCAGTACAGCACAATGACCAATATAGCTATGTTAAAGCCAAAGAAACGTTCTGCCTGTCCTTCCCATTGTAGGTGGGTGGTCAGCGCATGCTTGTGTGCATGCTAAGTCAGTGCTCTCTTTCTTTAACCGCATTTGCTGCCAAAAATGCAGCCTGAATATCAGCACATGATGACATGGTACTGACCCACTTTCAGTACTGCTTCTCATGATGCTTTATATGAATTCAGGGTTGACCACTCTCACAGCTTGGAACAACTCCTATGAGCAGACAACACAGGAGTGCTGTATATTTGATAACTGTGCTTAAGAATGGCAGTTAATTTCTTTAGGTGTTTAATTTAGCCTTTCTGCAGTTTCTAAAAGTAGCAGGAGAATGACTAGTGCAGAGTGTTCTCATTTTGCAGAAATAGAATAGCAAAGTATATATCAAGAAAAAATAGACTGAATATTCTTTAAAAAGGCTCACATGAGAAGTGGCAAGAGGAAACTACCCTTTAATAGCAATTTTATCTTTTGGTATTTTGATAGCACTTCTCATGAAAGAAACATTTGTGCTATGCATGTAACTGATAATGATACAAAGAATAATGCAAACCAATTATTTAATATAGAGAACTAAATAAGCCTCTTTAATTTTGTGAGATGAGCATACTTTGTATATTGAACAACCTCTTCTGTAAAACAAGGTTTTACATAAAATTTCAGATCTAGTGAAATTTAACCAGCAATTAATATTTAATCTTTTGCTTTTTCTATACATATGCCCCCAGCACATGTAGATACAGAATGTGTACTTGTGGAATTTATTTGAAATCTGTGACATATCTCACATATTTTATACATATATATCATGTGTTATATATGTAATATTCTGTGTGATTTTAACCAGCTACATAGTTAAAGGTGTATAGTCAGTTATCAAGGCAAATATATTAAGCACAAATTATTTTCAAAATCCCAGAGAAGCACGTGTAGGGTACACAACCTGGAAAACGGTTCTAGCCACTACTCTGCTCTAGAACACAGGAGAGAAGTTCATAAGTTCCTAAGTGTGACAGAGCAGAGTAGCATCCTCAATTGAGAGCAGTGTCTGTGTCTTTTGATTCTTTATTAGCTAGAAGGTTTTTGCCAGCAAGGACTACCTCTAGTGTCCCCCATGCCATAGATAACCCTTACATATTATCTGACTTTAGCAATGATTTTACCCAGAATTTGAAGCATAGGAAAAATCAGAAATCAAAAAATAAAATTACAGAATTGCTTCTATAACAAGCTATAAAATGAAAAATTAGCAATATTTTAATGGGAGTAACTGAGTTTCCCTGGTGACTCAGTGGTGAAGAATCCAATACCTGCCAATGCAGGAGACACATCTGTCCCTTAGTTGGGAAGATCTGAAGAAGGAAATGGCACTGCAGTATTCTTGCTTGGAGAATCCCGTAGAGAGAGGAGCCTGGCAGGCTACAGTCCATGGAGTCACAAGAGTCGGGTATGAATTAGTGACTTAACTACCACCACCGCCAATGAGGGTAACTAAAAAGATTGTCTGACCAGAACAACACACATTTTAAAATGTGTGAAATTAAAGACGGTATGAGATAAGTTAATTGGTGAGGACATTTGAAAGTCAGAGAAAGAGAATTTGGATCATTTCTTTTGAAGTGACCATATATCACCAGTTGACTGGAACATTCTCAATTCATGCCTTTTGTTCCAGAATAATATCCATTTTGAATAATGCATCATACTAATGCTAGGTATTAGAGGTATCTTGCATGTTACTGAGCAAATAAATTATGTGACAAAGTGTCTGTGACAGGAAGATTATTCTGTGATTTCTTGATGCCTGGAACAAAGGGAGACAGGACAAACTGAGAGGTTTTTCCATTTGTTTGTACATAGATTGACTGTTATTAGTGATTAAGACACAAATAATGAGGAGGATCCATAAAGCCTCATAAAGGGGTAACTTACAGAACTTTAAAAAGATTTAAAATAGATTATGATGGGCAAAAGATCTCAAAAGTACATATTAGCTGTGACTCAAGAAGTGAAGTGAAGTGAAGTCGCTCAGTCGTGTCTGATTCTTTGCGACCCCATGGACTGTAGCCTACCAGGCTCCTCTGTCCCTGAGATTCTCCAGGCAATAGTACTGGAGTGGATTGCCATTCCCTTCTCCAGGGGATCTTCCTGACCTGGGGATCGAACCCGGGTCTCCCGCATTGTAGACAGACGCTTTACCATCTGAGCCACCAGGGAAGGGAACTTAATAAATATAAGAGGGTTGAAAGTTGGAAAAAATATTTAAAGGGAAAATAAGGAGCTCACTATCTAAAATATCATTTTCTGGGGTCTAAAGAGGCAGCCCAAGGAAGTTGTAACATTGTATGATTATCAACAAGTAAGAGTGTAAAGAAACAGGAAATACACTTTTGAAACCATTAGCACATAGGTGATTTTACACAAAACTTTAAATTTCTGGACCGAGTTAACATTTAAATTTCTAGAAGAGGCTATAGAGATCTTGGAGTCGAGCATCTTTACTGATCGTATCTACATGGAGTCCAGTGTCTCTGTCTATATATCTCTACCTAAAAATCCCTATCTATCTATCTACCTATCTATCTATCTATCCATCCATCCATCTTTTTAAGGGATATGTAGGATCAGCTAAATACAAAACAGTGAATCTGAGGACTGACCATAAATCTCCCAGGATTTTGGACCCAGCACTCCATTATAATTTATTTGTTTCCATAGGACAAGTTTTGGTGAAATTCCAAAAAATAAAAGGCTCAGGAGTATTATACTTAAAGTTATATATTTATGCAAACTCCTTATAACTTTTTAAAAGTGAGGTATAAAGTTGAATAACAAATAACAATGAATTAGACTGTAAAACTATTTGATTTGGAACCAGCTCTGGGAAAAGATGGGCTTAATTTCTTTGAAGCATCTTTTAGGATTTGGAGATTAATTTGCAATTGTCAACAAAGTCTTTAGTTGTCAGCAAATTCTTGAGCTAAAAGAATTATTTCATCAATGATAGGGATATACATTGGCTTATCTATTAAAAGAATCCCTTTGGTGGAAGGACATAATTGCCTTCTAGTTTGTTTTCAGTTTGAGTTGTCACCAAGAAAAACACTAATAGATCAACTGTCATCTGGCATTGATTTTGTAGTGTTTTCTAGGGGAGATTAGGGAAAGGGATTTGTTTTTTGAAAGAATCAAGTATCCTGGACCAAAAGGCTGCTCTGATTGTCTTTCCATTTTAGGGAGAATTATAAATGATTTAATTAATTTTCCTTAAAGAACTTCTCAATATCACCCTTGGTCTTTTGTCCTGACTGCCCATAAGATATAGCTAGTTAATGAGATTTGATGTTTTCTTATTTTGTCCTCATTCTCTTAGCACTATCTTCTCAAGCTTTGCTATTTGTTTGAGATTGATCTTAATAAAGTAGAGCATGTCATGTTTATCAAGGTGGATAATTTTTTTAACTAGTAAATTTGTACTTTTCATGCTTGGTGACTGAATAGCACAGCTCTTGACATATAATAACTGATGAAGAGTAATTGAATGAATAAATAAATGAATGAATGGACAGAGAGATGAGCTGAAATGTTCAACAAAAGCTGACCAAGATGATAGTATCCTAAAGGACAGGAAGATTTTCCTTTAGTCTCTGTATCCTTAACAATGCTTGGATCTGAATATGTTAATGAGCTATTGCAGCACTTCCTAGCCTAATGTCTCCTAAGTAGCTAATCCACTTTTGCATTCTCACTTAATTAGTTTATATAGTAATGTAACTTAAAATCAGTTTGCTGTGTTAGGCAGTTTTCCACACCTTCTATAGTGCATGTGGAAGAGAATCAGACACTTAATAAGCTAAATCAGTTTGAAAGAATATTCTATTGATTAATCAACCCATTAACTTCTACAACCATAAATTAATATATATTCACAGATCACAAGTAATGAAATACAAAAGAATGTTTAAAACAAATGTGGCAGTTTATAATATTGGAGTTTGAAAAATAAGATTACTTTGTCTTCCCAAAAGAAAATTGGATATAGTTTTATTTCTAAGTTAGTACTGAATTTTTAGCTTATAATTTCTTTGTATACATTTAAGCTAAAATTCTATATGTGTGTACCTGTGTGTTTGTCCTCTAAAATGCTCTTTAAGGTGCAGATTTTATAATAATTGTCCAATTAAATAATGTTATAGGGTCTACATGACAAAAGTCAATATTAGGGATGTAGGGGAGGAAAAAGTTTCCCTTGACTCTTTGCCTCTGACTGGGTCTGGCAATTAGACAAAGACAGATTAAAAGGAGCAAAGCACACAAATGTATTTAATAGAAGTTTTGCATGAGCCTCCATAAGGAAATGAAGATTAGGAGAAATGGTTAAATCAATGTGTTTTTATGCTAGATTTTTGATGAACAGTCAAAAGATGTGATAGGCGAAAGAACCCTTTGTAGGAAACTGGAGAGAACTTGAGCTTTCCCAATGACTCAACAGGTAAAGAATCTGCCTACCAATGAAGGAGATAGAAGAGGTGCAAGTTCAGTCCCTGGGTTGGGAAGATCCCCTGGAGCAGGAGATGGTAATCCACCGGGTATTCTTGACTGAAAAATCCCATGGACAGAAGACCCTGGCGGGTCGCAGTCCATGGAGTCGCAAAGAGTCCAACATGAATGAGTGACTAAGCATGCAAGCATGGAGGGAACTTAGTAAGGCTTACCACTCAGATTCCCCTCTGCATCAACTTGTCTTCAGAGATAAGGGTGCTTCTTTCCTCTGGAGTTAGGAAAGGAACCTCTCACATGAGGCTTTTATGATCTGCATCAGAGATTGGTCAGAAAGTCCTCCCTGTACATGCCACTTCCAGCTTTTCATACTCAGTATGCCAAGTTGGGTGTTAGTTCTAAAAGGTCTTGTAGGTCTTCATAGAACCGTTCCAGTTCAGCTTCTTCAGCGTTACTGGTTGGGGCATACGTTTGGATTACCATGATACTGAAAGGTTTGCCTTGGAAATGAATGGAGATTATACTGTCATTTTTGAGATTTCATCTGGGTACTGCATTATAGAATCTTTTGTTGATGATGATGGCTACTCCATTTCTTCTAAGGGATTCTTGCCTACAGTAGTAGATATAATGGTCTGCTGCTGCTGCTAAGTCATCTGAGTTAAATTCACCCATTCCAGTCCATTTTAGTTTGCTGATTCCTAGAATGTCGATGTTCACTCTTGCCATCTCTTGTTTGACCACTTCCAATTTGCCTTGATTCGTGGACCTAACATTCCATGTTCCATTGCAATATTGCTCTTTACAGCATCAGACCTTGCTTCTATCACCAGTCACATCCACAACTGGGTATCATTTTTCTTTGGCTCTATCCTTTCATTCTTTCTGGAGTTATTTCTGCCCTGATCTCCAGTAGCATATTGGGCACCTAGTGACCTGGGGAGTTCCTCTTTCAGTATCCTATCATTTTGCCTTTTCATACTGTTAATGGGGTTCTCAAAGCAAGAATACTGAAGTGGTTTGCCTCCAAGAACTTTTAGAACTAACACCCCCAAAAGATGTCTTTTTCATTATAGGGGACTGGAATGAAAAAATAGGAAGCCAAGAAACACCTGGCGTAACAGGCAAATTTGGCCTTGGAGTACAAATGAAGCAGGGCAAAGGCTAATAGAGTTTTGCCAAGAGAACGCACTGGTCATAGCAAACACCCTCTTCCAGAACACAAGAGAAGACTCCACACATGGACATCACCAGATAGTCTACACCGAAATCAGATTGATTATATTTTTTGCAGCCAAAGGTGGAGAGGTTCTATACAGTCAGCAAAAATAAGACCGGGAGCTGACTGTGGATCAGATCATGAGCTCCTTATTGCCAAATTCAGACTTAAATCGAAAAAGTAGGGAAAACCACTAGATCATTCAGGTATGATGTAAATCAAATCCCTTATGATTATACAGTGGAAGTGAAAAACAGATTTAAGGGAATAGATCTGATAGAGTGCCTGGAGGTTCATGACGTTGTACAGGAGGCAGGGATCAAGATCATCCCCATGGAAAAGAAATGCAAAAAAGCAAAATGGTTGTCTGAGCAGGTCTTATAAATAGCTGTGAAAAGAAGAGAGGCGAAAAGCAAAGGAGAAAAGGAAAGATATTCCCATCTGAATGCATAGTTCCAAAGAATAGCAAGGAGAGATAAGAAAGCCTTGCTCAGTGATCAATGCAAAGAGACAGAGGAAAACAACAGAATGGGAAAGACTAGGCATGGTATGGGGAGGGAGGAGGGAGGGGGGTTCAGGATGGGGAACACATGTATACCTGTGGCAGATACATGTTGGTGTATGGCAAAACCAATACAATATTGTAAAGTAATTAACCTCCAATTAAAATAAATAAATTTACATTTAAAAATAAACAACGACATCAAAAAAGAAAATTAGAGATATCAAGAGAATATTTCATGCAAAGATGGGCTCAATAAAGGACAGCAAACGTATGGACCTAACAGAGGCAGAAGATATTAAGAAGAGGTGGCAAGAATACATGGAAGAACGGTACAAAAAGATCTTCAAGACCAAGATAATCACAATGGTGTGATCACTCATCTAGAGCCAGATATCCTGGAATGTGAGGTCAAGTGGGTCCTAGGAAGCATCACTACGAACAAAGCTAGTGGAAGTGATGGAATTCCAGTTGAGCTATTTCAATTCCTGAAAGATGATGCTGTGAAAATGTTGCACTCAATATGCCAAGAAATTTGGAAAACTCAGCAGTGGCCACAGGACTAGAAAAGGTCAGTTTTCATTCCAATCCCAAAGAAAGGCAATGCAAAAGAATGCTCAAACTACCACAAAATTGCCCTCATCTCACGCACTAGCAAGAAATGCTCAAAATTCTCCAAGCCAGGCTTCAGCAATATGTGAATCATGAAATTCCAGATGTTCAAGCTGGTTTTAGAAAAGGCAGAGGAACTAGAAATCAAATTGCCAATATCCACTGGATCATCAAAAAGCAAGAGAGTTCCAGAAAAAGATCTATTTCTGCTTTATTGACTATGCCAAAGCCTTTGACTGTGTGGATCACAATAAACTGTGGCAAATTCTTTTTTTTTTTCCCCCAGGAACTGATCCCATTTCTTTATTTTTTCAATTTTCTTATATACCTTTTGTTACATATAGGGATGAATACAGAGTCACATGGGGGTCAGCAGTCCTGACCTTTATCAAAATCAGGTGCTTTACATAAAAAAAAAGTCTTAGGGGTTTTACATCATCTTTAAGCCATTTCTGCCTGCTGACATTTACAACTCTTTCTTTCTGATAACCAGAAAACTTATTTTTTCCAAGCCTGTTTTTTCTTAAACCAGGCACCACCCTCCAAATAAAGTTTCATTCCTATAGGGTGAGGGTGTAGTGAGTTACAATCAAGAAAGGAATTTATTTAACCCAAGGTTAAGATGATTAATCTTAAAGGTTAATACTTATTTCTCCTATATGCTTAAAGGTTAATACGTATTTCTCCCATATGCTAGTTATATTTATTATTATAAGGGCAGGGAATATGGAGATTTAGCAGCAAACATCAGTCCAACAAATGAAAATCCTTTCACCAATGTTCCCCTTAAGATCTACTTAGTCTTAAGATAGTGATCTGAAAGAGATGGGAATACCAGACCACCTGACCTGCCTCTTGAGAAACCTATATACAGGTCAGGAAGCAACAGTTCGAACTAGACATAGAACAACAACTGGTTCCAAATAGGGAGAAGAGTACATCAAGGCTGTATATTTTCACTCTGCTTATTTAACTTCTATGCAGAGTACATCATGAGAAATGCTGGGCTGGAAGAAGCACAAACTGGAATCAAGATTGCCGGGAGAAATATCAATCACCTCAGATATGCTGATGGCACCACCCTTATGGCAGAAAGTGAAGAGGAACTCAAAAGCCTCTTGATGAAAGTGAAAGAGGAGAGTGAAAAATTTGACTTAAAGCTCAACATTCAGAAAACGAAGATCATGGCATCTGGTCCCATCACTTCATGGGAAATAGATGGGGAAACTGTGGAAACAGCGTCAGATTTTACTTTGGGGGCTCCAAAATCACTGCAGATGGTGACTGCAGCCATGATATTAAAAGACATGTACTCCTTAGAAGAAAAGTTATGACCAACCTAGATAACATATTCAAAAGCAGAGACATTATTTTGCCAACAAAGTTCCGTCTAGTCAAAGCTATGGTTTTTCCAGTCGTCATGTATGGATGTGAGAGTTGGACTGTGAAGAAAGCTGAGCACTGAAGAATTGAGTGTTGGAGAAGTCTCTTGAGAGTCCCTTGGACTGCAAGGAGATCCAACCAGTCCATTCTAAAGGAGATTAGTCCTGGGTGTTCACTCGAAGGATTGATGCTAAAGCTGAAACTCCAGTACTTTGGCCACCTCGTGCAAAAAGGTGACTCATTGGAAAAGACCTTGATACTTGGAGGGATTGGGGGCAGGAGGAGAGGGGGACAACAGAGGATGAGATGGCTGGATGGCATCACACTGACTCGACGGACATGAGTTTGAGTGAACTCCGGGAGTTGGTGATGGACAGGGAGTCCTGGCATACTGCAGTTCATGGGGTCACAAAGAGTCACACATGACTGAGCAACTGAACTGATTTGAACTAGTTGCCATATTTGGGGTCCCTCAATCCTGAGTCTCATCAAGAACTAAGCCTATATTCTGGTTTTATTTTTCTTAGCTCTGCCACCTGCAAGAGAAACTAGATATTTCTCATCTACAAAAGAAAGCAGCCTGAGACTAAATAATGGGAGAAAGAGATAATGAAACTCTTGTGGCTGCCATGATCTATGATTACATGACCTTTGATTACTTTACTGTTATTAGGCAGCATTTACTTATAAAAATATAATAAATCTTTTTTCTTTCATTATCCTGCTTCATCAGTTCAGTTCAGTTCAGTCCCTCAGTCATATCAGACTCTTTTCAACTCCATGGACTGCAGCATGCCAGCCTCCCAGTCCATCACCAACTCCCAGAGCTTACCCAAACTTATGTACATTGAGTCGGGGATACCATCCAACCATCTCATCCTCTGTCATCCCCTTTTCCTCCTCCCCTCAATCTTTCCAAGCATCAGGGCATTTTCAAATGAGTCAATTCTTCTCATCAGGTGGCCAAAGTATTGAAGTTTCAGCTTCAACAACAGTACTTCCAATGAATATTCAGGACTAATTTCCTTTAGGATTGACTGCTTGGAACTTCTTGATGTCCGAGGGATTCTCAAGTGTCTTCTGTAAAACCACAGTACAAAAGCATCAGTTCTTTAGTGCTCAGCTTTCTTTATAGTCCAACTCTCACATCCATACATGACTACTGGAAAAACCATAGCTTTGACTAGATGGACCTTTGTTGGCAAAGTAATGTCTCTGCTTTTCAATATGCTGTCTAGGTTGGTCATAACTTTCCTTCCAAGGAGTAAGTGTCTTTTAATTTCATTGCTGCAGTCACCATCTGCAGTGATTTTGGAGGCCAAGAAAATAAAGCCTCTCACTGTTTCCACTGTTTCCCCTTCTATTTGCCAGAAAGTGGTGGGACCAGATTCCATGATCTTAGTTTTCTGAATGTTAAGTTTAAAGGCAACTTTTTCACTTTCCTCTTTCAATTTCATGAAAGGGCTCTTTAATTCTTCTTCACTATCTTCTGTAAGAATGGTGTCATCTGTATATCTGAGTTTATTGATATTTCTCCCCACAATCTTGATTCCAGCTTGTGCTTCATCCAGCCCAGCATTTCCCATGATGTACTCTGCATATAAGTTAAATAAACAGGGTGACAATATACAGCTTTTACGTACTCCTTTTCCTATTGGAAATCAGTCTGCTGTTCCATGTCCAGTTCTAACTGCATACAGTTTTCCGGATGCATATATACATACAGATTTCTCAAGAAGCAGGTCAGGTGGTCTGGTATTCCCATCTCTTTTAGAATTTTTCACTTTGTGGAGATCCACACAGTCAAAGGCTTTGGAATAGTCAATAAAGCAGAAATAGATCTTTTTCGGGAACTCTTGACTTTTCGATGATCCAGTGGATGATGGCAATTTGATATCTGGTTCCTCTGCCTTTCACTAAAAGCAGCTTGTGCATCTGAAGTTCATGGTTCACATACTGTTGAAGCCTGGCTTGGAGAATTTTCAGCATTACTTTGCTACTGTGTGAGATGAGTGCAATTGTGCAGTAGTTTGAACATTCTTTGGCATTGCCTTTCTTTGGAATTGGAATGAAAACTGACCTTTTCCAGTCCTGTGGCCACTGCTGAGTTTTCCAAATTTGCTAGCATATTGACTGCAGCACTTTCACAGCATCATCTTTTAGGATTTGAAATATCTCAACTGGAATTCCATCACCTCCACTAGCTTTATTTGTAGTGATGCTTTCTAAGGCCCACTTGACTTAACATACCAGGATATCTGGCTTTAGGTGAGTGACCACACCATCATGATTATCTGGGTCATGAAGATCATTTTTGTATATTTCTTCCATCCATTTTTGCCACCTCTTCTTAGTATCTTCTGCTTATGTTAGGTCCATACCATTTCTGTCTGTTATGGTGGCCATCTTTGCATAAATGTTCCCTTGATATCTCTCATTTTCTGGAAAAAATCTCTAGTCTTCCCCATTCTATTGTTTTCCTCTGTTTCTTTGCACTGATCACTGAGGAAGACTTTATCTCTCCTTACTATTCTTTGGAACTTGTATTCAGATGGGCATATCTTTCCTTTTCTTCTTTGCTTTTCACTTCTCTTCTTTTCACAGCTCTCTGTAAGGCCTCCTCAGATAGCCATTTTGCTTTTTGCATTTCTTCTTCTTGGAGATGGTCTTGATCCCATAGTACAATGTCATGGACCTCCATCCATAGTTCCTCAGGCACTTTGTCTATCAGATCTAATCCCTTGATTCTATTTCTCATTTCTACTGTATATTCATAAGGGATTTGATTTAGGCACACCTAAATGGTATTCCCTATTTTCTTCAATTTAAAGCTGAACTTGGCAATAATGAGTTTTGATTATCTGAGCCACAGTCAGCTCCCTGTCTTGTTTTTGCCAACTGTATAGAGCTTCTCCATCTTTGGCTGCAAAGAATATAATCAGTCTGATTTCATTATTGACCATCCTGTGATGTCATGTGTAGCATCTTCTCTTATGTTGTTGGAAGAGGGTGTTTTCTACGACCAGTGTGTTCTCTTGGCAAAACTCTGATAGCCTTTGCCCTGTTTCATTCTGTACTCCAAGGCAAAATTTATCTGTTAATCCAAGTATTTCTGACTTCATACTTTTGCATTTCAGTCCCTTATAATGAAAAGGACATCTATTTTGGGTGTTAGTTCTAGAAGATCTTATAGGTCTTCATAGAACCCTTCAACATGAGTTTCTTCAGCATTACTGGTCAGGGCATAGACTTGGATTACTGTGATATTGAATGGTTTGCCTTGGAAAAAACAGAGATCATTCTGTCATTTTTGAGACTGCATCCAAGAGCTGCATTTCAGACTCCAAGGGATTCTTGCTTACTGCTGCTGCTGCTAAGCCGCTTCAGTCGTGTCTGACTCTGTGCAACCCCATGGACGGCAGCCCACCAAGATCCCCTGTCCCTGGGATTCTCCAGGCAAGAACACCGTAGAGGTTCATTTCCTTCTCCAGTACATGAAAGTGGAAAGTGAAAGTGAAGCCGCTCACTCATGTCCAACTAGCAGTAGATATAATGGTCATCTGAGTTAAATTCACCCATTCCAGTCCATTGTAGCTCACTGATTCCTAGAATGTCAGCGTTCACTCTTGCCATCCCCTGTTTGACCACTTCCAATTTGTCTTAATTCATGGACATAACATTCCAGGTTCCTATGCAATATTGCTTCTTACAGCATTGGACTTTGCTTCCATCACCAGTCATATCCACAACTGGCTGTTGTTTTTGCTTTGGCTCTGTCTTTTCATTCTTTCTGGAGTTATTTCTCCACTGATCTCCAGTAGTGTATTGGGCACCTATTGACCTGGGGAGTTCATCTTTCAGTGTCTTATCTTTTTGCCTTTTCCTACTGTTCATGGGGTCCTCAAGGCAAGAATACTGAAGTGACTTTCCATTACCCTTCTCCAGTGGACCACATTTTGTCAGAACTCTCCACCATGACCCGTCCATCTTGAGTGGACCTACGTGGCATGGCTCATAGTTTCATTGAGTTAGACAAGGTTGTGGTCCATGTGATCAGACTGGTTAGTTTTCTGTGATCATGGTTTCAGTCTGTCCGATGGAGAAGGATAAGAGGCTTATGGAAGCTTCCTGATGGGAGAGACTGATTGAGGGAAAACTAGGTCCTGTTCTAATGGGCAGGACCATGCTCAGTAAATCTTTAATTCAATTTTCTATTGATGGGTGAGGCCATGTTCCCTCCCTGCTGTTTTCCTGAGGCCAAACTATGGTGGCCCCATACAAATAGCCATGAAAAAGAAGCAAAAAGCAAAGGAGAAAAGGAAAGATATAAGCATCTGAATGCAGAGTTCCAAAGAATAGCAAGGAGAGATAAGAAAGCCTTCCTCAGCAATCAATGCAAAGAAATAGAGGAAAACAACAGAATGGGAAAGCTAGAGATCTCTTCAAGAAACTTAGAGATACCAAGGGAATATTTCATGCAAAGATGAGCTTGATAAAGGATGGAAATGGTATGGACCTAACAGAAGTAGAAGATATTAAAAAGAGGTGGCAAGAATACACAGAAGAACTGTCCGAAAAAGATCTTCAAGACCAAGATAATCATAATGGTGTGATCACTCATCTAGAGCCAGATATTCTGGAATGTGAAGTCAAGTGGGCCTTAGAAAGCATCACTATGAACAAAGCTAGTGGAGGTGATGGAATTCCAGTTGAGCGGTTTCAAATCCTGAAAGATGATGCTGTGAAAGTGCTGCAGTCAATATGCCAGTAAATTTGGAAAACTCAGCAGTGGCCACAGGACTGGAAAAGGTCAGTTTTCATTCCAATCTCAAAGAAAGGCAATGCCAGAGAATGCTCAAACTACCGCACAATTGCACTCGTCTTACACGCTAGTCAAGTAATGCTGAAAATTCTCCAAGCCAGGCTTCAACAATACATGAACCGTGAACTTCCTGATGTTCAAGCTGGTTTTAGAAAAGGCAGAGGAACCACAGATCAAATTGCCAAGATCCGCTGGATCATCGAAAAAGCAAGAGAGTTCCAGAAAAACGTCTATTTCTGCTTTATTCAAAAAGCCTTCAACTGGGTGGATCACAATAAACTGGAAAGTTCTAAAAGAGATGGGAATACCAGACCACCTGACCTGCCTCTTGAGAAACCTATATGCAGATCAGGAAGCAACAGTTAGAACCTGGACATGGAACAACAACTGGTTCCAAATAGGGAGAGGAGTACGTCAAGGCTGTATATTTTCACCCTGCTTATTTAACTTATATGCAGAGTACATCATGAGAAACGCTGGGCTGGAGGAAGCACGAGCTGGAATCAAGATTGCTGGGAGAAATATCAATCACCTCAGATATGCAGATGACACCACCCTTATGGCAGAAAGTGAAGAGGAACTCAAAAGCCTCTTGATGAAAGTGAAAGAAGAGAGTGAAAAAGTTGGCTTAAAGATCAACATTCAGAAAACGAAGATCATGGAATCTAGTCCCATCACTTCATGGGAAATAGATGGAGAAACTGTGGAAACAGTGTCTGATTTTATTTTGTAGGGCTCCAAAACCACTGCAGATGGTGACTGCAGCCATGAAATTAAAGACGCTTACTCTTTGGAAGAAAAGTTATGACCAACCTCAATAGCATATTGAAAAGGAGAGACATTCCTTTGCCAACAAAGGTCAGTCTAGTCGAGGCTATGATTTTTCCAGTGGTCATGTATGGATATGAGAGTTGGACTGTGAAGAAAGCTGAGCGCTGAAGAATTGATGTTTTTGAACTGTGGTGTTGGAGATTATAACTGGATATTATATATGTGTACTGCAGCTTCTTTATCTATTCATCTGTCAGTGGACATCTAGGTTACTTCCCTGTCCTGGCTATTGTAAATAGTGCTGCAGTGAACATTGGGGTGCATGTATAAGAGCTTTAAAGGGAAAAAAGGAAATTAGGAAAAATTCTAAGTTACATATCCCTTTAAAGAATGCAAAAGGTTTGTGTTTTTTTTTTTTTTTTTTTGCCTTATTCGTAAACTAATGTATTGATGTATAGATGTGAGTGGTGGGCTATAAAGAAAGCTTATCACCAAGAATTGATGCTTTTGAACTGTGGTGTTGGAGAAGACTCTTGAGATTTTCTCTTGAGACTCTTCTCTTCTCTGGGTTGCAAAGGAGATCCAACCAGTCTATCCTAAAGGAAATCAGTCCTGAATATTCATTGGAAGGACTGATGTTGAAGCTGAAACTCTAATACTCAGGCCACCTGATGCAAGGAATCATTTGAAAAGATCCTGATGCTGGGAAAGATTGAAAGTGGGAGGAGAAGGGGATGACAGAGGATGAGATGGTTCGATGGCATCACTGACAGGATGCACGTGAGTTTGAGTAAGCTCTGGGAGTTGGTGATAGACAGAGAAGCCTGGTCTCCTGCAGTCCATGGGGTTGCAAAGAGTTGGACACGACTGACTGAACTGAACTGATAAACTGAATTTTAACAGTTACTGCATTTAGAACTAATTCACATTGAATTTCAAAAGGCCATTTTTGTGTTGTACGTGAGTAACACACATAATCCATTAGAAAGATAACATTCATATTGGTCATGAGGCAAGTGTTTTCCAAACACAGTTTGTATATCTGATTTGAGAACAGAGTTAATGCTCTGAAATCTTCACTCAGCTCAGCTTTATATTTATGACTTTGTTTTGTGTTTTTCTGTCTTGCCCTTCATTCCTGTATTATCTACGCCAGAGAAATCTCTGCTGGAGACTTGTGGCTTCAGTTTGTCTAACTTCTTAAAGCCATGACGTGGGTCTCTGCTTCTCTCTCACTCGGCTTCTTTTATTCCTCTGGTTATCAATCACAGTGTTCCCTGACCTTTAACTTCACCTTTATTGGACTCTCTCACTTAATATAAACCTGAAAAACACACTCACAAAACTAAAAAGAACAGAACCATACAGAAACTGAAAGTCCTGGGATAATTGAATTTTCCCCTTTAGAATGAAAATCCTAGAATGACTATAATTCTTTTAAGCTAAAAAGCAAGAGGCATTTTGGGAAAAAATAGAATACTTTTCTCAGTAGAACTACATTTTCTTTGTAATATAAATTGTACAAATATTTTCTACCATTTTATGTTTTCCTTGTGCTAAAGAGAAACCCCAAGGACAAGGATCATCTTCATAGACTTTTACAGAATTTGCATCTCTTTACTGCTTGCTTTTTCTTTCTTTCATTCTGCCACACAGACCAACCTGACGTAAAGAAGGTGAAACTGCAGCCAATGACAAACCCTGTCAGGACAAATAGGCCAGCACAATTGACGGTGTAGGAAGACTGAGAGAGAATGGATACTCAAACAACCTGATCTGTTCATTTTACAGATGAGGAACCCAAGACCCAGGGAGGCAAACATGGAACTTGACTGAAATTATAAAACAAGTCAGTGACACAGGTGGCTCAGTTCAGTTCAGCTCATTTCAGTCACTCAGTCGTTTCGGACTCTGCGACTCGACCCCGTGGGCTGCAGCACGCCGGGCTACATCAGGGTCTTTTCAGATGAGTCTGCTCTTTGCAGCAGGTGGCCAAAGTATTCGAGTTTCAGCCGCAGCATCAGTCCTTCCTGTGAATATTCAGGACTGATTGCCCTTAGAATGGACTGGTTGGATCTCCTTGCAGTCCAAGGGACTTTCAAGAGTCTTCTCCAACACCACAGTTCAAAAGCATCAGTTCTTTGGTGCTCAGCTTTGTTTATAGTCCAGCTCTCACATCCATACATGACTACTGGAATAACCATAGCTTTGATTAGACGGACTTTTGTTGGCAAAGTAATGTCTCTGGTTTTTATATGCCGTCTAGGTTGGTCATAGCTTTTCTTCCAAAGAGTAAGTGTCTGTTAATTTCATGGCTGCAGTGATTTTGGAGCCCAGAAAAATAAAGTCTATCAATGTTTCCGTTATTTCCCGGTCTATTTGCCATAAATGATGGGACTGGATGCCATGATCTTAGTTTTCTGAATGTTGAGCTTTAAGCCAACTTTTTCACTCTCCTCTTTCACTTTCATCAGGAGGCTCTTTAGTTCTTCTTCACTTTCTGGGTGGTGCCATCAGCATATCTGAGGTTATTGACATTTTTCCTGGCACTCTTGATTCCAGCTTGTACTTCATCCAGCCTGGCATTTCACATGATGTACTCTGCATATAAGTTAAATAAGTAGGGTGACAAGATACAGTCACTTGTTCCATGTCCAGTTGTAACTGTTGCTTCTTGTCCTGCATAAGATTTCTCAGGAGGCAGGTCAGGTGGTCTGGTATTCCTGTCTCTTGAAGTTTTTTCCACAGTTTGTTGTGATCCACACAGTCAGAGGCTTTGGGCTCAGTGGTAAATAATCTGCCTGCCAATTCTGGAGACATAGGAGATGTGTGTTTGATACCTGAGTTGGGAAGATTTCCTGGGCTAGGAAATGGCAACCCACTCCAGTATTCTTGCCTGGAAAATTCCATGGACAGAGGAGCCTGGCAAGCTGTAGTCCATGGGGTTGCAAAGAGTAGGACACAACTGAACAGGCACGCATAGGTTAGCATGTAAAGAACACAAGGTTTATTTAATATACATAAGTTAGATGGAGTTAAATTTTACTCTTTTGTTCCATTGAGGTATAAACCAAACCTTAAAAATGCAAATAAGACTAATGTGGAAAAGTTCAAAGTGGTAAATCATGCCTGTCATAACCAGTATACAAGTGAAATCTTTGGCTTTTTATTTTTTGAAGTATACCTGATTTCCACTCTAGGAACACTTTGGATTTGAAAGCAGTTTAGAAAACCATAGTATTAGAAACTCATCTCAGCAACTTTCCTATCTCTAATTCAGCAACTTCTAATTTAGTGTGAAATAGGAAATCATTTTGTTAATTACTTGAAAATTAACTTATAAGCAATCTAGGAAAAAGTTGTATTTTTTTGCCAGTGTATTTAAAGTGTGGATCATTTGTACATTTATGCATGTCTTTTTATAATTATAATTACATTTATAAACATTCTCTCAGAGCTAGGACTTTTTGCTGATCACAGTCTTTTAGAAAGAATGAGAATACTGGATAGCAATGGGAGAGTTTAATAACCTCATTGCTTTATTACCTTATCAATAAATAAAATTACTCAATTTTTCTGGATTAAGACTGCTGCATAAATATAAGTAAATATAATTGAGTAACAGTTGATACATAATACTTCCTGTGTGTACAGAGATAATATGATTCTTAAGGATAACATTGTGACTTTGCCTCATCACCTAACATTTGAGAATCTTCCTACATATTTTAAGTCTCAGTAGAATTGAAAAAAGAATTCACAAGTCATCCTGACCAATGAGGCAAGTCCTAACTAGTGTTAAGTTGTTAACTGAGTCCCTTGAGTGATATATTTTTAATGTCTCTTATATAAACAGTCAACAGAGTAAAACAATTGCCTATTTATTCACAATTAACATGTTTGTAGGCAATGTTTATAAGTGCTGAATAAGAAAATGAAAAGCGTATATTAGTTAAGCTTGAATCCCAGTGTGGGAGGCATAGCACTTTGCTGTGTTATTAGAATCTTCCTATAAAAATCTCCTCTGATGGCCTCCAGTCTTCGTGCACACTAGTACCTAGAAAAACTTGATCTGTGTAAAGGTAGGACTCAACACAGAGTATAAGTACCCAGGAGCTATAGGTATTACACTTATACCAGCTTGAGATATTGACTGAACACAATTTGAGTTTCTTTATAAATGTGAAAAATCCCTGGCTTGGGAAGATCCCTGGAGTAGGAAATGGCAACCCACTCCAATATTCTTGCCTGTAAAATTCCATGGACAGAGGAGCCTGGTGGGCTATGGTCCATAGGGTTGCAAAGAGTCGAACACAACTGAAGTGACTTAGCATGCACACTGAAAGCAAAACTCTTCAAGCATGGTAAAGAATAGCAGATCTGAATGATTGCTGACATTTAAGTTACATGGCGGTAATTTTTACTCTTAATTTAAGAGATATTTTTATCAGTGTATCTTCTTCCTTTTTAAATTATAAAATGCTTCAAACATACAAAAATATGTGAGTAGCATAATGAACACACTTGAAACTTCTGCTCAACTAAAGTACAAAATACACTCTGCAGTAGTGTTTTCTTTCTTTCCCACCATCCAGAAGTAGTAACTATCCTGAATTTGGTGCTTATCACTCTTATGCATGTCTTTATACACCTCCCTAAAAATATATATTTCTTAAGAAACCATTAGTTCATTTTATATTACAAAACACTATCATATGAGATGAATTCCTCAAATTGCTTTTTTATACTCAGCATTATGTTCTTTTAACATTTATCTACTCTGATACCTTCACTTCTAGGCCATTTATTCACATCACTAAATATTATTAGATATATGAATATGCTGCAATGAATCCATTCTTTGGGGAACATTTAGCTATATTGTTTTGTTTTGCTATTACAAGCAGTGATACATCGATTACTGTGATATATTTCTCCCTATGGATGTGTTTAAGACTTTGTATAAAGCAATGCTCCTCAAAATATAGTGTGGACCAGTATCAGTGAATTATCTCTGGTGAGGTAGTATAAGCAAGAGTAAGCAAGTGAAAAATTTTACAGCAATTTGACACTGCTGCAACATCATATGATTTTGCATTTTTGCAAAATTATTGTTCTGCAGTGGATTACACATTGTAAAAGTTGTTTTAAATCATAGATAGCTGAAGAGGTATTATTCTAGTCTACATACCTTGGGATAGAATTGTGTTTCCAGGAAGTGATTAATACTTAATCTTTCAAATCTTGCCAGTTGTGCTTCAGAATTGTTGTGCTGATTTAGATTCACGCTAGAAACGTGGAAGACTTTCTGTTCCCCTGCACTCTAAATATTCTGCTTTTTTTTTTCATGCTTTTTTTTGAAAACTTTCTTTTGGTGTAGAGATTATTCAGTTCCTACTATCCTACTTCCTATCATAGAATTTAAATGCTATATTTCTGTTGTTTCAGTGATGGACTTTCAAATGTTTAATATAGTATAATATTATAATATACTATACTATACTATAATATATAATATATATAATATAATATATTATATTATAATATAAGTACACTTATCTACAATGATTTGCTGCCCTCCTCCATGTTATTTTTATCTAGTATATTTTTCCATCTCAATTTTTTTTTACCATTAAAATCAATAGTTGTTATTGTTTTATGCCATCAGTGATTGTCTGGATCACCTTAAATTTTAACCATCCTCCCCTCAGTACCTTTTGAGCTTCATGTCTTTTCTCTGAAATAACTTTATTCTTAGTAACTGAGAAATTTTAGTGCTTTAGCACTTTTTCATTCACTGAAAAAATGAAAATTCCATAGCAAATTATTGGTGCTGTTTTGACTTAAGCATATTTTTCCCTTGAGTAAAATTCTACTTGACAGCATTTTCTCTTAGTACATAGAACTGGTCCAGTGTCTCCTGATTCTTAATGATGCTGTTGGGATGTTTATAGTCACTCTCATTATAGTCCTTTGGAGAAAAATCTGCCTTTCTTTCAGGCTGCTTTTGAAATAGTTGTTCTATTCAGTGTTCTGTAGTTTCAACATGATGTTTTATATCTAACTATGTATTCCTCTTTATTTACTTTATTAAGATTTATTAGCTTCCCTCAATCTGAAGAGCCATGTTTTTTAATTCTACAAAACATGTTTTTTCTTCCTCTTTTACCTGTTTTCATTATATAGAATTTCTTATCAGAACCCCAATTAGATTCTCATTCACTCTTTCAGATCCCTTAATCACTCTGTCATATTTTTCATCTTGTGCCTCTGTGATAAATTCTGCATACTTCTTTTAAAACATAATATTTATATATTTATTTATTAGCTATCCCCTTTAGCTAATATCTGGTAAAGCTGTTATTTAAACCTTCAATTGAAATTTTAATTTATTAATATTCTTTATTTCTTTGTTATTTTTTCTTCCAGTTTTCATGAGATAATTTACATAAAACACTGTATAAGTTTAAGATAGTTAGCATAATAATTTGACTTACATATACCATGAAATGAGTACCACAATAAGTTTAGTAAACATCCATCATGTCATTCAGATTCAAAATAAAAGAAAATGAAAAAAAACATTCCTTATGATGAGAACTCTTAGAATTTATTCTTAACAACTTTCATACACAATATAGAGCAGCATCAATTATATTAACCTTTTTGTACATTCCATCCCTAATATATATTTATCATATAACTTCTTTTCAAATTTATGACTGTCTTTGAAAAGACATTGTTCTGTCCCATGTTTCACCCTATTTTTCTCTAAGCATTTTAAATATATGTGTGGTAGTCTGAGCATTCTTTGGCACTGCCTTTCTTTGGGAATGGAATGAAAACTGACCTTTTCAATGCTGTGGCCACTGCTGCGTTTTCCAAATTTGCTGTTACATTCAGTAACTAAATTATTTGTTGTACTTGCAGGTCTGATTTTAATTGAGCACTTTGCTGATTCTTGCTCATGTATTTTGTAGTTGTGTACTTTGGGTTCATGTTTGGCAGGGCTTATCTCTGGGATCCTTGAGACATTCCATTTCCTTCTGCCAATGTCCTGTTAAAATATGAATCAACAAATACCAATCACTGAGTATAATTTTTAATTTAGGGCCTCTAAGACCATCTACAGAGTATAGATTTGAACTTTAAACCCATGTGAATATAAGCTAACAATAATGGATTTTCAGGAGGACACATTTTTCTACTCAAGGTCAACTCAAGATAGATAAATTCACTTGTTCACCAAGTCCATCTTTCACGAGGAGTCTAGTCTTTCATGGATCTTTCTTTGCATGGTACTTTCTGCCCTAAGCTTATAGAACCATTAATACTTAGTCATTAAGATTGTGAAACCGTTCCAAAGCATCCAGGATGTCTACATCAGCTTTTATTCTGGATTTTAGCTTAACTTTTCACTCTTGATTCCTAGTTATTCCCCTTCCTCTCTTGGAAGCTTAGTTTTGAGTCTAAAATGAAGGTTTGCTACATTTTATCCAACATTCCTAGATATTTTGCATCCAGAATTTTTTGAATTATCTAATATGCCATAATGCCAAAAATGAAAGTGAAATTCTGTCCTTTCCAGGAGTTTGCCCAAGTTCATGTCCATTGAATTGGTATATGTAACTCAATGAAGCTATGAGCCGTGCTGTGTAGAGCTACCCAAGGAGGACGGGTCATAGTGGAAAGTTCTGACAGAACACGATCCACTGGAAGAGAGAATGGCAAACCACTCCAGTATACTAGCCATGAGAACCCCATGAACTGTAAAAAGGTTTAACTTACACTACGCTTAAATGTGCAAAGGCAATACAACTCTTTTTTCTCCCATTACTATCTTTTCACTTAACCTCAAACATACCACAGCTTTAGAATATTATTTTGATACCTGATCCATTCAACTTTTTTTTTTTTCAACTCTGCAGTTTCAGTTAGTCCCTTTAAATAATGTTTGTTGCTGTTGCCATTGTTGTTTAGTTACTAAGTCATTTCCAACTCTTTTCCAACCCCATGGACTGTCACCCTCCAAGCTCCTCTGTCCGTGGGATTTCCCAGCAAGAAGACAAGAGTAGGCTGCCATTTCCTTCTCCAGGGAATCCTTCCGACCCAGAGATCAAACCCTCGTCTCCTGCGTTGCAGGCGGATTCTTTACAGCTAAGCCACCAGGGAAGCCCTTAAATAATGATTATTGTCAGGGAAAACATTCTAAAAAAAAAAAAAAATTCCTGAAAACTGTATTAGAATCACATGGAGGGTCGCTGTTCAAGAGCTTTTTCCCTTTAAGACCACCTTTAATCTTTAGAGTATACTTTGGCCAAGGCAAGGGAAGGGAAATGTCTAGAGCCCAACAAATTTCTCAATAGCCCAACTTTCTCACCAGCTTATTTATTTACATTTTGCAGCCATAGAAAGCTTAAAGGACTTCTCTGGTGGCTCAGACGGTGTCTGTCTACAATGTGGGAGATCTGGGTTCGATCCCTGGGTCAGGAAGATTCCTTGGAGAAGGAAATGTCAACCCACTCCAGTACTCTTGCCTGGAAAATCCCATGGATGGAGGAGCTGGGTGCAGGCTACTGTCCATGGGGTCACAAAGAATCGGGCACGACTGAGCGACTTCACTTTTACTTTTCACTACACATTCATCATCTCTGAGGCCTAAGGCCCAGAGCACTCTATAGCAGTTATCTTAAAAGAGCACTTAAGTAATGTATTTATCAGATTAGGAGTAAGAGTTAATCCAGTAGTTTCTCTGCCATGCATTTCTCAACATGCACTTCTGAGTGGTATTCTTCCATGCACAAGAGGAACAGGATGGGCAAGAATGAAAGTCAAGTGTGTTGAACAGGCTAATCTGTTACATCCCACAGAAACTTCAAGGAATCACCCCCACCAACCTTCCCAAGATCAAATAATAGGTCATCTTCAACTTCATATTATTTGCTGCTGCTGCTGCTGCTAAGTCACTTCAGTCGTGTCAGACTCTGTGCGACCCCAGAGACGGCAGCCCACCAGGCTCCCCATCCCTGGGATTCTCCAGGCAAGAACACTGGAGTGGGCTGCCATTTCCTTCTCCAATGCATGAACGTGAAAAGTGAAAGTGAAGTCGCTCAGTCATGTCCAGCCCTTAGCGACCCCATGGACTGCAGCCTACCAGGCTCCTCCATCCACGGGATTTTCCAGGCAAGAGTACTGCAGTGGGGTGCCATTGCCTTCTCCCTCATATTGTTTGAACAAATGGTTATTAGCACACACTTCTCCAACAGATTTATTTCTTTAAAGGAATGGATTTTGAAGATAAAAAAACCTGAGGCAGAGAGGTATGGAATAGAAAATAAATACAAATGTAAGCTGTTTTGCTAATTGCTTTATAACCACAAACTAGTACAGAGAATGCCCTGTACAAAACACAATAAAGGTTCAAAGGTGGAGTGGAGGTGTTCCCTTAGGCAAGGCTGAAGGCTTCAGTCCCTGGTATTTGGAATTTAGGCTGCAGTCTAAATTCCTTGTTTTTGGATGTATCACTGGGTGTGCGGCACAGTCCATGCTTTTAGACAGATTTGAACAGGAGGATGGCCAGTTCAAGTAGAAGCAGATGAAGTGTTTGGTGTCCCGTGTGGCATAACTACCGGAGTTCCTCCCCACGGTGCAGCGCCAGGTGGGGTTGTCCTTCTTGTCGCACTCCTTCGTGATATGGGCCGCAGTGCCCTTCTCTATATTACGTTTCTCCAGTGCCTGAGTAGCACACTGCACCGAGTCCTGCTGCATCTTCTTTGACATATCGGCGTTCTTGATCTCAGCCTTTGGGTCACACATGGTTAGCAAGGAGCAGGGGCTGGCCGACTGCAACGGTCTCCTGGGCGAGGGCTGGCGCGGCTCACACCTGTGTAGAGGCGGTCACAACCGAAGCCTTGGCGCATCTTATTGTCCAGGAAAACATTCTTAGTCTCTCTTGTCTCTTAGCTCATTATTATTGTCTCACATCCACCCGAGAATGGTGTCAAAGTACCAGAGAGCAGAGTATATCTTACAGAACCTTGTAGCAGAGAGCAACAGTCAAAGCCTAGAGGTGTGATGCCATCTCATGTCGCAGGCTAGGTCTCTTGTTCACTCGATTACAGATTACCCTGCGGAACTCTTAGATAATGGGTCAGGCCTGTGTAGCTTAATCTTGTCTCTCCAGTGCCATCACAGTGAGCCTTGTGGTAGGCTCCTTGGTTCTCCAATTTGCATGCATGCCAAGTAGGACTGAAGATGACTTGAAAAGTGAAAACCTCAGGGTCATTACTTTTACTATCTTACTCTGTACTCCTCACTGATAAAAACTAGTATGGTTTCTTTTCATGATCTCTACAGGGAGTAGGATCTGAAGTCCTCCTATGCTTCAGTTGTCTGACACACCTTCCCATTTTGGCCATTTCTATGCTTTTAGTGAACCTGGATTTCAAATCTGTTGTCTCACATAACAGTCTTATTTTTTGCATGTATTTTAATACCTCAATGACAAATCCTAATTCTTTTTTTTTAATTTATTTATTTATGGCTGGGCTGGGCTTCCGTTGTTGTATGGGCTCTTCTCTAGTTGTGGTGAACTGGGGGCTGCTCTCTAGCTGTGGTGCACGAGCTTCTCATTGTGGCAACTTCTCTTGTTGTGGAACACAGGCTTTAGAATGCACAGGATTCAGTAGTTATGACACATGGGCTCAGTAGTTAACGGCTTCCAGGGTCTAGAGTACAGGCTCAATAGTTGTGGCACATAAACTTGTTGTCTCACAGCATGTAGGATCTTCCCAGACCAAGAATCAAACCCATGTCTCCTAATCAGCAGGTGGATTCTTTACCACTGAACCACCGGGGAAGCCCTGGCAAATCCTAATTCTTACCACATTTCTCACTCCTTACCTTGTGGCAAGCAAAGTGGAGGTCTCATACTCAGAAAAGCAAAAGAGAAACCACATCAATAATTTTCAGAATATTAGCCCAATTATTATATTAATACCTTATCAGTGACAAGACAAATGAAAATAAAAATTGCCAATCACTGGTCTTTGTTTGCATGATATTATCAGCAAACTGGGACTAGGAAATTGAAAGATATTTTCATAAATTGTGGGTCACATGTAAGTTAATAAAATTAGGAGTCTGTTGTTTCCAGAAATACACATATGAAAACAATTCTGTGACTACTTTTATTTTTGGCTCAAGGGCAATTTTAGTGACTTCAGCTGATCTCCCAGCATCCTAGGCTTTGGGAGAACAGAACTCTACAGAGGTAGTGCTTGTTGAAAACGATGTGGATAGACAGATCTAAGTAGGAAAAAGACCTCATTTAGCTGTCCCTAAAGGACCTGTGTGTATTTACTGATACATACAATAAAAACATAAATGTCCTCCTAGGCAATCAATTGAGGCTTCCTTGCCTGGGCACTATAACCTCTCAAGTTACATTGTTACCATGTACTTTTCCAGTAATTAAGAACAATGCTCCTCTATGATATTAGACTTTTGCAACCCCATGGATTGTAGCCTTCCAGGCCCCTCTGTGCATGGATTTCTCCTGGCAAAGATACTGGAGCGGCTTGTCGTTTCCTTCTCCAGGGGATCTTCCTGAACCAAGGATCGAAACCAGCTCTCTTGCACTGCAGTCAGACTTTACCGTTTGAGCCACCAGGGAGCCCCATGCACTCTTTTGACTCTGTTTCCAACTTTCAGATGATATGTTCCTGTTTTCCTTTCAAGTTCATTCAGATGTTCAGTTTAACCTGTCTTTCTTCTATAAAATTCTGGTGAAAGAGGCACATAGTGAGTGTAATCATCCCCAACCCTCCCCATCTTTTCCCCAGTCCCCCATCCCCACCTCCACCTGTCCATTCTCTTAAGGAGAGAGTAGAATCTCCATGCTCCTGGAGATGGTCTGCTTTGAGCCTGAACTAGACGGAATCAGGTTCGCATTCAGACTCTTACAAACCTAACTTTCTATCTGATTTGTCCCCAGTCCAGGGAAGCCTCCATTGTCTTATGAAGGAAGCTATATCACCTCTCTCTCAACCTCCACTCACTTGAACCCTTGATTCTTCCAGACTCATCCTTAGATTCACATCTCTTTCAGTTATGGCTATTTCACTCCCCAATTCTCCTCTCCCTTTCCTTTCTTTTCTGCCTAATCTCCCTTCAAAAGGAAGAAAAAGCAATAAAAAGTTTGCCTTAACTTCATTTATGCACTCCTAGCACTTTCTCCCTTAACTAACTCATCTTGCCTCTGGGCCAAAATACCTAAAATACCCTCACAGCGAAATCCAAAAGAAATATCAATGAAAAGGTTGGACTAAGTGATCTCTTCTCTAAGGACACTTCTAGAGAAGAGTTCTGTGACTTCATATGAGGTCAAAAACATACAGAAAAATCCAATCTAGTTCTCAAAAAATTCTGTAAGTTTTGAGAATCTGTTATTTGTGAAGTCATGAGTGAGAGAACTAAAAAAATAAAGGATACATTCCCTAGTCTCTATAACTTCAATATTCAATATAGAAGACCTACATGCAAGAAAAGTTAAATACTATTTGAGGAGTCCATTCATGTAGTCATTCATTTATTCATGTTTTCTGGAGCTTTACTTAAGATAATGAAGTTCACAATTGCAAGGAACCACAATAGGGAGTGCAAAGGATACTTGGGTTCATATAGGAAGAGTACCCAACAAACTTCCATGTGGGAAAAAGGGATTGTCTTCTTGGAAAAAGTGTCCTAGCTGAAATTTGAAGACTCTGTGCATAACTCTGTGTGTGTGTGTACATGTATGCACTAGCATGTAATTGAGCCATGATTAAATTGAATCAGAGCAGAACAATGATATGAACAAGGAGAATCACACTTGTAAAGGTTCAGAAGTTAGAGTAAGAACACCTTCTTTTCAGAAAACTAATAATAGTTCAGTCTGTCTGGCTGGGGAACATTGGAATAGCAGTATAAAACCGTATAGTCACTTACAAGTCAGAAGCTATCATGGAAAATACCAAGTGAAATGGCCAATGGTGTGAGGTAAATAAAATGGTATCACTTCAGAGGTTGATTAACACGTGTTACTTGGAAACAGCTGCATCAACACATGTGGGGAGGGTACAATGATAAGGAATTTCTAGTAGATTTAATGGTGTGATCAAAGACAATCAGAGAATGCATGAATTTTTCAGTGAACTGTAGGCAGGCCTCTTTGACTAAAGTCAGGGTATGAATATGAATTCACTGGTCAAAATTTGACATCTCAAAATATACCTTCCTCTTATTGCTGAATAAAAAAGAAGAATTTCAGTAGCTCCAAAGAGTCCCCCATTTGTGTGCGGGGAAGAATGGGAAATTGCACTAACTTAAAAATGAGAGTGAGCTGAATTCGACTCAGCACAGAACCGTGGCCACCTATGCCCAGCAGCAGCCCACACTGGCAGTGCCCTGGTTATAGCCTGTAGTACAAACTTCAGCACTATAAAAACAAATTTCCTTTGGACTTGAGAGTACCGAATTCTGCCAGTTGCTTATTTCTCAACAGCTAATCACACCATCAGCCCTTCACACAGAATCTCTACCTCTTCCGTGCAGAAGTGGAGTCACAAGGGCTGGGCTATTCCTTTTGTTCCCTGGGTATAGATATGGTCAATAAACAAGTCACATTCTGTCTTTGAAATATGGTTCTTTTTGTAAACACCCAAGTCAAGCCAACCCCCTATACTAACTCAATTTGGGATCTAATATAGCAGAATGAATCTAAGAAATATAAGTATGGAATATTTGTTAGGTTTAGAAACAGCTAAGAGTTAGATTTTATAAATTAAGAAACCTTGTAAGGCAGCACAGTCTATATTTTCAGAACTTTATAATTATATTCATATTACTAAGCTGACTGAATTTGTTAGACTGGAAGGAGATCAGTGTTTTTGTGTGTGTGTGTGTGTGAAGTCTAGTATGTTAAAACTTTTTTTTTTGAAGATATGTGAAATATAAAATATTAACCATTATAAGTTTGGGAAATTATTTGAATAAACCTCAGTGTATTTAGAATTTTCATTCAACTTCAGTATATGATTAAGGGCATTGAAATATTGTTAATAATGATAATATCAGATACTTCATATTATTTTTCATTAATGTCTATTTGACACAAATTAAAAACTAGGTATAATTCAAGGCTTTTTTTCTTATTCTAAACTTGTTTTCACTCAAAACTGAGCAGCTATGCAGTCAGCTTCCTTCCTGATAATATACAAACCATTTTGTAAATTAATTTTTATTGGAGCACAGTTGTTTTACAATGTTATTAGTTTCTACTGTACAGCAGAATGACTCAGCCATACATATACATGTGTCTCCTCCCTTTTAGACTCCCTTCCCATTCAAGTAACCACAGTACACTAAGCAGAGTTCCCTGTGCTATTCAGTATGCTCTTGTTAGTTATTTATTTTATGCATAGTATCAAATGTGTATATGTGTCAGTCCCAATCTCCCCATTCCTCCCACTCCTCTTCCCCACTTGGTATCTATATATTTGTTCTCTTCATCTCCACTTCTGCTTTGCAAATAAGATCATGTATACCATTTTTCTACTAATTTTCAAAAATGTTTATTTTCCCAATTGTAAAATAAATGTGTTATAGGCAAATAAAGGCATGCAGGAAACATAATTTGTAATCTCATCACCCACAAATAATTACTATTTATAGTAATTATAGTTTGTTATATCACTTTTAGTCTTATTTCTAATATATATGTTTGTATTTAAAATTTGAGGCCATTATATATTCATGTTTTAATAACTTTTTGTATTAGTGTTTGAACATTATTCCAAGTAAATATGTACTCTTGAAAACTAGCAATTTTAGTAGTATCAGGCTAACAGTTTTTCTATTAAAATTAATATTTAATGGATATATTTATTCACATCTCTTGTTTAAGGTTCTGATTATTTTAAAAAGATAGATATCTAGGTGAATTACTGAATCAAAAATATGAACCTTAAATGTTATCTTATCTGCTTCGCAGGAAGAATTTTTTTTAACACTTTATTCTCAGATGTATGAGCCTGCAATCTTCAATAGCACTATGTATTTATTTTGGTTATAATGATGGTCAGAAAATGATCATCTGCTCAAATTTACATTGATATGATAATAATGAGGTGGAACATTTTTCATACTTAAAAGTCATTTGTATTGCTTCTATTAATTGTTCATATCATCTAGTACATCTGCCTCTTGGATGAACTGAATGGAATTTAGAATTTAAAACAGTGAGCTGAAAAAATAATTTAAAACATGATAACAGTAAATGCCACCTTGTAATTAAGTGAATACTTAAAAATTAATCAAGTTTTAATTTGCTCTCAGTTAATTCAGTGAGGATTTTAATTAACACAACAATTTTTAACTTAGTTTGGTCTTTTTTTTTTTTTAAGCTTGGCTTTTACTTTTGAAATCCTAAACTGCATTTCTCACTGAAGATTGTACATTGTTATAGCTTTCTTTCACTTCATGCCTTTTGTTCCAGACTACATCGCCCATGCCATATATTCAAGCCTATTACCTCGGAGCAGCTAAAAAAGATCTGGAAAAAAAAAAAAAAAAAAACCTCAAGAGTCAGAGAAAAAAAAATCTTTAGAATTTAAAGGTAGTGAGAAGGATTTATTTATATGGAAAGGGGCCTCTACTGTGTAGTCAGCCATTGCTAATAAAATCTTTCCAGAACAGAATATTAATCTTTTTAGCACAACTGAAATAAAGAAAACTACCATGCATGCACTTCGCTAAAAAGGCATTTACTGTGCCCACCTAACATGTTAACAGAGCAATACAGAAAGTTTTGGTAAATTGGAGTAGATTTTGAGTAATTTCCTAAATCCTAGGTGTGTGTAAGCTCTAAGTGGAATCCTAGATTTCTGTGGAGTTTTTCTCACTGACTTTGTTAAGGGTCTTTTTAATAATGAGGAAAACAAATTATCCAGGTAAGAGGAATGGTGCTAGCTTACAAGGGAAAAGGGTCAAAGCTGAAAACTGAAACTTGAAACAACCATAATGTCTTTTCATTTAGAATACTATCTGTTAGAGAAATGATGTGGAATTCAAATAAAAGTAGGATTTTAGTGCTCACATCTGTCACCTTCTAGGCACCTAGACATCACAACAAAGAAATTCTTTCAAAAGAGTGAGGGTTTTGCATTTTCCTAGGGATCTGAAGAATAAAAATGCATTCTGTATTCCTTTCCCAAAGATTTCTAGTTGTTACTTTCTTGGCATCTGTTTACTGCTGCTGCTGCTAAGTCACTTTAGTCGTGTGCGACTCTGTGTGACCCCATAGACGGCAGTCCACCAGCCTCCCTCGTCCCTGGGATTCTCCAGGCAAGAACACTGGAGTGGGTTGCCATTTCCTTCTCCAGTGCATGAAAGTGAAAAGTGAAAGTGAAGTCGCTCAGTTGTGTCCGACTCTTAGCAGCCCCATGGACTGCAGCCTACCAGGCTCCTCTATCCATGGAATTTTTGAGGCAAGAGTACTGGACTGGGGTGCCATTGCCTTCTCCAATTATAAGTTTGATAGCTGCTAAAACAAGAATGCTAATCAGATTTAACAAACCCTTTCTGAAATGATTTATCTTGTCATAGCTATAGAGCAGACTAAATTGAAAAGCAAAATTAATCTGCTTCTATAAAGGTGAACTCTAGCCTATCATGTAGTCTGTGACAGTAATTAATGCTGCTTTAGCTTTCTTTCTGTGCTCAGCCCAAGAAACTAGTAATAATTTAGGTATGTGAATGTGTTGAGTTTCATTCATTTCAACCACACAGGATGAGGACAGATTGGCATGTTTACACACTTTCAACTTCTCCCAAGAAAATGAAGCTTCTGGTAGGCATTTCCCCTTTGCAATTCTCATTTCAGTTTCATGTAAAATTAGATACTTTTCTGTTTCCTGATAGGAAAAAAGAATTAATCAAGAACCTCTATGGTAGCTTATAAAAACATTGATAATAAATTGATGATATTTTAGGACTAACGTGAAAAAATACTACATATTTGAGGTTGTTTTCCCCTAAGTACTACTATTTTTTAAGATAGATAGGTAAAAACAATATTTTTAGCTGTTCATCAGCACTCAGTTATGATATACTGATCCTGAAACCCAGTTCTTAGTATAAAAAATTAGGGAGAGGGACTCTTTCTGCTTGACAGGTCAAGTTGATGTGATTTTCCTTTTGCTGAAGCAACAATATCTCAAGTAATAGCTTGAAAAAAAAAAAAGAGGATGGTATGAAGAATTTAGAGAAAGTAAAATAAAAAATTCATTAAGAATTGAGATGAGGCAAAGGTGAAGAGGAATGCTTCCAGAGTAACTGCCCTGCTTCTGTTTTAGACACCGGACAGCTAAAGGCACCTTTTGTAAGAATAGGAAGTACAGTAAGAGGAAGAAATTAGACAAGAAAACAAATAGTTCAGCTTTGGATATATTGTTTACAAAGTGTGTGTGGAAGAGGCAGTCTGTTATGCAGGTGGGTGTCTGAGAGAGGTCAGGGTGACGAAATAGATTTGGAAAACCTCATCCCCTAAAAGGTCGTGAATCCACAGGATTGAGTAGGGACAGTACAGCAGAATAGCCATGGTTTATAAGTCACTGCTTATTATCTCAATGAAAAATATATTTTTAAAAATTTGGGGGCCAATGAACAATCCATTTTTGAACCCAAAAGTGGGTTTTATAGAATGTCCATATCTTGTTCTTATTATCTTTCTTGTTCACCAATCATGAACAACATAAATTTATTAAATTCTTAAAGAGAGAAGGAGGCCAACAGGCATAACTTGGGAAAATGTGTGCCTTCTTCCTGAATCAAATTTGAAAGAAAATGCCTAGTGTAAAACACAACTTTCTCTAGCTAAGTATGTAAATTCTCACTTATGAATGTGTTTGCCGTTCCTCTATTTTCATGTCAATGAAAGAAGAATCCAAAACTCATTGAGATTTTATTTTAAGGTATATATATTTGACTGTTAGTATTATCCTACTATCTATGAGAAATAAAAGCAGCACTGCATGTTTGTTTTGTATATATTTTTAAACAGTACTAAAATTATTAAGGAATGATAAGTTAGTTTATCAGTCCTGGCACTAAATTTTAAATTATAGCTGAAGACTAGACTAAAGGCATGGTTTAACCATACAACACATGAAGAATAGGAAAAAAAGTAATCTGGAATAGAGATACTTTCTGAAAGCTCATAGTTTGTTTCTTAAATGGAAGTGTGTGGAAAAATATCTAGAACCTCTATAAATTCTGTTATTTTTCTTGAGGAGAGTAAAAATAATATTCCACAACCACTTCTGACACCTCTCATTAAATATTTAAAAATATATAATAGAAAGACATTCTTGGCCAGATGAATAATAAAAGTATGATACTTATATGGAAACAAAAGTCAGTCTTCCAGAAATACAACAAATCTGAGAACAAAATGAAAATTGGGGTGCACTGTCAGTGCTTCCATAGAGTATAGATCTTTTTGAAAACAATAAAGAGTAAAATAACCATGTTATATTTTATTGTCATATTTTATCTTTTGGAATCTATTTAGACTCTTTCTATCTATAGGGTTTTAGCTCTCACTTGAGAGACTCCTGTTGCAAGTTTCTTCTGAGCCATATAATTTCTAATCAAATTATTGAATCTTGTTCACCCATTTGGAAGTAGAGAATAAAAGAAAATGAAATTGCATTTATTTCCAAAATATTATAATAAATTCTTCCATGGATTTCCAGCTGCACTGTCACCTCAGTTCCCTCGTCTGCAACAACCTCCACATCCTGGTGGACAATTTCCATTCTACTTCCTTTCCTATTCAGATCCAGGAGCATTTAATTTTTCCATATCTGATTTATAATATTTGGAATATAGATTTTTAAAATTTACAACAAAAGTTTTCTCACTTTTTTCCCCCTAAATTCTGCATTAATCTTGTCGGTGAACATAAATTCATAAAATACTTTGAACTGTTCATTCTTGATAAAAGTTAAAGAGATCATGTCAAGGTTATTATGGAAAATAAAATGCAATCTATTGCTTAACACATGTAAGGGAGAACACACACACCCAAATGTTTGCAATATTTCATTTAACTTGATAAAGTTCAAAGCTTTACATTGATTAGCTATGACTGAGTGCATCCTTCATTGTACAGATAATTACATGAATTACTAATCTTCAAAGAAGATAAGTTAGAATAAACTTTGTCACTGATGGGCCAAATAAAAAGTTAAGAGATTAATTGAAAGGTTTGTTAGAGAATGTGACATTTAAGTATAAATTGAAAAATGAATGGCAAGATCATTAAAGGTCACTTGTGCCCTTACTTAGATGTTTAGCCTGAAAAATGTTAAAAACATCAAAAAAAAAAAAAAGTATTTTTAATTGGGAAGTCAGAAAGAGGAAATGTACTCAAATGAGTGCTGATGAAAGAAATTAGAGTTGAATGCCAAGAACCCAGGAGGGTGGACACACAGGCTCATCTTAAATGAAAGGCTCTCTGGTCCGCTGATATCGTTTGTCCTTAATATCTGTACACTACTGGCAATCAGTAGGTCACAAATTTTTACTTGATCTTACTGAAAACACATACTCTTCTTCAACCAGCTGGTGGAGCAGAACTCCAACTAAGTAATATTCTCTCAAGCGTTTTGATATGAATAATATGAGTTACATTTTCTTCTTTTTTTTTTTCTTTTGGATATGTTTTCATTCGATCTTAGAGCAAAAAGGGACTTTGAAAACCATCTAGTTCAGAGACAATAGATAGCATACATAGTATCATTTCCTTCTTTTGTCCTCTCATGAGAGAGGTCACTGCTTCCTCTAACGTTCTTTCCCATGAAACAGAATCCAGTTCACAATTTGCAGCAGAGCACTTAAGGGCAGCCACTTCCAATCAATTGGTACTCCAGGTAAAAACCATCTGCTGTACCTGATCTAGTCTAAATTTCCATTTCACAGTATAAGAAACAGAGATCCAGAACTCATTTGCAACTGGGTTGGAGAGTCAATCTATAATTTTGAAAGCAAATTTCTCTAAACAGGAAGTAAAACTTTAATCAACCTTGCTCAGATTCCTGAGTGAAACCATGTAAGTAGAATTGTTTGATAGAGAGTTAGCAATTTGAAAGACTCCTTCTATCATTTTTGGAGATTGTGACTGAAACTGATTCTTCTCATGTGGGCAAAATAAAGTTTTCCTAAATACTGGGCAACATGCTGCTTGTCTTGCAAATCAAAACAACAGTAAATTTAGCAGAGGCAAAAATGTTCCACCCTCAAATTACCTGGTGCGTCCATGAAATAATATCCAAGTAGGATACCATGGTTTATAAAGTGCTCTGAAGGAAAATGCCCTCCCCCACCAAGGGTAATCACATTGCTATATCATTTTGGTCTCATTTAACTTAGAGAGACTTGTAGTTTTCTTTCTCTGAGGCTTATGATGGAAAATAAGGCAATCATGAGAATTTAAGAATAACACAGCATAGAACCATCATTCCCAAGCCCTTAATAGGTGATATTCTGCAGAGAGCAGTCCGGGATGCATTTAACATCTCTACATGTGATTGATTATGAGCTGGAGAGAGTAGTCATTAAATCTGCCAAGTACATCACATCATCAGGATGGGTGAGCACCTTGAAAGACAGGATTAGAATTAAAAATGACCTTGACAGTTTGAAAAATGATTATAAGCAAATGAAATTGAGTTCCTTAAAATCAACGGTGCAGCAACATACTTACAACACCCCAGATTGCACAAATCAAGTTTGAAGTGGATAGTTGAGCAGATGGTGGTTGCTACCTAGTGAGTTGTAGGCTGGACTTCCGTCGACTTTGTTCTGCTGACCAAAAAGCACAATGTACAATCAAATATTTGATGAAGTATAATATATAGTTTTATTCATGATGACATTCCACTCCAGTACTCTTGCCTGGAAAATCTCATTGGCGCAGGAGCCTGGTGGGCTGCAGTCCATGGGGTTACGAAGACTCGGACACAACTGAGCAACTTCACTTTCACTTTTCACTTTCATGCATTGGAGAAGGAAATGGCAACCCACTCCAGTGTTCTTGCCTGGAGAATCCCAGGGACGGGGAGCCTGGTGGGCTGCCATCTATGGGGTCGCACAGAGTCGGACATGACTGAAGTGACTTAGCAGCAGCAGCAGCAGCCATGCAGATTAATCATTAAGCAGAGAGTGAAGAAGAACTAAAGAACCTCTTGATGAAAGTGAAAGAGGAGAGTGAAAAAGCTGACTTAAAACTCAACATTCGAAAAATGAAGATCATGGCATCTGGTCCCATCACTTCATGGCAAATAAATAGGGGAAAAGTGGAAACAGTGACAGATTTTATCTTCTTGGGCTCAAAAATCACTGTGGACAGTGACTGTAGCCATGAAATTAAAAGACGCTTGCTCTGTGGAAAGAAAGTTATGACAAACCTAGACAGCATATTAAAAAGCAGAAATATCACTTTGTCAACAAAGGTCCGTATAGTCGAAGTTATGGTTTTTCCGATAGTCATGTATGGATGTGAGAGCTGGACCATAAAGAGGGCTGAGCACTGAAGAACTGATGCTTTTGAATTGTGATGTTGGAGAAGACTCTTGAGAGTCCCTTGGACTGCAAGATCAAATCAGTCAATCCTAAAGGAAATCAGTCCTGAATATTCATTGGAAGGATTGACGCTGAAGCTGAAACTCCAATACTTTGGCCACCTGATGCAAACAGCTGACTCACTGGAAAAGGCCCTGATGCTGGGCGAGATTGAAGAAGGAAGAGAAGGTGATGACAAAGAATGAGATGGTTGGATGGCATCACCAACTCCATGGACATAAGTTTGAGAAATCTCTGGGAGTTGGTGAGGGACAGGGAAGCCTAGTGTGCTGCAGTCCACGGGGTCGCAAAGAGTCAGACACAACTGAGCGACTGAACTGAACTGAACTGATGGTTTTTCCAGTAGTCATGTACGGATGTGAGGGTTGGAGCATAAAGAAGACTGAGTGCCAAAGAACTGATGTTTTGAATTGTGGTGCTGGAGAAAACTCTTGAGAGTCCCTTGACTGCAAGGAGATAAAATCAGTCAACCCTAAAGGAAATTAACCCTGAATATCCATTGGAAGGACTGATGCTAATCTCTGAAACTTTGACCACCTGATGCAAAGAGCCAACTCATTGGAAAAGACCCTGCTGGTGGGTAACATTGAGGGCAAGAGAAGCGGGTGACAGGATGAGATGGTTGGATGACATCAGCGACTCAATGGACGAGTCTGAGCAAATTCCAGGATAGTGAAAGAGAAGCCTGGGGCACTGTAGTCCATGGAGTGCAAATAGTCAAACATGACTTAGCAACTGAACAACAACATTCCCATGTAATTTATGAGGTATAGAAACCCTAGAAACCCTGGAAAAGAATCAAAGGCCTAGGATGAAAATATATGCAAGGAAAATAGGAAAAGTAAGGAAATGTTAACAAAAAGAATTTGGAAATAATGTGAGTGCAAGCTGTCCAAAGAGAAGTGAGAAATATGTTAAATAAGATCATAAAGGATCTTATCATAAAGGATAAGATCATATGTTAAATAAGACCATAAATAAAAAGGTCTTGCATGCTATAAACTCTGACTTGATTTTGAAATGTTCTCTTCTAGAGATGATGTCAATCGAGAAAAATAATTTACACAACTTTGCCTGAATTCAACAGTGCAAAAAAACTAGGATTCTGTGATCTCGTAAGCATGTAGTATTTACGTGGATTTTAAATTTCTCTCTCTGAGTTCAGTTCAGTCGCTCAGTCGTGTCCGACTCTTTGCGACCCCATGAATCGCAGCACGCCAGGCCTCGCTGTCATTCACCAACTTCAGGAGTTCACTCAGACTCATGTCCATCAAGTCCGTGATGCCATCCAGCCATCTCATCCTCTGTCATCCCCTTCTCCTCCTGCCCCTAATCCCTCCCAGCATCAAAGTCTTTTCAGTGAGTCAACTCTTCGCATGAGGTGGCCAAAGTACTGGAGTTTCAGCTTTAGCATCATTCCTTCCAAAGAAATCCTAGGGCTGATCTCCTTTAGAATGGACTGGTTGGATCTCCTTGCAGTCCAAGGGACTCTCAAGAGTCTTCAACACCACAGTTCAAAAGCATCAATTCTTCGGTGCTCAGCCTTCTTCACAGTCCAACTCTCACATCCATACATGACTACTGGAAAACCATAGCCTTGACTAGATGGACCTTTGTTGGCAAAGTAATGTCTCTGCTTTTGAATATGCTATCTAGGTTGGTCATAACTTTTCTTCCAAGGAGTAAGCATCTTTTAATTTCATGGCTGCAGTCACCGTTTGCAGTGATTTTGGAGCCCCCCAAAATAAAGTCTGACACTGTTTCCACTGTTTCCCCATCTATTTCCCATGAAGTGATGGGACCAGATGCCATGATCTTCGTTTTCTGAATGTTGAGCTTTAAGCCAACTTTTTTGCCCTCCTCTTTCACTTTCATCAAGAGACTTTTGAGTTCCTCTTCACTTTCTGCCATAAGGGTGGTGTCATCTGCATATCTGAGGTTCTTGATATTTCTCCTGGCAATCTTGATTCCAGCTTGTGTTTCTTCCAGTCCATCATTTCTCATGATGTACTCTGCATATAAGTTAAACAAGCAGGGTGACAATATACAGCCTTGACGTACTCATTTTCCTATTTGGAACCAGTCTGTTGTTTCATGTCAAGTTCTAACTATTGCTTCCTGACCTTCATACAGATTTCTCAAGAGGCAGGTCAGGTGGTCTGTTATTACCATCTCTTGAAAAATTTTCCACAGTTTCTTGTGATCCACACAGTCAAAGGCTTTGGCATAGTCAATAAAGCACAAATAGATGTTTTTCTGGAACTCTCTTGCTTTTTCCATGATCCAGCAGATGTTGGCAATTTGATCTCTGGTTCCTCTGCCTTTTCTAAAACCAGCTTGAATATATGGAATTTCATGGTTCACGTATTGCTAAAGCCTGGCTTGGAGAATTTTGAGCATTACTTTGCTAGCATGTGAGATGAGTGCAATTGTGCAGTAGTTTGAGCATTCTTTGACATTGCCTTTCTTTGGGATTGGAATGAAAACTGATCTTTTCCAGTCCTGTGGCCACTGCTGAGTTTTCCACATTTGCTGGCATATTGAGTGCAGCACTTTCACAGCATCATCTTCCAGGATTTGAAATAGCTCAACTGGAATTCCATCACCTCCACTAGCTTTGTTCCTAGTGATGTTCTCCAAGGCCCACTTGACTTCACATTCCAGGATGTCTGGCTCTAGATGAGTGATCACACCATCGTGATTATCCAGGTCGTGAAGATCTTTTTGTACAGTTCTTCTGTGTATTCTTGCCACCTCTTCTTAATATCTTCTGCTTCTGTTAGGTCCATACCATTTCTGTCCTTTATATCAATCCCATCTTTGCCTGAAATGTTCCCTTGATATCTCTAATTTTCTTGAAGAGCTCTCTAGTCTTTCCCATTCTGTTCTTTTCCTCTATTTCTTTGCACTGATCTCTGAGGAAGACTTTCTTATCTTTTCTTGCTATTCTTTGGAACTCTTCATTCAGATGCTTATACTAATTTGTAAGAATAGTTTGAGTTGTATAACTTTCATAATAAGTGATTACAGAATTGTTACTCCAGCTATTGAAAAATTATAAAATTCTTTCACAACTTTCATAAAATCTTAACTCTTATTTGATGTAGAACATCACAAAAATATGTGACATTCCTTAGCAATGCTGATACCCTCATCATATCTCTGGTATGTATTGCAAGAAAAACTGGTGTAAAATCTTCTGTATTATCTGCAAAACTTTAAACCTACAAAAGACTTTTAACCTAACCCCATCAATCACTTAACTTGGCAAATATAGTATAGCAACACTTTTAATAATTTTAAATACATGAAGTGATAGCCATAAAATTCTCTTCTGTGTGCAGTGACATTTTTTAAAAATATAAATTTATTTATTTTAATTGGAGGTTAATTACTTTACAATATTGTATTGGTTTTGCCATACATCAACATGAATCTGCCATAAGTATACACGTGTTCCCAATCCTGAACCGCCCTCTCTCCTCCATCCCTGTACCATCCCTCTGGGTCATCCCAGTGCACCAGCCCCAAGCATCCTGTATCCTGCATCGAACCCGGACTGGCGATTTGTTTCATATATGATATTGTACATGTTTCAATGCCATTCTCCCAAATCATCCCACCCTCTCCCTCTCTCACAGAGGCGGTGACATTTTTTAATTGGCCAAATAACTCAGTAAAGGAATGTTTAAATTTGTTTAAATGTAAATAAAATATATAGCTGTATTTTTTTTAATATCATGATTTTTAAATACTGCATTTCTTAAATATCTGCTCCTGGTGGTTAGTTGCTAAGTCTTGTCTGACACTTTGCCACCCTATGGACTGTAGCTTGCCAGGTCCTCTGTGTAGTTTCCCAGGCAAGAATACTGAAGTGGATTGCCGTTTCCTTTCCAGGGGATCTTCCGAACCCAGAGGTGGAACCTAAGTCTCCTGCTTGGCAGGTGGATTCTTTACTACTGAGCCACCTGGGAAGCCTTCTAAAATACCTATAGGGATTTTTTTTTTTTTTTTTTGCCACATATACACTGGATTTTAGCAGTTCAAAAGACTATGTATTTGAATATCTGTAGATTGTATTTGCATTTAATATCCTTCAGATGATTCTTTTTATAATTATAGGGATTTTCCTCACTGTGTCCTTAACTTGCTGTAAAATGTCGCTTTTTGCAAGAGTTCATCTCTTTTGTTTAATCCTTAGCTTATAAACAAAGAAAAGCTCTATGGCAACTTCCACATTAACTTCATAGGTATTCTAAAAGGATTACCCAAATCCCTGTTTAGCACACAGCTGGATTCTGAATAATTTAACTTGTATTTACAATGTTGGTTTCAGTAGCTTCCTTACTATGGGAGAAATATTGATATCTGCAGCACTGGCTGTTTCCTTGACATGAGAGTAAGAAGAAAGAAGGAGTATGAGAACAATGAATACTGACTGGTAAAGGGTGGACAAAGACGCAGGGGATTGCTTGGAAATACTAGGATTTAGGGGTCAAAATGTTCTCTGGGAAATAGTACCCGAAAAGAATTCTAACTTAGATTTCATCACAACTTACATATCTGATTCAAGTAATATCTGATAGTATCCTATTTCCAATAATAAGAAAAAATAGATTTCCTAAAATGTTAATTAGGTTGGGCTACATTCCCATTCACTTGCCCTCATCTCAATGTTCACCCTCAGTAAGAAACCTTGCTTGGATTGAGAAGGGATGGAATATGAAAGAGAGATACTGACAAAGATTAAATATGTCTGAAACAACTGCGCAAAGCCGGTAGTTCCAAGAGGACTATTCACTGGTTATTAGATAACGTCTCTGTGAGTTAAACTACAATCTTCTTCTAAAAGACAGTGATAAGGTTGTGCCCACTCCCGCCTGCAATTCTCAAGGCCTTCACAGATTACAAGTCCAATTTGGAATACAATAAAGTAGATGAATGCTATACAACCAGAGAAAACTGCAGCAGATGAGAGAAAAGCAGGTTCCAAAAGGTCGTGAGAGACAGAAATTCCTGCTCAGTGTGATTCTACTAAGGCCATAGTCCTTTCCTCATTCTTCAAACGTAGGGTTAGCCAATCAACTGCAAGACAGGAAACTTAACACTAGACAGTTACACAATAATTGAATGAAAGTGCACAATATCTGAGTTTGTCCTTGGGTATATTGAGGTATATTGAGTCAATAAACATATACATTGGTATGTATTGAAGATAATTTGATTCAACTATCTCTCCTTAGTGATGAGATTGAATCTTTGAGAAACAAAAAACAAACAAACAAAAGCAGGTTTATTTTCATTTAGGAATGAGAACTCTGCAAGCTGAAAAACATCAAATAGGAATATGGCCCTATTGTTGTGATTAGTTATCAAGACTGAAGATTTGGCCAGAAATTAGGGAAAAAAAGGTGGAAAATCATATTACACAGATGAGAAGTGACAATTCTTATACCTGCCCAACCAACTCAAACCTACAAAGAACAGTATTAAAGATGATATTTCAGAATTACATAGGATGGCTTTTCTGGAAAGAAAAAAATTGCTACCAGTGTCAAATTGGGCCACATTTTTTCTAAGTTTCCAGGTTTTACTAGGCTAGACTAAGGTTGACTACATTGTTATAGGCATTTAGAAATGTTTAATGCATTGGAGAAGGAAATGGCAACCCACTCCAGTGTTCTTGCCTGGAGAATCCCAGGGACGGGGGAGCCTGGTGGGCTGCCGTCTATGGGGTTGCACAGAGTTGGGACATGACTGAAGCAACTTAGCAGCAGCAGCAGCAGCACATCCCTACTCTCTCCGCCATACAGAGTACCTGTCAATTCTGTCTGCCTACATTATTATCTTTATTATACTAAGAAGAAAAGCAAAGCTATTTGGTTATAGCAAAACAAATTTTAAAATATAATTCCCATTACTTATGCCAAGGGTCAGAAAACCAAGGCCCTTGAGCCAAATTCAGTCTGCAACCTATTGCTTTATATAGCCCTAGAAATATGAATGATTTTTACATTTTCGAGGGATTATTTTTTAAAAACATTATGCAGTGACAGATTTTATATCACCCACAAAAACTAAAACATTTGTTCTGCAGCCTTTTACAGGGCTATTACTAATATAGTGCCTTTAAAATTAACTTAAGTGGTTATTAGTAAATTCAATGATTTGAATACAAATGGAATTTTTAAACCTAGAAAATAGAAATGGAACACAGATACTCATTTAATGTACAAAATGCTATATCATATGCTTCTGATGTAGAATTCATCAGAAAGTCAAGAAATAGAAGCCACAAAATAAAAATATATGTATGTGTGTAAATATATGTGAACATCATCACAATTACAGATATACAAATAAAGTAGTATTATATTGTCCAATAAGTAAATAAAGGTCACTGCAGGGAAAGATTGTAAGCATTAGCTGCAGTCAATTTTTGCAGCTTTCATCTGTAAAAGTTCATCTATTGAGCCAGATCTTGATACTTTTTCTTGCTGTTAAATATCTAAGCTTACCCCTTGTCCCTAGCTAAGAATCCAGTTTTTCCAAAACACACTAGATTTTTGTGGAAAGACCAATCACAGAGAAAACCTGATAAAATGAGAATGCTCACTGCTTTTCCATTTTCCCCGACACATGCCAGGGGACTATATTTACTAGGCTGGACTCTCCAGTACTTATTGATGTTCTCCCTCCCTCTGATGGCTTTCACCTCTTTCCTTGCCAATGTACTTACAAACGCATCAGTCTCCTCAATATAACTCTGGTGCTGATTGCAGATTGTGGGTGAAACCTTTGGCTATCAGGAGACTAGGAATAGATCAGGAAACTCAGCACAACTCTGATTTAAGTAACCTTTCAGCTGCGAGAAACGTGAATCTCCTTCGCACACTATTCTTAACTGTTTCTTTGTCAGTATTTTTGTTAAAGGGAAAAAGATTAGGATGTCTCCTCCCTTTCTCTATCTCTGTCTCTCTGTCAATCTAGTAGAAAGAAAATTGAACATGGACTAAAATCCATAGATTCCGCATGAGATGTTCCCTGTTACCTCAACATTCACAAATCTTCATCCAGTTTCTCAGAAAGTGTATTAACTGTTGTATGTAACCAGCTGCCTTAGAACACTGGAAACAAGGAGTGTCATCTGTGAAAGGAAAAGAGTGCTAACAGGAATAACAGGTGTCTTGATTGTTATTTGAAGAAAAAGAAATTGTTAACAGTGAGGGATTAGATTTCAAAAATGAAAATAAAATTCTCTGCTTCTGATAAGATAAAAAAAAGTCCCAACCATAATTTAAGTTTTAAAGATGGGAAAATGGTCTATAGACTTTATGTAACAAATACCTACAGTTACCCATTTTTGACATAGACAAACTATGAGACCTAAGTCCCTTGATGACATATTGAGAGCTAGTTGTCCAGCTAATTTTGAGAATTAACCTATGACTTATTTAATTGGTTAGCTCTTCATGACTGTGAAGACTGGCTATTTTTTTCATACCATATGTGGTTTCTATCTTGCTTTTATATCTCCTATAAAATATCTGTGCTTGTTTAATTCTGGAGAAAAATCACTTTTGTAAAGGTGGGATTCTGAAATAAACAGAATGACTAGAGGTTATATATGTTTTAAAATAAATAATTATTGAGCTCTTGTTATATACTTATAATATGGCTGGACACAGATATATAGACTGCAGAAACACATGCGAAAGAAGATCCTTGCCCTGGGGTAATTACATTCCAGTGTGAGATACAGACCATAAATAATACTAAAAGAAATGCATACTTTCAGATAGTGTGATGTGGATAATAAATTGAATTGATATACAAAGAAAATAACCATTGGGGGAGGTGCTTTGGTTGTTCAAGAAGATTGTCCTGAGAAGGTGAAAGTCTTAACAGAGTGTTGAAGGTGCAGATGGAACCAGCTATTGAAGAGCTGAGGAAATGCATTTGAAGGAGAGGGACCAGCAAATATCCATTGGTGTAAATTGAGATTGGACATGTTCCAGGAACAGAAAATTGATTGTGGTTGAAATAGTGAGTAGGAATGAACATATTTGAGATGAGGACAGATGGTAGACAAGGGTCAGATCATGGTCCTTTGGGGCTTGGATTAGGAGTTTGAATTTTATTCTTGGTTTATTGAGAAACCATTGGAGTGCTTTAAAGACATACTTTGACTTAAATATTTTAAAAATTATTCTGGCAAATGCTCTAGAAAAGTAGGTCAAATTAAGGCAGAGTAGAAATGAGGCTATACAGTCATCTAGGCTACATAGGTAGTCACTTTAGCATGTATTTTAGAAATATAACCCAAAGACTTGCAGCTGATAGACTGAACAGAGACCTTTGTGCTGATAATTTGGATGACAGGAAAAGAATGGACTCCAGTGTTTGCCATGAGCATGAGGAAGGCTAGAGAACATAGCCTTTCACCCGTGTCCCTTTGCTATTTTCCTGGACCTAAGTCCCCTTCTTTGTCATCTTCCAATCCACTTCCAATTAGGCATTGATTCATTTAGATCCATATAACCCTAGTCTCTTTCCTATGTTAGAGCTAACGTAAATCTCAAAGTCTTCTTATGACTTTGTTTCCCATCGCAGTTTTTACAATATTTGCACTTTTTCCTCACCCAGCTGTTGCATTTACCAGAATTTCAGGAGGTGCAGCTCTCCTCCCGCACAGATGCCTCAGAATAAATGCCTAGCACAAGATGTCTTCTTTCCTGCCAGGCTGTGGTTGGGAACTTTCAAAGTTGCTTTGATTTTACCAGGACAAACTATCTTCAGGTGTACTTCTACACCTATAAAATACTCTAAAAGTCCATTTTCTCCAGTTGCATTGGTGTTCTATACTTGAATGTCTCCTTTCCCTCCTATACTCTCCTTCCTATTCCATCCAGAGCTACATATTCAGTGCCCATCTCGGATTTTATCATTTAACTAACATATTTTGCATTGAATAGCTAGTCTAGCTTTCCATATTACATGTGTGTGTTTTCTAATATGCATTTTTCCTTTATTCATTCCTGAATACATCAGTTCTTATCTGTACATACCAATACTTTAAAACAATGTACTGCCTGTTTAATGGATTATGAGTGTCCATGAATATACCACAGTAAATAATATAGTTAATAGCAGTAACTCTATTATTAGTAATGGCAATTTATAAATCATGTTTATAGTTATCTTTTATATCAAAATCTATCCAAGTATGAAATCTGAAAATAGTTTCTTCTCATGTTAAATCCATATTTGTTTGATTTTTTTCAATTGAAGGATAATTGCTTTACTGGTCAGAATGGCCATCATTTAAAAAAAAAAGAAAACCTACAAACAATAAATACTGGAGAGGATATGGAGAAAAGGTAACTCTCTTTCACTGTTGGTGGGAATGTAAATTGGTACAGCCACTATGGAGAAAATATATGAAGATTCCTTTAAAAAACTAGGAATAGAACTATCAAATCCATGCTTTTGAAACTTACTTTATCATTGGAATTGTTTCTCAAACAGAATCCTATATGGGACCCCAATTCCCAATATGAGAAGTAGACAAGAGGAGAGCTGCTCTGATGGAAGAGGAAGATGAAGCATGTTTTCAGCCTCCTCTGTGTGCCCTGTGATTATGCTTGAGATACTCATACACAGGAAAATTCACACTCAACAAAATGCAGTTTGATACCTCAGTGCTAAAAAAAAATTACTCTATTTTTTTTTTTTTTTTATTCTACTTTACAATACTGTATTGGTTTTGCCATACATTGACATGAATCAGCCACAGGTGTACACGAGCTCCCAATCCTGAAACCCCTCCCACCTCCCACCCCATTTCATCTCTCTGGATCATCCTCGTGCACCAGCCCCAAGCATCCTGTATCCTGTATCGAACATAGACTGGCGCTTCGTTTCTTACATGATAGTATACATGTTTCAATGCCATTCTCCCAAATCATGCCACCCTCTCCCTGTCCCTCAGAGGCCAAAAGTCTGTTCTATACCTCTGTGTCTCTTTTGTTAAATCTGTTTCTTTAAAATGTCAAATTTGGAAACTTCCCTACGTGTTGTATTTGTGTCACTAAAATTCAGTAGTCCTGATGATGCATATCACACAAGCACACACACACATACACACACACACTCCCCTCTGAATCCTAAGATCACGCTGTTAATACTAAGAAGAAGGTTGCATTCTCTCAGTAAATATCTAAAAGACCTCCCTTCTTCAGAAGTGGAGTTTTGTTCTATAAATAATGAGGCCAGCCTTCTGAACCATCCCCACTGTTTTCCTGATTCATGTAGTGTAGGGTCTCCACTGAGGGTTGTTTAGCCTAGAAAGTTCTAGGGCACTACGGCAACTTTGCCACTCTCCATCTAGAATGCTTCTAGTAGTTACGTCTGCATCAGCCTGGTGAGGTAAACAGGAATGAAATCTTTAGTACAGGGTCAAATGTGAAGAACTTTAGATCACATTTATGGAGAAAGATTAACTCTCCATATTATCTACTCATGAAAGTGTGGCTGGGGTGAGGCAAGGTGTCAAAAAAACCACATGACATATCTGGTTAGGCAAGCTTTACTTCTTGACTTTATCAGTGCAGGTTTGAGATTGTACCTGCCACTGATTACATGGAGGGAGAGGCAAGAGGATAAACAGGTTAAGTGACAATTCATCATCCTTCTTAGACAACTGAATCTAGAATGTTCCAAATAAATAATGAATTAAGACCTTCAACTTTGACTTCAACAAGAAGTTCATAATTTTATTGCACAGATCTCAATTTGACAGACACCTAACTTTTGTATTTGGGGAGGTATATGGAAAATACCATAGAGATAGTAACACACTAATCATAGTAGCATATTAATTATTCAGTTAATGAATAGTAACAAATACATTAATATTTAGATCTCCTTTACATTATATATGATGATGAAACCACCAGGATCTACATCAAAAAAAATAACTTACTGGGTAAAGTTATCAAGAAAATATATTATCTTTGGTTTCAGGAAGATGACTATGTTTAGATTTGTGCTGTTTCTCAATTATTTCCTCACTTTTCCTTCAAGTATCATAATTGGGTAATATTCAGAAGTGAGAAGGTGAAGAATTGCATTGCCATTAACTGATGCTTCTTTTCATGTGATACCTATGTGACGGTGCTTTCCTTGTCTACATTCCATGGTCTTTCACTAGCTCATTCAGAGCAAGAGCAGTAAGAGGAAGAAGGGATGGGCGGCCAATGGCATCTCTGTTGCTGTTCGATAGTATGACTGGTTTCCTTGTCTTGGCAGCAATTAAAGATGTAAAGATGCTTCCTGGAAAATGTTCTTTTTGGTTTATTCAGCAGAACTTCAGTGTATCTGTGCTGTGCTTCCCTGTATTGTTATGTACACTGACTCATCATGTGTTCTTAGGGGATAAAAAAAACAAAGACATAGCTAAATAAATTTGGCATCTTATGGATACAAAGGCAAGGCAAATGAAAGGTAATATACACTGTGGAAAGAAGCAAGTGTTCAAACAGTCCAAAGTTATTACCAGTCACTACGGTGCAAAAAGAGAGATACATTTTTTTGCTATTTATCTGCACACATGCTAATGTCTTCTCTGAACAAAGCTGGAAAAAGGAAACTATATAAACCAAACTAGAATCATAAGATCACAGACAGTATATAGATGACACAGCAAATATGTGTATAACTAAAAATAAAAGTTTCTGCTGCTTCTGCTACTTTATATTCTTAAAATATCTAAATGCTCAAAAGACAAAGGCTCCACAATAAAACTGATTCTGTATTTATTCAGTCACCACAAGCTTGTAATAGATGAGAGAAGTTATTGTGAGTACATGTCATACAGAATGCAGGAGGTAAACACACATTTTAAACAAAAACTTATTACAGTGTATTCTAAAAGTTTTTCTTGGGTTTAAAATCTCAATGACAGTTTCCCAGAAAGGAGTCTGTACTTTAAAATATCTCCAACTGAAAAACAAATGTAGTCGAAATGTTTGATGAAGCTTATACAAGTTTTCCTAATGGTACTGGCAGATCACTCATAAATATGAAGTAAATAGCATAATAAAGAAGCAAAAATTAAATACATAAATTACAAGCAAAAAAAATTACAACCACACCATGACAGGATTCATGTACATGAATTCATTTAACACCAACCAAAAGCTTTGCTTACAAGTAGCATTTATGCAGTAAAATCTGAGATGAAAGGACATAAAGTTATTCTTTTCATGGGGAAGAAAAATGTATGTTTAATGTATAAGCCAAGTTTTAAATTGGACATGCAGTCTTGACTAAATTTCTTCATCATAATGATGGGAATAGATTCAAATAGGTATAGTATAGATGACTTGGCAAATAAAGTTGATACAAATATTTATTATTTTCATCTTAAAATTTTAGAGGGCTTTTATGATCATGAAAATTAGTTGTACTAAGAAATCCATATCATTCTATTTCTAATTTCAAATTAACTTGCAACTCATACTGATTTCAAACCTCAATTTTCTTTCTTTATGAGGGAAATGAAAACAGGAGATATCATTATCAATATATCTGTTATTTGCTTCATCAATTATTTAGGCATTTCAAACCATATCTAATGTAGTAACTTAAAGGAAAAATCATTTATTTGCTCATAATTCTTCAGTTTGAGCTCAGCTCACGTGGGCAGTTTTTAGGTGGACTTGTCTGGCATTCCTCACAGGGTTGCAGTCATCAGGTAGATTGACTGGTGATGGGATGTCTAACATGGCTTTAGCTCTGAGGCCTCTGCTGAGATGGCTAGAGTGGCTGTGGGGGCGGGGTCTTTCTTTCCATCTGGTTCCTCTTCCACTTCTGCAGAGCATGGTGCTCTCAGAGTTCCAAAAGGATAAAACAGAAGATATGGGGCCTTTTGACATCTCATCTCAAATTGCACAGAGTCACCTGTGGCATACTCTTGTTGATCAAAGCATGTTGCAGGGCCAGCCCAGATTCAAGGATTGAGGGAGAGGTGAGATAGGAAAGAGACTCCACCATTTGATGAGCAGAACATCACTTTGAAATAAGGACAGGAGGAATTTGGGGTCATATTTTATACTTTATGACAATCATCAAATTTAAAAGAGGAATAGTACTTGGGCATATTAATAGTAAACCAAACATGAATACATAGGAAGAAAATCCTGAAAGTTTGAATTTTTGTTTAAATAAAAGAATTTTATTGTGTAAAAGTTTGTTTCATGTTCTGATAAACTGTTTTAAATATTCTGATTTCTGGAAAAATCTTTCTATGGCTTTATGAACTCAAACACCTGCTGCATTATATAATGCATAAAATTCCTTCTGTTTAAAGACATCTAGGTAAGATTTGCCAACATGATCAATTCCACCACGATTCTAACCTGCTTAATAGTAATATAACAGTATTTCTGAAAATCCTTGCTCTAAGTTTAGATAAATAACATTTGGCACCAAAAATTGTGCATTATTTAATCTTTTATCCATTTCTTTTTATGTAAATGCTTATCCAGTTGTGTCCACTTACACTAGATAAAGACTATTATTCAGTCATATAGTAGAGGACATTTTAGAAATTATTTAGAAATTATTCATCATCAAAAATTAATTTAAATTTGATTATCTCCCCAAATCTGAATTATTAGAATAAAAATCTCATTATGATTAAATTTTTCCAAAGTTGGGGAAAGTGAGTTTTTACATGTTTTTAAAGGTTTTATATGCTTCATTTTGTTATATTTTATTAAACAGAGATAATTACTCCACTGGTGCTGTATGAGAAGAAATTTAATATTCGTGGGTCAGGAGTGAGACTGTGAGAAATGTAGTGAATAAACCAATCTTGATCAGAAGAGTGTTCAATCTACTGATGAGAAGATATTAGCACAAAAATAGTACAAAGATGTTCAAAAATAGAAATCAAGAAATATAAAGTCTTTAAAATTATATAGGCTTTAAAGTTATATGGGGAAACAATGGAAACAGTGACAGACTTTAATTTTGGAATTCAAAATTACTGCAGATGGTGGCTGCAGCCATGAAATTATAAGATGCTTTTCTTTGGGAAAAAAGCTATAACCAACCTAGACAGCATATTAAAAAGCAGAGACATTACTTTGCCAACAAAAGTCCATCTAGTCAAAGCTAAGGTTTTTCCAGTAGTCATGTATGGATGTGAAAGTTAGAGTATAAAGAAAGCTGAGCACCAAAGAATTGATGCTTTTGAACTGTGGTTTTGGAGAAGACTCTTGAGATTCCCTTGGACTGCAAGGAGATCCAACCAGTCCATCCTAAAGGAGATCAGTCCTGGGTGTTCGTTGGAAGGACTGATGCTGAAGCTGAAACTCCAATACTTTGGCCACCTGATGCAAAGAACTGACTCATTGGAAAAGACCCTGATGCTAGGAAAGATTGAAGGCAGGAAGAGATGAGACTGATAGAGGAGAGATGGTTGGAAGGCATCACCAACTTGATGGATATGAGTTTGAGTAATCTCCAGGAGTTGGTGATGGACAGGGAAGCCTGGCATGCTACAGTCCATGGGGTTGTGAAAAGTCAGACATGACTGAGAGACTGAACTGAACTGAACTGAACTGAAAGTTATTTATTTATGTTTCCAAACTGGTCACTTTTAAATCCCCTGTTGAGAAGAATGAGTTGAAAGGACAAGGAAAAAGCCCACTCCCAGCAGTGAAATCAATGTATGGAGCACTAGAGCATGGGCTAGCCTAGTCTTTGCTGGTGCCTAGAAGTGTGGTTGATAAATATTCTCTCAGATTCTCACATGTCTTTTTACACAAAGGACTTTTGTTGGCATCCATAATCTCACTAAATCCTACAGTATTCAGTGATACAGGTAGAACCGTTATTTAAGATATGAAGCAACTGGAGATGTAACTTGCCCAGAGCTAAATGAAAAATTAAAACAAGACAGAATTACGGCAAAATGTAGGCCATGAACTCATTCCATTGCTCAAATTTTTCTATATGGAGAGAATTAGCAGCATGATCAGTGGGCAAAAGCTTAATTTTTCAAAAACATCTATTAGTTCACAAGCACTGCAAAATGCAGTGGCTCTGAAATAACACACTATATGACCATAAAATCTGGATTCCTCAGCTGTAATAGTTTCCCCATGAGGTAATATGGGGAAAGACAAAAGGATGAGTTCTAGTGTAAATGGACACAACTAGATAAACCTTTACGTAAAAAAGAACCGGATAAAAGATTAAATAATGCACAATTTTCAGTGCCAAATGTTATTGATCCAAACTTAGAGCAAGGATTTTCAGGAACACTATTAGATTAATATTAAGCAGGTTAGAATCATGTTGGAATTGATCATGTTGGCAAATCTTATCTAGAGGTCTTTAAACAGAAGGAACTGTCGTTTCTCAGACACCTCCATCCCTTCCGATTGACTTTCAGTCACCAGTTGTGTCCGATTCTCTGTGACCCCATGGACTGCAGCACACCAGGCTTCCCTGTCCATGAAGGACTGGGGGAGCTTGCTCAAACTCATGTCCATCAAGTCTGTGATGCCTTCCAACCATCTCATCCTGTGTTGCCCCCTTCTCCTCCTGCTCTCCATCTTTCCCAGCATCAGAGTCTTTTCAAATGAGTTAGCTCTTTGCATCAGGTGGCCAAAGTGTTGGAGCTTCAGCTTCAGCATCAGTCCTTCCAATGAATATTCAGGGTTAATTTCTTTTAGCATTCATTTCCTTTAGGATTAACTGATTTTATCTCCTTGCAGTCCAAGGGACTCTCAAGAGTCTTTTCTAGCACCATAGTTTGAAAACATCAATTCTTTGGTGCTTGGCCTTCTTTATGGTCCAACTCTCACATCTATTACATGACTATTGGAAAATCCATACCTTTGACCAAAGTGATGTCTCTGCTTTGTAATATGCTGTTTAAGTTTATCATTGCTTTTCTTGCAAGGATAAAGTGTCTTTAATTAATTTCATGGCTGCAGTCACCATCCACAGTCATTTTGGATCCCAGGAAAACAGTCTGTCGCTTTTTCCATTGTCTCTCCATCTATTTGCATGAAGTAATGAGAGTGGATGCCCTGATCTTAATTTTTTGAATGTTGAGTTTTAAGCCTACCATAGCTTTAGAATTAGGCCACAAGACCAACTATCACCATTTTATAATAAGCTCCTTTTGGTTACTTCAAGAGCTGAACCACTTTTGGTGTATCTGAGATTCTCTTGTCTCCGAAATTTATTAGACATTGATTCATTTCTCACACTAGGATCGAAGTCTCTTGGAAGTTCAAGGACATATTCTTGAGTGTAAGCAGATACTCTACAAAGATTATTTTGACCATTTTGACATTGCTAATATAAAAACAATAAAATTGTTTTTATATTAGCAATATACATATTGCTTAATACATATACAATGGTCCCATCCTATGAAAACCAAGCAATTTCACATTGTGCTGTGTGAAGGAAGATTTTACAGAATATAAAGTAGATTATCACATAGCTTCAGTTCAGTTCAGTCGCTCAGTCGTGTCCGACTCTTTGCGACCCCATGAATCGCAGCACACCAGTCCTCCCTGTCCATCACCAGCTCCCGGAGTTCACGCAAACTCACGTCCATAGAGTCAGTGATGCCATCCAGCCATCTCATCCTCTGTCGTCCCCTTCTCCTCCTACCCCCAATCCCTCCCAGCATCAGAGTCTTTTCCAATGAGTCAACTCTTCACATGAGGTGGCCAAAGTACTGGAGTTTCAGCTTCAGCATCATTCCTTCCAAAGAAATCCCAGGGTTGATCTCCTTTAGAATGGACTGGTTGGATCTCCTTGCAGTCCAAGGGACTCTAAAGAGTCTTCTCCAACACCACAGTTCAAAAGCATCAATTCTTCGGCACTCAGCTTTCTTCACAGTCCAACTTTCACATCTATACCTAAGTAGAGGACAATAGGCATGTTTCCACAGTTCTAGATGCAGTAAGTTCTAAAAGGCAAAATAAAGGTAATATAAATTCTTTTGATTCATTTGTTACCAAACTTGACTGCACAAACAAGGCCACTTGTAATTTTCATTCATTTATATCTTTTACTGTGAATATATAAGTAGTCATATTATTATTATGCAGAGATTAATATGCCTCATTATTGAGTACTGTCTCTTTCTAAAATCTGAAAGACTGTTCTAAAATAGATCTTGCCAAGTGGCTTCAAAGGATGGGTTATGCACTCATATGGGTGTAACACTGCAAAAGGATCTGTATCAGCTTGGCAATGTGCTATTCTCTATTTTCAGTGACAGCTTTATTGAGGCCGTAGTGTCCTATTCTCGTTGCTGGTGTTTTTCAGCACAGCAACACCAATGGTCGTATTTAACTACTGGTGCTCCTTTTCATTGTGTTTTGTGTTTTTTTTGTTAATATTTATTTATTTGACTGCATCAGGTCTTAGCGGTGGCTTGAGGACTCTTTGCTGTGCGTGCAGGCTTCTCTCTAGTTGAGGTGCTCAGGCTCAGCCAGTTATTGAGGGCTTCGTTGCCATCAGCATGTGAGATCTCAGTTCTTGCACCAGAGATCAGACTTGTGTCCCCTGTATTTCAAGGCAGATTCTTAACTACCGGACCACCAGGAAGTCCCTTTGATGTTTCTTTGACTTGTTTGTGTTAAACTTAAAAATGCATTTTGGTTGCAAATGTGGTAAGAATTGTGGACATTTGAAATTTGTCCTGAATTTTATATCTTTATATATTTCTATAATGTTTTAATAAAAGTCTTTTAGGTCAACACTGAAAAGCTCACTAGATTTTTTTTTCTTTGCTTGTTTAAAAATAAGCATATTAATCATAGTTGAGAAACTTTGTTTAACATTATACTTATTAACTAGAACAAGGATAACAAGGTAGTAGTTTGGAGTGATTTTCAACATTTGACAGAATTACTCTGGGGGAAGTGTAGCTATGGCCTAAAGTGTAACTGTGATGTTTTGCTGTGTATCAGGGAAAGCAATTTTTACTGCTTGTAACAGGATCATGAAAGTATATCTACACTTTATACACAATCTGTTTACTATTGAAAAATCTCAGTCTCTCTACTATAGGATATCTATATCTTCTCTTTGCAACAAACCGTACCTATGCTGCTAAACATCTGGTCACCTATCTGAAGCATCTTTAGATTCTGGGAAATGAAAAGTTCTCTAAATATATAGTAACTAATTACAAACAGTTTACAGCTATTAGTCAATCAGTCTTGTTTAAACAGTTGGGATGCTTTAAAACTTCAAAAATAAAGCCAGTTGTTCTGTGATTACCCAGAGAGGTGGGATGGGACGGGGGTGAGAGGAAGGTTCAAGAGAAAGGGGACGTATGTATGCCTATAGCTGATTCATGTTGTTGTATGGCAGAAAACAACAGAACATTGTAAAGCAATTATCCTCCAATTAAAAATAAATAAAATTTAAAAATACAACCAGGGATGCAATTTTGAAATTTAGTACTTACTGCAGAATTTATCTTCATTGTCTATGCCAAAAATAGATGATGAATATCTCACTCTTACTAAGCAACTAAAATGTAACACTTAAAATGCTCCTCCCTAAAAAAAAAAAAAAAAAAAAGCTCCTCCCTGTGGAAAGATTTATAAGCAAGCAATTATAGCAACCTCACATTGAGTTGTTGCCGGTTTTACTTTCTAAATACAGGTGTCACCTAATATCCAAGGCAATGATGGTAGAGCAATCTCATTTGGTCCCTTTGATCTGAGAAAGAAAATGAGATTTTGAGAGGCTTCTTCGATTGTTCATGATCATGCAGCTAATTAGTGTCAGAGTCAAGTCTCCTCACTTTTGAGTCCAAATGTTTGAAGTTTTGTTATCAGTTGAAATGCTGTGCTCTAAATCTAAGAAGGAAGTGAATTTATCTGCCCCAAAGCTTAAGATCAATTGTCCCCAAATGACAAAGCAGTAGTTGAGCCCAGGAACAAAGAGCCTGACTCAGCCAGACCCCCTTTCAGCAGGGCTGGCTTCGAAGCTGAGTCACTGAAAATTAGATTGCAGGGTAAAGAGACTGTGTGTTCCTGGCCTTATCCTACAAGTGAAAGGACAGGAAACCTCAACCAAATGATTAAATAGAGGAGTTTTTCTAAGCAGGCTTCTCACCAATCCTAGCATTTTATCCCTGCTGATTCTCACTAAAGGGTAAGTAAGGACTGTGCTAAAGTATCATCACACCATGTAAGAGGGTTGAGGGTAACGGTTCTCAGGTTTATGATTTTAAATTTTTATAAAGGTTTCCAGAAGACCTTCTTCAATCCTAAGGAAGAATGGCAAATTATTTAGGGCAGCAAATCTCAGCCTAACATCCTCCCAAACCAATCATTTAAGCAGCCAGCCATGTACGAGACCAAATGGTGTCCTGGCTGAGATCTTCCTAACCTTTTAGAACCACCTTTCTCATAAATCTCAAATTGCACTGCAGAGGGTGGTATTGTGCAGCCATGCTCATCCAGCCCTGTCTGAAATGTCCTTCAGTTTATCCAGCCGTTTTGCTTTGCAAGCTGGCTTGGACATGGATATCTCTCTGGTCCTTTAATCAGATGCTGCACTCATCATCTTCAAATGAGAAGCCCGTGGGGAATGAATACGATTCCAACATCGCAGTCTATTCTTAAACAATGAGTATCTCACCTCATCTCTGCTTTTTATTTCTCAAGTCCGGTGGGTTCCTTTGCCGTAAAATGGTTTGAGCATCTTTCTGGGTTATTGCAGTTTTCTTAATTATAAATTAAGCCAAATTCCAATCAGTTAAAATATATGACATTACATTGTGGTTTTACTCCTGGCGTTCAGTATCATATTTTTTCCCAATAATTGTAAATGTTACTCAACAAAATCAATATTAATTTTCCATCAGTCTAGTGATCCAATAATACCATTATGTAGAACAAAGTTTGCATCTTGGGAAAAAAATCTGAATTTAAATATACTTTAAAAAAAAAAAAACTAAAATAATCACAGCAAAACAAATGGATATTTTCCACGTCTTGAAGGACAAGCAGGGGATATGACCTGCAATGACTCTTCTTATAACAAAGTAGAGAGAATGTCACCTCCGAAAAATGTGAACCAAATACCTTGGTAATGGATATAAAAAAACGATGATTCTTTTTTGTTAAGCTGTTATAGAAGTGATTGTTGTATTAGCCATTTATATATTCCATGCAGTTCTGAAAATAGCTATCCATTGTTCTTTAATATATTAAAGTCTCTCCTATTGCTTTTGGATACAAAAGTGCAACTAGAAAAGTAAGCTCTGTAGCATACCATACTTGGATTGAAATTTGAAAAAAGAAGAAGCTTTATAGTTTGAGTTTATTTGGTCTGTTGACTTGAATCTATCATACATAAGGACAGAACTTTATTATTTAAAATTAAACTGGAAGTTCTGCTTTTAAAATTCAGGGATTTACCAGATTCCCTTAACTGAAGCCTCCTATCATTACCCCTCCTAATCACTCCACATTCTCCAAAACTTGGGAAAACCATGTTGCTGCATATCTTTTTTCTCTCTGAGCTTTAGTTATAGTACACAGTAACAATGAACACTTCATGATTCTCATTGTGTGTAGCTAATATAAGAAATTACATCCTTTTGAAAAATCTCTGTTAGTTTTACTCTGTCCTTTCTCTGTAAGAATATCACACAGACCTCTTGGCACTCTGAGACCCTTTCTATATAGGAATCTTAAAGTCTTCTCTATATCCTTCTCAATATCCACAGGATACTCTGCTTCAGGCTATATTCTTTGCATTCTGCCCCAAATCAAGGTCTCTTCTCCTTCTCCCTGGTGCTTTTCTGCTAAACGAGACTCATCTCTGATGGTGGGATGGCTGGATCATTTTTCCTAGCAGGTACTCATTTTCTCACCCAAGTCATGCACTGATCTTCCAAAATACCAGGTATTCTGGGGACCCTTATACAGCAACACTTGAAAGCTCTTAGAATTAAAGATCAAATATAATTGAAGTGAGTTAAATTGACATGAGTGCAATGGAATGAATTGGATTACAATGGAAGGGACTGGAATGGGATAACTTGGTCCTAAACTCTGCCTCTTTGCAGCCTTCCATGTTTGTACTCTTATGATGCTGATTCACTTCTTGGGTTCATAGTTCCTTATTTTAACCTTTAAAAATCACTATTATGAAATATTATATCTTCCTGAAGGATGTAAACCAGATCTTATTCATTCCTTATAGCCATTTGGTAACTGTTTGTTTGAAAACACAACTTATAGCATTTCTCAGTGACGGATATGGGCAGTGTACCAGAAATGATGTAAGCACATTAGCACTGCCGGAGAACAGGAGTTCAATTGCAGCCTGGAAAGACCTTCCTGGCTTTGAGCTGTGGTGTCTATAGCAAGCCAGGAAAGTTCACAGAGTTGCGTTATCTGCATACTTTCTAGAGAACAGTCTAGAGTTCATGTAATTGAGGTCAAGTCCACTTTGAATGAAGGAGAACTACTGCATGAAGTGGCAGCAGCTACTCATGAGGCTATTATCTTTTTTTCTTCATCCAGAAAAAGCAAAGTTTACTTTTCCATAAATACTCATTTAAAAATAATTTCCAGAATATTTCACCTGTAAGAAATCATTGTCCCTTTGTACACTTTCCCAGTTCCAGTTGCTAACTTTTTTGGAGAAAAAAGTGTTTTCTATCAACAATTAAATATTCTATCCCCTATGTATCTGCTGTGGGTAAAGTTCCTCATGAAAGGACCACCTCTATTGTCATGTAGACTTCCAGGAAGGCTGCGCACTGTTCAGATACACACATCATGTGAGGAGTGAGCTCAGCAGGAGCAGTTTATCTGTTAACATCCCTGAACTGCTCCCCAGCTGTTTCATTTCACCAAGGACGAGAAACCTGACAGACTTCTCTGCGGGTTTTGATAAGTCAAACATGAGGGAGCTTAAAGTGTCTCAAGATGCTCACTGAAACCACATCTTCACGCTGACATAGCAGAGGAACAGGAGAATACTCTCTCCTTGGAAATGCGATTGCACTTGTTCTTTCCATAAACTTCCACCAGCCAAGAAATACTGCATCTCCCTCTACAGGAAGTGAAGTTGAATAAAGCCACACACGAGCTGATGATGCTCTTTCCATCGCCCAGGAAGGGGGTAAAGAGGAGCTCCAGCCCACAGAGGAGCCACATGACCAGTTGTATATAATCCTGGTTCTTGGCGGGCAATGAGCTTCCTACTCAGGAGCAGTGACATCCTCCTTTTATTCCCCCTCAGTCAGTACAGATGAGAAATGCGCTCTGCTCAAATAGTTTATGTCACTCAGGGATTCACACAGCCCCCGTAAGCCTCATAAATGACCCCAGAAAAAAGTAAGTGTGACATATGTTTTTCTCAGTGCTGTGGCTGGAATTTCACCAAAACATAGAATTATTTTATTATCTAATCAATTCAAGTGTCAGTATTTTAGTAGACAGGCATATATAATGTAAAACTGAATCCTTGCTAGGTAAAAAGAATCTCATAAACCTGAATGCAAACTTAATTTTTGTTCTTAATGAAACCTAAAATATAATTTGGTAGTACTGTCTTCATAGGAACTCTGTTTTCTCAAATGATAGCAAAGAATGCTTATTAAACGAAGTAGGTCTCACCTCCATATCCAGGAATTCCTTTTCTTTCTTCCATATGTAAATGGATATATTCCAATCCTCAGTTCCTATGTCATAAGTGAGATGGCATGATCTCTCTGGGTGCCACCTTCAGAGGCAGTCCACAGAAAATTCCTGATGTGAGGAAAACACTAGTTTCTTGTTTCAAAGTCATCTAAGCTTCAGCCTTTTCTTCCTGAGGTCCTAGGTGCAGTGCCCTACCTTGTCTGACATACGTGGACACTGAATTGACCTTCAGACACTAGCAAGAGTCCAAATGTGGGGATTAGAAGTCCTGGTTGAGTCCCTAACTGGTTTGTCACTTATTAGGCTTGTCATTAACCTCTGTGAATTGGGAATGATAATACCTACCTTACAGGCATATAATGCGGAATGACAATATAAGTGTGGAACACACTTGAAAGTGTAAAGAACAAAATTAATATGAATATTTAAACACCTTGTAATAATTTATATTGAATGCCTGACTGAATAGATACTGGTTTGCCAAATAAAGTTATTGTTCATAAAATATTACTTTCATCTGTCCCCCTTTGCTATTGTCTAAGATAATGCTGAAAGACCTGCTATTTTCCAGAAATCACACAGACACAAGTATCACACACACACACACACACACACACACACACACACACACCACTAGAATTGCAAGGTCAGTATTTTCTCATGACATTCCATCATGGCATTCATTACCTTTTATTTGTAATTGCTTATTTATTGCCTTCCTGGCTTCCCAGGTGGCTCAGTAGGTAAAGAATCTGCCTGCATTACATGAGATGCAAGACTCAAGATGCAAGGTTTAATCCCTCGGTTGGGGAGATCCCTTGGAGGAGGAAATAGCAACCCACTCCAGTGACCTTACCTGGAGAATTCCATGGATAGAGGGGCCTGGTGAGCCTGTCATGGGGTCACAAAGAGTTGGACACAACTGAGCATGCATGCCTAACCACTTACTTGCCTTGAAACTCAATGGGGACCAGGAGCATATTTATTTTGCTCATCTTTGTCAAGACCTGGCATTTTGAAAGCACTCACTGAATAAGTAAATCAATAAATGAATGAACACACACGTACACACACACACACACACATATCACTCCAAAGCCCTCTCCCACTCCTTTGATTCATGATATTCTTCTATCCAGAAACAAATTATTTCACTCCAAATTACAGACAATGAATATTCCCAGGGCAAGGTTGCTTAATAACCAAATTTCCTCATACTAAAATATAAACAATTAAAAATAGATGCCCATGAGACACGACTGAGCAACTTCACTTTGACTTTTCACTTTCATGCTTTGGAGAAGGAAATGGCAACCCACTCCAGTATTCTTGCCTAGAGAATCCCAGGGATGGGGGAGCCTGGTGGGCTGCCGTCTATGGGGTCGCACAGAGTCGGACACGACTGAAGTGACTTAGCAGTAGCAGCAGCAGCATGAGAATTAGTTCTGATAGGGAAAGATCATAAGGTAAGGAAAAAGGACTAAAAGAGAGAAAAAATGCAGACTGATCCCTGGGCAAGAGTAAACACATGCTCACCTTGACAATTTTTCTCAGATATACCCCATCTTTTTAGAGGGGGTTCAGGATGGGGAACACATGTACACCTGTGGAAGATTCATGTTGATGTATGGCAAAACCAATACAATGTTGTGAAGTAATTAGCCTCCAATTAAAATAAATAAATTATAAATTTAAATTATAAAAAAATAAAACCACAGACCTTTCCCCAGTAAAAAAAAATTTTAAAAATAAATAAAAATGTCTCTGCCTTTTGTTCTGGTCAGTTCCCAATCTTGATTTCACTCAGTGCTTATAGAGGATCTGAGTCAGCACCAAATAAATCAGTGAAAATGACTGGGGAAGAGAATATCCAATGAGTGTCATGCTTTAGAGATGCTACAGAAACACATTCTGTGGAAAATGTCCCAAGTCACTAGGGCACATTTGACATTTGACCTGTGTCTGTATTGCAGCATCAGGATTTATCTCAGTATTCCCTGGAATCAAAGGGTACAATCCTAGTGGAAGAATCATAGACTTTGGAATTAGGCATATTGGAATCATATCTTAGCTCAGCCACTTAGGAGCTCTGAAGTTGGATCACCTTGGGCAGGTGACTTAACCTTACTCTATGGTTTCAATTATAAAATGAAAATAGCAATGCCTCGTTGGAAAGAACCTGGCTCTGGTAATATAAATATGTGTATTTTTTTTTTAATTCATTTAGTCAGGAGCTTGCAAGAAATTTTAGAAAAGACAGTCTTTTAAATAAAATCATACTCCCATAATAAGGATTCAGCAAGTCTACTCTACTCCAGGAAGAATAATTAAATAAGGTCCTTTATGTAAGAGGGGACTTCCCTGGTGAGTCAGATGGCAAAGCGTCTGCCTACAATGCAGGAGACCTGGGTTCAATCCCTGGGTCAGGAAGATCCCCTGGAGAAGGAAATGGCAACCCATTTCTATGGTATTCTTGCCTGGAGAATCCCATGGATGGAGGAGCCTGGTGGGCTACAGTCCATGGGGTCGCAAAGAGTGGACGCAACTTAGCGACTCCACTTTCACTTCCTATGTAAGAAGAGTGACTCATTGGAAAAGATTCTGATGCTGGGAAGGATTGGGGACAGGAGGAGAAGGGGACGACAGAGGATGAGATGGCTGGATGGCATCACGGACTCAATGGACGTGAGTCTGAGTGAACTCCAGGAGTTGGTGATGGACAGGGAGGCCTGGCGTGCTGCAATTCATGGGGTCGCAAAGAGTCAGACACGACTGAGCGACTGAACTGAACTGAACTGATGCAAGAATATTCTGAAGTTTATAAAATTCTCTTCCTAGAAATCTTCCTCATCTAAGTTCATTGAAATCTGTAAGGAAAAGAACAGGTTATATTCCCTCTATTTTCTAGAAATAACTGAAATTAGGTTAAGTGCCTTGGCTAAAGTTTCAGGAAAAGGCATACAAATGGCCAAGGTGGGTCAAGAGTCCAAGGTCAAAGTCAAGGCTTTTGACCTAAGGCCCACCAGTTTTGTTTTTTCCCCATAATAGGCCACTTTCCAGAGAAGTTTCCAGAGTAGCAAACTTTGAAATCTCTTTTGGTTTCTCAGTATATGACTGACTGTGCTTTCTTCCTTGTCTGTGATATTAAAGATAGTAATATAATTTGATGTGGCATTAAGTGAGGGAGAGGGAGGGCAGAAATTGCAGGAAGAGATTATAGTACACTGTTCTGGTAGAAAGATACTGTTCTTTCCAGTTCTAATTTTTTTCACCTCTCATCTATTGTTTACAATACTTCTTTGGTCATTCTCATAGTCTCTGCTAGCTCTAAAAATCTGTGATACACTGCTTTTTTTCTTTATACCCTTTTACCAAAAGGGTAAGTGAAGTCTTAGTCATTCAGTCGTGTCAGACTCTTTGCAATGTTACAGACTATAGTCAACCAGATTCCTCTGTCTTTTGGATTTTCCAGGCAAGAATACTGGAGGGGGTTGCCATTTCCTCCTCCAGCAAATCTTCCTGACACAAGGATCGAACTGGGATCTCTCACAATGCAAGCAGATTATTTACTATCTGAGCCACCTGGGATCCCCTTTTGCCAAAATGGGAGAAAAATACAAATATTTTGTGGCTATGATGGACTTTTGAGGGGAAGTGAAATGAGGTACATTGTTGAGGAAAAAATCAAACTTAAGAAAGAGATGGGGAAAAGTTAAGACAATATACAAAAGAGTGGCTGATTTTAATAATTGTCCCAGGTTTTCTGCTTTTATGGAAGAATTCAATAAGGAATGGGTTCCATTTCAAGTTCCCTAGCTTCCAAAATCTTCGTATGTTAGAGTTGAAAGACATTTCATCTTCTTCCCTCTATCCTAAAGCTCCTAATTTTAAAGAATGAAGAAAAGAAAGCCAGAGAGGTTACCTAACTGAAGCAAAGATGCAGAGAAATTAAAGGAGTGGCAATTTTTCTTGTCTTTTGCCTCAATAACTCATTCTTACCCTCAAATAGTGTTAGAGGAAAAAGGTTAACAAACCAATGGTTAGTAAAATCACAGGGAAAATTCCATCAGAAAAATTGAATTCTTCGCATCAATTAAGAAGAAGAAGAAGAAGAAAAAAGTTACTTGGTGTGCGGTCATGATCTCTCTTTATGCAAAGAATGAATGTTGCTATTAGAAAAATGCATTTTTGCCAAATTCACAGCTCTTTCAAAACTGATGGGTTCAATTTTAAATCCAACCCAAATTATGTGGTTCTCAAAATTGTTTATGCATAGCAAAACCCCATTTCCTGCAAGTGAGTCAGCTGTCTGTAACATCATTCATAATGCTTCAAGCAGTGCAAAAATAATTGTTTGATTTAAATTAATTTTACAGTTCTATGGCTAACTAAGAAAATAAAATATCTTCGTGAGCTAGTTTTGGATTTTTTTTTAACTAAAGTAGTGATTTGGTGAAAGATTGCCTTTTTTAGTTATTTCTCCCATTTCAAATCACCTAAACATAATCTTCTTAGTTTCAAAGTAAATATTATACTCCTTTTTTTTTTTTTTTATACTTTAATTAAATTTATTTATTTTTTTAATTACAATACTGTATTTGTTTTGCCATACATTGACACGAATCAGCCATAGGTGAACACAATCTCCCAATGCCGAAGCCCCCTCCCACCTCCCACCCCACATCCTCTACTTGAATCATCCTGTGCATCAGCCCCATGCATCCTGCATCCTACATTGAACATAGATTGGCGCTGCATTTCTTACAGGAAAATATACATGTTTCATTGCCATTCTCCCAAACCATCCCACCCTTTCCCTCTCCCTCAGAGTCCAAAAGTCCACTCTATACCTCTGTGTCTCTTTGTTGTCTCACATAGAGGGTCATCATTACTGTCTTCTAAATTCCATATATATGTGTCAGTATACTGTATTGGTGTTTTTCTTTCTGGCTTACTTCACTCTGTATAATCGGTTCCAATTTCATCCATCTCATTAGAACTGAGTCAAATTTATTCTTTTTAAGGGCTGAGTAGTATTCCATAGTGTATATGTACCACAGCTTTCTTATCCATTCATCTGCTGATGGACATCTAGGTTGCTTCCATGTCCTGGCTATTATAAACAGTGCTGCAATGAACATTGGGGTACATGTGTCTCTTTCAATTCTGGTTTCCTCGGTGTGTATGCCCAGCAGTGGGATTGCTGGGTCATAAGGCAGTTCTATTTGCAATTTTTTAAGGAATCTCCACACTGTTTTCCATAATGGCTGTACTAGTTTGCATTCCCACCAGCAGTGTAAGAGGGTTCCCTTTTCTCCACATCCTCTCCTAGTGCAGTGCTCAGTTGCTCTGTTATATCTGAGTCTTTGCAACCCCATGGACTGTAGCACACCAGGCTCCTCTGTCCATGGGATTTCCCAGGCAAGAATTCAGGAGTGGGTTGCTATTTCCTCATGCAGGGGATCTTCCCAACCCAAGGCTCAAACCCACATCTCTTGTGTATCCTGCATTGGCAGACAGATTCCTTACCACTGCACCTACTCCTGGTAAATTCACAAATAAATGCTGCTGCTACTGCTGCTGCTCCTGCTAAGTTGCTTCAGTCGTGTCTGACTCTGTGCGAACCCAGGGACTGCAGCCTACCAGGCTCCTCTGCCCATGGGATTTTCCAGGCAAGAGTACCGGGATGGGTCGCCATTGCCTTCTCCCAAATAAATGCTATTGTTTGGAAAAAAAAAAAAAGGCATAAGAAAATATTTGGGGAGGCCATTGGGATATAGCCAGGCAGTGTAGTCACATATAAAAGAATGGGGCAGACAATAGTGGCCAGACCTGAAGCTCTATTTATTCCCTGGGAATGTCACCCTCTACTGTATCAGATGCTGCTTCTGGTGCAGGGAGAAGCACCATAAATGAAAACATGCAGGAAATATGGCTGGAAGAAGGCTGGTTATCCTGGATGTCATTTGGCTGAGGGGATCTAACCAAAGTTAAGACGGTGACTGGACAGGCAGTAAAGCACAATTTCGAGCACTCCAGGCAGGCAGGTGAGTTGTTCGTCTTGGGCAAATCTGTCTACAAGCAGCAGAGCCCCAGAAAGTAGACACAAGCAGAAGTCCCCTTTGGGGGACCATCCTAGAAGAGTAGAGACCAAAGCAAGCTACAAAGGCTGGGATCCAGACATGAAAGCAGGAGTAGGCTAGGTGTGGAAAGGGACACAGGGTTGGAGAATAAGGCAGAAGGCCAGGTACTCTACTTGACTTCCAAGGTCAAGAGCAAACCGGCAGCAGATGTGATTTGATCCTGTGTCCCTGAATAGAAGGCTTTATAGCTCTAAACCTCCCATGCCCGGGTCAAATGCCCAGCTCTGGATCCTGGGCTAAAGCTGCCTGCCTACTGACTTAGCTAGAGATGAAGGCACTGAGGCTGTCCTGAGGCCACACCTGGAAGGAGCACTACAACTTTATCACAATAAGTATAAAATCGGGGGAGTGGAATTCTCACATGCCGGTGCTTCATGTGACATTTACTCTTGCCATCTACCCAAGCCTTTCGTATTCTAGCTGAAAACTATTCCATCATGACGAGAAACAACAGTTAAAGGTCTACTTTTGTAAAACCAGCCTAATAATACTATACAGAGGGAAAAACATGGAACTGAGTCTGTAAGGAGTAGGTTTTCTGGACCTGCTGGAGCTGTCTGGGGTGTCACTGCCACCAACCAGCTTGGTTTTTGTCAGGGTGACAAAAACAGGGTGAGCTCACAGGTTCCTTTCAGCTCCAGCTTTCTATATTTTCATTCCCAAACTCAAAAGTTTAAACACTGCTAAAGGATCTGGGACTTTCTCTTCTAGACAGTTCACATGGCATTCATAACATTGAATGCTCAAATGAAAAACATAAAGAGGACTTTGTCCTCAGTTGCTTCAGAAAGTCATTACAATTTATTAAGTAAATAGCCTAGATTTCAAGTGCATTTATATAACTGTATTAAGAGACCATAATAAAGGAATATTACATTTCTATTGAGCCAACTCTCTAACAGGTATATGATTGAGTTTTTGTTCCTTTTTCTTTAAAGAGAAGAAATTAAGGCTAAAAAAATCTGTGCTAAAGTTAAAAAGAGACCATTAAAACCCTGCAATAATGAGCTGAGACAAGCTCTTCTGTCAAACTGAAGAATGGCTAATGAAAACTCAGAACACACTGCCCACTCTCAATCAGTAATATTTGCACTGTATAAAACATTCAAAATTTTTCTATAGTGTATATAGTTTGTAGTATCCAATAAAAGATTTAAATACCCATGCCAAAGAGATGCAAAATGTACCTGTGCTTTGTAGACTCGTTCAATGGCTAGTCAGTGAATTATGTGATTGAAGACAGTTAAATAAGTTAAATTGAAGACAGTTAAATTTAAGACAAATTTCAAATTCATAAAAAGTTACCCAGTTTAGAATAAGAGGTTTGATGATAATTTAAACAAATGACAAATTGTTATTCACAAATATGCTTCTTCTGCCCTTTTTATAACATATTCATACTTCATATAGCAGTTCATTCTCCCAGTCATATTTTTCCTGGTGAACATATGCAGGAGTGTAGTTGCATACATATTAAACTATGACACGAATATCTGTGTGTGTGTGTGTGCATGCTCAAACACAGTGTGTCCAACTCTTCCTGACCCCTTGGACTGTAGTCCATCAGGCTCCTCTGTCCATGAAATTTTCTAAGCAAGGCTACTGGAGTGAATAGCCATTCCCATCTCCAGAAGATCTTCCCGATCCTGGGATTGAACCTGGGTCTCTGCATCTCTTGCATTGGCAGGCAGATCCTTCACCACTGCGCTACCCGGGAAATCAAATATCTCTTTAACTTTTCCTTAAAAGTTGAAACAAAAAATTCTTGGTAATTAACTATATAGTAAAATATCTATAAAATAGTTAAGTAACCTTTATTGAACATGATAACATATTGGCTAATTCTTCCAAACCAGAGTCTGGAAGAATTTTTCTTTTTAACTTAGATTTATACAATGTTGACACAAAATAAAAGGTAATGAAAATACCTGTACCTATCCAGTTGGGTGAACAAAATAATATTCTCTAGAGATATGTTAAATTAATAAACATTTTATAACAATTCTGTGAACATGTAATTAATACATAAAATTTGTCTAAATTCCCAAGCAAAGCAATTTATTAGCTTTCTGTTTACTAAGGTTTTTCACCTTGAATCTCTACACCTGATTTTTACTTATATTTTAATTGTTATTTATAGTACCCTTGTTAAATGGAAACTTTCATTCATTTTTAATTTATTTCTTCAGGAAATATTCATTTCTCTCTTTTTCAGACACTGGGAGCTAGATAAGGCCACAATGACAGGAATGAGCTATTAACTTTACCCTGAAGTTCTCTCATCCAATCATAGCTTGATTTCAGAATTCTTCCTTCTCATATTAAAAAATTTCCCTTTTGACTTTTCTATGTAGTATACCACTTAAGATATATAATTTATATAGTTTTTCACAATATTTACAATATTTTTGAAGATATTAGTTTCAGAAATCATCTGAAAGCTTTTAGACTATCTTTGTGTATCATGAGAATTATTTTCAGAACCCAAAGTTATGGTTTCTTTTAAAATTGCAGTTGTATTTAATTCATAGGTGCAATATCTGTGAAAAGCTGTAAAGATTCTATAAGAAACCAAAATGGTTTTTTTAAAGATAAGTATGACTTATGATGTTTGAGGTCTATTTACATTTGATTTAATTTAACGTTCATAAAATGCCTAAAAATCTTACATTCTTCTCATTGCCTCTGGCTAGACTTCTTTCCTTTACCTATTTCTTGTATACCTTTAGATTTCTTTTTCTTTTTAGACTATCTAACAGCTTTCACTTCATTCTTCAAAATATAGATACCTAAAACTCTGAGTCTGCTCACCAGTGCAGCTCAACAATAAATTCTGAACAAAGAAAAAAATGCTTATTGAGATGTCACTAAACTTTGTTTCATTATAATGCTGCAATTATTTAATCAACTGGAAATAGAAAATTATACAAAGTATTTAACTTAATACCTTAAAGACCTTAAAAGAAATGACAGTGTTTCATATGTATCTGTATTGTACAAATCATTCTTTTCACTTTTAAAATTTGAAAATTATTTATGAAGATCTTACTGCCTGTCAGGTTCTTTTCTAGCCAGTGAAAAGAATAGTAAAAATTCCTACACTATAAAGCTTACATTCTAGAGAAGAGAGGTTAACAATAAACATAAATAAAATTTAAGAGTGTGTGTAACTTACAGCATTTTTTACCGTAATCATTCAGATGCTTCCTGTGAACCACATTTGTTTTCAGCTAGAGGTGATGGGGTGGGCAGATGAAGGAAGAAGTCTGAAAAAAATCAGCCCTCATGGAGGGTACAGACAATTAACATGTATGATAGTGACACCATCTATTATTCTTCAATTTACTCAATTCCAGCTTCCAATATTATATGTAATAGGTGGTGCCTACCTTGCGCCTCCCTGGTGGCTCAGATGGTAAAGAAACTGCCTACTGTGCAGGAGACCCGGCTTCGATCCCTGAGTTGCGAGGATCTCCTAGAGAAGGGAATGGCTACTCACCCAGTATTCTTGCAAGGAGAATTTTGTGAACAGAGGAGCCTGGTGGTCTACAGTCCATGGGGTCGCAAAGAGGCAGACACAGCTGCGCAACTGACATTTTCACTTCACTTTTACTTTGCACTTAACCTCACTTAATGGCTTTTGGGCTGCATTATTCAGAAAGAAAGGAGGGTTAAAAGGAGTTGTCTTATCTGTCCAGAACCCATTGTAAACTCCAATTTTATTAGAAAAGGATTTGACTTCAGAGTATGGAACATAGCTAAACTGATAATTTTATAATTGTCATCTTTTTCCTAAAGAATGGTCATATTTTTCAGTTATCTTGTTTTCTTGTGGTATGTGTTGAGTTTATGCCATAAACAGATACAGTCATAGTTCTGTCTTTGTTCAGTGAAAAATTACACTACTGACATGTCCTGGATAGACTGTGTCTTTTGACTGCCTGGATTACCGTTATCTCCCTTCAACGGAGAAAATTCTGCTCATCTTTTAAGTCTAGGCTCCCCAAAAGTTACTTGAACAATAAAGGCACTTCCCAACACTTAACCACCCAGGTAGAATTGTTCCACTTTTCCTCTGGGTATGGCTCTAATTCACTCAGAGCTGCTAAAATGAAAATGTTACTCTTTGGTGCTTACAATTTGATCTCTTCCTGACCTTCACCTTTGCTCACCAGAATGAAAACCCTTCAATGGCAATTACTGTCTTGTCTTTGCAGCTTCAAGCAAAAAGTGCCTGGTCTTTATTAAGTACTTAATACATGTTTCCTGCTTAAATGTATAATAAGCTAATGAATAAATGTTTACATAAGGTGGCAAAATGACAGTCTCTTATTTTTCCTTCCTGTACTTAATGATTATATTTTTCAAGACAACAATTTAGGCAGGTCGTTTTTGCCCACAGGCTAGGCCATAGGGGACTGTCTGAGAAAGCCTCATTCTCATCTTATTATAAATAAATGAGCTGACAATACCTACAAAGCTTTTATAGAGCACCTGAAAAGTTTCAAAATATTATACCATCCCTAAACAAAATTGGATTAAGACAAAGTGACCATGTTTTATACAAAAATAGATTTAGAAAATATAATAAATCCAGATAGGTGTTCTGACTGTGAGGCTAGTGAACAACTTGAAATATGGTGGAAAGAGAATATGCAGAGTTACAAACCAGATGCCTCTTTTCAGGAGGAAAGGGTTGATGCTGGTGGACTCCACAGAAGGCAGTGACCTCTTAGGTTAATGTCTTTCAAAGACATTCTGTTCTCCACTGTGAGCATTAATAGGGTAGGGCATGGTTCCCAGATAGATGAAAGTGACTTATAATATCTTAAAGCAATAAATAATAAGCTAATATTTATTAATTATTTAGTATACTAAGCACTTTATAACCGTTATTGTTTTTAATCCCCACAAAACCCTTTATTTTCCTTGTATTTTATAGATGAGGAAACAGAAAAGATCCAGTAATTTATGCAAGGTCAAACACCTCAGAATAAAGAAAGGAGTTAAATCCAAGGTGTCAGCACATTCCTACCCACTCTTCTGCTTCCAAACTTAAAAATATCAAGAAAACTCTTCAGATGATGAAATTTTTAAAATATAATTTCACATTCCTTGTAGTGATCTTGGAAGACCAAGGACTGACTTTAGATTTGCTGTGTCATAGTATGGCTTAGAATCATGGGAAGAAGTCTCCACTCTACCGTGTCAGGGTAACTGAACCACCGTTCAACAGGTGACTGCTTAAAAGGACATGTTAAGATCCTTCATACAGCAGCATAATTCTGCCATTTTTCCTTCCCATCTTACTTTACCATTCAGTAAAAACTGTCATCCTTTCGTATTTCTTATCAAGATATTTTGTATGCTACTAATATATGTAAAACATATTCTATCCCAGTGGAGGAATATACTAAATAATTATGCCAGTCTAACAGAAGGACATATTGAGGCCCCTACTTTTTGTTATGAAATATTAATGGTGAGGGCATGGTTCCAAGCTGAGTACATAAAAACAAATTACTTTGGAGGTTCAGGGGATGTGCTATAGTTAATCTGTCGCTGAGCTGAATTAGCCTTCAGAAATAAAAATTGCTCCCAGTAACATGTTTAACCTAAGGCTCAACTTATTTTTACCAGGTGGGGCTTTGGGGAGACTGTAGAAAGTTATTATAAACTTTCTGAGCTCATCAAATATGGAATAATAAATTCAGTACAGAAGACAATGTATTGATCCAAGGATGCTAAAAATAGAGTGGGGACCTAGTGCTTAATGACCCTCAGAAGTAAAATCATGTAGTAATTTTACAGATGCTAAAATATTATGTTGTACTTCCTTAATCCTAAACCAATAATCCTTCTCATCCTTAATGTTACAAAGAATTAGTGATCAAGGTCACTTATAAAATATTCTGTATATCTAATAGGGGAAATAACCTGTATAAGTGTTTCTTTAAATTTACTACAAAGGGTCTTCCCAAGGTTTTTCAAGAAAAGCAGAACAGGTCAATTGTATAAGCAGTTTTAAGGATTGGTGAATTCCTTTTCACCTCTCTGGACCTCAGTTTCAGATCTCAAGTGTGCATGGCCTGTTTCACGTTGGCAGAGCTAAAAATAATTCACTGAGAATTTGTAAATATAACAATTCTCTTTCAAGATCTGCACTAATGCTTTTGACTGGGACTCAGCCTCTGTGAAATTTTTGCCCTGTTCCTTAACCTGGGTCATGCCGTTTAAACTCTCCAGGTCATGTCTATAAATCAGGTAGAAAAAATGCAAGTTCTAGCCATGGTACATAGGGATTCTGGAAAAGAAGTTTTTAAAAAAGAAAAGATAAAAATGGAGGTGTAAAAACGGGATCAAAGAAGTATCATATGTTAGTAATAATTGTTTTAAAATAGATTGTATGTGGAGAGGAGGATGTAAAAGAAAATGCAATTTATAAATTTTAAGCTATGAAAGAAAGTAATTTTGAACTTTAATTCTTTATTGCTATTAACAAATGAAAACTTTATTCTAGATAAATTGTTAAGCCTCTGATAATGGGTTTTTAGAAAATATATTTATTAAATAATACCACAATAAATCATTGTAAACACTAGGCACAAGGGAATGTTAAGGGGAAAAGAAAGAACTAGGAATTAATTCTTTTTAACTTGAGAGATTTTAGATACAGACACTGATGTCTATAACCATAAGGAGACAATGCCATGAAGTCTTAATATCTAAAAGAATCTCATTTGCTGAACTCTAATTATATGTTTTCATCTAACAGCATGCGGGTTAGTTTTTCTAGTTTGCACTTTAGGAACTTTTAACTGAGTTTTTACTTCTTTTTTAAAGAATTGTAGGTAAGCAGCCATATCTGGGAAATTCAAGGACACAGCACAGGAAGTTGTTGAATCTTTGTGAAGACATTTTTTATCTAATAGATTTATGCCATTTCATCCCAGCTTTACTACTAGCTAGAAAAAGCATAATCACCTTATGTGCTAAGCCATGCAAATAAAACCATCACTGAAAAGTGTGTGTATAAATTTCCATATTGTGTTAATCAATAAATAATATAATATGAGATGGTGTAATTAAAATGTAAATGCCTGCATGCCTTAGAACTTTTATCAGTTGTTTCTTACTAAATAGTATTCATGTGTGTAGCACTTTCCTGTAAGTCATTATATGACTCCATGCTGAAAATCACCCACCAGGGAGTAGTAACTGAGGTCTTAGATGAAGTAAGCAAGTTTCCTCAGATAGTATGTGGCAGAGACCAAACTCAAATCCTTGTCAGTTGTCCTTGCCTGGGAGGTGCTTATCACTGCACATTTAAGCTCAGTGAATATGTCATCTTTCATTTAGTGGCAGTCACTTAACTTACAAGCGTTGAAAATAGTTACTCTATGAAAAGTGACCTTGTGTTCCTGAGTCAGATAAGTGACAGCTTGAAGAAAGACCAAAGCTCTACCCGTATCCTCAAATGTTAGCAATAGCAGTAGGATCTCCACAAGGACAAGCATTCCTCTCTATTTCCTGGTCCCACTGGGCTATGTGTCACAGGTGTGGACACCCAACTGAAACCTGGATTCTAAAAGGGCTGAGTTTGTGCAGAATCTTTATTCATTTATACTGTATTCAATATATGTTTTATATTTCGGTATTTTGACTGCACTGGGTCTTCATTGCAAGGCGAGGGCTTCCGTCTCGCTGTGGTTCGTGGGCTTCTCTAGCTGCAGCTCTTGGGCTCAGCAGCTGCAGCATCTGAGCTTGGTTGCCTGATAGCGTGTGAGATCTTACTTCCCCAACCAGGGATCAAACCCACGTCCTCTACTTTGGAAGGCAGATTCTTAACCACTGGACCATCAGAGAAGTCCTGAATACTAAGAATAATTAAATTAGACTTTACTGAGGACCCAGGAACAGCAACATGGGCAAGACAAAGAAAATGACATAGACATTGAAGATCTTGCCAATTTGCAAGATCCCTTTCCATTTGAAATTTCCCAGGAAGCTGCTTCTCCTTGGCAGAGGCCACCCTTCTTTGACCACTTGGCAATATTTTAAGCTTTCTCAAAGCCCGGGGCCAAGCCCACAAAGAGACTAGTCTGCCTCCCACATTGTGACATCTGAGCTACGAACGGACGTCTTTTCTCTCAGTAGTTAACACAAAAATATTCACTCCTTTATATTTTGCCTTCGCACAGCAGCTCAGAATTACCCTGCTGAGCCAATTCAGAATACTACCCAGGACAACCAAGCTCCATGTAAGAGACAGGTTCGATGTTCATGCAACAACATATATTGAAGGAGCTGTCTGTACACTATGAAACCCATTCCTTACAACTAAAGCCTATCTCAGTTATCTAATTTTTTAATTGCATATGAGCAATATTTTAATAAAATTACCCACATTATGAATCAATAATACATTTTAATTAATGGCAATGAAAGGGCAAATTTTTATTTTTCACATAAAAATGTTAGCATTGTTTTAAAGGAAATAAGATTCTGTTTTTCAGCAACAGTGACAACTACTACTTCATAGAAAAAGCAACAGCTACAGCAAAAATATAAATAAAAGGAAAGAGAAGTGCTTAAAGGGAAAAGAGAAGGAAGGGCATACCTATTATATGATACATCATGGGTTTTAATCTAAATTAGATGCATAAGGTAATCTTGTGTGTGTGTTAGCCACTCAGTCGTGTCCGACTCTTTGAGACCCCATGGATTATAGCCTGCCAGGCTCCTCTGTCCATGGAATTCTCTAGGCAAGAATACTGGAGTAGGTAGCCAGTCCCTTCTCCAGGGGATCTTCCTACCCCAGGGATCAAACTTGGATCTCTTGAATGGCAAACAGATTCTTTACTGTCTGAGCCACCAGGGAAGCCCAAGGATGGTCTTGCTAGAATATAAATAAAAATCACAGAATCTGAGAGAAATTGCCTACTGAGCAAAACATTTGATGCTGTAAAAATTAAGAGTCAGTGGAACTATCATTATTTCCAAGTTATAAAAAATATTATTCCAGTTCTATATCTTAAGTATGAAGTTGCCTGATTACCTTGGTTTTTCTATAAGAATCATTCCATTTTAACAGCAGACAACTTTACAGAAACACATACTGGAAAAAATGGCCTCATACTTAGTTATTCAAGAAGGGTGACTCAGAGAATGAGCCGTGGCCTTGAGAGTCACCTTCTAAGAAGTCTGGTTGCAACCCCTTTAATTTTCTGTAACTCTGCAATATCTAAGTCACAATTACTTGTAAAGTAGAATTTCTATTTAGAACAAACAGCTCAGGAAATCAAGTTAGTTTTATCTGTTTTATCCTTCAGTTTCAGTATTGAAAGTATGATGTAGACATTAAAACTATGTGTTCAAAAACTGCTTTTTCACACTTGACCGGCTTCAGTAATTCAAAGGCATGATATTCCTAACCTTGAATATTGATGGCATCTTTTTATACACAAAGGTGCAATAGAGCTGGAGCATCTCGTAATATCTTTTGCCCCTCTCTCCTCTTCGTAATCTTGGTTGCTAGTCCCCCAGCTGTATGCTGGTTCCCAGATGGTTCCAGCCTGGCTAAGTGTGAATAGCCTTCCCTTTCGACCTACAGCTTCCAACCTCTCATGAATTCTCCTTGAGGCCACAGTGCCGTGCTACTTTGGTTGCTGCTCTGATGTTGTAGTTGCAAGCTTACCTACTTGCAGGGAGCTGAAAAATCTTTTCAGCTCAGACATCTCTAAGCCCAGAGCCTTTCATTCACCAGAAATATTGAAATAGCAGAGACATGCTTCAGGGATGTTAACTCTTCCAAACACAGAGGAAAACTTGGTTCCTTGATTCATAAATTTTGTGGCAATGACATTTGGCAGTGACTTTATTGAATTTGGGAAACACGATGTTCTGGCTAGTTGCCACACAAGGATTATGCTTATATTAGGCATCCTCACCATTTTTTGGAGTTTACCCCCAAAGAGAATCATCACAGACAAAGTTTATATGCCCGAAATTATTTTAGAAAGCTATAACAAATGCCCACAGTGGCTGTCATTTTTAAAGATCAGGACAAGTTCTATCCTATTTTGGTAACTAATACATTTCTGTGAAACAATTCTGCATTATAAGTTATGTTCACACAATTCAAATTCCATATGTTAAATATCACTGAGACAAATGTATTTCAGTTATACACACACACCATTTACCTACCATTGTCCAAATAGACACAACTGTAACTCAGCTATACAGCTGTACAGTCTATGCTGTAACATTTTGGATGGCTTCCTTACTCCATCAATATAAATATCATCATCATTTCATTGGTCCCATATGTTTTCATGTTGCATTCAGTGAAGCCTCAATTTTAAAGCAGTTACAACAAAGACTGACAATGGTGATGACACAAAGGAAACAGCTGGGAAACTTGGAAATGTTATTAAATGGTTATGAGTATCTTTGTAGTGAAGTGTGAAGTCATAGAAATGATAAACTAATAAAAAGGGTAACTTTTGTTTTCTAATTCCTTGCTTTTCAACATTCTAAAATGTTGGCAAATAACAATATTGGTTCTCGGAGTAATGGTGAACATTAGAAGTATTTTAGGCAGCTTCTGGGATAATTCAGCAGCTTTAGTGCTAATTCTGCCATTGCTAATCGCAGCTGACTCACATTGATTTTTTTTCTGCAGTTTATTAGAATTCTTCAATATCGAATTCTTTAAGCTTGGTCTTATAATTGAGTTCTTTAAAAATTGTTCATTACTATGGAGTTTACTTTAAATTCACTGGTTCAGATTCTTCATCTGTTAGTTAAAGAGCCTAAATATGATGAGTTCTAAAATGCTCTGGTTCCATGACATCTGAGCCATTTGACTTCAAAAGGCTTTGTACCTTTCCTACCTGTAGACCATCTATTTATTCTTTTAGACTGCTACAGCTCTTTTACAAAAACATTTTGTTTTGTATTTTAGGTTTGTATCAAAACTTCATGAATTTTATTTTTATTCCCTTGCACCTGCCTTTAGTGGATCAAAGCAAAAAGAAAAATTTTAGGGTTGGGTATGAACTCCCCAAAATTCATCTCTGTATAGCCATTTTTTAATTCTTATTTGTGAATTTCCTACCCCAACACTATTGGCTTCGTTTGCTTATATATTTTAGCCTGTATACAGACTAAACTTTATCTAAAATAACTCAAAGACCTCATGATATCTATAAAATGCTTTGTTTAACAGAGCTTTGGTTATAGGAATTTCAAAGCAAGCTTTATTTTTTATAAACTCCAAATTTGAATAAGACACATAACAAGTGGGGTACATAAAATGATACTCAAGTTTGAGTAAAATTTTAAAAGGTATATATTATTTGTAATCATAAGGGCTTCCCAGTTGGTGCTAGTGGTAAAGAACCTGCCGGCCAATGAACGAAGCATAAGAGATGGAGGTTTGATCTCTGGGTCAGAAAGATCCCCTGAAGGAGGGCATGGCAACCAACTCCAGTATTCTTGCCTAGAAAATCCCATGGACAGAGGAGCCTGGTGAGTTACAGTACAGTTCACTTCAGTCACTCAATTGTGTCTGATTCTTTGCGACCCCATGGACTGCAGCACACCAGGCCTCCCTGTCCATCACAAACTCCTGGAGCTTACTCAAACTCATGTCCATTGCATTGGTGATGCCATCCAACCATCTCATCCTCTGTTGGAGGTTTCCTTCTCCTCCCACCTTCAATCTTTCCCAGCATCAGGGTCTCTTCCAATGAGTCAGTTCTTTGCATCAGGTAGCCAAATTATTCAAGTTTCAAATTCAGGATCAGTCCTTCCAATGAATATTCAGGACAGATGCCTTAGGATGGACTGGCTGGATCTGCTGGCAGTCCAAGGGACTCTCAAGAGTCTTCTTCAACACCAGTGTTCTTCAACACATTCAAAAGCATCAATTCTTCAGTGCTCAACTTTATAGTCCATATCTGACATCCATACATGACTACTGGAAAACCACAGCTTTGACTAGACAGACCTTTGTTGGTAAAGTGATGTCTCTGCTTTTTAATATGCTGTCTAGGTTAGTCACACCTTTTCTTCCAAGGAGCATGGCTTAATTTCATGGCTGCAGTAACCATACGCAGTGATTTCAGAGACCAAGAAAATAAAGTCTGTCACAGTTTGAACCGTTTCCTCATCTATTTGCCATGAAGTGATGCGACCAGATGCCATGATCTTAGTTTTCTTAATGTTGAGTTTTAAGCCAAATTTTTCACTCTCCTCTTTCACCTTCATCAAGAGGCTCTTAAGTTCTTCTTTGCTTTCTGCCATAAGGGTAGTGTCATCTGCGTGTCTGAGGTTATTGATATTTCTTCCAGCAGTCTTGATTCCAGCTTGTGCTTCCTCCAGCCCAGCATTTCTCGTGATGTACTCTGCATAGAAGTTAAATAAGCAGGGTGACAATATACAGCCTTGATGTACTCCTTTAGCCAATTTGGAACCAGTCTGTTGTTCCATGTCCGGTTCTAGCAGTTGCCTCTTGAACTGCATAGATTTCTCAGGAGGCAGGTCAGGTAGTCTGGTATTCCCATGTCTTTAAATTTTTTCCATATTTTGTTCTGATCCACACAGTCAAAAGCTTTGGCATAGTCAATCAAGCAGAAGTTGATGTTTTTCTGGAACTCTTGCTTTTTCGATGTTCCAGCAGATGTTGGCAATTTGATCTCTGGTTCTTCTGCCTTTTCTAAACCCAGCTTGAACTTCTGGAAGTTCACAGTTCACATACTGTTGAACCCTGGCTTGGAGAATTTGGAGCATTACTTTGCTAGTGTGTGAGTGAGTATAGTGAAGTCGCTCAGTCGTGTCCAACTCTATGCGACCCCATGGACTGTACCTTCCAGGCTTCTCCATCCATGGGATTCTCCAGGCAAGAATACTGGAGTGGGTTGCCATTTCCTTCTCCAGGGAATCTTCCCAACCCAAGGATTGAACCTGGGTCTCCTGCTTTGGAGGCAGATGCTTTAACCTCTGAGCCACCAGGAAAGTGATGTGTGCAATTGTGTGGTAGTCTGAGCATTCTTTGGCATTTCCTTTCTTTGGGATTGGAATGAAAACTGACCTTTTCCAGTTCTGTGGCCACTGCTGAATTTTCCAAATTTGCTGACATATTGAGTGCAGCACTTTCATACCATCATCATTTAGGATATGAAATAGCTCAACTGGAATTCCATCACCTCCACTAGCTTTGTTCGTAGTGATGCCTCCTAAGGCCCACTTGACTTCACATTCAAGGATGTCTGGCTCTAGGTGAGTGATCACACCATCGTGATTATCTGGGTCATGAGTATCTTTTTGTGCAGTTCTTCTGTGTATTCTTGCCACCCCTTCTTAATAACTTCAGCTTCTGTTAGGTCCATACCATTTCTGTCCTTTATGGAGCCCATCTTTGCATGAAATGTTCCCTTGGTGTCTCTAATTTTCTTGAAGAGATCTCTAGTCTTTCCCATTCTATTGTTTTCCTCTATTTCTTTACACTGATTAGTGTGGAAAGGCTTTCTTATCTCTCCTTGCTATTCTTTGGAACTGTGCATTCAAATGGGTATATCTGTCCTTTTCTCCTTTAACTTCCCTTCTTTTCTTGGCTTTTTTAAGGCCTCGTCAGACAACTATTTTGCCTTTTGCATTTTTTTCTTGGGAATGGTCTTGATCACTGTCTCCTGTACAATGTCATGAACCTCTGTCCATAGTTCTTCAGGTACTCTGTCTATCAGATCTAATCCCTTGAATCTATTTGTCATTTCCACTGTATAATCATAAGGGATTTTATTTAGGTCATACCTGAATGGTCTAGTGGTTTTCCCTACTTTCTCCAATTTAAGGCTGAATTTGGCAATAAGGAAATTGCCCTAAGGGTGGTCTCATCTGCCTATCTGAGGTTATTGATATTTCTTCTAGCAATCTTGATTCCAGTCCTGTGGCCACTGCTGAGTTTTCCAAATTTGCTGGCATATTGAGTGCAGCACTTTCATAGCTGCACTTTTCATCTTTAGGATGTGAAGTAGCCGCAGTCAGCTCCTGGTCTTGTTTTTGTTGACTGTATAGAGCTTCTCCATCTTTGGCTGCAAAGAATATAATCATTCTAACTTCGGTGTTGACCATCTGGCGATGTCCATGTGTAGAGTCTTCTCTTGTTTTGTTGGAAGAGTTTGTTTGCTATGACTAGTGAATTCTGTTGGCAAAACTCTATTAGCCTTATTCCTGCTTCAGTCTGAACTCCAAGGCCAAGTTTGCCCGTTACTCCAGGTAGCTCTTGACTTCCTACTTTTGCATTCCAGTCCCCTCTAATGAAGAGGACATCTTTTTTGGGTGTTAGTTCTAGAAAGTCTTGTAGGTCTTCACAGAACCATTCAACTTCAGCTTCTTCAGCATTACTGGTTAGTGCATAGACCTGGATTACTGTGATACTGAATGGTTTGCCTTGGAAATTAACAGAGATCATTCTGTTGTTTTTGAGATTGCGTCCAAGTACTGCATTTTGGACTCTTATTGACTGTGATGGCGACTCCATTTCTTCTAAGGAATTCTTGCCCACAGTAGTGGATATAGAGTTCATTTGATTTAAATTCACCTTTTCCAATCCATGGAGTCACAAAGCATTGGACATGACTGAAGTGGCTTAGCTCACAGGCATTTGTAATCATATCTTCAACAGTTTACTCACTAATTCATATAGCTTGATATGGATTTTCTTTTCAGATTTTTATTTTGTACTCAAAGCATACATTCATAGCATAGCCCATGGTATGTGGAATACCCAATACGTTATGTTCTGCAGGGGATAATTGCAGCTTGAGGGAGAGAGTGGGATTCTTCTGATTCTCACCTAAGCTGGGTTTCACTCCAGTTCTGGCAGACAGAGAGACAGAAGGAAGGAGAGAGTTAAAGCCTTTGCAAAAATGACCCAGAATATAGACAGGTGACTCAGATCAAGAGCACTGTCATCTTATGGTAGAGAGATGGGAGAACCAACTGGAAAGAGTAAAACCCAGCTCAAGCCCTTGTGAGGAGGAAAAACAGCCCCAGCGCAGCTGCTGGGGTCCCGGGTCCCTGGTGTGGCACACACACTGCAAGTGTCCCCGTTGTGATCACCAGCCCCAGCACAGTCCTCACTTGGTTGTGGGCATGCAAGATGAATAACCTAATTTTGGATCTTTATGTCCAAAATTATTCTGTAGTATATGAGGGAGAAATACATTTATTTTAAAGGCACTGCTTATAAACCTCCTAAATGATATCTATATCTAAGTAAATAACCTCAAGTTACAGTAATTTTAAAAGCATTGTGTGTGTTATTTTTTATCAGCAAATCAAATGTCATGTCAATAACCACAGAAAAAGATCCCACAATTAAAGCAATAAGCCACATTTAAGAATACTTTTAAAATGTAAAACTGTTTGGTCAGGGAACTAATATGTCTTTTGTAATTTTTAATAGCTTGTTAAACAATTTGAATATCAAAAAACCCACCTGTTTTCTGTAACAGGTTGTTAATTAGGAAGAGATTTTGGAAACTCTAATTTTATTCATCAACTTATATTCAACTCACAGCTAGCTGACTCTTCACTTTGATTTTTCTTCAAATGATTCATTAAGGCTGTTTAATACAGAGCTTTTTAAATGTGGTCTTGTAATTGAGTTCTTTTAAAAATGCCTATTATTCTGGAATCTAGTTCCTTAAATTCTCTGGCTGTTAATGCTTAAGTTAGGTTTGGAAACATTCCTTTTGTTTCCACCAGTATTCACTCTACCAGTATTCACCCTCATTAGTCTCTAGATATCTCTTGGGTATATAGCTGAGATATGTCTTCTTATGTTAAGATAAGAAAATAAAAGGAAATGGAAAATTCTTGAATATGATCTCTTTGCAGAAGAAAGTGCCAATTAAAGCACTCCTTGTTATTCTTTCTGAACATACATATGTCTTATCAAAATAGTTTAAAATTCCCTTCACAAAATGATGCAGATTTTCAAGGTTGAAATCTCTTTGTTTACAACACATATGCTTATAAATAGTTGCTTCCTGTAATATAAAGATAATTTTGCTCATGATTTAAGAAGCATCCTTGAGATATCTCTCTATACAATGTTACCTCCTATTTTTAAGGACATTAGAAAAATTAAACATTTTCTTTAAGGTTAGGTGGACCTAACCTAAAATAAATAGATTTATTAAAATAAATATCAAAACATCAAATAAAGCAGATTAATTAAAATAATTATATACCCCTATACATTTGACTATGCCAAACCCTTTGACTGTGTGGATCACAAAAAACTGTGGAAAATTCTGAAAGAGATGGAAATACCAGACCACTTGACCTGCCTCTTGAGAAATCTGTATGCAGGCCAGGAAGCAGCAGTTAGAACTGGACATGGAACAACAGACTGGTTCCAAATAGGAAAAGGAGTACGTCAAGGCTGCATATTGTCACCCTGCTTATTTAACTTTTATGCAGAGTACATCATGAGAAACACTGGACTAGAAGAAACACAAGCTGGAATCAAGACTGCTGGGAGAAATATCAATCACCTCAGATATGCAGATGACACCACCCTTATGGCAGAAAGTGAAGAGGAACTAAAAAGCCTCCTGATGAAAGTAAAAGAGGAGAGTGAAAAAGTTGGCTTAAAACTCAACATTCAGAAAACGAAGATCATGGCATCCAATCCCATCACTCCATGGGAAACAGGTGGAAAACAGTGGAAACAGTGTCAGACTTTATTTTTGGGGGCTCCAAAATCACTGCAGATGGTGATTGCAGCCATGAAATTAAAATACACTTACTCCTTGGAAGAAAAGTTATGACCAACCTCAATAGCATGTTGAAAAGCAGAGACATTACTTTGCTGACTAATGTCCATCTAGTCAAGGCTATGGTTTTTCCAGTAGTCATGTATGGATGTGAGAGTTGGACTGTGAAGAAGGCTGAGCACCGAAGAATTGATGCTTTTGAACTGTGGTGTTGGAGAAGACTCTCAAGAGTCCCTTGGACTGCAGGGAGATCCAACCAGTCCATTCTGAAGGAGATCAGCCCTGGGATTTCTTTGGAAGGAATGATGCTAAAGCTGAAACTCCAGTACTTTGGCTACCTCATGGGAAGAGTTGACTCATTGGAAAAGACTCTGATGCTGGGAGGGATTGGGGGCAGGAGGAGAAGGGGACGACAGAGGATGAGATGGCTGGATGACATCACTGACTTAATGGATGCAAGTCTGAGTGAATTCCAGGAGTTGGTGATGGACATGGAGGCCTGGCGTGCTGCGATTCATGGGGTCGCAAAGAGTTGGACACAACTGAGCGACTGAACTGAACTGAACTGAACACAAACATACCTCCCTCACTCTAGTTTGAAAAGTCAAAATCAAATCAACAAATTAATCTGCAAAACTTTTCACCATCAATCTTGCTATGTACCTGCTAAAGTGTCACTACAACTCATTAAGGGCAAGGGCTGTATCTGAGTCTTACTCATCTTTAAATACAATTTTTTGTCAACGCCTGGCAGGTAGAAAGTTCTAATAACCTGTTTGTTGAATGAATGACCCTGATGCTGGGAAAGATTGAAGGTGGGAGGAGAAGGGCACAACAGAGGATGAGATGGTTGGATGGCATCACTGACTTAATGGACGCGAGTCTGAGTGAACTCCAGGACATGAGTCTGAGTAATCTCTGGGAGCTGGTGATGGACTGGGAAGCCTGGCATGCTGCAGTCCATGGGGTCACAAAGAGTTGGACACAACTGAGCAACTTAACTGAACTGAACTGAATAAATGAACTAACTATTCTAATTTCACTTAATGGCATGTAATAGCTTGCTCTCCATTATGATTGCAGTCATATAAAGGGTGTCTTATCCATTTTCTGAGTATATTTTAATACATATCTAGGTTAACAACAAAAATTTAAATTTTAATCATTGCTTCTTCAATTTGGAGCTTGGAGAGATAAAGGGTCACAGTGCAAGGTTTTGCTGCATGTTAATCTTTGTGAGTGTCATGAATTCACCTATTAATATTTAATGAGGACCTACAGAGTATGAAGCTGTGTGCTAGGCAGTGAGAAACAAATACTTAAAAATATTTCAGACTTTTTGCCCCCAGACATTTTCAGTTTAGCAGTCACAAGATTCCTGTCTTGCGTTATAATATACTGTTTGATTGTTTCTAATTATTTAATCATTCTCCTGCAGAAGAATTAAGCATGCTTATCACTTTGATGTTGAACTTAACTGCACAATACATCTTAGGCTAATGAAATGTGAGTGTAAGTGATATATCACATTTGAACAAAAGTTTTAAAAGCTATTATGTGGTTTACTTGTTGAATTTTCCTTACCGTGAAAACAATGTGCCTCAAATAGTGGGATAAGGAAGGATATGGAAGTAGGGCAAATGAAAACCCACAGCTGCTTTAGTCTACATTTAATAGGAGCAAAAGGAAGCCATTTTTTGGAGTGGGCTGCTGAGGCTTGGGAAGCTGCTTTATCCGTAGTGTCGTCTTCTGAGGTTGAAGAAACTGGTTTTTGTGTTTGCGTGTTTAATCATTCAGTCATGTCCAACTCTTTGGGGTCCTGTGGACTATAGCCTGACAGGCTCCTCCATCCATGGTATTTTCCCAGAAAGAATACTGGAGTGCGTTGCCATTTCCTTCTCCAGGGGATCATCCAGACCCAGAGATTGAACTGACATCTCTTGCATCTCCTGCATTGCAGGCAGATTCTTTACCTTTGAGCCACCAGGGAAGCCCAAATATGACTAATATATGGTCAGAGCTCAACAATAATTTCCCAGGCAATTTTAATAGGAGACTATTTTCATGCAGTGGCTTTCTTCCTTAAACAAGGTAGAAATTTGTACTGATTCCACTGAAAAATAGACACTGGATCTGTCTGACTCCGTGCTTTATCTACTGTATCAGATTGGCACTTTAAGTAATCATAATGGTAATTGTTGTAATAGGAGAAGGAAATAGCATCTTTCTTTGATTTTATTACACTTTATATTTAATCTACCCAACAATTATACTTGGAAGGCATTTTTCTCCTCTAGGTTAAAAAGATCAAGTTATTTACCCCAAATCACATGTCTGTCTTCACCCTTACCCATGCTTCATTTTGTTTCTTACCTGCTCTTCACAGTTTTGGCAGTAAAAGCCCATAAAGGTACTGTGATGCAAAGGGGAGGGACTTAAAGACAGAAGACCTGTGTTTTCACTCTCCATAACTAGCTAAGTGACTTTAAGGGCATCAGCTAACTTACTTTACCTCTCAGGTTCAGTTCAGTTCAGTTCAGATCAGTCACTCAGTTGTGTCTGACTCTTTGCGACCCCATGGACTGCAGCACACCAGGCTTCCCTGTCCATCACCAACACCCGGAGCTTGCTCAAACTCATATCCCTTGGGTCAGTGATGCCATCCAACCATCTCATCCTCTGTCATCTTCTTTTCCTCCTGCCTTCAATCTTTCCCAGTATCAGGGTCTTTTCCAAGGTGTCAGTTCTTTGCATCAGGTGGCCAAATTATTGGAATTTTAGCTTCAGCATCAGTCCTTCCAATGAATATTCAGGACTGATCTCCTTTAGGATGGACTGGTTGGATCTCCCTGTAGTCCAAGGGACTCTCGAGAGTCTTCTCCAACACCACAGTTCAAAAGCATCAATTCTTTGGTACTCAGCTTTGTTTATAGTCCAACTCTCACATCCATACATGACTACTGTAAAAAAACGGTAGCTTTGACTAGATGGAGCTTTGTCAGCAAAATAATGTCTCCACTTTTTTATATGCTACCTAGGTTGGTCATAGTTTTCCTTCCAAGGAGTAAGCATCTTTTAATTTCATGGCTGCAGTCACCATTTGCAGTGATTTTGGAGACCCCAATATTGAAATTTGTCACTGTTTCCATTGTTTCCCCACTTATTTGCCATGAAGTGATGGGAATGGATGCCATGATCTTAGTTTTCTGAATGTTGAGCTTTAAGCCGACTTTTTCACTCTCCTCTTTCATTTTCATCAAGAGGCACTTTAGTTCTTCTTCACTTTCTGCCATAAGGATGGTGTTTTCTGCATATCTGTGATTATTGACATTTCCCCCAGCAATCTTGATTCACTTGTGCTTCATCCAGCCCAGCATTTAGCATAATGCACTCTGCATATAAGTTAAATCAGCAGGGTGACAATATCCAGCCTTGATGTACTCCTTTCCAGATCTGGAACCAGTTCATTTTTCCATGTCCCGTTTAACTGTTGCTTCTTGACCTGCATACAGATTTCTCAGGAGGCAGTTCAGGTGGTCTGGTATTCCCATCTCTTGAAGAGATTTCCACAGTTTGTTGTGATCTTCACAGTCAAAGGTTTTGGAATAGTCAACAAAGCAGAAGTAGATGTTTTTCTGGAACTCTTCTTGCTTTTTTGATGATCCAACTTGTTGGCAATCTGATCTCTGGTTCTTCTGCCTTTCCTAAACCTCTCAGGTTTCTGATCCATAAGAGTGTGATTCAGGTTCAAAACAAGAAATATACATGAAAGGTCTTTAGAAAGTATAAGGTACAATGATGTAGTCTAATGACACAGTTATATACAAAAATGATCTGTCCTCTTGATTATTAACTTTGTAGGTCAACAGCAAGTATCTGCTAAGTTCTCATAGTTTGACTAGAAATTTCTGTTTGTGGATTCATTCTTTATTGCCAACACTTTTTTTCCCAATCTGCACACTCCATTTCCCAATCACCGGCAATCAAAACAAAGGAAAAGAAAAAAAAAAAAAAAACTGGGGCGGAAAAATTGACAGTCAGGAATGGAAAGAGGCATAGTCAGCTTTATTTTTTAATAAACACTATCAGTTGGAAAGAGATAACCTGTGGTAACCAAGATCATATATCCCAGAGTTTATGAATTTTCCTTGTCAATAACAGAACAACTTTTTTGAACCAAATATATTCTGCAAATACTAGGTGAAGTTTGCTTTTAAGCAACTGCAGCAGGTTGCATTTTCCAGAAATAGCTGCCCCAATATCTCTCCTATCTTCCATCTCTTGCCACTATCCTATCAAAGAGGGAGCCTATTTCTCTACTCTCTTGAATATAGGTGAAACTGTGACCTCTTTGAAAGAAATAATGCTATCCTAGTTCCAGACTTAGCCTGTCATTGGCCTGGCAGCTTCCACATTTTGCCTCTTGTAAAGCTCACACTCAAACACTCAATCTTGGGATGCTTCCTCTAAAAACTAAGGCACCATTCTCTGAGAAATCCAAGCCACTTGAAGATCCATGTAAGCATTCCAGTCAATAGCTCCTACTTAAGCTCCCAACCATTCGCCAGCTTCAACTGCCAGCCGTGTAAAGTGCACCATCTTGGATAGTCAATCTAGTTCAGCCTTTAGGTGGCTGCAATCATAACTGAAATCCAACTGAAACATGAAGGAACATAAGCTTGAACAAGTCATCTTAGAATTTAACCTACAGAACCATGCAAAGTAATAATCAGTGATTCATTTTTGGGGGAGGTTTGCTACATAGCAATAGATACTCAGAACACTATCTATTGCATAGTTTCCCAAACGTGATTGTCCTTTGTTTCATATGAATCCATTAACACAAATGAACTAAAACCAACTTCACTTTCATCTTTCACTTTCATGCATTGGAGAAGGAAATGGCAACCCACTCCAGTGCTCTTGCCTGGAGAATCCCAGGGACGGAGGAGCCTGGTGGGCTGCCGTCTATGGGGTCGCACAGAGTCGAACACGACTGATGCGACTTAGCAGCAGCAGCAGCAGTGATTTCATCATATTGATGCTGTGTGTTTTAAAATTTGTATAAAGAATTTTAAAATGAAGACTTCACATACTTTGAAGCTCGTTGTAAAAGTTTTTAGGAAAAGATAGAACTAGCATGTGAAGACTTAAAATATATTGAGTTCTTATTCAATTATTTGTGTGGAGATTTGGGGATTTAAACTGAATTTATTTTAAAAATAATGGATAGGTTTTCAAGTATGTTTCCTTACATTCTAAACAATGTTTCATAGCTGGTAAACTGAAACCAGGTATTTCCCATTGATTTCCTCTTTGGTGGAAATCTTTTTCCCCAAATGAAAAATATATTTCTTACTTTTTATAACTGTAAAAGTAATACACACTCATCATTGAGAATTCCAGCATAGACTATAAACAAAGTAGAAGTAACAGTCATTTGAATATTCACATCCCAAAGATAGTGTTAAATAATGAAGTGTTTTTGGCAAGTTACGTCATCTCTCTGATTCAGTTTCATCTACAAAATCAAGATAATAATAATTCATAGGCTTGCTGTGGGACTATTTTAAATGATACATACAAAACATTTATAACGAGCCTAGAATAAAATGTCTTCAATATGTTAGTTTTAATTAGTAACAGTTTGATATATAAGTGTGTTTCCTTCTAGATTTTTATTTTAAGCATGCATAATTACATGTGTACATTTTTAGCAAAAATTTATGAAATCATAAATGCTCAGCTTTCAAGCTAGTTTTTTAACTCTTCACTCTATCACTTGAATATGGTTTTATAACAGTATATAGAAAAGTCTCATTCCTTCTCACAACCACATTGTATTCTAATTTATAAAAATATAATATTTGTAAAATATAACCCTAATCTATTTGAGTTTTTTTACAGTTTGAACTAGTATATAAAACACTGCAATGATTTTATGAACAAGAAAGCGAGAAAAAAATAATCTTAAAATATATGGAACATTTCACACAAATAAACCAAAATAGTTTCTGATCATATGGCATGTGCTTTATTAGCTCTAAATTCTTAGAGAAACAATGAATCTGCTCATCTACATGCAGATAAAATTCTAATAAAATCAATATATATTAAGAACCACAAAAACTAGAAAAACCAAAAACATACAATCCCCATAAATAATCAAGTTTAATTAAAGACTCTGGATACCTACATTATATTCAGCACATTATGAAAAGAACATTTATTTCATTATATCATGTAAAATTTTAATTAAAGACTAAGTAAGTTCCAAATAGATGTGAATAACTGAAGACAGAATTTGGGTAAAGAATATTAAATCATAGATACTGAGAAATTGAGTGAAACTGATATTAGCATGCTAACATTGATTTGACAAGAAGATTAAAATAAAATGTCAAACAGAGCAAGTTATTTAATTGGTGTTAAGCTCAAGTAAATTTCAGACAGCAGGACCAACCTGCCTATCATCTCTTCTCTGCTCCTTTAAGCAGGATATTCAAATATTCACAGTGGTAGAGCCAAGAGGTTTGGCTTGATGGAGGAGAGATAGAGAAGAATTTGACTACTGGAATTTGACTCCAGTAGTTTTATTAGTCTCTGGTTTCAAGCTTCATCAAATACCCATAAAATCCCTGTAAAATATCAAGCTTGCTAATGAAAACACAGCTCTGAAGTAAGTTTCCTAGCCCTCATCTTCTAACCAAGTTGCATCCCCTAAACTCCTCAGTTCACTTCAGTTCAGTTCAGTTGCACAGTCATGTCTGACTCTTTGCGACTCCATGGACTGCAGCACGCCAGGCTTCCCTGTCCATCACCAACTCCCGGAGCTTGCTCAAACTCATGTCCATCGAGTTGGTAATGCCATCCAACCATCTCATCATCTATCTTCCCCTTCTCCTCCCACCTTCAATCTTTCCCAGCATCAGGGTCTTTGCAAATCAGTCACTTCTTCGCATCAAGTGGCCAAAGTATTGGAGTTTCAGCCTCGTCATCAGTCCTTCCAATGAATAGATGGAACTGATTTCCTTTAGGATTGACTAGTTGGATCTGCTTGCAGTCCAAGGGATTCTCAAGAGTCTTCTCCAACACCACAGTTCAAAAGCATCAATTCGTCATCACTTGGCTTTCTTCGTAGTCCAACTCTCACATCCATTCATGACTACTGAAAAAAAAACCATAGCTTTGGCTAGATGGAGTTTGTCAGCAAATTAATGTCTCCACTTTCTAATATGTTGTCTAGGTTAGTCATAGCTTTCCTTCCAAGGAGTAAGCATTTTTAATTTCATTGCTGCAGTCACCGTCTGCAGTGATTTCGGAGCCCAAGAAAATGAAGTCTGTCGTTGTTTGCATTGTTTCCCCATCTATTTGCCATGAAGTGATGGGACCAGATGCCATGATCTTAGTTTTCTGTATGTTGAGTTTTAAGCCAACTTTTTCATTCTCCTCTTTCATTTTCATCAAGAGGCTCTTTAGTTCTTCTTCACTTTCTACCATAAGGTGTCATCTGCATATCTGAGGTTATTGATATTTTTCCCAGCAATCTTCATTCCAGCTTGTGCTTCATTCAGTGTGGCATTTCACATGGTACACTCTGCATATAAGTTAAATAAGCAGGGTGACAATATATAACCTTGATGTATTCCTTTCCCAATTTGGAACCAGTCTGTTGTTCCATGTCCAGTTCTAACAGTTGCTTCTTGGCCTGCATACAGATTTCTCAGGAGGCAGGTCAGCTGGTCTGGTATTCCCATCACATTCAGAATTTTCCACATTTTGTTGTGATCCACACCACACAATTAAAGGCTTTGGCATAGTCAATAAAGCAGAAATAGATGTTTTTTCTGGAATTTTCTTGCCTTTTTGATGATCCAGTGGGTGTTGGCAATTTGATCTCTGGTTTCTCTGCCTTTTCTAAATCCAGCTTGAACATCTGGAAGTTCACAGTTCACGTACTGTTGAACCCCAGCTTGGAGAATTTGGAGAATTACTTTGCTAGTGTGTAAGATGAGTACAATTTTTCAGTTTGAACATTCTTTGACATTGCTTTTCTTTGGGATTGGAATGAAAACTGACCTTTTCTAGTCCTGTGGCCACTGCTGAGTTTTCCAAATTTGCCGGCATATTGAGTGCAGCACTTTCATAGCATCATCTTTCAAGATTTGAAATAGCTCAACTGGAATTCCATCACCTCCACTACATTTGCTCATACTGATATTTCCTAAGGCCCACTTGACTTCACATTCCAGGATGTCTGGCTCTAGGTAAGTGATCACACCATAGTGGTTATATGGGTCATGAAGATTTAATCTTGCCACCTCTTCTTAATATCTTCTGCTTCTGTTAAGTCCATACCATTTCTGTCTGTTAATGTGCCCACCTTTGCATGAAATGATCCCTTGGTATCTCTAATTTTCTTGAAGAGATTTCTAGTCTTTCCCATTCTAATACTTTCCTCTATTTATTTTCATTGATCACTGAAGAAGGTTTTCTTATCTCTTTTTTTTCTCAGCTATTTGTAAGGCCTCCTCAGACAACCATTTTGCCTTTTGCATTTCTTTGCCTTGTTGATGCTCTTCATTATCTTAGCTCCTCTCATTTGGCAATTCTGGTTTCCCCCTGACTGCTAGCTGTTTGACAACTTTCACACAATAAGTCTTTTACATAGAATCATGTGGACACATGCATGAAATATTTTACCAGAAGCTTTTGGATTCTCAATGTCATATGAAGCCTTGGCTTTCTAGGAGTCTTATAAACAAAGACACATAAATAAAGTACTTCCCCTATAGTCGGCTAAATAATGGCCCCGTTAAGAAGTCTATGCCATAAACCCCAGAACCTGTGAGTATATTACTTTGCATTGCAAAAGGGACTCTGCAGATATGATTAGGTTAAGGATCTTGCAATGCGGAGATTCTTCTGGAATCTCCATGTGGGCCCAGTGTAATCACAAAAATCTTTATAAAATTGGGGCAGGAGTGTCACAGTCAGTGAAGTTTATGTGACCCCAGAAGCAGAGGGAAGGAAGCAGAAATGAAGATGATTAAATGGTGCATTGCTTGCTTGAAAACGGAGCAAGGAGCCAGGAGGTAACTTCTAGAAGTTGTAACAGACAAAGAAGCAGATTCTTCCTGGAGCCTCCAGAACGCATCCTTGCCAATGCATTTTAGAGTCTGGCCTCCAGATCTATTCGATAATTAATTCTTTTTGTTTGTCTTTGCTGCTGAGTGGCTCAATCATGTCTGACTCCTTGAGATACTGTGAACTGTAGCCTGCCAGACTCCTGTGTTCATGGGATTTGGGGGACAAGAATACTGGAGTAGGTTGCCATTTTCTTCTCCAGGGAATCTTCCCAACGCAAGGACTCAACCTGTGTCTCCTGCCTTGTAAGCACATTCTTTACCCTCTGAGCCACTGGGAAAGCCCTTTATCTTACTAAGCTTGTGGTAACTTGTAGCAGCAATAAGAAACTAATACACTTCAGTGAGTATGTTGTGATGAATTCTATTGCTGCTTTCTTCAGAGTAAAGTAGGCAAATATGTAACGTTTAAGAAGAGTGTGACTAGCTAGAGATACTTGTCATAGAAGTATTCACAATATGCTAAATTCTAATGAGAACACAAGTATTTTATCCCTCTCTTTGTAATCCTCACTTATTTTCCTCCATATGCATGTGTAAGTTTCATTCCAGTTATATCCTTCCAAAATGTCACAAAGGGTACCGAGTAAGCTATATCTTACTTTTGCTGCTTTTTTGTAATAATGATTTTAAGCTATCTCTGTAGCTATGCCAAGGATGAAATGACTTGTTTCTTGGAGCTAGAACCCCTGAGTCACTGATAATCAAATATTCCCTAAGCCTCGTAAAGAAGTACACCTGGGGCGTGAAAACAAACACAGGCATAGCTATTTCAGATCAGATCCAACCAGTGTGAGGCATAGCCATGTGGCTTCTGGTGTTTCTGCTATTGGAAGTTTGTTTATTCATTAAACTTGAATCCAAACCTTTGTCTGGAAGGGTTATGTGGCTTTAATAAACATAAAGAAGCCAAGAGTGGCTTAATTTCATCTTATACTCAAGATGGGAAATTAATGTATGCAGGAATAATGCAAGAGAATCTTGTGAAATAGACTGTCAGTATGAAATGGAATAATAAGTGCAGAATCTTTTTTAAAGTGCTGAGGAGATTCAGATAAAAAGGTAATTAGAGCCCTTTGGGATTGTCTGATATATTGCCCTTGGCTCCTTAGATTTCTGCAAGGAGAAAAGAAAAGAAACAATTCTTAAATTGTGTTTTCTAGGTAAAAGCAATATGTATCTTTCTCATTGCTGGATCCAGGAAACGATGAGAATGAGATGTCTAACATGGCCAATTAGTCAGGATCTTCATTTTAGACCTCCTTTTGCCACTGTCTTGTTAGGGAGATTTGTGTTTAAAAGGTTAATTACTCTTTGTAATACTTTTCCATTGGTTCCATAGTGCACACAACTTCTAGAAGAATTATGAAATGTAAAATTCACCTTCTGTGTCAAGTATTTAATAATTTAAAAATCAAAGTTGTAAAATGGTAGTGAATAAGAAAAATACAGAAGAGAACTAGGATTGCAAATCTTCCATGCTGAGGCTTAAGAGTGACTTTTTCTCTTTATATATTAATATAAAAATCTTTCCAATGCTGGAAATTTTTTCAAATGAAAAATGCCACTTGGGTTTAGGCTGCTGCATGAATAATGAGCAAATGAATTAAAATATACCAGAGATACTACATAATTATATAATAACCCAGTTATATGACCTCAGAAATGTGGGAATCAATCCTTTTAAATGTATAATGATTAAGTTCATTAAACACTTTTGATGTCCTTTGTAATTTCATCCTACACATCTTGAAGTAACAAATTTCTTAAATATGCTAATACTTATGAATAAAATTATGCCTTGTTTTAGTTTCAATTTTGAGAATTCTTTTTGTAACATTAAGAGGAACGATTTTGTTCTAATTGTTAAGACCTTTGAAGGGACCCAATAAATAGCACCTCTTTCACTACCACATAACAAACTTCAGTCTAGCAGAAAAATAAGATAAAAGAATATTATTCGTGAAACAAAACTTCACCTTTACTACTCAAAAAGTTCTAGAATGGCATTTACTGGTTATATTTTTGAGATGTTCAAACCCCAGAATAAAACAGCCTTATGTACCTGGTTGGGCTTCTCAGGTGGAACTAGCGGTAAGAACCTGCCTGCCAAGGCAGGAGACAATAGATGCAGATTTGATCCCTGGGCCAGAAAGAGCCCCTGGATGAGGGCATGGCAACACACTCCAATATTCATACCCGGAGAATCCCAAGGACAGAGGACCCCAGAGGGCTACGATCCATAGGGTCGCAGAGTCGGACACAACTGAGTGACTTAACATGCATGCACGCATCCATCTGCTTAGTTAGAGACACGCAAAGAAGAAAATGTGCTTTTTTAAAATCAGGTTTATTCTTGAAAGGTAAAATGAAGAGGTGAGTCAAGCACACCCAACATATTATCCCAATTCTGCCAAGGAGCTAAATCACACTACCTTCCCAAGGGCAAGATGACCAAAGGGATGAAGAGGACTCAGAAGTGTTATGTGAATCTCACTTCCTGGGTATGAAACATCTGGAAAGGAAAGAAGCAGTGTTTCCCCACTAACTGGACTCTCAGATTCTTGCCAGTACACTTAATATGCAGTCCTTTTATTTGTTTTTATAAAGCTTAAGAATACTTCCTCAATCTTTAATTCTCCGGAAAAGTGGTATATTTGTAAGATGTACTTCCTAAGAAATGTTGACCTGTTGCTCATTTTAGCTGTACATCTGGGAACAGTGCCTATCACTTACGCACTTCCTGCTGTCTCGTTAAGAAGGGTAACTGTTTACAGTATCCTGGGAAAGGATTAACCCTGTAATTTTTACAGACCTTTTGTTTCTAGTCAGTTTCCAATACCTTTCCCAAGGATGCTCAGAAATGTTGTTGGTCTTCTCAATAGAGAGCATGCTAAGCCTATGTCTATGGGGAACAATGAAAATGCTCACTGTAGCTTTTTAATGAATCATAATTGCTGGTTGACTAATCTATCATGCTGTAATATCATCTAGATTCATTCTTCCTAAAATGCCTTGCCTTCCAACACACATTGAAACTTTTTCTACCATTTCACACAGTCAACATAACTAAATCTCTATTTAGTATACTCCCCACAGGTCAAAATTGTTCTGTATGCAGAAGTTTCTTCTAAGTTTACTGAAGTTTTGTAAAAATATGTCAGATAAGAGAAATTCTAGAGGTAGTTTTTGCTCTGTTATTAGTTTCCTACAGCTGCCTGATAAAATACTACAAATTAGCAGCTAAAGACAATGACCCACATATTAGCCTCTGGCTCTGAAGGTCAGGAGTCTGGGCACATCGTGGCTGGGTTCTCTGCTCAGGGTCTTACCAGGCTGAATTTAAGCTATTAATATCATCCCAGGCTGTGGTTCTAACCTGGGCTCAGGTTTTCTTCAAATGTACTGGTTTATGGCAGAATTCACTTCCTGCGGTTGTAGGACGGTGTCCCTGCAATGCGTGTTAGTTATCAGTTGGTGACACATTCAGTTTCTAGGGGCTTCTGGTCTCAGCAGTTCAAATATGGGTGTTTGCTTTCTTCCAGGCCAGCAAAGACTTCCCTTCCTGTCACAGCCAGAGAAAATTTTCTGCATTTAAATGTCTCAGATGATTACATTAGACTCACCTAAATAATATCCCTTTAAACTCATCTATGCCATGTGATAAAAACATGATATTCACTGTGGCTAGAATTATGAAGGGTGTGTACACCATAGGCAGAAAATCTTGGGGACCATCTTAGAATTCTACCCACCAAACACTGTTAAAGTCCTAGGCATTGAAATGCCTGATTGTTTCTCTCCTTTTTTTCTTTCTAATTTTCCAGTCAACTCCTTATCTTTGTCAAATACTGTCCAAATTAGACCGTCATTCAATTTTTAAAACTTTCTAAAATCTCTGGTAAGTAGAGAGATTTAAAATTTTAAAGAAATTTCTGTTAAAATTTTAAAGAAAGTCTAAATGAATTTCTTAAATAAACAGACTACTTAGAACCAGCCAAACCTGGACAAAAGTCTGGATTCTCCTTCTGCATGGTGATTCAACTCTAGCAATATAATTATGGAAACTTTCAGCCTGTTTTCCTCCGTAGAATGAAGACAGTAATTTCCACCCCGAAACTGTCAATATTTAATAAGTGTGTCAAAATTCTTACCACAACGCTAGGTCCAGAGTAGCCAGCTAACAATTTCTCTCCTTTTCCTTTATTTATCTGTTCATTTTGGTTCTGCTTCGTTTTCATTTAAACACAAAAGTCTCCAATAGATCAAATGGATCAGATTTTGCCTTACAGAAAACTGTTACTTTTCCACCAACTCATTATTCTCAACAAGATTATAGTATCCTACAGTTTATTACCATTGCCAACACCTTGCCTGGCAAGGAAGAGCTTTAATCTATTGATCTCTCTTAAAATTCTTATCATGGGAGTCACACTGACCAAAGCATTGATCATCTAAACAATAAATAGCATACTTCACGTACCAGAAGCATACCTTGAGCACTTTAAATATTGATCCTAGAAGGTGGTTTATTTATATAGTTTTTATAATTAACACATTTAATGCACTCTACTTATATAATGTGGTTCCAGACTCCTCCATATCTAGTAGAATTTTTAGTTGAGTTTCCTTTTCTACAGTGAGTAGACCATCAGGGATAAAATTTGTTCCCCAGTTCATCTTCTTTGCTTTTTTAAATGTCCAGTAACTTATTTAACCCAATTGCTTAGAAATTCTTTGCAAGTGTCCCTTGAATTACTTTTAGGTTTTTGTTTGTTTGTTTCTGTTGGGCCTTTGTTGCTGCACAGACGCTTTCTCTAGTTGCAGCGAGCAGGGACCATTCTCCAGCTGCTGTGCACGGGCTTCTCATTGTGCCAGCTTCTCTTGTGGAGCAGGGGCTCTAGGGCTTGCCAGCGTCAATAGTTGTGGTGAGAGGGCTCCAGGGCACGTGGGCTCAGTAGTTAGTTCCCAGACCAGAATTCGAACCTGTGTCTCCTGCATTGGCAGGCAGATTCTTAACCACTGGACAACCAGGGAAGTGCCCTTTAGCTTAATTTTTTATACTTGATATTTAACTCTTACTCAGTTCCCTGGATCTTTTTCACAATTTCTTCACTGTGGAAATGTCTTAATTTGTGGTTTTCTTCTTTCCAGGGTGTGGTTTTACCATATAGTCATGCAGGACTTGTGATCAAGTTACTTTCTTTGAAATACATTATGGTGCTTTGAAATAACTTAAAAAGTTTACCTTGGGAGTTAACAAGTAGTTTAAAAAAATGTTTTAAATGTTCTGTCAGTTTTGGTGTTTGTTTTCCCGCCCATCATTAGATATCCTCCTTCCGATAGACATTTTCAGTTGTTCTCACTTTTTTAAAATGTTGAATTTAATCATGCTAGTACAACCTAGTAATTGCCACTTTTCTGACCACAGCTCAAAACTGAATCTATTATATTTCATTCCCCTTTGAAGTTCTATACCTGACACCCATCTTTTGTCAAGATTACGATTTCTGCCAGCCTGTGTGGGGACAAATGTGGTGCTTTATTACTATTATCTGGCCTAATTTTTAGGTTCCTTTTGTCTTATTTAACATCTCTTACTTATTCTCATTATCCCAGTTTTCTGCTACATTTTGGTTCCTTAAATATGGACTGTCTGCTTGTCAAGTTTCCACTTATTTCCCTTATCCAGTAGTATTTTTATCATGTATGAATCAGTATTCAAGTGTTTCTGAACTCTCAAATTGAGTAATTTGAAGAGAGTTAAGTAGGGGCTTCCCAGGTAGCTGAGTGATAAAGAATCTGCCTATCAATGCAGGAAATGCAAGGGACATGGGTTCAGTCCCTGGGTTGTGAAGATCCCCTGCAGGAGAGCATGGCAACTCACTCCACTATTCTTGCCTGGAGAATCCCATGGACAGAGGAGCCTAGCGGGCTCACAAACAGTTGGACATGACTGGGCAGAACATAATGAAAAGATAACTGTATAAATGTGCAGTAAGGAATGATGCAGTGTCCCAGGCTTAGCCACAGTGGAGAGCCACGGAAAGGGACAAGCCGAGAGAGTGACTGGAACCCTGAGACAGAGCTGAGGGCTGCCAGAAAGTCAAGTTCAGTGAGGGATGCATCCAACCATCTACAGACCAGGAGGATTGGAGTCTCGCAAATACACACAGTGTCACACCTCCTTTCCTCTGATTACCTGCCGGAAATCTCCACCAGCTAAACTTCCGCTGGAATCCAGAGGATAAGGGAGTCCTTCCAGCATATTCCCTTCACTTGAATAGGAGGAGAAGGATGAAGAGTGAGCCTGGAAGAGAAAACTGAAGAAATCCAGCAGAAACACCACCGCTATTCTCAGTGCCTTATTAGAGACATTGTGTCTTAGGAGCAGCATATGTCATTTTTCAATTACTCTCCTTCCAGCTGGGCTGGAAAATACCATTCGCTGTCTGTATACTTTGCCAAGCATTCCCTATCACTATGGCATCTGAGATGAGTTTGGAAATACGTATGCATTCTCCATTAAGATGTAACTTGATGTCATCTCTCTGGGAAGCTTCCCATAACATCCACAAGAAGACACTTTGAAATACATGATTGCTTCTCAGGGGCAGTTCTTAGAAGGAAGAGCATTTTAAAGGACTTATCAGTGGCATCAATCCAATATCTTCTTGCCAATCAAAATTTTGGAATTTCTTACTGTGTTTTTGGCCTTCTTACTGTGCTTTTCAATGATGTTACTAGATGACTCAGTGTTGATTCCCTCCTTGTTCTTGTTAGCGTTAATGGTATATAATATTGTCTGTTTTCTTTGTCCTTAAAAATTTACAATGACAGTAAAATAAAGGAATTTAGAAAATCTTTTTTTTTAATCTTAAAAGTTTGAATCTTTCTTCTCAAATGTAATACATGATAGATCAACCTTGCTAATGGTTTTATAAAGTCTGTTGAAATCTCACCAGTGCGTTCAATCTAATATTTTTTTTCAGTGCTTCCTTACCATTTGAGGAGAGATAAAAGTCTCCATTGCCATCCAAAGGTCTCTACCTTTGGTTCACCATAGTGCCTGAAATTTCCATCTTTAGAGAAGCTTCTCTGATATAAGACCTTATCTTCTGGAAATTCCCATTAAGTGGGTTTAGATTAACTAAGAGAAGTAACATATTGACATACAGAATCACTGATCAGCTTCAAAGTCATCAGGCAAAAAGAAAGAGGCATTGACATTTAGATGGAAGTTCCTATTTAGAGAAGCTAAAGACTTAACCTTAGGCTAATGGAATTAACCCCAGCTTTTATGTCCAACATATTTCTATTCATGGGTAAGACTAAAGAACAGAGGGTTCATCTGCCAAAAAATTTCAAACACCAGGGCTGAGATTTATCTGAAAATTAAGTCCCATCTTTCTCTGTCAGCAAGTGCTTAGGCAAGACCTTTGGTTATATATCAGGTTAACCAAAAAGTTCATTTGGGTTTTCCCAGAACATCTTATGGAAAAGCCCAAATGAATTTTTTGATCAACCCATTATTAATACATGGACTGGTAAATTTTCATAAAGATAAGACAGGAGAAGTTCAGGGATAAAGGCAAATTAGAGGCCAGTTCTGGGAAGAGACTTGTAAAATTAGAGGAGAATAGAACTGGAAATGCAGAGTGTGGGTAGGAAGATAGGGAAATGTATATGTTAGAAGCACATTTTGTCCCCTCTCCCCAACCTAAAAATTTGATTGTTCTGTCTTTCGTTCTGTCTTATTGGCTACAAAACTCAAAAGTGTGCTTTGATCATTTCTTTATGATAACAACAGATGACACGTTTTTCAATATGCAAGGCAAGATTTTAAAATTTTGCAGATATTGGTTTATTTCATCCTCCTAATAACTGTGAAATGGATAATATCATCATCCTGATTTTACAGATAGGAAAAAAAATGAGTCTCAGAGCAATTAAGTAACTTATTCTAATATCAAACCTTGCCAAAGTCAGATCCAGGAATTAACCCCTGATAATCTGATGAGAGGCTTTATGCTTAACCATTATACTATACACTCACTAATGAATACAGAAAATGTATCTTAACCCTCAGATTAGCATTTTGCTGTGTGTATCAATGAGATCATCCAACCCTGCATCTTTCTCTATGGTCTCAGTCTGTAGCTGGACCAAGGCAGTCACCACTCTGTTACCTTGAAAGGGCACTAATCTTGGTCATGATTCCTGGTATGGGTAAACCACAGAAGCAACAAGAAGTGTGGTCTGGGTGAATTTTAAATAGAACCTCTCTCTCTGTTGCTGGGCAAGATGAACCATTGCAAAGCAGTCCCTCCATAAGGGACTGCTGCAGGTCCATGCCTCCGGCAGCCTTCAGGAATAGAGAATATCTGTAGTAGCCACATGCCCCAAAGCCTGATTTCAAAGCCCAGGAGAGGGTGTTCCCCACTAACACTGCCAATGGGAAGAAAAAGCCCAGTTTTCACTGGTTTCCAGGACAGAACATCCTTTCTTCTCCCTCTGTTATTCTGTAAAAAATATCCCATGCTTTTTACAGATAAAAATGAAAATCCCGAGTTATAATGGTCAAATAGGATAGGAATTTTTATGAAAAGAGAGGAGGATTGAATTATCTAAAGCAATATCTTCAATTTCAACTTCTCTGCTTCTATCACCTTTTGTCCAAGACAGGCCTACAAAGCCTAATTTTAACCCCTCTCAAGATCTGTACAAACACAGTGAGAGCAAATAATAGTTGCTTTCAACAGCCACAAATACACCGTGAACAGAGCACTCTAGGCATATGGCTGTGCACAGGCCTCATTAGCAGCGGCATCCTCAGGGTGGTGACTGGCCTCAGGATTCTAAGTGTGTTTGACCTTGACAGTGGTGTATACATACCAAGGGCGATGTACAGATCTTCTCAAATTCTGAGTCAAATTGCTTCAGTGTTCATGCAGTTTTATTGAATAAAAGGCAGTTTGGTGAGTGGATTTGGTTTAAGTAGATCAGAGGTTTAATGACATGAGTATGTCTTATTAAAAAAAAAAAAAAAAAGAACCAAATAAACATTTACCTGGGTGTAAAAGCCACAAAGTACTAAAAAGTTATCACAAACATGGCTCAAAATTCCTGATTACAGATGTAGACATGTTTAACTTGTAAATCAGTCTTAGCTTGTTCTAACACTCATCTGTCCCAATACAGTAATTCAATTCAAAATGCTCACAAATTAAATGAGAGCCAGGGCTGGGGAGTGGATAATCTTAATAGTACATCTAAAGTGAAAGTTGTTCAGTTGTGTGACTCTTTGCTACCCCAAAGACTACACAGTCCATGGAATTCTCCAGGCCAGAATACTGGAATGGGCAGCCTTTCCTTCTCCAGGTGATCTTTCCAACCCAGGGATCGAACCCAGGTCTTCCTCATTGCAGGCAGATTCTTTACCAGCTGAGCCACAGGGGAAGCCTATTGGTACATCTAAAGAGACTATGTAATTTATGAGTCAGACATGGTGTAAAAGTTTTTCTTCCTTATTTCAAGTCCTAAATGATTTCTTAGTCGTTTATCATGTCTAGAAACACAGTTGAACTTGCTTTTTTCCCTAACAGTCAAGTTTACAAGTATGATGAGAACCTAACGCATGAGTATTAATGTTTAAAAAGAATGTATCAGTGGCAAGGAGCAAGAGTCAACAAATTATTATAAGTTCACATATGTTCACATTTTGAAAATGAAGAAGAAACACTGTGAGGAAACAGTGTGAAAATATTTCCTTGTACATGTCAGTCATGCAATATCTGGTGCAGAATAGTAATGGATTATCAAATGAGGGCTTTTGTGCTTTAAAACGTGATCTCTCTCATATAGTATGAACTGGACCTTGTTTGTGAAACACTATCATATTTCATGTAGTGGTAACCTTTTAATTTGTGGGAAAAATAATTGCTACAATATGTATTATAAAATATGCTGATGCTATTTTAGTTGGATTTCTGAGAATTCAAATAAGGACCAACACCAAGCAGAGTATATTGAGTAGGTGATTTCATCTTTGCCATTCTTTCCCCTCCTGCTTCAGCCCCATGGTGCCTATAGTTCCTTCCTCTCCAATAAGTGTCTAGGCGACCTGATATTTTCTGATATTTACTTTCCTCCCTCTCAGAAAGATGTCTTTAAAAGAGGGAGGGAGATAACCTAATTTAGTGTTTTCCAATGGCTTTCTAAGGAGCTGGATGTTATTACAATTTCTCTAAAATAGCATTTCAGAATCAAATTAATTTGGGAAGTGCTGTGTTAAACAAAGTAAATATGTACTTGCTTTTACAGAACTTCTCAAAACTTCTAATACAATAATGTACATTGAGCATCTTTTTTACAGGAGAACATTTCCCAAATGATCATTTCAGAAAGTCCTTTCCAGGAAAGTCAATTATCATCTCACTGTTTGGGAAAAACTGATGTAGGAGAAAGATCTGAGAAAGGTCTGAGTTCAAAGCCTGGTCCTACTACATATTTGAGAAACTTCTAGATCAAGTTTTCTTATGAGAAACATGGCACATAGAAGACATTCCAAAAATAATAGCCATGATTTAATTATATAGTTGCTAATCAGTTCAGTACATGTCCCTCAGTCATGTCCCACTCTTTGAGACCCCATGGACTGCAGCACACCAGGCCTCCTTGTCTTTCACTATCTCCCAGAGTGTGCTTAAACTCATGTCCATCGAGTCAGTGATGCCATGCAAACATCTCATCCTCTGTCATCCCCTTCTCCTCCTGCCTTCAATCTTTCCCAGCATCAGGGTCTTTTCCAATAAGTCAGTTCTTTGCATCAAAGTATTGGAGTCTCAACTTCAGCATCAGTCCTTCCAATGAATATTCAGGACTGATTTCCTTTAGGATTGACTGGTTGGATCTCCTTGCATTCAAGGGAGACTCTCAAGAGTTTTCTCCAGCACCATAGTTTGAAAGCATCAATTTGTCAGTTCTCAACCTTGTTTATGGTCCAACTCTCACATCTATACATGACTACTGGAAAAACCATAGCTTTGACTGTAGTAGCAAATATAGTATACAGGGACTGAGGGAACAGAATAGGGTTCCTTTACTCTTAGAAAGCCCAGAACTGATCAAAAGAAGAGCTAGAAAATGCTCTTCTGGATGGACACAATTGGAATGTGGGGCTGAACATGGCTGGACAAGTAGATGATGCCTTCCTGCCTCCCAGGTGGCAGAAGGGGACTCTGCCTAATCCAGAAGAGCCGTAGAAAAGTGCAAGAATGAGTGAAGGAAGTGGGAAGAGTTTCAATTCTCAGGCCATTGCTTATAAAATATAAAAATCTCTTAGAACTTAACTGATTTAAAAATCATGGAATTCAGGGTCTTGGCATAAAGAAAGAATTGGAATCTTCTTTACGTATTCCACCAGTCATGGAAAGGAGTTCAGTTCATTTCAGTTGCTCAGTGGTGTCTGACTCTTTGTGAACCCATGGACTACAGCACGCCAGGCCTCTCTGTCCATCACCAACTCATAAACTCTCACGAGTTTACCCAAACTCATGTCCATTGAGTCAGTGACGCCATCCAACCACGTCATCCTGTGTCATCTCCTTCTCCTTCTGCCTTCACTCTTTTCCAGCATCAGGGACCTTTCAAGTGACTCAGCTCTTTGCATCAGTTCAGTTCAGTTCAGTCACTCAGTCATGGCCAACTCTTTGCGACCCCATGAATCGCAGCACGCCAGGCCTCCCTGTCCATCACCATCTCCCGGAGTTCACTCAGAGTTCATCCAGAGTTCATCCAGCCATCTCATCCTCTGTCGTCTCCTTCTCCTCTTGCCCCCAATCCCTCCCAGCATCAGAGTCTTTTCCAATGAGTCAACTCTGCATGAGGTGGCCAAAGTACTGGAGTTTCAGCTTTAGCATCATTCCTTCCAAAGAAATCCCGGGGCTGATTTCTTTCAGAATGGACTGGTTGGATCTCCTTGCAGTCCAAGGGACTCTCAAGAGTCCTCCAACACCACAGTTCAAAAGCATCAATTCTTCAGCACTCAGCCTTCTTCACAGTCCCACTCTCACATCCATACATGACCACAGCCAAAATATTGGAGTTTCAGCTTCAGCATCGGTCCTTCCAATGAACACTCAGGACTAATCTTCTTTAGGATGAACTGGTTGGATCTCCTTGCAGTCCAAGGGACTCTCCAGAGTCTTCTCCAGCACCACAGTTCAGAAGTATCAGTTCTTCGGTGCTCAGCTTTATTGTCCAACTCTCACATCCATACATGACCACTGGAAAACCATAGCCTTGACTAGACAGACCTTTATTGGCAAAGTAACGTCTCTCCTTCTTAACATGCTTTCTAGGCTGGTCATAACTTTCCTTCCAAGGAGTAAGCATCTTTAAATTTCATGGCTGCAGTGACCATCTGCAGTGATTTTGGAGCCCAGAAAAAGAGTCCGTCACTGTTTCCACTGTTTCCCCATCTATTTCCCATGAAATGATGGGACCGGATGCCATGATCTTAGTTTTCTGAATCTTGAGTTTTAAGCCAGCATTTTCACTCTCCTCTTTCACTTTCATCAAGAGGCTCTTTAGTTCTTCTTCACTTTCTGCCATAAGGGTGATGTTATCTGCATATCTGAAGTTATTGATATTTCTCCCAGCAATCTTGATTCCAGCTTGTGCTTCATCCAACCCAGCAGAAAGAAGAAATGCCAAAAATCAAGGGCAAGAAGAGACTGTGTACGGTTTACTTTTCATCTTCACAATAATAATAATGGTGCCATCGTCAAGTTTTTTTAAGATGTCAATGTATTAAGGCATGGAAAACCATTAGAACAGTGACTGGTATGCAAATATCAATAGATGTTAGCTATTATTATTACCTTTCTTTCTAAAATGTGCTTTCAAATACTGATCATAGTACTTCTCGAGCAAATCCAGACATAAAGATTACTTCACAAATTTCTACTGTATATCAGATTCCACTCACTGTGGGGCTTTCCAAAAGAGGCAGAATTCTGTTATAATCACAAAAGTTACCTAGTATGCAGTATACTTTTAAAGGCAATAGGCCAGTCCACCAGGGACAGGAACTATATGAGAAACAAACTAAGGGCCTCATCACTACAAAGTTAGGAGACATATTTTAAGACACTAGAAGATAAAAGAATCTTCCATCTACTAAGCTCTCATTCTGTTCAAATTGCTGTTTGATGTAATTTCTCCTCTGAAGTCAAGGGGATTAAGTTGATGGATTTATCTCTGAAGTTCTTTAAGAGGTGAATGATGATTTCATCATCAAACCTTTGAAGGAAGTTTAACCACCAGTTCAAGTTGAGAAAGTGCTTTTCCTCCCCCATTTAATAACTATAAAATTTGTTTATTGCTCACTTTCTACATGCTAGGCTGCTAAATACTTTACAGGCATTGTCTAAATTTAGCTTCCCAACAATGCTGTGAAGTGTGGTACTCTCTCTTCCTTTCATTACTTTACAGATGAGGAATCTGAATCTTGGAGAGATTAATCTGTCCAAGGTCACTCAGCAAAGATTACCAGACTCAAGTCTGTCTAATTTCAGGGACTACACAGAGCTACAGGTCCAAGGAATTTACTACTCACTGGGATTGCTTCAACATTTTCTGAATGTTTAAAAATTGTTTTAAATAAGAGGTAATTAAAAATAAATCATTTCATGTTGTTGACATCTTAGAGCTAATCCTGCCACAGAGAGCATGAGTGTGGCAACCAGGCTTGTGTAAATTAGTTTATTTCTTCATTTTGCAAATAAAAGGCATATATGTAATCTCTCCTAGAAATTTGGAAAGGATACTTCTTGTCCCATGTTATTCCATCAAGTAGTTCAACTGTTTAAATATGTTCACAGTTGTTACAATTTAATCATGTTGGTGATTGCTATGTTGTCTGTGTTTGTTGGTGACTATTATGTTAAGGTCATTTCTTTAAGCTAAAGCATTAGCAGAGGCACAGCTCAGTCCTTTTGTTAATAATGCTTCTGGATAAAGTGTTTCTGTTAGCTCACTTAGCCAGACTATATGAGTTCATGGGACCTACCTATTCTTGTTAATATGATATTGTATAAGAGTTATTGGAGAAGGCAATGGCACCCCCACTCCAGTGCTCTTGCCTGGAAAATCCCATGGACGGAGGAGCCTGGTGGGCTGCAGTCCATGGGGTCGCTAAGAGTCGGACACGACTGAGCGACTTCACTTTCACTTTTCTCTTTCATGCATTGGAGAAGGAAATGGCAACCCACTCCAGTGTTCTTGCCTGGAGAATCCCAGGGACAGGGGAGCCTGATGGGCTGCCGTCTATGGGGTCGCACAGAGTCGGACACGACTGAAGCGACTTAGCAGCAGCAGCAGCATAAGAGTTATTAAGTAGTCTTTCTAAATGTGCCTTCTGTCTCTTCAAAGAACTCCTCTGTTGCTGCTACTGTTGAGTCACTAACTCGTGTCCAACTCTTTGCGACCCCATAGACAGTAGCCTGGCAAACAGAGGCTCATCTGTCCATGGGATTTCCCAGGCAAGAATACTGGCGTGAGTTGCCATTTCCTTCTCCAGGGATCTGTCCAACCCAGGGATCGAACCCTCATTTCCTGAATCAGCAGGTGGATTCTTTATCACTGAGCCACTTGGGAAGCCATTAGAGTTATTAAACAGTCTTTTAAATGTGCCTTCTGTCTCTTCAAATAGCTCCTTTTGAAGTTACTTCTCTAACACATCATTAGGACCTATAATAGCTATGCCTTTATCTGTACACTAAAATATTTATCTGAAGATACCTCGTGCTTCCAAACAATCACTGCATCCTCAACACCAAAAACTACATCTCAAGAACATAGAAAGCCATCGGGCTATGACCTCATATACTGCTCAAGCCTTGTCCCTCCTGGAACAGAGCTGACACTTTGTGCTCTATATACTATTACTCTATTTAAACCAAGTTACTTGACAAACAAACATAAAATATTTCATGTGTCCATGCCTTCACAGCAGCCAGAGTTTACCATTTCCCTGTCTCAGTCCATCCAGTGGCTTCACGTCATCAACCCAAGTCCTTGCAGTCCCCACAAGGTGATGCTTCCTTAGCCACCCTCCACTCACCCACTCCCTGGATCTGGTAACTCTCTGACCTGGATCTCTTACCACTTTCCTCTCAGCTTAATCTGTAGCAACACTGCCTTCCTGCCCTGACATGTTCCACCTCAGGGCATCCTAGTCAGCTCAGGCTGCCATAACGAAGTATTGCAGACTGAGTGGCTTAAATAACAGGCAGTTATTTTCTCAAAGTTCTGGAGAATCAAAGTCCAAAATCAAGGTTCTAGCAGCATTGGTTTCTGGTAAGAGCTCTCTTCTTAGCTTGCAGATGGCTGCCTTCTCATTGGGTCCTCACATGACCTTCCTTCTGGGTGTGCAGACTCCTGATATCTTTCCTTCTTCTTATAAGAAGTGATTCATAATGTTGTACTCAGAAACCAACATAACACTGTAAAGCAAGTATCCTCCAATTTAAAAAAAGAAAAGGTTAGTCCTACTGGATTAGGACTCCACCCTTATGTCCTCCTTTAACCTTAATTACCTCCTTGTAAGTCCCTATCTCCAAATATAGACGCATGGGTGGTGAGTCGAATTCTAAGACTCCATAATAGTTTTCTCTCATTCTTTAGGTCATAAATTGTTCAAAAGCAACATTGATATCACCAATGACTTATAAAATGTGAATTGAGGGATATATGAAAGGTCTTATCCATACAACAAAATATTTCTTCTATATAGAGGCAGCATTAGAACTCATCTTGGGATAATTGTTGTTTTACACTATTCCCCTTTAAAAAATTATCTTGAAGGTGGTAATTCATAATGTTATCAGTAGTTCTATAAGAGATTAATATTTCTAATGATGCCCTCACTGATAAAAAGAGGTTCATAATTTTCATCTTGGAGGCTTGGAGAGAGCAGAGGAAAATGGAAGAGGTTCTTGAAAAATAGAAATAAAAAGAAATGTTTACTTGCTCCATTGTGTCCGACTCTTTGCAACCCCATGGACTGTAGCCTGTCAGGCTCCTCTGTCCGTGGGATTTTCCAGGCAAGAATACTGGAGTGTGTACCCATTCCCTTCTCCAGGAGATCTTCCCAACCCAGGGATCGATCCTGGGTCTCCATGTCTCCTGCACTGCAGGCAGATTCTTTACCGCTGAGCCACTGGGAAAGCCCCCATAGGCAGCATTACGCACCGAAGAGTCAAGTACAAATTTTGCTTGTTTTCTCACTTGTGTCTCCACCTGACAATATCTTAAGTCATTCATGACTGGGTAGCTTTCTCCATCTAAGAAGTGTAACAGTCCTTTTTGCTTTTCTAATAGGCTTTTCAATTAAAAAACAAGCCTGCCCATTTGATAAGGCCTCTGTTCCCAAGATCACTACGTTTAGTTCTTCTTCTAGGACAGGTCTCAAATGGTATTTTTTAAATCTTCAGAGACCACCTTTTCCCACCAGTCTCCTGAAGAGAAAGAAATTTAAAACTCTGTGACATTCACCAAACCTTCAACTCAGAGAAGAAAATCTCCACATGGTGCTGAGAAATACAAACAGTGTAGCTTGTGATTCCTAGAAAAGTAAAAGACTGGAGGAAATTACATGGAGAGACTTGAGAGCCCTGCATCAAGGAGCAAAAGTAATAGCTCACGTTATTCAGTTTTGCTCTATGACAGGTACTGTTCTAAGAGTTCAGCTGAGAAGTGTGAAGCTTGGACTGTGAATAAAATGCAGCTTACTTTTATTTTTCATCTTCCGGTTAAACTGTATTCACAGTGACTTTGGATGGTTTGGCAGAGCCTTCCTTCATGAGGTCACTCTCAGATAATAGGTTGATAAAAGGTCAGCTTTTGTTATGAAAATGATCTCAATTCTAAAATTACAATTCCCAACCAACTTCAGGTCGTAGGCAATGGGAAAACAGCTTCAACCTCGTACCCTTTATCCCTTCCCCACGATCTACAAGGTGTGGCTCCCTACTTTATTTGCTGTCCAAGCCTGTTCTAGCCACAAACACCACACTGGCTTCCACACTGTTCCTTGAGCTTACAATCGTGCTTCAACCTAAAGGATTTTTTTGCACTGGCAAAGTCATATAGCCCATTTTACCATTTCCTAAACGTCTTTGCTTACACGTCATTCTGAAAGAGAAACATTCCCTTACCACTATTATTATTTACCATCTTATTCTCCAGTCTTTTTCTTCATTGTAATTTTTACTTGATAGACTGAATACTTACATGTTTACTAATATGTCTCCCTTAGTTGGATATGTTACGCAAGTTCAGGACCTTGATCTGTTTTCTCACAGCTGCTCTTCTCATTGCCATCTGAGAACTCTGAACAGTACCTGACCCAATATTAGGTGCTCAGTGTACATTTTGGGGGTTTTCCAGGTGACTCTGTGGGTAAAAACCTGCCTGCAATGGAGGAGATGTGGCTTCCATCTCTGGCTCAGGAAGATCCCTTGGAGAAGGGCATGGCAACCCACTCCAATTTTCTTGCCTGGGGAATCTCATGGATAGAGGAGCCTGGCAAGCTACAGTCCATCAGGTTGCAGAGAGTGAGGCACAACTGAAGCGACAGCATACACATACACACCCACACATTTTTTTTTAATTTCAGGGTAAGAATACCCCATGAGTATAAACTGTAGAATAAAGCATCTCTAAAGCAGCTCAAAGGGAGAAGTCTTGATCTTTTATTTTAAAAGTTTATTAATAAAAGAATAATTATTCAGATTACTGCAAGTTTGCTTACTCTATGGCTATCATTAAAAATTAATATTCTAGGCATTTTATTAAAATGAGCAGTGTTCCTTCTAAGCAGCCTTTCCTGCTTTGACAATGTTTTCACTCGGGAGACAAAACATGGAAATGAACCTGAGTCGTACTAAATTAGTATAATTGCATGTAAAATTTTATAATTATTTGATAATGTTATTATAAATAAGCTGTTTCTTAGAAAACATGATTAATTTCATTTTAATATAACCAATATAATATAACTTTCTTTCAACAAGGTCTGAATTCTTTAATTCTTGATTTTTAAAAATTCTCTTGTTTAAACATTATAGAAAGTGTCTATTTTTGTCTTCATGGCTAGATTAGTGTTTGCTGGGTTATGCTTCTGTTTCTCTGCTTTCACGGTTGCATTTAACAAAAATATTTATCATCACAAAGTAATGACTTCTTAGGGTAATGTTGCTTTACAAAAGTAGTGTCTTAATAGAACTTGGAGTTTGTAGCATTATGCAAGCTAAATTGTTCTTGCACTGTAAAATGCATTTGATTCTTCTCCTCTTATAAATTCCATGTATCTCCTTTCAATATCTGCTTTCCAGGAGTCTATGCAAGATTGATGGAGACATTAAATTCAAAAACTAAAAGAAAAAAAATGTAATGTGAGTCTTCAGTTGACTTTAAAGGAGATATATTGCTTAATAGAAACATTCAGGGAACAATGATAGTGGGCAGTAAATCCTAGATTAATTACATTTACTCAATGTGCTATAGAGCTAATTCACATAGCCAAACTTTTTTACAAAGCACTATCATATCATTTCATGATTTTTTGCACTGGACAGTAAATGTACAAGCATTAGGATTAAAAGACAGGATTTTGCCCTTATTACCGAAAGCAAAATTACTCTGCTGTATTGCAAACCTAGTAGATGTCTATCCCTACATCTTTTATTAATTAATTTCTCAAAAATCTGTCCTTCATATTTTATTATACAGTCAGCAGTAAACCCTCATATGTTGAAAGATTTGAAACTGCTAAGTAACAAATCTGTGAATTCACAATGATATTCTAAATGATCCAGGAAATGTCATTTTAAGTGGTAAAATCAATATGTATTTTGGTTCATTAGCAAAATACATAATGGCTATTTCTAGCATCTCCTCAGATTTTCTGTTTAACCATTTTGTATTGTGATGCCTGGCCTGAAGCAATTCTATTTTTAGTTCTAATGGAACAGTCTTAAATTGCTTATTTTCTGTTTACTAAAGTCATCCTGTTTGTTACCATGGAAACTATGACAACTGCTCCAACTATTTTATTAAATGAATTGAAGATGTAGCTGAAGACTGCGAAGGTGCAGCATGTCATTCTTAAAACGTATTTTCCAACAACTGCAAAACTATGACCAATCTGTAGAAAAAAATGAAATTAATTATGAATAAGATCTTCTACATTTCAAATTAGGGAGGCTTATCTACATTTGAAAATCTGAATATAACTAGCACATAGTCTTCCCCAACCTACAAAGACTATGTCTTTTAAAAGTGTATCTGTATATCTATTCATTGGAAATTGGAGCACATTAACCCATTTATGAAATAATTTCATAAATAACAATTAGATCTCCAGGGCCACCCTCAAAAGTCCTTTGACCTGTAATGTCTCAATCTATAGCAATATTAGCAATAGCCTTTGTTCTCAGTTCTGGCAGCAGGAGACAAGTTTCAGAAATGTGAAGAAAGGGAAGAGTTTTCTCATACCGCAGTGCCCCTGTCTCCAGCCTCCTGGGTTCCTCTTATTACCAACTTTCCTGGGTTGATCCTCAACAGGGTCCTCCTGCCCAGTGTCATTCAAGACAAGAAAAGAAGACTGAGGTTCAGTTCAGAAGCAAAGGAAAACTTATTCTTTGATCTAAGAATGGAGAGGTGCAATCACCTGCTCTAGAGTCCAAGCCCTACCCACTTCAAACATTGTGGGTAGGACCTCTGTATAGGGTTCTGTCTGCACTGGAGAAGGAAATGGCAACTCGCTCCAGTGTTCTTGCCTGGAGAATCCCAGGGACGGGGGAGCCTGGTGGGCTGCCGTCTATGGGGTCGCACAGAGTCAGACACGACTGAAGCGACTTAGCAGCAGCAGCAGCAGCAGCAGCAGCAGCTGCTGCAGGGGAAATGAGTGGAGTTCTGGGGGAGTGGGGGGGGGCTATGCTATTCCCGCCTCCAGATTGTAGTGCTAGGGATACAGTGACTCTGCACAGGCCTAGGGAGTAGCGGTGTTAGGTGCAGCCATTTTGCACTAGCAACTCTGGTCTGAAGTGCTGAGTGCAAGGCCTCTGCCTGAGGCATCCTACTAGCAAGTGAATCTAAATTAAGCTCGGAAAGGAGAGCTTAGACTTTATATAAACACCTAGATTCTATCTTATTTTTCCTGTGGACCCTGTGGGCTTTGCAGACACTCTCACTTTTGCCCATCTTTCTTCAGAGTCTAACTTCCCTTCAAGTTTCACTTGGTGAAAAGGACTTCCCTGGTGGCTCAGACAGTGAAGCGTCTGCACACAATGCGGGAGATTGGGTTTCTATCGCTGAGTCAGGAAGATCTCCTGGAGAAGGAAATGGCAACCTACTCCAGTATACTTGCCTGGAGAATCCCATGAATGGAGGAGCCTGGTGGGCTACAGTCCATGGGGTTGCAAAGAGTGAGACACAACTGCGTGACTTCACTTCAAGTTTCACACTTCAGTCCTGCTTCTACATTGAACCATCATTCTCCTCAAAAGTAAAGATGTTCCCAGATAATTGTTTAAAAAAGAGGGAAAGCAATCAAAATACTCTGTTGTCTGAATGACTGAACTCTTCCTGAAGTTTTTGCATTTTAAAATATTCGATATTTTTTTACCCCAAACAAATCCCTAACACATAAGATTTCAATAACCACAACTAAAGAAAATATTCAGAGGGTAAATGTGTGAGGAAACTGCTCTGAGTAATCAGGCCAAGAAATCAGGCAGAAGTCAGTTGATATGAAAAGTCAGCTTCTTTACTGTCTTCCGTAAATCTTGGATCTTAGGTTTTCTGTTCAAGGATGGATGGCAGTGGTTAGCTCTAAATCGAGTCATCTTTTTGTTCATTTAATTTCCAGGAGATTTTAATAAAATGTATCTTTTAGCCCTATAAATGTGCTTTTAAAAGAATGTCATCTTCTTGGTTAAAGAGATCAAATTAACACAATAATGTAGACAAACATTTTGTTCTTATTTTCTAACAAAATATAAACCAAACAAAATTATTGTGATTTGAACACTGTGAATTTTACACAAAAAAGGAAAGAAATATTCAGTTCAATTCAGTTCAGTCACTCAGTCGTGTCCGACTCTTTGCGACTCCATGAAATGCAGCATGCCAGGCCTCCCTGTCCATCACCAATTCCTGGAGTTCACTCAAACTCATGTCCGTTGGGTCAGTGATGCCATCCAGCCATCTCATCCTCTGTTGTCCCCTTCTCCTCCTGCCCCCAATCCCTCCCAGCATCAGAGTCTTTTCCAGTGAGTCAACTCTTCACATGATTTGGCCAAAGTACTGGAGTTTCAGTTTTAGCATCAGTCCTTCCAAAGAACACCCAGGACTGGATGGACTGGTTGGATCACCTTGCATTCCAAGAGATTCTCAAGAGTCTTCTCCAACACCACAGTTCAAAAGCATCAATTCTTCAGCGCTCAGCTTGCTTCACAGTAAAACTCTCATAATCCATACATGACCACTGGAGAAACCATAGCCTTGACTAGATGGACCTTTGTTGGCAAAGTAATGTCTCTGCTTTTGAATATGCTATCTAGGTTGGTCATAACTTTCCTTCCAAGGAGTAAGCGTCTTTTAATTTCATGGGTGCAATCACCATCTGCAGTGATTTTGGAGCCCCAAAAAAATAAAGTCTGACACTGTTTCCACTGTTCCCAATCTATTTCCCATGAAGTGATGGGACCAGATGCCATGATCTTCATTTTCTGAATGTTGAGCTTTAAGCCAACTTTTTAGCTCTCCTCTTTCATTTTCATCAAGAGGCTTTTGAGTTCCTCTTCACTTTCTGCCATAAGGGTGGTGTCATCTGCATATCTGAGGTTATTGAGATTTCTCCCTGCAATCTTGATTCCAGCTTGTGTTTCTTCCAGTCCAGCATTTCTCATGATGTACTCTGCGTATAAGTTAAATAAGCAGGGTAACGATATACAGCCTTGACGTACTCCTTTTCTTATTTGGAACCAGTCTGTTGTTCCATGTCCAGTTCTAACTGTTGCTTCTTGACCTGCATATAAGTTTCTCAAGAGGCAGGTCAGGTGGTCTGGTATTCCCATCTCTTTCAGAATTTTCCACAGTTTATTGTGATCCACACAGTCAAAGGCTTTGGCATAGTCAATAAAGCAGAAATAGATGTTTTTCTGGAACTCTCTTGCTTTTTCGATGATCCAGTGAATATTGGCAATTTGATCTCTGGTTCCTCTGCCTTTTCTAAAACCAGCTTGAACATCTGGAAGTTCACTGTTCATATATTTCAGTTTTTCTCATCTTGAAAAAATCTGAAATCATTTCCTTTTTCTTCTTTAATTTCTTGAACATCAAACAGTAAATTATTTTGATGTTCAAGAAATTAAAGAAGAAAAAGGAAATAATTTGAAATTTTTTTCAACATGAGAAAAACTGAGTTATCTTTATTGTTATACACACAATACTTTATATAGATTCAGAAAAATCAAAATATATAAAGGCTGAATTATTTCTAGAAATGTAAAAAAATTGTCCTTTTTTAAAATTAAAGTGGTGAGTATAAGAACAAATGAGATTTGATATTCTGTCTTTCCATAATGTAGTATTTCAATATGCCTGTGTATTTTTGTGTAAATATATATGCAATAAAATATGAAATGAGAAATTAAATTTTTAATTGAATTTCACTGATCATTTAGGATAGAAAATTCTACAAGGCTTTATTAGAATTTTAATATTACTGACACTTCAAAATGAAGACATAATTTTGACCTTATACTCATTTTTTATCTCCTTAGGGTCCACTTTCATTTGTAATACTCACATAATTCCAGTGAAAAACCAAGAAGGCGTAGCTATGATGTTCATCATTAATTTTGAATATGTGAGAGATGAAGAAAATGCTGCTTCGCCAGAGAGGGTAAATCCAATATTACCAGTCAAAACTGTAAACCGTAAGTAAATGACAACATGTACATGTTTCTTTATTTTATGGTAAATCTTATTAATAGAGTTGCTAACATGGAACTACTTTTACATTTCATCTTGTGATACTGAATTCTTTTCATCTGAAATTAATTTAGGATTTTACATCGATACTCATCAGGAAAATCAGTCCGTAATTTTTGAGGGTGTATATGGCAATTTCATAGGTATTATTATCAACATTCTAACTACTTTGGAAAATAATTTAGAATTTATTCTCTATTTTCCATGCAACATAAATAACCACTTCAGTTTTTCAACTGTTTTAATCAAATAGAGACTGCATTTTATTTCCCAATTTTTATACATCTAATAGTTTTCTCTTGTCTAATTGAGCTAGCTATTACCTTACAATGTATTATTAAAAAGAAATTGGTAGTGAACATCACTTATTCCTGATTTTTGTGTGAATGCCACCAGTGATCCCCATTAATTCAAATGATGACATATGGTCGAGTGGAACGTGTTTTGTAATTTTATGGACGTTTCCATTTGCTTGTATTTATTAATGAGTGTTGAAATTTGTAAATTACCTTTTCAGCATCTTTGGAAACAGATTTGCTATTCTGTTTCCTTATTTTTATGGTAGATCTTATTCATAAAGTTACTAACATGGAACTGTTCTTTTGTCCATGAAAGAAGCCACATTTGGGCATGATGTATTTTACCATGTACTATTCAATTCATTTCATCTAAAATTAATTTAGGATTTTGCATCCATACTCATCAGGAAAATTGCTCTGTAACTTTTGACTGCATATGTGCAATTTCATTAGGTATTATTATCAACATTATAATTGCATTGGAAAATTATTTGTAATGTCTTCTCTATTTTCTATGATATGTAGTAATAAAAAATAGTTTGGGGATTATCAGTCAGTTCAGTTCAGTCACTCAGTCCTGTCTGACTCTTTGTGACCCCATGGACTGCAGCACACCAGGCATCCCTGTCCATCGCTATCTCCCGGAATTTTCTCAAACTCATGTCCATTGAGTCTGTGATGCCAGGATTATATAGGTTTTAAAACTTAAGTATAACTCCCCTGTGAAACCATCTAACCTGGTACTTGTTTGTGGAGTCGCTTTTTGACATTTCTTTTCCTCCAGAGGGGCTTTCCTGGTAGCTCAGTTGGTAAAGAATCCACCTGCAATGCGGGAGACCAGGATTCAATCCCTGGGTTGGGAAGATCCCCTGGAGAACGGAAAGGCTATTGATTCCAGTATTCTGGCCTGGAGAATTCCATGCACTGTGTAGTCCATGGGGTCCCAAAGAGTCAGACACGACTGAGCGACTTTCACTGTCACTGTTCCTCCAGAGACTAGACTATTCAAATTATTCTGCTCAGCTATCATCAGTGCCTTTGTACTCCTCTGCATGCTTAGTCTTTTGCCATTCCGTTTGTCAGTTTAGATTATATTATTTCATTCCCCTTTTTACCAACAAGGCATTTGATGAGCTTATATTCTATTTCCTTCTTCCATTCCTTTGGTTGTGGTACTTCTGGCTTCTCAGAGGATGTAATTTACATACTTCTCACTTTTGTTTTGCCTTAAATTTCTAGTGAAACGTGTTCAGTGCTCACCACTTGTCTTTTTGTTGAAGTTTCGCCAAACAAACTTCATGGATAAAGTTCATCCTCTTCAGGAGATGTTCATAAGTAAATCAACATGGTTTTTCTGTAGCCTTCACGATTCGAGGACAGCCTGGGTAGATATGAGCTATTTGGTCCACACTTGTTGCCTGTGAACCTAGCAGATAGTGTTCCACTTTTCTTGCATCAAATTTTCCTAATGGAAAATCTGATGCCAACCCTTGTCTGCCCTTTGAAAGTGATTTTGTTACTTTTCTGATTCCCAGAAAATTTCAAAAATAAACTAATAATGGTAGATTTTAATACTTTTCTTTCAAATGAAAACAGACTTTTAAAGTCGAAAACTATTGTTTGTATATGCCTAGGTTTGACATTCTGTGTCAATTTTTCCAGATGTATGGTGGGCCCTTTCAATATGTACATTCAATTCATGTTATAGTTCAGGAAATTTTATTGAATTATAATTTTAATAGCTATTTTCATTTGGTTTATTTGTCTTCTTCAGGGACTCAATAAACTCAAGTAGCGTTGCACCGTCTTTGCCTATCTTTCATATCCACCACTTCTTTTCTGGTCCTTTTTCTGTCTTTGTTCTATTTTATTTTCTTAACTTCTTTCATTTCTGACCATATTGTTATGGTTTGCTTGTAATGTGATCTTATTTTTTTAGATAATTGTGTCTTTTTTCTGCCTTAAATGTATTGCCTATATTCTTTCAGTCTTGCTTTGCATTCTCTTCTTTGTCTAGATTTTATTCTATGTTCTTGAATTCCTAATTTATAGTCTTATTTCATATCTCTAATTACTGGTATAAAATTTTAAATTTATTTTGGGGTACTATATACCTATTCTGTCTTATAGCCAGATACATAGCACACTTTCTTCTGCATGTTTTTATTCCTGTTTCCTGTTTTTCTCTTATGATATTTTTGTACAGATATTAGAGTTTTCTTTGTACAGATATTAGAGATATCTTTGTACAGATAATCCATTCATTAAGGATTTTCCTAGACGATCACTAATGAAAAATATCTGGTTGGGGGCGGGGAGAGAATAGGTCTTGTTTGAGTGGCTTCTTAAATTTTTCAGTTCAAAATTTAATTTGTGTATAGCAAGGAGTTTGTAAATGTGCGAGTTTGTGGAGGAAGTTTCTCGTTCCTTAAAATATATGACACTAATTGATTTTGCTGTTTGCTTGTTTTTGTCTTCTGATTATTCTATTCCTTCGTATGTGAATACGAGAACTTATATTTATCTGCTTCCTTATTTCCTAGCTTCCAAGGGACATTTCCACCTTTGAAGATACTTCCCCCTCTCCAAGAAGCAGTGCTTTTCCAAAGCTTACATCTGGGCCTTGTGCACTTTTCTAGCCACTTTTATTATTTCCTTTTAACCAATGCTTTCTCCATTGAGGTCACAGAATTTCTCTCAGTATTTCTTACTCAGTGTGAAACTGTCTTCTTCTGAGAGTAAACTCTATTTGATATGTGTTCCATTACTCTAAGGAGACTTTTGTGCTCCCATTTTTTCCATTTATTTTCTGCTTAATATTTGTATTGTGTTCTTAAGCAATTCTTTCGGTCTTGGGCAATTATTTCCCTGGCTACATGTAAATTAAAGTTTGTAATGTCTTGCTCTAATTACTCTTTAGGCAGAGTTTATAGGTATTTTTATTTGCCTCCCTTATTGATCTTTGTAGTTTTTAGGAGGATCTATGAGCAAATGAAATTTAAGTTACTGTCGTTGTCTGTGGGAAACTGGAAGACTTATCCCAAAACTTTAATATTGAAAAATAAATTGTTATACTATATGTAAATCAGATAGCTAAATATATGTAAAATAAAAAACCCAGTCCCAAAGCCTATGTTGCAAAATGAACTAATACTAAATCAAACATACACCAGCTAAAAAATTTTCATAGTATCAGTTGCTTTCTTAGCTGCATCTAAATGACATTATAGTATCCTATTAAAGCAATACTGGGACATAATATATTAGTGTAATACAATTCCAATATTCTGAATATTTTACTCTGAACAATATCACACTTGGGAAAACTATCAAAACCACCAATTTGTCAGTCTCCCAGGTGACATGTTTATAACAAAACTGAAGTACTATAAAAAATTAGTAAAATACCAAGATTTGTTCCTTAAGTTGATTACTATTTTTGCTTTCATTATATTTTTCTGCTAACAAACTTCATCACTATTGAATGGTTCTCAAGAATATACTTTAGGCAATCTCAGGTTGTATTTTGATCACGAATGTCAATAGGATAATTTGTTTTCGGGGAAGCCTAGTTTTGTTTCTTTTTGTCTTCAGAAAGTCTTCATTTCTCCCCCAAAATAGTTGACTTTCATGGTCCATCAAATTGGATGAGAGTGAAAAAGGGAGTAGTGTATTAGTTGTATGGCAAAAAAAAAAAAAGAATTTATTTCACACTGAAATACAAACAGATAATTGAAGCTTTGATTTCTTGAATGGAAGATAATCTCTACAGTAGCCTCCCAGAGTGTCATACATAATATATGCAACTTTATACTATGATTAAAATAGCATCTCTTGTGCAAGTCACAGCAAATTCAGTAGAGATTGTTCCTTATTATGTGAACATGAGTGGTTTCCTTACACTGCAGCTGTCACTCAAACAGGGACTCATTAGAGAGAGTACAAATATGCAGATACAGTTGTTTCCAGAGCATTACAAAGGCCTATTATTTACAGCCATTATACTGGGTTTGATTATACCTTCTGTCATTATATGCTCTAAATTTCTTTTACTTGGTGTCAATTTTTGAAGAGCTGATTATTAAATCAAGCAGAAAAGGACAGACAAATTATATTTGGTAGCTTCTGATACTATCCAAGTTCTACTTTATATCATTTCCGATCTTTGGAAAATTCCCCTTTTTCCTTAAAGTATAAATTTGCTACCTTTGTAAAATAATGCATTGGCTATATCAAACATTGTTGCTCAGTTGCTGCTGCTGCTGCTGCTAAGTCACTTCAGTTGAGTCTGACTCTATGCGACCCCATAGACAGCAGCCCACCCGGCTCCCCTGTCCCTGGGATTCTCCAGGCAAGAACACTGGAGTGGGTTGCCATTTCCTTCTCCAATGCATGAAAGTGAAAAGTGAAAGTGAAATCATTCAGTCGTGCCTGACTCTTAGCGACCCCGTGGACTGCAGCCTATCAGGCTCCTCTGTCCATGGGATTTTCCAGGCAAAAGTACTGGAGTGGAGTGCCATTGCCTTCTCTGTGTTGCTCAGTTGGTGGCCACAAAACAAATAAACCAATGAAAAATAAAAGAAAACCAAATTTTTATACACCCCTTTCTGCAGAAAAATTTCAACTTTCAAAAGTTTAATTTCTCATTTAAATAAGGAATATAAAAGTGTATGTGTTAAGTGGGTGTCTGGGGGTGTATGCATGCCTTTAGTATTGGTATTTAAATGAAAATAATAGGAAAAGGCTACTGTTTATTTGAGAAGATGTGGTTGTCTGTAAATTTAACTGCCTCTCCTGAAATGTAGACAAAATTTTTAAAAATGTGAAGTGACAAGTAATACAGAAGAAAAGGAAATGAAGTATTAAATTGAGAATATAAAGTAATAGAAAAGAAGTTATTAGTAACTACACAATAGAAAAGATACATCATGAAAAGACACTGTGATAAATTGGGTGGAGTAAACTGTGGAAAGTTAGAGACTTGTATTGAATAAAGAGGTGAATCAGTTCTCAGTACAAATATCTAGTTTCTGAGTCAGGAACACAACACAACACAAGTAAGCAGCTTTCTCTGGGAAGAACTGATTTTTCATAAACTTAATCTCTGTTGAAGATATAGAACCAACGATAAATAGATGACTTATTTTTCCTGGAAAGGAAAAAGCACAGGAGAGAGTATTATCTAGTAGGTCTAACTATCACATTAATAAATACTACACACTTGTGTTGATTAATTACTCCATAATGCATATAAATACCAATTATAATACATAATTAAGCCTTTTCTCACTGATGGTTCAAACTCTGTAATCTGAATAGTGGAAATGATACTGAGTGGAGGATAAAAATTTACTTTCCTCCCAAATAAAAGGGGATCACATCTAAAGGAAATGACAGCAATGCAGCAATGGGGAAACATGTTCTGTATTTTTCCTGCTCTAATATCTGTTGCTATGAAATATTTGTACAACATGGAAGATAGCCAAATTATGTGTTCTTGCTTACACTATTTATTTCAAAGTTAATTGTCATCAAGTTTAGGAGGTTTTTGTTTTTATTATTTTAAATGAAATATTTTAAAGTTTTATTTTACAAGTATATTTAAATCTAGTATTTCTTCACAGACACACATATACATTCTCATTTGTTAAAAATCTCTTTAAGGTGTTTGGGAAACCTAAATTAAACAAAAACAATATGCAACCCAACAGAAAATAAATACATTCCATCCTCTTTTTATGTCTTCAAACCAAAAAGTCAGTTTGAGCCACTATAAATGCTGACCTTAAGTTCATATCCCCAAATAAATTTTAACTAGTAACATTCTCTCCTCTTATCAACTTAAAATAACTTTTTATTTGTCTACTTAATCTACTGCTTCCATCACAGGCAAAAATCCATTTTCTCATTTTACTAAACTTGAAACATATCTCAACAAGAAAACAGGCCCATGTTTAAGTCCTTTTAGTCACAAAAAAATAATGAATTTTATCATTTAGTGATTACACTACATGTAGAAATCGCACATAAAATCCTAATTTTTATAGATAATTTCCTTCTCTTTCCATTAATAAGTATTTCAAAGCTTCACCAAGGTTTTCATGACTCTCTTGTCAAATCCACCTCCTTTGTCAGACAGATCACCTCACCTTCCATATCTCAGAGGGCTTGGGGAGGGCTGAAGGAAGTCTTTTCATCAGCCCACCTTCAACAAAGATATCTCATTCCTGGTGAGAAATAAAGAGCAAGAGAGGTGAGGGCTGTGGAAAGCTAAAGAAGTTCACCTCATTTTAAGTATCCAGGAGCACTTAAGCTCTACTTCATAGGAGGAATGTTGTATTTTCTTCCATATCCCCCATTTTGCCAGTAGTGAGTACCTGTTGGCTCAGTTGTAAAGAATTCACCAGCCAATGCTAGAGACATGGGTTCGATCCCTGAGTCGGGAAAATCCCCTGGAGAAAGAAATAGCAATGCATTCCACCATTCTTGCCTGGGAAATCCCATTGACAGAAGAGCCTGGGGTCTACAGTCCGTGGGGTCGCAAGAGTCAGACATGGCTTAGCAACTGACAATAATAACAATGCATATTTGTAGAATATATAAATTTATGAATAAGTTATTCTTTGTATTGAGTAATTAAGTCATTTTTCCTACTGAATGAGCATTAGTCAGTGATTCTCCGATACTGAGACCATCAACATCATCTTATAACATGTGTGAAATGTAATTTGTTGGACCTTACACTATAACACCTGATTCATTAACACAGAAATACAGCAATCTGTATTTTGAAAAACTCTTCAGGTCATGCTGACATATTGAAGTTTGAGAATTACTGTGTTAGGTTATTAATGGTTATATAAAAATATAAAGATACATTTTAAATGAAGCTAAACATAAAAATAAAGTTAAAATTTTATGGTATCTTATTCTCACAGTTATTTTCAAAAGTGAACTTTTTCATTTAATTTCATTAAGGTATTATAAAAGGGACTCCATCATCTTTGAAATGATTAAAAATATACTCTCCAAATCGAAAGAGAATTTTTACTTTTATGCTTACTAAAATAAAAATTTGAATTACTCTGAAAGCTTTGACTGAAGCAAAGTCTATACACACAAAATACAGTTGGTAATTTAGGCAATTATCTAGTTAATTTAAGCCAGTAAAATGTACTCGTAGGCTTTGGACTCAATATTCTGAATAACTGACACATAAAACATGTATCTTCCTGAATAGCTACACTACTCCCTCATATTTGTATTTCAGTGTTCAGACCTCAAGCTAAGGAACGAAGACATTTTCTGTATAGCTGGTTTATAAAGGGCATTCACAGTGTTTTTACTATTCTCCATTGGAGCTGAAAGTCATTCTTTAATTCAAAGATGATGAGCTGTGGTAGTAATATAGAGTTTCCCACTCAGCAAGCATTACTATAGAAACAATCCTTTATTCAGATGAATTTAATTAAAGGTTTTACAACATAACTAATGTTTACTATTATCATGTGTTTGGAAGTTTCCTCTTTTTAAAGATTAAATTTGACATAGGAAAAGGAACCATGACATTGTTGCTAAAAGAAATCTGGGAAAAGTTCAGTCATAAGTTGCAATCAACTTTATATCATGACCCCCCATACAGGATTTGGGCAAAATACATGTTTCTAAGATCAAGATAATTACTAATCATTGAAAAATTATGCATTATCCCTTTGTTAGCAATGAATGTTAATGACAGCCTAAATGAGCACGTCCACATCAGAGTCCCTGTGTGCATACCATTTGGAAGAATCTGTTACTTAGCAACACCCAAATTAGGGACAGTCCCTATTTACACAGCATGAGGGTAACAGGTGTCTGTACCATTTGTGTTCAGAACACTCCATCAAAGAGTTCCTGCTGATTGTAACAACTATTAATATATGGTCATCTTGGGTCAAACTAGGTACAAATGTCATTACTTTTGCATAACATGAATGGACTCTTTAACTTGGCATTTTGAAAAGAAAGAATTCTATAAAAGAGAAACAAAATAGCAGTATTGTAAATCATACATCAATTTATTAAGCAGTTAATACTAGAAACCTAGTTAAGTATTTATAATTCTAATGTGTTTGATTTCATTTCCAATGCCTCCTTGTGGAGGATTTTTGACCTTGGGTGGCTAAGAGCAGTCCACCAGCCTGTCCCATTTTCTGCCTTATCTCCCTTATTCTAAACCTGTGGTTTCTGCTTCTTTGCCCTCAAGATGAGCTAGCTCGGTTGGAAGCAGTGCTTCTCAGACATCATCAGCATTTGTGAACTTGTTCCAGAAGTTCTCTGCTGCTGCTGTGGCTCCTGTGGTTATCCTCACTCCTATTGCATCAGTAACTTCCCTGACCTCCACACATGTGATCTTTACACATTCCTTCAAGATTCCTATCTTGTCCTATACTTAGTGCCTTATTGTGAAATGTTTCTTTTTCTCCAGTATCTCTCACCCAGGAAGTGTCCCAGAAGTCTAAGTCTTTGAAGGCATTACAGATCACATCTGTTCCTTTAAAGGGTCCCAAATTTAGCTGCAGGTTTACCAGGCTGATGGACACCTGGTGACCTTTTGTTTTCACAAACACCAGGACTGCACTGGCTTCACTGCCCCATTTGTCACCCACTAATCAGGTTAGCCAGGTCAGTACTGAGTTCACTCTGAATAATGTTTTTCTTTTTTTCCCCCAGTCAAACAGCTAGCTACTGCCTTCTTTGACAATACTATGGGTTGCTCTAGCAGCCCATGGGCATCATCATAGACTCCTAACACTTTAGGAAGATAGACATCTCCTCTCAGGGTGCCTCTGGAAATTTCTTCCTGAAAAGGAAAGTCAGATAATGTCAATTATTTTCCCTGTTTCTCCCATCAAATTTGATATGTTTCTCTCTCTGACTCAGAGATTAAAATTATATTTCTCTGCACATTCAGAGCTAGTTGGTTGGAGAAAAGTCCCACAGTGATTTTAAGGCTTCCAATTTAAATGCCAAAATGTGTGAATACCCTGGTTATAGAAAGGTACATTGATATTAATTCATGAATTCCTTTGTGTGATAGTGAAAGTGAAAGTGAAGTTGCTCAGTCGTGTCCAACTCTTTGCGACCATCAATCAGGGTCCTCTGTCCATGGGATTCTCCAGGCAAGAATACTGGAATGGGGTGCCATTTCCTTCTCCAGGGGATCTTCCCAACCCAGGGATTGAACCTGGGTCTCCCACATTGCAGGTGGATGCTTTACCATCTGAGCCACCAGGGAAGCTTACTTGGATCATCATTTTTTTCAGACCCTAGATTGACTGTCCTTCCCCATCTGTACCATAGGCACTATGCCTGACGCCTTCCTCAAGGCAGGGACAGATGCATAAAATATTGGCCCCTGCAGGTACATAGCTCCATCCCTCACTGGGAGTTGTAGTCAAAGGCAGGCCTCTGCCTTACCCAAGGTCATGGCCCTTCCCATGGGATACCTGTAACCAGTGACTAGCTGCAACAGGGAGATACCTGACTTCATTTTGGAATAACTCTGAAGTTCAAGTCCAGCTCCACAGCTCCCAAGAGGACAGGCTGAAGTTTTAGCTGCATTTTTGTATCAGTTTAAATGACTTCCTCTGACCAGTCCTGTCTTCTGTTTTTCCTTATAAACATATTTCCTGAGGACACATCCCCAAAACTCTTTTGCACAGTTAGAGATCCAATCAAGATACTTCCCAGCCCTCCAAATGCTTTGTGAGGGGAAATATCTCTGGTTGTGACCTTTACAACACCCTGCCCCCCAGCCCCATATGCACACACAATGTCCTCTACTTAACCCACTGTAGTTTCTGGTTTGCGTGACTTCTTGAACGTAAAATTTTCCCCACTTTTCAGTTTATAATCCAGCTAAGCAGAACCAAGCAAGGGTAATATCTTTCAATTGATATTTAACTTGTGTTTAGTAGTAAAATGATTAAGTAGTCAAAAGTTCTAACAGTTTGTGGAAATGATGTGAAATTAAACCAAGGGAATGGGGAATTTGTAATTGTGAGGAAATTCAGTGATTTAGCAATATATAGAGAACTTTTTAGGAACATTTGGGTTTTCTGCAAGAAATGTACTATTTCCAATATTCCTAGGTATAGTCTTAAGTTAGTGTTCTGTTTCAGGTCAAAATTAGCACAATAGTTCTCTTCTAAATTTTAGATTAGAATCAGCTCTGGTTGAGTGAGAGAGGTGAAGAGAGAGAGACAGAGAAATAATTCAGATTGGTGAAAATTTCTCAAATTGGAAAATTTGATAGAACCATTTCCTAAATTCCCATTACTGCAGGAGATAGGGATAGAAATGTAGTTGTGATCATTGTAATTCTGTGAGAACTGTGATTAGCTAAAACTAGATGTAAAGAAACTCAAAACTGGAAGGAGTATTAAGAGTCAGCTAGTCCTAGAGGATTTTAAGGGAGGCTAGTGGAGGAATTTCAGATGGAGGAGATTTTGTTATTCAACATTTGAGATTATTTAAAAAAATGTGTGTATGCATTTATCTACATTTATTTAGAGGAGAGATTTACGATTCTCAATAGATGGTTGTATGAATATTTATGGAACAAGAAAGCATGAAATCTGGGGTAAAACTGAAATTAAATCAAGGAAGCTGCTGTTTTATTTTGATTTTACCACCTTGATTTCTTATTTGACCCTGGGCCAAGTACTTAACATTTTTTCATATATAGATTGAAGTCATAATTATAGGTTTCAAAACAGGACACTGGGAATATCTGTATCTTCTTGGTTGAGATGTAAACAGCTCTTATATAAGTGTTAATGCAGGGTGTATGAAGATGCAGCTTACAAATTTATATTCAGCAGTTTCATAGAAGGTACATGTCCTGAGAAAGACATTGTCATGATAGTTAATTAAAAGTTCATGTATAGTAGAAATATCTCTCTCAAGTGAAAAATGATGCCTTTAAACAAAATTATGTTCCTGTCAGTAGTTTATCAATGCATATAATTGTTTTAGGGAATGTGTTAAAAGATGTATAACCCCCCACCCCCGATTCTATAGTTATTATTTCAGACCTATTGAACGTTTTAGTAGATAGTAAGCTAAAGAGTATCTCTTTTAGTTATTCAAATTAGAAAGCAAATATATTAAAATATGGAAGCAACTTACAAGGCTGTTTTTTAGTGTTAAGAATCATAAGATTATACTTATCTATGTTTTATATTTGATGCCTGAAAGTGTTAGCATTGACCAAAATTCTCAACGTTTAGTCTTTCCGGATGAACTGAGGTTAGACAACTAAATCTGTAATGCAATATAACATGGTCATATTAACTTAGTGATGCAGAAAAGACCATCTGTACCACCTTGAATATGACTAAACTGTAGGAGCAATCTAAATGCCTTGTGCAGTCATTAATTTAAGAAAGGCAGGGAATTGTTTTTAAATGTGGAGGGTAATGTAATGGATGAAAAATGAATAAAAGTAGGCACTGACCTCAGTGCATTGTAATAAGCTTGCAGAATTGATTTGTAAACTGCTTTATAAGTCAATTCCAAGTGCATTAAAAACTAATCAAATGACTTTGATGCAGTTCACTGATTTTTAACTTGGCAATTTACTTGAGCATATAAAAGTTGTTAGTAGAATTATATAAGAATGCTTGCAAAATAGATACTGTGATGTACTGTTATTTAATCATATATGCAGACAGTGGTTACTGTCACCTACTAATTAATCCAGAGCTTAATGTTGAATGTACCTGGAATTTGTGCACTGTGTCCTATCTTTTATCAGAAAGATAACTTCTATTTCAATTATATTTGCCACTGTTAACTACTACCACACAAAACCTAACAGTAAGAATTTAGCCTGCTTAATTCAAAAATTTTCTGTAATCGGTATTTTACATAAAAATCACCAGATGATAAGGAGTTTGAAAACACTTCTTTGTATGCTGTAGAATCAGAATGATAGCAATTAATAACCTCTGGAAAAAAAGGTGACTTAATAGCATGTGTTGTATCAGGCATACAGGGCATGATATAAACCACCATTTTCATCAGCTATTGGATTCTACTCAGTTATTTTGATGAATGTGAATAAAGACAGTTCCAGGAGGCTATGTGTATATGCTAAGTTGCTTGAGTTGTGCCCGACTCTTTTCAGTGCTACGGACCATAGCCAGCCAGGCTCTTCTGTCCATGGGATTCTCCAGCCAAGAATACTGGAGTTGGTTGCCATGCCTCCCTCCAGGGGAGCTTCCCAACTCAGGGACTGAACCTGCTTCTCATGTCTCCTGCATTGGCAGGCAGGTTCTTTACCGTTAGCGCCACCTGGGAAGTCTACTAGGAGGCAAAGATGGTCTACATAAGTTGGTCTGAGCAATTGAATGTCTTAGTTTTTCCACAGTCAAAACTGAAGCACAGTATCAGTTTAGGATTGGCTGGTGAAAATTCATTTACCATGCTCAAGCATTCTGTTAGAACTGGGATTTGGTGAGCAAAATAGACAGAGGCCCTGCCTACAGTCCACTAGGGAAGAGAAATGTTAATCAGAAATCAGTAAGTGTACAACTATGAGCTGTTGTGAAAATTACAAAGGTGATACCAATAGTTCTGAAGGAAAGAGGAGCTTCCCATAGGAAATGACTTTGGAGCTAAAATCTGAAGGATGTGTTTATAGATTATGTATAAGTGAATCACTCAGCTGTACATCTGCAACTGCTGCTGCTGCTAAGTCGCTCAGTCGTGTCCGACTCTGTGTGACACCGTGGACTGCAGCCCACCAGGCTCCTCCATCCATGGGATTCTCCAGGCAAGAGTACTGGAGTGGGGTGCCAGTGCCTTCTCCACACCTGAGACTACCACAACATTATTAATCAAAGACTTCCCTGGTGGCTCAGATGGTAAAGCATCTGTCTACAATATGGGAGACCTGGGTTTGAGCCCTGGATTGGGAACATCCCCTGGAGGAGGAAATGGCAATCCATTCCAGTACTCTTGCCTGGAAAATCCCATGGACAGAAGAACCTGGTAGGCTACAGTCTATGGGGTCACAGAGTCGGACACGACTGAGCGACTTCACTTTCACTTTCATTAATCAAAGAACTTGCCTGCTCATACAGGAGAGGTAAGAGACAAGTATTTGATCCCTGGGTTGGGAAGATCCCCCAGAGGAGAGCATGGCAACCACTCCAGTATTCTTGCCTGGAGAATCCCATGGACAGAGGAGCCTGGCGGGCTACAGTCCAAGGGTTACACAGAGTCCAGACACAACTGAAGTGACCTAGCACATACACGTGCATACTCCAGTATAAAATATTTTTTAAGAATAAAGAAGTGCAACAGATTTCCATAAAAAGAAAATCCTAAAGGATGTACTGAGTAGGAAGAGTGCAAATTATCAAGCACAAGGAAGCCCTGAATCTAAAAGAAGCATAGACCTCTGGAAGAACTATAAAGTTCAGATGGCTGGGTCCTAGAAAGGAGAGAGGAAAATCAAGCTCCAGATAGCAGAGTTAGTACTATCTTCATGCCCTAAGCAAGAACTTACTGGGAGCAGTAAAAGGTTAAGCAACAGTCGATGTGGTCAAAAGTTGTTTTATTTTTAAATATATAATTTTTAAAGGATAGACAATAGAATGCAAATATGGAAAATGATATGTATCTTATTGCAAGAAACCCGGTGATCCTTGATTATCTCCACAGAGTGAGAGCAATGGAGATAAAGAGAAGTAAAAACATTAAAAAGATATTCAGGAGGTGAAATGAACACAGCAGATTAACTGGACATGAAGGATGGAGTAAGACAGAATAGTAACTACTAGAGTAGCATTCATCTCAGGCTCATACTACTAGATGGACTGTGATGCCATTCACTGAAAAAAATAAGGGTTGGATTTTACTACCAATAAGTTTATGTGTTTATTAGCTAATATTTTAATTTTTAATATTTTAATGTTTATATTTAGTTTAATATATTTAATGTTTATATTTGATGCCCTTCTAAGCATCAACCATTCTGAGATAAATATAACATTCCATGCCATATTCTTAGATACTGGAACAAAAACTAATCAAGGCAAAGAAATTCTTATGTTTACAACCCACTCTGAAACCAAATGTTTTTCGGGAATTCCAAGCAGAATGAGGACTGTTTCATACACAGTTAACTCCACTTTTTCACATCAACACTAGACTAACAATATCATCCAATATAAACCTTTTAGAATATGTCAGGCCAGCTCCTTACTCCAACCTCATTCCCTTTCCTCCGTAGCATCCTCATAGACCTCCCACACACATGCACTATAATCTTTCCTGTGTCTGGCCCTTTTACACTTAGTATCCCATCCCTTCTTTTTCTTTCTAAACTGTACTCTAATTCTCAGTTTCCTTTAAGAAGATGGATGTATAGTGAATATATTTTGTAATTCATTAAAACAAAAAAATCATCCAAATAATGCTTTTGTATCAGTGGAGTATATCTAGCCATCAGAAACATGGTAAAATCATTTCACTTTTTTTCTTACAGCTTATATGATAATTCATATCGGTCCCAGAGATGTTTTCTACCATCAACCACATTCCAACTGTAAATGACTTAAGTATTAGCTAATAACTTTTACATGCTAGTTAAATATGTGTCAGCAATGCTTACTCGTTGGTTTGAAGGGATATCTATCCTTTGTCGTGTAATAGTGCTCTTTCCTGTCTCCATCTGTAGGGAAACTTTTTGGGTTCAAGTTCCCCGGTCTGAGAGTTCTCACTTACAGAAAGCAGTCCCTGCCGCAGGAAGATCCCGATGCGGGTAGTGATTGAGTCGTCTAAGCACAGCGACGACTCTGTGGCCATGAAGCACTTGAAGTCTCCCACGAAAGAAAGCTGCAGCCCCTCGGAAGCAGACGACACGAAAGCCTTGATACAGCCCAGCAAGTGTTCCCCCTTGGCGGATATCTCTGGGCCTCTTGACCATTCCTCTCCCAAAAGGCAATGGAGCCGACTCTACCCTGACATGCTGCAGTCAAGTTCCCAGCTGACTCATTCCAGATCAAAGGAAAGCATTTGTAGCATACGGAGGGCTTCCTCGGTTCATGATATGGAAGGATTCAGTGTCCATCCCAAGAACATATTTAGAGACCGACACGCCAGTGAAGGTATGTTAGTAACTTTTTTAATACGGAAACTTATATTAAGGGGTAACGAAAGGTAATTTCTGTAGTGTGTTTAATGTCAACATTAATCCTTAAACTTGTGAAAAAGAAATGTGAGTATAATCTATTTAAAATATCAGTTCTACAGAATTGTTACTGATTTCCTCCTTGAATCTTAGTTACTTTTTTTTTTTTTTTCTGGCGTCTTTCTCTGAGGTAGAATGATAACTATTATCTGCTTACTTTATGGAGTGTTAAATAACTAATGCTTAACATAAGATCTGTTTAGGTGATAACACTATCATCTCAAACATAATGCATTGTGCTGCATTTAGTAAATAGTCAAGAACTGGTCAAAAAGAGTGGTGCGCGATCATAGAACTATTTTACTGACCAGATCTTTCCGAAAGGAAAAGGTGTATGAAATATGATATACTGAGTGATAAAAAAAGCTATACACTAATTGGGGGCAGGGAGGAGATAGGAAGGGGGAAGGGGCTCAACCAAAAGCAACATGAAATGCAAAGTCAAAATTCATTTCTCTCTGCCCTCTTCAGGACAACAAAAACAACTCATCATTAACATGATAATGATAACATTTGTTGAGTATTTACATGTGTGAGGTGCACACATTAACATGAACTCATTTAATTCTTATAATAACCTTATGAATTAAAATCTATTATTAAGTCCAGGATTTAATAGATGTGGAAACTAAGACTTAGAGGCATTCCTGGTGGCTCAAGAATCTGCCAGCCAATGCAGGAGACAAAGCAGACTAGGGTTCAATCCCTGCATCAGGATGTCAGGAAGCTTCCCTGGAGGAGGGCATGGCAATTCACTCTAGTATTCTTATTTGGAGAATCTCATGGACAGAGGAGCCTGGTGGGCTACAGTCCAAGGGGTTGCAAAGAGCTGAACACAACTGAAGTGACTTAGCATGCAAGGCTTAGATATGTTACATAAATATCTGGTCCTAGGTTATGAAGTGCCAGAAAATGTTAGTCAATCAGTCATGCCTGACTCTTTGCAGCCCCATGGACTGTAGCCTGTCAGGCTCTTCTGTCCATGGAATTCTTCAAGCAAGAATACTGGAGTGAGTAGCCATTCCCTTCTCTAGGAGATCTTCCCGACCCAAGGATCAAACCCAGTTCTTCTGCATTGCAGGCTCATTCTTCACCATCTGAGCCACCAGGGAAGCCCTTTCAAACCCAGGACTGGTCGCCAGAATCCACAATCCATCCATTCAATGTTGTTCTTTGATGCATGCTTCACGAAACCTTACTGCAAGGAAATGTTGACTCACTGAAATTTCTCCAGGGAGGTCCAAGGTTCAGGGTACCTGTCATGGTCTGTGCATGTGTTGGAAAAAATTTCCAGACATGAGGCAAAATGAGAGGAGAATAAAGTTTATTAGAGTGGAAGATGCTGTTAGAACAGTGGCTGGCTCAAAGGAAAGGCAAACCCTTTCACAGCTGGGAAGCCAATTTTTGAAGTCTCAAGGCATAGAAAGTTTCTACTGGAATAGTGGCATTAGGTGACTGGCCAAGATGATATAAGGCAGATAATAGGATAGGTATTTTACCTAATTTGGAGTCAGGGAACTGGGTGGTTTCCATCCAAAGACTTGTAGCAACAGCTGCTTGGTCAGTTCCAGAGATTTTTAACCTCTGACTTGGGTACAGGGCTCCACACCTGTGACCTTGCTATAGGGCTCCACAGTACCCATTGCATGGATATATCAGTCTCACTTTCTACAGATTTGGGTTCTGGAGAGGCCTGCTGTTCTCTCTGTGGTATTTATTCCTGTGACCACCTGTCATCATCCATGCTGCTGCTGGTTTTTTTTTTTTAAACATAAATCTGATCGTGGGGCTCCTTAGTGTAGGGTACTAGACACTTATCCAGCGGTCCATAGTTTTTTCAAGCTTCATTTCTAGCCCCTGCAAGATCTCCTCCCCTTCTATATACTCAATTCTAAACCTGCACAAAAATAATCACCTTTTCCCAAAAACATCTCATGCATTTTCTTCCTCCATTGCTCTGTTCTGCTGGGAAGACTCATGCACACGTTGTCCCTCCTCACACTGCTACTCATAACCATACGGACCTGTTTCTCCTTTCCAAACCAGAATTAAATGGTTTCATACCTAAAAGTGTATAAAACAATGTTTACATATATGATAGCATTTCTTATTATTATTTCTCATTATTGTACATTTATTCCACATTTTATGTCTTTCAGTGCTATTAGATATACACACAAATAATGATGTTGTTGAGAGCTTCTCTAGTACTGGAATTCTAGCATGGTTGGCTCCATGGCTTTGGTTTCAAGCACAGTCACCTATTTTATGGCAAGAGCTCAATAGCATTGATGTGACTTTAAGAGCATCGTGCTCATGAATTTTGTTACAGAACCATACACACCAGGCAATAATGAGTTATCTATTCATTAGTACTCTGCAATTTAAACAAAACCATAGGATTGAATCATGTGAGGGATCTCTATTTAAAGAGTGCAGTGAAGGAGAGAAGACAGAAGAGGTGAAAGAAAATGAATTAACAAGAAAAACTCAAAGAGAGATAAATCAGTATCACAGAAATAAAAAGAACAGTTTTCTGTAAGATGGATTTGATATGGTACAAGAGCAATTAGCACATCTATTTTATTCTCTAGCCCAAAGAATGTCAAAAGGAAAAAGGAAAATAAAGTCAAGGACAAGTTTCAAACCAGATCATTGTCTAAAATTCTGTACCATCTAGCCACATCATGCTCACTATCTCCTGACTAAAAGAAACTTCTGAAATTTAGTCTTTAAGCAATAGATCCTATAGCTGAACAGCAGTAAATCCAGTGTAGTAATTCAAATGGCCAGCATATATTTTAGTTAGTCAGTCCACTTAGTGTAGTCTTCTTTAGCAAAGATACTGACTTTTCAGAGACCGGCCTTATTGCCTAGAACCTGAGTTACAGTGCAGTAACATTCAGAAACAATATTAAATGATGCATATTCAGTGCATGGTACAGACTTAACCTGTTTTTGACAGCAGTACTGTTAGATCAGATTTCATGATTTAACTTTATTGTTTTCAATTTTATGTAGTCTTCATTTAGCACACACTTACTGATGCAATTATGGGAAAAGGATGTGTTAGTATTTTGGGTTTCTCAGTTCAGGTTCTATTTATGGACAGGATGGACAATTGAGATCATCCTCAGTTTTCTCCTCCCACCCAAGCTATGTTATTTTCAAAAACTGTATCATTTTTTACAGATGCTAAAGTCAGCTTCTGACTACCAATTGATAATTCAGAAGGTATTTTGTACTTCACCACTAGAGCAATTTTAGATACAAAACCTCTCATTAGTATAGAAGAAACTACAGTTCCTAAAGCTACATAATTTAATATGCTTTAGAAACTGAGGCACTGATAGGGAAGATGGAAAGCTTTCAAAACTGATTTTAATTTTATGACTCTATATAATTATTTAATGGTTTCAATTGTTGTCTCTTCACTCAAGAAAATTTCCTCCTATATAGGTTATTTTATAGAACTTGAAATAATTCGCAAATATATCAGTGCATATTATTTTACATTATTTGTTCACTGGTGAAGACCAGAAGTTTTTGTTTTCCTATCTACCACATACCAACCAATATATTTGTAAATACAGTAATAATGTGCTATATGGAAAATGAAATTTTAAAAAAATAGACATAAAAATATAAGCTCCAATTCTTGTGTTATTAAATTGAACAGATGTAAAATTATTCTGTCAAACTGCTACAAGACTCTAAATGCTTACTCTAATTTCTGCACTTACACTGTCATGGAGGAATAACAAGCACCAGCGCAAAGACCACATGCTTTGTTTCAGAATGTCAATGCAGCATTAACTGTATAGCATCACTTTGGGGCAGTCGTCTTTGGAACTTACAGTTCTTTACATGTAATTTTCCAGGTTGATGAATAGAGTTTTAATGTTTAACTACTTGCTCACAAGCAGTTACTACTTTCCTAATGATTGTTGAGCCCAGCTTCTGATGGAGATAATTAATTCCTTGTAATTAAAGTCTCTTCCATTAGCCTTATTTACTTCTTATAGTCCCTCAAAGAGGGCAGAGCATTGACATATAAGGTCACTATTTTATTCGTGCATCTCTGTGTGAGATAATGTCTATGACAGCAATTCAGCATACCGCACTATTGAAATTGCTTCAGTTGTTGAATTTGAAACAATTATGATATATCCCAAGATTTTAAATATGAATAGCATTAGCATATGTGTTGACAACATGTTTTTCAAATCTTGGTTATATTTGAAAGTTTCTAACATGATGTCATTAATATTAAGCTTCTTTGTTTCAAAACTAGTAATGAATATTTTGTTAGTAGCAATATGTAACAGTGTCAGATTGTTACTCTCAAAATAAATCAGAAAACACTCCATTTTGAAATTTGAAAACAAACCTATTATAAACAAATTTCCTAAAAATTCTCGGTATTACATTGAGTGTATTATGGACAGCATAAATGTTTAAATCTCACATTACCTTTAAACAGTAGAATCTTTCACTGATTTCTTATAATTATTTTTGCCTAAGAATGGCTCTTAGAGTGCTGCTTCATATTTTCAAAATATACATTGAAGAGCATTTGTGAGATGGATTGTTCATAAAATTATAATTAATAATTCAAGTTGGTTTATTAAACCATTGTCTTAGCACCATTTTTTATTAACACACTAGTTTAGTTTATAATGAAAAACATTATTTAACATACAAAATGCTGTGTAGTTCTTTGTAAGTGGTGGCTGAACCTACACTAAAATTGACTTCTGACAATGTTGAAAGTTTTTATCCCAACTCTAGGCATATAGATATGGCTTTCTCCAACTAGTCATAATTATAATATCTGGATCTTGAAATCCATTGAAATTAAGTGAGATTAATGTTTCACATATTTGAAAACAGATGCTTATGATGGCAGATATTATTTTTAGCATATGCATCTTACTTGGTTGAAGAATACAGAATGTTAATTTCAAAGATACATTTTCAATCATTGCATCCTATTTTCTCTGATTGTTGTTACAGAGGTTATTCAGTGCATATAACATAATTGTAGTCTTCATATTTCTCTCTTTTTTTTTCCTACGTGCTCAAAACAGACAATGGTCGCAATATTAAAGGTAATGTATGAACTCAAGTTTCATCATCTGATGCTTAAATTGCCCCCTTACTCGGCATGTTAACTTGCCTGCTGTATGCCCTGTTCAATGCAACATCATGCTGCCCTTAGTGAGTCCAGCTGCCTGGTGGAGACATCATGGCTTGATTTTGGTGGAGATGTTGTTACTTTCTCAACTGTGTCACCAAAATGATTAAGAACTCTTTTTCCTGCCAAGAGTATAAGCCTAGGTTGACAATGAAGACTCACTAAATATTTGAATAATTTGGAAAGAAGCAACTATTAAGCTAAATACATTTCAGCCAAAAAAAAATCTTTTTGAGTACCAGATTGAATAAAGAAAGTGCTACATGACAGCATCACTTCACTTGTTCCTCTTTTGTTTCCTTAAAACTAGTTTCACGTTCCTGGATGGCAGGGGGTATGGTTTTAAGCTTACTGTAGTAGTAAACTGTATATGCATGATAGTCATTTCCTATTTTTCTATATAACATTTCAATCGTTTTTAATTGTGTCCTATATGAGTCTGAAATCACTAGCATGACCTAAAGCTAATGTAGGTTTAACTGGGCAATACCTGTGAATAAACCTGGATCTGACTATAAATAGAAAATTCACTTCAGTTTTTCTACTCTATTGTACTAGATACAAAAACCACAAAATATAAAAATCATGTTCATTCTCATCCAGTTGAAACCCTTTGGAACTTAGTCCTGTAGCATCCGCTGTGCATGCTGCTGTGGGTGTCCATGCAGTGACAGCTGCTCATCTGTGCATGCGTGTTGCATGGACGCGTCTCCGTCAGTGGCTGTCGTTACTTAGGGGTCACTGTTCTGGCCTCTTCCGTATGTCCCTTTACTCTGATCACTGTGAAGTTTTGTATACTGATTTCTCATAATGCTTCCCTAACTAATTCAGAGCTGGTGATGATTATGAATTAAGAGCACTAGAAACTAAAGATGTTTGCTCATCAGCGTCTCAGGTAATTTGAAAATAAGAGAAATCATGGCAGCTTCTCTCCATCCTAACTTTATTTTCTAAGTATTTCAAAAGGGTCTGTGCAGGTGACCTCCAATTACAGGGTGGAATTTCGTATATGTGATTATTTTATCCTTGGCCTTTCCACTGAGATTTCTGAAAGGGAGCAAATTACTGTCAGCTGTAGGTAGTGATTTGAGTTGACATAATTCAGAACATAACCTCAAAAAACAGAGTACAGACAGCTCATGACAACTGGCCTGTGTGAAACATGACTGGCTTTAGCATTTAGCAATTAGCAATAAATTATTAGACATTAATTTTCTAGTGATCTTTAAATGCAGTGAGAAACAAATATAATTTTCCTCAGTAAACAGGAAATTGAGCTTACTAATCTTCAGACTAGTGGTTCACATAGTTTTCATGTCATTCAAGCTACATTAATTCATTTTTTCCTTATAGATTAAGCCATTTAATCTCTAACCCATTCCTTCAGTCCTCCATTTCTTAATAGCAACATTGTTTGAATAAAAATAAATCATAAAAGTCAGAATTTGGTATTAGGAAACTCTAACCCACTCTAGAAAGTTTTCACATATTAATATTTATAAAGTTAAAAGATAAAACATGAGCAATTTAATAAAACTTTAATGTAAAAGTGCCCTCCAGTGTCTTTATTATTTGTTCAGGCTCTGATTTTGAAAACTATTTAAAAATATTTAAGTGCCTGGCTCTTTGAGATTTTCACAGAGTAATTAATATGCTAATTAGCCACAGGACAATGCATAAAAAGTGTGCTTTTTAAAAATTTTTAGGCCTTGTTACTAAACCATATTTAAATGAAAATTTTAAAAAATAAAAAAGTCCATACATCTTTGTATGCAAATACATAATTATAGTCTTTTTCAATATTGACTTAACCAAAAATAATTTCTTTAACAAACTAAAATAAATGATTTAGAAATGTGCTTGGAAGACCTTGAAGATCATCCAGTTTATTCCCCTTAGGCAAGAATATTGGTGAAATATCTTGCACAGGTGGTAGAAGCATCTTTATCTCTAGAGGATCCTATTCTTTAACTTTATCTATTTTTTCTGCCTATACAAAAGCTAATTTAAATCCTTCTTGCTGAAATGTAATTGTTTTCCCTTCATCTGTCCTGAGTGGACTGAGATACTAGCTGGTTACTTCTATTCTTTATATAACATCACAGTGTAAAAACAGCAAATTGGTATTCAAATCTTTTCTGCTAAAATGGAATAATTTCCATTTTACCTTTTTTCTTAGGATCAATTTTCTTTTCCTTTAATAAATTCCCTGAACACTCTAACTCTGAAATAAGACTTCAGAGTGTACAAAAGTATAACCCATTATCAAAGAGTGAAAAAGTTAATTCGAATAAATTGCACGTGCTTCTTATATGTATGTGTGAATGTGTACATCATACACTTAAATGATTTTTCTAATATATGAAAGATGAACTCAGTTCTAGTGGTTATTCTGTTTATTCTACTTCCGAAGTCACCATAAAAATTAATCCCACTTACACCACTTAGTAAGTCATTTTAAAAGTCATTTTAAAAAGCTCTGTATAGCTTCCACCTCTTCATTATCCCAAGTGATTCTATACTCCACTGACAATGGTAGGTTCAATTTCTAAGTCATCTATGAATCTGGCATATGAGTCCTTTCACCTCCCCTCTAATCACAAAAGCTATCAGATACACAAAGGAAATCAACCGATGTAATATAACTTTTATCTCATATGCTACACTGGCTGTTACCAAGTGTTTGTGATCTTACAAGAATTTGCAAATTGATTTTCAATTGTGACAGTTTTCTTCTGTAAAGTGTATGTCATGCACAGAACCATACACTATGGATATTGATTACAAATAATTTGGTGAATAATTCTGATATATTTTTAATGTCAAACTGGTTATCTTATTCTTATTGACAGTGGTCTTTACAAAACCCAATTACTAAACACTACATTCGCATTTTCTTTAATGTTAAGCCACTTCAGCAATTTAGGTTTTATTAAATTTTAGCCAAATAAACTCATGCTGTAAGAAATACTGTATAAAGACGATTTTAAAACACTCTTAATTTTTTTGGTTTCCTTTTCAGTTCCCTTTTGGCTCTCAAGAGCAATAATCTTTTTTTTTTTAACAGCATTATTTTTTTAAAAGTTTATCTGAAATCCAGCAGCATCTTGAGGACAATATATTCTCCTTTAGCATCTTGTGTGCATATGTGTGCTAGCTGCTTAGTGGGGTTGTTTAATTCAGTCAACCCCATGGACTGGAGCCCACCAGGCTCCTCTGCCTGTGGTTTCTCCAGGCAAGAACACTGGAGTGAGTTGTCATTTCCTGCTCCATTAGCATCTTGTAACTCATGATAAATTAAAATAACCTCATCATAAAAATTTTAAATACTTTTAATCTAAAATTCTTCCCAGATGTTGCTTTAGCCTGTAGCTTGATCTTTAAATGCTGGATACTTCTTTGTAGCTGGAACCTGGCTTATTTTATATGTAATCAGCCACTTGTGATATATATATGATCTTGATCCAACTGTTAGTTTAGTCTTTTTCTATGATCCAATGGATGTTGGCAGTTTTATCTCAGGTTTCCTCTGCCTTTTCTAAGTCCAGCTCATACATTTGGAGTTCTTGATTCACGTACTCTTGAAGCCTGGCTTGAAGGATTTTGAGCATTACCTTGCTAGCTTGTGAGATGAGGGCAATTGTGCAGTAGTTTGAACATTCTTTAGCATTGCCCTTCTTTGGGATTGGAATGAAAACTGACATTTTCCAGTCCTGTGGCCGCTGCCGATTTTTCCAAATTTTCTGGCGTATTGAGTGAAGCATTTTCACAGCATCATCTTTTAGGATTTGAAATAGCTGAGCTGGAATTCCATCACTCCGCTAGCTTTGTTTGTAGTGATGCTTCTTAAGACCCACTTGACTTCACATTCCAGGATGTCTGGCTCTAGATGAGTTTAGTCTTCATGGTCTCCTATTTTCCATATCCGACTAGAATATTAGAAAATTGTCTGTTCATCCATTTTGCAAATGTTTCTCTAAAAATTGTCAAGTCCTACTAAATACTTTTGAGCCTTATTATTTTCTACTGAATCTAGTGTGTGCATATTCAGTCACTGAATGGTGGTGGTGGTGTCTGACTCTTTGCAGCCCCATGTACTATACCCCTCCACTCTTCTCTGTCCATGAAATTTCCCAGGCAAGGATACTGGAATGGGTTGCCATTTCCTTCCCCAGGGAATCTTTCTGACCCAGAGATCCAACTGGTATCTCCTGGGTCTCCCTCATTGGCAGGCAGATTCTTTACCATGAGCCACCCTGGAATCCCCATTACATCTACTATTTCCCTTTATTTCTGCCCATCTATTTTCTTTAAATTCCTTTACTTTGTTGTACATGTTATTCTCCTTTCTTTCACTAGCATTTTAAATGCCATCTGTTTATGATCACTCTCAGGGAGGCTTCTTTCCACCTTTAAATCCTCAACCAAGGCCCCTCCTAACATAGACCTACGAGGTAGGAAGCCCTGCATTCTAATTTCTGGTGCTTGATTCTTATTCCCTTTTGGCCTCCTATTGTGTATGCTCAGGCTTACAATTGGTAAAAAACGAAGATATTACTAATACCTTCCTTAATTAAAATGTAGGAAGTTATTTTCACTAGAATTTAGACAGATTTCAGAGGAACCTAAACTGGCACTGGTAATCACTGCAGACACTAACAGGCTGCTGCATATAAGCCCCTGCTTCAGAAGCAGTGGAGAAGGGCATCATGATCTCTGTTATTCAAGATGAAATAGATTTGGAATCTAAACATGCATGAATGACTTTAAGTAATATATTTTAAGTTCTGCTGAAATCTTTAAATGTATAAATTTAAAAGGAAACCTAGCATTAAAAACAGATTAACAGTTTAGAAATGTTTTCTGTTAGAAAGTAAGAGAAGATTAAATACAGATTGCAATGAACTTGTAATATTCTGAGGCCAGATCTTAGTGTGATGGGTATTGGCCAGTGGTTTCTTAGCCCATCAGACTAAGGTCCTCTTGTTTCAGCTTCCTATTATGCTTACTTGACTATCCTAAAATGATATTCAGAGATGAATAACCTATTTCTAAAAGGCTAACATAATTTCTTATTTATACAGGAAGAATAAAAGGAAAGCAGCTTATAATAAAATATTTCTATCAATATTTTAATGTTCAAATATAGCTGCTCTAGAAGATATAATATGAAATACGAAAAAATATTTTGTTTTAATAACATTAAAGGCATGATAAAACATTCCATATAAGTACTGGCTAAAATGATACAGTAGGAGTGTGAAGGGATAAAAAAGTTAAAGCCACTATTGGAATAAATAGTGACAGATTGGACTTATTTATATATAACATTTTTAAATAGTGAATAACAAAGTTAAATTATAAATAATGCCAAAATCAGCTGGGGAGAAATTGAGAAAGTGCAATATCCTCACAAATGAATTGGCCCTTGCTTTTCAGTGTAGCATCAAAATGATTCCCTATGGGATAATGTGCAGTAATAATGCATTGCACAGAAGAAAGACATCCTACTACTCATAAGGACATATATATATCCTCCAATACTTAAGAAATGCAGACTATTCATAACGACATATATATATCCTCCAATACTTAAGAATTGCAGACTGTTCACCTTCATAAGCAATAAGAACCAGAAGATGGATTAGAAGAAGAAATGATAATCAAAACATTTGTAGAACACAGACATTAAAACCAAACTAGTGGTTACATGTAGAGAGAAGGTAGGATGGGGGCTGACATAGGGATATGAAACTAAGAGATACAAACTACTCTGTATGAAATAAATGAGCAAGAATATATTGTACAGCAAAGGGAATAAAGTGATTATTTTGAAGCATGGAATATAATATATAAAAATATTGAATCACTATGTTGTATACTTGAAGCTAATATAATATTGTGAATCAACAATACTACCATAAAGAAAAGACATTATGGAGGCATTGTGGCAAATCTCTAGGGAGTTATTAAGTCATTCCAAGGGTTTGTTTTTTACCTAAAAACTAATCTATAATTATTTTGTTATATCATACATCATTTTACATATATAGGAGATCAATAATATGAAATATTTTAGAAGAAATTTAATCAATAATTTTAAGTGTAATTCCTATAATTATCTGTAAATTTAATAATATTGGATTCCAACAGTGTTTTAAAAAAATACTCAGATTTCTTTATTTACATGTCTGTATGTCACAGCTACAAACACAAACACAGACTGTAATCTGAAGTCTGAAGTCTGAAATTTTGTATTGGTGACTTAAATAACATAAATAGTATAGCTCCCAGTGATTAGGTTTTCCGAAATGATGAACAACTTTTGGTAAAGTTCTAAATAAAGGAAAGAAAAACCCTAAAAATATTCATTCTATATGGCAGCTGTAGCTCTGAAAGGTTCATTGTATTAATATGTTAAAATATGTAAAGCAAGTTCAAGGCTCAGACCATTATAATTAGGCTTTTCACCTACGCGAATGCCCATTGAGTCATCTGGGTCAATTTTTCAAGATAAGAGGATAGACACCTCCCATCTCTGTAACAAAAACACCCTCACAGATGCCTCGATGGTGCAGTACTGTCACAGTTGATAATATTTGCTTATCTGTGCAGCAGATTCACTGGAGTTCATTTGAAGTGGCCTCAAACACAAGCAAAGTACAAGTAACAGTACTTTTCTGTGTTAACCACATTACAGATGATTCATATTTCTAGGCCATCTGCTACAAAATTCCAACATATAGAAGGATAATAGAGAAAGAGGATTGAAAGGTGGGGTTAAGGTTTTGAAATACAGTTTAACTATATGCTTGAACTGAATGTTCTACAGTCTCATGTGTGCAGTAAAGTTACCGGAAAGTGAAAGTGAAAATGAAGTCACTCAGTTGTGTCCAACTCTTTGTGACCCGGTGGACGGCAGCCCACCAGGCCACAGTCCATGGGATTCTCCAGGCAAGAATACTGGAGTGGGTTGCCATTTCCTTCTCCACAAAGTTACCTAAACAGTGAAAATATGACATTAGAGTTGGGAAAAAAGCAATATCTAAGAAATCTGAAGTCCTAGAATATTTTTCAAAATTTAAATATTAAGCTATAGGTCTGGAATGTAGCCATAGAATGATGCAAAATAGAGGAAACACTATCTAGCATAAGTTACAGTAACAAATTAGTGGTGTGTATAGGAGGGTTTTACAAACAATGGGTTTTCCCAGAGACCTATCTGAAGGAAAGGTTAATCTAACTTTGGGCTGTTATATCTCTTCTTGTCATAGAAATATAAAAGAGAATGAGAATCTATATTCAAATGAGAAATGCTTGGAAGCATATGCCCAGAGAGCACAGTGACATTTTTAACTTGGATAGACTTGGTCATCATCAGGGGTAAAACTCATGGAATGAATAGACATGCACCTCAAACAATACATACTTTCTTTCCTACATAAATTAAAAAAAATCTCTTAAAATCATTTCAGTATTCTATAATAACCAAATATAAACTTTGCTAAATGAAGGCAGTAAGATTTTTTTTCTCTAAGATGAATATGAACTAAATGATGGGTATTTTTTTTTCTTGGATTATTTTTGACCTGAGTTGATTAATTGTTGTGGTCCAAAATACACAATCCATAAATTTAATTTTCAAGGCTTTATACCTCACTTGGTGCATAAAGCACATTTTGATCTCCAAAATGTACTAGTTTCATACTGAATAGGGAAACAACAGCATAAGGCAAAATGTGTTAACAAGTTCATTTATGCAGTTTGTATGTTTCAAGCACTCTCAAGGCAGAAAGTTAATGTCTGTATAGCATTCTTCCTAATGCTAATCTTCAAGAGCTACATAATTTTATAAGTAATATCATCAATTGTATAAGACACTTTTTGGAGTTTGTTTGTTTTTTTTTTTTTTGGCTCTCCATAACCAACAGACAATAGTAGTAGGTGTTTGTAGCTCAATCATGTCTAGCCCACCAGGTTCCTCTGCCCATGGATTTTCCAGGCAAGAATACTGGAGCGGGTTGCCATTCCCTTCTCCAGATCTTCCCAACCCAAGAATCAAACCCAGGTCTCCTGTATTGCAGGCAGATTCATTACTGTCTGAGCCACTAGGGAAGCTAACAGACTACAGGTTCATCTCAAAGGAAGATGTAGCTGGTCAATGTACTTATCCTCAACGAAGGGGTACAGGGATCTTGACACTGTGCCAAACTGTCTTTGTAAGAAAGGAATGTGAGAAGTGACCAGAGTTGGTCAAAGAGTCCAAACGTCCAAGAATAAGTTCTGGGTATCTAATACACAGCATGTTGTGTGTGTTTTTTAAAGTAACTAAGTACTACCAACCCCAAACCCACCCACTGATGGGCATTTCAGTTGTAAGTTATGTTTGCCAAAGCACTCTTCTGCTGTATCTTTTCCCTTCAAAAAGCGGCCAACATTAATTCTAAATAAAAGGGAAAAAGTGAAAAGAAAGGAAAGATTTAAAAATCCCAGATAGGATCCAAATTATTGAATTCAGTCCATGCAACACATCATGCTTATGCTCAGCTGCCAAGTCATGTCCACCTCTTTGTGACCCCATGGACTGGGGCCCACCAGGTCCCTCTGTCTATGGACTTTTCCAGGCAAGAATACTGGAGTGGGTTGCCATCCTTCTCTTGCGACCCCTTACATGCACACAGATGACATTTGTCCTTCTCAGTGTTACCTGAAATTCCTCTGTCTGGACTTAACACTTCTAGAATCACTGTGAAGTATCTTATACATGTTTAGAAGCATATGAAGAATGCAACTGGCTTGTCACTTGTTATGGCAGAGTGGGGAGTAATACAAATAAAAGCAGGTTAGACACTATTCAGATGTTTCATGGCCAACACGATTTTCACCTTCCTTGATTAACCCATAAATTATAAAAGTCCTTCCTTGAATAATTGTTAAGTTATAAAAAGTTCTTGAGAAACTTTGAATATAGACAATAATAGGGAGTAGCGGTCTTTCTTCTATTCCAGCCTTTAATGAAAGAAGCCAATTAATAGCTAAAGCTGCCATCTGCTCCCTGAGTGCACACCTAGGGCATGATCCTATCCTTGAGTATTCACATGCAGCTCCATATGGTGGATGGTGAGCAGGTATCAACCAGCTGCATTTAATCCCATCTGAATCAGGGCCACAATGGTCATGAATTACCAACAGGTCATTCGAGACCATCTCTTTCTTAATTTTTCCTGACATTGCTTTTACAAATACTTTCCAATTTTTTAGGGCCTTTTAATCATATCAAGTCAAGCCTCCTGGGATCCACGTCGGATTCAAACCTCAACAAATACAGCACCATTAACAAGATTCCACAGCTCACTCTGAATTTTTCAGATGTCAAACCTGAAAAAAAGAATGCATCCCCTCCTTCTTCAGATAAAACCATTATTGCGCCCAAAGTTAAAGATCGAACACACAATGTGACAGAGAAAGTTACCCAGGTAGGACGTTGTTTTGCTATCAATTTTTACTGTTTTTAAGGTTATTTTCTGAGGTAAGCCATTTATTTGCACTCAAATTTATCTTCAGATGCTGGGTGACCCTCTAATGTAACAAATAAATAAAACTGTAGACTCTAATTTTGTCTATTACAGGACTAAGCAAAAATGGGCTGGCCTGGTTTATTTGTTCCCTATGTTGCAGAGGTGATCAAGCTGCTATTCATCACATTTAGGCATTTGTTGTTTTGCTCCGAATCCTTGCATTAGTAAAGCATGGTATTTTAATATAATGGATATGTCTATTGAAAGTTTAGGTGACTAATTGGGATTTACTCTTAACTGTGGCCCTCTGTTTTGCACTTAGGCTACTAAGCAGAGTGAGGTGTAAGTCATTGGACTTGGGGGAAGAACTGTCTCATTTGAAGAAAAGTCAGAGTAAAACAATATGTTTCTCAGGAACAATAGTTTGTTTTTAGATAAATATTGCACATCTAACTAGGGTAAAAAAAAGCACTGTCTAGCAAGATTCCTGTGGTAAAGAATAGAGAAAAATGATTTGTACTGATTATATCAAAATACCAACCTAAGCAGTACCCAGCTTTTTGCTTATAATGCACTTACATTGTTGGGAATACATGACTCTAAAATTTGTGTCAAGTAAACAATATTTTTTAATAAACAATTTAACCTAGTATATTTGCTTAGCAAGTCATTTTATAAACTGTCACTATACAAAGATAAACTTGACCCTAATATCTATCTCAATCATTGAAGATCCTATGTTAACGAAGGTTTTGTAATTGTAATTACTAAAACAGCACTATAGTAGTTTTTTACATACCGTCTTATGTGTGAGCTGAAACAGCCATGTAAAGGCCATGAGTTGGTTGTAAATAGGCCTGAGAGTCTCTGATTATTTGAGATGAGAGCTTATACATGCCATACTCAGATACATATTTTGATATTTATGTAGTAATGAGGCTTTCTACACTTGATAGTTTGTTTTTCTTAACTTATTCATAGTAAATTGGACTTAGCAGTGGTAAATGAATGTATGTGTGTGGGCTTAGTTGCTCAATCATGTCCGACTCTTAGCAACCCCATGGACTGTAGCCCGCCAGGCTCCTCTATCCATGGGATTATCTAGGCAAGAAATACCAGAGTGGGTAGCCATTTCCTTCTCCAGGGTATCTTCCCGACCCAGGGATCCAACCCAGTTCTCCTACATTGCAGGCAGATTCTTTACCATCTGAGCCACCAGGGAAGGCCAGTATGTGAATAGCCTACTGTTACTCATGTTGTATTGGCACCATTTTAATAGCTTTAAATTTTACTTGCAGTTGTTTTACCTTAAAAAATTATGCTGTTTGTAGACTATAGTCATCATATGGATATATAGGAAGTAAGAGATTTTAGAGACTGCACAGCAGTCTGGTTGCAGTTCTTGCCATCAAGATCTTGCCAGTAGCATAAATGAGTGAGGTAGTCATGATAGCAGAGCAGGCATGGTGAGGCTACAGCAACATCAGAGCAGATGGCTGCCACTCAGCTCCAGCCAACTGTGGTCATGAAGGAAGGATTAACCCATGTTTTCAAATCTTTCAATTCTAAAAAGAATCTGGAAACCCAAATTTGAAAAACTCTTTATTACTAAAAGTTGGCAAGCTGGTTTAAAATGCTTCTGCAGACCAAAAAAACACACCTTAAGGCCTGTGGGCAGACAAGCTTGATCTTTGCAAAGTGTTCATGAGCTTGGTTCACTACAGGGCCCACCCTGCCCTTCCATGTTCAGCAGGTCCACTGTGCCAGGAGGAGGTGATATACCCATGACTCAGAGGTGGCACCCATACTGGGTGCTTTCTGAGCCTGATGAGAGAGGAAACATATACAAATGGCCCCAGTGAAATCATGGTGATAAAGAACACAGGAGCAGAGTGGAGGAAAATCACTATACTTTAATGGGGGAACTTTCAGAGAAGAAAAACAGATGAAATGAGATACTTAAGATGAGTCTGAAGTGAAGTTGCCCAGTCGTATCCGACTCTTAGCAACCCCACAGACTGTAGCCTACCAGGCTCCTCCGTCCATGGGATTTTCCAGGCAATTAGTGCTGGAGTGGGTTGCCATTGCCTTCTCCGGACTGGAAACTAGTACCCCCTTTTGCTCCCAGCAGCAAACCTTCCTGTTGTGCACATGTCAGACCAAACAAATGTGTGTGCATGCTCAGCCACTTCTAGTTCTTTGCGACCCTGTTGACTATAGCCCACCAGGCTCCTCTGTCCTTGGGATTCTCCAGGCAAGAATACTAACAAGGTGGAGATCAAATATTGAGATATTCCTCTTGTAAACATAGCCTCTGAGGGGGGGTGGGAAACACTTGAAGCAGAGAGACCCTATAATTGTTTCCTCACTGGGTGTTTATGAAGTTTCCTGATCATAGTTATCACTGGGATGCCCACTTGTCCCCACGCATCTAGAAATGACTTGATAGCAACTCAAAGACTTTGCTATTCTCTCTGTCAACATGCCTGCCTATATGACAAGTCTCTCAGCCATGTCTGACTCTTTGCGACACTTTGGATTGTAGAATGTCAAGATATTCTCAACCTATTTGCTGTAGGCAGCCAGAAGTGTTTCCTTTATCTAAAGTTCTTATTTATTTTATTCGTTTAATAAATTTGTATGGCAATCCTTTTTCAAAAGATATCAGAGTTTTGTTCATCAATCATTCAGTAGTGAGTTTTAAACACTCCCTGAACATAAAAAATAGGGTAGATATTTTTAAAAAGCATAAGTGAAAGGAACAGTTCATCTCTGCTCATGTTATGCTCTCTCACCATTTGAATCTTAGCTGTATCATACATTGGCTGATTACTAGTTAGCCAATTAATTATTTGCCTCTCCAGATAGAGTGAGCTCACTGAGAGGGACCATACTGCTATTCATTCATTCATACATCTATGTATTTTATATTCACTCAGCAAACATGTATTAAGACCTAGTATTAACATGTGGAGAAAGAAATGGCAATCCACTCAGTATTCTTGCCTAGAGAATCCTGTGGGCAGAGGAGCCTGGTGGGCTGCTGTCCATGGGGTCACACAGAGTCGGACATGACTGAAGCAACTTAGCATGCATGGATGCATTGGAGAAGGAAATGGCAACCCACTCCAGTATTCTTGCCTGGAGAATCCCAGGGGCAGAGGAGCCCAGTGAGCTGCCATCTATGGGTCGCACAGAGTCGGACACAACTGAAGTGATTTAGCAGCAGCAGCAGCAGCAGTATTAACATGTACAGTATTGATGGTAGTGGTTTACTCACTAAGTCATGTTCAAGACTTGCAACCCAAAAAACTATAGCCCGCCAGGCTCCTCTGTATATGGATTATCCAGGCAAGAATACTGGAATGAGTTGCCATTTCCTTCTCCAGTGGGTCTTCCCGACCCAGGATCAAACCTGTGTCTCCTTCTTGGCAGGCAGCCCCCTGCATTTCAGGCAAATTCTTTACCACTGAGTCACATGGGAAGCCTCTTAGTTGGCTAATTCCTACCAAATTCCAGTGGAATGATTAAGAGAAAACAATGAATTGGAAGAAAAGTTGGGTGGGTAAAGAGAGAAGGTCCGCTTTCATTATGTGGTTCTCAGTTCAGTTCAGTCGCTCAGTCATGTCTGACTCTGAGACCCCATGGACTGCAGCATGCCAGGCCACCCTGTCCATCACCAACTCCCAGAGTTTACCTAAATCCATGTCATTGAGTCGGTGATGCCATCCAACAGTCTCATCCTTTGTCATCCCCTTCTCCTCCTGCCCTCAATCTTTCCCAGAATTAGGGTCTTTTCAAATGAGTCAGCTCTTCGCATCAGGTGGCCGAAGTATTAGAGTTACAGCTTCAACAGCAGTCTTTCCAATAAACACTTAGATCTCTTTTAGGACTGATCTCCTTTAGGATGGACTGGTTGGATCTGCTTTCAGTCTAAGGGACTCTCAAGAGTCTTCTCTAACACCACAGTTCAAAAGCATCAATTTTTCAGAGCTCAGCTTTCTTTATAGTCCAACTCTCACATCCATACATGACTACTGGAAAATCATAGCCTTGACTAGATGGACCATTGTTGACAAAGTAACGCCTCTGCTTTTGAATATGCTGTCTAGGTTGGTCATAACTTTCCTTCCAAGGAGTAAGCGTCTTTTAATTTCATGGCTGCAGTCACCATCTACAGTGATTTTGGAGCCCCCAAAAAAATAAAGTCTGACACTGTTTCCACTGTTCCCAATCTATTTCCCATGAAGTGATGGGACCAGATGCCATGATCTTCATTTTCTGAATGTTGAGCTTTAGGCCAACTTTTTCACTCTCCTCTTTCACCTTCATCAGGAGGCTCTTTAGTTCCTCTTCACTTTCTGCCATAAGGGTGGTGTCATCTGCATATCTGGGGTTACTGATATTTCTCCCGGCAATCTTGATTCCAGCTTGTGCTTCCTCCAGCACAGCATTTCTCATGATGTACTCTGCATAGAAGTTAAATAAGCAGGGTGACAGTATACAGCCTTGATGTATTCCTTTTTCTATTTGGAACCAGTCTGTTGTTTCATGTCCAGCTCTAACTGTTGCTTCCTGACCTGCATAGAGGTTTCTCAAGAGGCAGGTCAGGTGGTCTGGTATTCCCATCTCTTTCAGGATTTCCCACAGTTCATTGTGATCCACACAGTCAAAGGCTTTGGCATAGTCAATAAAGAAGAAATAGAAGTTTTTCTGAAACTCTTTTGCTTTTTTGATGATCCGGCAGATGTTGGCAATTTGATCTCTGGCTCCTCTGCCATTTCTAAAACCAAGTTGAACATCAGGAAGTTCACGGTTCATGTATTGCTGAAGCCTGGCTTGGAGAATTTGGGGTATTACTTTAAGCATGTGAGATGAGTGCAATTGTGTGGTAGTTTGAATATTCTTTGGCATTGCCTTTCTTTGAGATTGGAAAGAAAACTGACTTTTGCCAGTCCTGTGGCCACTGCTGAGTTTTCCAATTTGCTGGCATATTGAGTGCAGCACTTTCACAGCATCATCTTTCAGGATTTGAAATAGATCAACTGGAATTCCATCACATCCACTAGCTTTGTTCGTAGTGTTGCTTCCTAAGGCCCACTTGACTTCACATTCCAGGATGTCTGGCTCTAGGTGAGTGATCACACCATCGTGATTATCCGGGTCGTGAAGATCTTTTTGTACAGTTCTTCTGTGTGTTCTTGCCACCTCTTCTTAATATCTTCTGCTTCTGTTAAGTCCATACCATTTATATTCTTTATTGAGCCCATCTTTTCATGAAATGTTCCCTTGGTATCTCTAATTTTCTTGAAGAGATCTCTAGTCTTTCCCATTCTGTTGTTTTCCTCTATTTCTTTGCACTGATCACTGAGGAAGGCTTTCTTATCTCTCCTTGTTATTCTTTGGAACTCTGCATTCAGATGCTTATATCTTTCCTTTTCTCCTTTGCTTTTTGCTTCTCTTCTTCTCATAGCTCTTTATAAGGCCTCCCTAGATAGCCATTTTGCTTTTTGCATTTCTTTTCCATGGAGATGGTCTTGATCCCTGTCTCCTGTACAATGTCATGAACATCTGTCCATAGTTCATCAGGCACTCTATCAGAACTAGTCCCTTAAATCTATTTCTCACTTCCACTGTAGTTCTTAGTAAAAGATCAAATTCTTGACTATTTCTGCCCCCTTTTCCATAAAAGTAAACTGAACTTTTGTAACCTTGTATGATTCTCTTATTACTGAGGCTAGTTATAGTTTAAATGTTAGGCTAAATTTTATATAAAATGTACTATTTTGTTGTCAGATTTAGCTGTTACAAATTTTGTAATGTCAGGTTTAAGAAGATGGCACTGTGGATTCTAGAACTTTATTGACCAGTCTCATACGGCCTATCAGTCGTAACAATGCAAGTTATAGAAGCCTGATTGAAACCATTTTAAGCAAAAAATGAAAGGAGGAGGGTCAGCTTATAGGGTCACATAACCAAAAAGTGCACGGGTAGATGCTTTGGGCCATGGCTACATTCATTTTTGAATAGCTGATGAATTCTCTCTTCTCTGCCTTGCTTTCCTCATTAATAACTTCACTCTCCATCTGATGGAAGCATGTCTTTAGATTCTCTTGTCTTACATAATGCTCACAGTTCGTGATCTGATACGAAGGGCTTTCTCTCCACCAATGTCCACATCAGTTTCTAAGAAAGTGAACTCTGATTGGCCAGCTTGAGTCTTGTGCTCATCCTTGTGGTAGAAGAAGTGTAGCTCCTTGACTGAGGACCACACCAGAAAAATACAGTGGGGAATGAAGGGCTCCATGGAAGGAAAACAAAACATTGTGGGCCATTACATTGTTGAAGATAAGAATTCAGATTAACAGTATCTCATATACACAAACACACACGTATCAGTTCAGTTCAGTTCAGTCGCTCAGTCGTGTCCGACTCTTTGTGACACACACATATACTTGACAGATAAATATGTTGGATAAGCTCTAGAGACACAGAAGTATAAAACTTAGTGTGTGTGTGTTAAGTCGCTTCAGTTGTGTCCAGCTCTTTGCAACCCAATGGACCGTAGCCCACCAGGCTCCTCTGTCCATGGGATTCTCCAGAAAAGAATACTTGAGTGGTTTGCCATGCCCTTCTCCGTGGGATCTTCCTGACCCAGGGATCGAACCTGCATCTCTTATAGCTCCTGTATTGGTAGTAGAGTTCTTTCCCACAAGTGTGACCTGGGAAGCCCATAAAACCTAGTACCAGTACCCAAGTACTACCTGGAGAAAAATGATACAAGAATATATAATAATAGTATTTGCAAGTGCTAGTATGCTAAATGTTACAAGATCATATTATGAAACTAAAGGTAGTTTGAGTTTCCTTTATATACAGTACTGGCCAAATTATGAGCAAATTATTCTGTAACTTATTACTTTATTACTTAAAAAGAATATCTGGTGAACTTAATAGAAACCCATATTGTGATCATCAGAAAGAAAAAACATGTAACAATGACGAGAATACTAGTCCACAAGTATAGTTTTATTAGAGCTTTATTAAAGAAAATACTCAAAATAATTAGTTTTGAGAATAATCACACAGAAACGTAGACCACAAGAAAGAAATTTCTGAATATTTAGAAGGTCATATAATTTGGAAATATACATTCAACTTTAAACCTAAAATAAATTCTCATTATTTGGGATTTATTTAAGTATATTGTTGGCATGAAAATAGAATTAAGATAGATTTAATAATAAGTGACATTGATAGAGCATTTACTGTGTCAGACTCTATGCCAAGTGGTTTAACAGATTATCAATTTTAATCCACATGAAAGTCCTATGAGTTGATACTATTGTAATCATCTCTATTTCATAGGAATCAAGCTTAGAGAGAAGGAAGCACCTTGCCTAGGTCACACAGTAAATGACAAAAGTAGCTTTCAGACTGAGATCATCTGACTCCAAAATGAAGTTCTTAATCTCTAAAGTATATCCTCTTTAATTCTGTTTTGTTTTCCTAACTGTCCTCTAAATCTACTGTAAAAAATAACTGTAACATTTGGCAGTATGAAAAATATCATAATCTAAAAGTTTGCTAGTAACTAATTAGAGAAGTGAGTCTATAGAAATAAGAGAATGTGATATATTTTCTCTAAAATCCCTCAAACTCTTCAAAAAGCCAAATAAAGTTATCCTTAATAGATTCATTATCTCCTATTTAAGTTCAAATCCCATTTTTTAAGCTAATTTTTTGTTAGGATAAAGGATTTGTTTTTGTTGGTGGCATGCCACTTAGTGGCAGGAAAAGCAAAATTACACTAATAAAACTGACAAAAAGGCTCAGAGTATATAACATTTCACTTTCCACTGAACTTTACCCATTGTAAATATGCTCATTATCTCATGTCACTCAGTGCTCCCAATTTATACTTACTTTTGACAGAACTCCAAAACAGTATTTGTAACTCAGTACTTATTTATCAGTGGAGATTGATTTATAATGGAGAGACAGCATTGCTTTCACATTATTAGCTAATGTTTAAAAAGATAAATGTATGTAATTTGTGTATATCAATTATACCTCCATAATCTAAAAAATTATATATCATCTCAAGCTTAATAGTACAAAATTTGTTAATGCTTTCTGTAGTTTCACTCAAGTTAGATAAACTTAGCCGTAAACTTTCTTCTATGACAGTAATAAAAATATCTTCCAGATGCAACTATAAGTTAAAAATACTTTTCAATAATAATGTCATTTTAATTCTGACTGCAGTTCAGATTCTGACACCAGCTGGGTGCTCTACAATTCAACTCAGTTCTGGCACTATCTACCCAGAGATCATGTCAGATGCCATAGATTAAGGGCTCAGTTTCTCAAAACTTGGAGAAGGCAATGGCAACCCACTCCAGTATTCTTGCCTGGAGAATCCCATGGACGGAGGAGCCTGGTGGGCTACCGTCCACAGGGTCGCAAAGAGTTGGACATGACTGAACGACTTCACTTTCACTTTCTCAAGACTGCCCCCCACTTCAGATGCCAATTATAATTCTAGGTGTTACCTGTGTTTCTCACCAACTGGATGTAAATTGGATTGCAGCCCCTCCTTTACTTACATTAACTTGCTAGAGACACAGATTTAGGAAACCTTTTAATTCACTTGATTACCAATTATTACAAAATATGTTACAAATCAACAACCAGATGAAGAGATACATAGGGTGAGACCCTGAATGAAGGCACTTATGTCCCCACAATGTTTGGGCTCAGCCTGATGGCATAAGGAAGAGTTCTGTTTCACCAGCTTGGAAGCTCTCTGAACCCCCTCCTTTTAGGGTTCTTTTTAAAGCTTCATTACATAGGCATGAATGATTATTTCATTGACTATTGTCTATGGATTCAACTTCCAGCCCTTTCCTCCCTGGAGGTGAGGCACACAGGAGGGAGCCTGAAAGTTCCAACCCTTTGTTCAAGTGATTGCTTCCTCCGTTGACCCCCACTTTGTCCTTAGGTGACTTAGAGTCTTTTAAAAGTCATTTCATTGACGTCAGAAATTACAAAGGTTTAAGAGCTCTGTTCCAGGAATGGGGCCTATGACTAAATGTATATCTTATAAATCACAGTTATCACAGTCATGAATTAAAAATAACACTTAATTGAAAAGCCAATTTTTCAACAGTATTTTTATAAATCCTCATTGATGCTGTAGTCTTGAAATTACAAAAAACAACATACATAATACTTCTACAGTATGATTTAAATGTTTTCGTAAACCTCATTTTTGCCTAAACTCATGGAGCATGCAAACCTCAATAAAAACCATACCAATCATCTTGAGCTACCTTGAAAAGAAAGTGAAAGTGAAATTGCTTAGTCATGTCCAACTCTTTGTGACCCCAGGGACTGTAACCCATCAGTCTTCTCTGACCATGGGATCTTCCAGGAAAGAATACTGGAGTGGTTTACCATTTCCTTCTCCATAAATAGTTAACAATCACAAAAGAGCAAGTAAAATTTGAAATGTAATGCAGGAGTCCCAAATTGCCTCTGAACACTTCCAATTTAATATGACATTAGTTTTGCATCTATTGTCTTATTGTTGTTTATAGACTACCATCAGACTTGGTTCAGCAAAACAGAAATTACCATCCAGTATTTTCCCCATATTCTGGGTTTGGTCTATGTCTAAACTGAAATGGAAAACAGTATACGTAAATATTGTAAGTAGGAATAAAACACACTCATCAGGATAATTATTGATTCAATATTCGTGAGTGCTTACTAAATATAAGTCAAAGTGTGTGTACAACAGTGCTACAGAAATGTATACGTCAATGCCTTTGCCTTTAGGGGCCTTTGATTGAATACAAAGCCTGGCTGTGAGATCTTCAATTATGTTTTCTAGTTCTCCCTGGGCAAATAAATGTATTATATAACCTAGTCAATGATGAGGAGAAGACATAATGTAGCCAGTCATTTAGGTAGCAACTGACTAGTGCAAACATATTGTATGTTATATACATATTAAATATTAAAATGATGTTCATTACTTTGAAAAAAAGTATATAATTTTAAAAAGTAACATTTTCTTTCTTTTTTTTTTTTTGGCTCTGCTGGGTCTTCATCGCTGTGTGTGGGCTTTCTGTAGCTGCAGAGAGCAGGGGCTACTCTCTAGCTATAGTGCACAAGCTTCTCTTCTCATTGTGGTGGCCTCTCTTGTTGCAAAACACAGGTCGTAGGGTGCACAGGCTTCAGGAGTTGCAGCACATGGGCTCAGTAGTTGCAACTTGCAGGCCTGTTTGCTCCAAGGCATGTAGAATCTTCCAGGATCAATGGATAGAACCCATGTTTCCTGCATTGGCAAGCATATTTCCACCCACACCACCCCTAGGGAAGTCCTAATTTCCTATTTTTACTAATTTCTATATGCACATCAAAATCAATCACTTGCTGACATATTCAAAATTAAAATAAAATTTCATTTCAGTTTTAAACATCTAAATTACCTCAAAGGTTATACTTCTCTATATTCTAAATGATGAAGGAATAACATCACTGATCAGCACTTCACCCTACCTTGTAAAGCAAGCATTTATGTATAATTGCTTTTTAAAAGCACCTGTTTGGTTTTCTACAGGAGGAAAATACCCACTTAAAAGTTCTGTTAGCCAAAGAAATCAGATTGAAAATAGATGATTGAAATAAAGAAGTAAAATACCAATGGTCAGAAGAGACAGGTAAAAATAATTTAGCTTAGCATACATAGCAATAGCCTGGTTCCTATGACAACCAAGACAGAGATTGCAGTTATGTGTTGCCAAGATGGTTCAGTTTTTATCCCCTCCATTAGTATAACCCTTGAGTTAAAGTCGAACTCTGGGACAAAAGGAAGCATTGAACTGGGAATTCGTATGTACTTTTGCCTGATGGCCCAGAGTTTGGGACAAACATAGTTCAAGGTGAGTTGCCAAGTGAGAATGGGCAAAAGCAGTAAATTTTTCATGCTTCATAGGATAAGAATTAACTAAAGGATTTTTATCAGGTATGGAAATTCAGAGCAGACATGGAATTGTCACAGACCCAAGCAACTCAAGGTCTTGTACGATCAATGGTTGTGGACTGTTCCTTTAGTAAGGAAGGAAATTCAACCATGGCATCTAATTTGAAGAAAATCTGAAATAAGAAAGTAACATAAATAATAATAATAATAGTAATAATAAAAGATCCCATTGGTTATGTTGGTGGTAAGTTATGATAAAAATAATATATTTTCCCCTTCTACTTCTCTGTATTATGCTAATCACATTTACAATGGAAAATATGGAGTTAGATAATAAACCCTCTAAAACTCAATTGCTCCAAAAAGTTCTTTAAAAAGCAGTTAATCTTCATAGAATTGTAAAATTTAAAGGAAACTTAAATATCACCTTCCCTAGGTTTTTGGTTTATTTTTTGAAACTTCTTGATCAATGGAATCATCTGGTTCTCTCTCCCTTCCTCTCTCCCTGTCCTGCCACCCTCTGGAAATTCAGTTTCAGTGGAGCCTGAGGACTGTGAATTTTTAACAATTCCCATTCCACATTATTAAGATCAGGCAAATTTGGGAAACAGGGATATGGCCAAATGTCTTTATTCTGCCCGTAAAGTTAAAGCTGAAAAGAGAACCCAGTAGAGACCTAGTTTTTGTATTTCCTCATTATTGTTGTGCATTATTACTCTTTCCAGATATTTCTCAATGAGGTTACTGGCTCAGTCATATATCCTTGTCATGTTTAAATTACAATATACTTGTCTTTTAAATAAGACATACTAATTCATATTTGCACAATTCATGTTGGAGAAGTAGGCTTACTTCCATGGGGGAGCTACTGAGTCCAGGAGATGGTACTGCCATATTGATATCTCAGGTAAACCCTCTAAGAAACAATGTCCATTTAAGAGAATTTGCCTAAGCCAAACTAGGAAAATTAACACAATAAAAGTTCTGTGAAGTCCTAAATTAAAGAAGTCTGAAAAAATTACTCAACACTTCTTGAACGTTTTTGAAAACAGAATCCATTGTAATTGTCTTTTTCTTTATATAACATCTATCAATATCCTGAACTCATATATGAGGGAAGAATTTTTAAGAAATACTAGCCTAGACAAAATGTTTTCTTCGCAGGTAACTGTTAGGGCTATATTCAACACAAGCATGTGTAATATTAGAAATTTTAAAACTTTCAAAAGAAAGAAGGTTAGGATTAGCATGAGGTAATGGTGACGTGAAGTAGACAGTATGTAATAGGAAGTACATTTTAAGTCCTTGCTTTAAGGAAGTCCACTCGGGCTTTTTCCTAACCATGTACCAAATACACAACTCAGTTTAAAATAACTAGAAAAAAGCGCCATACATAGTTCCTTCTCTGTTCTAAACACCATGTTTAATCTCTTTTTCTGTTTTAAATGTATTGGTTACCAGTATACCTGTATTTTGAAGCCTACTCAATGTAGAAATGGAAAAATATGGGATGCAAAGTCACACATAAAAGTGTCTACGCCTTTATTCTGAGATTAACGTAGGTAGCTAAAGCTGGCCATAGCGCTGAGAATGGAGAGCGCTCTTTTTCTGCTCCTTGGCCCGGTGTCCTAAGGTCAGTGGCACTAAAGATGCCACCACAGCGGTGGGAAGAGAGACCAGGCGAGAGAACCAGGGTGAGCGAGCCTGCAGAGGGGAGAACCAGAGGACTAACCATGCTGTTTTCCACATTTCCTTGGCTCCTCAGCTTCCTGTGGGTGGCTCAGTTCTCCATTTCAGATGTTACAGAAAATCCTAAAAAATAGTCTGCAGCCAGATTTAGTTTCTGGTGCCTGTTGTTCCTTCTTTCATTTGAAGTGAAGAGTCAAACTGAGAAATCCCTATACCATCATGAGAAACATTGGCTTAATTTTCAGGTCATGGGAACAACACTAGGTGAGATTGAGCAATGTAAGTTCAAAGGGGAAAAGAATGTAGGAGTGAGAAATAATCTAGTTTCATGGTTAACTGGCAGCTGTCAGCTGAGCTGTACAATCCTGTTTCCAGTGATAAGCTGTCATTTGTAAATTATGCCCATAGCTATATCCATTGCTCATGGGTTGGTACTGGGAAAGAGTGATTTCAGGCACCTACGTTTTCCGACCTGCAGGCACCTCAATTACCTCCAAAACTGACTACTCTATTACCTCTCGTGCCCTCTCATTTTTTTTTCCTACCATTGTCAGATCTTACCAGCCTACTCCTTGTTTCCTGTGAAGAAAGACTCCTTCTTTCTCTTTCCTAGGTCTTCTTTCTTAGAAATGAATGAATAAACTCTGATGAACACGTCACTTTAAGACTAGTAAACGGACAACTGCGAGCATGGAATTTCAGTATAAAGCTAACTTTAAAATATATATATATATTCCAAAGAATAAGTATCCCTTTCCACTGTACACAGTCTATTACTTAAAAGTGAGTAAAAGCTAAGGCATGAATAAACCTGTTGGATATTTAAACAGAGTCTTCATTACCATATTTTTGCATTTTAGCATTGTTTAATATTATTTATATAATAAATTAGAATAACCATGTGGCTTGTTCTTCTGATTAGTCATTTTAAGATTTCGAATATGTTTCTTACACACCTTATCCGAAATTTGTCTTCCTTTTGCATCCAAAGTACTCCTTTAGAATCACTGAGGAAGAGACGTAAACAGTCACTGTGCAGGGAGGTTGAAAGACTCTCACTTTGGAGACAGTTTTGTTCCATCCTGAATCGTCAAACTCCCTTTCCTTAAGGCCCAGGAAAACAAGAGAGACATATGATGCCATAGTCCCTATTTCATTTCCATGCAGTGCTTTTGTCTGGCATATTAAACTGCCAAGGATAGAATTCTCCCACATTAGATCACTTAGGTCCATCCTGCCAGTGGTCTCTCTGGTTTCTTTGCCATGTTTTTGACTTAGCAATACAGAAATAACAGAATGTAATTGAAATATCCTAATGCTAGTTTTAAGGAAACCTCCTTTACATAATAGAAAACTTGCCTTAATGCAATTGTTTCAATAGTTTTGAAACTAGTGCTCTTTAGAGAGCTAAGTGCCAATAAGCAGGATGGGGCACTGGGACTTCACACCACCTCCCAGTTCAGTCAAACCAGCTTCATTCTCAGTAGCTTTTTATGTAATAGCCTTCTTTTAAGGGTATGTGTGTGGATTTTAAAGAACTAGAAAGGGCCAGGCACTCTAAACAAACTTCGGTCTAGCTCTGCTATTTGGAGAAGGCAATGGCAACCCACTCAGGTGTTCTTGTGTGGAAAATCCCATGTATGGAGGAGCCTGGTAGGCTGCAGTCGATGGGGTCGCTAAGAGTCGGTCGGACACGACTGACCAACTTCACTTTCACTTTTCACTTTCCTGCATTGGAGAAGGAAATGGCAACCCACACCAGTATTCTTGCCTGGAGAATCCCAGGGATGGGGGAGCCTGGTGGGCTGCCATCTATGGGGTCACACAGAGTCGGACACGACTGAAGCAACTTAGCAGCTCTGCTATTTATTTTTGCTTTTCTTTACCAAAACTGCTTAGAGTTTTTCATTGATTCTGGGCATCAAGTTCCCATTTTTATAGAAAACTTTCAGTTAAGTCAATTATTCAGAGCCTCACAAGTTGTTAACTACACACCCAAGACTCGAACCTTTATTTCTGCTTGGATTCCAGGGTTTTTCTCACTTGACAGTCCCACTCAGGAGCAGGACCATTTTAATTCCTGCATCTTCTTTCCATTAAAACTGTCAGAGTCCCAGAATTCCATCAATCTTCTGATACAACTCCTTCAAACCTCAACCCTCTTCTCCACAAGATGAAGGTCTCAAGAAGTATAAACAGAGATACTACCAAAAGAAATCAGAGTTTTCATAACTAGTTAAAACCAAGCAATCAAACAGCAGGCTACTCTTATGAACATGAACAGTCTATTATTTGCCTCCAGAACCAGTCCATCCTAAAGGAGACCAGTCCTGGGTGTTCATTGGAAGGACTGATGATGAGGCTGAAACTCCAATACTTTGGCCACCTCATGCGAAGAGTTGACTCACTGGAAAAGACCCTGATGCTGGGAGGGATTGGGGGCAGGAGGAGAAGGGGACGACAGAGGATGAGATGGCTGGATAGCATCACGGACTCGATGTACATGAGTTTGGGTGAACTCTGGGAGTTGGTGATGGACAGGGAGACATGGCGTGCTGCGACTCATGGGGTCACAAAGAGTCGGACATGACTGAGCAACTGAACTGAACTGAACTGAACTGATAGGACATAAAATTAACTTCGTGGGGAAGCAAAGAACTTTTTTTCTTCAACACAGTCACTAAAATTTAGACTGTTATTACTCATTTGTTCCAAGAATATTCTCAGAAAAAAGAATCTAACACTACTTTTATGCCAGCGGGTTCAAATGTAAACTTGATATTAAATGTCAAGGAGAGACACAATATACAAGAATATAAAAAAGCAACAGAAAAAGCAATGAGTTTCTGTTTCTTGAGATATTATTTTTATCATTGAAAAAGAATTACTAAATATTGTCAAGAACAGTAATTCATGTTGCAGAATCTCTCTTTATTTGTATCAGTTCAGTTAAGTCACTCAGTTGTGTCCTACTCTTTGGGATCCCATGGACTGCAGCACACCAGGCTTCCCTCTCCATCACCAACTTCTAGAGCTTGCTCAGATTCATGTCCATCAAGTTGGTGATGCCCTCCAACCATCTCATCCTCTGTCGTCCCCTTCTCCTCATGCCTTCAGTCTTTCCCAGCATCAGGGTCTTTTCTAAAGAGTCACGTCTTTGCATCAGGTGGCCAAAGTATTAGAGATTCAGCTTCAGCATCAGTCCTTCCAATGAATATTCAGGATTTCCTTTAGGATTGACTGGTTGGATCTCCTAGCTGTCAAGGGACTGTTAAGAGTCTTCTCCAACACCACAGTTCAAAAACATCAGTTTCTCAGCACTCAGCTTTCTCTGTTGTCTAACTCTCACATCCATACATGACTACTGGAAAAACTAGCTTTGACTAGATGGACCTTTGTCGACCAAGTAATATAAGTAATATCTCTGTTTTTAATATGCTGTCAAGGTTTGCTATAACTTTTTTCCAAGGATCAAGCATCTTTTAATTTCATGGCGGTAGTCACCTTCTGCAGTGATTATGGAGCCCCCAGAAATAAGTCTCTCATTGTTTCCCCATCTATTTGCCATGAAGTGATGGGACCAGATGCCATGATCTTCTTTTTTTTGAACGTAGAGTTTAAGCCAGCTTTTTCACTCTTCATTTTTACTTTCATCAAGAGGCTCTTTAGTTCTTCTTCGCTTTCTGCCATAAGGGTGGTGTCATCTGCATATCTGAGGTTATTGATATTTCTTCTGGCAATCTTGATTCCAGCTTGCCTCATACAGCCTAGCCTTTTGCATGATGTACTCTGCATATAAGTTAAATTAGCAGGGTAACAATATACAGCCTTGACGTACTCCTTTCCCAATTTGGAACCAGTCTTTTGTTCCATGTCTGGTTCTAAATATTGCTTCTTGACCTGCATAAGATTATTCAAGAGGCAGGTCAGGTGGTCTGCAGTTCCCATCTCTCTCAGAATTTTCCACAGTTCGTTGTGATCCACACAGTCTTTGGCATAGTCAATTAAGCAAAAGTAGATGTTTTTCTGGAATTCTCTTGCCTTTTCTATGATCCAGTGGACATTGGCAATTTGATCTCTGGTTCCTCTGCCTTTTCCATATCCAGCTTAAAAACCTGGAAATTATCAGTTCATGTACATAGAAGCCTAGCTTGGAGAATTTTGAGCATTACTTTGCTATCATGTGAGATGAGTGCAATTGTGTAGTAGTTTGAATATTCTTTGGCATTGCCTCTCTTTGGGATTAGGATTAAAAACTGAACTTTCCAGTCCTGTGGCCACTGTTGAGTTTTCCAAATTTGCTGGCATACTGAGTGCATCAGTTTCACAGCATCATCTTTTAGGGTTTGAAATAACTCAGCAGGAATTCCATCACTTCCACTAGCTTTATTCATAGTGATGCTTCCTAAGGCTCACTTGACTTTGCATTCCAGGATGTCTGGCTCTAGATAAGTGATCACACCATTATGGTTATCTGCTTCATGAAGATATTCCTTGCATAGCTTTTCTGTGCATTCTTGCCACCTCTTCTTAATATCTTCTGCTTCTGTTAGGTCCATGCCATTTCTGTCCTTTATTGTGTCCATCTTCATATGAAATTTTCCTTGGTATCTCTCTCTAATTTTCCTGAAAAGATCTCTAGTCTTTCCATTCTATTGTTTTTCCTCTATTTCTTTGCATTGATCACTTTCATTGTATGTAAAATTACAATTCACATCAAAAGACTACATAGCATTTGTTGTCCACCTGAAACTTTCACATTATTAATCAGCTATGCACTAATACAAAATAAAAGTTTAATAAAAATGAAAAAGAAGACTAAATAATAAAATACAGAAATACATGCCTCATGCATGGAATAAATGGCCTGAAACTTGATTTAGCCAGCATGGCCCCTTGTCCACAGTATTTGAAGAGGTTACTGTGTAACATTTTGAAATTATTGGTTTTAATATAAGATTTTTATTAAAATATGCTTGACATGGTTAACACACATATCTCTGCTTCTCATCCATATGGAATATAAATTAACTATTTTAAAATTTATGAAATTCAGGCTCCTCCCTGTAGCCACTGCTTCAGTAACGGTGGGAGCCCCAGCTCTGGTAACAGTGGGAGCCCCAGCTCGAGCTTGGTAATAAAAAACTCTCTTGCTTTTGCATCAGATATCGGCTCCCTGGTGGTCGTTGGGAGATTTCACGACTTGGGCATAACATTTGGGGTCTCGCCGGAATCTCCCACCGGCTCCACGGGAAGACCGATCAGGAGATTCATCTGCAGCCGGGACGCGTGGAAGAGGCTCCTGTTTATACTGTTGTCCCTGCGGCTTAGTGCTGCCGCTAACCCTCATTCAACTAATGAACCCGACTTGGATGATTCTAAGCGCAACTATGGGAGAAGTAATTAACTCCACCTGCCATTCATCCCCAAAACACCTGGTGGCCGGATTTGAAATTCAACCTCTGTCTTCTGGCCGCGGGATCTTGGGACATCAGCGAATGGGAGGTAAAGACGCCCGGCAAGCCCGAATGTGGGGCTGCACTAACAGGTGCAATACTCGGCCCCCACTAACTCAGGACCTGGATGCAGTCACTACATCCAACAGGCAAGCTTACGAGAAACACCCTTCTGTGTGTGCCCTGGAGAGACGGAACCGGGTGACCATCAATAACTGCAGGGGCGGGGGGTGGGGGGTGCTGACAAGTTTTATTGTGCCACTTGGGGATGAGAGTCAACCGGGACGGTAGATTGGGAGCCCCCTATTCGTGGTGACTTGATTACCTTGGGTTGTGTTCCCGGGGCCCACTGGGTCAACTGGGGGACATGGAAGGGTATCCCTCATAACTGGGCCTTGTATGAACTTTCTTTGCAATCCAGTAAGGCTCAAATTCTCAACTGAAGGGAAAAAAAGTTCCCTGTTTGGAAAGCCGGACAATCCCGGGGCCTCCCGGCTATATCAGTCAGGACATGATAATGGGTTACTGTTTACCATCGGACCCATACAGATTGGCCCAAATCAGGGCCTAGGGCCCAGTTCAGTCCTAGTGCCATGAGAGCCTACCCACACCCCTATTTGGCCTGCCCACACCCCCTGGCTCGAGAGCTTACCCAAACGCCTCCCGGGCCCCTACGTTCCTAATACCAACAACTTCCCTCAAGTTAGCCTTAAAGGACCTAACATTAAAGACGATCAGGACCCGTTATTTAATATGATAATCAACACCTATCAGGTCCTAAATCCCACTCGCCTGGACCTGACTAGCAGTTGCTGGTTATGTTATGACATCAAACCCCCTATTATAAAGATATAGCTGTCCCGGGAGTTTACATTCAAACCAGAGATCACAAAGGAGACGCCAGGTTAACCCTCCAGTGAGTAACCAGGCAGGGCCTTTGCATAGGAAATGTCCCCCAAACCTATCAACACCTCTGCAATTCTACAGATTCTATAGAGACAACTGGGTACCTGGTGCCTCCCCAAGAAAATTGGTGGGCCTGCTCCACGGGCTTAGCCCCTTGTATTCAAGGGCAGGTGCTAAGTGACTCCAAAGATTTCTGCGTATTGGTACTATAGGTCCCCCGACTGTTCTATCACTCCAGTGATGAAATCCTCCTGAAACTAAAAGCTTCACACCGGTCCAAGAGAGAGCCAGTCTCAGCCTTAACCCTCACAGTCCTACTGGGGTTAGGGGTGGCCAGGGCAGGAACTGGGATATACTCTTTAATAGTGCAGGACCAACATTATTCTAGCCTAAGAGCAGCCATTGATCTTGATATCAAAAGTCTAGAAAGCTCAATCAGCCACCTCCAAGAGTCACTGAGTTCTCTGGTGGAAGTGGTACTGCAGAATAAAAGGGGATTGGATTTGGTTTTTCTCCAACAGGGGGCCTATGTGCTGCGTTAGGGGAAGAATATTGTTTTTATGTGAATCACTCGGGGGCAGTCAGGGAGTCCCTGGCCAAGATAAGAGAAGGGCTGAGTCAGAGAAAAAGAGAAAGAGAAATGTCTGAAACCTGGTTTGAATCCTGGTTCAATTCATCCCCCTGGTTCGCAACTCTCATATCCTCCTTGATGGGGCCCCTGATTGTCTTGTTACTACTACTCACCTTCAGGCCATGCTTACTAAACAAATTGGTGGCCTTCATTAAAAGCCGCATCAACGCAGTGTAGCTCATGGTACTCAGATCCCAATATGCGGCCCTGCGGCCCCTTAACAGGAGACAATAGAGAACTGACCCCAGACCCATGACTGGGTCTGTCCTGGATCTTAGAGAAGGGGGAATGAAGAACCTAAGCTACTCCATTTCGTTAAAAGAAAAACTCCATTTTGTAAGGTTCTGGGAAAAGAGCCTTTGGAAGTCCCCTGACCTCACCCCACCGCCCACAAGCCAATCGGACCCCAGACCAAAATCTCCTGACTTAACGCTCAGGAACTTGTGGTCTACCTAGACAATAGGGACCAATCAAAAACCAACACACAACCCTTCGAAAGAAAGTGACCAATCAGACTTCCCCCTACCTAGTAATCCTTTTTCTCCATGTATACTCCCTATATAAGCAATGTAATCCAAAACCCAAGGCTCCTCCCTATATCCGCTGCATGTAATGGTGGGAGCCCCAGCTCGAGCTTGGTAATAAAAACTCTCTTGCTTTTGCATCAGAAAAAAAATTAAAAAAATAAAATTTATGAAATTCACAAATGAAATTTGAGAACATTTTAAGATCAGAAATATGCTTCATTATTTGTTCTGCCTTCTATTTTTATTTCCATAGCTTTTGGAGAGTTAATTCCTTATTATCCTTTCCTCATCATCAACTCTTGAGAATAAATTCAGAGCACAATCACTAGTGCATAACAGTTTTAGGAATTTTAAGTTACAACCTGTAAAAATTAACTTGATAATAGTTGAAATATGTTGCAATAATTATGTTCAGTTGGCACTTGATATTCAGTTTGTGTTCCAGAAAGCACTCAGAATAGACTTTGATATTTTCAGGGAAATATTTAGTTTAGTGTGGGTTCCCAGTAGAGGAAAAGAAAGTTTCCTGATTATCCATAAGGCCTAGGAGAACCTGCTTCTGTAACATTTTCAATTTCCCAAGGTTCTGTAACTGTAGAAAGCAGCAGACATCAATAACAGCATTCTCTTCTCTTGCTTTGGCTTAATGCTTAACCTGAGTGACCTGCTGCACACCTTGATTCTGGTTCAACCTGTTAGCTTAATGTATCTATTTAAAGTACTGGAATTGTCTGAAACAGTTATTTCCAACACTGTCTTAGAAAACTTTATTTTAATGGTTAATTCCTTTTTTGTACTAGAACCCACATGAAGTAACTTTTTCACATATATTCTTTGGAACCAGCTCTTCTGATCTTTCTGGAAAGCAAAGACATGCACACACAGAAGATATTTGAATATTTCCTCTCCTCAAAGCCCTCTTAACCCTATGTGTGCTTTCCCCCCTTCCCTGCCTCTTGTAGGCTCACTGCTCACAGACGCATACTAGGCAACTATCCCCTTTCAGTTCCACTCGCTCCTCATATGACAAGCCCTGGAGGTTTGTTCCAGGTGATTCCTAGACTTGCAGGATTACCATCCTTTTCTTTATATATCAAATCCTACCCATTTCTGAAATTTGTATTATCTCCAGGTAAATTTTTCAGGCTTCACAGCTTTCATTAAACTCTCCCATCATTTTTCTTCTTATATTTTGGCCACACCAAATAGTCTGTGGGATCTTAGTTCCTTGACCAGGGATCAAACCCATGTTCCCTGTAGTGAAAGTTCAGAGTCTTAACCACCAGGCCACCACACCAGGGAAGTACCAATCTCTCCCATTTCTAAACTCTAAGAATACTTGGTTTATTTCCACACAACTAAATAATTTATTTCCACAATGCTTTGTATCTCTTAGTGGATGGATAACTGATAGGTAGGTAGATAGATGGACTTCCTAGGTGGATCAGTGCTAAAAAAAAAAAAAAAAAAGTCTGTCTGCCAACACAGGAGATGTGAGTTCAATCCCTGGGTCAGGAAGATACCCTAGAGGAGGATATGGCAATCCACTCCAGTATTCTTGCCCAGAAAATCCCATGGACAGAAGTGTCTGGCAGGCTACAACCTATGGGGCTGGAAACAGTTGATAGATAATTTGTGTGTATGTGTAAGGACATGAATTTCTTTCATCTCCCTATACCTTGAGAAATAGAACATATCACATCTTTTAAAAATATGCCCCCAAAGAACCTAGCATTCCAATCAACTGGCAATTAGGCTAAATAAAATGTCATTTTACATGGTACATTCTTGGCACTCACAAGAGAAAATTCTAACTTATGATGTTTTTATGGTAAGAAGGAATAAAGACCTCATTTGGCCATTCATTTAATATTTCTGAGTTTCTTATAAGTGCTAAGCAGGTCAAATAAGACACTTGAAAATTAACTGTATTTCTCCTTTTATATGTTCTCTTATTTTTCACAAATAAGGAAAAAGGCAAGAAACAATAGGGAGATACTATGCCAGACAACAAACCTTGAGTTGGAAAGTCTGGACTGAGCTGTGAGACTGAGCCTCTGATACCATTATTCTGAGTGAAGATAAGAGAATGTTACCTGGATTCGAGTTCTAGCCCTTGTTACTCAATACTGCCAGTGTTCTTGGCTACATTATTTGATCCTTCTTTGTCTTGGATCCCTAACTAGCCTCTAAGTCAGAATAATATTTTTTTCTTCATGTAGGCACTCTCTAACGTTTCATGTCAGGTCCAAAGCATTCTCCAGCTACACATGGAATGTCTGCTCTGACAGGCCATGGTGTTAGGAAGTCTGTTATGTTTGCCATCAGATCAACTGGGCAAAGACACGACAATTAGCAGAATCCCTGATGAACTGTGATAAAGATTCTACTGTAGAGAAAGGAGTTAACAGTGAGCAGAGAAGGGACACCATATCTAGTCTGGAGGAGACAGAGGAAGGAATGCCCATGTTGCAACACAAAAGAAGGTACAGGATGGGAACCAGCTCGAGACATGGGCAGCAAGGTCAGAAGGTGTACACAGAGAACAGTGCAGAGACTTTTAAACCTAGTACTTCTGGCTCTCTAAGGTAGACCCTTCTACCTGGTCTGTATTCCACTCCATTACACTCCTTCTCGCTCATGGATAACTCTCTGATAGACTAACCACATGTTCTAAACTTATGTATAAATAAATATATTATTAACAGAGTTTGTTTAAAAATAAATTCCCTCAGTTTGTCTCATTGTGATTAAAAAAAAAAAAAACACGTTTCTGGATGTCGCTACTTTGATTAGAGTATTTCATATAAAAAGGTGCATGAGGGAATTCCCTCATGGTCCAGTGGTTAGAACTCAGCACTTTCACTGGGCGGGGGTGGGGGAAGTTCGCTCCCTGGTCAGGGAACTATGATCCCACAAGCTGTGCTGTGCCACCAAATAAATCGATAAAAGGTGCCTGGAAAATGGAATTTTATTTTCGCTGGGATATATTTGTACCTTAAAACCGAAACTCATTAACTCAAATGAATATTTAATTGATGGAAACATGGGGGATGGAGGTAAAGGAATGAGTGGTGAAAGAAAAGATTTTTTAAAAGCAAGCCTTCTGGTTCTATCTGTATCCTCCCCAACCTCCTACCATTCCACCACCCAATCCCCTTTGGCATAATTATTCCCCTTTCTGTACTCTCAGAAGGAGTTAGGGGTTCAGTATCACAGGCTTCTCCTAAAGAATGGGCAGTAGAGATTCAAAATAAATTATAAATGTGGTGGACTTCCTGCGTTCACCATAGACTGGACCATTTGCAATCTAGTGACTCATCAGGAAAACTAAGAAAAGTACATACACCACAGGTGGCTATTTCAAATAGTAGCATTTCAGTAAACCTAGATTTAAAAAATTTTTATATTAATGAATCAGAATTCCATTTTTTGTAGCTTAATCTAAAACCTGCCTTCAACTAGAGATTTTCTTTCCTCTCCTAAAGTCTTGAAATAGCTTCATTAAACCCTTGAGAAATCATGGTCTCCTTGGCAAAATCATTCTTCACAGAATATCAAGTTTCATTTGCAATACCTTCAAATAAAATCTAAAATGACATTGTCATGAAGTAGAAATTAAAATGAATTCTATCCCTCTATCTTGAGGATCAGCCTGGACTTATTTCCATTCTAAAAATGACAAAAAGTCAAGAATTAATAGAACTTTAAAAAGGCATTAGTAAGGATTATATCAAGATCTCTCCAAAAGCATCCCAAGGTAGTTAAAATATTTAATACAGCTCTGAAGTTCTGATTTCAGTCTATACTCTTGTCATCACGCAAGCCAGAACAATTTTCACAAGACGCACATGCATCACACGTGCACTCACAAACGCATGATTCCTAACATTATATTCTGAGCTTAATTCCACTGCCTCTTCTTGGGAGACATCAGGTGTTGTGTACATGACACAAGATGCTGCTGCTGCGTCACTTTGGTCGTGTCCGACTCTGTGCGACCCCATAGACGGCAGCCCACCAGGCTCCCCCGTCCCTGGGATTCTCCAGGCAAGAGCACTGGAGTGAGGTGCCTTTTCCTTCTCTGACACAAGACACTACGTACCTGGTATGCATGAGCAGTCTCCCACAGTGACATCCTCGGATAAGTCTAGGTAGGGAGTCTCTAACACATGACATAATTAGAAAATACATTACAGAGTTGTCTATAATTAAGGAGTAACATGTATGGGCCAGACTATATTTGAAATTAGCTTTCAGATAAAGGTTTTATCCATATGATCAGGAGAAACTTCATGGAAAATAGAGAACTTGTTCTGGACCGTGAATGATGAGCAGTGTTTGGAATAGTGGAGAGGGTGCTATGGACGTGAGGATGAGGCTGGGCCAAGGTCAAGCAGTGGAACTGAGAAGGTAGCATCCAGAACAAAGCTCTTTTCTCATAATAATTGTCATTATGACCTCCTACTTTTTATTTTCTGTGCCAAATTATCTTAGGTCTTTCAGAGTTTCCTCAGAGGAATGTCCCTGGAGTGCTTATTTGTCCTATGACTGTACATACAAATTTTACTTACTCTATAAAAATTGAAGGATCAAAATATGTATTATTACTTGATTTATGCTTAAATTTTGAAAGCTAATTGCTCATTCAAACTGAATTTTGAGTTGTGCTTTAGGCACAAATCATCTGTTCTTATTAATAATAAATATGCCTCCTTAGAATCCATAAGAGTATATGAAGTGCATAGAGTGTTGGTCACTCAGTCGTGTCCATCTCTTTGTGATCCCATGGACAGTAGCCCACCAGTTGCTCTGTCATGGGACTTTCCAGGCAAGAATACTGTAGTGGGTTGCCATGCCCTCCTCCAGGGGATCTTCCCAACCCAGGGATCTAACCCAGCTCTCCCACGTTGTAGCTCTTCCCAACTAACTGAGCCACCAGGGAAGGCCATATAAAGTGCATAAAACCTTCCATTTCATGAAAAATTCAAGTTCGGATTGTTACCATAATCTAAAATCTTGATTGATGAGTAAGGGTATCCTTTAGCTAACAAATAGCCCTCATTTTAAAAGATAAATAATTTCTATTCAATTTAGCAAATATTAGATGTAAATCCAAGATATTGAATGACTTTTTATGTAATTTAAAAGAACACTTTTGCATCCTCATTTCCATTACTGTTAGAGGAAGTTAATGTTTTCCAGTAATTGAGTCATCTCCACTCACCTAAATTCAGAGTACGCTACCTCTCTCCCCTCCCTAGCGCTTTCTGTGAATAGATCTGAAGCTTTCAAAATAAAAATTCCCCACCTGTATTATTTGCATCACTTCTGCTTCCTTCTTAAAAACACCAGGGAAGCCCAGGGAGCTACAATGATTAATGACCTGTTCTGGAATTTACCTGCTCTATAAAATGTGCTGAATTCCAAAGCATAAAAGAAACTCTGAAGTAGGTCAGGAGCTTAACTTGCCCAAGGGCCTACCTTAGACCAAAGGTAAGCAGGTTTGAAATTAAATTAGCACTATAAATTGCAGTGACTCATCATTCAGTGGCTACATATTGGACTGGAAGATGGGAAACTATGTGTAATAAAGCCTTAAAAACCAAATTCACTCAGACTTATGCAATTTAGAATTTGAATTCATTCCGATGATGAACCTGGTTCAAAATAGTTTTCTGCGTTCTCTAAAGTGGGTTGAGGTGAAGTGCGGGGAGAATTTGCAAAAGGAGTTAAGGAAATGTTTAGCTTATTAGAGCGGAGGCCAAAATAGATATTCAAGGATTACTTTAGAAAAGCCACAGAACGAATGTGCTAATTACAAATAATTCATATTAAATTTAAAAATGTTATGCCAAGCAAGTAGATGAAATCTACAGGATGCCCCCACAAGGGCCAAAACGACGTTCACAGGAAAAACTGTTAGCCCACTTCCATCTCTAAAAATCTGTAATACTATAATCCATATGGGAAAACCACTGAAGTGCCCAAAGCTGCCAAGAGCAACTAAATGGGAAGAGGTGAGGTATTAATGGGAGATGGAGGTAGCTTCTTTCAGAAGAAGTGTAGATCTGTGGTCCAGGACCTGATTGGGAGCCTCAAGGCAGTCATTCCAGGTATGTGATTCTGACCTGTCTCTAGGGTCAGTCTGTATGCCACCATATACCTAACTCATTTCAGTTTAAATACCTTTTCCTCAACTGCCACCAGATTAAGATAAATTCATCCAGTGTTACACTCTCTTCCTTTTATAACTTACTACATGTATCCCAATTTGTAATCAAATCTTTGTATAGTTATTTCTGTTATGCCTTTCCCCACTAATACGTAAACTCAGTGAAGACAGAGATGAGGTCTTTTCTGTTTTCCATGTTTTTCTCAGTATCTGATACATTGTGGGTACTCAATAAATGTCAGGTGGATGGATGGATGGATGGATGGGTGGGTGGGTGGCTAGATGATTAATAGGAAGAGTTATTAGATGGTATATGAGGAGGCAAGGTAGAACCAGATTTCAACCAAACTCCCTCTTAAATCTGTTATGGCATTTGTCTTCTAATTGCTGAACAATATTCTATCCAGTAATATAAAAGACTGAAAATAAGGAAGCATTAGAGCAATATATCATTGTAGAGTTTATTTTTACTTCATATATGTACATTATTCCTTGTGAAGACAGAAACGGCAGGCTGATATTTTTAGGGCTTGCCAACTGCAAAAAAATAAGAAAATATAAAAAGCAGAACTTCTCCCATTTAAAACCTTTCCTTCTCTACCCTATCTCTGAAGCCTACAGGGAAGACCCTGTTGAGTTTTTTTTTTTTTTCCTCAAGTCTGCTTGCTGGGAAAGATAGAACTGGAACTGGAAAAAGAGCCAAAATGAACATCAACTCCTAAGCTTTCAAGATACTGCCTTTAACAGGGAGACCTGAGGTACTGCAGTCCCTGGGGTTGCAGAGTCAGACACGACTGAGTGACTGAACAACCCAGGCAGGAATTTTATACCTTTCTTTCACTCTTATTTTTCTTCTCCTTGAAGTTAGAAAATCTACCTTTACATATAGTTTTAATAGATGCTAGTGAGTGACAGGCTTTCTGTGGCTAGCCTAAGCCTTTCTTGTCCTGTTCCCTAACTCCTGAGGTAAGTGAAACATAAATGAGATTCAGGGGTGCCTCTTATGCTCCTGACCAATGCACATTTTTATTGCTGTAATAAAAGCTTGTACATGAGATGCAGTCATATGCATAACCACTTTTAAAATCTGAGAAGCTATGTTGCTACTAGAGGTAAAAACTAGATCTTATTTTTTGAAGCTTCACCCGAGTTTGCAAATATTCTCTAGAAAAGTATTTTTTCTTCAACTCATAAGGAAATGATACATAATGTTTTCTGCAGAGAGTATAGGCCTTAACTGCTGTTTCACTGATTATCTTGAGATTAGTTGTATTTAAAGACGTTTTAAAATGTGCTAATAAGATGCATTGTACTTTTAAAGATACAGAGCAAGTGATGTATAGCTTAGCAAAACAGAAATAATTTAAAATGAACTGGTAAGAAATCCTTTATTACTTGAAGAGTTATAACTTTTATTTTAAATATATGTTACATTAAAGATATAAAATCTGCTATAAAAATCACCTCATTTCAGCATCTGTCTTCATAACAAAGTAAATGATAATTTCAAGATAATGAGTTTTTCTGAATCACTGAATGCATTAAAGGCGCTCTGAGGTATTCTTATCTGACAGTAATCCAGGCAAATATTAATATTTTGATGCAGCCTTTGGTATAATGAATATGTCTTGGAAAATTAACACTAGAAGTTTGCTCTGTGTATAGAATTCCAGTGCAATTTTGGCCAGAAAGTTTAAGGACATTATTTCAGCAGGTTACAATGAGAAAGCTGAGGATTGATAGATTGAATTTCATTAATGGGCGCCAGACTCCTTTAATGAGATGCCAAGTTTCAGAGGTTTCATCCAGGTTCTAAATGTTCAGGACAAGCCCTGGCAATTTGCTTTGCTGAAAGCAGAGTTCCCCCTCCCCACAAAAGGGTCTTCTCTAGTTGCAGTTTTCTGGGTTAATGTATTCTAGGCTGAATTATCTCACCCATCGATTGCTGCCTTAGGAATTTCAGTGTTCTTACAAACTAACAAACGTCCACCAGACAGCACCAGCAATGCCCAGCTGGCTGTTTGTCCCCCGTGGGAAATTTCCTCAGTCAGAGCCTGGTAGTTGTTCAGTGCAGCTGCTACAGTTTCAAGGGTGCCAGCTCATCTAAGCCAACTGTATGCACACAGTCCATGACTCATGAGACTGAGAAAGAACACATCGAGGGCGGGTGGGGCCCTTCAAGGACTCCATTTTAAATTTGCCCTTTTCTCTGTCAACTGTTTGGGCGAAAATGCATAACAAAAGCCAATTATTTAAGAGTTATAAATATCCTACATAGTCGTGAAATTCAGCTATAGTACATAATAATATCATCTTTATCATAAAGAATGTGCAGTATATCTCAACAGTCCCTGGGCTGTACTGTATGTGTTACAATAACAGCTATACTGTAACACCTGTTACATAAATAAAGAACTGGCTTGATATCCAGGGTGAGGGACACTCCAGGCGGAATCTGGGAATGCAGGCCCCATACTCTGGCCTCTTGCCATGCTAGCTAGCATAAGTTCATTATAAGGTCTTCCAGAATTGTACTGGAAATTACAAAAATATATTTTGTTAGAATAATAGACAAAACTAGATTACTATAAGGCAATTTGAAAGAGTTTTACTGTCAATTAGAGGCAGTAATATCCTCCTGGAAAAATCCTCCTACAGAGCATTCTGTACACAAATGCCATCATTAAGCAGCGTCAACCCCACACATATATACCAAGTGTCTCCAGGGGCCTGTCAGATATATGATGACTAGGATGCAAATTCTCAATGTATTAGTTATCTTTTGCTGAGACCTGTGGCTGATTCATGTCAATGTATGACAAAACCAATACAGTATTGTAACGTAGAATAAAGTAAAAATAAAATTAAAAAAATAATTACAAAATTTCAGTGACTGAAAACAATAAGCATGTATTATTCACTGCTTCTATGGGCCAGAAATCAAGGAAAGGCTTAATTAGGAGGTGGTTCTGTTCTGTCTTTCACGAGGCTTTAGTGAAGTGACAGTCTTGGCTGCAGTCATCTCAAAACTAGACTGGAGAGGGCTCTGCTTCAGACTCACAAGACTGATGCCTGGCCTCAGGAGATTCCCTGCTGAGGTCACCGTGTGCCCCTCCCACACTGCTACCTCACACGTGGTAGCTGACTTCCTCCAGAGCAGCAGTCCAAGAGACAATGAGAGAGTCTCGCACAAGACTGAAGCCACAGGCTTTTAGTAACCTAATATTGAAAGAGGCAGCCCTTCACATCTGCCATATTCTATCCATTAAAAGCAAATTGATTTGTCCAGCCTACACCTGGGGGAAGAGGAAGTGTTAATTGCTCAGCTGTGTCTGACTCTTTGAACCTCCATGGACTGTAGCCCACCAGGCACCTCTGCCCATGGAATTCTCAAGTCAAGAATACTTGAATGGGTAACATCCCATTCTCAGGCAGATAGAGGAGAAGGGATCACATGAAGACCTTAATTCTCAGGAGACAGAAATCACTGGGGGCCATCACAGAGGCTGCCTACCACACTGAGGGACTTAATTCAGGGCTTTAGCATTTCTCTGGAATTATAACTACTACATTGATGTGGGAGGGATTGGGGGCAGGAGGAGAAGGGGATGAAAGAGGATGAGATGGCTGGATGGCATCACCCACTCAACGGACATAAGTTTGGGTAAACTCCAGGAGTTGGTGATGGACAGGGAGGCCTGGCGTGCTGCAGTTCATGGGGTCGCAAAGAGTCGGACACGACTGAACGACTGAACTAAACTGAACTGAACTGAACCTCTAATTAGGCTTAGATCCTAATTTTGATCCCTTCCAACCAAACTATCCTTGCTATAGCAAAGTGGTCTTTAAAATCAGTGAATCTTATGTAATCTAAAAGGTGATAATTGTCCTCAGGAGCAAGTCTAAGCATTTTAATGGGACATACAAGATTCTTCATACACAGAGCATAGTCTCTCGTTGTTGTTGAGTGGCTCAGTCGTGTCCAACTCTTTGCGACCCCACAGACTGCAACACACAGGGCTTCCCTGTCTTTCACTATCTCCTAGATTTTGCCCAAACTCATGTCCATTGAGTCAGTGATGCCACCCAACCATCTTATCCTCTGTCACCTCCTTCTCCTCATGTCCTCAATCTTTTCCAGCATCAGAGTCTTTTCCAATGAGTTGGCTTTTCATATCAGGTGGCCAAAGAACTGACACTTCAGCTTCAGCATCTGTCCTTCCAATAAATATTCAGGGTTGATTTCCTTTAGAATTGTCCGATTTGATCTCCTTGCTATCCAAGGGTCTCTCAAGAGTCTTATCCAGCACCATAGTTCAAAAGCATCAATTCTTTGGCACTCAGCATTCTTTGTGGTTCTATTCTCACATACATAATGACTACTGGAAAAACCATAGCTTTGACTATATGGACTTTTGTTGGCAAAGTGATGTCTCTGCTTTTTAATAAACTGTATAGGTCTGTCATATTTTCCCCCAAGAAGCAAATGTCTTTTAATTGCATGGCTGCAGTTACTGTCTGCAGTGATTTTGGAGCCCAAGAAAATAAAGTCTGCCATTGTTTCCATTGTTTCCCTCATTCTATTCGCCATGAAATGTTGGGACCGGATGCCATGATCTTAGGTTTTTGAATGTTGAGTTTCAAGTCAACCTTTTCATTCTCTTCTTTCACCTTCATCAAATGGCTCTTGAGTTTCTCTTCATTTTCTGCCATTAGAATGGTATCATCTCCATATCTGAGGTTGTTGATATTTCTCCTGAAATGTTGATTCTAGCTTATTATTCATCCAACCTAGCATTTTGCATGATGTGCTCTCTGTTCATCCAGCTCTGAATTGTGCATGATGCCAGCCTGGCATTTTGCATGATGTACCCCCACAGATCTCTTCATCCATACCATCTCCATATCCCCTTACCCATTCTCAACTACATACACACAGAGACTAAAAACACATACAACATGGATACACACACAAATACACACATCTTCAAACACATAACTATATACCAGGAGACACGGCTTTGGATTCACTCTAGATGCTTGTTGAAGTTCATATTCCTGAGTCTCACCTAGATTCAGAGGGCAAAGGAGAGGAAAACAGCCTTTGACAAGCTTTCTAGGTAGTTCCTATTCACAGAAAGCTTCAAAGACCACAGCCCTTGTCCTGCTGAATGATCTTGACAAGCATGTCTCCAAACTTTACTACCGTCATGACCTCTTCCTGAAAATCACGTCATTTCCAACTTAAAAAAAAAAGAAAATCCCATTTACCCTTCAAAATTTACTCAAATAGCACCCTTGTCAAGCATCCCTAGATGGCCCCACAGCAATTGATGGGTCTTGCTTGGCTGGCCCTTGGCACATTTTATGAAAATTATTAGTTTGTACAATCATTCCCCGGGTCAGTTCAAGAGTAACTTGAGTGCAGGGACATCTCTGACAGCATTTCTAGCACAAGGTCAAAAGCAGTCATTGCTCAGTTTATGTTTCCTGAAATTTTAGCTATTAAAATATACTTTTGCACTCAAAAAGTCTTAAAAATACTTTCTAAGAAAAATGTCTTAAAAGTTTGTCTTAACATTTTCTATACAAAATAAAACTCTCATAACAGTATTTAGCCACTACATGCCACCTTAACTTTTCAATACATTATAAAAAGAATAGTTTTTAAAGTTTTTAAATTAATTAAATTCCTCTTCCATGACATTTTGCCAATAATCTTGCATAATTTAGAATAATTAACTTCAAATTACAACTTTCAGTTGTGTTGATTTAATAGCTTTCTATTTCTTAATACAAAGGCATAAGGTCAGAATGTGTTGGTATTTTTATTTATATTTTGGTGTCCCAAATATTTTAATGCTTTAAGATTGCTGCTTAAGTTTTCTTCTCTAACTAGAACTTGGAGTATATTAAGTAATCAGTAATCAGATTTCTCAGACTTAAGGTAAACAAATGTCAAGATGCATAACCAAACACATTTTAAATGGAGTCACTACTGAGCCCACCACTGTCAAAGTGGCTATTCTTAAGGTGCAGAAGACCAAGAAATGCAGCATCAAAACACTTGAGCAGCTGAAATGTGCAAGGCCACCAACTGATCGAGCTTGTTTCATTACACTTAGAATTCAGTTGACATTGATTTCAAAGCTTTGGTGAAAGAATCACTTCTGGCTTCTCCATGACATTATGACTTCTTCTGATTATACTCTCCCTGAAAGACAGAAAATTTACACAGCTTTCCAAGCCCTCAGTCAGTGTGGGATCCTTTAGGCTGTATGGTTTCTCTTTTAATATGTTATGAATTCCCAGAACAAAACCTTTCACTGTCATAGGAAGGAATTAAAATACACCCTGAAGTCAAAAGAATTATTTGGAAATGACGTGCTGGTTATGGGGTAAGCCACTTCTTTCCCTAAAGAGCAGATTGATAAAACAACATCTCTCTTCATTTGTGAGTGATTCTTCCCTTTATTATTATTCATTGTTACTCTATTTGATATTTAACATTTTAGAATTACTTGTCCTTATTCCACAGCTTATTTATAACCTTAGTGTCCAGTTAAATTATTCTAAAATTGACTTACAATTAGATAATTTTGAGTATTTTTGCTGAGTGGCAGTCAAGCAAAGTCCATTTGCATGGGTGTGCTAAGGTGCTTTGGTAGTAACCAGCTATTTGCGATCCCATGGACTGTAGCCCAGCAGTCTTCCCTGTCCATGAGATTCTCCAGGCAAGAATACTAGAGTGGGTTGCCATGCTTTCGTCCAGGGGATCTTCCTGACCCAGGGAGCAAACCCACCTCTCTTATGTTTCCTGCATTGGCAGCCAGGCTCTTTACTACTAGCTCCACCTGGGAAGCCCATTGCCAGTCCTCAAATTGAGTAAGAAACAAAACTAGTTACCAGAGAAGTATACTAGTCAAGATGGCAGCCTGAGCTGCCACTTTACACAAGAATTAATCATTTCAAATATACAACATGTACAGTGGATTGCAGAAATGTGGTTTTGATATCTTCTAAGTTTTCTTTCATGATACACCATTGCCAAGCAAGAGTTCCCTAACACACTTAACATGTACTGTCTCTCTTGTTATTTTCAGATAATAGCCAACATATTAACATTAATACACACAATGCACATTATATTTATATATTCATTCAAATACACTTTTATAAGTTTAACCCCTATCCTCTGTGCTTATAGTGGCAAAGTAGATGAATCCAGCTAAGCAAAGAGAAATAAGACATCACACTAGTGAGATGTTTGACTTTGTGCAGTGCTGAGTAAATTCTGATTGACTTCAGAGATTGAGTTTAACTCAAAGGAACACTCTGTAAAGAAAAATATTGGAGATAGATTTGTGAAATAATTGAATTGCAGCCAGTCTATTATCTAGGAAAATAAATGCCTCTTCCTGGATCCATTGCTGCTTAAAAATTCATAAAGGAAAAGATGAAAATTGAATGAAGAGATGCATGACAATGTGGCAGTATGTATATCTATGTGATAGTAAGTGGATTGGGAGTAAATGCATATTAATATACAGTTAACTATAGTCATGTCCTGCTTATAGCCTCAACAGAAATATAAACACAACATTACTCAGCATACCTCACTGAATTGACCCTATGCAGAATAATCTTTGTGACCAAAATTATTGATCTGAGGCACCTTTCACTTTAGGGCAGCGGGATTAAACACTAAATATATTTGGGCAGAAATCTTTGTACTCAATGACTTGCTGCTACCAAGTCCTTCTCTACCAAGCAAATGCCTAGGCAGTAAGTGCAGAGATATATCCTTAAGCTTTAAAAAAACTTACATTTATATTTTGGAAATCTACGCTTGCAATAGAGCTTGAATTCAATATCAGCAACACAATAGCCACTCTTGGCTAGTAGAGTAAATTTCAGTACCAAAATGCAGTAATAATCAGAAACTTAGAGTATGTTAGGGCTGGAAGAGATTTTAGAGATCACTTAACTGGACCCATGTATTTTATAATTGAGATAATTATATGACAATTTTTCAAAACTCTGGTCTGCAGAGCAGTACTTGATGATGACACTATTTGCACTGCCCATAAAACTGCCAGATGAAACAGTATAGTGAGTTTTCCATAAAATTAAATTTAGTTATGTAATATTATTACCTTTTATTCTAAGACTTTGTCTTTCCTTAATTTATATATTAATATATCTTATGAAGTAATGATGAAAATAAGAAAAACACACTTGCTTTCCCTAACTTTGTAATTGTTTAAATAAAATCCTGGTAACCCTGTAATACACCCCATTTTTTAAAAACATTTACCAAACTGTGAAATACATGGCTTGGGGAACCACTGATTAAAATGCCAGTATAGAATTTCTTCCATTGTCTCTTCTCTGGTGGCTCAGAGAGTAAAGAATCTGCCCGCAATGCAGGAGACCCAGATTCAATCCCTGGGTTCGGAAGAGCCCCTAGAGAAGGACATGGCAACCCACTCCAGTATTCTTGCCTGGAGAGTTCCATGGATATAGGAGCCTGGCAGGCTACTGTCCATGGGGCCAGAAAAAAAATCAGACACGACTGAGCAACTTTCACTTTATATATGAGACACATAAATTTATCAAAAGGCTTATATCAAAACCCTTTATCAGAAGGGTTATATATGAAATGAGCCATAAGTAGGACATTGCTTCTATTTACCATATAAAATGTGACAAAAAGTCTCAAATGAAATAGTCTTTTGCTATTCATATGTGTCTCTGACAAAAGAGAAAATGTAAGTTTTTAAAAACTGGCATATTTTATCTATCAATAAGACATAAAAGTTGTAAGAACAAAGAAATAAGGGAGATTGAAGCATGAATATAATCATATTACTACATATTTATTAGGATAAAGGTTATGGAGAAAGTCATACTTGTCATCAGAAGGCATAAACTGGCTTAGTTTTCATTTGTCCTGCGTCACTTGCATAGTCCTCTTTGTTTCAGGTTGACATTATCAAATTCACACCTCACCCCAGGAGACATAAATAGGAGTCAAATATCTTAGTAGGGTTTTTTCAAAGAATGTCAAGGTGAAAAATTCCTAATGAGATATAAAGTATAGTATTTCAAAATGGAATTCAAAACCATTTAAAATCAAGATAAATTACCTCCTAGGAAGTTATTCCTGTCAGGTGATACACAAAAATAAGAAACTAATGAATCTCTGGAGCAAAATTATGCTTCCACATCAAGTCACCTAAGTAATCAAGAGTGCCGTATTTATTTCTTTTTACTTATTTCAGATAATTCATGTGCCCATTGCCTTAAAGATATATACTTAAAAATCAAATGTGATTTTCTTGAATGAACTACCCAAGATGCCTCTGCATGACTTTGAAAGAGAGACTTTGATTAATACTTAGCTCTCAAAAAAGTTATTTCATTGCCACTTCTAGCCAGCATTTAAATATAATTATTTTTAGCTATGATAGAATCAGTCTCAGATTCAGATTAAATTTCAAGACCTGTCATGGTTTTTGGTGAAACATTTGGCCTGTTTCCTCTCTTAGAAGAAGAGAGAATATATCACAATTAAAATTTAGTATCATTTTCAAATTTCTCCTTATTGTGCAGGTTTACTCAGTAATTTTTAGTATGTAGAATGTTTTTTTCAACCTTTTTTGTTGTTGCTGTTTGTGAGGAGTTTTTTATTTTTGTTTGTTTGTTTTGTCATTGTTTAAACATGGAGAAAACACTCCCAATTTTAGTAACTGGGCTGACCGTACCATATTTAGGACCTATTTCTGAGTCTTAGAAAGACATTTTTCTTAAGCCTTTTGAATTTAATACAACAGGAAAATAATTTGTCACATAACCAACTTTCCTCTTATATATTTTTGACCACTTATGTCACAGGATAATCATCCAAGGAAAAATATATATTGGGTATTTACTGTATAAGCAGCGATGGATATGGTGTGGTTTGAAGTGCAAAAAAAAAAAGAAAAAAAGATATATATAGAAAACATGGTTAAACCCATCCGGAAGTTTAGAATATAGTAAAGAATTTATGAAGTAATTCATAAGTCCTCTTTGCAGAAGTTTGACTTCTGTTAAACCTTTTTCATTTTGGAAGGAAGGAAAAGAGGGAGATAAAAAAGGAGAAAAGATATAGGGGAAGGAGGAAGGAAGGAAAAGAAAAATTGATAATTTAACACTTGTTTTGTAGACGCCATCTTGTTTTACTTCTTATGGTCGTGTTGAGTTGATCTACAGATACGCTGTCTTTTTCTATTCATTGCACTTCTGGGTCCCTAGCGAAACTTGTCAGACCTCAAAAAGAACAAATCCAGGAGGCACATCGTGGCCTTCCAAGAACTTGTTACTCAAGTAAGCCACTGGACTGGATTCCTGCCACTAGAGTCGAGTTTTACTGACTCTTAGTCATCAGACGTGCCCCAACAGAGGAAAACCTGTCAACTGCAAATTTGGTAGGAAGGTCATAGTTGCTAAGGCTACTTGAAAACTGGATGTTCTCAGCCTCAACAGAATAGCATTTCTCATTTGGAAAATTTGCAGGAATGAGAAACCATCTTTGAAGCCAAGTTATTTAAACGCAAAGCACAAGCCTTAGATTTTTAGTGGGCTGTTCATCCTGTAAATACATTTAGACCTTTGAGCAATACAGGCTTGACATGTCTAGGTCCACTTATTCACAGATTTTTTTTTTAGTAGTAAATACTACACAGAATTTTTTCAATAGAAATACTGCAGTCCAAAAAAAAAAGAAAGAAATACTGCAGTCCTGCACAGTCTGCCATTGAATGGGACCTTGGATACAGAGGAACAATGAATATAGAGAATCAAAGTTATACATGGATATGCAACTGGGAGTGGGGTTGGTGCTTCTAACCTCTGCCTTGTTCAGGGGTCAACTCTACTCAGAAAATCCCTGTCAATAATGAAGAAACAGCTCACCTGTGCTTCAGTCAAGACGCCTTCTTTGACTTTAACTTTGAGCACATTTCCTGCTAGTGCCACCCCCCATCAATACTTCCTTTCCTGTCTAAATAATTCTTATTCTCTTTTGTCTTTCTTTCTGTCTTATGCCCACTCACTTGATAATATAAATGTGTTTGTGGTTCTTGAAATTCAGAGACACATAGAAGTTTATGTCCTAAGTCAGGATTTTTAACTATTATAAGTCCTAAATGACTTTAAGAATCCCCAAAAAGAACATAAACACAGTCCCTGAGAAGTAAACACCATGCACCTTAATTTTTAAAAATAACTTCAAACCCACTCATATATCCCAAGGTAATGCTTTGCATCAGATAATCTTGTGCTTTCTCATATAGAAACACACACATTTTCATTTCTCCATCATCTTGGAATTTGTATTTCATTTTATTGAAAATAATTGACATACATCACAAGTTGAAGACATACAGCACGATGGTTTAATTTACATATATTGTGAAATGATTATCACAAAAGGTTCAGCCAACATCCATCATCTCATATAGATACAATAAGAAGAAATCTCCTTGTGATGAGAATTTTATCCTGGAATTTTATGAAAATTCTTCCTGATTTTTTTCCTTAAAATATATTAAGCCTGTCCTGTAGATGATCAAATACAGCAAAACCATACTAATGTTTACCTAACTGAGTGTAACTGAATAAAAACCAGTGTAAGGTAAGCAAAATAGTAGAATTATAGACTCTCAGAGATTGGCTGCACCAATTTTGTTGCATGTATAATTTCTACAGGATCCTTAGAAAGTATAATCAAAATTTAAAACAAATAGGGACTCCATAGATACTTACTGATTTATTTTTTAAAAGGACCATTTCATTACCTATAGCAAAATAGAGAATAGAGTAAAATAGAACAAAATAAAGTATTGTTGAAGATCTCAAGAGTAATTTTCTCCAACAACTCATCAGATGTTCAGTTTCCCTTATGACAGGCATTCCAGCAAGGCCCCTAAATGTTCCCTAGTTCCACGACATGTACTACTTATGAGGAAATATCCAATTGCTTGCTTAAACTGGGTCTTTTCAAAGTGCTGAGGACTTTAAAAATAGTTGATTCTCTAAATTACCTCTCTGTGTATTGACCCACAGGCCAATATAGCATAACAGATATTCATAAAGAAAAAAATATTATCTTACCAGCAAACACACATAAGCAAGAGGCCTAACCATCTGTCTTCTGCTGTCTCTGTCTTTACATAGTTGACTTGCTCTAACAGTCACATCAGAGAACTGGGTTCAGTCAATAATTAAATTGACATTGAATGTTATTTACAATTAAATTGAGAGCTGTTCTAGTTAAATATGCCTAAAACATAATAGTAATACTCACTTACTGGATGTTTATAGTGAAACAGGAGTTATATGTAGAACTTTATGTTTTTTGCCTTACTTAGTTTACAGATGCCTGTGAGGTGGAGATTGCTGTCCTCATTTTGCTGTTAAGAAATCTGATACTCAGGAGATTTTTGAAATGGCCATGGTAGAGCTGGGGTATGTAACTGGGTTGTCTTAGTCTGGAGTCTTGTTTATTCTGCAATATTTGACAGATTGTGGATTTCTAACTTAAAATGGTCTTTATATTAATTTTTTGTGCCCATCATGGCCATCAGGGGCTTCTCTTGGTGGCTCAGTGGTAAAGAGTCTGCCTGCCAATGCAGGAGATGTGAGTTTGATCCCTGGGTTGGGAAGATTTCCCGGAGGAGGAATTGCAACCCACTCCAGTATCCTTGCCTGGAATTCCATGAACAGAGGAGCCTGGCAGGCTGCAGTCCATGGGGTTGCAAAGAGGTGGACAGGCCTGAGCAACTAACACATGGCAAGTGGCACTGGTGATACAGGATCTGCCTGTAATGCAAGAGACGCGGGAGACATGGGTCCCATCCCTGGAGCCAGAAGGTCCCGGGGATAGGAGACGGCAACCACTCCAGCACTGTTGCTAGGAGAATCCCATGGACGGAGAAGCCCGAGAGCCGATAATTCAGGGGGTCACAAAGAGTGGGACACAACTGAGAACAGAGGCCACAGAAAAGAGCACAGGCCTTACGGAACCAGGCAACCTTGGCAAGTTAGCTAACCTTGTTTTCTCAGTCTGTAGAGTGGAATAAACAGTGGCATTGTCTTACTTTCCTTTGTGGTCATACAAATGACCACAAACTAGGTGGTTTAAAACAGCCTGTGTTTGCTCTTTTACAGTCCTGAGAGCTGAAAGTCTCAAATCTGGCGTTAACGGGGGCACTTCTCTATTTGGAGGCCCCAGGGAACATTTATTCCATGCCTTTCTCTCAGCACCTGTGTTTCTGGCAGTCTTGGTATTCCTTGCCTTATAGACACACCGCTCCAATCTCTGCTTCCATCATCACACGGCATTTCCTGTGTGTCTGTCTCTGTGTTCTCTTCCCCTCTTCTTCTAAGGACACCAGTCCTTGGATAGAGCTCCCCTCAATCCTGTATGACCTCATCTTACCTTGGTTACATCTGCAAAGACCTTATTTCCAAATAAGGTCATACTCACAGATACTGGGCACTAGGACAACAGCATATTTTTTGCTGGGGACATAATTGAACTCCTAACAAGCACCTCCAATGTAAAAACTGTCATCTTAAAAAGTGATAGGGCCTACTAAGCCTTCAGTAAATAATAGGCATTCAGTAAAGTTAAGAGTTATTATGATTGATAATATTATAGTTGACTCTGGGGCCTCAAATAAATTATTCAGCCTCTCTAAGTCAGTTTCCATGTCTATAAAAATGGAGATAGCAATGTTTATTTCAAAGAGCTGTTGAGAGAATTGAATGTCATAATTCAATACCCGCCTCGGTAACTAATTCAATGTTAACACTCCTCTTTCTCCAAGAGAGCACTGAGGAGCTGAACACATCCTCTCTCAGGATCCAGTGTCATCAGGTGCATCATATTTCAAAGGGAAAAAAGCAGGGGCCCAAACAGGCGGACAGAGGACACTGAGGGGGCAGCTCTGCTCCTTCCCAGTTGCAGTGGTGGCAGCCGCAGTTGGGAGTGTGGTCTTCCCTGAACGAGGGAGGTGTTAGGAAAAGCACCTCACTCTCCATTGTCTTCTTGTCAGTGATAATGATTCTGGGGATTCCTGGGCAGAAAGAGTCTGACTGAGCAAAGTGAGCGTGAGCCTATCTATTCCATTGTGGTTTCTTTACTCCTTACTCACTCCACCCTTGAAAAAGTCACCAAACTAATGAGTGTGCTGGTTCATGTGATTTAGCTGGATTTAGATGTGGCTCTGTTGATCTTTTGCAAGTTTACACTCATTGTTAACACCAGTGATGTGACTTTATTAAACTAAACCTCAAGGGAGAGCAGAAGGAAGAGATGAGATACACTGTGGACTTGATATTTTTCTCTTGTCTGTTTGAGATCTTTGTCTTATTAAAGATCCAAGTATTACAGTAATATTAGCACCTGGAAGTAATACACCCTCATATCATTGAGGTGTGTGTGTGCTTGCTCGTGTCCTACCCTTTGTGACCTCATGGACTGTAGCCCTCCAGACTCCTCTGTCCATGGAATTTTCCAGACAGGAATCCTGGAGTGGGTTGCTATTTCCTACTCCAGGGGATCTTCCTGACCCAGGGATTGAACCTATGTCTCCTGCATTGGCAGGTGGATTTTTTACCACTGTGCCACCTGGGAAGCCCATATCACTGAGGCTTACCACAGTATTACATTTCATCCTCAAGCAATAGCAGAAGCTGGTATTTCTGTGCAATGAATACTTTCCTCCACTTGATGATTGGGTGGCCCAGGTTTCCTACACTTGATGACTCCCCTACCCCATAGGATTTAAGGACCTGAAGACTTGGAAGCATCTGGCTTTATGCCATGGAAGGAAAAAAAAGAGTGAATAAGGAAGGACACACCTGCTTGGGTTTGGCCAAGAAATGCTATTCATGGCAGATGGCTATAGTTAGATGCAGATGGAGCTGAGTAACGTACTGTTGGCTGGACAGACACATTCTAGCCACAACTCTACTCTGTGGAGGGTAAAACAACAAATTTTGGCAACAGCAGCTGTTTCTATCAAAATCCTTTCTCTCATGAACTTTCTGTCTTGCCACTTTCACTGTCTCTTTTTCTTAAGCTACAAACATGTCCGTTCAACTATTTTGAGTGTTTACTATGTATATTCAGGTAAATTGCTAAGCCCCAGGAATATTCCCTTGCCTTTATTCTCCATCCCACATTTTAGTTATTTCTAGTGGATTCTCTCTGTCTTTACACCTTCCTGGCAAATGAGTCCACTTTCCAGAACTTCAGCCTCTGTCTCTACAGGATGGTGTCAGACTCCAACCTCTTCTGGAGCCCAGTCCTAGACCATCTACCAAGCACCTCCTTGAAGTGGTATCTGGCACATTTATCTCAAACTGTCCTGTCTAAACCCTGTATTTCTCTCTCCCATCTTTAAGGCTATTGTTCATTCTTCTGTGATTCTGAACTGGTCTGCCTAGTGCTTCTTTTCCATATTTCCATTTTTTCTTAAATTGTGTCCATTTAAAAACAAAGATAAAATAAATGGAGAGAAGAGTGCATGCGTACAGTTTCCAAGAGAAAAAAAATTAAGAGACTGATAAGGAAGCAAACATTAGGCCAGAAAGCATCTGGTATCAGCAGCAAGGTGATACATACCCCAAGCTCTTCAGATGAGCTGCAACAGGGGCGGGCCTGATTCAAAATTAATTGAATATGGAGCCAAAACCAGTGGCCACTGCCCAGCTGGAAGTTAAAAGGAGTTTATGGTTCTGGAAGAGCCTGTCATTTTTTAATATGCATATATTGAAGTAACATCAGAGTATTACAAGTGTTTAAGATATAATCTAACCTATTTCTTTCATATTTTGAGAGTTACACGTATTTTGAGAAGAAGATATTTTTCATATTAACATACATGAAACATACAAAAACAAAGCACTAAACCTGACATTTAGTTAGATGTCTCTTATTTTCACAAATTCATATAATCTTCAGAATCCAATCCACACACAGAGATACACATGTGTGTACACAGGTAAACACACACTTGATTAAATGTCTAAGCTTTAGAAAATTATTTGAATACAGAATGCTACAATGATCCTACTACCTAATTTTACTTATTTTTAAAAATTTCCTATGCTACAGATTTGATTTATTGTGTAACTGTTTTTCATCTTTTTATTTAAATATCCTGATAATCATCCATGGAACTACTCGACTCAGTGAAAATACTTGGGTTTTGCTTTATGTCTCAAATCAAATGCTTAAAAGCCATGGGAGTTTCTTTTCTGATGCTATATAATCTATCTGATTCATTTTGTTACTGACTATTCTTGATAGATAAAAATATAGCTAGCTTATTAGTTAACTGCGAGTCCCAAGTAAAGGATAAATAACAGATGAGCAGTCTCTCTACCAACACCTCAGCATGGTGTTTAACAGCTGCCAGAAGTACTGTATAATCTTTTAGAAGGCTTAATCGTTCCCTATTGCACTTTTCAAAAAGGAAGAGTGGTTATTAATCCTGGTGTTTGCACAAAAGTTTCACAGTAGATCTTCATTGAATAAATAGTGCTATTTCCTATAAAGATTTTGGTTTTATATAACATTTTAACCATTCGAGGTTAAACAAATAGTAATGCGCTAGCAAAGAGAAAAACTGTACTTAGTAAAGAAAACCATATTTTAGGCTGTATTGTACTGTGCAATTAATTGGTGGTTTGAGGGAAAAAAAATGTGTCTTTTGGAGACCATGGAGTTCCCCTTTTTTATACAGTGAGGTTTCTTCCCTCCTTTGCTTTCTCTCTTAAAATCCTTACAATAGTTCAATTAATCGTGTTTTATTTTTCTAAAATGTGCTATTTGTCAAATGTGTGGGAGCAGTTGGCTGTTAAAGAAATGTAATCGACTAATAAACTGTGTAACAGACTTTTTCTCTTCAACCATTGACCCCTTAGAGTCCTACTTTCCTTTATTTTAGAACTACTTACCTATCTAATATTTTATTTCCAACAGAATGACTCCCAGGCACTGTCATATTTAATTTTATTTTCTTGGGAACTTACAATTTACACATTTATCCAATCCCAAAGTAAGTATGAGGTGTCATTATCAAAGATGCATGCATTTAAATCATTAGGGCAATTAAAATAACATAAGTGAACTGAAGTCACTCAGTCGTGTCCGACTCTTTGCGACCCCGTGGACTGTAGCCCACCAGGCTGCTTCTCCATCCATGGGATTCTCCAGGCAAGGGAGTAGGTTGCCATTCCCTTCTCCAGGGGAATCTTCCCAACCCAGGGATTGAACCCAGGTCTCCTGCATTGCAGGCAGAGGCTTTAACCTCTGAGCCACCAGGGAAGCTGGTGGTGGTTTTCTCACTAAGTGTTGTCTGTCTCTTGCAACCCCATGGACTGTAGCCTGTCAGGTTCTTCTGTCCATGGAATTTTCCAGGCAAGAACACTGGAGTGGATTGCCATTTCCTTTTCAAGGGGCTCTTCCTAGCCCAGAAACCTGCATCTCTTGGATTTTCAGGTAGATTCTTTACTGCTGAGCCACCAGGGAAGCCTTTGAAATAATAGTACTGAAATTCTAAACTCATATAGGTTTTCTCAAGATAAAAGAAAAGTAATGAAATAGCTCAATATCATTTAAATAAAAGATATGAAAACTTTTGATATCTCAAGCTAGTCTAGGTTTGATACAGGATACAGGATGCTTGGGGCTGAGGCACTGGGATGACCCAGAGAGATAGGAGGGGGTTCAGGGTTGGGAACTCATGTACACCTGTGGTGGATTCATATCAATGTATGGCAAAATCAATACAGTATTGCAAAGTAAAAAAATAAAAAGAGCTAGAGAAAGGAATTATAAATATATATAATGCAAATATTTATAAAAATGACATGAAACAACATAAACATTTTGTTTTAAGAGGAAATAATGCAGAAACATGCTTCTTATATTAATCCAGAAAAAGTTTGAATATGAAATACTGATAAAGTATTTTAACAAGAGGCCTAACCTGTTGAGTCTTGAAAAGTGGCTGTATTTTAATCTAAGTTGGTGAGCAGTGTAGCTAAGTATACTCAGAGAAATGGGCATCTACAGACTTAGCATGTCCAACTACCATCTTAAAACATAATTTGTCCCAGCCACCAATTTGACAACATTTAAGGAGAAACAGTTCAAGGCTGGGCATCACTGGGATTATGTGTAGGATCTGTAGACTGAATAGAAATAAACATAATATGAATTAGATGTATAGAGAACAAAGTAAACATTCTGTTGTAGAAAAAGGAATTCCAAATTGTCTAACAAGGAAACAATTCAATGCTGATAGAAGTGAGACTCTGTGATATGTGTAGGCCCATCCTCAATATGAGTTTGAGCAGACTCCAGGAGTTGGTGATGGATGGGAGGCCTGGCATTCTGCAGTCCAAGGGGTCACAAAGAGTCTGACACAACTGAGCAACTGAACTGATACTGATCCTCAATATCTTGGCCTTTTCTGAGTGAGATTTTATATTTATTTTTATTATTATTATTATTACTGTAAACAGTTTAAACATATTGTAAAAATAGAGAGAATTGTATATACCTTTGCCCAGTTTCAATGAAAGTCAACATACATCTATTGTTGTTGCATATAACCAGACTTTTCCATTCACCTTTCTCTTCCCTCATTCTGGATTTATTGGAACCCACCTCATATAGTATTTCACCCACAAATATGTTATTATGTATCCCTAAAATCTCAGACTATTATTTAAAACATAGCACAGTATCATGATCACATCTAAAAACAATACTTGTCAATAGTTTTTGTGACATCTTATCTCCAAGATGGCTCCAGTTGATTCCTTCTTTCCACACTCCTACCATTCCCCTAATTAACCTCCAATTAAAATAAATAAATTTATATTTAAAAATTTTAAAAAAGGTAAAGCCTAACTCACCACTTTTTAGATATAACAGGAGTAATGCTCTACCACTTCTAGTCCTTGACTTTAAGAGGACTTGATAGTTCTGCTTCTTTCTTGGGAGTGCTAAACATCCACATAAGACATCTTGAAAGTGAAAAAAAAAGTGAAAGTGTTAGTCACTCAGTCATGTCCGACTCTTGATGACCCCGTGGACTGTAGCCCGCCAGACTCCTCAGTCTATGGGATTTCCCAGGCAAGAATGCTGGAGTGGGTTGCCATTTCCTCCTCCAGGGGATATTCCCAGATCAGGAATTAAACTCACGTCTCCTGTGAGTCTCCTGCATCACAGGCAGATTCTTTACCACTGAGCCACCAGGGAAGCCCCTTGTACATATTTACCTAACATTATAAATAATTATAATATAATAATCATTGGAGTCCTGTACTAAGTATTTCCTTTTGAAATGAGTCTGTGTTTTATTCAAATGTGAGTAACTCTAACTCAGGCGAAAGCCTGAGGTTCCAGTCATGTCACATTAGGTCTTCTGCTGCCATCCTTCACCACTACTCCCTTGCATTTCATCCGTCAGCAAGATAAGGCAGCTTATAGCTCCTGAACACACAACACAACATTTTATGCATCCCTTCCTTTGCTCGTTCTGTTTCCTCTGCCTGTAAGTGCCTTCCCATTCCAACTTCATCGTCTCCAACCACTTCCTACTTGAAGGCTCAGTTCAAGTGCAATCTCTTCCTGAAATTCCTCTATGAAGGCTGCTCCCTCACCCCATCAGCACTACTATCAGTCTCAGGAGCTGGGTGGACCTCAAGTAGGGCTCCCATTTTCTTGTTCATATTTCTCCCAATAAACACTTGATTCTATGATGTCAGGAACAATGTCTTCCTAATTTTTCAGACTCCCTTCTTAGCACAGTAGTCATCCAACTGTTATATAAAGTTTGCATACTTGGGATGCAAAGAGTTCTACCCACAGTTTTTACATCTCAAGGGCAACTCTACAATGCTGGATGTACTCTAACGTACACTTCTGCTAAAACAAGTATTCAAATTGTCCAATGTGGAAAATCGGTATCAAGAGCGTGAAACTTAATCAGGAAGCAAGCTCAGGATATATCCATATATTTAAAAATAACTTTCTTTTTCCTTTGGATGATTATCTACCCTTTTTTTAATGAGAGAAATTCGTGACTTCAGGGAGTTGGGAAGATCTCAGAAATTTTAGTTATGGTTTGCCAGAGCACACTGAGTGCACAGAGGAATCTAACCAGAAAGGGAACTGAGAAGGTAGAACAGGTCTATATTACAGATGACTCTGAGAGTCAAAATAAGGTTTTGGATTTTACTTTCTAAATACTGAGTAGTTCATTGTTTTTGAAAAAGGGACATAACATAATGATACCTTACAAGATGATCCATTCCTTCCAGACCAAAATATCATACACTGGTTTTTATACAAAGCATAACAGGATAGAGTTGTCTGCACTTATGAATTGACAGATTCTCTAAACATTTTTCTTATTTTGATATTGGGAGTTACATATAGATATTGATAAAAATCCTGATTTCTGAAGATATTTAGTATTTCATAAACACATTTTTCAGAGTTTTCTTCTACTAATAATTAATTCCTATCATTTCGTATAATAAAAATACCTTTTCCACCATATAATTGTAGTTTAGATTTACTCTGGGCTTTGCTCTCATTTCTTTATTATTTTTTTCCAAAGCTAATTGAATCAGTATAGCTGTTAATCTAAAAACAGTTTTGTCCATTTTAACTGAACTATGGTTGTATTTAAAAGTCTTGTTGTATCTCAGTTGGGGTTATTTAACTTCTCAAATTCTTTAAATGATTCATTATGTGTGAAAAAAGATATAGTATATGACAATTTCATATGGTATATAGAAATGAGATTTAAAATTGAAATTATTATAATCAAGTTAAAATCTACATGGAAATTTTCTACTGAGTAGGGTAACAATTCAAGTTTAGCTCTCATTTTTTCATAGAAACTGAAGCTCTAAAGGTGAATGATTTTAATCCTTGCAATGCTTTATTAAATAAAATAAATCTTAGAGTTTAAGTAGCCTTGGTGGCTGAGAATCTTGCAGCCTTTCCAGATCAATATTCTGAATGTCTCCTTGCACCATTCTTTCTACATAGTTCCCTAAATGTGATGAAGGAGTTCAAGTGAAAGTATAATTGTCTCAGAATATAAAATACTCCTTCAGCCTTCTAGGGAAAAGACTCATTTTGTTTATTTTAATCTCATGTCACTTTTTCTAATATTAAAAAGATTTGCAAGTGAGAAAATTTTAATTGAAGATTTGAATGAATTAGGTTTAATTTATCAAGGCTTAATTATAAATTAAATATATTTAAATTAAATAAGACCATGGATCCAAGTAGGTTGTTTCTAATCATTGCAGTCAATCCTTTCTTAAGTTTGAAAACTGAAATGTCCATGTATCAAACTGATTTTATGATTTTCTAAAAATAGCAATGTCTTTTATTTCCCAAGGAACAATAATCATTCCTTAGTACCTGACAATATTCATTATTTTTTTAGTGAAAAATTATATTTATCAAGGAATGCCAATGAAGTTTTCTGGGGTCAAATATACTAAATTGTGGGGTTCCTTTAAATGTACATACTTCATAATTACATGAGTTTTTTCTAAAAGATTTTGCTGTATAATTAGCTTAATATTTTTATAGGTTTGTAGATTAAGTAATCACATTTTTATGTAGTATATGGTTCTCTTTTCTTTATTCAGGTTCTCTCTTTAGGAGCAGATGTTCTACCAGAATATAAACTGCAGACACCACGTATCAACAAGTTTACAATACTGCACTACAGTCCTTTCAAGGCCGTCTGGGATTGGCTCATTCTTCTGTTGGTCATATACACTGCTATATTCACTCCCTATTCTGCAGCCTTTCTCCTCAATGACAGAGAAGAACAGAAAAGACGAGAATGTGGCTATTCCTGTAGCCCTTTGAATGTGGTAGACTTGATTGTGGATATTATGTTTATCATAGATATTCTAATCAACTTCAGAACAACATATGTAAATCAGAATGAAGAAGTGGTAAGTGATCCAGCCAAAATAGCAATACACTACTTCAAAGGCTGGTTCCTGATCGACATGGTTGCAGCAATTCCCTTTGACTTGCTGATTTTTGGATCGGGTTCTGATGAGGTAAGAGCTGCTTAAGAATCTTATTTTCTAAAAGGTTGAAAGTATAAAGTGAAGCTATTTAACTACAAAATAAGTTATTGCTTTACAAATTTCTATATCTCACAGATAAAATTTATTTTCAACTGGAAATGCTATAAAATGAAATGAAACCTTTTGCCACTGCAAATGATTAGCAATTTTTTTTCTATTTTTGCTAAGAAACATAGAGACTATCCTTTAAAAACAAATTAAACTTTGAGACAAATGTTTCATTCTGTGCTTAGTCGCTTATTCATGTCCAACTCTTTGAGACCCCCATGGACTATAGCCCACAGACTACTCTGTCCATGGGGATTCTCCAGGCAAAAATACTGAAATGGGTTGCCATTTCCTCCTCCAGGGTATCTCCCCAACCCAGGGATTGAACCCAGGTCTCCCAAATTGCAGGCAGGTTCTTTACCATCTGAGCCACCAGGGAAGACCCTGGCATATTCCCAGGATGTATAATTTCTACATATCAACTTTATAGATATAAAACTATCTAAGATGAAGATGCATCTTTCTTTCTTAACTCATAGTTGTGGTTTGTGAGAGGAGAGACTTGTTCTGTGTTCAAATTATGTGTAAGAGGACTCTTCTGAGATGTTTTATCCAAAACCCTTTCTCTTAAATAATATCTAGGTTTGAAAATACTTCTTGTGTCTCCAATATCTTATAAAGTTGGAAATTTTAAGGAAATTTGACAGTAGATGTGCATTTTCTGGATAGAAAGGCCATAGTTTTAATCAGATTCTTCTCAAATGGTTCTTTGAACCAAAACATATCAGAGTCTCCTAAAATCTCCTCTATTGTATTTCCACTGTGTGTGTTGTGCTATGCTTAGTTGCTGAGTGAGTGAGTGAGTGAAAGTCACTCAGTCGTGTCTGACTCTTTATGATTCTGTGGACTATACAATCCATGGAATTCTCCAGGCCAGAATACTGGAGTGGGTTGCCATTTCTTTCTCAAGGGGATCTTCTCAACCCAAGGATCGATCCCAGGTCTCCCACATTGCAGGCAGATTCTTTACTGTGCTTAGTTGCTAAGTTTTTGTAAATAAATTTCCTGGATTCTCTAATGGAAAGTTTTACAGAAGGTGTGAAAGTAGGACTAAGGGATTAGACTGAGAAAGATAAGCTTGGTGTTTTGCATTTTTTAACATTCAGTTTTGGGGATGCCCTGGTGGTCCAGTGGTTAGGACTGCATGCTTCCTCTGCAGCCTGATGTCTCTCTGTGGTCCTGCAATCAGTCCTTGGTCATGGTCAACTTAAAAAAATGCACAACCTAGAAACTGAGTGTTATGTTTTATGCAGTGGGAATTTTTAGGACTTCACATCATGCCCAAGAGACAGCATGTCAGGTAACCCTGAGAGAACTGCTCTGAGGAGGTGAGTGGAGGAGCCAGGTTATATAGTTTTGCAAAAAAAAAAAAAAAAAAAAAAGGGCAGGTAGCCTGAACATCAAAAGATTATTGTTAATTAAAGAAAACTAGATATTCCAAGTTAAGGGGTTTATTGTTGTCACTCAATCATGCCCAACTCTTTGCATCCTCATGAACTGCAGCACTCCAGGCTTCCTTGTTCAGTATTTCCTGGAGTTTGGGCAAATTCATGTCTGTTGAGTCAGTGATGCTATCCAACCATCGCATCCTCTTCCTGTTCTCTTGCCTTCTTCTCTTCCTGCCCTCAATCTTTCCCAGGATTAGGGTCTTTTCAAAAGAGTCGGCTCTTCGCATCAAGTGGCCAAAGGATTGGAGCTACAGTTAAAGAATTTAGCACTTTTCTATGTATAGGAAGATGTAAGAGTCTGGGCTCACTGAAATCATTCCTTTCATATGCATCAAAGCTGTCTGGGGCCAATATTCTGTGTGTTTCACATCCTGAGTCCCTCAGGGGTTTCCTTAGGGATGGGCTGCAGCCTCATGGCTACTGATTACCGTGGCACTCTTGCTTATTGATATGGGAGGAATACTTCCAATTCTTAGTCAGGGAACTGAGATTCCACAAACCACAGAACATAGCCAAAAAGAAAAGATAGAAAAAAAAACTAAAATTCAGGGTACTTTTCCACTTAAGAGATTTTTCCCAATTGCTCAGCAGGTATAGAATCTGCCAGCAATGCAGAAACATAGGAGATGAGGGTTTGACTCCTGAAATCCCATGGACAGAGGAACTTGGTGGGTTACAATACAAAGAATCAGTTCAGTTCAGTTTATTCGCTCAGTCATATCCAACTCTTTGCGACCCCATGAATTGCAGCACGCCAGGTCTCGGTGTCCATCACTAACTCCCGGTCCATCGAGTCAGTGATGCCTTCCAGGCATCTCATCCTCTGTCGTCCCCTTCTCCTCCTGCCCCCAATCCCTCCCAGCATCAGAGTCTTTTCCAATGAGTCAACTCTTCGCATGAGGTGGCCAAAGTACTGGAGTTTCAGCTTTAGCACCATTACTTCTGCTTTTAGAAAAGGCAGATGAACCAGAAATCAAATTGCCAACATCCACTGGATCATGGAAAAAGCAAGAGAGTTCCAGAAAAACATCTATTTCTGCTTTATTGACTATGCCAAAGCCTTTGACTGTGAACTGTGGAAAATTCTGAAAGAGATGGGAATACCAGACCACCTGACCTGCCTCTTGAGAAATCTGTATGCAGGTCAGGAAGCAACAATTAGAACTGGACATGGAACAACAGACTGGTTCCAAGTAGAAAAAGGAGTATGTCAAGGCTGTATATTGTCACCTTGCTTATTTAACTTCTATGCAGAGTACATCATGAGAAATGCTGGACTGGAAGAAACAAAAAAGCTGGAATCAAGATTGCTGGGAGAAATATCAATAACTTCAGATATGCAGATGACATCACCCTTTTAGCAGAAAGTGAAGAGGAGCTAAAAGCTTCTTGATGAAAGTGAAAGAGGAGAGCAAAAAGTTGGCCTAAAGCTCAACATTCAGAAAACAAAGATCATGGCATCCGGTCCTATCACTTCATGGCAAATAGATGGGGAAACAGTGGAAACAGTGTCAGACTTTACTTTTGGGCTCCAGAATCACCAGATGGTGACTGCAGCCATGAAATTAAAAGATGCTTACTCCTTGGAAGAAAAGTTATGACCAACCCCAATAGCATATTGAAAAGCAGACACATTACTTTGCTGACTAAGGTCCGTCTAGTCAAGGCTATGGTTTTCCCTGTGGCCATGTATGGATGTCAGAGTTGGACTGTGAAGAAGGCTGAGCACTGAAGAATTGATGCTTTCGAACTGTGGTGTTGGAGAAGACTCTTGAGAGTCCCTTGGACTGCAAGGAGATCCAACCAGTCCATTCTGAAAGATATCAGCCCTAGGATTTCTTTGGAAGGAATGATGCTAAAGCTGAAACTCCAGTACTTTGGCCACCTCATGCGAAGAGTTGACTCATTGGAAAAGACTCCGATGCTGGGAGGGATTGGGGGCAGGAGGAGAAGGAGACGACAGAGGATGAGATGGCTGGATGGCATCACAGACTCGACGGACGTGAGTCTGACTGAACTCCAGGAGTTGGTGATGGACAGGGAGGCCTGGTGTGCTGCAATTCATGGGGTCGCAAAGAGTTGGACACGACTGAACGACTGAACTGAACTGAACTTCCAAAGAACACCCAGGACTGATCTCCTTTAGAATGGACTGGTTGGATCTCCTTGCAGTCCAAGGGACTCTCAAGAGTCTTCTCCAACACCACAGTTCAAAAGCATCAATTCTTCAGCGCTCAGCTTTCTTCACAGTCCAACTCTCACATCCAAACATGACCACTAGAAAACCATAGCCTTGACTAGACGGACCTTTGTTGGCAAAGTTAAGTCTCTGCTTTTTAATATGCTATCTAGGTTGGTCAAAACTTTCCTTCCAAGGAGTAAGCGTCTTTTAATTTCATGGCTGCAGTCACCATCTGCAGTGATTTTGGAGCCCAAAAAATAAAGTCTGACACTGTTTCCACTGTTTCCCCATCTATTTCCCATGAAGTGATGGGACCGGATGCCATGATCTTTGTTTTCTGAATGCTGAACTTTAAGCCAACTTTTTTTGCTCTCCTCTTTCACTTTCATCAAGAGGCTTTTAGTTCCTCTTCACTTTCTGCCATAAGGGTGGTGTCATCTGCATATCTGAGGTTATTGATATTTCTTCCAGCAATCTTGATTCCAGCTTGTGCTTCTACTAGTCCAGCATTTCTCATGATGTACTCTGCATATAAGTTAAATAAGCAGGGTGACAATATACAGCCTTGACGTACTCCTTTTCTTATTTGGAACCAGTCTGCTGTTCCATGTCCAGTTCTAACTGTTGCTTCCTGACCTGGTATTCCCATCTCTTGGAGAATTTTCCACAGTTTATTGTGGTCTACACAGTCAAAAGCTTTGGCATAGTCAACAAAGCAGAAATAAATGTTTTTCTGGAACTCTCTTGCTTTTTCGATGATCCAGTGGATGTTGGCAATTTGATCTCTGGTTCCTCTGCCTTTTCTAAAATCAGCTTGAACATCTGGAAGTTCACAGTTCATGTATTGCTAAGCTGGGTTTGGAGAATTTTGAGCATTACTTTACTAGCATGTGAGATGAGTGCAACTGTGCAGTAGTTTGAGCATTCTTTGGCATTGCCTTTCTTTGGGATTGGAAAGAAAACTGACCTCTTCCAGTCCTGTGGCCACTGCTGTTTTCCAAATTTTCTGGCATGTTGAATGCAGCACTTTCACATCATCATCTTTCAGGATTTGAAATAGCTCAACTGGAATTCCATCACCTCCACTAGCTTTGTTCATAGTGATGCTTTCTAAGGCCCACTTGACTTCACATTCCAGGATGTCTGGCTCTAGGTGAATGATTACACCATCGTGATTATCTTGGTCATGAAGATCTTTTTGTACAGTTCTTCTGTGTATTCTTGCCACCTCTTCTTAATATCTTCTGCTTCTGTTAGGTCTATACCATTTCTGTCCTTTATCAAGCCCATCTTTGCATGAAATGTTCTCTTGGTATCTCTAATTTTCTTGAAGAGATCTCTAGTCTTTCCCATTCTGTTCTTTTCCTCTATTTCTTTGCATTGATCACTAAAAAGGCTTTCTTATCTCTCCTTGCTATTCTTTGGAATGCTGCATTCAAATGCTTATATCTTTCCTTTTCTCCTTTGCTTTTCGCTTCTCTTCTTTTCACAGCTATTTGTAAGGCTGCCCCCAGACAACCATTTTGCTTTTTTGCATTTCTTTTCCATGGGGATGGTCTTGATCCCTGTCTCCTGTACAGTGTCACGAACCTCAGTCCATAGTTCATCAGGCACTCTATCTATGAGATCTAGGCCCTTAAATCTATTTCTTATTTCCACTGTTTAATCATAAGGGATTTGATTTAGGTCATACCTGAATAATCTAGTGGTTTTCCCTACTTTCTTCAGTTTAAGTCTGAATTTGGCAATACGGAGTTCATGTTCTGAGCCACAGTCAGCTCACGGTCTTGTTTTTGCTGACTGTATAGAGCTTCTCCATCTTTGGCTGCAAAGAATATAATTAATCTGATTTCAGTGTTGACCATCTGGTGATGTCCAAGTGTAGAGTCTTCTCTTGTGTTGTCGGAAGGGGGTGTTTGTTATGACCAGTGTGTTCTCTTGGCAAAACTCTATTAGTCTTTGCCCTGCATTCATTCCAAGGCCAAATTTGCCTGTTACTCCAGGTGTTTCTTGACTTGCTACTTTTGCATTCTAGTCCCTTTTAATGAAAAGGACATCTTTTGGGAGTGTTAGTTCTAGAAGGTCTTATAGGTCTTCATAGAACCGTTCAGCTTCTTCAGCGTTACTGGCTGGGGCATAGACTTGGATTACTGTGATATTGAATGGTTTGCCTTGGAAATGAACAGAGATCATTCTGTCGCTTTTGAGATTGCATCCATGTAGTGCATTTCAGACTCTTTTGTTGACCACGATGGCTACTCCATTTCTTCTAAGGGATTCCTTCCCACAGTAGTAGATACAGTGGTCATCTGAGTTAAATTCAGGACTTCCCTGGTGGCTCAGACAGTAAACTTCTGTCTACAGTGTGGGAGACCTGGGTTCAATTCCTGGGTTGGGAAGATCCCTGGAGAAGGAAATGGCAATCCACTCCAGTACTATTGCCTGGAAAATCCCATGGACAAAGGAGCCTTGTAGGCTACAGTCCATGGGGTCACAATGAGTTGGACACAACTGGGCGAATTCACTTTCACTTTCACTTGAGTTAAATTCACCCGTTCCAGTCCATTTTAGTTCACCTATTCTTAGAATGTCAACGTTCACTCTTGCCATCTCCTGTTTGACCATTTCCAATTTGCCTTGATTCATGGACTTAACATTCCAGGTTCCTATGCAATATTGCTCTTTACAGCATCGGACCTTGCTTCTATCACCAGTCACATCCACAATTGGGTATTGTTTTTTTTTTTTTGTTTTGTTTTTGGTTTGTTTTGTTTTTTTTTTTTTTTTTTGCTCCATCCTTTCATTCTTTCTGGAGTTATTTCTCCACTGATCTCCAGTAGCATATTGGGCATCTACCGACTTGGGGAGTTCCTCTTTCAATATCCTTTAATTTTGCCTTTTCATATTGTTCTTGGGGTTCTCAAGGCAAGAATATTGAAGTAGTTTGCCATTCCCTTCTCCAGTGGACCACATTCTGTCAGGCCTCTCCACCATGACCCGCCTGTCTTGGGTGACCTCACAGGGCATGGCTTACTTTCATTGAGTTAGACAAGGCTGTGGTCCATCTGATTAGATTAACTAGTTTTCTGTGAGTATAGTTTCAGTGTGGCTGCCCTCTGATGCCCTCTTGCAATACCTACCGTCTGACTTGGGTTTCTCTTACCTTGAACGTGGGGTATCTCTTCATGGCTGCTCCAGCAAAGTGCAGCCATTCCTCCTTACTTTGGATAAGCGGTATCTCTTCATAGCTGCCCTTCCTGACCTTGAACATGGAGTAGCTCCTCTTGGCCCTCTTGCACCCTTGCAGCCACCGAGTCAAATATGACTCAGCTTGGAACTTGAGCATGTTCCAAGTCCATTAGGACCTCACTATCTTTTTTTTTTCCAAGAGGAGATAAAATATCATAAACAAACACCCTCTGTAGATGGTTGCTCCTGACTAATTAGGGCTTGAGGGCAAGAGAATCCTCCTTAGTTATGGGGACAATAGGTTTAGAGGTAAATTGTCTCCCATAGAACATGCCCATCAAACTGGATGAATAAAGAGCAGGTTAGTTAAACAATATATTCTTCCTGGATTCTACAAAACTTAGACAAAGTCTCAAACTTGACTCTCCTCATCTATAAGGATGATAATATTACTTCCCTTCTGAAGTATTTTTTTTAATTTGAGACTCTAATGAAATATAATATATGTAAAACTCAGAAAACTACTCAAAATCAGCTGCTGTTAAACTAGTTGAAATTTTAATGTTAGATACTCATAACTGTTTTTTAACTAAAGGGCAAGAAAGCAAAATACTTCTTTAACAGTATTTATATTTATGAAACTCTTATTAAGGGCAAATCCATGTTATTACACCAAATAAGTTCCTATTGATAAAGAGTAAAATCTCACTCTTTCAAATTTTAAAATATGTATACCAACAGTAAATAAATTTCAGCTTAGTGAAATGAAAGAGTGGGTAACAAATAAATAGACAAACAAGATTGTTATGGGAAGTTAATTTACTAATGATATTTCACAAGTAGCAATCAAACAAGTGATATTAGAATATGCTGATTATTCTAGGATAATTTCTAGATTGCAACATGATCAGTTTAGCTTCAGTTACCATATTACTTTAAAATAAAGATTTCTAAAATAAGTAATTCAAGTTATCACTGTTTCCAGACAGAACTTTAAGTGAGCTGAAACAAGAGTAAATTTTTGTGGTTCACATTAGTATAGGATGAAATAATCTTTGGGGAAAAAATGGTGTCTGGATAACCTTTCTCATATAGTATCAGAGAGAAAGTGAAGTTTGCATCAAGAAAAGCAATGCCAGTTCCTTACTCTGTTACATATTATTTCCTGGGTTCCCTCCCTCACTCTTAAAATATGATATGATATGGGAAGGATTCTGGCTTTGGAGTCAGACAGACCTGAGTTTGATTCACCTCTGTGCCACTTACTTGCTATATTTAAGCAAGATTTTAACTCATTTAAGACTTCATTTATCTTCTGTTATATAATGAGAGGTAGATTCTTGTGATATCTAAACATAAAGCAGTGTATGTGAAAAGACTAGACCAGTTCCAGGTACATAGTAATCACTTGCCAAAGGTTACTTTTTTATCCTTCCCATCCCTTTGGATTAAATCCCTGTTATTTTAATAATTATTCCTTTTAAAACTTAAATGTTACCACATCCATAAATACCTTAATTATCCACTTATTCGACAAAGATTTATCAAGTGTCTACTATCGTATGGTAGTTTTAGATTAGCTAGTTGCAGTTAGGATTCCTGGAAAAACAGGAGACAGAAGAAATCTTTTGAGGACAGTTTTCCAGCAGGCTACAGTACATAACATTGCAAAAGTCCAACACAGCTGTACACACACACACACAAGCAACTCAAATTGTCTTGCAAAGCACAGGAGCTTGGGGTATGTGGTAGGGAGAAGTATGTGGGCATCAAAACTAGCAAGTGGGAGGGGTGGTCTGAAAGGAGCATAAAGAATCAACTATGAAGAATAACAAGACCAGTGATGGACTGGACTGCATGATACATTTCTCAAGAGTGACAATGAAGATACTCCTTTCTATGCAAACTATATAACTATAATCAGGCCTTTCAAGATGTAGTGATATTTCAGAATGAAATTTTCCCCAAAGGGTATAATATATCATGTTGTTGTTCAGTCATGTACAACTGTTTGAGATCCCATGGACTGTAGCCCACCAGGCTCCTCTGTCCATGGGTTCCAGGTAAGAACACTGGAGTGGATTGCCATTCCCCTTCTCTAGGTGACCTTCTTGAGCCAGGGATCAAACCCACATCGCCTGCATTATTGGCAGATTCTTTACCATCTGAGCCACCAGGGAAAAAAGAAATACTTTCGAAGTAAAAGATCTTACATTTACATGGGTTAATTTGGGAAGTTTCATCATATGAATATGAAGGAAAAAACTTCTTTAGATTTTGGTCCCCAAATTGAATGACAAGATCTAAACTCACTAAACTTGAAGTCATTCTGATGAGGGGTAATCTAGTTCAGTGTTTTTCAAGCTGAGGGTTCATGGAGGTGCCTGAGAGTCTGACAGGCCCTCAAGGATGGACAGCAAGACAAGCTGATAAGACTCAGAACCATCCACCTCCACTATAAGAAGAGTAACCCAATTTTATCTGCTTTTGCTTTACCGATTACAGTTTCAAGTAAATTTTAATAAGAATTGACTTAATTAATTTTTTTCATTTCTAGGAGAGGGTACGGTAACTCCCTTCTCAAGTAGATTCATTCATTCTATTAGCATTTACTGGGAACCATGCTTTCTGTTGTAGTTGTTTAGTCGATAAGTTGTGTGTAACTCTACAACCCCATGGACTATAGCCTACCCAGCTCCTCTGTCCATGGAATTTCCAAGGCAAGAATACTAGAGTGGGTTGCCATTTCTGAGTTTATAGGAAAGAGTGAGAAAAGACCCCTAGAGTATTATCTGATGGCAGCTTTAATATTACTTACTATGTATAGGAAGACATGTGAGCATAAAGGGGAAGTTTTTGATTACCACTGGGAGTTTTCCAGGTATAGGGGTCAGGCTAGTTAGAAGGGAAGCCCATTAGAGGCATAAAGGTACAAGGTGTTGGTTCCCAGAACCAACATAACAGATAGTTTTAATGACCCTTTCTACTATTGTTAAATAAAAGTCATAGATAATATAGTCTTGTTACACACATAATTTCATAAATATATAATACCCATCTTTAATATAAAGGAAAAACAAAAAAATGTTCATTACAAAATGCCTAGTTGATTGTGTAAATACTTCAGGTATGTCTGCATAAAAAGATACAGTGAAGTTATCAGATGCTTGTTGTTTAGTTGCCAGGCCATGTCCAACTCTTCATGATCCCATGGACTGCAGCATGCCAGGCTTCCTGCCCCTCTCTGTCTCCCAGAGTTTGCCCAAGTTCATGTCCATTGAATCCATGATGCCTTCCACCCATCTCATTCTCTTTCACCATATTCACCTTCTGCCTTCAATCTTTCCCAGCATCAGTGTCTTTTCCATTGAGTCAGTTGTTTGCATTGGGTGCCAAAGTATTGGAGCTTCGGCAACAGTCCTTTCAAAGAGTATTCAGGATTGATTTCCTTTAAGATTGATTGGTCTGATCTCTTTGCTTTCCAAGGGACTCTCAAGAGTCTTCTCCAGCACCACAGTTAGAAAGTACCAGTTCTTTGGTGTTCTGCCTTCTGTGTTGTCCAGCTCTGACGTGTCCATACATGACTACGAGAATGACTATAGCCTTGACAATATGAACCTTTGTAAGCAAAGGGATGTCTTTGCTTTTAACACATGTCTAGATTTGTCATAGCTTTCTTACCAGGAAGCAGTGATCTTCTAATTTCATGTTTGTCCCTAGTGATAATGAGGAAGCCCATGATTAAACAATAAATTAAATATTAAACAAGATAATGTTAGTTTTCTTTAATTTGCATTTTAATAAAGGATTTCATAGCTATGCATGTATATTACATATACATATAGACATGCATTTATATAGATAATAGAAATGTTTATCAGCATATATTAATATTTATATACCTAAGAATACTGATAGCTACAAATGTTGACTGATATAGCTGTGCTCTGTGCCATGTATGTAATATACAAATAACACAAGCTCTATTGTCACTGAAAATGAATAGTGGCAGCAACGGGGCTTCCCAGTGTCATTAATATCTTCCTAATGCTAATGCCATCCAGACATCAAGGAAAAGATTCTCTATTTCTTAATTTTTGTATTATCAAACATCATGCCATCCATAGCAAGTTACCTCAATATCATTGATGCAAAGGAACAATATTACTCAGTTCAGTTCAGTCACACAGTCGTGTAGGACCTTTGCAACCCCATGGACTGCAGCAGGCCAGGCTTCCCTGTCCATCACCAATTCCTGGAGATTGCTCAAACACATATCCATCCTGTCGGTGATGCCATCCAACCATTTCATCCTCTGTTGTTCCCTTCTCCTCCTCCTTCAATCTTTCCCAGCATCAGGGTCTTTTCAGATGAGTCAGTTCTTCAAATTATGTGGCCAAAGTATTGGAGTTTCAGCTTCAACATCGGTCCTTCCAATGAATATTCAGGGCTGATTTCCTTTAGGATGGACTGGTTGGATCTCCTTGAAGTCCAAGAGACTCTCAAGAGTCTTATTCAACACCACAGTTCAAAAACATGAATTCTTTGGCGCTCAGGTTTCTTTATAGTCCAACTCTCACATCCGTACATGACAACTGGAAAGAACAAAGCTTTGACTAGATGGACCTTTGTTGGAAAGTAATGTCTCTACTTTTTAAATATGCTGTCTAGGTTGGTCATAGCTTTTCTTCCAAGCAGCAAGTGGCTTTTAATTTCATGGCTGTAGTCACCATCTGCAGTGATTTTGGAGCCCAAGAAAATAAGTCTCTCACTGTTTCCATTGCTTTCTCATGTATTTGCCATGAAGTGATGGGACCAGATGCCATGGTCTTAGTTTTTTAGTGTTGTTTTAAGCTAGCTTTTTCACTGTCCTCTTTCACTTTCATCAAGAAGCTCTTTAGTTTCTCTTTGCTTTCTGCCATAAAGGTTGTGTCATCTGCATATCTGAGGTTATTGATATTTCTCCCTGCTATCTTAATTTCAACTAGTGCTTCATCCAGCCCAGCGTTTCTCATGATGTACTCTGCATATAGGTTAAATAAGCAGGGTGACAATGCACAGCCTTGACGTACTCCTTTTCCCAATTTAGAACCAGTCCATTGTTCCATGCCTAGTTCTAACTGTTCCTTCTTGACCTGAATACAGATTTCTTAGGTAGCAGGTAAGGTGGTATGGTATTCCCATCTCTTGAAGAATTTTTCAGTTTGTTGTGATCCACACAGTCAATAAAGCCAAAGTATATGTGTTTTTTTTTTAACTCTTTTGCATTTTTGTTGATCCAACAGTAGTTGGCAATTTGATCTCTCATTCTCTGCCTTTTCTAAATCCAGTTTGAACATCTGGACATTCTCAGGTCACGTAATGCTGAAGCCTTCCTTGAGAGCTTTGAGCATTACTTTGCTAGCATGTGAGATGAGTGCAATTTTGTGTTAGTTTCCACATTTTTTGGCATTGCCTTTCTTTGGAATTGGGATAAAACTGACTTTTTCCAGTCCTGTGACCACTGCTGAGTTTTCCAAATTTGCTGACATATTGAGTGCAGCACTTTCATAGCATCATCTTTTATGATTTGAAATAGCTCAACTGGAATGCCATCACCTCCACTAACTTTGTTTGTAGTGATGCTTCCTAAGGCCCACTTGACTTCATATTCCAGGATGTCTGGCTCTAGAGGAGTGATTACACCATCCTGGTTGTCTGGGTCATGAAGATTTTTTTTGTACAGTTCTTCTGTGTATTCTTGCCACTTCATCTTAATATCTTCTGCTCCTATTAGGTCCATACAGTTTTTCTCCTTTATTGTACTTATCTTTGCATGAAATATTGCCTTGGTATCTCTAATTTTCTGGAAGAGATCTCTAGTCTTTCTCATCCTATTGTTTCCCTCTGTTCCTCTGCATTGATCACTTAGGAAAGTTTTCTTATCTCTCTTTGCTGTTCTTTGGAACTCTGCATTCAGATGAGTATATCTTTCCTTTTCTCCTTTGCCTTTAGCTTCTCTTCTTTTTCAGCTGTTTGTAAGGCCTCTTCAGACAACTATTTTGCCTTTTGCATTTCTTTTTTTGGTACATGTTCTTGATTACTGCCTTCTGTACAATGTCACAAACCTCCACCCATAGCTCTTCAGGCACTCTATCAGATGTAATCCCTTAAATCTATTTGTCACTTCCACTGTATAATCATAAGGGATTTGATTTATGTCATCCCAAATGGTCCAGTGGTTTTCCCAACTTTCTTCAATTTAAGTCTGAATTTTACAATAAGCAGTTTATGATCTGAGCCACAGTCAACTCCTAGTCTTGTTTTTCTGACTCTATAGAGCTTCTCCATTTTTGGCTGTGAATAATATAATCAGTCTGATTTCGGTATTGACCATCTGGTGATGTCTGTATGTAGAGTCTTCTCTTGTGTTGTTGGAAGAGGGTGTTTGCTATGACCAGTGTGTTTTCTTGGTAAAACTCTGTTAGCCTTTGACCTGCTCCGTTTTGTACTCCAAGGCCAAATTTGCCTCCTATTCCAGGTATCTCTTGACTTCCTACTTTTGCATTCCAGTCCTCTATGATGAAAAGGACATCTTTTTTGGGTGTTAGTTCTAGAAGGTCTTGTAGGTCTTTTAGAACCATTCAACTTCACCTTCTTCAGCATTACTTCTTGGGGGCATAGACTTGGATTACTGTGATATGAAAGGTTTGCCTTGGAAAGGAACAGAGATCATCTGTTCTGCAGATGATCATCTTTTGAGAACAGTACCTGTTCTCCAGGTACTGCATTCTGGACTCTTTTTGTTGACTGTGATGGCTACTCCATTTTTTCTCATGGATTATTTCCCACAGTAGTAGATATAATGGTCATCTGAATTAAATTCACCCATTCCGATCCATTTTAGATCACTGATTTCTGGCAATGTTCACTCTTATCATCTCCTGTTGACCACTTCCAATTTACCTTGATTCATGGACCTAACATTCCATGTTTCTATGCAGTATTATTTTTATGGCATTGGACTTTATTTCCATCACCAGTCACACCCTCAACTGAGCATTGTTTCGCTTTGGCTCTGTCTCTTCAATTTTCTGGAGTTATTTCAACAATATTATTGGTCGTCTCCAAAAAGTCAACTTTTCATTATCTGCTTCAAATGTTCCATAGTTTGCTTCTCTGTAAATGTTGCTTCAAAGATATAATAGTTAGACTCTAGAGCTCTCTGTTTAGTTACATGCTTCATTAAACGCTTACTCCCCTGAAAATTTGTAGTAGTATTTTGATTAATTAATTGACCTCTCCCCTTTCACACTTCACTGTTATTTTTCATGAATTCTGAACGCAGGCAAGGCCTTTTGACAGGGAGTTTTAACAGAGAGGAGTTGTGTCTGCTCACATTGATATGCTTGCTTCATCAGTGTGATAGATAAATCATGCAATGGCTACAAGGGGAGAGCAAAGCAGGCCTCTGTTATAGAAACTTTGATCATTTTGTCAGTATTCCTTTTGAACCCGATCTCTACAGTAGTTGTCGTTAGTTTGTTTGAAATGAATTTCTAAAACATTAAACATACTCATGTTCAAATTGAAATAACAATGAACATTTTGCAGGCCTGCATGTTTATATGCGTCTACATATAAAGTAACTATGTCTCTCATTAGGTAGTTTTTAGGAATTATAGCAGAAGTTTCAACTGCTTGTATTTGATGTGTCTGGTCATGTTTCTAAAAGTCTGTGGCATGACAAGTAAGAGACAAAGAATCCAAAATGGAATACTTCTTGAACTAAGGAATAATAAGAGTATTCCATCAATAAATGTTACATTAAGTTCTTCACTTATCCATGACTTATATGTGATCCACTGACTAAAATTTGCTAAAGACAAAATAAGTTTTGGTTAAATGTTTCCAGAACAAGCCAAATTCTAAAGATAAAAATATAACATATTATTCATAATTGTTTATTTACTGCAGCATTTGTATACTGCTATTTAGAATCATTTGATGATCAGTTTTCTGTGTTACTATAACTAAAGAGAAAGATCAAAATGCAGCAAAATAGAATGTTAATTTTAAAACAAAATAAAAATAAAAGTATCCTGAGAGTAAAGGATGCTAAATATTGGAAATTGTAAAATCTTCTTTTTAAAAGCCTGTTTGTTGAGAAATTTATGAGGTTTGGTACAAATAAAGAAAGGCTTAAGCTAGGTGCCCCCCCAAACTATAGTTTTTCACACACTCAAAATACAGCTCTTTGATTGTATTAGTGAATATGTTTTAGAGATATTAAAATAATATGACTCAAGCTGAACAAAAAAAATAAAAATTAGTTTCAGTATTATTGGGTTTTATTGGGCAATTTACTGAATAATGTTTGCAAGTACTAGAACATAATGAGAATAGAAATGAAATCTAAAACAAGCCATGAGTGTGGGATTATGAAATTTATTACTCATTAAGAGTTCCCTTTTCCACCTTGTGTGTGTTAGTTGCTTTGTCATGTCCAACTCTTTGGGATCCCATGGACTGTAGCCCACCAGGCTCCTCTGTCCATGGAATTCTCCAGGCAAGAGTATGGGAGTGGGTTACAAGTTCCTTCTCAGGGGTTTTCCCAACCCAGGGATCGTACACAGGTCTCCCGCATTGCAGGCAGATTCTTTACCATCTGAGCCACCCAGGAACCCCCTTTTCCCATTTGAACCCAAATGTTATGCTTCCCAGACTATGCAGGTAAAGAATCCGCCTATAATACACGAGACACAGATTCAGTCCCTGGGTCAGGAAGATCCCCTGGAGGAGGAAATGGCAACCCAGTCCAGTGTTCTTGCCTGTAGAATCCCCATGGACAGAGGAGCCTGGTGGGCTACAGTCCAGGGGTTATAAAGAACTGGACACAACTGAGTGACTAAAAATATACATCACTTGATAAACAGGACAGAATGATGGATTAAGTAGAAAGTTTCAGTGACATTCATCTAACAACTAGCAGCCAGAACCAAAGAGCACATATTTACATTTCCTCATTCATAAAAGAATAATTCTATCTACTTACAGTAGGCAAGGACTCTAGAGATTAAACTCTGAAATAAAGTATTTTCAATGTAAGATGTTTTAAATGCTTACTAAAGAGAATTATTTTTTAATTGTTTTGAAAAATGCTCAAACATGAGATTTCCTCCTATTGATGATGCTTTCTCAGTTTAACTATAGCCAGACTTATTCATAAGCAGAGAGTTGTTAAATACTTCACCTATTTTAATTTCAAAAAAACATTGTTTTTCTTCAAAAATAATTCTATTTACATTAAGAGAGAATGCCTGAACTACTGTAAAATATCTAGTAGAAAAAAAATCTCAAAATTTTTTTCTTAGTCTGGGCCTGTTATCTAACATATTGACAAAATTGTAGTTGTTTAAAGTGTGTATTCTTAATATAAAATTCAGTTAAGAAAGTTGTACTTAATAAGGGAAAGTAGCTTTTACCTCAGTATATATTAAAAAAAGTATAGAATGATATTCATCAGCTACTCAGAAATTTGAAAAATTAAATTTCCAGGGGAAGAATCATTTTACATTTTTTAAAAATTGTGACAAAATGAAAGTCTTAGGATGGTCTTCTTTACTGTGGTATTCAGGCAAAAAGAGTTTGAGATGTCTGTTCAATCAGGGTAAAGGAGTTGAATTCTGAACTAGTATAGGTACTGTTGAGGTGGAAAATTGACTTGTTAAAGTTTATTATATCTCTTTTGTTATATATTAATAGACAGTACTGGAAAACAATGGACCTTGCTTTGACCTACTGCAAAACAGTACACCTCTTTCTAGATCTTATTTATTGTCTTTCTGTCTTCATATTACATCATAATGATTACTCTTACCTCTAGTGAGCTTTTATATGCTTTTATTCTCTACCAAAAGTAACAATAAACAAAGAATATTTTTCTAAAACCAGTGAAAAAAATCAAGAGATGCCACCTAAGAGAAACTTCTTTGCCTCTACTATTTTAAAAGTTCTTGTCGTTAGTTTCAAGATAGTTTTATTTCTATTTTCAAAAAGTGAAAAAACACTAAGGTAGATTTTCATAGTATGTCTGGGTATTACATGAACTTAGATATACTGTGAGATAACTATACATTCTAAAAATATTCTAATCAGCCAAAAACTACCAATTTATAAGGTAGTTGTTTGTCCCATTTTTGACTTGCAGATAATACAAAGATAGTTCATTGAACTAAATAATGGAAACTAATAGCCTGACAAATCAAAAAGAAGGGATTGATCCTTTTTTTTGGGGGGTGCCATTTTTTCCCAGATTGTGGTGCAATCACTTCTCTTTATTGTATTATCTGGGGTAAAACATCCTAAATATTTAAAGAGATATTTAAAGAAAGAAAAAGAGTTATTGCTAGCCTAAATGTCATCTACAAGGTGAGCTGTACACAGCTGTAAATAAGGAAGAATGCCCAGGCATATTAGCAGCATCTTGATAACCACAGAAAAGGCATTTGTTACTTGGTACAAGGTATAGAATCAAAAGAGAATGGCTTTGACTGCTGAAGTCAATATTCACTCACCCTTAAGATGCACCGGAAAGTACTGTCTACCCCCAACACTTTGACTCTCCCCCTCCCTCTTCCTCTCTGCCCTCCTCTCCTTCTGCAGTTCCTTTGTGTCAGCTCCTTGGGGACTTTATCATGTACCTTACTTTTTCAGCTTTTTTGGTAGAGAAAATATGTCACTGTGTGTTATTATATTTATTTACCTTCTCAGGAAACTTACTGTCATCTAGATCTCACCTCATTTTGACATAATTGTAGAAGAAACACCAGAGGTTTCTTTTGAGAGGAGGGCAAAAAGGAAGCATAATATACAGCAGATTGGATTCCTTTCCTTTTCATAGCATCATTTTGCGCTACCATCTTTGTAGCCAAAAGAGTTGTTAGTACTTTTATCACAGCATGTTGTTAAAACAGCTTATTTATCCTGAAGCATTTCACTTCTTTAACAAAATACCTGTACAAATTTCATTATATTTCATTTATCTTGAGTTTCAGAAATTGCTCCCAAAAGAGGCAGTTTTGAACAATAACCCTCAAATATTTCTGATTCCTCCACATAAGTAAATAGGAATCAAAACTGGAGGAAAAATAAATGTGCAAACTTAAGCTCTGAAGTGTAGAAATGGAGTTATGCTGAAACAGGTTGATTTCTGTTAAAGAGTCTGAGCAGTCAGCGCATCTAAATGATAGTCTTTTCTTTGAAAAATCCCTACAATTTCCCAGGGGAGCTGAAAGACCAGTGTTCAAAAGCTTCCACTCAAAATTCCTGATATCAGAGTAACAAGTTTGGGAAATATGTAGCTCTAACAACCCATTTTACATTATAAAGTTACTGCTTAGTGATGGAAACAAAGCATATGAGATATTAAAAACACAGTTACAACGTACTGGGTACTACCTGCAATGCTAGAAGGAGGCATTATTATGCCCATTTACAAAAGAAGAAATTGATGCTTAAAGATTAAATAAATTGTCTGTGGTGACATTGTAATGGAAGCAGAATTTCAAACCTAAGTTTGTTCTGAAGTTCTAACTCACAACTGCTACACTGAAACTTTTATAATATAAATAGTAGAAAGTTATCTTTTCTCCCAGGAACCCACCTCATACTTATTTAAATTCACCATTTATTCCTTGAAGAGACATCATTTTAAATTTGTGATGAAAAAACAATGTTTCCCTTACTACATCCTAAAAAATAATAACTCAGTTTTGGGAACAGAGAAGACTCACCTCTCCTCCCATTCCTAAGTGAGCAATAACCAGAATCCAAATTTTAATAAGACCATCACAACTACACAAACTCCTTTCTAGAAGATTTGAATGCTAACTGAAAAGAATTCAGGGGAGACAGAAATCTTTCCTTCCCTTGTGACCACTCTGGTATAAGGAAAAAAAAAAACTGTAACCCTGATTTTAGAATGTTAATGAAAGTATTTTCTTGATATTTAAAGCTCTTTTCTCACCAAATAGATATGAAGATATAGGGTGATAGTTCTGCCACATGCTATTTCTCTAATTAAAATATGTGTTCTTAACAAAGATGGATGTACTTTGAGAAATAAACACCAAAATGAACACATAAAATGACTCAATAATTGATTGGTAAATACCATGTAACATGGAATAATTATATACCCTGTGAATTATATAGTACTTATAGTTGACATTTATTTAGGAAACCTAACAAATGAACTTGCAATTTGTCAACAAATTTCAAATCCAAATTTGTTTACAGATTTCAAATCCAAACAACCAGGTAAGTATCCCATTATTATTTAGAAGTGTCCTATCTTTAGCTACCTGGTCAATAATAGTCATGCAATCAGTTACACATATCACATCCCAAAGCAAAATATCATAATATCATTGGGATATCAAGAAACAATTTATCCATTCAACACATTTAAAAAGGAAAAACTGAATCTGAATATAGTACTTAATGCATGCATGCAATCATCCAATAAGTTTCCCAGTTAGCTGCTTGATTGGCTCCTCACTGAAACCCTTCTAAACTCTAATGTCAGCTTGTCAGCAAGATTCTCTTTGGCCTTCCTTTCTAAAATGGTTCTCATTCCAACCCAAGCTCCTGAACACCCTCTATCATATCACTCTGTTTTTATTATCATTGTCACACTTTTCACTCTCTGAAATGATCTTATTATTTGTTTTAAAAATATTTATCCCCCCCAATAGACAGTGGACTTTGTTTCTCTTTATAAAAGTGATACTCTGTCTAATAAATAAATATCTTTTTCTACTATAAAAATGACCATGTCCATTTGCTCTCACACTATAATCCCACTTGCTGGGCCCACCAATAACACACTGGGATGATTGTCAGTGAATGAATGATTTACTGAGTACCCATTATGTGCCAGGCAAATGGTTAAAGTGCAAAACAAAGCATGGTCTCTGTCCCCGAAGAATTACATGCCGAGATACTGAATTAATGTACCATACACTTTCAAAGTACTTTCCAAAGCAAATGTTAAAAAAAGAAAAAAACTAACCTTGATGTTTAATTCAAATATGCAATTATCTTCAGTGCTACCATATTTTTGTAACCTATTTCTACTTACTTTGCTACACAGGAACACACACTGAATTGTTTACCAACTGTTTCTGATCATGCACATTTATTTCCACAGACAACAACACTAATTGGTCTTTTGAAGACAGCTCGACTCCTTCGTCTTGTGAGAGTGGCCCGAAAACTTGATCGATACTCAGAATATGGGGCTGCAGTCCTAATGCTCTTAATGTGCATATTCGCCCTGATTGCTCACTGGCTGGCTTGCATTTGGTATGCCATTGGGAATGTAGAAAGGCCCTACCTGACTGACAAAATCGGCTGGTTGGATTCCTTAGGACAACAAATTGGGAAACGTTACAATGACAGTGACTCAAGTTCTGGACCATCTATTAAAGATAAATACGTCACAGCACTTTATTTTACCTTCAGCAGTTTAACGAGTGTGGGATTTGGGAATGTGTCTCCTAACACCAATTCGGAGAAAATCTTTTCGATTTGTGTTATGTTGATTGGCTGTAAGTAGATTTTGCTTTTGTTATCTATTAGGATAAAATAATAGTACAAAATCAATGTCTCTAAAACATTTAGAAGAAGGCAAAGAAAAAATTATAGAAAGTGGTAGAGATAATGGGATTAAATATATGGGTATTTTATTTTATCAAATTTGATTCTCTCTCTGAGGGGAGACACCAAAGATCTTGCATGACCTCAGGAAACTATGAACATAAAACTAGAGTAACATGGTCCTTGGGATTCAGGAATTGAGACTTGAAGTCCACTTTTACTGATGCAAAAATGCAAAAATGTGTCTGTATTATATTTTTTAAAATGTGTCTGGTTATATTCTGTAATATTTCAAGCTGAGACCAGATTAGACTAAGAAGGACTCTTTTACATTGCATAACTAGATACACAGACATTGCTAGATAGATATGCATGCATGATGCATGCTCAGTCACTCAGTCGTGTCCGACTCTGCGACCCTGTGGACTGTAGCCCACCAGGCTCCTCTGTCCATGGGATTCTCCAGGCAGGAATACTGGAGTGGGTTGCCATTTCCTTCTCCAAGATAGATATAGATATGTAAATATCACCCTACTAATTATAATGTAAGCTAATCTTTCATATATACACATATGCACATATACATACATATATATGTGTATGTATGTATTTTTCCTTGTCATTTGACTAAAATTCCTTTGTCTATGACATTATGCCAAGGACCTAAGTGACTGCCCTTTACCCTACAATGGGTAATGCTATGAGCATCATTTATAAGTTATACTCTTTGGAATAAGAAAAAAACTGAGTAAAACTAAAGATGTTTTAATATTAATTATAAAAAATCACACTTTGGAACCACTAAAAATAACCTTGTTTATACCATGCAGCAACTGACAAAAGCATGATGGATTTTTAAAGTTTGAAAAAGAGCATCATCCTTAGATTGCATACAAATTTGAAAACAGATCCAGAGAGTTAATTTTTGAATGTTAATATATCAAATAATAAAATGTGCTAGGTAAGCTTTATTTATGAAACTTGAATAGATCCATATTAGTATACTGAAATAACTAGTATAGGCAAATAACATTACATTTAAATAACTCTTAAAATATTCTGAAAATTCAGGCTAAGTCTTGCTAAAACCAAAAAGCAGAATTACACTCAGAAGGAAATGGAAGTGGAGCCCACTGGAAAAAATAGAAAAATTCATTCCAGAGAGACTGAATCTTACAGAACAAACACAGTCCCAACCATTCTGTGATTGCAACTGCTAGTAAATACTTTATAGTGGCTATCAATTTTAGTGGCATTGGTAACAAACAAAGAAGAGAAAAAAAGTATGTTTTTAATTATTTATACACAGATATAGAAATATATATATTATATGCTCTTTTCAAAAGCAAACAGTACTTGAATCTTGAAACAGAATTTCCAAGGAAGAATTTTTTAAGAGCTGTGCCATGCTAAGTTGCTTCAGTCCATGTTCAGCTCTGTGTGAAACTATGAACTGTAGCCAGCCAGGCTCCTCTGTCCATGGGATTCTCCAGGCAAGAATACTGGAGTGGATTGCTATTCCCTTCTCCAGGGGATCTTCCCCACACAGAAATCGAAATGTCTTATGTGTCTAACCTGCACTGGCCTGTGGATTCTATCCCACTAGCGCCACCTGGGAAGCCCTTCTGTTTTTAATATAAATTTATTTATTTTAATTGGAGGTTAATTACTTTATAATATTGTATTGGTTTTGCCATACATCAACATGAATCCGCCACGGGTGTACATGTGTTCCCCATCCTGAACCCCCTCCCACCTCCCTCCCCATACCGTCCCTCTGGGTCCTCTCAGTGCACCAGCCCCAAGCACCCAGTATCATGCATCGAACCTGGACTGGCGATTCATTTCTTATATTAAGAGCACTAAAGTTTAACATGTTCACCCCATAGGAATCCTCACCTCTTGTGAGGATTAAGTGAAATGCATGGTACCATTTATCGTGTAAATTATTTTAAATTAGAGAACTCGGTTCTTTGCTTGCTCTGGGGTAGTGGTGGTTTAGTCGCTTGTGACAACATGGACTGTGGCCAGCCAGGTTCATCTGTCCCAACATCTAATCCTTAAATCAGGGAATTACCGCCAGTTTTTCTTCTTCCTTTCTTTGTGTCTTTTTCCTTCCTTTTTCTTTCTTTTCTTCCTCCCTCCCTCTCTACTTTCCTTCCTTCCTGTATTTTTGCCTTTTTGAATATGACATTATGCTATTTCTATTGCTTGTTTAGGAAGAATATTTGTTTCCTGCAAAGGAATTCTATCTTTTAAGAAAACAACACTTTAGTTAATTAGGTTGACTAAGATATATCCATATTCCACATAATATCTTTTATTTGAATAACAGACTTGCTTCTACAAAACTTAATCAAAATGGGATTATGTAAAGCTTAGCATCAGACAGGAAAAAAAATTTATACATATTCCTAGAGAATTGGATCATGAGCTATTATGCCATAAAAGGTAAAATAAGATTGAAAACCTAGCAATAATAAGCATGCCTTGAAATTTTCATAGCCATTTAATGTATTTGTGTATATCTATACATGATATTTTCATTTAGACCCAACTGTATTAAGAAATGATTTAGTTTTCTGTATTTAGTTCTATTTTTATACTAAGTACATACCCTTCAATTATATGAGTGGTTTGATTAAACCTAAAAATAAAATATAATATCCAAAATATAAATGTAAAAGTATTGTATATATACTACTGCAAGTTAAAGTTGCTACCGTCAGTTATCAAGTTGAACTTTTTTTCCCAAAGCTTCTTTAAAACTAATCTTCATTCTAAAATAAAAATTTTAAGCCAAAGTAATCTGCAATCCCTTTAGCAGCAATACAGTTCAAGGAAACTAAAATTAAACATTAAAGGCTATCATCTAATTAAATTCAAATAACTCAGGTACCTATTGATACATTTTTAAAAACTTCTATTTGCAGAGACAGTTACCAGTTTTGCTGCTGAATATGTATAGAGAACAGTAACCATAGAATTCTTTTTAAAAATATACACAATTCAAGATGAAAAATAAAAGTATAAGTGGAATTAAATAAGTGAGACTATAAGTTAAGATCACATATTTAAATCTATTTGTTCTGATATTAATATATAACATAAGTATAATCTTTATTCAAATATTATAAATGTAATATACACGCTTGATTTTTAAAATTATAAACCAGTATGTAAAGGCAAATGTATTTCATCTCTGACCTGCTTGACAAACATCTTAGGAGAATTTCTTGTTTTAAAGAAGGCAATGGCACCCTACTCCAGTACTCTTGCCTGGAAAATTCCATGGACGGAGGAGTCTGGAGGGCTTCAGTCCATGGGGTCACTAAAAGTCGGAAACGACTGAGCGACTTCACTCTCACTTTTCACTTTCACGCATTGGAGAAAGAAATGGCAGCCCACTCCAGTGTTCTTGCCTGGAGGATCCCAGGGACGGGGGGAGCCTGGTGGGCTGCCGTCTATGGGGTCGCACAGAATCGGACACGACTGAAGTGACCTAGCAGCAGCAGCAGCATAATGTGTAAAACAAAGTAACTGGATTTCTGCTTCTAACCATGTTGGAGAAACCGAAACCTTACGATACTCCTATAACTTCTCTTTTAAATATTAGAAAACTAGACAAAGTATATAAGCATTTGGATTTCATCAAAATTAGTAACTTCAGCTTTCCAAAGGACACTGTTAAGAGGAACAAGCAAATGATAGACTAGAAAAAAATACTCTCAATACTTAGATCTAGAAAAAGACTTTTATTTAGAATATATCAAGAATTCTTACAACTCCATAATAAGAAGACAACTCAATTTTTAAAAAATGAGAAAAAGTTTTAAACAGACATTTCACAAAAGAAGACATGTCAATGGCCAATAAATACATGGAGAGATGTTATTAGTTGTCACGGAAATGCAATTAATGTTCTATTATGATTAAAGTAAGACAACACCAAATGTCCAGAAGGTTGTAGAACAGCTAGTATTCTCAAATATTGCTGGTGAGAATGTAAAATCACACCAAATTTGGGAAATAGCCTGGCAGTTCCTTAAACATAACCACCGACCAGCGTGTGTGCTCAGTGGCAAAGTGAAGTCACACAGTCGTGTCCGACTCTTTGCGACCCCACGGACTGTAGCCTACCAGGCTTCTCAGTCCACGGGATTTTCCAGGCAAGAGTACTGGAGTGGGTTGCCATTTCTTTCTTCAAGGGATCTTCCCAACCCAGGGATCGAACCGGTGTCTCCCACATTCCAGGCAGACGCATTACCCACTGAGCCGCCAGGGAAGCCCGCTCAGTGGCTAAGCCATGTCCAACTCTGCAACCCCAGTGACTGTATCTCCCCAGGCTTCTCTGTCCATGGGATTTCCCAGGCAAGAATACTGGAGTGGATTCCCATTACCTTCTCCTGGGGATCTTCCCCACCCAGGATCAAACTCTAGTCTACTGCATTGGCAGGCAGATTCTTTACCACTAAGCCACCAGGGAGGTCCAGACATACCACACAGATCGGCAATTCTAATTCTAAAAAGGGAAATGAAAATGTATGCCCACACAAAGACTTGTACACAAATGTTCCTAACAGTTTTATTCATAATAGCCAAAAACTAGAAACGGTGAGATTTCATCAACAGAAGAGATAAATGAACTTGGTAGAACCATGTGATGCAAATCTACTCATGATAAAAAAAAAAAGAACAAATTGCTGACACATACAACAGAATTTCAAAACTAATATGACTGAAAAAGAAGTCAGACATAGATGAATATGTTCATTATGGTTCTATTTATATGAAATTCTAGGAAATGCAGACCAATCTGTAATGATGTAAAGGAGCTCAGTGATTGTCTAGAGTTAGCCTAGAAAACAAGTGGGCAAGCACCCAAGGGACACAGTGGACTCTTCCAGGATGATGAAAATGGTGTATATCTTGATTGTGTTAACAGAGGTGTGTACGGTTTGTCAACCAACTGAGCTGTACATTTAAAACAGATTCATTTTGTTGTACCTAAATTATACATCATCAAAATTTATCTTTTTAAATTTGCGTACTAAAGGTAGAAAAGCATTTTTATTTCTTTTATCAGTATGTTTCAACATTACCCAATGACCCTAAATTCACAGGAATTCCCTGGTAGGCTCAGATGGTGAACATTCTGCCTGCAGTGTGGGAGGCCCAGGTTTGATCCCTGGGTTGGCAAGATCCTCTGGAGAAGGAAATGGCAACCCATTCCTGTATTCTTGCCTGGAAAATCCCATGGACGGAGGAGCCTGGCAGGTTACAGTTCATGGGAGTGCAAAGAGTCAGACATGACTGAGCAACATCACTTTCACTTTCTAAATTCATTAGTTTGGTGAGCTTCTCAGATTTGGAGTGTGGCGTGGCGAAGTTTTAAATTATACCTGTTTTATTTGTATAGTACCTCGAGGTGAAGCAAATCATTTTGGTGAAAGAATTTCCTGTTAAGGAAGGCTAAACAAAATACTGAGTTGAGAGAAATGATTGTATGGTCTGCCAACTTGCTTTTGATTCATAGTTTATGCCAGTTGATGGGCATTAGCTAAATAATATAGGCAAAATAGAATCATTTTATGCTTTATTTCTTGCTTACTTCTTTTAGTTCCATTTGCCTCCTAAAAATATAGGAAAAAAATGATGTCTTTATTATAATTTAAAAACTCATTAGCATAGAATTTCCTTAGAGAAATATATGCTATTCATGTATTCAACTATGTACTTATGATCTAGATTTTGCTGTCCTAAAATGAGTAGAAATACCTGTGATCAAACTAATGTTTGGTTCGTTTTTATGGCAGTATGGAGATAAAAACACAGTATTTATTAAAAAACAGAATAAGAATGTTTTCCCTGACTCTTCTCTGCATAATTATGTGGTTTAAGTAAAATAACTAGCATTGATTATGGGCCCTCTAATTAAATCAAGTGAAAATCTGTACCAGACCATTTCCTGAGAACATGATAGATACTTTGGACACTTATCAGCAAGCATAAATATTTCCAACACTAAAGTTAGGCAGAGTAAAATACATTTTTCACATAAATCTCTTCGAATCATGGTAATCCATTTCAGGCACGTATTGCTGCCTCCCTTGTTAACTGTTCATTTACTCAAATTATGCCCAAGTTTTGTTTTGTTTTGTTTTTTTCACGTCTGTGGAAGATACAACCTAAACAGCTTTTCTATATTAGTGAGACTTAGTGTCTTTCACAAACCCCAGTTCAGCCTTCCTATAGATTTCCCCAATATTTTTCCCTTTACATAGATAAAACACCACCCATTTGTCTGTGACATTCTCTTACTTGGGACATCTGTGGTAAATAAGAACCATGCTAACCAAGAGACAGAAATAAGATGGAAAGGAAAGCAAATGACTAAGAAGATAAATCACTTTAAAACACAGACTGAATCTGGCCAAAATTTACCTTAAAAATGATCAAGTGGTTTAATAGGCAATAGTTTGTTAAACATGTGTTGTGGAAAAAAAAATGTTGGGTGAATATTGTTGAACAAATACTTCGAAGAGTTGCTGTTGGTTTTGTTTTTTTCTTCCTTTCCCCCACCTGCTTGATACATTACAGTTCCATTACCTCCTCTCTAAATGTCTGAATATGCCCAAAGCAAGATGTAGGCCATTGTCATCACGTGACTTTCTGTATAGAATATAGAATTTTTTTAGGATTATTAGAAACTAAACATAAATATAAAAAGAAAGACAAGATATTTAAAGAGCTTATGTTAAATTATAAATATTTTGCCCAGGAAGCTTTAGAAATGGCATTCGAAGTAATGAATGTTAGTTTTTTTTTCTTCCCATAGGTGAAAGAACAAAGAAGTCATTCTATTTTTCTCTGCAAAAATAAAACTATATTCTCATAGTCTAAGCCAAAGATATATTTCTCATATATAAAGTATAAAAATAAATTTTAATAGATTAAAAATTACATACAAAGAAGCACTCTAAGGAAACTGTGATTTCCTTGAAACAATTTATGGGGACTCTCCTGGTGGTCCAGTGGCTAGAACTCCGGGTTCCCAATGCAGGGGTCCTGGGTTTGATCACTGGTCAGAGAACTAGATCCCACAGGCAGCAAAGATCCCACATACCACAGCGAAGACCTGGCTCAGCCAAATAAATGAGGAAATAATTCAAAACATAGTATTCCTTAGCAAATCCTTAAACTTTATATAAATGTTTAATATTACCAGGTTAGGCCTGAGGCTGAGGTAGAGTTGTGACAATTTAAAAACTTCTACTCCACTTCCAGAATACAGATCGGTGGCCACCCCATGACGTACCTTCTTATTACATTACAAATAAAATGTTGATTCTAAACGTGTTTTATCTCTAGTCAATAGTCTAGATTGGTTACAGGTTGATATTGTAAACGGTCTGAGTTTTTACTTTAATACAGAATCCATGATGAACTGGGGTATTTTTTCCTCTCCAGATTTAACATCAAAATTACAAACTTTACAACAATTGACTGTATTCCCCACGGGCCAGTGATAAACCTTCACAAATGGATTGAGATTACAAAAAAAAAAAATCTGCGTTTTGAAATGCTGACAAGATATAATATCCCCAAGTGCAGTCTTTCCCCCATGACTTTGTTTTTTTTTACCCAATCCAGCACTAATGTATGCAAGCATTTTGGAAATGTATCTGCAATTATCCAAAGACTGTACTGGGAACTGCCAGGTACCACATGCAGATGCTGCGAGTAAAGGAGTTCATTCGCTTTCACCAAATCCCCAACCCTCTGAGGCAACGGCTCGAAGAATATTTCCAGCACGCATGGACATACACCAATGGCATTGACATGAACATGGTATGTACTGCTGTTTTCCAAAACTGGAGCCCCTCAGGCGTTATAGCTACAGCCAAAATGAAAAAAACAGTTTCACCAGCTTTGAACCCCTTGCTTTTGTTTTCCTTTCTCGGATGTTTATTTTCTCCCCTGGAGACAGTCTTTCATTCTCAACCCATGGCATTGCATGGTGCTATATCTAGTTAGACTGTGTGGCAAAGGCATAACATGATGCAAACTGATATAACTGTGTGGAGTAGAGCGCCCACTTCTGGTCAGAGAGAGCATTGCTAAGTCAGGACGGGCTTTCCTCACGTGGCCTAGCTGCCAGAGCCCACAAAATAGATGGATCCATGTGCATTAAGATATTACAAGGAAACAATAATAACTATAAGCCTCCAAACAGAAATATTTTTTTTTAATATGACATTTTAAGGATCTGTGGGAGAGGTTAAGGAACTTAAGTATACCATAAACATTTTATAATAGGAAGTTTCATGTTTCTGTTAAGGACAATTTTTCTATATTTTAATCAACTAAATATGCGCCCTTTTACTGTATCTGGTTTAATGCATCTTTCCTTTCAAAGGGGGAATATGTATTCCTTCATAACTCTTTTAAACAAATTCAACATCAACTTTTCATAACCTTCCCTCCTCTATCAATGCTTAAAAATCAATACAACTAATAAAATTAATTAACCCGAAGAGCTCCTTTTATTATTAGGAAAATTACATATATCTTTTTGACCTAGCTATTTGCTAGAAATATTGATTACTAAAGATAAATTATATGATAAATACAAATTCAATAGCATATCATAGACCTATTAAAAAATGATTAGAATTATGATACCCTCCCATCTAGCTATTCCTCCACTGGGCAAGGATCTTGTTTCTAAGAGTTCTTTAGAAAATGAAATCTTTCGAAGTTAGTGACAGCAACATTATGATACAACTTTTTCATACAACTTATTCAATTGAGATTGACACTTTTTTATTTAATCAGCAATAGCCTAACAAAAAAAAAGGTTCAAAATTAGCAATTAAGGTACAGAAAGCATTGCAAATACTGCCCAGTTTGAAATATATATTTACATATGATAAGTTTATCATTGCTGTGCATGATTTATTTTATTGAGAAGTAATGGCATGCCATTATAAAAATTTTAATTTGAGGAAATAATCAGCACATTTCATACAAAACCATAACTGAATTCCATGAGTTATTTCTAATTATCCCATATTTACTTGTGAAAATTCATTTGCAAAGTTGATCTCACCAGGGTAACACTTTAATCTCTTAAGAAAGTACCTATAAATTGGTCACTTTTGTTTATTTCCATTCATATTATTGTTTAATGAAGATATCAACATTCAGAAACTACAGGGGATTCTCTAATGCTGGGTTGGTTGAAGCAGTGTCAAGAATCTTTAATCAAAACACATGTCACTCAATTTTGTTGTTCCATTCTGCCAGATTATTTCAATAACAATAGTTAAACATTTATTTATTTTACTTCCCTCTCCATATTACTCTAGTTTTGTGACCATTTTTTTTTGTGATAAAGTCTATTTTGTAAAAACTATTTACCTTTCATTGTTTGACTCTATTACCTATGAATTTGGTTTATATACCACTTGCCTATTTACAATGTACTTATGAAAGATTTATCTCTTTCCTGTCTGCTTCACACCTTAATACATGGAATCACAACACCCACCGGTAAGAACAGGAGGTATTTATATCCAATTTAATTCTCGTGTAAATTGTGGAGAACACCCTTGTGATCTGTCAGGTTTAGAGCTTGTTAAATGATTTCCAATGTTAGTTCTGATCTTTTTTGCATGGTGTAGCAGAGGAAATACAAAGCAAGAAACTGGGGAAGATAACCTGGAAGAGGCCAAGTACAGAATAGAAATTCTTAACTTGAACAACAACTTGACCTCTAATAATATTTATATAGAGTTTCCCCCAACCCACCCACAAAAAGTCACTTATCTGCCCCTTCCTCCACTCTGGTAAAGGTTATGGGTATACGGTTTGCATTAGATAATTGTCATAAAGAAAATGTCATTCTCTTTCATCATCCTCTATTTTCATGATGTAGGTGCTTTTCTTTCCTCTCATCTGCATGCCTGTATTACATGATCCAGGAGTTGTGTGAGCTCTAAACCATGTGCCACTGAGTCTTGCATGTGGTTTTGAGAGCTTGACTTTGCACGAACTTCTTGTTTGTACACAGTGTCTACATTTCTCATCTTGTGACTGCAATGTGAGTAAAAGATCTAAGTGCAATATAACTCTGAAAACTCCGCAAAATGGAAGATGCTTGTTAATTAAGCACAATATGCAAAAGAAAGTTGATTAGAAAAAAGCAACCCTACTCTTAGACTACTGAGAGGTTAAAAAAAAATCTTTTTTTTTTTTTACCTCTAACACCACATTGTTAAATCCCTGTGTCTTATTAGTTTTATTGTTAACTAAATTGTGATTTAATAACAATTTAATGCGACTTAACTTTATGTACTGTGATACATAAAAATACATCAAACTGTTGTATTTTACATCAGCATTCCATGTTATTTTATTTAAGTATAACCTTAAATATGATTTATCATGAAACATTTCAGGCCATTTTTGCTGTTTAACCATGTCCAGATGAAGTACAAGATGTTTATTAACATTCTATTAATTGACTAAAAATTCTTCTTCATAGCCCCAAACATTTGATTGCTTGATAGATCACAAAACATTACAAAGAAATTACCTAAAACATGGAGCCATATTCCTTATTCCCTGTTTTTTGGTTTTAGTGGAATATCTATTGCCAGAATGTTCCAGAACCAAAAGCATTCTGGGAATATTTATGGGCTTCCTCCCAGTTGAGCCAAATGCTTCAAATTACAAAAAGGAAAGCAGTCAGAATACTGAAGCTAGTGAAAGGAAGATGTCCTTTTGCAAATTATGTCAGGTTTAGAATTAGTAAAAATTAGCTCAGAAATGTCCATAGGTCAAGTTTGGAAAACACTTTTCTTTCTGCAATACTTTTTCAGATTAGGACTGAAGGTTCCTCAATGGATTTCCCCCAAAATCAAAGCTGTCTTATAATTCAATCTGAAACTTTCAGACATTATCTAACATTGATTTTAGTTACAACACTGCCAAAAACTGAAAATCACCTTCCATGTCATTGTAGAATCAAGCCATGCTCATGAAGGAACGTGGCTTGGATGAATAAGGACACCAATAACCATGATCTATCCATCATTTGGGATGGAGAGAAATAAATCATTAATGACAGAAACCACTCCATAATTTAAAATTATATTTGCATGGAAGAAAAGCCTTTTTAACATTCAATGAATACTGTTACTCCTTACCTAAAAATGGCCCTCTAAATAATGCCTGAATAATAGAAAAAATATATATAAAATAAAAATTCAGAAGACCCAAGTACTAGCTATCAGTATGCCACTAATCTTGGACAAGTCACTTAACCTGTCTGTAATTTCATTAAACATGTCATTTTCAAATAGTTCTAAAGCACCAAAACTTCCCTTGCTAAATCTGTGAAGCAATTATTATGGGAGTTCTTCTGCTTGAGGATGGAGAGTCTAACCTATCTGCTGCACACTCTTTTGCTCCCTCTGAGTCTCCTTTGTGGAACAGTTATTTCTGTGTTGAGTATCATTCAAAAACCACTGAAGTAAGTGAATGGTAGAATTGTGGATGGCAGAGAAACCAAGGAGACCATTTCAGGTAAAGACAAGGACAGGAATAGAGGCCCTGTTTTGAGACATCCAAGGCAGAATTAAGGCAGATAATCTAAAAACAAATTTTTAATTTATTTTTAGAAGAAGGGAGAACAGTTGAGTATTTTAGTTTGTGGTGTTGATGCAGAAAAATTTGAGAAACAGATATAGAAAGGAGTTGAAATAAGAACCTTAAAAATAATACATTCTTTAGCAGCCAGATAGACAAAGTTTCCTTAAAGAGAGGTAGGAGAAGAAAGAAAATGATGGAGGCTTTGGTTTTGAGGAATAAAGAGGGCAACTCAGTGGCACTCGTACGTACCACATGGTCCAGCCCCTTTGGTCAAGCAGAGACTAATTCCTCAGAAAGAAGAAGGTATAGGGTCAGAGAAGAGTTAACAAGGGAGAATATTTAGAGATTTCAATCGAGAACAACCTAGTGGGCTAGAATTGCTTAGAATTACAGCAGGGCTCTTGCCGGGCAGATTCTTTACCACCAAGCCAGCTGGGAAGCCCCAGAGGGGGACTCTTGAGTGACAAAACATACACTTTACAATGGACCGAGTGAGCAAAGCCAATGAAAACAGAAAAGAAAATCTGAAGAATGACATACTCTTTAATAGCAATTCCTACTTCTTGGGGCTGATGTGATTTCTAAGGACATTTTAATAAAAATCTGATTTCATTTCTTTCTGTGACTCTTTTCCTGCTCCCCTGTTATCTGATAACTCTGACTACAGACTACTGCTACTAACTGCTTGCTGCTACTAACTGCCGTCTATTTAACTAGCAACTACTAACACTAACCTGCATCCACAACCTAACTGCATTCCATCAAAACTATTGTTGCACCCATTCCCTATGTTTATTTAAATAACTTCATCTGTGCCAGACTGTCACTTTCAAATATACTCCACTAATGTCCTATTTTAATACACCGCAGTGAAATGTAATTTTGAGCTCTTTCAATGTCTAATTCAGCAACTCAGATAAATGATCCTTGTGACATTAAGCCACATAGGATATAAAGCAAAGTTTATAAAATAGCATATCTGGTCTCTACCATAATATTTTTATTATCCTTTACTTTTTTCTAATGATACTTTATATACCAAAGTTGATATAGTCAGTGAAAAATCTTAGACTAGTTCATTATAAGGCTACAGTAAAATGACTACAAATATGATGCTTTTCAAGTCTGACTAACCATCCAATGGGCAGGGACCCTGTTACAAAGAAGTCTTCAGAAAATAAAAACACTCATGTTTAAAGATAAAAGCAGCGTAATACAATTCTTGCATAGGTGAGCCTACAATTTAGATTGATATTTTTATTTGATCAGTAATAGTTTAACAAAAAGCATCAGGGTACAGAGAGCATTACAAATGTCTCCTAATATGAAAGACATATGCTCTTTCTCTACACTTAGATAGAAAAGTGTAAATCCACATATTTTAAAAGGGAGGATGGGGATCAGCCAAAAACAAAACAAAAAAAAAAACAAAACTGCATTTAAATGATAATGACCCTGAGGATTGGTAACATCTTTTATTTTTCTGTAAAGAAATAGTTGCTGTTTAAGAGTGGACTTAAAGTAATGGCTGTCTACAATGAACCTTAAAAGATATTTTCATCATCGTGCTGATTAGTTGACAGGAATTGCCTGGATCAGCAGAAACTGGATATGTGAAATTTTCCACTTGCAAGAAATCTACTATTAACACACATACTTGACAATTATATTTAGCACCTGAACCTCAGGTGTTTAAGAGAGGGCAAGTCTCATGTCCTTCCTATTTTTCCTCCAGGCTCTTTATCCTAAAGTCTCAAAATGCCACAGAGCACAATAATTATACCATCTGGAGCCCCCTGACATGAACAATATCAAGCTTAAGACAAGCATCTGGTATTTTCAGATTACAAATGGTGCATGTTAAATCATGGTTCACAAATAATGGCGGTCACTTCAGGCTGGTCTCCAACCATTATTAAGAAAGATTTGTTTACATCGAGCACCAAACTGCTTTAAGCAAATCAAGTTCAACAGTGGGATCTGATCATGAGCCATTCCTGAGTCAAGAGAAATAATGATAGCATGGTCTGGGGCATTACTCATGAAAAATAGTCATTGCAGAAATACCACACTGAGGCAATGAACACACTTCTATGCTTCAGTTTCTTTGTTTGTTAATGTTCTTCCTATGGTAGTAGGAAGGTGGAAATAATGTTTCAAGTTGTTTTTCAACTTCCAAAATTTATGGTACTATTCAAACAGGATTCAAGTACAGTCTCTTATGCTGAAGAGTGATCTATGTTTCTAGATGCTTTCTGTGGAACACAGGAATAATTCAAGCTCAGTTCAGTTTAGGATCAGTTAATAATCAGTACAGGTGAGCCAATAATGGAAAATAAAGACATCAATGTTCACTTTTAAAATATTTTTGGAAACATGAATTTAGGTCCATTAAATTCAAATATTAGAGGAACTTGGCACTTATCAAATTTAATGGAATCAAACCATCCACAATTTATCCCAAAATAAAAATCCAGTATTTAGTTAAAGAATTTCCCGAGACATTACCAATAGCTTGAGAATTTACATTGAAAATGGATATGTAAATTCCCACCCACTAGACCAGATATTTTAAAATCATTTTTTAAAGGCAAAAATAAGCACAAGTAGTTCATCTTAGCCAACTGACCATATAGCCTTAAGGCAGCAGACTCAGGAAAATTACATTTAATTATTTTTTACGGTTAGACATATTACTATGCATGGAGATGAGTGTAAATGGAAAAAAAAATACATAATCATGCCTCTTTCATGCCAGATATTCCGAAAGAATCTTTTAGTTTGCATCTTGGGCTGCTGTTAGTCAGGTGTGCTACCCCAAGAACTCTACACTCAGTTTAGCGACCATCTGGTAAGAATCTTCCTCACTTTGGGCCCAGTCCCTTGTATAGTGCATTTTAACACTTCTGGAGCCATGCCAAATCATTTTCCTCACTCTCCTGGCCATCTTCTTAACTCAGAATGCTCGACAATTCACACAGAACTGAAACATGCCAGTAGTTAGAAACAGCCACGGTGGTGGGAGGGAAAACCGAAGACTCACTCCACACAACTGTAATTATTGTACTTGAATCACAGAGGGTCACATCTAGCCCTTACCTCGTCTTACCTGTGAGTCAGTGTGTGGACACTAGGAAAACAGGGCCTGAGTCGTGTTTCTAAGATGGGAACATTGGCCCAGAGTCTAATTCTAATTTTACCTGCCTTATGTATGAGCGGGCTTCCCTGGTGGCTCAGAGGTTAAAGCGTCTGCCTCCAATGTGGGAGACCCGGGTTTGATCCCTGGGTGGGGAAGATCCCCTGGAGAAGGAAATGGCAATCCACTCCAGTATTCTTGCCTGGAGAATCCCATGGACAGAGAAGCCTAGTAGGTTACAGTCCACGGGGTTGCAAAGAGTCAGACACGACTGAGCGACTTCACCTCACCTCACCTCACCTATGTATGAGCTGTGCTGGAGTAGGCAACACCAGAAACAAGTTCAGAATGCTTTATTATAATAAGGCAAGAAAGGTTAATTGAGATGTCACTCCTATGAATTACTTATTCATAACAATTTTGTATAGATTTTGGTTACCCTTGTCATTTTTAAAGAATTCTTTGTAATTAATAGACATTGATGCTCTGTCTCTCATCTAGATTGTAATTCATTCCTAGTCTCTTTCCTATATGCTGAGTTTGTTTAGGATATGGTCTGGATTTTAATTTTTTTGTTTTTTAGTATCATCCAATTAGTCAACTTTTCCTGTATACTTCAGAGATCCTCTCCTGTTTCACAAAGGTCCCACTAAACCTGTGGATTACACAAGTAGTTTTCTAGGCTTTGAGCTTTGTTATATGATTAAGGAAGAAAATTCTGAATCTGTTTGAAATGTAGTTTTATAAATTTTCTTCACATGGATGGAAGATAGGACTTTTCTTTTGGTTTTAAATACCACCTGATTTATACATTAAATTATTATGTATAATTGGAATATATATTCCCTGATGGCTCCAATGGTAAAGAATCCTTCTGCAATGCAGGCAACCCAGGTTCGGTCCCTGGGTGGGGAAGATTCCCTGGAGAAGGAAATAGCTACCCACTCCAGCTTTCTTGCGTAGAGAATCCCAATGACAGAGGAGCCTGGCAGGGTATAGTTCATGGAGTCTCAAAGAGTGAGATGCATCTCCGCACAAATATCTCTACTCCCATATTGGCACTATTCCCTGGTGGCTTAGAGGGTAAAGCGTCTGCCTGCAATGCAGGAGACCTGGGTTCGATCCCTGGGTCAGAAAGATCCCCTGGAGAAGGAAATGGCAACCCACTCCATTACTCTTGCCTGGAAAATCCCATGGACAGAGGAGCCTCATAGGCTACAGTCCATGGGGTCACAAAGAGTCGGACATGACTGAGCAACGACACATATAGCAATACAAATTCTGACTTATGCTTAAAAGCTTTATATCATACTTTGGTATCTGACAAGGCGAGTCAACTCTTACTAATCTTGCTTTTCTTATTTTGGGGGGCATTTGAGAGTATTATTCCATACAAAATATATGACTATCTTAATTCAATTATGTCAAATTCCATTTGGGCTTTTGAGATAACCCAGAGATCAGATTGTTATTTCTGGCACACAAAAATCAGAACGTGTAACCAGTATCAAAGTTTACTCAAGAATATATGTAATCATAAGGCAAATCAAGGCATGGAGATCCTTCTTCTAGTATGTGTTCTAAGTTTTAACATTGTTGTTATTCAGTCACTAAGTCATGTCTGATTCTTTGCAACCCTGTACTATATAGCACGCTGGGTTCCTCTGCCTTCCACTGTCTCACAGGGTTTGCTCAAATTCATGTTCATTGAGTCAGTGATGTTATTTAACCATCTCATCCTCTGCTACCCCCTTCTCGTTTTGCCCTCTACCTTTCCCGGCATCAGGGTCTCTTCCAGTGAGTCAGCTCACAGCATCAGGTGGCCAAACTATTGGAGATTCAGCTTCAGCAACAGTCCTTCCAATGAATATTCAGGGTTGATTTCCTTTAGGGTTGATTGTTTTGATCTCTTTGCTATCCAAAGGACACTCAAGAGTCTTCTCCAGCACCACAATTTGAGAGCATCAATTCTTTGGTGCTCAGCCTCGCTCATCCAACTCTCATATCCATACATGACTACTAGAAAAATCATAGCTTTGACTCTACTGATCTTTGTCAGCAAAGTGGTATCCCTGCTTTTTAATCTAGGTCTGTCATAGCTTTTCTTCAAAGAAGCCCGCATCCTAAGTTCATGGCTGAAGTCACAGCCCTCAGTGATTTTGGAATCCAAGAAAATAAAATCTGTTATTGTTTCCACTTTTTCCCCTTCTATTTGCCACGAAGAGATGGGACCAGATGCCATGATCTTAGTTTTTTGAATGTTCAGTTTCAAGCCAGCTTTTTCACTCTTTTCTTTCATCCTCATCAAGAGGCTCTTTAGTTCCTTTTCACTTTCTGCCATTAGAGGGGTATCATCTGCATACCTGAGGTGGTTGATATTTCTCCCAGCCATCTTGATTCCAGCTTGTGATTCATCCAGCCAAGCATTTCGTTTGAAGTATCCTGCATAAAAGTTAAATCAGATTTAACAGAGGAGAACCCTAAACCATGTGTGTGATAACATAACACTTAAGCAGAACGAAGCACTTTTGGTCATCAGACATACACATTTTCGAGTCTGGAAGTTACATAGCTTACAGGACATATTCTAAAAAGTAATGTCCTATAAATCAATGAAATATTTGTTTACTGTAAGCAATTTAAACTAGACACACCCTGCCACAGGTAAATGCCACTCCACAGATAAGAGCTGCCCCGCACTTTTAGTGTGCTTGTGAAGAACAGGCTATTAATCTTTGCCATCATCTAGTCACTTTTCTTTCCAGGTATTAGGAAGGAGAGAGAATGAATCAAACACCTATTGCTAACCCTTTTCTTTCTGTGAATTTTATATTAATTTTTACATGATTTTGGAATTTCAATATTAAGTTCCTTGCTGCACATTAAAATCATCTGAATATATAAACGTTAGTGCTTCAGACCTAGCCTGCAACATTTATACCAGAATTGCTTATAGCTATGTCAGAGCATCAGTATTTTTATGTCTATTCTAACATGTATCCAGGATTGAAAGCCACTGATTTAGAGCCTAAGTAATTATGTCTCCTTCAGTAAGATTTTTCTAATGCTCTTAGAAATTCTTACCTTTGTTATTAAATTCATTCTTCAAGTTCTATATCTTAGTCAACCAAATGAAATACATTATACATTTCCATTTTTACCTGCTACTTATCTTCCTTATAGCCACGCTAACATATTATCTGTCTCATTGTTTTTTCATTTGTTCTTTGCCTTACCACACAATTTGCAGGCTCTTAGCTCCCTGACCAGAGATTGAACCCCCACCCCCAAAGAAGTGAAGGTGCAGAGTCCTAATCACTGGACTCTCAGGGAATTCCCTATCTGCCTCACTCTTATTGGACTTTTCCTTTAGTTTGTCTTAGTCTGATTTGGGTTGGCTTTGTTTGGGCAGGAGGAGAGGTCCTTGAGGATTTACTCTTGGATGTTCTAAGTATCATATCAGCAACAAAAAGAGATACATCCATTCTCTTTTTAAAAAATACTATTTATTTTCCATATGAATTCACTAGATTCTCCAAAACAGTTTTGAAGAGTAGCAGTTGACTTTTTGAAAATAACTTTACCATTAAAACTATTAGTTTAAAAAAAATCCTTGCATTTCTGAAATAAATCCTACTTGGTCACATATGTTTTTGATATTTTGTTGATTGTATTAGCCCGTAAATTATTCATAACTGTGCATCTATTTTACAGTGGTATTGTTCTATAGTTACAAGCTTTTTAAATTTAAAGAAATCATCTGTTAAACTAGGTGGTCGTGGTGGTTTTAATAGTAGTTCTTTAACCACCATTCAGTCTCTACTAGGGTAATTATTTATTCTGTTTCTTTCTTGGTCAATATTGATAATTCATATTTGGGGAAAATTTCATGCATTACATCTAGGCTTCCAAAGTTGTTACAAAATTGCTTCAAAGATTCTCTTAACTCATTTATTCAGCCTTTCAAACCCATATCAGTAGCTACCTCTGCTTATCATTGCTAAATTTGCATATTTTTGTTCTTTTTCCTTCCTTTAGTATGCCTTTGAAAGATTCACTTATTTCACTGTATTTTTATAAACTAGCTTTTGGATTAATTTATTATTGCTACTATTCTTTTCATTTTCAGCATTTGCTTTCATTACCCTCTTTTTTATTTCTTTGTTTTGTTTTATTATTTTTACCATCTGTTTTAAGCTTTTTGAGTCTTTCTTTTTGAAATATCTAAGACATTAAGACTAGTATTTTCCTTTCAATGTAATTTTTTCTGAGGTTCCATCGATTTTGATATGAATTTTTCTACTGCATTCTAAATTATGTATTTTTTGATCGAAAGGTTATCATAGAGTGTTGTTCTTAATTTTCACGTGCTTCTGATTTTTAGTCACTTTTTAATTATTTTTTCTAGAGTTAATGGACTATATAACATTTCCACTTTTATAAATGTTTAAGTATCCACACCTAACACAAAATTAATCTATGACTGCATTTGTTTATAATGACTCACTTTTATAAAGTTTTTCCAAAACATGTCGTTCTATTTTCATGGGGATGGGGGAACCCTGCTCTCTCTCTTTAGTCATACTTATTTCATTCTTTTATGTGCAATGCAATTGAATTATGTGATTTCATGAACAATTACAGCTGATGTACATATGTTTTGGAACTTACACAGCTGGTTTGAAACTCAATTTGTAGAAGTAGGAATGTACAAGGACACAACAATATGGAGCATTTGGAGTGTTGGGTAACAAGACAACACATTTTACAGAAGCGGAATCTAATAGATGGAGGAAGAGAACTTCTGCTATTTTGAGAACTTCTGCTATTTTGAAAAAAGTTATAAAAATAGAACCATCACTTTCCGTAGAAAACAACTGAATTGTTGTCTAGTTTTAATCTTTTTGGGAAACAAATACCATTACCAGTACAAAAAAAAATAACATTTATGCCACATTTCTATTCTTTGTTGCTTACTGATAAAACTGATGAATGAATGGAAAACATTTTGTACTTCACCATACTAGTAACAACTTTAGAAATCCACTCTGATGAACAGCTATGGCAAGTCACAAGGGTTGAAGGAATCCTGGACTAAGGTTAGAGTCTTAATTCTTCCACAAGTAAAATCCCTTAATGAACTTTTTGTTGTTGTTTATGCACTTAGTCATGTTCGACTCCTTTTGACCCCATGGACTGTAGCCGGCCAGGCTCCTCACTCACTGGGATTTCCTAGACGAGAATACTGGGGTGGATTGTCATTTCCTTCTCCAGGGGATCTTCCCAACCCAGGGACTGAACCTGCATCTCCTGCATTGGCAGGTGAATTCTTTACCACAAAACCACCAGGGAAACCCTTAATGCACTTATTCTTTAGTTTTCGTGTGAAAAATGGGGAAATCACCCTTCTATATTCCTTATATAAAGTTGATAAATCAAAACATGATTGTAACATATTACACATGAGAAAATTTTCTGAAACATAAAACTAGATTCAAGTTCAAAATGACATATCAAACGTGAAGTGGTACTTAAATCACTTTTTCAGTATGTGGCAGACTGCACCGCCCTTTTCCTTAATTTGTAGGCAAGCTCAGCTCATCTAAATCAGTCCATTTGTAAAAAGTATTTATGAGGTATTCCTTCATCCCTTCCTTCACTCCTTCTCAAATAATTGGGAGGTTGAGGGAAGATCCTGAAATTGTTTTTCAGGATGTAGATCCTTTCTGTTGCCTTTAGAAACTTTACTGAGTTCCGGGGTTTCCCCGAGACCTTATTTCAAAAGTCCTAGTGTACCCTCTTAAGTCAGGCCTCTGCTGATTTAGCAGAAGGGCTCCAGAGTTGGAGCAGCAAGAATATGTATGTAAAAGTAGTAAATCCCCTCTGCCTGTACATCAGCGCTCACACTGCAGCTCATCCTAGGCCCTGACTTAACTGGGATCAGGTTAAGGTTTTAGTGTCCTTCTGAAAGCAGAGGAACATATCATCATTAAGCTGTTAACTGGGAATGGGAACTGCAGGACAAGGAAGGGAGACGGGAAAGATGGAGGAGGGAGGACTCTGTTTTCATTTTTCAGAGAAAATTTACTTGTAGCACAACTGGTTCAGGATTTATGACAGTTTTCCATGTCTGTGTGTAACAGCATTTTGTTCTGCTCATATGTTTTTTGCCTAAATGATGTAACCATATGATATATGTTGAAAAGTTGCATGCAGAAAATTGGTTAATTTTCATAAGACTTATAAAAGCCCTTAGTCATGGATTCTCCCAATACCCTACTTTGCCAGCAGTCTGCCACATGTGATAGTCCTATGCATTAAAACAATTCTTTCTTCTCATTAGCCACATGAAAGTAAAATAAGAAAGTAGATGAAAAAGCAGTTTGAGATTTCAGACTAAGACTATATATATTTGTATGTTTAAAACTACTGAAAGAATGTACCTGACTTGATCAGTGGATAAACATGTAATCACCAAAGGAAGATGAAAGATGTATTCTCCTTATCCCTTAATGATAATCATAGAAACAATATAATCTGGGATGACCTCAAAACTGTGAAATCCATTAAGGAACATTGTCTTCTAGAAACAATGAAAAGTGAGGTTTAGTATCTTTTAAAGATGTTATCAAATCTAGAATGTCCACATAGTATGTAATAGTTATATTAGAATTTTTTAAATGCTATAAAATATTAAGGCTGTGATTTAGGGTGGAAATTTCAGATTTGATATATTTCTTGCATAATCTATTTGATAAGCATACTTGAGTTTTAGTGTTTCATTAGTGAGTGTTAATTTATGTTTTGATTAATACTAGTTTGTCAAGATTTAAGTATATTTAAGGACCCAAGGAGATTTCCTACTGTTAGTTATCACAGTTATCAAAATTGTTTCTATGATTAATTTGCTATTTAGGGGAACCATTCAGACTGTCTTTCTCCATGTGCCCTCTTCAGGCTGCCTTTAGGAATGGCCCTCTTTAGAGCCCTCCTAAGTGAGACAAACCAAAAGCCATTCATTACAGCATAGGTCAGCTTTCCAATGCTATCTAAATAGGAGACCTCTATTAGATCTTTTTTTTTAATAAAATACAAGAGTTCAAAACACTATGGAAGGAGGGTTTTGGTTTTGTTTATTTTTTTGTTAAAAACTCAATTGTTGACATTCTTCCAACAGAACTTAGACAGTATACGCACCACAAAAGAGAGTGTTTTGCAGTGCAAGCTAAGAAACAGCAAACGTTGAATCTTGTATCTTAAATCTGAGGAAGGAATAATAGAGTTTGATAGATGGTTAATATGGAATAATTATTTACATTTTTGCTGTCTCCATTTGTCATTTCTTCAGTCTGATTTTGATTTAATACTTCTATCTTGTTTTGTGGTTGTTGGGTGGTTTTGTTTGAATGTCCCTAAAATTTAATTTCTCTAGTACTAAGTTATCGGATTGATTGCACAGTCACAGAAAGCACTTCTTACTCACTTAAAAGAACAAATGTCTCATTTGTCTTACATAATTTGAGAGTTTCGTAGAATTTTATCTACCTACATTCAAGTAAAAGGAAGTTAATTTTGCATTTATAAAATATTCAAGTGACTTTATATCATAATTAAGATATGGAATTTTTATCAGCCTTGAAAAAATGTTCTGAAACTTTCAGAAACTTTTTACTCACCTTAAATTAGCTATTACCTTGATAGCTCCTTTGAACAGCCATTAGTATTGTAAACTTGCATTATAAAAGTCTGATTTGGCATGAAAATGTGGGAAATTCTGAGTAACCTTATACATATATTTTTTTTCTAATCAGGGCATTTAGAGGCTTGAGGACCAGGGGTATTTTAAGAATGTTTTATTTGTTGTTATGCTCTCATGCCTAATATAGTGTCTGGTATACAGTAGATACTTAATAAATATTTGTTAAAAGAATGAAGACGGCTTTTCCAAGCTGCAGGCCATGAAACTGAGCAATGGCCTTAGTCTGACATCAGGCTGACTCAGTAAAACAATGGCTCCATCTGCACAGCAAAAGATGCTATGTACCCTCATAGCACTCCAGAGCCTGACAGACAAGGAGCTTGTGTAGAGTGTAGCGGCATGACTGCAATAATCATTAAACCAACCTGTGTCCCAGTCTGTACTTATGTATTTGAAACAGATTCTCTTTTAGCCAGGCTAAAGACTAAACAAAATGCTAAGGCTTTTATCTGCTAAGGCTCAATAAAATGCCACTATTCTAATGCTAAATGAGGAAGTTCCAAATCAGGTAGTTTAGCAGAGGAACTGCCTGACCAGAAAAGGAAATCAACTGGAAGCAAGAAAGGCAAGATGGCTGGGACCAATGGAAGGGGTGCCTTGGATAAATATCCACTTAAACCCTACCCTTTCTTCCCAGTCTTTCAATGTGCAGCTACCTCTATTTCAAGACAGCTCCCTTTCTTATAACTCCCATTGTAAAATCCCTTTACTTAGGCATAACCCAGATTCCAAGGCTGCTAGCTTACTTAAGACTTCCAAATCTCTGGGCTAGGAAGAGATTCAGTGAATAAATCTTAGCTTCTACTGAGTTCTATGTAATTGACTTAAGAAAATTAAGAAAGTCCGTTAAGGGCTAACATCATAGGAGGATTCCTTAATCTAGACAAGTCCTTCATGCCAAGATCTGTGAATCTTACCCCTACTACATACAAACAAAGGCCTCTCCACAGAATTCTATAGTACCTCCTTTGTTGTTGTTTAGTCACTAAGTCATGTCCAGTTTTTTTGTGATGGACTGTAGCCATGAACTGTAGCCCACCAGGCTCCTGTGGCCCTAGGATTTTCCAGGCAACAATACTGGAGTGGGTTGCCATTTCCTCCTTCATGCCACCTTCCCAATCCAGGTATCAAACAACCCTCTGTCTCCTGCATTGGCAGGTGGATTCTTTAGGCCACTGGGCCGCCAGGGAAGCCCCATGGTACCTCCTACTTAGAGTTATTTTCTCCAGTGCTTGTCACTTCTATTAGGATTGGTGTTAGGAGCTGACAGCACATGAGAAAGACACTTGATAAGAGAAAGATATTGAAAAACTTTCCCAGGTGCCTTTAAGGCCTCATGGATGACTCCAAGAATACTGCAATTCCAAAAACATCGTTCTAAATTGATTTAGTAACTGACAGCTTTCGAAAAGGATTTAAGACAACTCACAGTGAAAACCTGAGTACAAAATTACAAGCCAAAATATTTAACCCAAGTCATAAAGAAGAAACAAAAGTTAGATGAAGGGAAAAATAATTAAAACTCTCTTGAGGCAATGGAACACAAAATTTAGTGGTACCTTTCCTAGTCACCAAATGAGACCAACAAAATACATTGGGCACTGTATCTCTCAATTTCTAGCAAAGAGAATGTAACAGTTCTTTAGGAACAATAACTATGTGTGAAAAAAAAAAACACCCACAGGAAAAGTGAGAAGTAAACTTTCTATTGAATGTCTACAATGCACAGAATGATTTACATTCATTATCACATTTAATTGTGGGCACAACACTGTGAGGTAGATATTATTTTTACAGTAAAGGAAAATGAAGCTCAAGAAAAGTTAATTGACTTGATAAAAGTCACAGCTAGTAAGGGATGGAACTAAAACTTCAACTCATGCCTATCTGATTCCATAGCTCATATCACACCCAGTAAGTGTATAACCCCTACCTGGATCTCATGTGCATCTCCAGCTCAAAGCATTCATGCACACACACACACATGAACACACACATACACACACATGCATGCATGCTCAATTTTTTCTTCTATAACCAGGTTATACTCAGAAAATATACCTTAGAAACCTCAGGAAAAATACAAAGCTAGCAGCCGTAAGTTCAACATCCTCGTTCTGGCTACTATAATGGTAGCAGTATCCCTACTGGTGGTGGCCAGTGGCTTCAGTCGTGTCCGACTCTGCAACCCATGGACTGTAGCCTCCCAGACACCTCTGTCCATGGGATTATCCAGGAAATAATACTGGAATGGGTTGCCATTTCCTTCTCCAGGGAATCTCCCTGACCCAGGGATTGAACCCACCTCTCCAGAGTCTCCTGCATTGCAGGCAGATTCTTCACCACTAAGCCACGGGGAAGCCCAGTATCTCCACAATTTGTGTGAAATGTAAAATGCCTTTTTGTACCATATTATAGATAAATCCTAAGAGAAAAATAGGCATATCCAATTTGTTTCTTGAAAGTAATGTTTTTATGTTTTTATTTGTATAAGAATACCTGAGAGTTATGCTGAGATCATAATAGTGGGCTTTAGCCAGGAAAACTAAATCATATGCAAAGAAGCCTGTGAACTGGAGTCTGTTCCTACCATAGCAGAAGACAGCATCCAAATCTGCTTATCTTTACTCTAACATCACTTGTCAAAGCCAATATGATCAGTTTAGACTGATAGAAGGATCAGCAAACTACAGGACTACTTCCATGAGAAGAACTGGGTTGCTTATAATCCCAATAAAGAGTAGGAAAAGGTCTCCAACCCCAAAGGCAGAGATGGACAGAGTTATCATTCTGAAGAGATCCCTGGTCTAAGTAGGAAATGCGACAGGAGTCCAGTCATGAAGGTGAAGCCTGAAGGTTACAGTTAAGGGGAGAGAGAGCTCATTCTTTGGGTGTGAGCTAGGTCCTACAGGAACTTCAGGATAAAAGTCTGAGTTTATGCAGCTGGGTAAGCAGTGTCTTGCAATTGGCACACAATAGATTGGTAACTTACGACAAATTTGAGTATTGCAAAGGCTCTTATTCTCTGTCAAAGAAACACAGATGGATAAAGTGACTTGCACAAGCATCAACCTGTGGCAGATTCATGACCAGAACACACATTATGTGGCTTTTCTTCTAAATCACTCCTGAGCTATTTCTGTGAGTGACTCTACAATGAAGGAAGCAAGATGGGAAACAGTGGCTGTAGTGTTTCAGGCCTTTCAGTGATTCTTTTGTATCATGTCACAGCCAGTCTGACCAATTGCTTCACACAGTAGTCCTGCAGATGCAAGATCCTTGTGGCTGCTGTCATATATATAAGTTAACTAAAATATGATTTAATTTGAAGTTCTTCTATGGGTCACATGTATTAGAATTACATACACAAATAATTTATTATTACATTTAGCTATAGTGTACAGCAATAACAAGATTGACCCAAAAAGATCAGAAATCCTAATTACATTATCAAGCACTTAAAATGCCTCCTTCCCCTACTCCAAAGAATATTTAAATGAATTTATTTTTACTGACAAGGAAAGTCAACCTGAGAATTAAAATCTCTATATGCCACCCAAAATAGCTAAGAAACACAGAGAAGCAAGAGTTGGGTACCTTGACTCATTGTAAATGAGACATTTTTTTTTAATAACAAAATTTATTCAGTTTAAAGTGAGTAGCACTTGTCACAAGTTATCGTTTAATCTTTTTACAAATTTTTATTTAGTCACTGGATAGGTTGTCAAGACAGAGCTGTTAGAAGCTTTATGTATGCATCATAAATTCTGGCACAATTTCCATTTCTGAAAACTGAACTTTCTTTCCTTTCTCTATTTTCAATACTTATCAAAATATTTAGTGTAAAATAATGTGCTTATGAAATGTAAATACTCAATGCATTGTTAGCTAAGAGCCCTCTCTGGTATATGACATTTGCAAATACCATGGCTATTTCAGGCTCATTATTTATATTAATTATAACTGAGATGTATACCAGAGATAGCAATCCAAATTGACTTGAGATTCCTTCAGAAGGTTGTCTTTCTAGTTGTACCACCTTTCATTAATTATGTCTTATTAATTGTCACATTGCATTATCTCTCTGCACAGTATGGTGCTATATAACATAATGCAGGCAATGAGAAGCAGTGTGAAATGTTGTAGGCATTATATTTTAATGAGAGCATTTGTGTTGAGTCTGAATGCCTGCAGTTAATTCAGAGAACACGTATTTGAGTTCAGATTCTGAACATGTTTAGCAAACCAAATCTGCATCAAGTTAGGTGAAATAGAAGCATTGTAAGAACTCCTGTGTGACAATTACTACACCTGAAGTGCTGTGAACCAGAAGTATACTTTATTTCAGGTGGAGGTCCTCTGTGTGCTGGTAGTATGAAACTCTTTCTCTTTTTTTCTTCAGGTCCTAAAGGGTTTCCCAGAATGTTTACAAGCTGACATTTGTCTACATCTCAACCAGACTTTGCTGCAAAACTGCAAAGCCTTTCAGGGGGCAAGTAAAGGTTGCCTTAGAGCTTTGGCAATGAAATTCAAGACCACCCATGCACCTCCAGGAGACACCTTGGTTCACTGTGGGGATGTCCTCACTGCGCTTTATTTCTTATCCAGAGGCTCCATTGAAATCCTCAAAGATGATATTGTGGTAGCTATTCTGGGTGAGTGTTTTAAAATTGGATAGTCACAAATTCAGCTTTTAGCCAGTGTAGTGTGTAGTTTAAAATGACAGAAAACAGGACTTTCCTATTTATTTATGAGTACTGTTTAAGATTGATGAATAATTTTAAAGCTTTACTTAAAATTCAATTCAAATCAAATTAACCTTGCAGAAAATACATTTTCTTGACTCTCTCACTTGTTCTCTGGTGTGTATATGCTTCCATTCTTGGCAGCCACTTAAGCCTTTGAGGCCAAATATATGAAAATGGCATTTTCCTTTTCGTGTTACACAATTGTGGATTCATGCTGAATCCTTATCACCTTAAATAAAATGTATATGTGGTAAGCATACTTGCTAGCATGTGCCAATGCCTGTCATGAACTGGGTTTTCTATGTTGATGAATTCGTCTATTTGCTGTACACTTTACTACTGTGTCCCATCAAACAGGTGGCTCAGACGGTAAAGCGTCTGCCTACAATGTGGGAGACCTGGGTTTGATCCCTGGGTTGGGAAGATCCCCTGAAAAGGAAATGGCAACCCACTCCAGTATTCTTGCCTGAAGAATCCCATGACTAGAGGAGCTCAGTGGGCTGCAGTTCATGGGGTTGCAAAGAGTCGAACACAACTGAGCGACTTCACTTTCACTTCACTTACTTAGGTTATGAGTAATATACAACAATCAGGGATCAAGGTGTTGAGGAGATAAAAATTCATAAGTTAGACTGATTTGGGTGCAAAAGAAAGTTCATCTCTCCAATCTGCCTCTTCAAAAATAAATTTAGTCAGTGTGAACTTGTAGGATTTCTTTGGAATATTAGAACAATGGGAAAGCACAAGGGAGCAAAGAGAAATGAGATCAGTTTTTGTTCTCTCCTATCCCCTAGCCAGTAAGTTTAAGGCTCTGTCTCCTGGGAGCACCCACTCCCAATGTTTGGGAACGTGTGCACTCATTTTTACCCATGGATTAAATCTGGTTCTATTTAAATAAAAAGCACATAATTCAATGATTTCCTTTTACTTGACTCTTGATGTTAACATCCAAAGGATAAGGATATTGTCTGTTTTCTTCATTATTGTATAGAACCAGTGGGCATAACACAGAACCCAATACATGAATGAAGATGTTTGAGAGATTTATATATCTTGGTAATTATATTATGATGAGAAATTTTTAAAAATTTTCTCAAACTTGATCAGAGGTACAATTTGATTTATAATCCAATAAGCAGACCAAGAATAAAAATATATTTTAAATCACTTAGCAGCTACAGAGTAAAGTGAGATTTTCACTTGATTTGGCCTTGACAGTTCTAGTTTGTTGCCAAGGAAGAAGCATGCATCATTGCATTCCTGATCTTCAAATCAGCCAGCCTTAACTTCTACAGGAAGGTAACAAGCTGTCTTGCTTTATAAAATAGTAATTTTAGAATGTAGTTAAGCTGTACATGGTGACTGGCTTACTCTTTGCTCACTTAAATCATGTAAAATACAAATACAAAGCTCATGCTGAATTTAGTTCAGAGCTTTTCTCTGATAATATCTGTACTAACGTATCAAAACTATAAAGACTTTCAAGAGATTCTCCTTTCCTGTCTCCATTTCCATGTAAATCTTCACTTAAAAGTCTCAGAAATTATGATTCCTCATTCAATTTTTTTTTAATCTAAGTATTTATTTAAATGAAAGTTAAAGTATTCTCTCCAACACGAATTTTTCTTGTAAAGATATGGCATCTGATTTCTCCCCATTACATTCACATTTAAAATAAGAACATCACAGAGTTTTTCTTTTGCCTCAAATATTTTTGTTTAAAAGTCTTTGATAGTTTCCATAGTTGGGTATATATGAACTTGTTTACCAAAAGATAAGTAACAGATCCACTAAGGTTTTTCTAAATCTGAAAAGTAGCTTTAGCATATATGTATATATGTAAGAAGAAGGTACATTTTACACTGCCATCTACTACCTTTAAAAGTTACATAATCAATACTCCATCAGTAGTTACTGCAGGTTATTTCATAGGTACAATTTTTAAGTATCTTGGCTTCAGAGACAGAAAGATCTAAGTGGCCGTGACATTCAGGGAGAAGAATGGGAGGAGATGAGATATATCAAGTGTGCAAAGATTTTAACTGGAGTCAGAATGCATGGGATGTAGTTATGGCTGCTCTCTCTCTACCTTTATCTCACCCAACTAAGAAGGTGACCTTGACTTAATCCATTCACACTCCGTAATCCTCTTTCATCTTCATAACATTTGGATAATAATTAGTAATTCTTTCATTAGGTTATTTTGGGGATCAAGTGAGATAATGCACCCAAGCGTTCGAGGCAGAGCCTGACACCTACTTAGTCTTCAATGAGCATTTGTTCTTACTGTCATTATCATCCTCACAGTTGAAGGAGACCCAGGAGAGAAGTGACATGTGGCTAGGCAGAGGGGCTGGGAAGGGCCCGTCAGGAACCAAACACTGAAATAGCCCCAGGCTTGGCAAAAAAGCAGCAAGGACACGCCTTCGGAATCAAGGCTGTACAGTTTAAAAACATGACTGTATTTGTTGAGAAAATATAACTAGATGTATTATTAAGGGCAGTTCCAAAAGCAGTTACTAAAGGCAACCGGGTATATTCAAATTGTACCCTCGTCCTCGGCATCACCTCCCGAGACCATGATGAGATAGTTTGTGATTCACCGCAGCCTTTCCCTTATTCCTAGAGTGACAGAATTAGACCGCACTAGACTCTTGCCAAATCATAGCAGACCAAAGCCATGTTTGCTGCATTCCAGATGCTTAGCCCAGAATCAAAACTAGGAAATAATGGGGATTATACCAGGCCCAAGGCTCTAAAAGGTAGAATTCTGGTCAGCAAACAAATGCGCCTGGGGCGGTCAGTACGTGGCTCTAAGACTGTGCTGCCCAAGTGTCTGATGGCTGTCAGATCTTACATGGGAAATGTTTGGTTCAGGGATAGGTCAGTGGTCCCCTTCAACTTTTAGAAGTAAAACATTAAGTTCAGATTTCTTTCATTTCTTTTTTTTTCTTTCCTCATTTTGATCTTTTAGGAAAAAATGATATATTTGGAGAAATGGTCCATCTTTATGCCAAACCTGGAAAGTCTAACGCAGATGTAAGAGCACTCACATACTGTGACTTGCATAAGATTCAGAGAGAAGATTTGCTAGAGGTTTTGGACATGTATCCTGAGTTTTCCGATCACTTTCTCACAAACCTAGAGTTGACTTTCAACCTGAGGCATGAGAGTGCAAAGGTATATATTACCTGATCATTTTTGGACTCTGACGTTTTATTTTATCCTTAGATGCCCAAGGACCTCTGAAAGATCAAGTGAAATAGCATAAACAGTTAAACAATTGTGACTATTTGAAAGGAAAAGCCAACTTAATGTTAGAATTTCTCAATTATAAAGAAGGAATTAGGTCTAATTGCCCTCAAGTATGTTGAATAACTTTAGTAGTTCAATTTGACCTTTTAGGAACTTTTAGGAGCTATACTTGATCTATAATAGCCTTTTTTTTTATATTGAATGTGACAATTATTTGTTACAAATGGGTGAGTCTAGGCTATTGAAAATCACCTAAAAAGAGTTTATCTTATACAGAGGTTAAAATATTCTCTCAGATACTATTTACACTGTATATTGGTTAGCAGTATCTTTTCAATAATCATGAAGAAGTTAAATTCTTAAAGTTTAGGTACATATTTAACACTATTTCTAAACTGTAGAAGTATAAATTAATCAGGCCTATACCTAAGTCAAAATTATTGAGGCAGAATGAATAACATATACTCTAGTAGAAACAGTATCTTAAATAATGTTACATGTGATTTAACATAGGCTCAGTTTCGAGAGCGTAGCCCTTAAGGCCCTCATTCACCCTCCTCCACCAGGAAAATCTGTCCTTATCACCCAAGAGTATTCTAAGAATAGATTATGTTGCAGCCCACAATTTATTGCTAGGTCATTCTCTATCTCCTCACCCTCCCCACCAAACTCATAATCCTAACTAACTCCAACTCTAAATACATTTCTTGCCAGAAACCAAATGTTTTGACACTTGCAAATGTATTTTAATGTTAACTAATAGAGTCTCTGGAAAGTAAGATTCTCAAGTTAATAGTTAGGTAAAACACAACACGGTAGATTTCATTTTCCCTGGAGTTATAGTCATTCCCAGGATACTGTGAGAGAAGAGACTTAAAGAATTTAAGGCCACCAAGAGTACCATTTGATAACCCGAAGCACCAGCTCAGATAATTACTTCTTTACAAAATGCTGAAAGTTGAAAAATCAGGTGGTAAGAGGTTCAAATTACCAAGAGTGTATCCTTTTTATAATTATTTTAATTCAGAATTTTATCAAGTTGCAATTTAAAATCACTGACCGCATTCTTATTTTGCTTCAAAATAAGAAGATGCTTCAAGCGTCTACTTCAGATAACTTCTTTGTAAAAATTTTATCTTTGTAAGAATTTTATCAAGTTGCAGTTTAATATCACTGACCTCATTCTTATTTTGCTTCAAAATAAGAAGATGCTTCAAGCATCTACCTCAGATAACTTCTTTGTAAAAATTTTATCTTTGTAAGAATTTTATCAAGTTGCAGTTTAATATCAATGACCTCATTCTTATTTTGCTTCAAAATAAGAAGATGCTTCAAGCATTTACCTCAGATAACTTCTTTGTAAAAATTTCAGGCAGCAACCAAATAAACAAAACAGAAGCTTCCATTTGTTTTATTTATTTGGAAACCCCCAGTTTTGTTTACAAGAGAGGGAGGAAGGAAGAATGGGGAACAAAATAAGCTTCAGAGCATAGTGTTTATTGAATTCAACCTTGTGTTTATTGTGAAATTTAACCTTGCAATCTTTACCATGTAATTTAAACATCATAGCTAATTATAATTACACATTTTTTTCTGCAATGATACAGATTTTCCATTTTTTTAATTATTGCTATTTTTATTTTAACTTTTCCAAGTTACATAAAATATATTACACAGGAAGGAATATATGTTGTCTGCAAGTGTTGACATCATCCCCAAACATTTCTGATTAATAACATCTACAACGATGATTTTCCTGGTTAAACTACTAGAATTATTCTCAGTCTATTTTATAATTTAGAGAAAATCATTAAGCAAAGTGTTGTAGTTATTTGCCTGCAATCTATTAATTAAGCCTTAGTGGTTGAAATGATATGAAATAGTAGAGTTTACTGATGATACACTGTGTTCAAACTGAATAATCTTCCACTTTATCTTCACGTTCCATTAACAAAGGCTGATCTCTTACTACGATCACAGTCCATGAATGATTCTGAAGCAGACAACTGTAAACTGCGAAGGAGATTGTCATTTGATAGTGAAGGAGACAAAGGTAATTCATTCTTTTCTAAAGTTTAAATGTGGAGCATGTGAATATTAGTCCTGCTTATTTAAATGCTCATTGTACTTCTTATGTCAAGGGTAAGCTTAATTCAGATTCTAGGAAGGCAAATCCTTTGCCTTTTCAGTAGCTAATGATGTGGTTTCTGATTGATAACTCTCAACAGTGTTTCTCAAGACCCGATCCTAGGCCCTTTTCTTCTCTTCTTATTCTATATCATACTCTTCCCCTAAGTAATTTCATTTATACCCATAGTTTAATTATATTTTTTGCATACATGTATGTGCTAGGTTGATTCAGTTGTGTCTGCCTCTTTGTGATCCTATGGACTGTAGGTTGCTCTGTCTATGGGATTCTCCAGACAAAAATACTGGAATGGATTGCCATGCCCTCCTCCAGGGATCGAACCCTCCTCCTTCCCAACCCAGGGATTGAACCCCTGTCTCCTGCATTGTCTCCTGCATAGGCAGGCAGGCAGATTCTTTACCACTAGTGCCGTTAGGAAGCCCTATTCTATTTTCACATAGGAGATGTGCATGAAAGTGAAAGTGCCAAAGTGTTAGGCCATTCAGTTATGTCCGACTCTTTGTGACTTCATGGACTGTAGCCCACCAGGCTCCTCTGTCCATGGGATTCTCCAGACAAGCATACTGGAGTGGGAAGCTATTCCCTTCTTCAGGGGATCTTCCTGACCCAGGGATCGAACCCGGGTCTCCTGCATTGCAGGCAGATTCTTTACCGTCTGAGCTACCACAGAAGCTCCAGAGAAGTACATATTTACATCTTAATACCAGAATATCTAGGGACTTCCCTGGTGGCACTAGTGGTAAAGAATCCACCTGCCAGTGCAGGTAGACGTAAAGATGCATGTTCGATCCCTGGGTAGGGAAGATACCCTGGAAGAGGACATGACAACCCATTCCAGTATTCTTGTCTGGAGAATCCCATGGACAGAGGAGCCTGGCAGGCTGCAGTACACACGGTTGCGCAGAGTTAGACACCACTGAACCAACTTAGCATGAACATACCAGAACATCTGAACTTCAGCCTCCTATATCCAAATGCCTATTAAACCATCTATATGAAATTGCAACAGCAACTCAAACTCGGTACTTCTTAAACTGAAATTATTAGTTTCCCTGAAACCTCCCTCTCCATCAGTTGGCATGTCTCTAAATGGCACCACCATTCAACACATTGCACAGACTAAGTATTCTCTCTAGGAACCAATTTTCTCTCAACCTCTCCATCAGCCTTGGCAACAAGTCTTGTTATTAGTACCTCCAACACAGCCATTTACTCTTCAGACCAGGTCTTTTTGGTTCACTCTTCTCTATCTTCATAACCACAACTCTGGGTCAGTGAAACATATTTTAACTCACCTTGCCAACTTGCCCCTGTTTCATCTATTGTTCACACTGGACCACTGGTAATTTTTTTTTTTCTAAATCCAGTTTGGCTTATGCCAGCTATATAAAGTCCTCTAAGGACTTCTCATTCCTTAAATTCTTCATAGGGTGAGTCTATGGCAACCTTTTCAGTCTTATCTCATAGCATCCTTCCTTTACCAGCTCCTCTCTTTTGCAACATTTATTCCAGCTGTGCTTCGATATTATTTGCATCATTATTTAATCAATGGTGTCTGCCTGTAGATCATAAACCTCATGGGAAATATTTGGTCACCTAACACTTCAGTGCTTGCCTCAGCAAGCGTTCAACAAATATTTGCTGAAAGCATGAATGAATTAATGAACTAGCATTTGAGCATCTTCCACGTGATTCTTTTCCTCATTTTGCCTTTTTAATCAAAGTTCTTTTCTTTGTCCTCTTTCCTCTGAATTCTCTCCCAAGGGGAGCTCATCTCTGAGCTTTAACTTGCTTTATATTCCAAGTGAACTCAGCTGCCCTTTCTTCCATGTACATCACTTTTGTGTTTTTGATTATATCCTTTCCTTAGTCAGAATTTACCTCCCTGTCCTCAAACACACATATATGCACACATACAAACAAAACTATACCATGCCACTTTTTAATCAATTAAATTACTTTTTTTCAAGGTTAAACTACAGTGATATTCAGTGTGAATTCTTTCTTGATTTTCTCAAAAATATAGGTTTTCTTTTTTATGAATTCCTAAGACACTTCCCTCTTGTTATCTTGTTATACAGATGGTTCTTGACTTACAACGGTTTAACTTGTGATTTTTTAACTTTACAGTAGTGCAAAACAATACACATTTAGTAGAAACTATATTTCAAATTTTTAATTTTGATCTTTTCCCAGCTAGAGATATCCTATAATGTAATTTCTTGTGATGCTGGACAGTGGCAGCTCTCAGTCAGCCACATGATCACAAGGGAAACAGCCCATATACTTAGAACCATTTTGTTTTTTACTTTCAATGCAGTATTCAATAAATTACATGAGATACTCAATAATTTATTGTAGAAGAGGCTTTTGTTAAATGAGTTTGCCCAACATAGCATAATGTAAATGTTCTGAGCATGTTTAGACTAGGTTAAGCTATCATGTTCAGTAGATTAAATATAATTTCAACTTATGGTTTTTCAACTTACAGTGGGTTTATTGTATTGTAACCCCATAGTAACTCAAGGAAGATCTTTATTTTTAAAATATGCCCTGTGCAATGGTTATTGGCATATTTGTCTTTTTTCTCTATCAAATAGTAGACTCCTTTAGCAAAGCATGGTGAATAAATATCTGTTGAATTGGACTAATTGTTGAATCCTCTGGCTGATTGCAGAACAATAAGCCACTCACAGCTAGGTGATAATTTATTTCTGCAATGCCCTTAATTATTCTCCTGGTGACTTTTTCTAAAACCAGAATCATAACAGCCAAGCTGTTCTATCAACTTAATCTAAATCCCTTATCCTGAAGTTAATCTCATATTTTGATCTCACTAAAAATAAAACACTGCTTAACAATACTGTGTATATAATAATGTCACCCATACAGTTGAAGATTTATTAAATCTCCTTTCAATCTTGTTTAGTTTCCTCATTCTCAAGCTAAATAATCTAACTTTTTTATCTCCAGATAAAGCCCTAAAAGCATGTCACAATTTATATTGTGCTAATGCTACTAGACATTTCTATTGATTCTGAAGACTTTTCCTTTAATCTCAGTCTTAGTCTCTAAGACCCGTTTTATATAAAATGTTGATGATAAGGCATTTGCCTGCCTGTAACTTTTGAAGTTTCCTGCTGTAACAATGAGTAAGTCAATATGAAAACACAATTAACTCCAGTCTAAACTGTAGCTCAGTTGGTAAAGAATCTGCCTGCAGTGCAGAAGACCCAGGTTCAATTCCTGGGTCAAGAAGATCCCCTAGAGAAGGAAATGGCAACCCACTCCAGTGTTTTTGCCTGGAGAATCCGATGAACAGAGGAGCCTTGCAAGCTACAGTCCATGGGGTAGCAAGAGTCATATAGGACTTAGCAACCAAACCACCATCCAGAGCCTGGGAGCCTATTCCAGTCTTCAGGACTCCACGGTGCTATAGGGAAGTTTAAAATTTGCTGAAACCAATTTAGTCCAAATCACCCCAATCTAAAGATCTGAAGGGGCCGTCCATTCTGTACTTTTTGATATAGAATCAATATCTGAGAGGGAAAACATGCATATAAACAAGTATAAAGAATAAAGAACGTTCAGAAGATAATTGATCCCAAATGATATGAAGGTTACATAAATTAAAAGCTGCCCATGAAATGAGCTGATTACTTTAGAGTTAGTTTACTGCTCAGTTGAAACCATACCCTGAGGGCATATATCCAAGCATGCTGATGACTGTGCATTCATCAGCAGAGGCATCAAGAACCAGAGGGAAGAGCACGTGGCTGGCCATCAGTGACAGACACATTGAATCTTATGATTACTGCTCACAACCTGCCCAGCCAAACACCGGGACTCTCCAGGCTTCAGTTCCCACTTAGACCTCCCTGCCACATGTCTACCACGCGGTGCTAATGAGTTTACATTCAAAAAGAAATATTAAAAATGAAAGATATATATAGAAACTTTGAAGGTTGATTTGAACTAAATAGAAGCTTAACATATTGGGCCTCTTCTCTTCTAAAATACATTTGTAGGTGAAAGTGGTTTGTCCTCATAGGCTGGGCACTTCTGAGGAAATAAACTCAGTTCTTGAATAGAAAGAATTGCCAGTTCAAGTCCAAATTTGAGGACACTTTGTATTTTTTTTTCCCGAGGATATTTTCAAGAAGTTCTCTTGCCTTCATAAAGTTCTGACATAGAAGTACCCAGGACCTTCCCAACTTGACTGTGGTTACTGTAGGGGGAGGTGTTACAGTTTCTGAGATGAAAGCAGAATGTGACTGTTGCAGACTGTGAAGAATAAAAGTATATCTTCAATGACTTCCTCACTGATCACAAGCATTGAAAAGACAGTTGGACAGAACAGAAATAAATGAGCTAGAACCATTTAGAACATGTTGAAAATAGTCCAAGTACTCTTCAAAGTTGGATTGTACTTACTTCAGAGTGTGCCAGTATAGTCTATTGAATATGAGAATATTTCTTTTAAAATTTTATGCTGTGAAATTTTTAGGAATTTTATGTTGCTGCATGATATGGCAAAAAATAATAATAAATAAAATAAAATGTTATAGTGTGTATATTTTATAATATTCATAAATTTTACAACAATAGCATGTATAATGGCCCATGAGATACATACACACAAACATATTTTTACTGATAGCTCTTTTGTGACTGAATATTTGGAATATTCTGCTCAGCTTTTTCTATGAACAGAAAATGCAATATCAAAGTCGCTATTAAATGCTAATTTAAGGAGTCAGTTACCCTTTGAGAGACACTAATTCAATGAGAGCATCAATTAATAGCCCACCCCCAAAAAGAAAATTGAACTGTGTTAAATGTTCAACATTCTCTTTACACTGAATTTAGATGGTTGTCACACGTCATAAAAAAGAACCCATTTTAAGAGATATATACATTCTAAGAGCAACTTTCTTCCTTTCCCACTCATGTGTTTTTTATTAAATTCTATATATAGTCAACTGAAAAAATCTAATGTTCCAGAAAATAAGAATGGAAAGAGGTCTTTAACTCAAATACCTATGTTTCAAAGAATAGCAATAAACATTATCTTTTTCTAATATTAGTTTTAGTGATTTTACATTGTCATACAAGTCAGTAAATTCTAGCAAGTGTTTCTCCAAAATAACTTCTATGAAAGTTATTGAAGTTAAGAATAAATATATACATTGCTAAACTTATTTTTACAAAATAGGAATGGGTCAAATTCTAATTTTATGAAATTAACCTTTAACAATATTGTTGTTATAATCTAGCACCTCTTAGGAACATCTTCTTCCATAATAAAGAATGATTAGTTTTCTTATCCATTTCAGTAATATATAAATATATCTTTCTTTATATTTTTAAGATAGATTTTTATCTGTATTTATGTAGAAAAGTGATGCTAATTTGTTTTCAACTTTCTTTGATGCTAGAGAGGAACTAAAGTACTTGAAATCAAATGAAGACATTTATTTTAGATTCCAGTGTTCCAATGCAATAAAATTTTTAATGCACTTGACTGGAAAATGCTCAACTTATCTCAAAATTGTTACCAGTGGGAAATCTTAAATGATGAGAGAGCACATTAAATGCCTCTCTTTTACCTAAAGTTGGGCCCACCTGTTAGGTCTGACAAATAAAAATGATAAATAAGTTGAGAGAAAAACTCCATAAATGATGGAGAGAACATAGGCATTTGTTCCCAGATTGTTTGAAATGTAAAAATTTTCTATAATCATTCTTAAGATAGATGGGTCAACCTCTCCATCAAGACATTCACTCTATGCTCTTCAACCCATCCAGACCCAGAGAGACACCCACAAGACAATTCATAAATGTTTTAGAATTGTATCCTGTGAGAAAGAGGTGGGGAGAGATAGACTGTCAACATACAGAAACAAGGTTTTGGGGGTTTTTAGAGTTTTCAGTCATCTAAGTCAGAAAAATTCCAAGTTTAATTAAACAGGCCAACTTTTTCCTTTGTACAATGATTGGAACAGGAATGATTATACATTCTCATTTCTAGCAAAAGGGAAAATGTAAAAACTTCTTCTGATTGCTAGTCAGAATACTATTTCTACATAGCATTCAAGAAAGCAACTTTAAGAAATAATAACATAGCACTGAGAATAACATTAAGAAAATAGCACCTGATGCTATTTAATGTCTATTAAATAATCCAGTTTAGGGACTTCCCTGGCGATCCCGTGGTTAACACTCCATGCTTCCAATGCAGGAGGGCACAGGTTCATCCCTAGTTGGGGAACTGAGATTCCCACATGCTGCCAGGAGTGCCCTGCCCCCTGCCAAAAAAAACAAAAGCCAGTTTAACTAGAAAAAGGCAGAAAGGGTATGCCATAAAAATCTAGAGGTAACTGGAAGCTAATTATAACACATTTCAGTCCAATTTCATGTATTCCATTAGCCAACCTCCAGGCTAAGACTGAGTGGTTTCCATTGTTAATCCACAACCACAAATAGATTGTCACTTCAGCTGTCATTTTAAATGATCAAATTTGACGCTTTGTTTTATCTAGTATGGAACAGAAAAATGTTGTTGCAGTTGGGGGTTGTCAGAGAAATTGTTCATGTGGCCTGAGTTCCAAAAAGCATCTGGCTAATCATTCAGTCGCAAAGAACACACAAATAAATATGGAGTAATTTCCCCTATATTCTTGAAAAAAATCAAGAATATAAAACTTTTTCTTCTTCTTTCATGATCTTGCTTTTACTGGAGATTTTTGTTAAAGGATTTAGATATCATGTATATAGAACAATTTGCTCCATTTCACGAGAATTAAATAATAATTCCCCATTCACCACATTGTAAACACATACCAAGTTGAAATCAGCAAGTTCTAATTCAATTTAACAGTATATGTTAACTGATGAATTTTTACCTAAACATCCAAAATCAAGCCATAAGTTAGTAAACTAAGACCAAGGTCCATGTGGTAGGTGGGCAAAACATTTTACTATGTATGAGGATTTACAGATCTACAGAGGACTCCTAAGACTGCCCAAGCTGAAAAAAAAACCATGTGATTTAATAACTTGTGATGTGCAATCATTACAAGTGTCCACCTTAGCATTATCCTTACTTAGATTAGAATTATGAATTAAATGATAATTTAGTTTGCATTGGATTCTGCTGGAAAAGATTCCATGAAAGTGTTTAAAAGAAGAGAATTTCAGGGAAAATGAGAAGCCTTTGCTGATTCAGTCCTCCTGGTGCCCAAACTGCACAAAGGTTTACTTAGAAGCAACAAATTGACCCAATCCACTAAGCAGGTATGAGGATAATTTAGAGAAATGAAGCATTTTCTATTTTTAACATTTACTTGCATAAAGTTAGAAACTATTTTGTTTTGAAGAATGAAATGCTATGTTCATATAGTGGGAGAAATGATCAGATTTTCAGGTGGGAAGAAGTTAAAATCAAAGAAAACAGAAGGAGATGACAAGAATGAAGGAGGGCTGTGTCAGTGATACTGGAGATAGACGGCTTGTCTAAGAAGATGAATTTACAGCCAACTAGATTATTCACTTTCACTTTTCACTTTCATGCATTGGAGAAGGAAATGGCAACCCACTCCAGTATTCTTGCCTGGAGAATCCCAGAGACAGAGGAGCCTAGTGGGCTGCTGTCTATGGGGTCGCACAGAGTCAGACACGATTGAAGCGACTTAGCAGCAGTAGCAGCAGATTAGTGGTTGAGCACTGAAGAGACACTGAGTAATCAAGATGTCTACAGAGCTTGAGACTAGAAAAGCCTGTAGTCTTCTCAGTAATGATGAAATCACTGTGCAAGTGAGAAATCTTAAAGAAAATAAATTAAGCAATCTGCTTTCATTGCATTTAACTTTAATTGACAGGATGTAAACAACTGACTCCTTAATAACCATGTCACATGAAGCTGGTTTTTGAACTTTAACCATTTGTACCTTGGGCTGCTTTCTGGCTTCTCAAATTTTAAATTATGATTTTTTTAAAATAAAAGAAAAAGATCTCTGTTTAATTTTGTGCCATATGGGAATTTTAAAAACAGTTGGAAGTTTCTCTGGAGTGGCCTTAAATCATTTCATTTGGCCTTCTATATATAACAAAGTAAGTATAATCAGGCAGAGAGTAGATGGAGACACTGTCTTAAACATTTCTCTAGAAAATGATATACCTTCTGGAGTATGTTGGTTAGTTATTAGTGGTAACCAGATGGAGAATTATACTGTCTCCCCAGGACACTAATGGAAACAAGTTCCGAGATTTGTCTCTTAGAGTTTTTCCTGCTGAAATATGTTCTAACACAATGTTCAGGGCTGAAATTATCCTGACATTTTAGTATAAAACAGCCAATGTGCACTACTGGCTTTAATGTAATTAGGTAAACCTACCTTAATTACATTTTTAAGTTTTGTATCATTTGCAATATGCTGCACAACCAAACCACATGGTATATCAAGGCCATTATATGGATTGAACTAAGGCTGAAACTCCACCTGCCAGCCTTTACCATAAGAGGGCTTCTGGACTTGACCTTCACAATGAGTAGATGACCACCACAGATGAGAGGACATGAAGGTTAAAATAAATGAGCAATAAGCAGCATAGCGGTGATATTTTAGAATTGGGACACGTTTTTCTTTACAGTTTCATTTCCTTAAAGAGATAGTACATCAGATTTTAAGAATACAAATGACTGTTGAGTGTATATAAATAGAGTTTAAATTACCTTATAGTTTTTTTTTCTGAGATATGAATGTGATTACTGTCACAGGTATTCTTTTATTTTGAAATGAATAATGTATTTCATGACAGTAATCTAATGCCCTGTGAATTAAGATTAAAAAAAAATCTTCTTAAATAGCTACATTTCCAATAGGATAAAAAAAGAAAGAACAACATTTCTGGAAGTTTAAAAAAATTTTGTGTTAAAGTTATTCAAAAACACACTATGAAAAAGCTAGTTTGTGCACTTAGTGTAGTATGTATAGAGTCTCATATTTGATTGCCTTCTATAAAATAACTTTTCTTTGATAGATTTTGGCAAAGGAAGCACTACAAATGGCCCTGAAGACTCTGTAGATGCCATAAGACATTACCAGAGCTCCAAAAAGCACTTCGAAGAGAAAAAAAGCAGATCTTCATCTTTCATCTCCTCCATTGATGATGAACAAAAGCCTCTCTTCTCAGGACTTGCTGATTCTCCTCCAGGAATAGGGAAAGCAACTGGACTTGATCTTGAAGAAACAGTGCCCACCTCAGGAAGAATTCACATAGATAAAAGAAGTCACTCTTGCAAAGGTAACCAAGTTTCTCAGGAACCAGTTTGTCTCATGTCAGTCCTAATCACAAAATGCTGACGTTGTACAAATGAAAAGCCATACCACATGTTAATCGAATCTGCAATTTCATGACGTATTTGGCAAAGACCAAATCTTAGATCATCTACAAAGTGTCTGCAAGATCCTGGGATAGTGGTCATTATTCCCAATTATAGCATAAGAGGTTCTGTGTGGTCAGTCAGGCCTAACACAATGCCACACAGAACATTCTAGGAATGTCTTTTGTAGTGATTCCATGGGAGAGGGACCAGTGAGTATTTGAGGAATTCTAACCCATTGATTCTTATATGTATCTTCTGTATCCATGAAAATGAAAGTGTTAGTCGCCCAGTCATGCCCAACTCTGTGACCCCTTGGATTGTAGCCTGCCAGGCTCCCTGTCCATGGAATTCTCCAGGCAAGAATACTGGAGTGGGTAGCTATTCCCTTCTCCAAGGGATCTTCCTGACCCAGAGATTGTACCTGGATCTCCTGCACTGTAGGTAGATTCTTTACCACCTGAGCCACTAGGGAAGCCCTCTGAATCCATTCCCACACCCAAACCTGATTTTATAGCATGAATGGCCAATTCAGTCAAAATACAATAAATACTAAAAAGAGCTTCAGTTTACTGGGAATTATGAGAAAATGGGGATAAATGACCCTAAATAAAATATGCTTTTGATTCAAATCTTTGAAGCACATTTGTTTATTCAGTTCAGTTCAGTCAGTCCCTCAGTCGTGTCCGACTCTTTGCGACCCCATAAATCGCAGCATACCAGGCCTCCCTGTCCATCACCATCTCCCGGAGTTCACTCAGACTCGCATTCATCGAGTCCGTGATGCCATCCAGCCATCTCATCCTCTGTCGTCCCCTTCTCCTCCTGCCCCTCATCCCTCCCAGCATCAGAGTCTTTTCCAATGAGTCAACTTTTTGCATGAGGTGGCCAAAGTACTGGAGTTTCAGCTTTAGCATCATTTCTTCCAAAGAAATCCCAGGGCCGATCTCCTTCAGAATGGAGTGGTTGGATCTCCTTGCAGTCCAAGGGACTCTCAAGAGTCTTCTCCAACACCACAGTTCAAAAGCATCAATTTTTCGGGGCTCAGCCTTCTTCACAGTCCAACTCTCAAATCCATACATGATCACAGGAAAAACCATAGCCTTGACTAGATGGATCTTAGTCGGCAAGGTAATGTCTCTGCTTTTCAATATGCTATCGAGGTTGGTCATAACTTTTCTTCCAAGGAGTAAGCATCTTCTAATTTCATGGCTGCAATCACCATCTGCAGTGATTTTGGAGCCCCCAAAAATTAAGTCTGACACTGTTTCCACTGTTTCCCCTTCTATTTCCCATGAAGTGATGGGACCCGATGCCATGATCTTCGTTTTCTGAATGTTGAGCTTTAAGCCAACTTTTTCACTCTCCTCTTTCACTTTCATCAAGAGGCTTTTTAGTTCCTCTTCACTTTCTGCCATAAGGGTGGTGTCATCTGCATATCTGAGGTGATTGATATTTCTCCCGGCAATCTTGATTCCAGTTTTTGTTTCTTCCAGTCCAGTGTTTCTCATGACGTACTCTGCAAAGAAGTTAAATAAGCAGGGTGACAATATACAGCCTTGAAGTACTCCTTTTCCTATTTGAAACCAGTCTGTTGTTCCATGTCCAGTTCTAACTGTTGCTTCCTGACCTGCATACAGATTTCTCAAGAGGCAGGTTAGGTGGTCTGGTATTCCCATCTCTTTCAGAATTTTCCACAGTTTATTGTGATCCACACAGTCAAAGGTTTTGGCATAGTCAATAAAGCAGAAATAGATGTTTTCCTGGAACTTTCTTGCTTTTTTCGATGATCCAGTGGCTGTTGGCAATTAGATCTCTGGTTCCTCTGCCTTTTCTAAAACCAGCTTGAACATCAGGGAGTTCACAGTTCCCATATTGCTGAAGCCTGGCTTGGAGAATTTTGAGCATTACTTTACTAGCGTCTGAGATGAGTGCAATTGTGCGGTAGTTTGAGCATTCTTTAGCATTGCTTTTCTTTGGGATTGGAATGAAAACTGACCTTTTCCAGTCCTGTGGCCAAGTTTCCCAAATTTGCTGGCATATTGAGTGCAGCACTTTCACAGCATCAGGATTTGAAATAGCTCAACTGGAATTCCATCACCTCCACTAGCTTTGTTCATAGTGATGCTTTCTAAGGCTCACTTGACTTCACATTCCAGGATGTCTGGCTCTAGGTGAGTGATCACACCATCGTGATTATCTGGGTCATGAGTATCTTTTTTGTGCAGTTCTTCTGTGTATTCTTGCCATCCCTTCTTAATAACTTCACCTTCTGTTAGGTCCATACCATTTCTGTCTTTTATCGAGCCCATCTTTGCATGAAATGTTCCCTTGGTATCTCTAATTTTCTTGAAGAGATCTCTAGTCTTTCCCATTCTGTTCTTTTCCTCTATTTCTTTGCATTGATCGCTGAAGAAGGTTCTCTTATCTCTTCTTGCTATTCTTTGGAATTCTACATTCAGATGCCTATATCTTTCCTTTTCTCCTTTGCTTTTCACCTCTCTTTTCACAGCTATTTGTAAGGCCTCCCCAGACAGCCATTTTGCTTTTTTCATTTCTTTTCCATGGGGATGGTCTTGATCCCTGTCTCCTGTACAATGTCACGAACCTCATTCCATAGTTCATCAGGCACTCTATCTATCAGATCTAGGCCCTTACATCTATTTCTCACTTCCACTGTATAATCATAAGGGATTTGATTTAGGTCATACCTGAATGGTCTAGAGGTTTTCCCTACTTTCTTCAGTTTAAGTCTGAATTTGGTAATAAGGAGTTCATGATCTGAGCCACAGTCAGCTCCTGGTCTTGTTTTTGTTGACTGTATAGAGCTTCTCCATCTTTGGCTGCATAGAATATAATCTATCTGATTTCGGTGTTGACCATATGGTGATGTCCATGTGTAGTCTTCTCTTGTGTTGTTGGAAGAGGGTGTTTGCTATGACCAGTGCATTTTCTTGGCAAAACTCTATTAGTCTTTGCCCTGCTTCATTCCGCATTCCAAGGCCAAATTTGCCTGTTCCTCCAGGTGTTTCTTGACTTCCTACTTTTGCATTCCAGTCCCCTATAATGAAAAGGACATCTTTTTGGGTGTTAGGTATAAAAGGTCTTGTAGGTCTTCATAAAACCATTCAACTTCAGCTTCTTCAGTGTACTGGTTGGGGCACAGACTTGGAGAACTGTGATATTGAATATATTGAATGGTTTGCCTTGGAGATGAACAGAGATCATTCTGTCGTTTTTGAGATTGCATCCAAGTACTGCATGTCGGACTTTTTGTTGACCATGATGGCTATTCCATTTCTTCTGAGGGATTCCTGCCCACAGTAGTAGATATAATGGTCATCTGAGTTAAATTCCCCCATTCCAGTCCATTTTAGTTCACTGATTCCTAGAATGTCGACGTTCACCCTTGCCATCTCTTGTTTAACCACTTTCAATTTGCCTTGATTCATGGACCTGACATTCCACGTTCCTATGCAATATTGCTCTTTACAGCATCGGACCTTGCTTCTATCACAAGTCACAGCCACAACTAGGTATTGTTTTTGCTTTGGCTCCATCCTTTCATTCTTTCTGGAGTTATTTCCCCACTGACCTCCAGTAGCATATTGGGCACCTAATGACCTGGGGAGTTCCTCTTTCAGTATCCTTTTCATTTGTTTATTAGGGATGCCCAAATATATGGGCTATGTTTTAGACAATATGCATAAACTGTGTAATTGTGCTTAATAAATATATCCAGATTTGATGCTAAAGGGTGGAAAACTCAGGAAAACTTGTGGACTACTACATGAAAGAACAATTAGCTTAGCCTAACAGGAGCTAGATCTATTGATCTTATTATCTCACTAAGAATATATAAGAACAGGCATGGGCAGACTGCCTGGGTTCCAGGTCCAAGTCTGTGATATGCTCTCTACGTGTCTTGACAGACTCTGCTAAGACTCAGTTTGAACATCTTCAAAATAGGAATACTGTGTTCTAACCAACTAGTCTGTTGTGATTAGCAAACAAGATAATTGCATAAATTCAGTTCAGTTCAGTCACTCAGTCGTGTCTGACTCTTTGCGACCCCATGAATCGCAGCATGCCAGGCCTCCTTGTCCATCACCAACTCCCAGAATTTACTCAAGCTCATGTCCATCGAGTTGGTGATGCCATCCAGCCATCTCATCCTTTGTCGTCCCCTTCTCCTCCTGCCCCCAACCCCTCCCAGCATCAGAGTCTTTTCCAATGAGTCAACTCTTCGCATGAGGTGGCCAACGTACTGGAGTTTCAGCTTTAGCATCATTCCTTCCCCTGAAATAAAATCCCCAACTCTGTTTAGTATTTTCTCACAGTTTTTACTTTCTAACACTTTAATCATTGAATATATTCCTAGACAGATAAAAATGTAGAGATAAAGAAAGTATAACAACAAAAAAATAAAGAAATAAACTATAACAAAAATGAGGGCAAAATAGGATATTCCTGAACTGGCAGGATACAAAATTATGGCACAGTGTAAGTGAATATTACTTACCATTGTCACCATTTTTCACAGAGACTGTATCTCATAACAAAAGTTTTATTGAACTTAGGATGTTTAGGCTTTACATTTGTCCAGAGTTACTTTCCCTATTTTATCAAATCAGCTTTTGCCATGACCCCAAGTTGAAGTAAGCTAAGAATATATGCAAATGTTCTCTGGACAATCTAAAATCTTGATGAAGTGAATGAAAATAGTACCTCATTTATCACAATGGAAGAATGGAATATTAGATGTGATTACTAAATGTCCCATTTTAGTTATTTATGAAAACGGATTCTGGGAAGTGCTAAAAATAATAAAAGGTTGCATCATGGAAGTCAGAAGTTCTGAAGAACTTGCTGAACCATCCTACTGTCTTCAAAAGAGTATAACTGAGTGGGCCTGGTTTTTTTCAAAATACTTCTTGTTGTTTTCCTCTTGAGTTTTAAAGTCTCAAGTGACAAGTTATTAAAGATGTATTGGGGAGATTTTATTCAACTTGATGATGACGTTCACTGACAATGAATTCTCATGCCTTTCATCTTATGTTTTTCCTTGCCACTTATTTTTAATTAGCTATTCTCCATGCATGATAAAAGACATTATTCTATAAAATCTGAAGTAATATCTGAAATTTTTAATTTTCGAAAATGTATAATGACATTTCTATTCAAATAAGCAGTTGCCTTTAAAACTCATAGTTAAAAATTCATGTCAATTGAATAGGCATAATTGATGCTGCATAGAGTCAGTCAGTGTGACACATGGTTAACTTAGATAATTAATATGACTAACCAGTGGAGAATTCTAAAACTTTATTTAATGCAAATTTCTTTCCCTAATAATTTTTTAAGGTGAAATACTCTGTGATTTTCAAGAATTTGAATACTGTGTAGGGTGTAACTGCAACTGTTGTAATGCAAACTACTAAACCCCCAGAGATTTTAGTTTTATCCTCAATAGGAAATGCCACTTACATTTCTAGCATTTGTCCCACTGAATCCAACAGAGAAACACCTTTAGACAGAAATGAAAAGAAAAAAATCAAACTAAATGCACTCTGATCCTGCTTAGATTGAGGTCAGAAGTTGAAAATTGTGTACCCAGAACCAAATGAAAGTTTACTTTCTGTTCATCCATTTTCAGAAATCTGTCTTGCAACTATAGCAACATTTTCCAAGGCAACCAAGTGCAGATTCTTTCTGAGCTATATTTAGAAAGTATCTAAAAGGATGCTCATTTTGATTAAGACCACTAAGCAGTATCTCCCCTTTGAACTCTTTTTTCATATTGCTGTTAAAACAAGCTAATCACAATATCCAGATTTTAATAAAAGAGTAAATTATAATCAAGGAAGACTTTATCCAATAGTTTACTAGTATTCTTTTCGGCTAAGAGATTATCAGTGTTTTTCTTGAGCACTGAAGAAAAGATAAAATCCTACATAATTTATTGCATGTAATTCACCACTGTTATTTAAAAATCAATATCTTATATATGATTTGAGAATGAGAGAGCTATTAGGCATAAGTGGAAATACTGTAAGCTTTCTCAGCACAAAACTTCTGAGTATAATACGTAACTTCCATTCTGTCAGTTTTATTGTTTTTGCTTTATTGTCTAGCAAAAGGCTAGACAGGGGAAAACATTGGCATCATCCAGCCATTTATATGAGTGTTCTATTTGTTTGGCATTACTTCTCCAAAATTGAAAACCTAGTGTACTAAACATTATATTATTGTTTTGCATTTTAAAGTCACATGTGTGTGAATAAGAAATAATACTTTTCAGTGAAAATCTGTTTATGTATTACTTAAAAGTTCAGCCATAACATTTTTGATGTTCAATTTCATAGGAAATTATATATTGTCACTTTAGAAAACAAAGCACCAGTTGTATCCAACTCTAGGATCCCATGGACTGTAGCCCACCAGGATCCTCTCTCCATGAAATTCTCCAGGCAGGAGTACTGGAGTGGGTTGCCATTTCCTCCTCCAGGGGATCTTCCTGACCTAGGGATCAAACTCAGGTCTGCTGCATTGCAGGCAGATTCTTTACCAACTGAGCTACTAAGGAAGTCTCTTCTATAGAATAAGGAAGGCTTTATTTCCCCTGAGGTCTGTTAACCATTTCAATAGTATAGGGAACCCTGACCTTATGTTTTCCTAATACCATCTTTGGATGTGCCTTTGTTAGAGCTTCACCCAAGTGAAGCAGAAATTGTTGGCACCTCATTAGAGATTTCTATGCATTCAAAGATAAAAATATAGTGATAGAAAAACCATGAAGAAAAGGTACAGAAATTGTGTCTGCTACCTGTGGATAGGGGTGGTACTTTTGAGAAACTGTAGGAAAGGAAGGGATTTCAAGAAACCTTACAAATCCTGTTCCTTGTTTCTAGATTCATAGCTAATTCTCCCCAAATGGATTACTTTCTATCCAATTTTTAAAATAACCAAAGATATAAATTCCATAACTTTACATAACTTTTGTCAGTGTTTAATCATAAATACTTGTCCAAAGAAAAAACAAAAGTCTTTCTATCAAAGCAAAATCACTTTTTGTTATTTCCATGTGAAAGTGAAGTCAGTCTTTTCCTGCTACCAGTCCTCTGAGTGAAGAAAACCTACTCCTCCTTTCTCTCTGAGATAAACTCCCCACTCTACTAGCACTGGATTGGTGTGCCATGGACCGAGTCATGTCCAACTCTTTGAGACTCTATGGACTGTAGGCTTCCAGGCTCCTCTGTCCATGAGATTTTCTAAGCAAGAATACTGGAGTGGGTTGCCATTTCCTCCTCCAAATGCTCTTCCTGACCCAGAGATCGAATCAGCTCCTCATGTGTCTCCTGCACTGCAGGTGTATTCTTTACCGGCTGAGTACCAGGGAAGCCCCAACTAGTATTTTTTCATGGGTTTTATTTCCCAAACTTTCAACTATTTTAAGTACTTCTTAGATACGTGAAATGCAGAGGGTAAGAAAGCATAGCAGAAGTTATCAAAAGCATATTACAGAAATGAGAGGGAAAATAAGATATTATATTTGCCCTCCAATATTGACAACTTGCAAGTACAGATTGTTAGAGAAACAGTAAATTAAATGAGGTTCAAAAAACAAACCTCTGTAAGAAAAATGATTAAAACCTTGTTAGACTGAATTCCTCAAGGGCAGGGCCTACGTCTTCTTCATCTCTAACTCTTCTAGCATTAGCAAAGTATCTGGCCCATAGCAGACATGCAGACCATCTGAAAAGTGGACTTGAACAGATAAGTGATATGTTTTAAAGTATAGTAACATTAAAATATTTTAAATAAAAGAGCCCCATCAAAAGAATACATTTGAATCAGTTCTAATGAAGTGGATGAAACTCGAGCCGATTATACAGAGTGAAGTAAGCCAGAAAGAAAAACACCAATACAGTATACTAACACATATATATGGAATTTAGAAAGATGGTAATGATAACGCTGTATGTGAGACAGCAAAAAGAGATGCAGATGTACAGAACAGACTTTTTGACTCTGTGGGAGAAGGAGAGGGTGGGATGATTTGGGAGAATGGCATTGAAACATGTATAATATCATATAAGAAACGAATCGCCAGTCTAGGTTCGATACAGGATACAGGATGCTTGGGGCTGGTGCACTGGGATAACCCAGAGGGATGGTATGGGGAGGGAGGTGGGAGCGGGGTTCAGGAGTGGGAACTTATGTGCACCCGTGGCGGATTCATGTTGATGTATGGCAAAACCAATACAGTACTGTAAAGTTAAAAAAATAAAATAAAATTAGAAAAAAATAGTAAAGTTATTACAATTTAAAAAAATAAATAAAAGAGCCCCAAGGAAAAATATTGAAATTTAATATGCATAAATTAAAAGACAGTGCAGGAGCTACAAGAAAACATAAAAACATGAAAGAATGTCATGGGACATTAGGACAAAGAGACTTTAGGCCTCTTCCCATCTCTAATGGCTCATCGTTCTTTGGGTCTGCTTTGAGTTTAGTTGGTCTAAGGGAATCCTTCTGAAGATCAGCACTTCCCCATGGCTCTCTCTTCTCACCACTCTGAATCATTAAGTATGCAAAGTATTCTGTGGGAAAGAGCCCTAAAATCTTTAATCAGAGGTGAGCCAGTACATACATATGGTGCTGTTTCTCCCCAGATGTAAAAGCTCAAAGTCTTTGTTCTCTTACTAGAGTTTAGGGTTGGCCATCCATGTTTCCCCTTAGCACAAAATAGAAAGAGAAACGGTGCTGAAGACTCATAACCAGCTGTGTGGAAATAGGTGGGGGAGGCGGCAGTCAGGATCAGGGTGGATGGGAGTCTGCTACCTATTGGTTGTAGTTGCTCGACTGGTCCCTGAGCCACTGTGGTTCTGTCTTCCAGTTAAATTTCAGGATCCCTTCCTGCTTGTATTGTGGATATCTCTGTAGCTATAAATGGGCACCCAAAGAAGTTGACATCCATTTTGCTGTTTCCCACAGATGTCACTGACTCAAGAAGCTGGGAAAGAGAAAATGCTGGGACTCAGGCTGATGAGTCTAGTCCTCAGCACTTCAGCGAGCTGCCTGGGGAGTCTCTGAAACTGAAAGCGACCTCACCTATGGAGAAGTGGAGCAAAGATTAGATTTGCTTCAGGAACAGCTTAACAGGTATAAGCAATCGCCAGGCAAAGGAATAACGTAATCCAAGCCCTTAGTGGGGTCTGGCTTTATGCTTTGTAAATAGCAAATTCATCCTGCCATAGATCTCATATACACTTTCCTTATTCACTTTCTCACTTAAAATAAGACTAGAAGTTGACAGAATTATTAATGTCTTGCAGGGAGCATTTATTTAGAACACTTCACACTTTTGGCAGCATGAAACCTATTTTTTCTTTACTTGTCATAAAATCAGTATCTCATCAGCATTGCTTGCCTAAGAAGCTTCCTTTTTTAATCCTTCCAAATAATTCATATTTAGTTTGTTGACTAACACCCTTACTTTTTCAAACCTCCTTTTACACTTTGTGGTGGTTCCTGGTAACTTAGTTATGTGGTATGGCATTTGTTTAATATTGACAAAATTATTAAACATTTATTTTTTTCAGCCAACTTGGCAAAAATGTGATTAAGTTGAAGTCCAGATCCTCTCCATTTTCCCTCCATCTTTGATCTATGACCTTTTAAATAATAGGGAATAAATTTTGGTTTTAGAAAGGATAGAACCCCTTAACCCAAATCTACATGAGTTCCTTAAAATTAAACTGATAAATCAGATTTAAGAAAAGTAGCTGTATGATACTGTCTTAGTTGTGTTACATGTGGAAAGTGACCTTGATTCAAAGTAGTTTCCAGGACACCACTGGGAAAGGTATTCCAATAGTCACACACGAAAAACTGCATGGATTAAACTGAGATGCTCAAATCACAGGATTTACTAAATCAACTTAAAACACACAGTGAGTGATGAGGAGAGCCAGATGGGGTAATTAACACATTTCCAATACGTACAATCCGGTAAAAGAATCACACAACCTGAATCCTGATTTACATGACATTTATATATATATCTCATCAGCCTTCCCTGCTGATGGTGTGGTTCTGAGGATGAGAATCGAGATTTCCACAAAAAAAAGGTCCACAGATTAAAAACTGCCCAACACCAATGATGCACGCTTACTCCATCACTGAGATGTAAGGTCAAGTACATTTGGCCACAGTATAAGCCATACTCTGGTTTGTTACATCATATTTCTATTCTATCTTTGGAATGTCTTGCAAGTTACTAGCATGCTGTTTTTATTTAATACGTCGTATGAAGTCTGCCCATGTCTAACAAACTACTTGCTTACTCATTATCTATACTTACCACATTCTATGTGTTTTGCTTATACACATAAACTAGCTACTATGCTTACTTTTTCTTGTGTTTTGTTGATGTTGTTGTTTTATTGTTTTTTTCAAAAAAAATCTTTATGCCAGAATTGAGCAGTATCAAATAATACAGTAAACATAAAAATGTGTGTCTACACAAATATACGTTACCATGAAAGATGAATTAGCAATTAAAATAGACAAAAGGAATTAGAAAACCAACTAATTTGTAAATTTAAATAAATTAGTATGCCTTAATTTCAAAGAAAAGTATGACAATACTGCATGAACTAATGATATTTTTGTATTTTTCATGCAATTTAATCAAACTTTGAAAGTTAAAAAACTGAGACCTATATCCCATTCTCAAGTGTCAAATATCAGTCTTGTAAAATTGAAACATATCTGAGAAAATTAAAACAGATGACTTACTTAGAGTCAGTAATTCCTATTTAAGGTATAAGAACTTGACATGATCATATTTATTATTGCTCAGAGAAGCATATTTAGTTAATTACTACATTTCCTGTCTCTCTTTTCTATTTATACCAAGCTACATTGATCTTTTAGCCATAATATATGCCAAAATACATACTGTACACACAGAACTGATAAATGAAAGTGTGATTTCTGAACTTGACCCTCCTCTATTCCTGCGTATTTCTTTGTGTGTGTGTGTGTCTCAGTGGCTCAATCATGTCCAGCTCTTTGCAACCCCATGGACTGTAGCCCACCAGGCTCCTCTTTTCATGGAATTTTCCAGGCAAGAATACTGGAGCTGATTGCCATTTTCTATTTCACGGGATCTTCCCAACCCAGAAATAGAACCCATGTCTCTTTCATCTTCTGCATTGCAGGCCACCATGCAGTATGCATTCAATTCCTGGAGTAAATGAAAAAAAAAATGACTGAATGGATGGATGGATGAATGACAGGGACAGTGATTTCTTCAGCACAGTACTTGCACAGCACTTAACAATTGTTCAACTTAAAGTTGTAACTGTCTTACTTAACAAGTTGTAACTGTCTTACTTAACTACTAACAGGATTAGTAGGTCAAGTCATTTAAATTTCTTCAGCCTCAGTTTCCTTTTTCAACCTCTTCTGACCTGCAGTATTATTGTGAAGACTAATGTAATACATATGGAGAATATATATGCTACAAAATAGAAAGAGTTTTTGGTTAGGCCAAACATAATTAACAATGAACTTAACTTCATTTCTATTATTGATACTTGTTTGAGTATATTCTTCTACTCTTCATATATTTCTGTGTTACCTAATTTGGATCTTTCTTGAAGGTGAAATTTGAGATTTCAATTTTCCCTTGTTGCCTTGTCATGGATGCCAATCATTGCTGCTGGTGTAAATCAAAGATCACTGAAAAAAACTTGCCTTTAATGTGTCCTGGAACTGAAAGTATAAATTTTAAGGGCATGTACACCTAGTTCCCATTTGGTTTGCAACCACCATTAATAGTATTACTATTAATACTAGTACTAATGGGCTTCCCTGGTAGTTCAGTTGGTAAAGAACTGCCTGCAGGACCCAGGTTCAATCCCTGGGTCAGGAAGATCCCCTGGAGAAGGAAATGGCAAACCATTCCAGTATCCTTGCCTGGAAAATCCCATGGACAAAGGAGCCTGGTGTGCTGCAGTCCACGGGGTTCCAAAAAGTTGGGCATGACTGAACAACTAACACACTGTTAATACTAATAGCTGTTATCATTTTATTATGTTAGTTTTAAAATTACTTTTATACAGTACTTTTTTTCACAGCCAAACTGCAGCTAAATCTTTTTGACATGTCCTAGCACCTGTATGTTTTTGAGCATATTTACTTTCTTTTGCTAAATTCTAGCTAGCTCTCAAAAACATTTTATTGTCTGATTCAACCTCTTTGGATTAAAATCCAATATATTGCATTTTACTGCACAGACATCTCCAAGAACCTGTTTCCTCCACTTTAGAAGGGAAAAGTTTGAAGAAGGCAGCTCAGTTTAAACTTCAGCTTTGCCAGATGAGAATCCTGGTGTACCCTCTTAAGTTGGATCTACTCTGTTTAGCTTCAGCATTCTGTTCAAATGTAGTAGAAATGTAAATTTCTACCCCATTTGTTTCATCTAAATACACATATTAAGTATACAGTGCAATAAAAACAAATATAAATAGTCTGTCTTGAGTCATCCTGGCTGTTGCTGTTTTTTGCTTTAATGGCCAATTAAACTCTATATGAGGTTAAAGGTTTATATAAGAAATGTTCTTACATACTTATATATTATGCCTACAGATATAATATTTAGGGAAAATCACTAACACTTGATCCCAAAGCCATGCTTCTCAAACTTCAATGTGCTTTTGAATCACCTAGGGATCTTGTTAAAATGTAGATTCTAAGTCTAAGTCTAGAATCCACATTCTAACAAGCTCCCAAATCTGACCACCCTTTGTATAGAGAAGCCCGAGAGGATATAAAAGCTTTTAGTGCTGACTCCATCCCTTGCAGAACACTGTGCCTGGTACACTGTGAGCCTTTGATAATATGTGAATGAAAACACTCATCTTACACAGCTGTTTAGCCATGCTGATGTAGAGGAAGAAAAATAAATTTCCCTCTACCTTTCTGAGTTTCTGGCTGAGACCCCCTATAATAAAAGATTAACAAGAAAAAAAAAAGAACATAAATGTATTAACATGTATGCCTCATATACACATGGGAGATCCTCAGAGGAAAATGAGTTACTTCCTGAGGTGCCTTAGAATTCAGGATTAAATACCATCTTAATAGGGAAAGGAGCTGGGGGATTTAGGACCCTTAGAGGAGAGTAAATGATTTTTAAGATAGATGAATGATCCCTTGAAAGAATAGGTGGGAGGTATGATAGTTTGTGACAAAGTTTGTTTTGGTGTGATGCCTCTTCTGTAACAAAATTCAATCTTTCCTGGCTGCTGAATCTCCCAGGGAAGGGATTTATGACAATTGAGTTCCTTCTGGAAAATCTGCCTTTAGGCAGAAAAGAGAAGTTGAGAGAAAGCCTCTCCCCACACTTGCTGTTCTCCAAGTGCCTACAGCTCAAAAGAATCAATATGCCAAGGTGGCTTATTTTGGGGTGGCATCTGCTGCTACCCTTCACTGGCAAAAAAGAAAGTTATAAAATTGAGCTTTTCTGTTTGAAAGACCAAGCTAGAATTTTTCAAAATTCTCTCTAATTCTTCCAGAGTAGAATAGAATTATTTAGTGTCATCTGAAGAGTCCATTCCAATTAAACTGATAGATTCTAATCATTAAACATGAAAATACAACCTATGAATAATAGAGAAATTCTTCACTAAAATTCTTCTTCTTGAATGTTTTAGTCTTTGGGGGCTGCTGTAACAAAAATACAGTAGACTGGGTGGTTTATAAAAAGCAGATATTTCTCAGTTCTGGAGACTGGCGAGTCCAAGATGGAAGTGCTGGGAGATTCTGTATCTAATGAGACCACGTTTCCTGACTCATAGATGGCTGTCTTCTCACTGTGTCGCATGATCGGAGGAAGGGAGCTCTTTGGGGCTCTGGGGTATGAGACACTAATACCATTCATGAAGGATCTACCTTTATGACTTAATTACATCCTAAAGGCCATACTTCTTACTACCATCACATTGCGGTTAGGATTTCACCATTAGCATTTCAACATCAACATTCAATCCATTGCAAAATATCAGACTATCATTAATACAACTAAACGAACTATTCACAATCACTGCAGGAAGACCTTGACCTAGAAAGAGTCTTAAGTATTATCTCAGAAAAAAAAAGTAAAAGTGGACTTTGGAGTTTGGGCCTTTCAGGTCGAAAAACTGAGGGATTTGGGCTAAGTTCATAACATGATAGTCCAGGATTGATGGACACAGTGACATGAGGATCTTAAAGCAAGTATGGATCAATAAAATTTGATTAAGCAAGTTATTTGCTCTCAAGATCAGTTTGCTGTCTCCAGTGAGTTAATCCGTAGAATTTTCCTGAGGGAGTAAAGTTATTTATCCCCTTAGACTTATTTTTCTCAGGCAAAGTTTTCCTGAAACAAGCAACTAAGTCATGTTGATAAAGGCGGTCTACAGTCTCAGCTAAGTCATGTTGGCACAGACAGCCTCGTTCTCACCCTGCACTAGCTGCCCCGCCTGCACGTGATGGTCTTCTGTTCAGGAGTCCCACTAACGGGCTGCATGCTGCTGTTACTGAAGGCACACTTCCAATCGGTTTTCCCTTCTCAGGCAGAATCTGGGATATAGAGATCCTGTTTCTTGAAGATGACTGCTGTTTGACAAAGGTTTTGTAAGGAATCAAAATCATTATCATATTGTGTGACTCTCTGCTGGGTCTTTAATCTCATTTGTTGATGAAGTTTTTCTTATTCCACTGTCCACCCCCAAATCCTTCTACATGTAATGTGTAAGCTACTCCCTAAATATTAAATGCTGTTCATGATAGGATAAATTCATACAGAAATATTTACAATGAATATGGAATTTTCTTTGGGGACTCAGAGGAGAGAGAAATTAATTCTGAATAAGGTAAGATTTGGGTGTGCAGATACATTTGTCCCATACTTTGAAGCATGAAAGAAAGTATTGATGCTTAATAAAATAATGAATCTTCCCTGTTTAGTTAGCACCATGAAAATATTAGATCAGAACAATGGGTAACAAGTAAACAATAAACTAGTTGATAATTCAAATTTTTGGTGTATGGTTTTGACACCCGTAAGGCATAGTCACGTATAATTTATAGTTATTTGTTTAGAAACCACTAAGCTACATGGCTATACATACCAAATATACCAAATATAGAAAACCTGTACAAATAATGTACAGGTTACCATGATTTTCAAAAGGAAAATTTCTAGTGTCAATATTAAAAACTAGAAGAAGAATGATCTTTTTTTCATGTTGTCCAGGTTTATTCTGTTCTCTCTCAAATCAAAGGCTAAGTTCTCTCCATTTTGAACTTCACAAATATAGCATGTATGTAACTGGGCAAAATTAATCTATGCTTTTAACATTTTTGGTAAAATTTACCTTTTTCTTGCATTTTCCATTGAAACAGAATGTAAGCACAAACAAGTAAAGAGTTAAAAGTTATCTCAAGAGGCATATGGTCTAAATTTTCTGTTTTATACCCACAAAATTCTTTTTTAATACTGTTAACACATGCAAAGGAGAGGAATCAGATCCATTGTATTCTATTTTTTTTTCTCTTGAATTTTAATTTAAAATGAGAATGAAATTAACAGGCCATTTGGCTACTTGTGAACTTTGGGGAAAAAATGATCAGGCTGGTATTTTGCAAGCCAGATGGGCTATAAAAGCAAGTGAACTTTCATATTTGGTCTGTTTCCAAATACCAAAGGCCCTGAACTATAGATGGGAAAGGAATTTAGCATTTGACAGTACTTAACAGTAAGGAAAGAATGTAATGAATAATATAAACACTTGATGTGAATAAGAGAGAGGTAACATAAAATACTGATAATATAAATTTGAAACACATAATAAATTATCCAATTGTTATAATTATGAAAGAAATGTGCTATAATATTTCTTTTTTAGAGTAAATAAAATGTTCATGAGAAACTGACCAAAACCTGACTTAAAAGCAAAGAGAATGACTGATTAAAAATAGATTCTCAATGTGTTTTCCATTTTGAAATCAATAAAGCTTAACTGTAATGTAATACATTGTACACTGTGAAAATGTAGTCTTTTTATTCTGATGTTTTTCTGTTAAGATCTTATTAAAGGAACAGGAGCAATGATCATTATCAGAGCCATTAGTGTGATACAGCAAGCAAGCGTCTCCGTGCTCCCTCTCCTGTCCTTCTTGTTTAAAGCAAGGCCACAATTCTGTTTGGTGGTGGTGCTGCAGTTTTTTTCAAATGTTTTGCAATGCTGAACTATTTTAGACCTGTCTTTCCCCATTTCTGTCTTGTCCTGCAGACTTGAATCCCAAATGACTGCAGACATCCAGACCATCTTACAGCTGCTGCAGAAACAAACCACTGTGGTCCCACCAGCCTATAGTATGGTCACTGCAGGAGGAGAGTATCAGAGACCCACCATCCGCCTGATGAGAACCAGTCATCCGGTCGCGTCCATCAAGACAGATCGAAGTTTCAGTCCTTCCTCACAGGTGAGTATAGACGAGAGCATCTCCCGATGGGTGTTTCCAGGTACCATCTGAATCAGAATCGAATAACCTGGGCTGCTGTAGAAAATGCATGCTCTCATTTCCATCTCTGTCTCTACTCAATTAGAACGTCTGGGAATGAGCCCTGTAATCTCTGTTTTAAACAAGCTTCCCTCAATCCCACCCCCTTCTCCCCAATTTTTTTTTGCTCATTTAAAGCTTGAGAACAATGGACCTAGAAGGGTGATCTTAAAACACTAGTTTTGTTTTGTTTTTTAAGAAAAAGCTTTTTTCAAGAGCTAATAATCTACTTAAGTTTAAGTTTATAAATGGTAGATCATTGAAAACTAAAGACTACCCCTGGGTTCAAAAAACGTTTAGATAAAGGTTTGTAATTTGCTCTAGAGACACTCTTGAACAGGATCTGGGGAAGGAAGGGGCAAGAAATAGCAGCCGGCCGGACAAGACCTGAGACCAGGAGTAATCAGATAATAATCACATCTGTGCCCACCCATCACTAAGGAGCTCTAAAAGTTTCTCACCTTGATGATGGTAGGAGAAATGTTAGTGTTCTTTATTTTTCCTCTGAAGTCCTGTGAGGAAGCCCTCTGATTTTGTTAATGTGAAAAGTGTAATTCCTTTGGAATTCCATTTTGGGAATCTTTCTTAATCACTGAAATACTGTGGCCAAACTGGACTTAAGAACAGCAATTTAAATAAAAATTTACAGACCAATCTTGTAAAAACTTTTTAGAAGTTTGGGGATTGAGTGGAAAATGCTCTGGGGAATGAAACTATTTTAATAGCACAGAGTAATGTGCCTGAAGGAAAGTAATGCAATCTCTCTAAAGTATGAAGGTAGACGTTGATTTATCTCTAACTGGTTTTGAATGACTGGGAAACATGTGAAATAACGCACCTTATTTTTTGTTTTCAGTGGACTTACATGACTTTTTCTGCCAAGGGATGGTTGATTTTCCTCTTTTTTTTTTTCTCTGTGCTCTCCAATGGTACTCAACAAATGACCCACCTTTCTGATCCCAGTTTCGGTGGGAATTTTGAGTTAAAACTCATCTGCAAAACTTAGTGTGAAATATTGTGTTTAAAATAATAATAATAATCTGATATGGCTTCAGAGTAAAATTAAAGATCTTGGAATGGCTGGGTAAGATTATCTAAACCAACGTCTGACCTCCAATCTCTTGACCCACCTTTGAGAGGGAAAGATTGGTTAAGACCACTAATCAAATACAGATCTATGGGAGAAGTAAGCATGTTGAGATTTCACGGTGTCATTTAGAAATATGTCCAAATGAATTACAAAAATGTGTTTTCGTCTCTTTTCTTTCATCAGTGTCCTGAATTTCTAGACCTTGAAAAATCTAAACTTAAATCCAAAGAATCCCTCTCAAGTGGAGTGCATCTGAACACCGCTCGGAAGACAACTTGACTTCACTTTTAAAACAAGACAGTGATCTCTCTTTAGAGCTTCACCCCCAAGGCAAAGGAAAACTTGCCTTCATCCAATTAGGCATCCCTCGTTGACAGATTCATCCCTAAGCACTGTAGGAGTCATGGGTCTTCATAGGCATGTTTCTGATCCTGGTCTTCCGGGGAAATAATCATTTTGTACTGTTTATTCCACATACAATGTAAGTGCTTTTAATGGCTGTTTTCCTTTTTGTATTTAAATCCTCTCTACTTGACTCAGGGGCTCACAAGTTACCACTATATGCAAAAGTACTGTATATTTTCCTAAATTGACGCTTGTAAGGTAAAATTGAGCAGTTAGGATGTAAATATATGTATGAACTCTTCTGTTCCAAATGTTTAAACTGCCAGCATCTCAAGGCACCTTACTTTTATTTTTATTTTTGAATCATGTGCATGTTAGGAAACTCCAATTTCTCTTGCATGGAGACTCCTATTTATTGCTTTCACTAAACCAGTACTTTGCTATGAAAATGCCTTCCAAGCAGGAAAGCAGAGGATAAAGTTGTTCATGGATGCAACTCAGATGATCCTCAACTCATGGAAGTTCAAGGGGGTGAAAGGGAACCTGGTCACTTTTGAGAACAGATATCCTTCTCGATTGAGATGTTTATAGATAATTACATTCATTCTAGCACAGTAAAAAAAAAATAGTTTTACAGTTATAAATTTCTGACAGTATAGGAAACCATTTCCAAATACATGAATATAGGCCAGCTTTAATGAGGACAAAAAGGCCTTTCTATTTAAAATTCTTTCTCCAACTGTATTCACAAACTCCCTAAAATATTTTCCATTGGCACATTTCCTTAAATGCTTAGAAACAAGTTTCTCTAATTTTTATTTTCTTTTTGTTGGTGGGTGGTGTTGGAAGGGAGTCATCTTAAGAACTGCCGAAGTGCTACAGACACAAACTAATATCCACAGCTTTCTTCTGACTCACATTTTAGGGCAATACTGAATTTGATCAGTAAGACTTTTGGTCAAATGAGCACACATTGTTTTATTTCCAAGAACTGTGCAATTTTAGTGGATTTATGTGCTGAAAGTAGCTTCCATTAAGGGTATGTTGTTCTGTGACTTTCTAATTCCAACTATAGAAAAACAGTATGCATTCACCTATCTATAAAGAGAATGGACAAACCAGCAGAAAAAAATGTTCAATTTTATTTGGTTATTCAAACACATTTACTAATCAAAGAGTAACTGAAGATCTATTATATGTGAATTGGGCTGAATATATATTGATTCAAAATATCAGAATATATGATGGAATATGTTTTAATATATTCAACTGTTAGATTATTTTGGGAGAGTGGTGACATACGCCTCTCGTAAAATCAGCATACAGATAAGTTGCAAGTTAATTTAAGATTCTGATTAGCCAAATTCCAGTTAAGACATTTTATTTTTCAATTGATTTGAATACAACTTTAAATTTATTATGGAGTGGTTCATTGTACACTTTCCTTCTGAACAAAATTTCAAAACTTTTGAAAGTTTCTTCGTCTTTTACTAAGTTTTACACATATATATTTTTAAAGAAACACTGTATCTGTGCATATTATTAAATGGATTTATTTCTGTCCCTCTATGATAGAAATATAATCTATTGACTTACTTTTACCTTTGGCTGGTATATCAATTTCAAATACAAGCAACTTATTTAAATTTACAAAAACTTTGCACTATTTAAAATATAATTAAAGTGACCTTAAATTGCTCCCTGTATATTGTTTAATGGTCACATAAATTGATAATCTGTGTGGAAGGCAATCTGTAGGCATAGGCATGTTTTATCCCTGCTTAGTTTTTGAAAATAAAAACATAAGCAATCAAATACACATAACAGAATGTGTACACAGACCAGTCAATTCAATAAAAGTATAATAATTTTAGCCAGCTTTCCAAATTGCTGGGCGTTATGCAGATAGAAATTTAGGGGCTAACTGATAATTTCCTTTCCTCACTCAACAAACTTTTATGGGTGTCTAGCAGAGGAGAAAGAGAAATGGCCAACTGATTCAGTGGACAACTTAGGGATTTTGTTTCTGTATGTAGGCAGATTCTTGCAGCTGCAACAAACTTCAGAAGGATTGTCAGTCCAAGTTCCAGGGAAGTTCAGAATGAATTCACCAGAGAAAGTTCATTTGTAGAGAATATCATCTGGCAGGTGAGGAATTCAGATCTGATTGTTTGATTAATTAATGCTTCAGCGTCAACATTTGGTATGACATACATAAAATTCAGCCTCCCACATAAAGCTTCTATACTTCTTTATAAAAACTAAGCATGAAGGAAGAGGAAGATGGGAAGTGGTGTGCAAGCAATCCAGCTTGTTTAATTTCTAGTATAACATGAACATTTTTTCTTTGTAATTCAACATAAAAAAACTTCTTGATATTAAAATCCAAGTCTCAGAGGGTGGGACAGGATTAGGAAGGTCCATTCCTACAGGATATTAGCTTTATAGCCCAAGCAATATAAAGATATGGTGAGTCAAGTATAGACATCAGAAGACTTAACATTGAATTAAACCAAAGCAGTTGTCTTAATTTACAGAATTCATCCTCTCGTCCTAGCCAAATAGCTAATCCCTAAAGTCACTGTCGCTTTCCGCAGTCACAGTCTGACCCCTCCATCTGGGATCCTGCTGAGAGCCAGGTTAGCTACTGTCACCAATATTGACAGTGTAGCAACTGCTCTCCTTCTAGGTGATTAGAAGCAATAACATAACACCTTTTGGCTTTCACCTAAAAATAATATTACCTGGTCTCTAGGTCTAAATAAAATGGCGTCTTAATCTAAAATTTATCTGGGTTAGATGTTATTAATTGCTGAGCATCAATTTGAAAGACTTAGCAGTTTACCCTGTAGGGGAGTCCCATACTCTTAAATTGGTTGAGAAGAAAACCAGGAATGAAAAATGCAGAAAGCGTGTTCTTGCAGGGTTTTAAAATAACCACTTATTCAACATATATGGAAGGAAGGGTTACGTCTGGGACAGCACAGCTTCTTAAGTCCATTATAATAGGTTGGTCATTAGAGCTAACTCTGATGACCTTACTGACTCTTCCAGTAAGAAGATAAGGAAACTAAGTTAGGGCAGAAGAGCATTTGGTGTCAGGTTTAATGTGTGTCGGGGCTTCCCTGATGGTTCAGATAGCAAAGCGTCTGCCTGCAATGCGGGAGGTCCAGGTTCAGTCCCTGGGTCGGGAAGATCCCCTGGAGAAAGAAATGGCAACCCACTCTAGTACTCTTGCCTGGAAAATTTCCATGGACTGAGGAGGCTGGTAAGCTACAGCCCACAGGGTCACAGAGCCGGACACAACTGAGCGACTTCACTTTCTTTTCTTTCTTTCTTAATGTATATATGACTGCTGCTCTCAGGGTCCTTCTGGAGGTTGATCATTAACAATGGTTCTTAAATGCCTAAAAGAACAAGGTCCTTATCCAAATGTTATTGTAAAATCCTATCATATGTCATCTAAGGATAAAATTTATCACCTGAAATGCCTATCTAAAATAGGAATTATTAACAATATTATATTTCTTCTGAATGCTTTTATGGTCAAAAAGAAATCTGGTAGAACTAGTTACTAAAAGTGAATTGGAGTTTTTCAAATGCTTATCCATAGTTAAAAACCCAAAGTAGAGCAGTTGTTTAAGTAGATTTCTAATTGTAAATCAAACTTCCTATAAATTACAAAAATTTTAAATGTTACTAGATTTCAAATAATATTTTTTCCTGTACAACCAGTGTGTGTATCAAGTGAGTTCAAAGAGGCACCTAGAAGACAAGATGATGATGTCATCTGGGGTGGCCCTTGAATTAGCAGCCCTAGCTCCAACCACCTGGGAACCTGTTAGGAATGCCTATTCTTGGACCCCACCCTCTCTATTAAATCAGAAACTTTGGTGGGAAGTGAGGCCAGTAGCCCTGTTATAACAAGCCCTCCTCCATATGATCTTGATACACATGGAAACTTTGAGAATCACTCATGTAGTGCTCTGTAGTTAGACCAACTTGGGTCTCAGCACGAGTTCTTTCATTAATAGCTGTATGACCCTAAGCAAATCAATTAACCCTTCTGAGTCTTTTTCCAGAGATAATGGAAATATCCCACCCTGAATACACCTGAGGAGGAAATAAGATAACACGTAGGCGAGTGCCTGGCACATAGTAAGTGCTCAAAAATGCTAGATTCTTTGGCTCTCATCCAGGAACATAACATTAAAAGCAATCAGGAAAACAAATAATTTTCCACAATTTAGCTTTTGCACAATGTGTAACGTCTCCAACTAAATGGCTGGAACCAACTAAAGCTTTTGTTTCAGAAAAATGCCAAGTGTAGCTATTGCTTTCTCTCTCCTAATTGTAGTTTGCACTGTTAGGTTTATAGCTTTAAAATGATACTATTTACAGTAATAATCGTGAGTGTATGCATCTCATGGTTACAAACATATCTACTTTGAATGGATGTTAAATGCCAAGTGTGCAAAAATGGTCTGAATCCAGTACAACTAGTATGTATTTCATGAAGACTGGCTCCCTAATGAAGCCTCTTTTGATCGATCATATAATTCCCTAATGGTTATTTAAAAATAATTTTCAAAATACAATTTTGAAAGAATGTATGTTTTTTCAGAAAATAGAAGTTCACGGTTTTAACGGTTCTTTTCAGACATCAAGGCCCACTCCTCATGGCACAGATACATTGCACAGATCGAGCCTGCTAAACTCTAGTGTGGAATAGGAGTGATGGCTAGAGACTCAGTGTGGTAAACCTGAACTTGAATCCTACCTCCTCTGCTCACTGTCAGTGAGCTCCAGTATCCGAAACTATAAAAATGAGATAACATCTTAAGTATCTCAAAGGGGCGTTAAGGAGTCTCTGAAATATATTTGTGGACGTGCTTTGTAAACCACAAGGTATTATAAAACTATAAGACTTAATGCATCATCACAAAGATGGTGGTATTAGGGTACCAGTGCCGCAGCACTGCTTATGTCTTCTAAAAACCTTCTAGTGCTCTTTCCCTTGCCTGACACTACCTGAATTTAACCTCATGACAAAAATCTGTAAGGGGATTCTCACGCAACTCGCAAAGACCCATCTGCTCAGAAAAGGAGAAAGCCAGCATTAGGAAGCTTCCTCTGCCATAACACCCTAATGTGTGCATGTGTACCCCAATACTTGTCCAATATTACTCTTGTCCAAGATCCATAAAATTATTAATATATCTACATTGCAATAGATATGCGATAGCTTCCCCTTGTCCCTCTTATTACGTGTTCTCTTTTAAAGTTGTTTTCTTGTGGTTTTCATTAACTTATTATGAAATGATTTCAACCTTTTAAAAAGTAAAAGGGTAGCCTTTTTAAATGCTTTATAAAGTATTAGGTATTGTGATTGATCAGTGCCCAAGCTTAGAACAATTCACTACATGCTTTTATGATACAAATACACTGTAAGAATATGCTATATAGTACAGAAAATCCACAGGAACACATGAATTCTTTTTTTTTTTTAATGTCAAGATCCTTTATTTCTTTTTTTAAAACTGGTCACAACACTAAGCTTCTGGCCCATATGAATTCTTAATAATTGACAGCATGAAAAAGAAATTATTATGACTTATTTATATAAACTACTAAATGGGGGTTGAGAGAGATAAGTTATTTAAAAGTAACACATTATTCCTATGACTAGAATAACACATCTATAGAAATGCAGTGTTAAGAACAATTGACCAATTTCATTGTTCTACTAATAATCACTCAACTTTCAAATGAGAATACTAAGAATCACTACAGAAATGCTCCCAACAAAATCTTTTTATTTTGAGAAGTGGCAATAGTAATATGGTTACTCTTGAAAAGCTAATTTTAATATGAAAACTCAGATAAATTCTTGAGTTGCAGTCATAACACCTGTGACTTAATTTATGTTTTAAGAGACAAAAATAATTTAGCACAACTGTGGGTTTAAAGCACTATATGTTTAATCTGTATTCTTTGTACTTCCACTGTCTGTATTTTAATGCTGTTTTTGAGTTGAAAATAATCAAATAATTACAACTGTTAGCACTTAACCTGTATTTTTAAATACTGACAATGTAGTGTTTCAGTATTTGAGAAAATCTCACATAATTCCATCATTTTTGTGTTATTCAGGAGTACAATTCAAAGATCTGTAATCTTATAATTAACTGCTTTACAGTTTCATCAAAATGGCCCTATAATTAAAATAGCATTGAAATATGGTACTCTCCTAACAAATACTAAGGAAATAGATTAAAATATTGGGGAATCCCTGATTTTTAATCTGGGCACCCGCCAACTTTAAAGGCAAATTACCTATTTTTAGCTGAAATTTATGTTCTGTAATTTTGATAGGAATATGTACACAAGAATGTCTGCTGGTTAAATAATACACTTCAAACAGTAATGTGTGTAATTACTGGAAAATGTCAGTCATCTGATACAAAGAAGCTTGCTTACATCAGTTAAGTAGTAAGTACCTTGGAATGCTTTAAACATAATGAAACAATCTACCAAAACACGTATATTTCCTAGTCTTTATGCACATAATGTAGCATGAAATCATGATGCTTTTGAAATACTCTGTGCAGAAATATTTATTTTTTAGCAAATATTTTCTTCAGATTGGTATGTGATATTGACAATGTAATCTACTTGCACAACTAGTTTTGCAATAACCATCCACAAATAACTGTAAATAAGAAAACTGTAAATTTCATGTAAAAATGGTTGCAAAATTTTGGTAGCTAAAAGTATACAAGCTGTATTGAAATATAGTATATATACATAATTTAAGAATGAAGCATATAATTTCTGATCTATTTATACATGAAAATTCATGAATTTGTAAAAGATATTATTTTGGGGAAAAAGAAAGTAAATCTCATTAGCTACTTAGGATACTTTTATTAGGGAAGCCAACTCTTTCCAACATTTTACTAGATACAGAGATAGATACAGGCATGGTGGTGCTGATATATTTCACAAAAATCACATAACTGTTAACAGTGCTACAGTTTTACTGAGTTCCACTGGGGCGCTAGTAAGCTGGACTGAGTGGTAAAACGCATTAAATTTCAAAATAAACAAACGACAACCCTTCACTTTTTGCCTCTCACGAAAACAATAGTAAGTTACTAAAACACTTATTGTTTATTTAAAATTTCCAGTGACTAATCAGGCTTTAACTTACGCGAGATAAATTTTTTCATAATGTATGCTTGATACATACTTTTCATCTAGAATGAAAATACTGGGATATTCTTTTCATTTGCCTATGTTTCATACATTCTTCATTCTTCCCCTGGAATCACTTATCTGTTATTTTTTTACAAATCAAACTATTTTTAAAGAAAACTTTTAAATAAAACCGATTGATCATAACATGGCATGTTCTTAGCTAAGGGCTGTTTAGTCTGTTTAGGGTTGAAATTACCCACTATTCACTTTTAAGGTTTAAAAGAACCAAGAGAACATTGCCCAATTTGATAAATAAAAAACCAAACCAAATACAGAGTAGCAGAAAGCACTGTACTATCTAGAAGTGAAGCTGATTAAAAAATAAGAATCAAAGTATGGAAAAACAAAGTATTTTTAAAAGATTCTCTTGCCTTAAGATAAAGGGTAATGCATTTACATAGCTTTGGGAAATTACATACATATTCTCAAGTTCAGTTAACCCTAAAGTCTTTTAAGGGTGGCCTATAATTTTCAAAAGAACATGGATCTTTAATTAGCGTGTTTCTGGACTATCCATATTAGCAATGTTCAGGTTATCCTCTGCAATTTCAGTAATCATAACAATATAAAATGTGATTAACTACAGTCAACTAAAATGCAAATAACTATCTCTAAAGTACATATTTGTGTCTTCACGCTTATGGGAAAAGGTTCTGTCTTCCCCCTTCATGCAAGGGCACACACATAGACACACACACATATACTGTATCAGAAGAAGGGGTACTGATTCCTGGCATACTTGTCTCTGAATATAGCTATTAAATATGACCTAGACCAATTCTTCTCACTCCCTGTAAGATTTCCAAACTGCCACCATCTCTGACATTGCAGAAGGGGCACACCTAAAGACCTAAGCAGCACACAGGCAAGGAACCTGCTGCTCCCCTCACAGCAGGGCACATCATAGCAATGTAGAATTGCCGCCAATGTCTACTTACTATGTATTCAGATACAGAAGCACATCTGAAATGAACGCTCAGAAAGTAACACACAAAGCTGCTGACTACCAAGCTACATGGGTAAAAGGAATGTTAAGTAATATAAGATTCTTTTCTTTACTATGCTTTTTAAAATAAGTAGACGTGGCAAAAACGAAAGCGCAAGTTTCCCAGGATTCAAATAATCATCTGATAGTGAGACAGAGAAGTTTTTCTTAACTTTCCCAGTTTTCTGCAAAGTAGTTTTGTGCTCAGAACTCCACGTTACAGGACAACTTGAATTCAATAAAGATATGTAATTTTATGACCTTATTCTAGACTATAAATTATTTGAACAGTATTCATTTAAAAGCCCTGTCTGTATTCATCACTATAACACAAATTCTAAATATTTTTCTTTGTATCATCTAGTATTATGAAATCAAGACAGACTCTTAGATGATACCTTAGCACTATACATTTATTTTAAAATGCTCAATTTGCTATGAAAATGATTTGTGACCAACAAAAATGTGATATTGTAATATGTTTCAAAGTAATAAAACACCCATGACTGCATTTTAAAGTTTAAGAGAAAAGAAGAGGCAGGCCTGGCGTGCTGCGATTCATGGGGTCGCAGAGTCGGACACGACTGAGCAACTGAACTGAACTGAACTGAACCTGAAAAATGTATTGAATTTTACTCACTAGATTTAATTTACCAGATTTTAACAAATTTACTATTAATTTCCCAGAAAACTGCTACCAAAAAAACATATCACTTATGTCTGTCAAACATAAGAGGACAAAGAAAAGCACACTTCTGACATATAGTATTTGTTTGTTCAGTTTTGTAATGCCATAACAGTGACCTTGACTTACATATTTTACTTAAATATCACAATTTATATTTTCAATTACACAGATTTTATCTACAGTAATAAATTTTACTCTCTTCCAGGGTAAATGCCTTCTCTGGAAATAAACATATCTCTTGACTTTTTTCTATTACATTTTGTTTCTGAATGCATGCTTGATAGATCAGATGAGCACAGTCCTTGAAATTGCACTTGAAAGTGGACCAAATTAAGATTCCAATAGTACTGATTACCCTCTGATGTAATTTAAAATGTGTAAACCGCCACTCAAAATAGAAGCGCAATACCTGACATTTAATCATTTGGCAGTCTTTGAAGCATACACAGGTGAATTACTGCACTGTTACTTGAACTGAAGTATCTCTTAATATATATGTTACAGATTTTGTATGACGCAAAACTTTACAGCAAGCTATTTGAATGTTTATTAAAAAAATTCTCAAAATGAGATGGAAACATGTTTATTGTATAAATAAAAGCACTTAGACATTAAGAGTGTACATGATTTAATAATTTACATCATCATAAGAAAACTGGGGCATGAGTTAATTAGTACAAACTACCACACAACATTCACATTCATGTTCATTATAAAGCGATTTAATTTTTACCTTAGTAATAGATTCTGTTTACATTATTTTAAAAGCATCAAAAATATGAATTGCATTTTAGCAGAAAAATCCTGGTAATGTATTCTCTATGGCTAATGTTTATATAAAATTTTCTAATGTGTACAGATTAGAAAACCAAGCACTAGAAAAATATGTAATAGTCCTGAAGGACAAAATGACCCTAGTGTTTGAAATATTGTTAATCTGGGAATTTGAAAGGAAATGATGATTTTGCAAACCTTATTTCTAGATTTATGTTCTCCTCATTAGTATAAGAAAATTTGAAAAGAGGCTAAATAAAATTATATGGATTAAAAAAAAGGATTATCTAATGTGAAGTGCAAAACAACTGTCTGACAACCAGGTTGGATTGGCATAGAACATCAGTTTTGCTAAGAGGAAGGGTTCTGAGGTTAAAAATTTCAGAAAAACTAAGTCAAATAAAATTGAGATTTTCTGTACCTCACGTTTTATTAAGCTTCCTGAGGAAGATGAGGCTTTCCCAAATACGTTTGGTCCTGGGAACTTCTTCAGACCTCCTATGACCAAAAGTCATAGGAACACCTTTGGTAAAGGATGAGTTAAGCGTGTAAAAGTTCTAACACAAAGTGTCATTTGACAAAACTTTCGTGATTCATGTCATACCATTTTAAAAGTTTTACCTCAACTATGAGCGTCCAAATAAGGAAAATTATATCTGACCTCAGAATAGTACAATAACACAACCAACTGTACACAGTGCATGTTAAGATTCCATGCTGCTGAATCACAGTGTCACCCTTATGAATGACACACAATGTGTTTATATGATCTCTTTCCTACAACACTGCTAATCAGAATTCTTTATCTTTTATGGCTCAGTTAATATGCTCTCACATCATCAAATATATGTTCATGAAAAAAATTAACAGCCAGAGGAGGACAAAATTACATGATTTATTCATTCACACATTTTTATAAATCTAACCAAATGAATTTGACAGCTAATTAGATAAAATTATCAATATCAACAGGAGTATACATTACTTCCTTTCCAGGTTCTTTTAAAGTGAAAGTTGATCTATAATTCTGTATCTTTATAAAAGGTTTTTTTTTTTCAAGATACTACCATTCATCCTCCATTTTTATGAAACTTCTATGAAAAACTATATTATTAATCTGATCACAAGCCATATTAAAATTATGTTAATTTGTATTCACCTTTAAGCTAAAAGATATTCAGTTAAAGTGTAATAAAAGTTTGTGGTTTACTAACTCTTCATTTAGAAAGACTGAGGCGTGTTTGCCAAGAAAGGGACTGATTAACTACAACTTATATCAGTAATCTTAAAATGCTAAGAACCTGGTGACTCCACTTTCAATTTTCATAGTAATGCCACTCAGAAATGCTGTCTACCATGCTCAGGACCCACATCACACTTACTGAGAAAGACTTATGGGTTTACTAATGTCAAAATCACAGACAAATGCTGTCAAGAAAGTCAAATGTGTAATTAATTTCTAAACATTTAAACAAAGTGGTAGATTACTCGATTTTTTAAAAATTTTATAAACAGCTAATAGCAATATGTATAAACAATTTAGTTTAAAATAATAAACTGAAATATTGAGATTTCATTAAAAACTAAATTTAAACAAAGATGACATTTTAGGTTATCCATACAGAGAAAGAAGTTCTGTTCATTAAGAATTTTGTTCCACAGAAGACAATAAAACACACTGAAGAAAAACATATACTGCAAAAAAATTAAAAAGGAAAAGCAATGCCTCCTGTAGTTTTACTTCACCATAGATTAATTTATGGTCCACCTAATGTGATTCAGGATAAACTTTTAGGAACTACAATTTTCTTCTTCACAGGCAAAGAGTCCCAAGTTTCTGTTTTCTGATTATGTGAGCAAATAAAAAAAAACCCTACTCTAAATATTGCACAAAATCTAGGCTTCCTTTTCTGGCTCACCTTCAAATACCAACAACTACAAACAAATTTTTCAAAATATAATTTGTAACCTTCAGGTAAGTATAAATTAGTTTTATCTAGGCTTGTATCATTTAGCTTCTTATACAATCTATCTTTTTAAAGTATATAATCTATCTTGTCGTTAAGAAAGAATTAAAGCTAAGAGGTATTTATATCACTTAATTATACACCTATGTTGATTATGCAGATATCTCTAAAGTTATAACTTTACTAAAAGCAACAGTATTCCAAATACAAAAACATCTCTTTTATTGCTTTACAGTGTGAGCTAAAGTAAAAATTCAGAGAAGAGATTCAATATATGGAATATGGAAAAGCCTTAGAAGCTTTAATTCTAAGGAGTCCAGTTCATTTCTTCTAAGCAGAGAAACTCACAGTATTTCTTCAGCTTTCAAATTCTAGACATTCAAACTGCCATTGTGCCCTGCAAAAACTAATAACAGGCAAAATCATCGTTTGGTAACAACATTATGGTTTTTGTTTTTAATGTTTTATCTCTAATTATATTCCACAGAAGCATTTTCTCAAGAGGAGAAATTTTTACTGTCTAAGGTTTGTAACTCAAACCAGTATTATACTAGCAGGATAAAGCTGACCTTATAATTTCCGCGTAACACAAATAAAACAAAACCCTGCAACACTTAAGAACATGTGAAATATAACCTTTCTGTAGCTTCAATTTAAAAAAATAGACTCAGCCTAATAGCAACAATTGAAATGAGAAATGAATAATTCCATTACCTATCATAGATGAACATTTCCTATCTTTTTCAGAAGAAAAATCATCACAAGTAAAATACTCTTATAAATTTGCCCTTAAAAATGATTTGGAACATAGACTGCCAAAATCATGGTCATAAAATTTTAAAGTATTTTTATGTTTAATATCAAGTCAAATTGGTTACTTATACCACACTGAATTTTATATTTGAGTTATGCTGAAAAATATAGAAAAAGAATATGGTTTTTAAAATATATTATTTCCACTACTGAAACCAGAGATCATTTACATTTTCTGATCACTATGAACACACATAGAACACAGTATAAATATCAAAAGTATAATACAGGATACTCACATCGTCATATACGAAACTCACAACTCCTTGTTGCAAGTGGTCTCTTCTCCTAAAGAAATCTTTAAACAAGAAGTTATTTTCTGTGTTACAGTTTAAAATCTAGTTTTAAATAACTGGTGCCCCCAGGTATTACAAAAGGAATAACTTTATACTCTGGTAAATCTTGTGATTTTTTAAATGTCCCAGGCCACTGAGATATGAAGAAAATTTTCCAAAACTGAGCTATAACATTTTTTCACTATTTATATTCCAACAGTTTTGAAGCGTTAGAACTCTGACAAGCTTTAACAGTGAATAAAGAGGGGAAGACACATAATACCATCACTTTGCTGAAGGAAATGAGGGACATCATTTGGGGAAAAATGTCCCATAATACTGTGCCCATAAATGGTCCATACCTGTCAATGCGCGAAGCTTCACACAGCAAGCAACATAATCATCAAAGAAGATTCTGCCATTCTTGCTGTAACGTTTGACAATGGTAGTTACTGTTTGAGGACTCAACCTATAACCTAGAAAAAGGGATTGCTAGATTAAAACTTCTAAAACTACACATCATAAGAACACCATTAATCAACAATATATTCTTGTTAATAAAGTTATAAAACAAATTAACTTTCAGAATTCATTACATTAAAATATATATCAGAAACAAAACACATTCCTATTGAAATTGATCAGGAAAGGTTTCATTACTAATAGCAAAAGTGTACATAAATTTCACAATTCCAACTCTATAAAAAGTCAAAGCTAGGAAAAAGAAAACAATTATCTTTTTGTGCTTGTAAAATATATTTTCATTTTGAAATAACATCTAATGTAGTCACAAGTTTTTTAAATCATCAATTTTTAAACCCTGTAATTTAATAATTCTTCAAAAACATCAAAACAAAGATTATTAGTGATCTGTGATATCATTCAAACCTGTATTTCCCACTGACTGTATTGTCTTAGAGTCAAAGAAAATTTGAGAATCAACATGGTTACTTAAAGTGGGGAAAAATAGTGAAATGTTATTCCACTTTGGCCTATAACCCTTATTACGTTTCTTCATAGATTTTTCATTTTTTAACCAGTTTTTTACTCTTTCCTTGGTTCTTTGCCATCTAGCCCAATGGTCTCCAAAAGTTTTTGAGTGTATACTCTGAGTAAAAGTTTTGGATCATTCACTCCCATTATATGTATATTATTTAGTCTTAAATTCTATACAAGTATTACTATTTGATGATGTACATTTTAAAATATATAAAAACTAAAATTTAAAAGAATAGAATAAAAGTAATTAGAAATATAAATTAATTTACTTCACTTGTGGTCCCCCTAGTGATGGTCCTATGTATTTAATGAGGTGTGTATATTTCACTGTGAAGAATGCTGGCCTAGAAATGTTGTCTTTGTATATTACTGGATTAGATGTAGACAAAAGACATTCATCCAGGCAAAGGGAAAAATAGTGAAAGTAAATGCAACAGAACATAATTCTACAAATAACTATAATGAAATGCAATCCAGGAAACTGCTAAAAGTAACTGAAAGGAAAGGTATAAATTAATAGAAGTCAAATATGCAAGCAAATGTTATTATATGCAAATAAACCCTGAGCTTCCTATTAAGAGAGTTATGATCCAAGTAGATATAGGACTGATAAAACTCACAAGATTTTCCATAGCATTCTCAGCAAAAAAAAATTGAATACTTTAAAATATATCTGAAGACCTAAAATAATACAGATGCCTCTTTGTTACTTACACTCAACTGCCTATGTGAATATTTTGGTGGTTTTCTTTTTCCAAATGGTTATATTAATTTTCCAGCATTGCACAGAATTAAGAACCAAGTTTAATTCATTAGGAATTAAGACTATAATTAAACTACACACGTTTATATGGACAGGACTATCCCTAAAATGACAATTTATTAAAATGTCTATTTATAAAACAAAATCATGGTTTTGACTTTAAACTGAAATTTGAGATAATTTCTGAAAAGTACAATCTTTCAAAAGTTAATTTTGTTACAAAAGCACTTTATTTAGAAATGAATGTACAGAAAATCACAAGTATAAATACAATTAAGAAAACTACTTAAATTGTAAGCAAGTTAAATGGACTGTGTTGTAGTCCATGGAATTCTCCAGGCCAGAATACTGGAGTGGGTAGTCCTTCCCTTCTCCAGGGGATCTTCCTAACTCAGGGATCGAACCCAGGTCTCCCACATTGCAGGCCGATTATTTACCAGTTGAGCCACAAGGAAAGCCCAAGAATACTGGAGTGGGTAGCCTACCCTTTCTCCAGAGGATCTTCCTGGTATTGAGCTGGGGTCTCCCACATTGCAGGCAGATTCTTTACCAACTGAGCTATGAGGGAAGCCCCAAGCAAGTTACACATCATTCATATTATCATTTTTTAAAAGAAAACAGACTGAGAACTTTAGCTTATCAAAGATATGAAAATAAATTTACAGTCTTTTGAGATACTCTAAAATGTAGATTTCTCATTTGAGGGTGTGTTTTGTTTTTGTTTTTTTTTTTTGGTGTCTACTGTGTGTTCTATGGAGAAAGCAATGGCACCCCACTCTTGCCTGGAAAATCCCATGGACGGAGGAGCCTGGCAGGCTGCAGTCCATGGGGTCGCTAAGAGTCAGGCATGACTGAGCAACTTCACTTTCACTTTTCACTTCCATGCATTGGAGAAGGAAATGGCAACCCACTCCAGTATTCTTGCCTGGAGAATCCCAGGGACAGAGAAGCCTAGTGGGCTGCCGTCTATGGGGCTGCACAGTCAGACACGACTGAAGAGACTTAGCAGCAGCAGCAGCAGCAGCAACAGTGTGCTCTATACTACATAAAGAAGAAGAAAAACTAGACTACATATGGAGACCTGTTATTGTGATAAGCTTTTGCCATCAAATTAGAGATCTTACCAAGTTACAAAAGTATACAACATAAATGATGAGTATGAACAATTAGAATAAATTTAAGTATATTCAACATAGGAAATTCAGAAACTGTTTTATCAACCAGAATGCATGAAAGGTTATCCTTTGAAAAGCTCACAAATAAAATGGTTTTGTTAAAGATATTTAATCAGAATGTACCTATAACCTTGAAATCAAACTGGACAATAGCTGCTGAAATAATATACCCTTTTATTACTTAGCAAGTTTAAACAATTAAGATTCATCTGATCAAAGAACAAAGACAACCTGGATTTATATAAAGAATTTTAATATGCTTACCCATAGCAGCAATGGCTTGATTCAGTTCATGATGCTCTACTGAGCCACTTCCGTCTTTATCAACAGTTACGAAGTTTTGCTTCCAGGAGCTAAGAGCTGCCCAAAGTTCTTTGAATTCATTAAATCCCATTTTTCCTGTGTAATCTCTCTGATAGTTTTATTAACGAAAATAAATTCTGATACCAAAGAGAATTTAACCTGGACTCAAAATTCCAAATAAGTGATTAAAAATTGTAAGCTCACTTCTGCAAGAATTAGCCAATTTAGCATATAAATAGACTTGTGTAAAAATGGAAAAGAATGGAAGTCAAATAAGGATGTTACAAAGTATTTTTAAACACTCTAGTTCACCATGATCATTTATACCTAACAACTGCCTTAAGGGTAATTTTTCTATATTCTAGTATTTTTTGTTTTCACTCAAGGATACATCCAACATGGCAATCATAATTCTGCAGGTTTCCAAACTGAAGGCTATAAAACATATTTATTATTTGAATTAAATTCGGCCCTATTTATGTAAAATTACAACAATTTCTGTTTTTAAAACAAAACATTTACCAATTGACTGCCAAAACTATACATCACTCAGTGAACAAACTCTGACTGTTAGGCATGCATAGTGAAATTTTTAAAAAGACAAAAATTACTACCTTCATATATATACTAAAGGGATTTGGGTAATTAAATAAGCAATTATAAAATACTGAAAACTATCCCAGGGATGGGGGAGCCTGGTGGGCTGCCATCTATGGGGTTGCACAGAGTCAGACATGACTGAAGTGACTTAGCAGCAGCAGCACCAAACAAGGGGAAAAGAGGGCTTTAGTCTTCCTAACACAAATGCCAAGTCGGCTTAAGTAGTTCTCACATACAGAGATGACAAAACTTGTTAGAGATTTGATTAAAGCTTAGGGCATATGGGAATGAGTGGCATGTAGTGACTTCAGATGAGGACCAGATCATGAGTCTTGAACGCCACCCTAAAGGTTTAGACCAATGGAGGTTACTAAAGGATCAGAGAAGGAGATGGCAATCCACTCCAGTACCCTTGCCTGGGGAATCCCATGGACAGAGAAGCCTGGTGGGCTATAGTACATGGGGTCGCAGAGAGCTGGACACGACTTAGTGACTAATCAACAACAAAGGATTTTAAATTCTAAAATTTCCATTTCAGAAACAGTAGTTGACAAAGAAAGACTACATAGAGAGTAAAGTATGATGAATCTGGATGTAGGTAAATCATTTGGAAGTTTACTGCACTCAACCAAGTAAGAAAGAGATGAGTTTCAGAACGGAAAGGAACTGCTTTTTCTTGGCGGAGGGGGAAAGAAAGGAAGAAGAAATATAGATAATAAGATAGTTGGCTATCTTAAATCAGAAATATTAACACCTCCATATTTAAAGAACTATAAATGAGGACTTACTAGGCAAAATTTAATTTTTTCTAATCCTTATCATAATTACATTCAATTAGCATGCTGATTTATCTCAAGACTTATTATACATAGTCCTGATGAAGGAGGTCTTATGTCAGTACAGTTCAGTGAAGTTTACAAAGGTCTTACTAGTAGCTCCTTAATATAAACAAATGAATAAGCAAAAATGCTTAAAATTATATATGCTATTTGATAAAATATTTTGAAATTTTTATAAAGAAAAACTATTTCAACTAAATTTTAGATCCATTAAAGAAAATTATAAAACAATCCACACATTAAAAAAAAATTCTTTAATGTTTCACATGGTTTCAATTGTAGAATAGATGGTTATGGTATTTTCAGACTGGTAATTCAATTGACATTGAATAAGCAGTTACTATGAACCAGTAGTGTATGTTCTATGATTTAACATAAACATGCCTAACCTAAACTAGTCCCAGTTTTACAAATAAAGCAACTGTTGAAGGACTTAGGTAAAAATTTAAGCCCGGAAGGCAGGCTGTGCCTCAAGGAAAATAGCTTACTCCTTAATCTGGTGACTCAGAGCCTCCTGACCGATTCTTAACAGATAACTTATGACCTGGTCAAGGAACCCCCTCCCAAAAATGTATCTCTCTGTCGGACTTTTCTGGGTAAAAATTGACCAAATGCCGCAGGGTGATCAGCCAACCGTTTCAACTTAATTACCTGCAAACTTTTCCCACCAATCAAATGTCTCCACCTCACCTATGGCCCCTACTTCATTGTATCCCATACCCTGACCTCATCCCCACCTACCTGTGACTTTTTGTATAAAAGTCCCTCACGACTGGCGTTCGAGGTTCGCTCCTCCTAAGGAGATCGAACCCGGCGCGCCGGCCTAATAAATCCTCTTGCTGATTGCATCAAATTCGAGTCACTATGGTCTTTGGGGCGATGGTTCCCGAAAAAAGGCCGCGAGGTCTTACACTGTGAGCCCAGAAAGATAGTTTCCCAAGTTCACAGAGCTAACAGGTGGAAGAAAGAGGATTGGAGACCAGTGCTCTTTCATACAAAAACTTCTCAGGCAGGACAGGGAGAAATCTCTGGAATGGCATTTTATCATTTTGTCCAGTAAATTAGATCTATTTGCCTTAAAGTTAACATAGCACACATTCTTTACGCAGAAGAATCTAAATAAATGATAATAAATGACAAAAACTCAGTCATCAAATAACCAGCTCTTCAATCAGTTTCAAAATAGAACCAAGTAAATGTAAAAGTAAATAACCCTGACAAAGAACAGAAGAGAAGTTTTAGGAGAGTTGACAGATTTTCACTCTCTCCCCACACCACATTAGAATGAACAGAATTAAACTGAATTTTTACAATTTGTAATCCTTTAGAGACTAAGAGAGGAAACCAAGAAACAAAACTTTGCAAGTTGAAAAGTAGGTGGACTTAAGTTGACAACCTCCATCTGAGAAAAGTGGCTTCCTGACCCTGCAATAAGAAAAGCTGAGAAGCAGCCTCGTTATCCTGGAGGAGACTTCAAACTTTTACAAATTGGCAGTACTTCTGAAAATGCGTGTGAATGTAGAGACAAAAACAGAAGGACTGGTTGAATGCCTATTTAAGGTGCCTTTGAAGCTCAAATCTTCTTGCTTCAGCCACATGGATGGCTGCCCTGTCTATTCCCAAGCCAGCAGACATCTGGGGTTTTATTTTCTGGAGGGTTCTATGCACTGCAGGAAACCAGCCACCGAAACCAGCCACCGTTGAAGACACGGCTATCTATTAAAACAAGGAAATAAAGTGACAATTTACAAAAGACTGAGAACCCTGCTGAATCCTCCCTCCTTGGCTCCAGAGAGCAGATCAACTGGACAACCAGCCCCCAAAAGAAATTCCTGAAGATCCTGACGCTCAGTATTGCAGGCAAAACTGCCCAGCTGAACCACTAGGCTCTCAAGTCTGGAGTCAACACCCAGTCCAGCTCTCAGGGCTTCTAACCGGTATTTTAGTTGAATATGAGCAACCAAGCATCATCAGACGTCTGAGAAAGGCAGCTAACATGAAAGACAGTCAAAAGAACAAACCAGGGAAAAATCACTGAAGAAGCAGGTTATGTAGGAGGGAAAAAACCTGGAAAAAAATTAAAAATCTCAGAGAGATAAGGAAAGATGTCACATTCATGAAAGAACAACTGCTTTTGGATTTTAAAAACATGATAGGAGAAATGAAAGCCTCAATAGAACTTGAGGAGAACATATACTAAAATTGGAACAATACAGAGACAATTAGCATGGCCTTTACACAAGGATGACACTCAAGTTCCTGAAGTGTTAAAAAAAAGAAAAGAAAAGAAAGTTGAGGCTGTTGTGTACTCTCTCTAGCCTGACTGGTTCCTCTGTTCATGGGATTTTCCAGGCAAGAATACTGGAGTGGGTTGTCATTTCCTTCTCCAGGAGATCTTCCTGACCCAGGGATCAAACCTGTGTCTCCTGCATTGCTGGCAGATTCTTTATCACTAAGCCACCCAGGATTTCCCCAAAAGTAGAAGAAACCAAGAGGCAGGAGAGAAAAAGAAAAATGACTCAATCCAAATGGGTCATTTTCTCTTCCACAAGGAAAAAATGGAGAAACTGTCCCTGAAGCAAACTGCTCAGAATGAAAGCAAATGAGTCTCGATTGAAACTCCCTCTGCATCCGCCATACACCAAGGAAGAGCACTGTGACATTTCAGACCAAGGGCAAAGAGAAGCTCACACAAGCCTCTACACACTAAAAACAAATGACATACAGGCAGAAAGCAAAAAGATCAAACAATAATGGAAGCTGGAAACAATGGAGCTTAAAACTCTGAAGTCAAAATATTTTGTAATCTGGAGTTCTATACCTGGCTACTCACTTCATTCTGAGGACACAATGAAAGTATTTTCACAGGAAGTCTCAAAAGATTTGTTTCCCATGTACTTTTATTAGGAATCTAATTAATAATGTATTTTATCAAATTTAAGATGAAAACAAGCGATGGAATGAAGGGGAGACGCAACTCAAGAGAGAGAGGAAAGGGCGCCAGATGAGTGCATCGTGACAGCAATGCACAGAAAACGGGGCACAACAGAAAGCTCCAGGATGGGGATTAATTTCAGAAAAAGCAAACAGTTACAGAAAAAGGAAAATTAATCATATATTATTCTAAGACTCAGGAAGAGCACTTAGTAACAAGCAATTACTGACCTAATGAAAATTACTGAACAGCTATACTGAATGGAGGGGAAGGGAAGGGCTCCTGTGCACAGAGCAGGGACACGGCTGAAAGGGTTACATACTTCCTCATTGTCCACAGCAGGACACAATCATTGATCATCATCAAAACTGAAAATCAACAGCAATAAAAGCACGCTGTTTGAGATATGGAGGCACATTTCAAAAGAATTAGCTGAAAGAAGTTGAGAGAGACTTTTTTCTAAGAGTGGTTAACGTCAGGGAGGGGGAATGCACACTGAACAGTATTTACTTGACAAGATTTGTAGCATTATTTGACTCTGCATTATGTGTGTGAATGTATGTGATAAAAAGTTTTTAAAAACATTTCAAGTATGGACGCAAAAAAGTTAGAAAGTGAATTTCCTAGTGCAATTTTGACAGAAGGAGAAAAAAAAGATCTCACGAGAATAAGTTCCACTAATTCCAGACTGTGTTAAACACTTCTGAAGTTCTTCAGCATCCACTTCACCATCCTGTTAAAAAATAATTATAACCTGATTAATGAAAGAAGCTGTATAAAAGCATACTAAAATGCTAACTAGCTGTTCAAGGCCAATAAATAAATATGCAGTCTTCAAAATATACTCTATTATCATCTACAAAATTATAGAGATAATTACTGATGACAAAGACACATTAGAGAACATCACACAACATGAATACTTTTTGACAATCAAATTTTATTCTATTAAATTATGTAGGCATTTCACATATAATTTATATTCTTTACTTCTGAAAAACAGCATAATCATTCTGTCCTGTAATAATGCAATGTAAAATCTTGTGAGAATCATTATACTTCCACTATAAAAAGTTAGAAAAATGCCTAAAATGTGTTCAGAGAAGTCTTAAGATTTTTCTTTCATGCTCCTTTTGAGGGGAGCTTATTTCTAAAGGATACTGAATCTTTAACTGGGAAGAGAAAATATCATTTTCCTTCACATCTTTATTCTCAGCTTGAGAGTCTCCCTACATTTTGTTGCTATTCTTCTGAGTTTTGTCCAAATATTCTTTGCCATTCTTATGAGAAAAAAATCTTTTATCACAAATAAAAATCACAATCAAAGTGAAACAGGTTGAATACTCTCATTATGTTTCAGTACCTCATCCTCTTTTCTAAAAAAATAAAGAGTATAATAATTTACTTGGAAGCATCTCATACATGGTCGTGAATTCAAAACAACAGCTCTGGGAAAGGATTAAGGAGGCAAATTTAAAGCACGCAATTTACAAGAATCCAAAAAGCAAAACTTTTACAAACTAATGCTAAGAAGTATTATAAACACTAAGGAGTATTATAAATATTATCAGGCAAGTGAGAGACTAACTTTTAAATTTGAGGAAGAAAAAAACTCAGTAGTAACATTAAATTATGTTTTAATGCAATATAAAAAAAAACAAAATTAATGCAAAAAAATCTGTGAAAAAATATCCAGTTTAAAATAAAGGCTCTGAACCTGTTTGTACCATTCACCTCATTTGTCTCTCTTGATATTGACCCTGTTTAGGTCTATCAAGCCTGTTAGATTTACCTGATGGTCTTAAATGTTTAAGATATTTAAGTATATACCAGTTTATTTATTGCATTTTAATCTACTTATTTTGGGGAAATAAACCCAAGTATTTGGTAAAACAAAAATTTAATCAAAGTGTCAAATAGTACAATCATAGCAGATCATTGTTGACAACTGTTACAATGAAATAGTTTGTAAGTCAAATAAAGGTCCCTAAATATACATGTCTGGTTCTTATATTTTAAGTTGTAGTTTTATAAAATGAGTTTATTATATAGTCAGCTATAGATCACATACTTTTTCCCAGTATTATACTACTTAAGAGCTCCTTGCTGATAAGAGTGGTATAAGGTAACAGGATTGCACTTAGCTACAAATAACAGAAAATATTATCAAAGGGGCTTAAAGAAATAAATGCTTATTGGGGCTAGGCAGATCTAGACTCTGTGTCGACTTAATGAAGCCATCAATCTCTTTTCATATTTCCAAATCCCTCGTCCACAGGCCTTTATCTCAAGCTTCTGGCCTCCAGATCAGAAGATGGCTACAGCACCTCCATACTTCAAGTCCCCTTTCCAGCCAAGTGTTCCCCTTTCCAGAAGAAGGAAAAAGGGCCAACACTAGTTTCAGCTAAGCTTTCCTCATTTGGGAAAGGAAAGCATCCTAAAGAAATTGCACCTACATCTCAATGGCCAGTATTTTGGCACATGGCTACCATTATACAAAGGTGTCTGAGACAGGATTAGGGTTTTCCAACCTCTTATACATGTGAAAAGGGAAAAGGACATTTTGAATGAAATTTGGGTAGCCAAAACAAAGTGTTTGCAACATATAATAATTCTGTGTATATATATTTCTAGAAAGACATATGGGATCTAGTGAACATTTAAATGAATGAATAATGAATGGAAAATGTTATCAAACTTCTCTGAAATTCTAACCACTCAATAAATCTTGACTACTGTAAAAGGAAAGAGACACGGTCTGTGTCTAAGACTCAAGAGTGAATCTCTGTCTCTGCTCATTATTTTGGTATTTGCACCTTCATTCCACCCCATTTCCTTTACCTTTTCCTGATCTGCTTTACCATCAAGGCTCTCCCAGAAACATCCACAGTGTACACTCTCTGTGATACTCTACCCCAGCTTCCGCAAGAAGATTTACATAGAGATCACTTCTTCCCAGATCCTATCTGGCTCAGTCTCCATGCACCCACCCTGGTTCCTCCTAACATGTTAGACACCAAACTAACAGACTTTTAGTAAGATAATTATGACCACCCTAATTTCTGATCTCAGGAAAAAAAAAAACTAGATAAGCTTAAAATACAAATTTCACATACATTTTAAATGAAACACTAAATAAAAAGAGCTTGACATTTGTTTTAGATTGCAATAATATTTGTGCTGTATATTTAGCATTTTACCTGGCCAGCAATAGCAAGGAAGCATTTCCACATGGGGTCTCCTGTGGAGACACTGCCTGGAAAAGCTGGGTGTCCAGGGTATCCTGGCTGTCCCATTGGATTGCCAAAATTTCCAAACTAAAAGAGATAAAAGGCAGGAGGTTGTTAATATAAATATTATCCATTATACACTAAATTTGGTTTAAAAGAACATATTTATGAGAAGTCCGTTTAAAAGTAAAAATTGAGTTACTGAAACTTCCCAAATTATCACAAAAGCTGTTAGCTACAAACTGTTAGTTGCCCTGCATTGCTTAATTCATCCCATTAACAAATATTACCCAATGTTCTTTAAAGTTTTAAAGATAAAAGAAGTCTCTAGCCTCTAAGAATGAGGCATACTTTTAAAAAGTGTTGATCATCATCACGGAAGCAAAAAGTTAAAAATAAAAGAAAATTTCACCCATAGTAAAATGAAAAAGTAGTAAACCTAAAGATACATACATAGAAGAATACATAGTAAATACAATGAAACTGTGTCCATGACCAAATCATAGGAAAGTGCACAGGGCTGAAACATCCTGAAACATCCACCAAAAACATGCATTGTTTTATAAAGCAAGACACCAATGAAGAGAATAATAGGTGGTAATTCAAACCAAGGTCCTCTTCAAAATAAGAACAAGAATACCAACAATAATAATAGCTAATACTTATTGAGAGCTTGTTATATCTTATGTACTGTTCTAACTACTTTCTCACTTCCCAACAAGTCGGTGAGGTATGAAAGTACTATGTCCTTTTTCAGTTGAGGATATAAAACTTCAAGCAGTTTCCTGGATTAGTTAAAGTTAAATGGCTAGTACCAGGAAACCATGATTCAAATATAGGTAGTCTGACCTCAGAGACTACATACTGTTTGCTTCCTGCTTTGGCTCTGGTGATCGTTCTCTTTTTACTCTGGAACTTTGTATGCATTCTTTTATATCTTTGAGAGGCATTTTGCATGCTTGTTGCTCTGTCATGTGTGACTCACTGCGACCCCATGGACTCTAGCCCGCCAGGCTCCTCTGTTCATGGAATTTTCCCGGCAAGAATCCTGGAGTGGGTTACCATTTCCTCCTCCAGGGGATCTTCCTGACCCAGGGATTGAACCCACATCTCCCACATTGCAGGTGAATTCTTTACCACTGAGCCACCAGGAAATTCCAGACAGGCTTTTTTTTTTTTTTTTCCCAGTGTTTTTAATGAGTCTGGAGGATGAAGAAATATCTTGACTACCTTTGAAGAATGAGCAGAGACTGATGGAAGGCAAAAAGAGAAAAGAATTCTAAGTACTGGTTGGGGGAGGGGTGGGGCAAAAAGGAGCCTTTTGTAGCAGTTTGAAAAGCTGCAGCTTGGGGAAATAGTAAAGGGTAAAGAAATGATATATGGGAACTGCAGGAAATGTGCTCAGGGATGCATCCAAAAACTAGATTAGAAAGCAATAAAGTACACGAAAGAAAACAAAAATGTTAAAATAATATAATGAATTTTTAATAAGTGACTGTTTAAGAATTACTTCTTTGGGACTCCCTGCTAATCAGTGGTTAAGAATTTACCTGTTAAAGCAGGGGACATGGGTTCAATCCCTGGTCTGGGAAGACCTGACATGCCACAGGGCTACTAAGACCAAGCCAAAACTGCCTAGCCGGAGCTCCTGAGCCCATGCTCGAAGCAAGAGAAGCCATGGCAATGAGAAGCCCACAGAGGGCAACTAGAGAGAAACCCCGATTGCTGCAGCTAGAGAAGCCTGCAGGCGGTAATAAAGATCCAGCGGAGCCAAATAAATAAATAAAATCTTTTTAAATAAAAATAAAAGTTACTTCTTTGAAAAGATGGACAGGCCAGTTTCCAGAAAAAAAAAAAGAGAAGTATGTATAACCACACAGAATTTAAAAATATATATATATGTAAACAAATGCTTATGAACACCTTTTACCAACACATTTGAAAAGGTAAATAAAATGGACCTTCTAAAAAGTGTTTAAATTCTATAATATACTGAATTACAGTATATTTTTATACTATTTTATATTTTGAAATTACAAAAATATACTGAAGGAAGAAAAATCCTATTTGTAATAAGGGTAACTATGATATAAAGATCAACCTTAAATTTTAAAACTGCATAAAATATTATTTTTTGAGTTACCTCCCTGATTGGGGGAAAGTTTCAGGCCAGTATTGGGGGACAAGTCTTGATCCAGAGGTAAAAAGATTAGCAAAATTCCCAAAGCAACTTTTGCTCTGAGGCAATAACAAACACCTAGACTTTTGGTTCTAAGGCCTCCAAGGACATGGAGGGCAATCAGGGCCTGGGGCATATCCAAGAATTTAAGGCTTACTGGAGACACTCAGGTATTTAAAGTTCACAGAAGAAAGAAGGCCAAACCAAGTATAAGCATATTGTTGTTGTTTAGTAGCTAAGTTGTGTCCGACTTTTGAGACCCCATCAATGGCAGCCAGCCAGGCTTCCCTATCCTTGGGATGTCCCCACAAAAATACTGGAGTGGTTGCCATTTCCTGCTCCAGGGGATCTTCCCATACCAGGGATTGAACCTATGTCTCCTGCACTGGCAAGTGGATTATTTAGTGAACCTAGACCCTCTACTGTAGCATCTCAAATAAAGTTTTACATCACTCTTTGATTAAGTATCCTTTGCTATCTAAATAGTATAATGATTTGACACTTGCTCCTACCCATTTTTTTTTTTTTTAAGAGAGGTGAAAAGGCTTTTCTGGAACATTTATTTATAAATGACTGAAAGTGAAAGTCTCTCAGTTGAGTCCAACTCTTTGGGACCCCATGGACTATACAGTTCATGGAATTCTCCAAGCCAGAATACTAGCGTGGGTAGCCTCGCCCTTCTCCAGAGGATCTTCCTGACCCAGGAATCGAACCCGGGTCACCTGCATTGCTGGTGGATTCTTTACCAACTGAGCTATCAGAGAAGCTCTTAGAAACTTTACCCTTTTTCTTTAACTCTTGGAACTTATTCTTCATTCTATTTCTTCCATGAATAGCTCGTCTGTACAAGTTTTCTATGCTTGACATATATCCTTATGCTTGAAAATTCTGACCACACTGTAATACTACCTCAAAAATACGTATAAATTTTGTTGTATACGCTGTTACCATGCCGATACTACAACTCCCAACTCCCAAAGGTGATGCAAGATAAATAATTAGGTAAGAAAGTATAATCTTCTCCCCTACAACCCAGCCCCCCAAAGTTTAGAACAGACTGCCCTTGGTAGAGTAATAACATTAGAAGGCATTTAGCATATCTTAACTTACTCATAAGAAACATAAAGAACTGAAAAGAAGTGGTCAAAAAAATTCAGGGAAAGGATGTCTAGCAAAACTGAGGAAGGGGCGGGGGGAGGAGGGCTGAAGGGAGAGTGGACCAAAGAAGATACTGGAATAAGAAGGATGCTTTGTTCCTCTATCTTAAGAAAGAAATGTCTAAAAACACTCCATACCCATTGTTCCACAAGAATTCGCCTAAGGGGCCATCAGGCCCCAGAACACCTGCGGCTGCCCGCTCGGCCCCAGCCGCGGCTTCCTACACTACGCAAAGTCCTGGCGCCGCCGAGTACCAGAAGCAGAAGCAAGCAAGGACCGACAGAGGGTGAACCCGGCACGTGGCCACCGCAGGGGCCTCACATCCCGCGGGGGCGGAGGCCGCGCCGAAGCGGCCAGGACTCACCCCTCCTCCGTATCCCGGGTATGCCATAACAATCTTGCGAGCGTCAGCCGTGGAGTCGGCGACAGCCCGGTCGAGAGAAAAGAGTTCTAGGTGCAGGTGCAGGCGCAGGTAAGGGTGAGAGAGGCACTTGCAGCGCCTTTCACGTCCTAGAGACCACCCTTTTTTGAGTCCAGCCCCGCCCTAGCCGGTTCGGATTGGCTGAGACCTGTCCTTCGCAGCCTATCCGGCCTAGGCCCGCCCCTTCCCGACGTCTAGTCCCACCCATCTCGTCTTTGATTGGCTTCACGAGCCCAGCCTTTTTCTACTCCGCCCCTATTGACTAGCTTAGAGGTCTCGCACTCTAGCCTTCCTAAACTGCAAAGAAACTTTTGCTGCAGGTAACTTCCACGCTGTTTGGAAAGGGTCTCTAGGCCGGTTTCTTTTCACCTTAGAAATCCCAGACCAGCCCGCCCATGACTTCTTTTTTACCTATTCGTCCACTTTTTTAAAAGATGGACTACGAAATATATGAATTTCAAAACTTGCAGAGTTAACTTACATCTCTATACAGACTTCTACTCCAAAAGTAGTGCATCTAAGCTAAAAAGCTCTTAACACCAAATTTTACAAAAAGGTTATTATAACTTGTTTGGAGGATAAATGGTGACAAGAGTTGCCAGATCTAGCAAATAAAAAATACAGGATGTTTAATTTTATTTTCAAATAAACAATAATTTTAAAAAATATGAGTATGTCCCAAACGTTGAATGAGACATACATTTTTTTAGAAATGATTTGCTGTTTATTCGCTGATAATATACAAGGCATTCTATATATTATCTAGTAACCCAATAGATGACTCAACATTTGGGCAAACTCTTAACTCTTGTGCCTCCTAATAATATCCATTGAAAGGAGCAGCTTGTTTTGAAAAGTTAAATGCTTAAATACTTTGATTTATTAAGTAATAGTCATTGAACAGTTCTGCTTTGCTCTGAAGCTCAAGTGAATATTCAGCTCCAGCCTGAAAAAAGGAAACACACACAGGAAGGACAGCTGTAAATTTCGTTTCAGTTCAGTTGAGTCGCTCAGTCGTGTCCGACTCTTTGTGACCCCATGAATCGCAGCACGCCAGGCCTCCCTATCCATCACCAACTCCCGGAGTTCACTCAGACTCGAATCCATCGAGTCAGTGATGCCATTCAGCCATCTCATCCTCTGTCGTCCACTTCTCCTCCTGCCCCCAATCCCTCCCAGTTTCTGGAGTTATTTCTCTGACCTCTAGTAGCATATTGGGCACCTACTGACCTGGGGAGTACCTCTTTCAGTATCCTATCATTCTGCCTTTGCATACTGTTCATGGGATTCTCAAGGCAAGAATACTGAAGTGGTTTGCCATTCCCTTCTCCAGTGGCCCACATTCTGTCAGCTCTCTCCACCATGACCTGTCCATCTTGGGTTGCCCTGACCTTCAACCTGCGGTGGCTCCTCTAGGCCCTCCTGCGCCGGCACAGCCACCACTCCTTGGGTGTGGGGTTGGTCCTCCCGGCTGCCGCCCCTGGCCTCGGATGTGGGGTAGCTCTCAGCCATGCTTAGAAACAAACATAAAGACCATGATGATATTATTTTGAGTTACCTCTGAAGAATAAGACAACTGCTAAAATGTTTCTTAAAAATAAGGACGTAAAAAATAAATGAATAAAAATGTGGAAGAAAGTGTTACCTATTGGCAGGGGAAATTAACCTTGCAAAGCTTAGTCACTACAGAGGAGGAACTTGTTCACCATTGTAAAACCTAATTTTCCCAAAAGAGACAGAAAGGAAGATTGCTAAGGTACAAAGCACCCTTGAGAAAGTGTGCCTTGGTTCTGCTAAGGCAATAAGAAATACTTTGTCCAATGACGTTAAATTGGCATAAATAGATAAAGGGGGATGGTAAAAAACCTTTTGATAGGAGGAAAGAACATTTGACTCACTAAAGCATCAAATGATAAAACATTACAAAGCAAAACAAATTGAAACCAATTGATATCATTTCAAGGGGGCTCCAAAGAGTTCTGGTATCATAGTCCTTTATGGCTCAGTGCAGAGAAGAATTCAGCCATAGCAAAAGGTAAATAAAGACTAGGATGCCTGTGAGACTTACAAGAGGGTGGGTGAGAAATGTCGTGCCCCAAGAAATTCATGGGCTACAGTTTCACAATCAAAGGAAGAGTGGGGAGGGGGAAAAGACCGTCTCTGTCTTTCTTGAGTAGATGTCATGCTTCCATCATTAGTTCCTCTTCCAGGTTGAACAGGGTCATTTTCTAGTCCCTGTGTGATCAAACTAGGTCCACAAATTGTTTTTTATGTATGCAGAGAGCATGTCCTAGGGATCATAAATTTACTGAGCTCACAGGGCAGGATGTGTGTCTCATACCACCATTGTTTTATTGCTTGGGGGTGTGTCCCATCCCATCCTGTTGCATGGTTTTGTTGTTAAGCAAGCCTGCTCGGTTTTGTCTTTAAACAACCCTCTTAATTGACAAGGGTCTCCCGTATTTTCTATTTACAATCCCCTAGTGTGATTCACTATTTAAACACTTACTTTGTCCATTCTGTCCCTATCAAAATCATTGCAAAGTTTTATTCTAATTGATTAACTACATATTCGAAGAAATGCTCAGAAAGGACCGAGAGTTCTACATTTACAATTTTAGTCTAAATCTCTGGTCAGAATTTTTGTGCATCTTCTTTTCATTGTACTAACCTTATCAACGCATTGCAATTGTATCAACATTCCATGGGCCCCTTGCATTTCTACGTATATAATTTCAAGATGTGCTAAGTCACTTTAGTCATGTCTGACTATAGCCCTCCAGGCTCCTCTGTCCATGGGATTCTCCAGGCAAGAATACTGGAGTGGGTTGCCATGCCCTTCTCCAGGGGATCTTCCTGACCCACATTTCTTACGTCTCCTGCATTGGCAAGCGAACTCTTTACCACTATTGCCACCTCAGTTCAGGTCAGTTAGTCGCTCAGTCGTGTCCAGCTCTTTGTGACCCCATGAATCGCAGCACGCCAGGCCTCCCTGTCCATCACCATCTCCCGGACTTCACTCAGACTCACATCCATCGAGTCCGTGATGCCATCCAGCCATCTCATCCTCGGTCGTCCCCCTTCTCCTCCTGCCCCTAATCCCTCCCAGCATCAGAGTCTTTTCTAATGAGTCAACTCTTCGAATGAGGTGGCCAAAATACTGGAGTTTCAGCTTTAGCATCATTTCTTCCAAAGAAATCCCAGGGCTGATCTCCTTCAGAATGGACTGGTTGGATCTCCTTGCAGTCCAAGGGACTCTCAAGAGTCTTCTCCAACATCACATTTCAAAAGCTAGTGAGTGAGTGAGTGAGTGAAGTCACTCAGTCGTATCCGACTCTTTGTGACCCCGTGGACTGTAGCCTACACCAAGCTCCTCTGTCCATGGGATTCCCCAGGCAAGAATACTGGAGTGGGTTGCCATAATAATTTCAAGATAGAGATAGTTTTCTTCGAGGGCAGAGAGAAGCTTGGCTGCAGGATAGCAAAGACAAACTCTCCTTCTAGGGAAAAGTTTGCTTCTGTATGCTAGCAGGATTTTCCTAAACTTAGAGTTCCTCCATGGTGATTCAAACCCATTGCTTCTATATTACCCATCTAGCAGCTTCATTTTACTCAGTGGAACTTGGGAGCAAAAGGAATTCATGAGAATTCCTCCAGGCTGAGGAATCCACAGCCTATTGTGCTGTGAGTAAGAGTCCTTTGTCTCTGACAGAGAAACCTCTTCTGTTCTTCTGTCAACTTCTGTGAATTTGTGGCAGGCTACTTGTTAGCTGGTAAATAGGATAAAATATCAGACCCTTTGAAGTTCTAGGTAGTAAGTTTCTTTCTTAGAGAAAGAACTACCCAGGGAAACTCCTACTGAAGGGTAGCAGAATACCCCACCCCCAAAATATGCCACTTTGGCACAAGGATTATTCTGAAGGCAATTGAGAAGCAGATACAAGAAAAATTCTCTATTCTCCATTTGTGTAAAAACAGGACTAAAGTGAGACTCCTCCACTCTCTACCAGGAAGGACAGAGATGAGTATTCTGAGACAAGTGTGGACCCTTACCATAACGAAGGCAGGGACTTAAATCTATATAACAAATCTTATGCTTGTTTATCCTTCTTTTCCTGGTAACTACTCCACAAGTAGTTTACTCATACCTTCCTTTTCTCTTTAGCTGAAGATGGCATTTAAGCCAAAGTTCTAAGCCACCTCTGAGAATTATTTGTTTTTCTCTGATTATCTCCCATGTCATCTTCCCTGGTGGCTCAGCAGTAAAGAATCTGCCTGCAATGTAGGAGACCTGCAGGAGATGCAGGTTTGATCCCTGGGTCAAGAAGGTTCCCTGGAGAAGGAAATGGGAACCCTCTTCAGTATTCTTGCCTGGGAAATCCCATGGACAGAGGAGCCTGGTGAGCTACAGTCTGTGGGGTCTGAGAGTTGAAAATGACTCTCAGCAGTGAGTTGGAAACCACTAAGCACACACACACATATAACAACAACATATACATGCATGAAGTAAAAGTGAAAGTGAAGTCACTCAGTCGTGTCTGACTCTTAGCGACCTCGTGGACTGCAGCCTACCAGGCTCCTCCATCCATGGGATTTTCCAGGCAAGAGTACTGGAGTGGGGTGCCATTGCTTTCTCCGACATACACATGAGTATATGTGTTAGTAAACCTCTGGGCTTTTTTTCACTTGCTCATCTGTTTTTTATTATGGGGACCTCTGCCAAGAACTCAGAAGGGTAAACAGAAAATTATTTTACCGCCCTTACACTATCATTTGAGATGCAGAGAAGATTTTCAACACTATAGTCTACTTACTGTATCTCTCTCTAAACCCATTATTTCATATAATAAATTTTCCAGTGTAGGAACTGAAATTTCAAATGAATCAATAGGAGTATTTTTTTTTTAAGTAATTGTATGATACAGCAACCCAAGATGGCTGTTCTCTTCCTCTCTGTATATCCCCTGCTTGACCAGTGAGTGCCTGCTTCACCTACACCCTGCTCACCTGGCTGATCTTTCCACATACTTGCCCCAGGCCCTGGCTAATAACGTTACTTTAGCCACCACGATAGCTTATCAAAAGGGGCATCGAGGGACATGCCTTTCGTGAGTCAACTTGATGTCAGTTCCCCCTATAATTGGTAACTCCCGGCCCCTGGAGCAAAGACTGCCCGGTGTCCCGCCCGCATGGTAGGGTATTTCTCAAGGATATTGTGTCAGACGTGCAAGCTCTCCCATCCCTTAAACTTTCGATGTCTCTGTTGCACACATCAAAGACATTTCTTGGGACTTAAGGCTGGTTAAGCACAGGCTTGCAGGCCTTCATAGTGCAGCGACCCCATGGACACTAGGCTCCCTCTGTCCATGGGATTTTCTCGGCAAGAGTACTGGACTTGGGTTGCCTTTTCCTTCTCCAGCGAACTTCCCAACCCAGGGATCGAATCCAGGTCTCCTGCATTGTAGACAGATGCTTTACCGTCTGAGCCACCAGGAAGTCGTCAAGTAATGACAATTTGCTCCATGATTCAGTGAGTATGGTATGAACAGTATCATTTTGTGAAAATAGAATGTATAAAAACCATCTTAAATTGTACATGTTTTTTCATAAATTACTCCATTATTTCATAAAAAATAGCTTGTAAATGGACTTTTCTGGTGGCTCAGTGGCAAAGAATATCCTTGCCAATGCAGGAGACAATGGTTGGATCACAAAGATCCCCTACGGGAGGGATGGCTACCCACTCCAGTTTTTCTTGCCATGGACAGATGTAAGGCTCGGAGAACAGCACTCTGAAAAGGACACTCAGGGACAGCCTCTAGTGGACTGACAAAGTTTATTATCCAATTGTGTAGTTTTATAATTTTCAGGGAATAGAGCATAAGGCTGACTTGCATGTAGCCATTCCAGATAAACATTAGAGCATTCAAGCATAAAATATAGTTCCCACCCCCCAAGCCATAACATAGCTTTGGCGAAACTCTAAAGGGAGTCTTATCATGAAACAACAGTCCTTGCTCTCAGAAACAAGTGGTCAGAAGGAAGCCTTCGAACGCCTCAAGGCCGGGCGTATTGACCCTTCTCGTGCTCGTCTCAGCTTTAAACCTTCATCATGAGTGAAACAAATACATTTTCAGTATTTGCTTAAAGCCTTCCAGCTCCTCCACATTTCCCTCCCTTTTTTCTCAAGAGCAAGGACTGCTGCAGCCACGGTTACTCCTGCTTTTTGGGCAGGGGTGGCTTGAGCACATAACGTTCAGAATCCTATAAGAACAATAACAATAAACAGATCAGCGCGTAAGAAGCCATCTTACGGGGTACCCAATTTTTGGATTTAGAAAGGAAGTACTAGCGGATAGTGTATTATAGAAGTCAGTGTTACATAACACAGGGGGAATGTTGCTGAAGGTAGACAGGATTTGTATTTGTTGATCTATCTGAGCTTGTTTGGCCCAGAGATCATGAGAATCTTTTTCCAAGCAGTAATGAAATCATGATTTTGAATAGAATTATATAATGTCATTCCAGAAACTGTACCAACAGTTACAATTGAAATAATACCCACTATGGTAGCTATGATCTAGCCAATAAAACGTTTGTTTTTTTTTAGGGATTCTCTCAGAACAAAAGACAACAACATGGAATCTGACCAACGTTCAGAAATCTTAACTGGAATCTACAAATCAGTCTTTTGCCGGACTAAAATAACACTGTCTTTAGTAACATTAATTGGCACACTATGATTTAAACAAGTATACAAACGACACTCAGTACAGGACAGAATCGAGCCATTACTCCTAAATTGTCCAATAGCAAAAGATAGGGCACTTTTACACAGCACAAACATAACCAGTATAATTATACTCAATAGTATAATTTTTGTGGGATGGAAACATATGCATAAGCATATGAAACGCTAAACCAAGACAAACAAGCAGGAATTTTCCAAAGATGCCAGTGTTTAGGCCCCAGGACTGGACCGATTTTCTGGGCTCTGGGAGGTGAAAGACCTCCGTTGTACCAGTTCAAAAGTTCATCGCGTTGATGCCAGAGTCCTGTTTGTTCTGTTAAAACGTGGTGCTGAAACATTATACCATTGGCAGGTGTTATTATTTTCTTGTGATTCTGAGCAATTCACAAAGAGTCCATGAGGCCCCCAATCAACAAAAGTCATGTTGATGTGAACAGAAACTTTTCCAAACCTTTCTCTACAGGTGGACTAGTCCATTCCCGGCACAGACGATTTTTTTCCTCCAAGATACGTTGTCACAAGGAGGCTCAGAAGGCATCTGCTGCAATTTCTGTTTTAGTGCTGGGACCGGTCAGAGGGTGTGGAGCAAGGTCTGTCCATCTTCTGACTCTTTTGAGTGGGATCCATTGCTCGGTTCCATCATCCAAAATGACAAGATAATATCCCTTGCCTAGGAACTTAAGTGATACTGGCCACCACTGATTAAGACATTTAACCCAAACAGCAGTTTGTTCAGGCATACGCGAGGGTGAATCAGAAAAATGTCGCTCTGTTCATGTTTCCTGACTGTGTAGAGGCAAATTAAAATAATTGATTGTTAGAAGGGCTATAGGCAAAATGGCTTTAGGTCCATAGGGGCCCCCTTAGTTTATTCCTCCTGTTTTGTTTATTAAGAATGAGCTTGAGTGTACGGTGGGCCCGTTTAATGATGGCTTGACCTTGAGGGTTGTATGGGATGTCAGGAAGATGGCAAATATTTTATAGATGTATGAAATCACGAAAAGCATTGGCTGTAAAAGCAGGACCATTGTTTGTTTTGATGGATGCAGGGATCTCCATCATTGAAAAACATTGTAGAAGAGCTGTGACAGCAGCTTTAGTAGTCTCTAGTCTCGGCGATGGAAGGAACTGCCCAAATGAAGCCGGAAAAGGTATCTATGTCTACAAATAACAATTTAAAAGGGGGCAGTTTGTAATGTGTAAAGTCAGCTTGCCATAATTTATTTGCTTGTAAGCCTCTAGGATTAGTCCCTTGGAGACTAGTGGTCAAATGAAAGGGGGCACATATGGCCCAGTTATGAACAATTTTTTTAGCCGTTTGTAATGGTATCTTATATTGAACGTGTAGTCTATTAGCATTAGTATGGAAGCGCTGATGTTCCTGTTCGGGGGAAGACAATATAGGGGCGATGAGGCGATCAGCCAAATTATTGCCTAAAATGAGGGGTCCTGGTAAATGGGAATGAGCACGAATGTGAGTAATAAAGAAGGGATGGAGTCTAGCTCTTATTTTTTGTTGAATCAATAAGAACAAATGTATAAGATCACTTTTATTGGCTATAAAATGAGCTGTTACAAAGGATGGGAAAAGATGTGCCACGTAGCGAAAATCAGTTAAAACATTTAATGGGGTTTTTGTTAGAGTAAGTAAACAATATAATGTGAATAATTTTGTTTTTTGAACAGATTGATAAGGACTTTTTTGTTGTTGTTGAGACCTATTATGGCTGCCCATTTTGCCTTATTTCCATCTATGAAATAATTAGGTGCATTCATGAGAGGATGTTTAGAAATAATATTATTGATGATAAAGGAAGTATTTTGTAAGAAATTTTATAATTTTATTTAGGTGGGTTGGCCAATAATTTTCCTGAATAATCAGCAAGGGCTATCTGAATGGTAGTGGACACCTGGAGAGCATTATCAATTTTTGTTTTTGTCAAAGGTAGGTAAATCTGAGTAGGGTCATATCTAGCTATAGTGCACAAGCGAGAGCGTGCAAGAAAAATGATTTTCCCTATTAAGTCTATATAGGAAACAATACGTTTAGTCTGTTTGGAATGGAGATATACCCATTCAATAGGGTGATTATCCTGCACTATAATGGCAGTAGGGAGATATCTTAGTATCAAAGACTATATCTGAAAAGGGGAATTAATTGATATGGTAAACAAATGTTTGTTGAATTTTCTGTTCTACCAACTGTAATTTTTTTTTTCAGCTTCAGGGGTAAGTTGTCAGGTACTATTTAAATCAGAGGAACCTTCTAATAATTTGAATAAGTTTTGTAAAGCATATGTGGGAATTCCCAAGGTAGGTCATAGCCAATTAATATTTCCAAGAAGTTTTTGGAAATCATTACATGTTTGTAAATTATCTCTTCTAATAGAAAGTGTTTGTGGCTTTACAGTGGAGAGGTCCATAAGACATCTAAGATATTTAAAAAGGGATTGGTGTTGCAATTTATCTTCTGCTATTAGTAGCTCATGATTCGTTTAGTTATGACTTTATTACCTAATAAACTTATTGAGATTTTGAGGGAGAAACCAATAAAATGTCATCCATGTAATGAATGAGATATGTCTCAGGGAATTGCTGTCTGATGGGCTGCAAAATTTTATCAACAACGAATTGATAGACCATAGGGGAGTTCATCATACCTTGGGGCAGGACCTTCCATTGGTACCGTTGAGCAGGGGATTGATTATTAATAGCAGGTATTGAGAAGGAAAAGCGTTCCCTGTCATCTGGATGTAAAGGTATAGTGAAAAAGCAATCTTGTAAATCAATAATCATAATAGCCCTGTCCTTAGGGACCATAGCAGGGCTTGGGAGTGCTGGTTGTAACGCGCTCCCATAGGAAACATTACAGTGTTAATATTTTTAAAATCTGTTAGCATTTTTTATTTATCTGATTTAATTTTTTAATGACAAAAACTGGTGAATTTCATGGTGATTGAGTAGTTTTTATTTTATTTTGTTGTAGTAGTTCAGCCACCAAAGTATGCAAAGCAGACAGTTTCTCTTTTGATAGAGGCCACTGAGCTGTCCAGATAGGTTTATCAGACTTCCATTCTAACTTTAGTGGCTTTATCTCAGTGACCCCTAAGAAAAAGCTTCATTTAATTGTATAGTCGCTTGAGCTTGTTGTAGAAAGTCTCTTTCCCACAGATTTAATGGTAATGGGGCAATGTACGGTTTAATGTAAGCAACTAATTGATTAAGGCCCAGGGCTTGTAAATAATATAAACTAACATAAGTTTGAGCTGCATCTGCAGTTTTTATTCCCACCAACTGGTGTGAGGCTAAAACTGCAGGCCAGTCCGAAGGCCATTTTTTTGTTCTTATGATGTAAACATTTGCCTCAGTGTCTAACATTCTTTCAGAAGTTCTTTCTCTGATTTTTAATTTAAACACGGGCCTGTTGATTTTTTTTTATATCAGTAGAAAGGGCTGTAGTAACGTTGGTACTCCCAAAGCCACCTGTTCTGGTGTCTGTTTTTCTATTAAGTGGGGGCACATAAGGTAATAGCAATAACTGAGCAAATCTGTCACCCTTTTGTAAATACAAGTTGTGAGTCACATGTAACATTATTGCAATTTTACCCATGTAATCTTTATCAATGATCTCAGTATGTATAATTATCTCACGCATGGTGGTGGTGTTTTGTTCTAATAAGAGGCCTACAGTATTTTTCGGTATACGGCCAAAATATCTAGTTAAGATTTTTATAGGATTATTTATCATTAATAATTTCATATCTTGGGGAGTAGGAATGTCTATACATGTGTTATGTCTGGTAGCCGCTGTTAATTTAGTAATATTTGGTTGTCCTCCTTGTTTAATGGGGCTAGAGGAGAGCCCCTGTTCTAGTTTCCCGAAGGAGGTGTCTGAATGGATAAAGCACTACCTTGTTTATCAAATTTAGAGCGGCATTTAGTCAGCCAATGATTCCCCTTGTTACATCTTGGGCAGAGCCCGGGGGCTTAGTTTTAATAGCTCCTCCTTTGTCAGGAGAAAGACCTGTTTGCCGAGGCAAGTGACACCGCTTCCTCATGTGTTTTGGCTTGCCGCAGTTAAAACATTTAACTTTAGACTTTTGGGAAACATTTAAGGTTTCTAAAGTGGCTATTTTAGCTTTATGTTGAATCGTCCCCGCATTCCTGCAGGCTTTCAAGTATTTCATAACTTCTCTTTGCCCCCTAATGGGTCTGATAATAGCCCGACACTCTTAATTAGCATTATCAAAGGCTAATTGTTTCAAAATGATTTCTCGCAAAGATGCATCCTTAAGACTGTGATCAATGGCCTCCTTCAATTTATCAATAAATTGAGTATATTTTTAGTTGGTCCCTGCAATATTTTTACAAAAGATCCATCAGAGGTGGAACTGTCGACTTTAGCCCATGCTCTGATAGCTGCTTCCTTCATCTACTATAACATGGGCGGCTGCACAAACTGTAATTGTGCAGCAGTTTAGCCATAGCTCTGGTGCCGGTGAGAATTTTAAAATTTAGCCCAGTAGGGTTTCCCCTGCTTTGCTGTTCTTGCAAGATTAATTTGGCTTTATCTGTGACCCAAATTTGCCATTGTAGTAGCTGTTGTGGAGTCATAACCATTTTAACAACTGTAAAAAAATCTGCATGAAGCCTCTGATCCGCCTAGCCCCTAAGAAATTCCATACAGTAGGGTGAGGTAGGTCCATATAACGTACATGCCTTTTGAATTGCATGAGCAAACCAAAATCAGGTGATTGCCATTGATTATGTCCAGGTTGAGGATTATTAAATTGGACCGGAAAAGCCCACGCACAAAGAGGCATGTCCCGAGGAGGAATGCTAGGAAATAGGGGAGCAGTAGCAGCAGCGGACATTGTTGCAGCGGGCAGAAAGGCCGGTGTTAGAGGCTTGTTAATATGAGCTCACAAAAAGCAAGGTAAAGGTGGATCAGGGGCCTCTGGCAAAGTTGATTGTTTAATTGCTTTTAGCACCTGTAACTCTTGTTTGTCCGTAATCTGCTCTAGCATGACATTTTTCTGATTTAAAACCTCTGATAGATCTTTCTCTTCTAAATCACATTCATGCAGGGATCGAATAGTTTCAACTTTAAATCTCCTCCCGAGCCATCTAATTGTTCCATAACGGCCAGTAAAAGAAACCAAGTTACCCACCATTGTGGGGGAATTTTTACCCCTGTCTATAAGCTTTTAGAACATTGTTTTTACTCTGGTCTAAATTTGTAAATCTAAGGTTCCTTCCTCCGGGAACCATGGATTATATTCAACCATTGTCTGGTAACAGCTAGTTAACTGCTCTTCAGGCAGATTAACCCCGTATTGTTTCAAGAAATGATGCATGAGAAGAACAAAAGGAATTTTACTTGTCTGAAGTCCCATCCTGTTTACCTCGCTTCTGCAGGAGTGTGGCCCTTTTTCAAAATCAGTCTAATGCTTCGAGCCCCACGTTGGGAGCCATCTGTAAGGCTTGGAAAACAGCACTCTGAAAAGGACACTCAGGGACAGCCTCTAGTGGACTGACAAAGTTTATTATCCAATTGTGTAGTTTTATAATTCTCAGGGAATAGAGCATAAGGCTGACTTGCACGTAGCCATTCCAGATAAACATTAGAGCATTCAAGCATAAAATATAGTTCCCACCCCCCAAGCCATAACGTAGCTTTGGTGAAACTCTAAAGGGAGTCTTATCATGAAACAACAGTCCTTGCTCTCAGAAACAGGTGGTCAGAAGGAAGCCTTCGAACGCCTCAAGGCCAGGTGTATTGACCCTTTGTCATCCTTTCCCAGCCTCGGGCACTCAGTGAACGCTCGTAACCCTTTGTTATGCTCGTCCCAGCTTTCAACATTCGTCATGAGTGGAGCAAATACATTTTCAATATTTGCTTAAAGCCTTCCAGCTCCTCCACAGACAGAGAAGCCTGCTGGGCTACAGTCCATAGGGTCACAAAGAGCCAGACACGACTTAGTGACTAAACAACAATAATAAATACTATGTAACAGGCACTGTTTTGTGAAGTGTTATTCCTCTAAAGAACTCCATCAGGTATAGACAATTATTATTTTATAAATGTAAAAAGTAAGGTGGAGAGTTGTATATCACTTATTCATAATTGCAGTGTTAACATAGCAAAGCTGAGGTTAGAACCCAGGAAGTTTAGCTGCAGAATGTGGTCTCTTAAACAATACATTTTTTTTTGCTTTGTATTTTAAAATACAAAATTTTGTATGTCGCTGATAGATCTTCTTGCTTCTCCACTAACCCACTTCAGTCTATTGACATCATAGCTGAAAGAGCAACACTTTAAAAAAATAAGTTACATCATGTCCAGCTAAGGCTCCAATCCCATAAGTGGCCCTTATCTCACCCAGAGGATGAAAGAATATGCTTGCTTATGGCCTGTGAAGTCCTGATGTGATCTTCCCCAATGCTGCTGCTCTGTAACCACTCTATGACTCACCTTTGGCTCAATCCACACCAGATTCACTGGTCTCCTTGTTTAGAGGGGAGCGCCCATTTACTCTCTCTCTACCCACACTGTATTTTAAAATAAAACAAAAATTATTTACACCATAAGTGAAGAGGTCTTAAAGAGCAGAAAAAATGGCACACCAATAACTAGAGAAATAAACAAGAAAATTCATGGTTTTGACTAAGATTAGCTATAAACTTGTTCCCTTACACAGGAAATATATGCTTTCTGACAAGTGTAAAGTTTTCATGACTGTGTCTACTTATAGTATTTCTTCCAAATCTTGGTGGTCTTTGGCCTCAGGGTGAGTTTAGATATTTAATTAACCAATACCTTTACTAATGCAATATAAACAGTGAAATAACGATGGTTCCCTTTCCTATCTATGCCCATCTCACTTTCTCTTTCCCTCTAAATGAATTTTTTTCTTTCTCCCTCTCTTCACAGATGGAAAACATAGGAAAATAGGGACAGTAAATATTTACTGCTCCTCAGCAAACTTCAGAGCCAGAATCTGCCCCTCTCAGGAATCATTTATATGCCAAATACTAAGATATACTAGCTGATTAAAAATAGCATGAATGGAGCTCATTATACAGCACTAAGAAATTTCACATACATAGCCTAATTCATTTTAGTCAATAAATGCTTATTTAACATCTATATTGTAGTACTAGTTTAGAAGGAGAAAATATACATCAGTGGAAGTGGGGAGGATGTCTTTGCCCTTGTGGAGCTTATATTCTAGTAGGAAGAATAAGAAATAATAACTAAAGATAATGAATAAGTAAATTAATATATAGTATGTTCAGTTCAGTTCAGTCACTCAGTCGTGTCCAACTCTTTGCGACCCCATGAATCGCAGCATGCCAGGCCTCCCTGTCCATCACAAACTCCCAGAGTTTACCCAAACTCATGTCCATTGAGTCAGTGATGCCATCCAGCCATCTCATCCTCTATCGTCCCCTTCTCCTCCTGCCTCCAATCCCTCCCAGCATCAGGGTCTTTTCCAATGAGTCAACTCTTCACATGAGGTAGCCAAAGTATTGGAGTTTCAGCTTCAGCATCAGTCCTTCCAATGAACACCCAGGATTGATCTCCTTCAGAATGGACTGGTTGGATCTCCTTGCAGTCCAAGGGACTCTCGAGAGTCTTCTCCAATACCACAGTTCAAAAGCATCAATTCTTCAGCGCTCAGCTTTCTTCACAGTCCAACTCTCACATCCATACACAACCACTGGAAAAACCATAGCCTTGACTAGATATGTTAGAAGATGATAAATGCTGTAAAACAAAAGGAACATAAAAAAGAGAGGTGGGGTAGGGAGGTGACTAAGTAGGTGGCAGTATAGAATGGGGTGCCCAAAGTAGCCTTGTAAAGCAAAGGACATTTGTGCAAAGGATTGAAGGACATGAGCAAGTTAGACATGAAATTCTTTGTAGGAAGTATATTCCAAGCAGAACTAGAGCTATAATCCAGAAATCTGATTACCTATTTAAAGCAAAGTAAGGAGCTCAGTAAATCTGGTGTTGATTGAACCAGAGGTGAGTCATAGAATGGTTACAGAGCAGGAACATTGGTGAAGATCACATCAGGACTTTACATACCTTTGTAAGCACATTCTTTCATCCTCTGGGTGAGATAATGGCCATTTAAGGGATTGGAGCCTTAGCCTGACATGATGTAATTTATGTTTTAAAGCATCAATCTTTCAGCTATGCTGACAATAGACTGAAGTGGATTAGTAGAGAAGCAAGAAGATCTATCAGCAATCTGTTGGTAATTTAAAAATAATGGTGACTTACCATAGAGCAGCAGTTGAGACGGTGAGAAGTGGTCAGATAATTTTGAATTTTTAAGGTATAGACTTCTTGATTTGCTGATGCTTTGGATTTGACCATTATTGGCTTGGTGACAAAGTTTCTCTCCTTGGCCAAACTCTAGCCAGGTTCTTCTGAGCGATCTTCTTAACCCTGGCCCATACAAACTTGAACAAAAACTAACTTAGTTTCTAACAGCTCAAGGCTGTATCCCTAGAATGACCCTAGGCCTCTTAAAGTGCCCATATGAGAAGACTCAAAGATTCCAAAAGAATTTACTGTTGCTGGCTGGCTTGTTCCAGCCAGCACCTGGAGATAGGGTCCCATCTCCCAGTCTCCAAGAGAGGGGAGGAGCCTACTTTGATGAGTGCCGCTTGGCAAACCCTGAAGGATTTCACTGGGGCTAGACCCCTCTTCCTGCTCTTTGTAATTTTTCTTGCTTTCCAGATTCTACAAGGCCCTCACTTACCCCCACCCCTTATTCCCTCATCCTCCCTTTAAAACACGTAGTCACCTATCTACAAATCAAAGTTGAATTCAATTCACATCAGATTATTTTCCCTATAATTTCCCTATTATTAATAGTCTATGACCAATTTAAATTACCCTTACTACTTTAACTAGTGTCCAATTTTGTGTATCATTGCCAATGGTGGCAACTGGAGGAAGAACTGTTTGGGATGGCCAAAACAAAAATCAGTATTGAATATGTTAGATCTGGAGATGCTTAGGAGACTAAGTGGCAATGTTAAGTAGGTTGTTGATCTAAGAGGCTGGTTGGAGGGAACAGTGCCTACCAACCACCTAGCATTTGCTTCTTACTGAACCTTTCTATTTCCCACCTGATACACTGCAACTGTTAAGAAATAGTGAAGAAATCTGTAAGAGATATTCCTCCAAAATGGCCTTAAAATGGAAATCATTCCTATTGGCGATGAAAGTGAGAGGGCCCAAGAAACTCATGCCTCTTTGACATTGTTTTCCATAGAATTAATGAATGATAGAAACAGTTTATGACCTAGTGAATTAAAGGTGAAGCTTATTATAAATGCAAAGTGATTCTGGCACCCTTTAAATCCACATAGTTTGAGAAATTATGCACACCCAATGTCTTGGACAGCTCGTGCTGCCTTAACAAAAACATCATAGACAGGACTGCTTAAACAATGGGAATTTATTTCTCCCAGTTCTAGAGACTGAAAGCTCAAGATCAAGGTGCCAGAGTATTAGTGAGACACCTTGAGGTGCAGCTGGCTGCCTTCTCGCTGTTTTCACACATGGCCTTTAGCCAGAGGGAGACAGAGAAGTGAATTCTTCAGTGTTTCTTATCAGGGCACTAAAAATTCCACTCTGAGAGGCATACCTTCATAACCTCATCTAAACTTTATTACCATTCAATGACGCTGTCTCCAAATACTATCACATTGTTGCTGGTGCTGCTGCTGCTAACTCGCTTTAGTCGTGGCCGACTCTGTGTGACTCCATAGACGGCAGCCCACCAGGCTCCCACATTCCTGGGATTCTCCAGGCAAGAACACTGGAGTTGGTTGCCATTTCCTTCTCCAATGCATGAAAATGAAAAGTGAAAGTGAAGTCGCTCAGTCGTGTCTGACTCTTAGTGACTCCATGGGCTGCAGCCTACCAGGTTCCTCCATCCATGGGATTCTCCAGTCAAGAGTGCTGGAGTGGGGAGCCATCACACTGCTAGGCTTCAATAAACGAATTTTAAGGGAACATAGTTATCTATAACATAAATCATCTAAAAGGTGAGGAAGAGGAGACACAGTCATAAGTGTCTGCTGTGTTGTCACCTTGGTTCCACCCTAGAATTTATTTCATGCTAAAATATATTCACATAGATTTCATGCCATTGCTTTAATTGATAGACATCCAATAATTATCATACTTTCTCCAGAAATTATTCATTGTGTTTTCAACATAAAATAATAAAGGCTCTATATGTGTTAATGTCACAAGGTATAAAACTATGGCAGTATAAAGTGAAGTCATCTGGTAATAATTTCATTAAAAGTCCAAAAGTTCAGTTTCTTTCAGCAACTGCCTAAGGGTTCTTCCCTCTAGGGAGGACAGAGAGCTATATAAGCTTCCTAAGTAAGAAAAACCTGAATATTATTTACCATTTACTATTGAAACCAGCCACTTTACAAATTGACCTTATTCAGGCTTTCAACAACACAGTTGTCTGTTTTTGATTCTGGTAAAATTAAGTACTCTATTGGCAGAAGCACAAACTCTAAAGCAATTTAATAAACAGTAATACATATATGAAAAGTATCAACAGGGCTCTTCAAAAAGGTGAAGAATGGTAGCTTCTGAATATATATATATATATATATATTCATGTATGTACATTTATATGTATATATATATATATATATATATATATATACACACACTTGGATTGCTAAAGCTCAATTAAGCAATCTGGATTCAACACAGCTTCTTTAGAAATGCTATGTGTAATGTTAATCACAATGTGTGTCTACCACTAATGCTCAATAAAAGCACCAACACTATAATTCGCCTTGGTGAAGTTACCTGTGATTCAGGTAATATTGGAAAAACACCTGTCTTACATTTTATTTTAAAGTGTTTATTTTTTAATTTATTTGGCTGCATTGGGTCTTAGTTGCGGCACACAGAATCTTCATTGTGTCATGCAGGACCTTTCACTGTGACCCACAGACTCTGGCTGTGACATGCAAACTTAGTTGTGGTGCATGGGCTTAGCTGCTCCACCACAAGTGGGATCTTAGTTCCCCGACAAGGGGTGGAACCCCACCCCCAATCCCCCACTGAAAGGCAGATTCTTAATAACCGACCACCAGGGAAATCCTGTCTTAAATTTTAAATACAGGTTTCATGCTTGTATCAGACCCCATATTAACATGAGATCATACACTCACAACACTGACTTTCTAGAAAGATAGAAATGAAATATCAATGACTGATATTATTGGTTGGTGCTTATCCCTTCAGTCAGTAACTTATATATTACATGAGTTTGAGTTACCAAAACCTAAAATAATTTGATCAAAACCATAAAAGTGGTCCAGTTCTTAAATAGATCACAGACTGCCTAAAAGCTGAGATCATCTCATTTCCACACATGCATGTGTGAAGATAAGATTGCTGGTGGAAATAAGACCTGGTAATAAGAATGAATGAAAAGATTCGAATCTTGTTTTCCATAAATGTTTGTTGTTTATATATTTATGAATCTGGTCACACTGTGCAGCTTCTGAGATCGTAGTTCCCAGATCAGAGATTGAACCGATTGAACTGGGCCCTCAACAGTGAAAACACAGAGTCATAAGCACTGGACCAGCAGGGAATTCCCCTATGATCTATGTATTTATATAGCACATGATACTTTTCACAGCTATTTTGAATAATATTATATTTGATATTCACAACAACCTTGTGAAATAAATAGCCCCAGTTATTCAATACATTTTAAGAGGAAACTAAGATAGTAATAAGGTGCATCATGAATGTAGGCACAAACCAAAAAACAGTTACAAAATATTTTTAAAACAAAACATGACCTAATTGATTTTCCTGTTTGGAAAATGATAACACAAAGTGCTCCTGTGGTTTTGAATAAATGAATGAAGTTCCCGGCTTAAGCTTTCTAAGTTGTTTAAAAGCTAAGAATTAAGCTATAAAGCACTTTATTGAGTTCTCCCAAATTAGAAATTAAGTAAAAGAAAAAGTTTAGTACACCCCTTGTAAGGTCCCAGAGGATAGGAATTATGACATATGCTAACACAGGTGAGGATCCATGATCAGTGATGGTGCAAAAACCACCAGAGTGGGTATAAGAAACTCAATTAATGCACCATCCAAGATCTGCTCAACTTAGTCTATCTCAAACTGTGGCTTTGTTTTCTGGCCTCTACCCATAAAACTCATTTGTTGCCGTGCATGAGTGCTCAGTGGTGTCTGACTCTTTGCGACCCCACGGACTGTAGATTGTCAGGCTCCTCTGTCCATGGAGTTTTCCAGGCAAGAATACTAGAGCTGGTTGTCATTTCCTTCTCCAGGGGATCTTCCCTACCCAAGGATCGAACCCATGTCTTTTGCATCTCTTGCATTGGCAGGAGGATTCTTTACCAGCTGAGCCAACTAGGGAAGCCCTCTAGTTGTTGGTACATTTATTTATTAAAAAAGCAGATGACATACTCAAACAGTAATTGAGGGATTATAATAAAGTCACTATTTACAAAGGTGTTGACATAGTTAAGAGACACCAATAAGGGATGATACAGCTCCTCAGTGCAAGCAACAGTGAGAATCAATTACCACACTTAGGCTTCCGGGGGCAAGGCAAGGAGGCAGCTACTGAAACCTGGGAACAGCCACTGTGTGGAGAGGGCCACCTGACATGACCTTCAGTGGAGGTATGTAAGATACACTGGATAGAAGGGAGTTCCCTGTCTCTCTTCCCTGTCTCCAATCTCCTTTCAGAAATTTCAATGACTGATCTCCATCAAAAACCAAAGAAAAAGGGAGTTTAGGGACACAACAGCCTCCCAGGGAGTAGTTCAGTATAGGGGAGGGTGGAGCATGAATCTTCAGAGGCAAGTGGAAAAGATAAAAAATGGTGAAGAGAAACAAATTCCATAATGTACATTTATAATCCTGCCAAAATTTAACAGCTCTTCAATTAGAGACTCAATTTATGTAATTTTTCTGTAAGGCAAAAATCCAGATAAATTGCTTCAAGTTAGTATTTATAGAAAGATTATATTGAATAGTGAATTTCTCTTTCATTAAAAACAAATGCTTGACTGAGCAATTAGGCTATGGAGATGAGAAGGAGAATGAAAGAAAACCTAGGTTTTTATTCAGCCACCATGATTCCATTACAGACTTGATCCACCCATCACAAGAGGCACTATGGCAACCAGCTCAGAAGAAAGGGGGAGGGGGAGGAGAAAGGAGCATGTAACCTAGCAACAGAATCTTTAGGCCACAGTTTGCTCATAATTGTCAAAATGGTAGTTAGTGATATCAGAAAACATAATTAAATCAAGAGAAAGTATACCAAAAAGGGGTGAGTGGGGATATAGCAAATATTGGCTTAGATATGTAGGTAAGAAAGATCAAATATTTATTTAAGTTAAAATTCCTGTATAAAATGTTTTTCTGTATATTATTTTAAATAAATGTACACATAAAGTAAAAACTGTTTAGAAGGAAATAAAAACTGATTTCTATTAGAAAAGCATGTGCCTAAGAGAGAGCTTTTTCAGTATAAATTTGAAAAATTAAATGGTTATAATCGCAACCTTAAGTATTAACTAAGCAAACGTATCTTCAAGCTTATTATGACTTTATCATAGTTATTCAAGAATGAAAAAAGTAGTTCATATTTTTTTAATTTTTTATTTTTTAATGTGTCTGTCTATTCATTTGGCTGCATCAGGTCTTAGTTGCTACACTCAGGATCTTCTGTGGTGCACGAACTTTCTAGTTGTGGCGTGCAGACTTAGTTGCTCCAAGGCATGTGGGAGCTTAGTCCCCTGACAAGGGATCAAACCCACATCCCTTCATTGCAAAGCAGATTCTAAACCACTGGACCATCACGGAAGTCCCCCAAATAGTTGATATTTAGATCAATATTGCTATTTCCTTCTGATTGATATTTGAGAAATGTTTACGTAGAACACTATTAGCTAACCACATCATACAGATAACAAATTAATACCTCTAACAGAATTAGGACAGTTTCCCGTTATTAACTCCACTGATTTCATTCATTCACATACACATTCTGATTTCAAGAGAATATGTTAATTGGTACACTAACTACATTTTCTTATTTTCTAAATTTTTGAAGTTCTGGGATCTGGGGCCAGACTAACTGGCCCCAGGACTTGTTTAGTCACTAAGTCGATCTGACTCTTTTGCGATCCCACGAACTGTAGCCAGACAGGCTCCTCTGTCCATGAGTTTTCCCAGGCAAGAATACTGGAGAGGGTTGCCATTTCCTTCTCCAGGGGGATCTTCCTGACCCAGGGATCGAACCTGTGTCTCCTGCATTGCAGGTGGATTCATTACCACTGAGCTATCAAGGAAGCCCAGAACCTACCAAAGGGAATTGTGTATATGTGTTTAGTCACTCGGTCATATCTGACTCTTTGTGGTCATATGGACAGACTGCATCCTGCCAGGCTCCTCTGTCCATGGGATTCTCCAGGCAAGAGTACTGGAGTGGGGTGCCACCTCCTTCTCCAGGGGGATCTTCCCATCCCAGGGACTGAACTTACACCTCCTGCATTGCAGGCAGATTCTTCACCACTGAGATGCCAGGGAAGCCCTTCCCAGGGGCTAACCAATTATTAAAGACAGCAAAAGACTCAACGTGGTCTTTTGTAGGCAAACTAGGTAATCGAGGGCCTGAACTCTGAACTACCACCTCTCTCTGGATCTGTCTTGTCAAGAGGCAGAATCCTCTGCACTAACCTCCCTGGGGCCAGATACCAGGCCACTAGAAGAAACAGTCTCTATGACCCAGAGCCTGCTGAAATTATTCAGACTAGCCAATTCTAACCCTGCTTACCCTGCGTGGCCTGGCCTTTCCCATGGAAACCAAAATGCAGCTCCACTCATCCTTTTCCTTGGCTCTTTATACCTCCTGACTGACCCTGCTGCTTCCCTATGCAGTCTGGTGTGCCCCTCCTATTAGAAACTGTAACCGACTCGGCGATCACCTCCAGATCTGTTATCCTCACCCGACTGCAGTAACAATAATGCCTACATTTTAAAACAATTGGTTCTAGTCATTATTGTCTGTTTTAACTCTTGAAGGAACTGTGCAGTAAATATTTCAGACGGATCATTGACTCCAAGTTCATTTACTGGCTGTGTGACACTGGGCAGAATAATACAACTCTATGAATCTCAGTCTACTTTTGCAAAATAGTGAAATTCTCTACTACTAGAAAAATTAGTCCTCTTACTGTTTTCTCTGTTTTTATAAAATATAATACTTTATACTAAATTATCTTCCCATTGGGAAATATCGATAATTTCCTTTTCTTTATCTGGCAAAAATCTATAATTGTACCTCGTTAGTGTTTTTGACTTGAGACCAGCCGAATCAGTTGTGATGCAATTAAGATTTGAAAGTAAAGTGCCCACAAGGTGGCAGCAGAGGCATCACCATGAGCAGCCAGTCCCTGTACAGAAGAGCCTAAGGAAGGAAGCAAGGGAAGTGAATGGTGTGCCTACAGCTGAATGTCTAGGATTTGGTGCTGTTTTGAGTCTGTCGGCTCCACATAGGAGACGGTGGGTCATTGATCTTCCAGGGAACCTAATAGGCCAAAGGCAGCATTTGGCCCCACCTAAGACCCTGTGTCAGCTTTTAGAATTTCATTTTGTGAGGAAGTTCAGGTTTTTTCTACAGTTCTACAAATACTAAATGTGGTGTTCTACAAATACTAAATGAAAATACTACTCTTAATTCCTAATTAATGGCACACAGCACATTCCTGTGCATGTAAGCAGTCTGTTTCTGAAAAACAAAACATTTCTGAGATGTAGAAAATTAGTTAACACTCACAGTCCATGTTTGCATCCTTATTAACATTAATCTATTAAAATCATACATTCTTGAAGTATTTTAAATAGATCACTTGTAGTAACAAAATAATTTGGATTACTCTTTCATTAAAATTTTAAACATCTCCCACATAGTACAATATATCCCTCTTGCGATTTTTACTGCATTTGAGGGAGAATCAATGAAATGGAACCCTCTGATTAAGTTCTAAGATTGTGTACCAGTTCTGAGGGGTGGGAAAGACCATGCAGGCCCCTAGAACTGTTGGATCTTTACACCCTCAACACAAATGTGCAAATAGACACACAAATGCAGGACTCAGATACACCTGTTCTCATTAGGAATTCAGGAGAAAAACTAAATTCTTGTAGGTGTATTCAGGAACTATTCTATTTAAAATGTTATCAAATTTAATTTTCCCAGCTGAGGCTTAAAAATGGATGCTCTGCTTCTTGTTTCAGTTTACACCTTACAAACCAGCATCCTTTTCAACACATGTTCAGCATTAATGTTTCATTGCTTTGCACGTTTGTTGGTGATTTCACTGTTTGAAATGACCCCAAGCATACTCCTGAAGTATAATCCAGCATATCCAAGCACTGGAAGGATGTGATGTGCCTCAAAGAGAAATATGTGTTAGATATGCTTTATTTAGGTGAGTTACACTATTGTTGACCCTGAGTATAATGTTAGTGAATTAACATATATTAATATATTAACTATATTAACATGGCGCCCCGGCGAAGCCCCCATACTTAAATAAAGGGGTCTTAAAAAGAGAAACACACAGAAAACAAGGTTATGTGTTAACTGATTTTAGAAATATTATGACCTCAGGAACCTAATTCTATACTTCCCCAGGGGCAATGGTTCAGTATCCGTGAATTCAATGTGACTTTATAGCAGACGATGAGACTTCATTGTACTCTCCATTGGTGCTATGTTAGTGAAAGTGAAAGTGAAGTCGCTCAGTCGTGCCAGACTCTTTGTGACCCCGTGCCCGACTCTTTGCGACCCCGTGGACTGTAGCCTAACAGGCTTCTTTGTCCATGGGATTCTATAGGCAAGAATGGAGTGGGTTACCATTTCCTTCTCCAGGGGATCTTCCCAACCCAGGGATTGAACCCTGGTCTCCCGCATTGGAAGCAGATGCTTTAACCTCTGAGCCACCAGGGCTATGCTAGTAGAGACCCTAATCCTTAGTTCTCAAGTTTGGCTGGAGACTAGTATCACAAGTGGAATTGAAAAGAGAAACAATGGACAATAAAGTTCCAATCGTGGAGATTCTGATGCAATGGATAATTGTATATATGTCTGCCTGTTTGAGAGCAACTTTCTAGCTCACTCTGCCACACAACAAGGAACTGAGTGGCTGCTCTGGTACTTCCTATTGGGGATTCTCTGGGAGGGCAATGTGTGTGCTCGGATATGGAAAGCATCTAAAAGACAAATTTTTCTAGCCAGCCTTGGGTTATTTTTGAAGTAAAATGGCTTGAGCTCCTATAAAAACCAATGCCTTAAAAATCAGAATTTTTAAGTGTTTTGAGCAGGTATCACTTTATTTTAGGGAGGTGAACACAGCCAAGTTCTAGCCAATGAGCTATATAAAAAATTTTGCGTGAGACTCGTGGGGCTTTTTTCTCAGAAAACGCAAGTGGGAGAAACTCTATGTTTCATTTTGTTACAACCTGCTTTGAACTGGAGTTGTAGGAAGAAATGATGTGGGAGCTGTAGCAGTCATTTTGCAACCGTGAAAGAGAAGACAAGAAAACTATAGGGCACACCCGAGTACTGACCTCAATGAATTATTGGCTCTTCCTATTAAGTGTGAAAAGTCAATTCCCTGTTGCTGGGCCACATTTACTCAGCGTCATCTTTACCTCGCAGCTGGAAGCATGCCTACTGAAATGGCCCGCCTATCCTGCAGAGCACGGTGAAGTCTGGCACAGTTCATAAGATATCTGACAAATTCTATAGGGCTTATGCTCTCATTGTCTCCCCTGCATGGAATTCTCAGTCTATGCTCCGTCTCTCACTTTGTATAGGTACACTTTTCCATCTAGCTCTGCTCCCCCACATGGGGCCACTGCTGCTGCTAAGTCGCTTCAGTCGTATCTGACTCTGTGCGATCCCATAGACAGCCGCCCACTACGCTCCCCGTCCCTGGGATTCTCCAGGCAAGAACACTGGAGTGGGTTGCCATTTCCTTCTCCAATACAGGAAAGTGAAAAGTGAAAGTGACGTCGCTCAGTTGTGTCCAACCCTCAGCGACCCCATGGACGGCGGCCTTCCAGGCTCTTCCGTCCGCGGGATTTTCCAGGCAAGAGTACAGGAGTGGGGTGCTATTGCCTTCTCCCTACCTCTCCTTAATTACCAAAGCAACACAATATAAACCTATCACATGTGGAAGACCTGCATAGGCAGACTTTTATGGAAGATCTGGGTCTGTAGCCCTCCAGGCTCCTCTGTCCATGGGAATTCTCCAGGCAAGAATACTAGGGTGGGCTGCCATGGCCTCCTCTAGGGGATCTTCCCAACTCAGGGATCAAATCCAGGTCTCCTGCATTGCAGGTGGATTCTTTACCATCTGAGCCACCAGGGAAGCCCAAACCCGGGACTACTAAAGGTCAGTACAGCAAATGAAACACAGGAATGAACTTGTCATATTCTGGCCATCTCTGCCATCAGGAATCTCTCACAGATTCTCCCTTTGGAATGTCAATACGATCTACCTATGGTCATCTCTTCTTTGGAGATCTCTTCCTTCCAGCGAAGACCATCTCAGTTCACCCTCTAATGAACAGATGTTGAGTGTGTATATATATGTGCACACATATGCATTTACACATACGTTTATGCAATTAAAAAATGGTAGGAAATATATTAATAATGCCTACCTCTTGGTGATGGAATTATAAGTAATTCATATAATAGTCTTCAATATGATGTGATTTTCCCCCTAAAATTTCTACAGCAAATATAAACTATTTTTAAATAAACATTAATTTTATTAAAATATTCAGTTCAGGAACAAATCATCTGGACAGCACATGTCTGGCAATAGGCTCTGAAATATATTCAGATTCCATGTGTTAATATACTGACATTTGTCACAAAGCAATAATAGCACTAGTAATTTGAAAGTTCAACTTCCAAAATCTAAAAGCTGCATTCCACTTTCCTCCTGGAGCCCTCTCCCATTTCACCTCCACACCTTCATTCTTGTTAATACTCCTCTTCAAATGTATCACAGTCTCTAGCCCTTTATTGACTATGCCAAAGCCTTTGACTGTTTGGATCACAACAAACAGTGGAAAATTCTTAAAGAAATGGAAATACCAGACCACCTTACCTGACTCCTGAGAATGCAGGTCAAGAAGCAAGAAGCAAGAGTTAGAACTGGACATGGAACAACAGACTGCTTCCAAATCGGAAAAGGAGTAAGTCAAGGTTGTATATTGTTACCCTGCTTATTTAACTTATAAATAAGCAGAGTACATCATGAGAAATGCTGGGCTGGATGAAGTACAGGCTACAAGATTGCCAGGAGAAATATCAAGAACCTGAGATATTAAACTCAACATTCAGAAAACTAAGATCATGGCGGACTCTTGAGTTTTAAGCCAACTTTTTCACTCTTCCCTTTCACCTTCATCAAGAGGCTCTTTAGTTCTCTCTTTCTGCCATAAGGGTGGTGTCATCCCATCATTTCATGGCATACAGATGGGGAAACAATGGAAACAGTGAGAGACTTTATTTTGGGGCCTCCAAAATCACTGCAGAGGGTGATTGCAGTCATGAAATTAAAAGATGCTTCCTCCTTGGAAGAAACATTATGACCAATCTAGACAGCATATTAAAAAGCAAAGACATTACTTTGCCAACAAAGGTCCATATAATCAAAGCTATGGTTTTTCCAGTAGTCATGTATGGATGTGAGAGTTGGGCTATAAAGAAAGCTGAGTGCCAAAGAATTGATGCTTTTGACCTATGGTGTTGGAGAAGACTCTTGAGAGTCCCTTGGACTGCAAAGAGATCCAACCAGTCCATCTTAAAAGAAATCAGTCCTGAATGTTCATTGGAAGGACTGATGCTGAAGCTGAAACTTTAATACTTTGGCCACCTGATGTGAAGAACTGACTCACTAGAAAAACCCTGATGCTGGGAAAGATTGAAGGCAGGAGGAGAAGGGGACGACAGAGGATGAGATGGTTGGATGGCATCACCGACTCAATGGACATGAGTTTGAGTAAGTTCTGGGAGTTGGTGATGGACAGGGAAGCCTGGTGTGCTGTAGTCCATGAGGTCACAAAGAATCAGACACGAATGAGTGACTGAACTGAACTAGCCCTTAGGAGGCTCTCTAGAGCTGAGGTCAAGTACTTTATTCTTGATCCCTATCAGCTAAAATCTTTGAACATGAACCCCTTAATATATATATAAATAGACATTTTCTCTACATGTACAATTATGACATACTGTAAAATACAAATGAAAACTTAAAAGGGATGAGATAAGGATGAAACAAGATTTTTAAAGTAATTGATATAATCTAGTGCATTAATAATGAAAATAATTTGTAATTGACAATGCTTTATTTTTTAAATCTTAGTATAACTCTCTTATTTAGCAATTCAAAAGTCTGGTTGGATTTATCTCAATACTTGATTTCAGCAATAACTCAGGTCTCTGTCCTTATTTGAAGACTTTGTTATCTGTATAAGAGCAGAAGAGAAATAAAAATATTTAACTAGCTATATGGTGCGTGCTGCGATTCATGGGGTCACAAAGAGTTGGAGATGACTGAGCGACTAAACTGAACTGAACTGAACTGAATGGCATGGGTAGTAATCAACTAAAACAGCCACTCTTCAGTCAGAATGGACCCAGGCTGAGACTGCTAATCCCACAATGCCCATCAGCTAAATGCTAACCAGGATTTCAAGGAAAAGACAAGGCACTCTACCAACGTTTGACTGTAGCTTGCTCTTGAACATTTATTGTAAAATAAAAGAAGCCCAGTCAATCTATGCCTTTGAGGCAAAGGTGTTGTTTTAAAGATGTGCAAATATGCAAGTAAAATTTTAAAAGGACTTAAGCTATGGAGGAAGCATTTAGAAAAAAAAATTGATGTTTGGAAAATGTATCTCTGACTCCTGATACTTTCGCCCAAATATTTGTGTTGAAAAGCTTTCAAAAGTGCACACTTTATTAAAACTAAAACTTTAAAACTGAATTTTTGAAAATAATTGGGAAATGGTTATCATGACCTAGTAAACTTAGTTTTTTTTTCTATTTTCAACTTATTTATATTTTTGAAATACAAACAATATCCTTTCAAACTTTTCTGCTGCATCAACCTATCAGCTTCTGCTTCTTGCAGAAAGGGATACTGTGTAAAAACTCAGTTAGATGGCCAGTTATTATATAATGTTTATGCATATAACTAAGTTGTTTCCTCTATAAATTGTGTATTATTTGAGTGCTAGCACTACCTCTTACTCATCATTTGTCCAAAAAAATTGCTGGCAGTCAAGTATAGGGTATGTGTAACATGCCAGGATTAGGGCTAAGTGCTTACAACAAACTTTTAACATAGTACAGATATCATCATTAGTCTCATTTTACAACTGAGAAATTTGAGGTTATTTTCCTGAGGTGACACAGCAATTAAGAGGCAGTGCTGAGATGTAAATCTTGATCTCCTGAGCTCACAGTCTCTAAGCATAATCACAACCCTATTCTGCCAGTGGAAGGGCATCTAACTTTCAATTACTCAGAGTAGGATCTTTCTTGATACAATTTAGTAAACAAGTGAAAAAAACAGTGACAATTCTAGAAATATTTTCTCATCAAATTAAAGTATTGTCATTTTCTTTGGAAAAGGCATGACTGCCATGTGTGGCTATTAAATTGTAGTTCTAGTTTGTTGAAGACATGGCAGTTTTGACTTTTCTTAAAACTCAAATGGTAAGGTGGTTAACAGCAAGAACCTGTTATCTAGTATCTTCCTGAGTGACTATTTAAAAAACAAAATGCTAAAAGATGACTTTTAAAACTGATAGAGGTGGAAATATTCCTTTTGCCTTTAAAAAGAAAGGGCAGCTCAAGAAAAAGGAAAAGATAAAGGTCAGTATGATTTCCTACCTCAAAGGAGAAAGGAAATAGAAACTTACATTTAGAAGCAATGAGGAGGATGATAAACGAAAATTATTTGAAGAAACTTGACATAGAAAATCTCTGTTAAAACAAAAGGAGAAAATAAATGAAACCATGCTGTAAAAATACAGAAGAAAAAGGATACATTTTGAGAGATTAGATTCCTTGTACCCCAACTTCTTTCCTTCAGCAATGACCCAATCAAGACAATGGTAGATTCCTAAAAATAGAGGTTTCTTTCTATTTTCCCTCAAAATCAGTTCTCATCACTCAGTCTTCATCCAGCAAGGTGACTCTTCCCTGAGAGTAAATATGTATTATTATTGATGGGTATTATGTGATGCTAACGGTAAGGGTCAGGAGAGGGCAACTATATGGAAGAGTACCCGTGAAACTGCAATGTGCATTATTATTTAGATGTTACCAAAGTCCTCATGCACACTGTATATTTTCTGGTTATTATTTATTTCCCGTCTTCCTCCTCCCATTAGAATGCGACAGCCACAAAAATAGGAACGTTATTAAGTTTTATAAACTGACCCTAGTGCAGCACTGGTCACAGAGTAAGTTCTGAATAATTATTTTTTTAAATGATTGAATGAATGAATGACATAATCTAAATACCAAACACTTAAACCACTTTTGATCGTGTTTCACCAGGACAGCAACTTCGTGGCATTAAGATGACATTATTTCTCTATATTTAATCAGCAACCTCTTTTTATTCCCCAGTGTTTGAAACTAAAGGACTAAAGATGAGTATCATGGGACACAATGTTTTTTGGTTTGTTTGTTTTTGCTTTGAAATACTGAATACAACCTGCAAGCAACTAAAGGGTGGGGGGGCGGGGGAGGCGGACCTTAACAGTCCTAGCAGATAATTTTGTATACACATAACTAAGCATATAATGTGTTTATCTTCTACCTATAAGATAAACTTCCCAAAGTAACTAAAGACATGGAACTATTTTATGAAGAGCCAGTAAAGAAAAGCATAAACCAGGCCCACTTGCAAGCTCAATGTTCTACTTCACTTCAGCAACTTTCACTATGTGTTTTGAAATTAAGCCACTTGCTAGAGACAAGGCAAATAAAATTCTCATTCAGGTGGAAAATCAGTAACGGCCCACATATTTGCAGAGTACTGTAGTGGTCCTGTGTAAATATGTTTTTCTTTAAGCATATTACAATTCCTGGGGAGGAAAAAGCTATTACTAGCTACATAATGTAGTTAGTAACTAAAATAAGAAAACAGCTATAACGTATTGAATTGGGTATTTTCTATCCTCGAGTAAACAAAGATTCTGTATTTCTCTTTCCCAGTGCAAAACACCACCAAACTTCTCTGGCCTATCCAAACTTCATTGAATGTGCACTGTTAACCCACGTCCATGGGATTCTCCAGGTACGAATCCCGGAGTGGGTTGCCATTTCCTTCTACAGGGGATCTTCCCGACCCAAGGATCTTCCCCACCCAGTGTCTCGCATCCCCTACGTTGGCAGGTGGATTCTTTACCACTGCACCACCTGGGAAGCCCACCAACTGATTACTTTGCCTAAATATATCTTTTCAGTAGCCTAAATGACCCCTTCCACCTCCATATAATTCTGGACCATGAGGTTCTCATTATGAAGCAGATAAACTACCACCCATAGTCACCCAGGACTGCAGAATGCCAGAGTGAGTAGCAACCCGAAGGACTCACATTTATGTGGCTTCTGTACTTAACCAAGGCTGCCATTTTTCAGTGTGGGTGTCTTTTTTTTCCCTCATGACATAGACAAATGTTGATGTTTACTACAAGTTGGTACATTAGTTGCTAATTAAGTTCCTGGCTGCTTCAGCCAAAACTTGCTGTATTGAATCCAAGAAAAGAATGGCAGCTACATCAAAAATAAGTTGTTGGGGATTTTGTTTGTTTTATTAAAGGCACGTTGTATATTAAAGAATATGGGGAACTTACATACTGGGAGATAGAAAACCTTCAGTCTTGGCTTCCTCCTAAACTGAGTTGGTAGTTCAAGTCCTTCCGCGTCTGTCACCAGGCCTTGGTCAAAGCCAAATAAACAGTACAATCTACGTGTGAAGTAATAAAGTTGATGAACTGTTTATCATTACTTGATCTTTTTCATACCCACCCACAAATTCCCAGAGGAAAGAGTTACTTCTTGGGGCCTACAGGAGGGCAGGTTTATCCGGGAAAGAGCTCATTGCACCCTGGGGGGCTGCATATCTCCGAAAAGATGTCTTCTTCGTGCCACCTCTCTGCTTGCCCCTGTAATCCCACGCTCGGGCGGGGCTGGGGGCTGCCTGCAGTCGCGAGTCACGCCTAATAACTTCCTGGTGACATCAGGGTCTGTGGCAGCCTCCCTGCACCCCCGGGCTGGGAAGTCCCCCATCAGGCTTGCACGCCCTCCACATCTTAGCTGACAAGGGGTGGGGCGAGACAGCCGCGGGGAGGGAAGTCTGAATTTTCAGGCCGAATCTTGCAAAGTCGACAAAATACCCGCTGGCATTGCTGAAGCGCTGCTGTCTTACTCCGTGGGAGAGACAAATCGCTTTCCGTTTCCGTTTCCCACGGGGCCAAAGGACTGTCCTTACCAGAACCGACCAAAAGGTGGCTCCTCCGCGACCAAACAGACACTCCCCGCCCAGCGGATTACGTGTGGAAAGTCCTGAAGAAGAGAATCGAAACAGAAACCGAAGTCAGGCCAACTATATAACTGCCCGGCGGAAGGCTGGCCTCGAAGCTCCCACCCGAGAGAGCAGAGCCGGCGCCCTGGTCCCCGGCTCACGCGAGCGCCCGCCGCCGCCGCCGCCGCCGCGGCCTGCGCACCTGCCCACCTGCCCAGGTGCCGCCGCGCCCCCGCGCGCCCGCCCGGGGGTCCTGCAGGCGAGCCCGGCGTCCGGCGCGCTGCTGCAGGCCCTGCGGCTCCGAAGCAGCGGCGAAGACACCTATCATTCCTGGCGTTGAGAACAACTTTTCCGTCTACCTGGGAGAATCTTCTCCCACCTCTGAGGAAGAAAGATGTCGTCGGATGGGAGTTTCGCAGACAAGAACTTCTGCTATCTCATCTCGTGTTTCAGGACCAGAGTGAAAAAGGTACATCCAGGTGGAACCAGTATTGGACTACCTGACTTTTCTCTCTCCAGAAGTGAAAGAGCATATTCAGAGGACGGCCGCCACCACTGGGGACATTCAGGCAGCTGATCTGCTTCTGAACACCTTGGAGAGGGGGAACTGGCCGCTCGGCTGGGCTAGGATGTTCGTAGAGGCCCTCCGGCAAGCAGGCAACCCCTTAGCCGCCCGCTACGTGAACCCAGAGCTCACGGACTTGCCTTCTCCATCTTTTGAGAACGCTCACGACGAGTGTCTCCAACTGCTGAACCTTTTTCAGCCCACACTGGTGGACAGGCTTCTGGTTGCAGATGTCTTGGATAAGTGTGTGGAGGAGAAATTGTTGACAATTGAAGACAGAAATCGGGTAGGTGTCAGTTCAAATGGAGCTGGACTTAAGGGCGGATATTGCTACTTGGGGTTGTTGCTACTTGGATATTGCTACTTGGGGTTGTTCCTCCATTTGCCCCATTCCAAATGTTTTTTGACATCTTTGGGTAAATTTGGTTCCCTCCTAACTTGAGACTGTCTAGGCTTTTAAAAACATAATTTTGCAAATTTAAAACAAAACGGTTATTTTTTTTCTAATTCTTTAACTGAAATGAGCTAAAGAAGAAAGAACTCTAGAAAAATAACGCATGCTAATAGCATTTATTAAACACTGTGCGATTAGATTCATTTGCAAAACCTATTATCAGAGTTCATGCTCACAATAATCTATTGAGTTATTAGTTAATAATCTAGTGTTATGAACTGTGCCATTTTACAGATGACTAGACTGAGGCAGTTTAAATAACCTGCCCAAGGTCTACCAGGAAGACAGTGGTAGAGGTAAGGATTTATTTCCTGATGGTGTGAAATTTTATGTTGTATTATATGTAGTTGCATAGAACCGGGATCAGCAAACCATGACCCATGCTAAATCCAACCCGAAAGCTAAGAATGATGTTTAAATTTTAAATTTTTCAGTTCATAAAGAAAGTCTTATTGGAAACAACTATGCTCATTCATTTACATGCTGTGATTGCTTCTGCGCATTAAGAGCATTTGAACATAGAGCCATATAGCCTACAGATCCTAAAATATTCATTATCTGGGCTTTAAACAAAAAGTTTCCAATCTCTGGCCTATATTATGCACTATGCCATTTAATTTTGGTCCAAATGGGGAAATTACATAGTACACACACACACACACACACACACACACTCTTTTTTTTCTTTAATCGAAGTTTCAGCATTCTTTGGGAATCAAAAATTGGAGATAATTAATTGAACAAATATGTAGCCAGTAGTAATTTTCCATTTTAATAGAAAAAATAATGGATTTTTAGGTGCCATTTTGACAGGAAGAATTTTACAGGGGATTGCACTTAGCGTTTTTTTTTTTTTTAATTTTTTTTTCACTTAGCGTTTTGTTGTTCATTGTTTTTCAGTGAATAAGGAAGTACTGTGGCATATAGAAACTCTGTCCTATTCAAATCTGATTTAGAGTGTACAGTGAAAGTTTTATTCTGAAAGGCATGTAGACAAACCCATTTTGGGGGTCAAAGTCTAACATGCTATGATTTTGGACATTTTCTTTCTTTCTTTTTAGTTCATCAATTGTATCCTCATTACAAAGTTCTGGGCGCAGGACTCCTATCAGCCTATGATGTGACTTGATCTTTAGTGACTAAAGCTAATGCTCCTTTGTCAACTTGACAGCCATAAGGCCTGTCCAAAGACCTAAGTGTGTATCTAATTTTGATGACTGGTTTTCCCAACAAGTAAATAACTTTACACTGTTGTCAGTAAGGTTTATGTAGTTTTGTGTATTGAGAACCAGCTAGAACGCATTATAGTAGTCCAGCTGGATATGACAAATGTGTACATCACTGTGGCAGAATCTTAATTTGGAAGACAGTATGCAGCCTTCAAGCCAGCTGGAGATGGAAGATGGCATTTCCAGCCACAGTAGCTGTTAGGAAGTCCAGAAGCAACAGAGTCCAGTAACACCACAAAGCTGTTTATGTTTGGTGGGTATGATGTCCCGATTGCCAGTGAAACAGCACTTCTCCTTATTTACTCTAAATACGTCTGCCTATCAGCATCACTTTTGTCTTGCCTGGATTGAATTTCCGCCAGCTAGATTTTATCCAAGTTCTTGATTCTGGCAAGCTTGGAGGCAGCTAGCAGGAATGCAAGGGATTTGACACAAAGAAGATACACAGTAAAAGGACATTTGTGTACTGGTAGCAGTTAAGGCCGAAGCAACCCCATTTCTCTCTCATAAGGGAGAGTGGAGGAGCAATACATGGAGGTTTTCTAAGGAGCAGTAGTGTCTGTGTGAGATCCTGGCACATCATTCTTAAAGATGCCATCTGTCACAAAAGGAAGCAATGGCGGACGATGGGAAGGAAACACTGGGTTTAGAAGAATCCATAGCGTGTTGATATGAGTTCCTTGAGGAATGTTTATCTTATTACAGAAAAGTGTAATGAGGAAAGCATGGGAATTTGGAATGACAAGACCTGGATTTTGACATCTCTGTTTCTTACCATCTCTATTCCTTTGGACCAAATTATTTAAGTTTCCTGATCCTAAATGTACTATGAAAATGGATATAATAATAATTTCTTCTCATTCCCAGTGTTTTAGTGAACATGAGTGAGAAACAGTGTTTATGAAAAAGCTTTATTAATAATAAAGAGCTGTTTTGATATGATGATGACTTCTATTATTTATTTGGTTATATTTCCTTGTGAATTTAAAGTTTCAAGGACTAAGGTAAATGCCTTATGTTGAAATTGAGATCTGCCTCCTAAGTTCCATGGATTGAACTGTGAGTTGAGGAGGAAACTGTTTTTCATCTAAGGATAAAACCAGGACCTAGTTAGAATTAGGTATGATATTGGTGCTTAATAAGTATTAATTGATTAGATTAATTTCCAAGAAGTTGTCCAGAATAAAAAATAAAAATGCTTGGTGTAATGAGTTCCTTTGCCAGGCATCAGGGGGAGGGGAGGAAGAATGGTTGGATAATGAATATAAGATCTCCAAGTTTGCTTTTCTGACATCTTAAAATAGCATTTAACTAAGAAATTAGGATTTCTAAAAATACTTAGTTAATTTTTTGCTTTACCACATGACTTGTGGAATCTTAGTTTGCTAACCAAGGATTGAACCCAGGGCCCCAGAAATGCGAGTCTGAGTCCTAACCACTGGACTACCAGGGGATTCCCAAAATATTTTATTTTTTCTTTTCCTGTTTTTCAGTTGACATTTGCTACTTGGTCTGTATTTTAGTTTAGGATTTCCACCTCCACCACCCAATCCCTGTCCCTCTTACACAAGTGATCCTAGATTTAGTTTTATGACCAGCAGATACCCAAAGAAATTGATTTAATTGATTAATTATTCATTCATTCCCTTTGAAAATATGGAGTGGCATGTTGTACTAGACACCAAGCTAGTGCTGAAAAGAATGGAGAATAATACAGATACTGCCTGTGCTTTCATGGAGTTTACGATGCAGTGTTGATCCATGTTCACTCTTCTAACATATAGGTAAAAAGTGTGTAGTATATGTGAGACACTACTGTAAATGCTGGAGACTCATTAATAAATACAAGAATGACTTTACAGAACGTTATAATAGAATGATCCCTAACAGTAAAGGGGTGCACCTGTACTGACCTGCTTCTATTTAGGCTGCTAAGTGACATCTTAGTACATCCATGACTTAGACATCCATGAACTCTGGATCATATAAACATTTCCACAGTGTCTTAACAGCTTAGGTAAGCTGCATATCTCAGCCTTGTCCAGTTCAATGCATTAAACATCTATAGTCCTGGAAGACTTTATATACCTTTCATTTATACAAAGAATCAGAGATAGCATCACCAGTCCAGCTAGAAACCTTCCAGTTCTATTTACATGAAGTTGAATACTGGAGTCAGTTTCCTTCCAGCTCATTGTATTGCCACTTAAATTAGGATGGATAAGATTTTTTTAGCAAGTACTAATAAGAAATTAGTTATGTCTGTGTGACAATGCTTATTCATTCACAAAGACATTAACTTTTGGAGAGAACTTGTTCTTTAAAATTCTTTGTTTTTAATATGAGTTTGCTTCCTGAATTACTGGTACTGAGGGTTAGTTCTGCTATGTTAAAAAGTCACCTTTACTTTTAAATAGATATCTGAGGTTATTCTGAAGGAGAAACCATTTTATTGACTTTACAACTGTGTTGGCTATCCAGGGTTTAAAAGAAATATCATTGGTTTCTCTACTAATGTATGTTAGAAAAACTAGATCAAAGAATTCAGAATATTAAATCACTGAACAGTATTACCCACAAATTCATATTTATTTTACACTCCATATATTAGTTAATAATGTATCCATAGACATTTTTAACTTCATAGCCAAGAGAATACATTAAATGGGGAAGAAATATGAGTGGGAATCATTATATGTCCTGTTTAGTCTCGTCTAAATATTCACTTCCCAAGAATTTTAATAATCAAGTGTATATATTGGGATCTTATATTTTTCTTATGTTTTAGGAGAACAGATTAATTTAAAAAAATTTTATGGTTGCTTTAAAGGAAATTGATATACTTTCTAGCATCCAAACTAGGAAGATTTCTTAAAAATTCAGAACCTTGATGATGCTGCTGAACTTGAACAGGTATTATATGTAGTTCCACATTCAAATAATAAAAAATACTTGTAGGGAATAATGGCAAAATATTTCTCAAATTCCTGAACTGAGTAAGGACAAAGCAAGCTTGACAAATACAAATCATTGTATACTCGAAGAAATAACTAATTAATAGTCAAAGAAAATTTAGTGGATATAATAATATATTAGCTTTTTAAAATATAAGTATTATTACAGTGCTTCCCTTGTTCATTTTAGAGAAATGCTTCCTGATTACTTCTGTGGGATGAGTTCAAAGCTGATTAAAGGCTGAAATAATTAAAAATGGAAATAGTTGAGTTAAAAGAAGGTGCTCAAACCGGTCTCATTTAGAATCTTTAGTGACTACTGCTTAAATTAGTAGATAATAATAAAAATGGTACTAACACTTAAAGAGAAGGCAAAGAATTTTCATTAGAAAGTTAATGAAATTAGAGAAAAGAAGGAAATGAGTGAGAATCTGCTTAGAAATGCTGTGAGGGAGAAATTGCTTAAACTTTATTGTCATTTTAACCACTTCTTGTCAAAAATGAACTTAAAATTAAAGAAAATTACCAGCTATAATTAGAGTTCAAGAAGGCAGCATTCAATTTCTGAAGCCAATTGCCTGGGATCAAACTCTACCTCTGCCATTTACTAGCTTTATGGTGTTAGGGAGGTAACTGGACTTCTCTGAGCCCTGGATTTCTGATCTGTAAAATGGGTTAATGTCAGTATCTTCTTCAGAGTTGTTGGGTTGATATATGCAAAACCTTTATAATTAACTATTAGCTAATGAAATGAACATATCCATTGGGTAGAAATATGCAGTATAATCTTGTTCTAAGTAGTGTCTGCTGGTGAAACATTTATAAAGAGAGATGATTTTCCCAGTTATCCGTAATAATAATCAACACTGAATTTGTACCAAGCATTGTTCCAAAAATGCAAATTCCTGATATTAGATGATTATGGGAATGTTTATAGGACTAGAAGATAATGCAAATTTGTAGGAAACAATCTAGCTGAAAGGTCGATATTATACTAGAAGATGGACAAATGTTGAGAAGGACCTTTCAGAGTATGTAAGTCATATTTCTTATCTAAGCTGCTGGCTGGAATCAAGAGATGCTTTTGAAAAAAATTTCTTGTTTCCCAACATGGACAAATGAGAATCTCTGGGGACAAATCTCAGACATCAGTATTTTCTAAAGTTCTCAGGTGATTCTAACCTGCAACTAGGACAGACAAACCCTGAAATTTCATTTCCATTGCTTAATTTTACACACATAGAAACTGAAGTCTGGAGAGGTGAAGTGGTTTGCCTAATGGCATAGCAAGCTGATTGTGTTCTGCCTAATTTCTTTCTGGTCTAAATGTGATTGTTTCTCCAAATGTTTGTGTCTGTATTAAGAATTGGGAGGATTCATTGTAATAATGATTACACAAATGATTCACATTTTAAAAGATTTGCTAAATTAATCTATAAAAAAACTAAGTGAAAGCTTAAGATAGGAATGAATGAATATACAAATAATTCTTCCCTATTTTTAAAAAAGATATAGAAATACATTTCTTATAGTATTAAGTAAACACAAATTTAAAAAAATTATAGTAATGATAAATAGCACAAATATTAAAGAATATAAAGCTGTGATAGTAATTACTCACTCCATAATTGTAAGAGTCAAGAAAGAGAGGTTGGATAACAAATGTTTGATTTCCTATTTATAGACTCCACGAGTTGAAAAGAAATAGCAAGTCCTAGATATACAGAAGGAAATTGATGCAAATAGATATAATGTAGGTAGAAATTAAAGACACCTTCTTTTGCACCCCTTATTCAGAAAGACAGAGGTGAAACATCTGTTTCCTGTGTCAGGTTTGAATATCTCAAAAGCTTTAAAAAATGGTGGACATTTAAAAGAGGATTGGCCCAGCAAATTTCCTCCCTCTAGAATCGAGAATTTCTGCAAGTGGCATTGATGTTTTCTTTTAATATGAACCTTTATACATATGGTTCAATATTTCCAAAGGCTAGTATCTGTTTAAATTTATTCATAAGATGTTTGACTTCTTTAATTCTACTTTTCTCTGAAAACAGGTTTCTGCTGCAGAAAATAATGGAAATGAAGCAGGGGTAAGAGAGCTACTAAAAAGGATTGTGCAGAAAGAAAACTGGTTTTCTCCATTTCTAACAATTCTGAGGCAGACGGGAAATGATGAGCTTGCCCGGGAGTTAACAGGCACCAATTGCTGTGAAGACGATACAGGTATTGCTAATTCTGCACAGGACAGCTTTATGTGTTTTGCCTAGTGACTGAGAGGTTAATGAAGCCTATAGATACGGTGCCCAAAGAAAAGGATATTTAGAATCAGAATTTCAGATCTATTTTCTTCTCCTTACAAATGAGGAACCTGCTGCCTGGGAAAAGATGACCCTCCCAAAGACCATAGCACTCAACAAGCTGGGCTAGAATATTGGCCACTGACTCCTCATCCAACATGTTTTCCATTTTACATCTTATTTTGGAAACAAAGGGATTGTCTGAGATTTTTATCAAGATAATTTTGACATTGCTTAGACATAAATTGGAAGAAAATATTTTAGTGGTTATTACAATTATGCTGCAAAGTCTTCAGGACATTTATATAATACTTTGAGGAATTTATTAAACATTTGATAAAAGGTCTATAAGTGCTAATATATCACAATATCATTTTCTTTGGATTTTCGAAAGTGTTCAACTATAATAATACAAATAGCACAGCTCTTTCACATATGTTATTTGTAAATATAGTATTAACTGCCACCTTATTTTTCTTTACAGAGTATGTATCCTATGTTTTAAAGAAGTTTCAAATGAAAGACAAATTAAAACTTAATTGACAATGAATGGTTACCAGTATATAGTTGTTATAATTTATACACAATTATATATAATTTAAATGGATTGTAATCATTTCAAGCTTACTTCACTTCTTTTATCCAGTCAAGCTTTCAATCAACGTGTAACAAGTACCGACAATATGTCAGATACTGTTCCAGGTGCTGGGGATATGGACTTAAATGAGATATACGCAGTCTCTGATTCCATAAACCATACTTTCTAATGGAATAAGAAACAGTTTTCTAAGTTACTTATACAAAAGAAAAAACAGATAATTACCAAATCATTAGACCAAAGAGTATATTATAATTTTATGTTGTATTATTTATGAAAGAGCTTAATTTTGCTCAGTAGTTAGAAATACACACTATACTCCAGTACTCTTGCTTGGAAAATCCCATGGATGGAGGAGCCTGGTGGTCTGCAGTCCATGGGGTCGCTAAGAGTCAGATACAACTAAGCGACTTCACTTTCACTTTTCATTTTCATGCATTGGAGAAGGAAATGGCAACCCACCCCAGTGTTCTTGCCTGGAGAATCCCAGGGACGGGGGAGCCTGGTGGGCTGCGGTCTATGGGGTCACACAGAGTCAGACACGACTGAAGTGACTTAGCAGCAATAGCAGCAGCATATCTGTGTATATAATATGTATAGTGTGTGTATATATATATATATATAATAGTGTCTACATATTTATGTGTATGTATAGACAAATATTTTTACTATGTGATATTAAAAAGCCCTAAGGAATTATAAAATTGATGTTAATAAACTTGTGTGTAAGTGAACCATGGGAAGTAAAGTGCCTTCCATGTTTGTGGAAGGTCTTTTGTTTCACCCCAAAACAAATGCTGTGTGGTGTCATAAGTTTGAAATGGCCACAAAGTGAAAAGCTCAAGAGGCTCCGTCTTCTCTCTGAAATCATTTAGGGATTCGAGGGGATTCATTCACCCAAGGGTGGTCAATCCAGCTTTCAAAAGGCAGGAATAATTCCACGATTTGTCCACTAGCACTTTCCTTAGTTCCTACTGTCATTTGTCTCTATTTCCACAGCAAAGTTTAATTGTAAAGGAAAATTGCCTCTCAATAGGGAGCATCTTGATTTTGCTTTAGTACTCTGGAGGGAGCTCAATGGTACTACTTGCTTGCAATATCAAGATTACAGTTGGGTTTTTTTTTTTTTTTTGCATTTATTATGGCCCAGCTATTATTTCTATAGCATAACTCTAATGCCAATCTGCTACTTCTAAAGGGGCTTCAGGTCAAATTTACAAATGATGATGGGGCTAGATATCTCCCTTATCCCTCAAGGGTGAGCCAGACTCCAGTGCAGATCACACCTTATGATGAGTTCCCTTTCAAGACCACATGGAGTCATTTCCATCCATGAGGACATTCTAGACTTGAACTTTGAAATGGCTACAGTCTCGATTTTTGTTTCCTCGGAAATTTTGGTTTCCATGTATCAAGGGATATTTGAAAGAGCAGCCTTGCAGGTCACAAAGACCTTGTTATATCCATCCTCCAAAATAGATGGTAACTACCCATCTTACAGCTGTGTACTATTTTAGGAAAAGGCTAGAAGATTGGCTCGGAAGTCGGAAGTATCTTCCAACTCTCATGACACAGTGGCTACATTGCTTTCTTTTTCTGTGGGGGTGGTTGTTGGGGCAGTTACATACAACATATTTCTTTCTAAGATATTTTGGTGCCTTTTTAGAAGTCTAATTCAGTTTTTCAAATTCTAATTAGTTGAACAATAGCAACCCTAGGTGAAGAATACATGTGAAATAGCTGTGTAATAATGCACCTATCACATACATCTATCTAATATTCACAAAACTTCCTCTTTACTTTCCTTATTATATGCCATGACTATGACTGTCTTTAAGTGTCTATTTCAGAATGGCTTAGGGACTAGTTTATCCAAATTCCTCCTGCCTGTGAACTTACATTGGCTGGTGAAGGTCAAGCACTTTATAAAAGGAATAAAGGCCCTTCTGAAAAGAAAAAGTATGGCAGTAATTAATTGTCTTTCATTCATTTCACTCTCCCTGGTGTCCTGACAGGATCCTCTTAAATTTGGGGCTTTCCTGCTTTCAACCAAAGTGGATGATGATAGATGTTGCCCCAGATATGTGGGCTCTTAAAAGGCAGGGAGCAGTGTTAGGGTTTCTAAGCTTCTTTTTTTTTTTAAGTTTTTGAATGAATCCATTTACTTTTGGCTGCACTGGTCTTTGTTGCTGTGCCTGGACTTTCTCTAGTTGTGTGCAGTGCGGGCTTCGCATTGCAGTGGCTTCTTTTGTTGCAGGGCGCAGGCTCCAGGGCTCCTGGGCTCCTGACTCAGTAGTTGCAGTGTGCAGCCTCGACTGCCCAGTAGCACATGGAATCTTTGGCTCCTGCTCAGTCACTATGTGTCTGACTCTTTTTGACCTCATGGACTGTAGCCTGCCAGGTTCCTCTTTCCGTTGGGTTTTCCAGGCAAGAACACTGGAGTGAGCTTCCAGTTCCTTCTCCAGGGGATCTTTCTGACCCAGAGATCAAATCCATGTCCCCTGCATTACCAGGCGTGTTCTTAACCACTTAACCAGGAAAGTCCTCTATGCTTCTCTCAAAAGTTGGATAGAAGTTACAATCTCCATCTGGGATTCAGCATTCTTATATACTCACTACCCCTACTCCTGACAAACTCATTCCAAACAAGTAGGGCTTACTTCTCATGTCCTCAGAAAATCCAATCAGGGATTCAGGAATTTAAATATTGTTTGCTGATCTGTACATCTTATTAGGGGAGTCTAATCATTTTTTACCCAGTCTTGATGCCCAGAACAAAGTTAGCTGTGATTATTCTTGTGGTAGGAGCTGCTATGGGCAGAGTCATGCCCTCCTCAACCCATAAATTCAGAGGTTGAAGCCCCAACCACCTCTGTGACTGTACCTGGAGGTATGTCTTTAGGAGGTAATAGAGGTCAAATGAGATCATCAGAGCAGGCCCCAGTCTCATGGGCCCAAGGTCTCAGAAGAAGAAGAAAAATGAGGTCTCCGTCTCTCTCTTTCCCCACCATGTGAGGACACCATGAGGAGGTCACGCTCAGCAATCTCAGAAATAAACTCATCAGAGACCAAATGCTGGCACCTTGACCACAGACTTTGAATTTCTAGAAATATGATAAAATACTTTTTTTACTTTAGCCAGTCGATCTACGGTGCTTTGCCAAGCTGGCCTGCACCGATAAATACAGGAGACTGGGGTCTGGAGCCTGACACTTATTGAATCGTGGCTCCTTCATGTCTCTGGATCTGTGACTTTCACCAGGTACCTGCCCATTCTCTGCCTCAATTTACACCTCTGTGAAATCGGGACAATAATATTACTTACCATCGAGATTATTTTTAGGATTAAATGATTTAACATTAGTAAAGCACAAAATAAATTGCCTATTATTATTATAAACCCCAAATATGCTTAATATATACAAATGAATATTATCAAATCATCTTGTCTAAAGACAAACTCCAAAGTCAGAACAGTTGTCTTCAGGAAATTCTCCATACACAGCACATATTTTCTCCTTATTCTTTAAGATAGGTTAATCAAAAATAATACTTTAGGAAATTTTCTTTATGGCATCAGTCTCTGACAGATTGTACTTAAGAAGGACAAAACTCTTGTTTTCCTTCGTAACCCGCAAAAAGCATTTAAGAAAACACTTAGTGCACGTTGGCTGAAGGGAAAAAAGCCAGATGAAAGAAATAGAGGGAAAGAGAAAAGAATGATCAGAATATTTTATTAAATTTCTAAAAAATCTCCAGAAATTCAAAATACATGAATGTAGGCTGACATTAAAGCATATGTACATCTCATGTAGAATGCACAGTGAGAGAAAAAAAAATGGCAAGATCACAAGTTAAAGAAAAACTACCACCAAATTTGCATTTTCACTAATGCAGTCTTATGTGTGACTTTATATCACTGAAATAAGTGGCTAAAGGTGATGGTCAGATAGGAAATCATCACACTTATGATTAGCATAATACTTAATATTATATTGGCTTTTTAGATAAAATTTAGTCATCACAAAAGAATTACCCACTGTGTTCATATTAAAAATAAAAATACTGTCAGAACGTAAAAACATATTCCAAACCTTTCAAAATGTCAAACCATTGAAGTGTATTTAGGCATATCTCTACTAGAGATCCCACTTGGTTTTCAAAATAAAAATAGCAGCTCTTTTATATTGTATAAAAACTTGCATTTCATTGCAATTTGCATTCTGTTTAGAATTTCAAAGTATGTAAGTATATTCAGGTTAATCTCTATTAGGAACCCCTGTTTGTTTTCAAAACACAATGACAGTGATGTATACTGTATAAAAGCTTGCGTGGCACTGTTGTTTACTTTTTGATACTTTTGTTCACAGAGTCTGAGAATTTATCGCAAGAAGATGGTCTTGAAGTCAAAGAGCCACTCCTTTTAGCCACGGATCAGCCAAATCTGGAGGTCTGGGACATAGAGAATAGTTCACTGGAATCGTCTCTTGCAGATTCTTCTATAGTTTCAGGTACTTGGCGCACACACATACTTTACATGCACTAATTAATGACTTCTGGAAAAATCAATTGTTGCATTGATAACATTAGGACCTGTTAAACAGAGGGAGGAAATTTGGGCTTTGGGGTTTTGTGTTTGTATTCAGATAATATTTCTGGAGGAGAGTAAATGAAAATTATTGCTCTTTATGGCTAAAAATCGTTTAAAGCTAATGCAATATTAATATGTTATGAATATGAACACAGTTCTAATTTTATTTTATAAACATGTCCATGGTTCTTGTCATATGATAAATATCATAAGTGCATCCCATGATTTTCAAAGTGCTTTCAAATAAATGAATCAGTTTGACTCATCCAAAGTTCTGAGAATTAAATGAAGGTATTACCTTTTCCCTTTTTACAGATTAGGGTGTCACAGAAAGGTTAGGCTGGATTGTGGAAACCAAAACCAAGGTTGTAGAAAGGAAGATGAATGGGTGCTAAACAAGTTTTTGTTTGAAGTTCAGTAACTAATTGGTGTGGGTACTAGATACCACCATATCCACCTCTTTTGATATGAAACAGGCTTGGAAGAATGAAACAAATTTAACCATTTCCCCTCCCTAGTTTTCTCATAATAGGAGAAGCCTCTCCTTCCGCTCTGCACCCCCCACCAAATGGCCACGTTCATTTTTCACTAGAAATAGTTGCTGCAAGTCTGTGGTATACTAGTAAATGCTTACCAAGCTGCCCTGTAGGGAAAAGAAAAAGCCTTGATGTTTAGGATATGTCCTCTTCATGGTGTAAATACTTGCCCCATGGCTACTTTCAAGCGTCCACATAATGTCGCTGAACACTAAGTTGGGAATAGATGTGCAGTATATTATTTGCAATTTATTACATGGAGATGATAGACTTATAGCCTCAGCATCACTGATGATTGTGAAATCTACAAAAATTATTAGAAAACGATGAGTTTTAAGTATTCATTACCTTTGTTTTAATATAATGTAGTTAGTAAGTCCATATCATTTAATTTGTAAAGATGCTTGTGCTTAACATTAATAAAATTCCACAAAATTCCAGCAAACTTAACCGTTGTTCCTGTGGGCCTGTATAAGCTGACTGTATCACACTACTGCAAAACACGCTGTTTTCAAATCAGAAAAGTAATATAGCTGCCTCGTAGGAAATTTGGAAAACAGAAAACAAAGAAAAAACCACTCCCCCTTTCCCAATAAAATACGTTGCTCTTCATATTTGGGTATTTGTTCTTCTCATTTGTTTACATACCTGGATGTCTGTATACAATGGCATTTCTCCTGTATTTATTAGATATTCTTCTACAGCATGATTTTTAACAATTGAATAACAATTCCATCTATTGGATACTTTTTAGTTAATTAACCACCTTTTGAACATTTAGGATGTTTCCAAATTTCTACATCATGAATAATGCTGCAATAACTCTCTTTGTATTTATATCTGAGTTTAATTCTTTTTAAATTTATGTTTTATTTTTAAAAATTTACTTTATTGAAGTATAATTGATTTACAGTGTTGTCTCAATATCTGCTTACAGCAAAGTAATTCACTTATATATATATGCATTCTTTTTCATATTCTTTTCCTTTATGGTTTGTTTATTACAGGGTATTGACTCTAGTTCTTTGTTCTGTACAGTGGGGCCTTGTTGTTCATCCAGTCTCTATGTAATAATTTGTGTCTTCTAACCCCAAGCTCTCAATTCATCTGTCTCCCCAACCAGTTTAATTCTTAAAGACATATTGTATGATTGAAATTTCTGGATCAAATGATTTCTATAGTTTTAAGGCATTAGATATTTAATGCCATATTTTCCTCCAGGAAATTGTACCAAACAATATAGGGGAATACTTACTGTCCTGAAGTCTGTTGTACAAGAGTGGGCAATGCTGTTTTTAAACTTTACCAATTTGCTATGTTACTACCTGAATTAGAATTTTTAATTTCCAGTGAAAAACGTATTTACAAGTTCATTCTTTTTGTTGTTGTTGCTAATTGCTTATTTTTCTTTTAAGGCATTTATATTCTTCTTGCTGGTTTAGGTGAATTAGCTAAATACATAGGGTAGCAATACTTTGTCATAAATAGTACCAAGGTCTTTTATAGCTTGCCTGCAATTTAGCCTTGTTTATTTAAGGTGTTGGGTTTTTAGTGGGATACTTCTGAAGCATTAATGTGCTTATGAGTCACCTGGAGGAGGGGGTCTTAGTGAAATGCAGACTTTGATTCATAGGTTCTGTGTGGAGCCTGAGATTCTGTCCTGTTCACTTGTTCTCAGGTGATGCTGCTACAGCTGGTCTTAGACCACAATTTAATGTACAGAATAACAAGCCTGAATTCTAGAGGATCTTTTTTCATTTCAGCAGCTGTGCTTTCTTTCAGAAATCATGGTTGTATAGGAATGCCAAAATTACTACCTGAATGTGGATTTTTCACGTTTTAATAAACTTCCTTGTTAGGCTACCTGACATCTCTATGGGTTACTGGCTGTTTTCTAAATTCACACTGAAAGAATTAAACCCAGGTCTGAGGCTGGTAGTCGATCTTCATCTCAAATGAAGGGTTTTCATCAAACTTGCCAGCCTAATGTATCTTGTCAGCCTGCAGTATCTGCGGAACATTCAAAGTCTCAGCAAGGACAAAATTAAATGCAAAACTTTTTCTTTTTTTTTAATCTGTTTTCTAGGACTTCCCTGATGATCCAGTGGTTAGGACTCCAAGAGTCCACTTCAGCAGGGCATGAGTTCAGTCCCTAGTCAGGGAACAAGTATTCCACAGTCATGCATGGTGCAGCCTTAAAAAAAAAAAAATCTGTTTTCTTACTATTTAATATAAAACATAAATTTGCATCATGTGAAAAAAATCTGGATTTTACAATAATGGTCTTGAGGGACAGGAAAGAATTGTTTTCCTTCTTGGGGTCCCCTCCTTCCTTTTCTTTTACTTCTTCCTTTTAACAAATCTTTATTAAACTCCTATTGTGTGCCAGGCATGCACTGTTCAGTTCAGCCCTGTAAATATTGTGATGGAACAAAATAGAAGTGGCTTCTGCCCCAGTGGATCTTTCAATGATGGGCATGTCAGCCAAGCAGTAGTCACGTTGTAACTGCCCAAAGTGCCATGGAAGAAAAGTACAGGCTGTGAAGATGTGTACTAGTCTGAGGATATGTACAACAAACTGTACCATAATCTGAGGACTCCATCCAGTTCAAGACTTCAACAGCTACTAGGCTGTGAGGTTCTTGTGCTGTCTGAACTTCTTGTGTGGACTTGGGAACAGGTTCATCCAATCCATTCTGGCTCTTCCCAGAACAGTAAGAATGGGAAACCGAGCTACGAAAGTATAATGCCTTTTGCTTCAGGCCTTCACACTGCTCCTGATAGATGTAGATCATCCCAGTTATTTGTTGCTTTTGTTATTGTTCTTCAGAACTAAGAATTACTGATGTAAGTGAAGAATCATTACTCCCAAAGAAGTTACTGTAATTCTTTTGACGGAAGTTTTTGTTGCAAAATTAACTGTAGAAGGATTTTGCCTACGTTGTTATTCTTTGGCAAGCTTAACAATCAGGATAAATATGAAAGTATTCAATATTGAAAATATTCAGTAATACTAATTTACATAACTTTGTGCATTTACTGATATTGATAATGTATAATCTTTAGTTTGAATTTCAGTACATCAGGTTAAGATTCCAAGTACAGTTACCAAGGTAGCATTGAAAGAAACTTATTACTTAAGCTACACACATTCTATAAATATGAAATTTCATATGCAAAAAGAAAAAATGTGGTTTGAATTATTTCTAATTTTAAATTAGACTTCTTTAAGTTTTATTTCCAATTCAATTTCTAAAATATTTTTTTCAATGACCAATAGTCTTTGTGGATACAAATGATAAATATTTATAGTTTAAAGGCAAAGATTCTTTATATATTGTTTTTAACCTTTTTACTCCTTAAACTCCTGTCAGGTAAGACACACTAGCGTTAGTAGCCCACCGTGAAACTAATTTTAATCACATCTCTCCTTCAACCTGGGGGTGATAGATCAGAATTCCCTAGTGGGCAGTCCTAGACAGTCATTTTTGTCATGCCTCTGCATCGGGGTTGGCATTTCTTCTTCCTTTCTCCTTTCCAGTGCTTCCCTTTAAAAAGTGGTTAATAATTAAGATAGACCCACACTAATGCAATAATCTTTTTTTCCCCACACTAATACAATAATTTCTAAAGGATATTTGAATAGTTCTCAGACGATTCATAGAATTTTCATGCTAGATGTATTAGTTCTGCTTTCTGTAGTCACTGGTCATTTTCTATCAAGAAACTATTGGAAAACTTTGATGTTTCTCTGGACCACATGTCCCTAGAAAATATCAGAGGGACACAAAGCCCACATTCATTTTCTTCTATGAAAAATAATTTAACTATAGAAAATACACAGTTATCCTGCTATAAGTTAATTTTATAGGCTTATGGTAAAATTGGTTATGCAATCATTTTTAATTTCTACTGTTAACTTTGTTAAAAGAAAATAAGTAGTTATTTTACTTATTTAAAAGTTGACCTTTTTAATACACTATTTTATAAATTAGTGCCCTATAATTATATAAAAACAAAGCAAATGAGATTTAAAACTAAATAATAAAATGTATTGTGTTTGGGGTGAACTTAACATTTATGCAGAGTTCCGCAGATAATCCCCCAAACTTCTTTTACCATTCGCTGGATTTCCGTTATGAAACTAGAAAATGCAAATTCCACAGATTGGACAGCAGAGGGCGCTTTGACATTTATAAAGAGAGTAGAATGTCCTTGTTCCCGGGTGGACGATTATAATGTAACAGGATGAGTGTGCCATGTGTGAATACACAGTGCGCATGACTGTGAGTGCATGTGTATATTTTGATTTATATATTCGTTCACGTGAAGATTTTAAAATTCCACCCCAGCTAATGAGCTTACCAACCTGCTTGTTTTCAGACTTTAATACCTTCTTTTTCATATTCCCCCATATGTTCCACTCCTTAGGTTTATCCGGTGACATTATGCTTTGGAATATATTGTGGATATATTTTGCATAGATCATGTTCTGTAGGAGGGGTTTAAAAATTGACCTTTATAAAACAGCCTCCTTCTTTCTGGCCCAATCTGTTAGAGCATTCTTCTTGTTGTTGTTTTGTTTTGCCTTTTTATAGACCAAAGTCCAATCTTAGACTTGGTCTATAGTAATCTCTGTAAAAATGCCACAAAATTTATCCTTGCACTTGCAGACCAGAATAATGTTCTTTAGTACTAACCTCTAGAAATTTAGAGATTTTTAGAATCTCTAGAAATACATACCACATAGCACTTGAGAGCTTAGTGGGAAAGATAATTGATACAGCAGTCTTCAATAATACTGTGAGAGATCACCCATACTATTATAGGATTGCTCTGAATTTAGATAGCTCTCCTTTACATCTCTATCTCTTCTAAATTTAGTTATATTAATTACTGGGAACTAGAAATACTAGTACAGAAATCCAAGAGGCAAATATTATTTTGACTTGAGAAAGAGAGAGAGAGTTTGTTACAACTGCTGTTTTGTGTTTGTTAAAAGAAAATCTAGGATTATATTTTGTTTGAAACCCACCGAGAGGCATCTAGGTTAGTTATACGACCCCCAGTTGCATAATAGTTCTAGGAGGATTACTGTTCATATCTCAGGAGTGAGAATATCAGTATTTTGATGGAAAGAAACCTCTCTGCTGTGCAGCTAATACGTGTTGGATTTATTTTCATGATTTTTATATGGCTACAAGCTTATAGTGTTTTCAGCAGAGTTTCAACAAATGTGGTGATTTTAATTTGATTATTAGACGTTATCTTCTCTATTTGAATAGGACTAGAAGCTGAGACTCAGAGAAGGCAATGGCACCCCACTCCAGTACCCTTGTCTGGAAAATCCCATGGATGGAGGAGCCTGGAAGGCTGCAGTCCATGGGGTCACTGAGGGTCAGACACGACTGAGCAACTTCACTTTCACTTTTCACTTTCATGCATTGGAGAAGGAAATGGCAACCCACTCCAGTGTTCTTGCCTGGAGAATCCCAGGGACGGGGGAGCCTGGTGGGCTGCCGTCTATGGGGTCGCACAGAGTCAGACACGACTGAAGCGACTTAGCAGCAGCAGCAGCAGAAGCTGAGAATATGTTCTGGCCAAGCACTAGGGTACTGTCTTCACCTGAGTTTATAATCCAGTTCAAGAAAACAAGTTTTGTGCCCCTAAACACAGACAGTAATCTGTCTCTAGGAAAGGAGAATATGTTAGAGGAGAAGCCTGGGAAGACTTACCACAGAGGAGGAATGGAAGGCAGTTCATCTGCGCTTTGAAGGTCCTGGATTTGTGTTGGATTTGTAAACTGAAGTGGCAGCCGACACTTTCCGTTGTACGGATAGCATAAGCAAAAGTGCATGTGTAAAGAAAGTTCGGAGTGTGCTTTAGGGGGTATTCATAATGGAGGAGGTTATACATAATCTCTCTACCTTCTACTCAATTTTGCTAGAAACCTAAAACTGCTAAAAAATAAAGGTTATAAAAATTTATCCAGGTATAATTAACACATGGGCAGAGGAGTCCAGTGGGTTGTACAGTCCATGGGGTCACAGAGAGTCGGCCACTACTGAGTGTCTGAGCATGCTCCCACACATTAAACATATGAAAATCCAGTTGTATTAATAATAAACATAGCAAAATTCTGTGAAAAATGTGGGTAGGGAAACAGTTGGATTCCAGAGGAGCATTTATGAAAGAGGGGGTGGGAGGTAAGATTTCTAGGATTAATGAAAGTTAGCAGGCTTCTTTTACTACGATTTTTACAAAGACTTGTCCTGAGGCAAAAAACAAAAACCTCTCTTAAATGTTTATCATTCGGACAATTATGGAATATTAGCCCAAAGCATGTGTGATGATTTCAGATGGTGTTTGTAGGAGAGTGTTTCGTTACAGAGATTTATCCATCAGGGTGCTGGAACGGGTTCCTTCTGGCTTGCAGGAGCCCAGCGTGTACATCTCTTCCCAGCTCCACTGGGTGACATCATGCTGGTAGCTTGAAATCAGTCATGGTGGGGAATATGAACACCATCAATGTTGGCAAGCACTTTTATTTTATTTTTGAACTAGATCTTTGTCTTATTAAATTAGATCAAATAGAACTTACAAATCAAGTCGTCAAATCAATGTGGCAAACACTTTTAAACTACTTTTTTTCCTCCCCCAAAGCTACTACTGAATATTTACCAGGATTTGCTTTTATTTATCATTTTAAAGAATTTTTTTTAATGTAAACCATCTTTAAAGTGTTTATTGAATTTTTACAGTATTACTTGTTTTATGTTTTTGTTTTTTTTGGCTATGAGGCAGTTGGAACCTTAGCTCCCCAACCAGGGATCAAACCCTCACCCTCTGCATTAGAAGGCAACATCTTAACCACTGCACTGCCAGGAAAGTCCCTACCAGGATACCTTTAAATGCACCTCTCTCCATACTTTTCTCAGATGCACATAACTTTAATAGCTTTTCCTGAAGGGTACCTACCAGCCGAAGAAGTTTCCACTTCTCATCTATCTTGCATGCGTTCCTACACTCTGCATTGCCAAGACTTACTTCCCATGTGGTCATCATGCTTATCACTCATAACAGACTGTGCTCTCAGACTTTTTACCTGTTACTGACAAGCAGTGAATGAATGGGTCAATCTAGTGGGTATGCCATTGGAGAAGGAAATGGCAACCCACTCCCGTGTCCTTGCCTGGAGGATCTCAGGAACTAGGGAGCCTGGTGGGGTCGCACAGAGTTGGGCACGACTGAAGCGACTTAGCAGCAGCAGCAGCAGCAGTGGGCATGACTATCCCTACAACCCTGTACTTAAATCACTATCTTTCTCTTTAAGACTCAAGTCCAAAGGCTAAAGGGCATAGATGACACAATTTAAGCCAACATCAATATACACAATTCTAATTTAATCTGGCTGAAACACTTCAGCAGAGTGAATTCTATAAACAGGAGCAGAGGCGCTCGGTGGATAGCCATGTGGGCCTGTGGCTCTAGGAGATTTTTTTTTTTTTTTGGGGAACTCATTTCCTAGAAGCTTGGATCCAGGAGAGAATATGCAAGGTGGGTGGAGGTGGCTTCTCTCCATTCTGCGGGAACACATGTTCCCTGGCACAGAGAGCAGAATCTGACAGACCAAAATGTAAGCGTGTGTGTGTGCGCGCACACACGCACGCACAAATCCATATACATAGAGCTGAAAATAAAAGTCATCTATCTCCTTTCAGAAAAGATAGTTATTTCAAAAGAAAAGGAGATTGGTATTATTAGTAGTATGACAGTAAGCACACTTGTAACGAGCCTGAGTCCTGCGTGAGCGCACATTCATACACATGTGTTTGCAGCTTGGGATGATCTTTGCTGTTCCAGACTTTGGGGATTATGCAACTAGAGAGAAGGAGGGGATAGTTGAAGAAGTGAAGCCTATGTGCATCGAGAGGTCAGAACTGGAGTAGATATACCATTACCTGGCAAGTGAAATCAGACTATTTGCATACTTTCTAAGCACTGCCTCTCAGGGGAACCATTGGTTTTGCTGGTGCCCTTCTTTCTCAGTAGCTCTGAGCCTCTGGCCCCCTTCCTAATGTGATGCAAAAACCACTTTCCAGCAAAGAGAAGGAAAGGCTGAGGCAAGGGATTAGAAAGGAGGAATCTTTTATGAAGTTATAAACGCATCTTAAGTTGAAATTAGGAGGAACACCACCTGGTAGGGATGGAAGTAAGCACCAATTGGTGTTTTGCCTAATGAAGCTCAGTTCTTAGGGTGAATAACAATGTATTTATCAACTCACTGTTAATATAGCATTTTTCCAGCAGAGGGCAAACTTTACATTGAAATAGATCTAAAAGGCCTTCAAGGAGGAGGGTTTTTTCCATTTGAAATTTAAAAAAATTTTTTTGGCTTCTAAATGGTTTAAAAATATTTTAAAGTATTTAAAGTTCCATAGGATATTAAATATATAATTTCTCAGATTCAGGTTAGTATTTCTGCCTTATTAGTAAACTATTCAAGATGTGATTGTAAAATGAGGCAGTTTTTTTTTTTTCCCTCCCATGTTTTATAGACTGGTCTTAGACACTATTATTATAGGAAAGCTGTTCTTTATCATGTTGTTTACAAAATTATTATCAAAAATCTTGTCTTTTAACAGAATAAATATTGTTTTTCTTCATTCCAGCAGTTTCATAGGAATAACTGCTTTTCTTTAAACAGAAATTACCAGCATATTCTAATCCATTTCATAGCTATCTTTGATATTTTTCCTAAAGGTTAGGAAAAATATCAAAGGTAGTTATTAAATTGTTATATAATCTAACTCTAATATTCATAGCTCATGTAAATAGCCAGTTCATGAGAATTAAAGATTTCTTTCTCTTAAAGATTTATTTATTTGATCTAACAGAATCATTATCACAATAAAGGAGAAAGTAGAAATTGCTATCTATATTTTAAAAAGGTAAAAAGGGTAAGTCACTTGTTAGCAGTGGCAGAGCTCAGATCTGGAGAATAATTTGTTTGACTCCACAGGACATTTTCATGGGAATGCCCAGTCTCCAACTGACTATTTATCTGAGCTATTTTAAAATCATAAACACATGACTTTAGTCATTAAGATATAATCCAGATTGATACTGTGAAAAGTACAAAGAATGACACATGATAATCCTATATAATCAACTGAAGGAACTCTTGGTTTATAAATTCAATAGGTTGGTTTAATTTTTTTCATCATATAACACTTTTTGGATCTGACGTTTTAGTGTGCGTGTGTGTGTGTTACAAGATTTTTTTAGGTAAATGCATGAAGAAAATCTCTGGAGAAAGCATTCTCACTTTATCAAGAAACAAAATATTGTCTTTAATTATTAGGGTTATTTCCTTTAGTACTTTTGTTTCTATGAAAGAAAAATATATCAAATGCTTAAGAAATTGCTGCTGAGGAAACAAAATTATTTTTGTGTTGGAAAACTGGAGATTTATATATCTTTAAAATAACAAAGATATAGACCTCTCTATGTTCATTTTAATAATGATATCTAGCAGAATTACCACAATTAATTTTATCCAGGAAGGATAGAAATGCTCCTCTTTTATTTGTGTGCAGAGAGTATTTAGAACTTAGTGTAGATGTTTAATCAACTGTACTCCTATATAAAATTTTTTTTAAAAAAGACAGTGTGGATGTTTAAAAGTAAAGTAAATGAAAATTTGTGGATGAAATCAGAAATGGTAGTTAGCAAAATAAAATAATCTCTAACTTTTTCCCTGGCAAGATAAGCTACTTCAAGATTGTTAGAAAAACTGACATAATGCGAATGTTTGTATGCTTAAAAAAATCATTCCAGTTAACTCTATGGATATAGTATTATTCACTTGTTTACAAAGCTTATAACAGATCATCAGCATGCTTAGCATTGGGCAAAAAACGCTGGAATATTAGACTTGGATTCAAAAACGGGATTCCCAGCTCTGTTCCATTCTAGCTGTGTGATATGGATACATGATTTACCCTCTCTGAGACCTGGTTTCTCACCTATGAAACTGAGGTGATAATAGGTATCTACCACAGAGGATGCTGAGAGCTTAAAATATCATTTACATCTGTGTAAGCACTGAGCTCAGCGTCCTCTGACACATTGTAGATTTGTTTACTAAACCAAAATAATCCAGATAATGAACTTAATTAATAATATCCTATTTTGGTAGTATTTTTCTTTAATAGTCATATATTATTCATGCACATTGCATTAAGCAGCTCTCTCAAACCTTATATATGCTAGAAGAAAGCTTGGGGAAAACCCTGACTTTACATATACATGGAGTATGTTTAAGATAATGGCTTAACTGCTAGTGATTAGAAAATGAAATGAAAATCAAGTATAATTTTCATCTGGATTATATTCAGTGAAAAACTTAAAGATACAGTATTTCATTTTAGATAATCAGTCAGTTCAGTTATTTGTTAGTATTTTTCAGTGGTTTTGGCATTGTCTTTAGTTCTCTATACCACATTTAAAACAAGTAAAATGCATGTCAAAATTCACTTTTTTGCCTTAAAAATCTTGATTTATCTTTCTAGATCTAGAATTATCCTTGCAATGACATTTTCCCCACTTCATTTTACACCTTGCCTTTTCCTTACAACTCATATTCTCTTTCATCAGTACATCTGCCCAAAACGCTCTTCTACTTGACAGTTCTATTCCACACTCGCCTCTGAGCTCCTAACAAGGCATACCTCTGGGAATTGCAAAGTGCCATATTTAAAATCTCTCAGTGAGATGTACAGGTTTTCCCGTGTGATCATAAGGGATTCCTCAAATCTGAGTTTCAGAGCTAATCTATGACAACTGATAAGCACAGTATTTTCACATGAGTATATTTGTGTTGTGCTAATATACTTAAACAGTATGCAAGTCCATTGAGAATTTTTTTATAAATTTCTTACCTGCTTTCTTTTAACTTTTAAGAAAGCTATCTCATGTACTTAATTTGTATTGGCTGTAATTCCATTACGTTTCCCAAGCTAAGTAGGCTTATCCAAGTTGGAAGGGAGATGTCACAGCCACACTTCACAGATGCTCAATGGAATAGTAGTCGGCAATAAAAGGAACAAATTACTGATATAAATAACAACGTGAATGCATCTCGAAGGTCTTATTCTAAATTAATGAAGCCAAACGTAAAGGCTACATATTGCCTCGATTCATCAATATGACATTCTGAAAAAGACAAAACTCTAGGAACAGAAACCAAATCAGTAATTGCTAGGGGACAGCAGGAGGGAAGTGACAGTGAAGGGGTTTGAGGACAAATTTTGAGGTTAAACTCGTCAAACTTATCCACCTAAAAAGAGTGATTTTTGCAGCATGGAAATTATTATGGAAATTATTCAACACACCAGACTCAAAAAAATAAATAACCGGTTAAAGAAAAAGAAGATACTATAGTTTTAAGGAGTTATATATTGTCCATGTTTAGGCATGTTTTATTGATAACATACTGTGTCTCTTTATCACCTGTTTCTAATTCCAGTATGTGACATTAGACTAGTTTTACTTAGCTTCATGGTGCGTTCATGCTCAGTGTTGTCTGACTCTTTGCGATGCTATGGACTGTAGCCCGCCAGGCTCCTCTGTCCATGAGATTTTCCGGGCAAGAATACTGGAGTGGGTTGCCATGCCTTCCACCAGGGGATCTTCCTGACCTGCATGAGGGTATCAAACCCATATCTCTTGTGTCTCTGCATTTGCAGGCAGGTTCTTCACCACAAGCACCACCTGGGAAGCCCTTAGCGTAATCTTACTTTAATATAATTTATTTAGTGCATGTGAGAACTCTAGCATAAAATAATAATCTCACAAGTATAAATATTATGAAATATTAATTTTAAAGATGGTTTATTGTTTATTATTTATTTATTCATTTTAGACCATACTGCCTAGCTTGATAGTTCCCTGACTAGGGATTGAATCCCAGGCCCTGGGAGTGAAGGCACTGAGTCCTACCCACTGGACTGCCAGGGAATTCCCCAAATATTTTTAAATGGAACTCTTGCCTTAGTAATCCACCAACTACTTGAATTTCATTTCATTTTTCAATCACCAACAAGTATGTGCAAAGAACTTGTTGTACCTAACATTACTACATGGTTGTCAAATACTGTGAAGTAAATTGTGCTGACTCTATTTTATTTTTTATTTTATTGAAGTATAGTTGATGTGCAATATTTATATAGGTTACATGTGTGCATGTGTGCTAAGTCGCTTCAGCCATGTCCGACTCTTTGCAACCCTTGGTCTGTAGCCCACTAGGCTCCTCTGCTCACAGGGATTCTCCAAGCAAGAAAACTGGAGTGGGTTGTCATGCCCTCCTCCAGGGGATCTTCCTGACCCAAGGATCGAACCCACATCTCCTGCATTGGTAGGCAGTTTCTTTACCACTATGGCCACCAACCTTATATAGGTTACAGGTGTGCACAATTTTTAAAGGTTATACTCCATTTATAGCTATTATAAAATATTGGCTATGTTTCTTGTGTTCTACAGTATATTCTTGTGGCTTATTTTATACATAATAACTTGTACCTCTACTAGCCCAATTTTAAACAAGAGGAAGGAAGTTAGGCTCATAGCATTGCCAACAGCAAATTTCACAAGTCTTTTAATTCCAAAACCAACATCTGTAACCATCTTTCATTTATTTTTACCAGTTTAGCAATAGTTCTGATCCTTGCGGATGGGATTGCATAAATCCTTGGAAATGAACTGTAAGGAGGGAAGCCTACGGTTTTTCAGAAGGAATTGATGCTGAGTATTGAAAAGAACAAAAGAGAAAAATCAGGATTAATAAGTGAAATGTGCCTTGCCACTTGTATTAATTGTCATTCTTGATGGAAGCTTAGTTTAATTATAAGAAAGAAAAAATAATTTCCAATGTCATGTAAGCTTCTAGTGCCTCTGCAATGTCAGGCTTGCCTGATAGTCTGAGTAAATTCTTTGTGAGATTTTAGTTATGCGTATCACTGAGTTGCTGTTTTCGTAACTTATCAGTAGAACTATGTTCTTCATTAATTCATTAATTGTTCTATAACATTACTTCTCTACCATTTTACATGCAGATGATTCAACGGTTTCTACATAGTACTTCTGCTTAAGTGATAATATCAGGCTCAGATATTTTTTTGGACAAAATTTACACAAAGGGGGACAACAAAAGTTGTAACTCTTACAAATTTGCCTGAGCCCGCATATTGGATGTACGGTACTTTAAGTAGGTAAATACATGTATTTGATTCAGTCCCCGACAGCTGCTCATTCATAGTGGAGTTTTTAAGCATTGCTTGCCAGAAACTCTTATCTTTTATTCGTGATTGTCTGGATGTACCTTCTCCACTTGCATTGAACTGTATGTACTGTGTGCTGTAGAGGTGTGCAGTTAAAATACGTTTATTCTCAGAAATATTTTTAAAATATTTTAAAATGTTTTCCTTTGCAGAATCAGACACAAGTTTGGCAGAAGGAAGTGTCAGCTGCTTAGATGAAAGTCTTGGACATAACAGCAACATGGGCAGTGATTCAGGCACCATGGGAAGTGATTCAGGTACTGCCTAACTGTTGTGTAAACCTTAAAAAGTGTGAAATAAGACACCATATAGTGGAACGCATGGGGGCTGTTCATACCCTCCCTGATGTATTTATGCAATTAAAGCAATTCTTTTCTACAGTTGAAATAGTTTTGGAACTTTGCCATTCACTTTCTTGAAAAGTACAACTTACAAGTCTTAGACTCAAGGTCTCTAATTTTGATCTGGTACATAGCTTTTTGGTCTGGCATATGCCACATTCCATAGAACCATGTAATCTGTTTTATTTATGTGATCTGTTTCAATTAATTTGACTGCTTTTAAATTATATACTCAATTTTATACATTTATTTCCAACCCCTGCATTTGAAAAAATTAAAATAGATTATAAATAAAAGTAATATAAATGAGATGAGTATGACTATAGTTAATGGCATTTAATGAGTCCCTCTTAAGCTTTATAATAATATATACATATAGTTAAAAGAATTTCAATATTTATAAACATCCCTTTAATTGAGTTTGCAAAGTATTTTCATCACTAAATGAGAAATTTACTAGATATTTCCTAAATTGTTCTTTGTACCAGTTTAATATCCCACCCGCTTCCCAGGCAGTGCAGTGGTAAAGAGTCCACCTGCCAAACAAGAGATGTAGGTCCAATCCCTGGGTCAGGAATATATCTCCTGGAGAAGGAAATGGCAACCTACTCCTGTATTCTTGCCTGGAAAATCCCATGGACAGAGCAGCCTGGAAGGTTTACAGTCCATAGAGCCACAAAGAGTCGGACACAATTTAGCAACTGAGCGTACACACACACAGTAAATAAGAGGGCCTCTTCCCAATCTCCACACTTTAGCAAGACTTCCTGTTATCAGACTCCCTAACTTTGGTCAATCTGATCCATTTCTTATCTCTTCTTTCTGTCCTTTGAATGTGCATTTCCATTATTACTACTGAGGTGAAATGTTAACATTAAGAATGGGTGATGGGCCCTTACATGTCTTTCTAATATTTGTGTGTTTGAAATATTTTATAATTAAAATGAACAAATTAGTGCAAACAAAAATCAGTGTTTAGCAATATGGTCAGCAAAGAAGCAGCAGCAAAATGGCAAATTAAGAAACTATTCTTCATTTGTTCTGTGACTGAGTTATAGAAAACACTTAGAAAATATTGTGTACTTCAGATTACCCTGCATTGTCTGAAGGATTATAGAAATTTACATCTACAATAGGCCTAAAAGGGCAAAACAGTTTACATAAAGATGGCCATCTGCCCTAAAAGCTTTCCCAAAGGAAATGTACCACCTCTTTTATTTAAATGCCCTTGTCTCTTAATAACCTCCAAATAACTTAGAACAAGTTGATTTGAGGAAACTCAATTCACCGAATGTCAGTCATAACTTTAATGTTAATTAAAAGGGTTAATTAATTTTCCCTTCAATTTAGTCAGTGTTAATATTAAATTCTTGGCATGTGCATATTTCTGTGGCTTTTATTTGTTTTTTCTGTGCTTGTTATACAACTGTTAAATTTAATAATTAACATTTTTATTAAATGCTATTGATACTAGAACTCAAAATACACTCTAGCTAATATTTAACATCTTTATGATTGCTTTAAGCTTCTGGACCTTCTCCTAATTTTTGTTTGCCTGAGTAAGGGCTTTTCAACAATATTCATTCATTTAATTACTATCTAATAGATATCCTCTATGTGCAGGGCATTTTGTCTGTTTAGCACTGTTAGCAAATGCAGCTATTTACTGATTTTCAGTCTTCAATATGGCATGAAAGGCGTGATAAATCTGAATGCAACCTACTTTTAAAAAGCAAATACATTTCCAAAGGCAAATACATTTGAAGGCAAACACATTTTTAAAGGGCAACTCATTGAAGTTCTGGATGGTTAGTGCTTAGGAATAAAGACTAGTGGGTATAAGACTGCATAGTGGATAGCAAAATTCTGAAATCATAAAATTGTGAAATTCCTTTCTTTCATGTGCATGCTATAAGTTGACATACAAATCAGTTTAAGATAGAGTTATGTAAACTGCAAATTGTTAAACACGCACTGACTCACTGAAAGCATTGCAGTGTTTGGGATTATGTTTTAATTTCTGAAGTTGACATCAAAGGGACCCTATTCCACACGCCCTTTGTCCACGCTTAGAGGTTACATTATGAGGCATAAGAATCGTGGATGTGACATTATGTCCCTTCATTGTATTATTATGCCATAGTATACCATAATTAGTGGTACCTTTGACGTTTAAATATTTTAATTATACTGTGAGAGGGTTTTTTGTTTTTCTGTTCCTCAGTCTTAGAGGGATATACTGCTTCTTGCAAAGTGGCAATGTTTTTGGCAGTGCACATTGGCCTGATATGTAGAAAGTGTTTCCTTACTATTTTGAGGTAATATCTATTAATATTTGTCCAGCTGGAATGATATATTTTTCTGAGGTTACATACTATAGGTAAAGGAATACTTTGTCATTTTCAAACACATGCAGTGACAGACCTTTTCTCTCCAAGAATAACTCAGCTGTCAAAAATCAATGTGAGAATGAAATTTGCCACATGGTGTAGTTTCAATAGAATGTTATTATTTAAGCCTTATTTGATTTCATTTTTGACCACTTGTATGGTATAGTATAATTCTAAGGTCTTTGATAAATACTTATTGTAGAGGATGGGCACAATATTATTCAAAGCCTGTGCATATTTTAAATACCATTTTTGTTATTGCATTTAATTAATTTTGCTTTTTTGAAGAGAGCCAAAAGAAGCAAACAACAAACAAACAAAACCCAAACATTTTTTTTTATAAAGGAAATTGGCTCCTGGCTCCCTGACACCAGCCCAATTCTCTCCTTCTGGTGACAGAGAAGAGAAAATTCTCTTTTCATTGCGTATGTGGATATATTCTTTCATTCCTGTGTCAGAGGATGTGATAAGGCAAGAATCAGGCTGAATATTTAGCACTCACCCAGCTCTTTTCTTTGGATGCTATCCTCACAATGAATCCAACTCTGATTTTTTCTGTATTCACTCTGTGCCTCTCTTTTAAACTTGAGGCTACCAATCAAGTTTCTTAGACTTGACTCAAAAAAATATGGATGGTATTGAGCTATCTGGGCTTTCCAGGTGGGGCTAGTGGTAAAGAACCCCCTGCCAATGCAGAAGTCACAAGAGACATAGTTTAGATCCCTTGGTCAGGAAGATCACCTGGAGTAGGAAGTGACAACCCACTCCAGTATTTTTGCCTGGAAAATTCCATGGACAGAGGAGCCTGGCGGTCTACAGTCTATGGGGTCACAGAGTCAGACACAGCTGAGCACAGCACAATGATATTCTGAAGTCAACTTGAATCTTATGTAAATATAATAGAGGATGGGTTATTATAATTGCTATAGAGTTAAAAGACAAGCATGGAAAGAAAACTTGTCAATGTGTGTTTTTAAAAGCTGGTGATCTTGAATGAGTTCTTCTTGACAATCCTAATAAATGAATCAGCAGATGAGCCAGTGATAAGGTAAAATGTATTGCGTATATGTTTACTCATCCATACAGAAGGCAAATTTCCTGCCAGGTTAGCAGATGACTCTTACTAAGTGGTATTTGGTGTGAATTTTCCTACCTGTTCAGATAGTGCTATCACAGCAAGTTAAAACCCAGTTAAACAGAATCATCCAGTTGCTGAAATGGAACAATCAGCAACTTTTTTGAAGTTAATGGGATTCTGCTAGCTTAATTTTATTGCATTCATTGATAAGAGAGAGAATGCTTACTTCATGTGTAATGAAATACTGATAAGTGCTGTCATTTCATTTTTTTTCCTTGTGATTACATACATAAAGCAAAAGATGGGCTTTTAAATTGATACAGTATTTATTTTACTGCATTCCACATGATAAGTTATACATTTTTAGATCTTTCCCCTGACTAATATAAACTCGTTCACTTCTAAAAAATATATATTTAAACCAAGATATATTATAATGATTTTATTCTAATGTGTATAAAATTAATGTATGTTAGTATGTATTTTATCAGTATTTTAAATGTAGAGATCTATGCTAGTTGAAAATATTTTTAATGTATTGTGCTTTGAGTTTCAGGAAAACATGAATGTGTGGAGACATACTTATAAGAAAGTGATAAAAATCACATTCAAAGCTAAATAGCAAAATTAGTCACAATCCAGTTATGAACACAAAATTGTTTTTCATCTTTCACTGCATACTTACAGATTGAAGGCTAGCATGGAAAAGGCTAGCACCTTTTCCCTAAATACAGCTTCTGTTTAATCTGGTTGCCTTAAATGGCAAAAATGGATTGGGGGAACCATTTTTAGGTATTTAAGATAGATGATCTACAGATAGAAGATAGGTAGATATGCTTTTTGGTATTTGGTTTGTCAGGTAAAGTTTTTCACATGAAGGAAAGTACCATCAGCGTTACTGTTTCTTTGCAATAAAAAGTGAAGGGGAATATAGAACAAGGAGTCCTACTTTCCCCGTCCCTCTTGATTTGTTGGTGAAAGAGAATTGGGTGGAGTAGAATGGTTCCACAAAGAAATGGCAAGTCTGAGGCATTAAGAATCATCAACTGCCAAGCCTGCACCACAGTCATTTCCACTTGGCTTTGCCCACTCTCTGAAAAGACTTCCCTGTGTTGTCCCTTCCTAGTCCTCCATTCTTTTAATCCCTTCCCTCTCCATTCCCATGCTTTAGGCCACCTCCAGAGTGCTTGGGCTGTGTCCTGCAAACACAGAGAGCTGAGACCCGTTTGGTACAGAAAACAGAAAATGGATTGGTTTGGACCCCATATGAAAGGAGGTTTAAGCTGCAAGGGGCCCATGTTTCATTTTAGGCTTCCTCGCCTTAGTTATTTTGTTGTCTGTTTGCTTAATTTTCTTCCTTGTAACCTCCTTCAGATGATGAGAATATGGCTCAAAGAGCATCCCCCGAGCCAGAACTGAATCTCAGGCCTTACCAGTTGGAAGTGGCCCAGCCTGCCCTCGAGGGGAAGAACATCATTATATGCCTCCCTACAGGGAGTGGGAAAACCAGAGTGGCCGTTTACATCGCCAAGGATCACTTGGACAAGAAGAAAAAGCATCTGAACCTGGAAAAGTTATGGTTCTCGTCAATAAGGTATTCAGACAGCACATAAATAGAACATGCTTCATTTTCATTTTTTTTTTTTTTGAAGCATTTGTATAGTGATGTTTTTAACAGTGGATCACACAGATTTAATTAGGAAAAATGTCAAAATGAGTAATTTATTTTAAATCTTGTTTTTTTCAGTTCTCTCTAATATCTAAATTATTAGCCATTAAAGTAGATTTTTTTTTCTATTAAATCAGAACATTAAATCAAAGAGCTGTAACCAACGTATTGTTGTTCAGTTGCTCAGTCATGTCTGATTCTTTGCGACCCCATGGACTGCAGCACACCAGGCTTCCCTGTCCATCACCAACTTCTGAGGCTGGCTCAAACTCATGTCCACTGAGTCGGTGATGCCATCTCGTCCTCTGCCATCCCCTCCTCCTCCTGCTTTCTGTCTTTCCCAGCATCAAGATCTTTTCCAGTGAGGCAGCTCTTTGCATCAAGTGGCCAAAGTATTGGAGCTTCAGCTTCAGCATCGGTTCTTCCAATGAATATTCAGTGTTGATTTCCTTTAGTATTGACTGGTTTGATCTCCTGGCTGTACAAGGGACTCTCAAGAGCCTTCTCTAACACCACAGTTCAAAAGTATCAGTTCTTTGGCATTCAGCCATTTTTATTGTCCAGCTCTCACATCTGTACATGACTGCTGGAAAAATCATAGCTTTGACTATACAGACCTTTGTAGGCGGAGTAATGTCTCTATTTTTAATAATGTCTCTAATTTATACTGATGTATAAAGAATGTATTTACCCAGAGTTTCTTTATGGTGAACTAGTACTGCCTTATCATTGTATATGGACATAAATGACCTCAAAATATGACTAGAATCTAGGCTTAAACACTGTGTTCTAGAGTCTCTTTGACCACTGTGCATGCGTGTGCGCGTGCCGAGTCGCTTCAGGCATGTTGAGCCTGTCTCTTGTGTCCTCTGCGTTGGCAGGCAGGTTTTTGCCACTAGCATCACCTGAGCTACCACCTGGGAAGCCCTTTGTAACCACTGACCCTTAGTCAAAAGTGGCAAGTGCTCTTTATTCAGAATATATATAATTTGGTTTGAAAATGAAGAGAAAATTAAGTGAATATTTGACTCATTTATATCAAGTTTAATAGAGAAATAATTTTCAAATCGTTTATATATATGTAAAATATATATATACACATATATCATTCAGTGCAACTGAGGTTTTGCTTTAATATTTTTATCTTAGGATTTTTAAAGTCTATCTTCATAAACAGGTATAAATCTCCATTTTAAACAAAGTCTAGTTGAACTTTATTCAGATATATCAAGGTTTATTAATTGATAAACTTGTAACTTGGGGGCACTAATTTTTACCATTTTATGGAGTAAAATTAGTACAGTTTCCATGACCAAAAACAATCTTTTTTCCCATTACGAATGGTGACTAGATTCTCATTTGCTCCTTTACAGAAAATATAATTATAGACTGTATGTATAACTTTCCTCTGTTTTTTGGATTTCTATCATGCTGAAAGTTTTAGTTGTAGTCTGCTTTTCAGTATTAGAGAAATGTACTCAGAATCCATGATCTTAATGATTTCTATCATGTAACTCCAAAAGCGTTTTGTATATACACCCTAAGCCTAAATACTGTTCCTTCATACTTACATGTCCACTGTTAGAACAGTTTGTGTGTGTGGTGATGGTGATACATGAGAATTTTTTTCCCATGGCTTTTCATATATTTTCCTTATTAAGGATATTATCTTTTGTAATGAAACAAATCTAGGTGCAAATACTATTTCTACCCACCAGTAATTTGATCTTGGGCAAATTATGAGCTTCTCTCACTTTAATTTCCTCACCTGTAAGTGAGTAAAATAATACTACCCTATACAGGGCTGGAAGTTTAAATGAGATAATCTATTTAAAGTCTGAGTGACTCAGTGAATATTAGTTACTTCTTCCCTTCCTTCCTCCTCACCTTAACAACTAATAAATTGCAATTCTTTAATGGCCCCCCACTCCAGCACTCCTGCCTGGAAAATCCCAAGGACGGAGGAGCCTGGTAGGCTGCAGTCCATGGAGTTGCTGAGGGTCGGACAGGACTGAGCGACTTCACTTTCACTTTTCACTTTCATGCACTGGAGAAGGAAATGGCAACCCACTCCAGTGTTCTTGCCTGGAGAATCCCAGGGACGGGGGAGCCTGGTGGGCTGCCGTCTATGGGGTCACACAGAGTTGGACACGACTGAAGCGACTTAGCAGCAGCAGCAACCAATGAATAAGGTCTTAAGTGCCAGGTCCAAAGAAAAGAACAAAATTAATTGGATTTGAAACGACTTAAACTGATGCTCTTGATACAATCTGAACATTCTTCCATTTCCTCAAACTCATTCCCTTCATTTACTCTCCCAAAGGTCTCTCCTTCCCTTGTCTGTCTCTCTGTTGGTTATATTACCTCCTCCAAAGCATGTAACCTCAAAACCTAGAAGTTACTTTTGATTTATCAGCTTCCTTTACTTCCTTTATCCAGCATCATAGACTACAAGAGTTGAGAGAAGCCTGTAAGATCTGGTTTTAATTTATTGCAAGTGGTTCTCTTCACCCTGCTGAGTAACTTCTAATATCAAGAAGGTCCTCCTTCTAACAAGGGAGCTCGATCCATTCTTTGAACAACTGACACTGTTAGAAAGACATACCTGTATTCATCAAAATCTGTTTCTTTGTAATCCACACTCATTGCTTAGCATTCTTTCCTCTGTAATATACAGAGTAAGCTAAATCTTAATTTTTCTGCCTTATGATAGCCCTTCACAAAGAAAAGACATCAAACATCATATGACTCCAGAGGGATTTTTCTTTTAATTTCCTGTGATAAATACTCCAGGTCTCTTATATGTTCTTAATGCTGCTAAGTCGCTTCAGTTGTGTCCGACTCTGTGTGACCCCATAGACAGCAGCCCACCAGGCTCCCCCATCCCTGGGATTCTCCAGGCAAGAACACTGGAGTGGGTTGCCATTTCCTTCTCCAACGCATGAAAGTGAAAAGTGAAAATGAAGTTACTCAGTCGTGTCTGACCCTCAGCAACCCCATGGACTGCAGCCCACCAGGCTCCTCCGTCCATGGGATTTTCCAGGCAAGAAAGAGTGGGATGCCGTTGCCAATAAGACCCTGTTAAAACACAGTGTTTTGGGCTGGACGAAATACTGTATATACAGTCAGTACAGAATTAAGGAAAGATGAGATGTGATCCATGACCAGGTTTGCCTTTTGTCACCAACGCTGGCACCCACAGACTCATCTGAAGTTTTCCATAACCTGAGAAGTCTCAGCTTATTTTCATTTGAAGATCTGTTAAACTAGACCTCTCAAGTTATTTTTGGAGGTTAATTTTGAGCTTACATGCAAATACTTAGGTTTACACTTATGTTTTTCATGTTATTAATCTTGATTGATCTTTTCAAGTCTCATATTTTTGTGTGTATCTCATGTACCTTCCTTTTGTATAATTCCTCATCCTCTCAATGCTATATTCTGGCTGTGAATCTTTCATCCTGTTGGATCAAGGTGATACTTATGAATTCACATTTGCACCCATGTTTAAATGTGAAATTATCCTCATTAATTATTCATATACATTGCATTGCTCTGTAGACATTTAAGGCCATGGGTCCAATTTCTGATCTGCTTCCCTCTTGTTTTTCCCTAGGAATTACTGGACATCTCTCCACTAGATCTTCCCTAATAATCGTTAATTTATTATCCCATTGCTTTGAATTCTAAAGTAATTTAATTCTTTTGATTGAATCAGATAATCTTTGACCCAGTAAGTCAACATAACCTGCTTTCTTTATTTGGCCCAATGGCAAGGGATTAATATTATAACCCTTGATCTAGAAAGGAGAAATCCTCTTTCCTAATACCATTTACTTTTGTCTCCCTTTCTCTATCCTTTCCAAAGTTATCGCCTTCAGATGCAGGGAGAAATGAAAACACCACCTGTGTTCCCAGACTTTCTATTTCCTATCTAGGACTTCAACATCATGAGAGAGAAATCCCAGGTTCCTAGATGCTATAATACAGCCCCATATGATTCAGCAGAAGTGGGTAGCATTTGGGTTTGATTAGTCTTGGCAGGCACTCTGTCACATCTCAGGAAAAGACTCCAAGAGGACCGCACACCTCCCAATTAGCCATGTCAGGCTTGCATCTGGCTCTCTTTGTGTCCTTCAGGAGGAAGTCAATGCCACCCAAAGTGAGTCTCAGGATCCCAACACCTGCCACCTCCTGTGACAACGTCTTTTTATTCTGTAGACTAAAATATGCTGCTTCTTTGGAATATCTCAGCCCATCCTTTATGCACAGAACCTCAGGTTTCTATGCCACTCCAGACCATGGTGGTGGTGGTTTAGTCTCTAAGTCATGTCTGACTCTTGCAACCCCATGGACTGTAGCCTACCAGGCTTTCTGTCCATGGGATTTCCCAGGCAAGAATCATGGAGTGGGCTGCCATTTCCTTCTCTGCTCCATCGTATGGAGATTCTTAAATGATTCAGCAGCATGAGAGTATTTAAAGACAAATCATATGCAGAGCCTGCCCTCAAGGAATCTATGGTCTAGGAAATGAGAGCTGTGTATTAATATAATAATGACTACTGTGTTGCACTTTACATCCTCTCGTTGAAATCACACAGCTCTTCTTTTTCAGTTCAGTTCAGTTCAGTCGCTCAGTTGTGTCTGACTCTTTGCGACCTCATGAATCGCAGCACGCCAGGCCTCCCTGTCCATCACCAAATCCCGGAGTTCACTCAAACTCACGTCCATCGAGTTAGTGATGCCATCCAGCCATCTCATCCTCTGTTGTCCCCTTCTCCTCCTGCCCCCTATCCCTCCCAGCATCAGAGTCTTTTCCAATGAGTCAACTCTTTGCATGAGGTGGCCAAAGTACTGGAGTTTCAGCTTTAGCGTCATTCCTTCCAAAGAAATCCCAGGGCTGATCTCCTTCAGAATGGACTGGTTGGATCTCCTTGCAGTCCAAGGGACTCTCAAGAGTCTTCTCCAACACCACAGTTCAAAAGCATCAATTCTTCGGTGCTCAGCCTTCTTCACAGTCCAACTTTCACATCCACACATGACCACAGGAAAAACCATAGCCTTGACTAGATGGACCTTAGTCAGCAAAGTAATGTCTCTGCTTTTCAATATGCTGTCTAGGTTGGTCATAACCTTTCTTCCAAGGAGTAAGCGTCTTTTAATTTCATGGCTGCAATCACTATCTGCAGTGATTTTGGAGCCCCCCAAAATAAAGTCAGCCACTGTTTCCCCATCTATTTCCCATGAAGTGATGGGTCCGGACGCCATGATCTTCGTTTTCTGAATGTTGAGCTTTAAGCCAACTTTTTCACTCTCCACTTTCATTTTCATCAAGGCTTCTTTTTAGTAACCATAAATATCACCATTTTAGCAATCATGAAACTGAGGCTTTGGGCTTTAATTGGCCTGTCAGGAGTCATCTGCAGCAGGGCTGAGACTTGAACCCTTTTCTTCTGAAGGGAACTGGTCCTCCCTTCTACCCTGCTCTACTACTAGAATACAAAGATGGTGAAATACCAGGGAAGTTTTCTGAGACTGGCACTATGTCAGCCTCTATTTCATTTATTTTTCATAACACTTCCATCACAGGTTGATATTTTCCTGACTTTGTTAATTGGAGATAAGAGATGCTTAAGTGACTTGTCCAAGGTCACACAGTAAGCAAGTAGCTGGAGTATTTGTTTTCAGAGCTCACTTTCTGTCCTCTGGAGCATGCAATCTCCACTACATTTAATCTTCTTTTACTTCTTCAGATTCTTTTTGCTGACTTCCTTCTTAGATTATTTTCTCTGTCTTGTATAAGTAGAATGAAAAGGATAGTCCTATAAAACTGAATCAGAAATAACTGTGGAAGAAAAAGAAGAGCTGTAGTTCTCTTTTAAAAAAATTTTGAAAAACTTAAATGTCTTATTGGAAGCTTCATAAAGTGCAGGCTTCAGGACTCTTTCCTAAATATGGTCAGTCTCTAGATTCAGTAGTTCTTGAGTGGGGGCTTGGGAGTCTGTATTCTCCAAATCTCTCAATTGATTTTGTGACAGACAGACAAGAGATCTCACTTTGGAGGGAGAAAAACAACTAAGTGAAATTTTCTCTTTCAACCCTGTGTTATATTCTTTCCTTACCAAACTTTGTTATTTATTCACTTTGTTTCCTTGGAATTCATGGGCTCCTTTTATCCCCTTCTCCCCTCCTACATTCACTCTTAGAAGGCCTCATCATTTCTACTAAATAATAATACAAAGAAGAGTTCTTCCTTGGTTCTGTCCATCTAAGAGGGTCAGCCAGCCCTTATTTTTCACATAAACAGAGTTCATCTCAAAATTTAAAAAATGAATATTTTTAAAATTTTTTTTTTTTTTTTTTTATGGTAAACTTTTTTTTCTTATAATTAAATTTATTTATTTTTTAAATTACAATAGTGTATTTGTTTTGCCATACAGTGACACGAATCAGCCATAGGTGAACACAATCACCCAATGCCGAAGCCCCCTCCCACCTCCCACCCCACATCCTCTACCTGAATCTTCCTGTGCATCAGCCCCATGCATCCTGCATCCCATCTTATTTAAAAATCTTATCTAATTTAATCTTATCTTATTTAAAAATCTTATTTTTTAAATAAGATAACCACTGATCACATTATCAGATAATTGCATCAGGGGAAATGTAATGTTCATTCATTGATGTTTGCCCTTGAAACTCTTTCTGCCAACTTTATTTGCCATGCTGTACATTCCTGGGCTTCCACTGTACAGCTTTTCATAGGATATATAACCTTCAAGATGGCCTGGTTCAGAAAGATCTCTTGGAGAAGGAAATGGCAATCCATTCCAGTATTCTTGCCTGGGAAACCCCATGGACAGAGGGGCCTGGAGGGCCACAGTCCATGAGTTTGCTAAGAGATGGATACAACTTAGCAACTAAAAAACAGGGCCCTGGTTATTCCTTTCCCTAGTAATCAAGCTATTCTAAATGACTGGTGATGTGAGAGCCTTGAGGTGTCAACTCAGTCACCTTCGGTGGTCACTACAACATACAAAGACTCAACTCCTTTGTTCTCTACTGAGCAACAAAACCTTAACACTTTGACCAGGTTCAGCTGTTACCGAGACTGGACATTTCTAAATGTAAAGTGAGGCAAAATGCAGAGTAATGACCTCACTGCGCACTGTGAATGCAGGACAGCATTCCTGAATGGAGGACAGCACTCCTCCAATTCAGCACTAGGCTCAGGGGCAAAACAGTACCAGCCTTGCAGGTCTCACTTCTCAGACAAGGGATTGAACCTGGGCCGGGGCAGTGAAAGCCAGAATCCTAATCGTTAGGTCACCTGGGAACTCCCATAAGTTTGTTTTCTGTGTCTGTGAGTCTGTTTCTACTTTGTAAGTAAGTTCATTTGTATTTTAGATTACATTAGATTACATTTAGTTCATTTGTATTTTTTTAGTTTACACATATATTGTTCATTCACTAAGCCATGTCCAACCTCAATGCCATGCTCCTCTGTCCTCCACTATATTCTGGAGTTTGTTCAAAGTCATGTGCATTGAATCAGTGATGCTGTCTAATCATCTCATCCTCTGTTGCCCCCTTCTCCTCCTGCCCTCAGTCTTTCCCAGCATCAAGGTCTTTTCCAATGAGTCTTTATATCAGGTGGCCAAAGTATTGGAGCTTCAGCTTCATCATCAGTCCTTCCAATGAATATCCAGTGTTGGTTTCCTTTAGGATTGACTGATTTGATCTCCTTGCAATCTAACAGACTCTCAAGAAACTTCTCCAGCATCACAATTTGAAAGCATCAGTTCTTCAGTGCTCAACCTTATTTATGGTCCTACTCTCACATCTGTACATGACTACTGGAAAAAGCATAGCTTTGACTAAATGGACCTCTCTCAGGAAAGTGATGTCTCTGCTTTTTACTGTGCTATCAAGTTTTGTGATAGTTTTTCTTCCAAGGACAGATTACATGTATAAGTTATATGATATTTTTCTTTTTCTTTTGACTTAGCTCACTTAGTAAGATAATCTCTATGTCCATCCATGTTGTTTCATGTGGCATTATTGCATTCTTTTGTGGCCGAGTAATATTCTATTATATGTATATGTATATATATATCATCTATTTTATGCATTCATATATTGATGGACATTTAGGTTGCTTCCGTGTCTTGTCTATTGTAAATTGTGCTGCTATGAACACTGAGATTCATGTATCTTTTCAAATTAGGGTTTTCGTCTTTTCTAGATATATGCCCAGGAGTAGGACTCTACAGCCCATAAAGGTCCTGTGAACTATTATATTGAATTTAAAATACTCTTGGTGTTCATAGCCTTTTATAGCTTGACTTTGTTTTAAAAATTCAAATTTTATTTCTTATTCAGGCCTAGTTTCAGTTTATCTCTTCACTAACCCACGGTTTACAAGATTAAAATTTTTCTAAACCCTTCCAAAATGGAAGTTGCTTCTTCCATTTTGCTGTCACTTTCTTTGTTTCCATGGAAGAATTATCCATTGTGTTGTGATCATTTGTTTTCTTGAGTCTTGATCCATGTGCTCGGCTAGAAAGAGTTCCTGAGAGTTGTCAGCTATACCTTAAACGTCTTTGTGTTTCAGACACAATGTCTACACATAATGAAAAGACATTGAATAAATGCTTATTGACGTGTGGATGAATGAAATCATGGATAGGCTATTACGTCTAGTTAACTTATAATGCAAACATTTCTGTTAATGCTTGGCACATAGTAGGCCTTTGATTAATGCTCTTTTTGTTTGACAATGCTTTCTCTTTGTTTTTAACTTTGGCATGTTTAAAGGTACCGTTAGTTGAACAGCTCTTCCGCAAAGAGTTCGAACCATTTTTGAAGAAATGGTATCATGTTACTAGATTAAGTGGTGACACCCAATTGAAAATAACATTTCCAGAAGTTGTGAAGTCTCATGATGTTATTATCAGTACAGCTCAGATCCTTGAAAACTCCCTTTTAAACTCAGAAGAAGGTGAAGATGATGGTATAGAGTTGTCAGGTTGGTTAAAATGTTTATTTTTGTAAAATAGTATTAATATTGATAGTAGTAACAGGGACTGTATTAGTTAAATAAGTTTTTAAAGGTTGATTAAATATTTAAATATTTATTATTTTTATGTTGTATCAATTTTTAATTGAAGTGTAGTTGTATTGATTTCTCCTGTATTGCAAAATGGTTCATTTATACATATATACATTATTTTTAATATTCATTTCCATTATTGTTTATCATAGGATATTGAATATAACTCTCTATTACAACTTTGTTGTTTATCCATTCTACATATAAAAGCTGACATCTGTAACCCCAATCTCCCACTCCATAATTTTGATTTAGACTGTCTTCCATTGCTTAAGTTTTCATTAAAAACCTTCTTCCTTGGGGAAGCAAACAAAAAGTGGGATAAATTTTTAATTAGATCACTTTATTCTGTATCAGTATATCATTATTAAATCAAACAGTTACTGGACTTCCAATTTGCTCAGTATTTCTAAGTACCAACAAGTTCTTTTTAAGTTTTAGTGGATCCTGTTAGATATGCCCTATTCTCTGTAGACTAAATACAGTCCTTTCTATTTTGTGGGGGATAGGAAGAAAAGGTAGGAGCAAGTTAGGGAAGGAAGTATATGAAATTATAATAATTAAATGCAATGTTAAAATAAGGTAAAATTATTGCTTTTTAAATAATGTTTTTCATTTGATAGAATGAAGATAAAATTCGCCAACTTTAAATATTTTATTCAAGAACAAAAATGTAATTCTGAGAGTTTTGGGGAGTAACTCAAGAGTTGATCCATCCCATAACACTTTTAGATCTATAAATTTTCTGAAACTCACCAATTAAATGGGGATAATAACAGGGATAGTTTCATGATTAATATGCACAAACATCTGTATATATAGGTGGCTAGGATACTTACATTTCCCTTTAAAAAGTGAGAGATACTTGGCTGCTGAGTTTACTAACTTAAAGGTACTTTGTCACTATATTTTGCCAATATGGACAAATAAAACATTTTAATTTCCTTTTAAGACTTTTCTCTCATCATCATTGATGAATGCCATCACACCAACAAAGAAGCGGTTTATAACAACATCATGAGGCGTTATTTGAAACAGAAATTGAAAAACAATAAACTTAAGAAAGAAAACAAACCAGTGATTCCCTTACCTCAAATAGTGGGACTAACAGCCTCACCAGGTGTTGGAGGAGCCAAAAAGCAAGCCAAAGCAGAAGAGCACATTTTAAAAGTAAGTCATTAACTTTATGCATGAGTCAAAAACCAAAGTCAGAGCAAATGCCAGTGCTTCTCGGTTAAGAGTAAGTCCAAGTGCTGTGGAATGCATGAAGGATGGTGTTCCATACTCATGAGGTAAAGGAAATCTATATGCTTTGAAGTGAATAGACTCAGTCTTGTACAAAGCAGTAAGTGCCTTAATAAATTACTATAACAGAGAACAATATCAAAAATGTTATGGAGAGCAAACTTAGTGAAAAACTGGGAAAATTAAATACCTGTCTTTAAATATCTATCCCTAATTGTCAAAGGTAACGATCTATTCATAGAAGTGTGCATAAACTCTGAAAGTTTCTAATTTTCATACATACTCTATGCATTTCAAAATTGCATGTTTCTTCTATGCCTTTTTGTTGTTGTTGTTCTGTGTGATATTCAGGTTCCAGGTAATTCAAATTAAATGGGAAATGGAGATATGAGAATCTTTAAATGAAAACATATTTCGTGTCCACTGCCCCCAAATGGTAACAACACATATAGTACTATTGTTGATCTCAAGCACTGAAAGACTTCAGAGTAATTCACATAAGATGTTGACATGAAGACACTGTGTTTGCATTTTAAGTCCCTTATTTTTAAGTTGAAGTTGGTAAAAAGCATAGAGTAGACAAAAGCACAATTATTTTTTCCAACATATTATTTATTACTAGAATTAAGGACTAACTCCAATCCAAATCCAGGTACATGGGCTTTGTCTGCTCCTATCTTTGCACTGTCCTCTTTTATGTGTAGAAGAAAGTGGTAATATGATCCACGGATGTCAAGATGACCCATAAATGCCTTGTGTAATATGGTTAGCTTATAAACATTCTCTTCGCATCTCTGCAATTTTCTGTACTCTCTCCGTGTTACTTTTTCCATCTGGAAAAATGGAATTTAAGAAATGAAAAGAAATACTTTTTCTGGAATTTTCTACCAACTTGATTTAGAGGTTCTGTTTTTACTCTATCAGGATGAATGTTACTGGTTGGACCCACAGTGAAGCAATACTAAAATACTGCATTTAGCAAATCATGCTACATATTTCTCACACAAGAAAAAATTCTACATTGAATCAATTAAAAAGGAATAGTATTTTAATATTGAAGTGTCTCTTTTCAGATATGTGCCAATCTTGATGCAGTTACCATTAAAACCGTGAAACAAAATATTAATCTACTTAAAGAGCAAATAAAGGAGCCATGCAAAAAGTTGGTAATTGCAGATGACGCCAAAAAGTATGTGCTTAAATTTTTATATTTGATTGATGATACTATATTCAACTGAAAGATGCAAAGATTATCTTACACTGACACTCTGAATAATATTATTTTAAATTTTGGCAGAAAAGTTTGTTTTATTCTTTTTATTGATATTAGGCAGCAAAACACTGCTGTGAATTCTTAATCTTTTAGTTTTCTAGTTTGTAAAAGAGTAGCTTAGTGTTTTGTTTACTAAGTATCAGTTGTGGTGCCAGAGAAAGGGTAAGGGTGGGGAAGGTTGTAAAGCTAAACTAGAGAGATTACCATAGTTTATTTTATTCGTTTTACTTTTCTGAATTGATTTTCCCAACATTGAACAGAGCCATTTTTGACTACCAGATTTCAGTTGGCAATGATAACAGGTATCCCACCTAATTGACATATTTAGTTTCTTAGGAAAATATGTACAGTGAAGAAGTGAAATATTTACTTTAACAGTGCTTTTGTGATGAATATCTTATTATAAAAATCAACCTGAGTCAGTTTGAACATTGTGAATAGAACATTATGTCAGTACTTTCTTTTGTAAACTATAAAAAGCACCATAAATTTTAGCTGTGTGTCCTTGATAGTAAGTGTAATCTTTACAAATCTCCCTCATAAGGATGTTGAGTTATGAAATATGCATAATAGATAGTATTGTGTTTGAAATATAAACACCAAACTAATGTTAGCAACCAATCTCCATAAGTCATTCTTTTCTGGAAATTTTAAAAATAGAACTGTCTGTTCCAGCTGAACTAGCACATTTGACTGTACTTGATTTTTCTTTACTTTTTTCATTCAGTTTTACTTAATAAGTTTAAATGCATGTTTCTAATCATAATCATTAAAATTAATCCTCAGCATCCTCAAAGAATTTGCTACCTTATCTTTTAACTTAATTAACTTATGCTGTGCTTAGTCGTCATGTCCGACTCTTTGCGACCCTGTGGACTGTAGCCTACCAGGCTCCTCTGTCCATGGAATTCTCCAGGCAAGAATACTGGAGTGGGTTGCCATGCCCTCCTCCAGGTTCCTCCAACTTAATTAACTTTGGGTATACTTTTTATTGGCTTTCCCTGGTAGCTCAGCTGGTAAAGAATCCACCTGCAGTGCCAGAGACCTGGGTTCACTCTCTGGGTTGGGAAGATTCCCTGGAGAAAGGAATGGCTACCCACCCCAGTGTTCTGGCCTGGAGAATTCCATGGACTGTATGGTCCGTGGGGTCAAAAGAGACGGACATGACTGAGTGACTTTCATTTCACATACTCTTTATTGAAGTATTAATATAACACACATACAAAAAGGTTCAAGTTCATAAGTGTGCAGATTGCTGAATCTTCATAAACCGAAAACACGTGTATCACCAAAATCCAGATCAAGGGACTTTCCTTGCAGTCCAGTGGTTAAGACTCCATCCTTCCAGTGCAGGAAGCATGGGTTTGATCCCTGGTCGGGGAACTGAGATCCCGCATGCTAAGCAGTGTGGCCAAAAATAAAAAATGAAATCCCCATAGTATGTATTCTTCTATGTCTGGCTTTTCTCAAAACTCTACTTTTTAAAATTTTATCTTGGTACAAATAATACTGAAACCAGTTCTTCACCAAGGAATGTTTTTTTAAATTAAGTTCAGGCTTTTTAAATAATTGGGATATTACTTTAATATGTATTTTTAAAATAGCTATGAGCATTCAAGATGTATGACATTCATTAATTTTATTTTTCAATTTTTAAATGGGAAATTCCACCACAGATACCTAGTGTTGGTGTGGTGTGGCTTCAGGGTGGAGGTAAAATAGAAAGTGATAAAAAGAAAAATGAATGTATAAAGAGGTGATCAGAGTAACTTGTTGCTTTGTCTAGACTGAATCAAATTTGTTATAACATATAAATTTTTAAAGATAATGCTATTAATTCAATAATATAAACATGTAAGAATAAGTGTATCATTTATTTTTAGGATCCATTTAAAGATAAGCTGCTAGAAATAATGACAAAGATTCAAATTTTTTGCCAAATTAGTCCAATGTCAGATTTTGGAACTCAACCCTATGAACAATGGCTCATTCAAATGGAAAAAAAAGGTAATTTGGGTTTTAACATAACATTTGCTTTATCCCCTGTTTATACCAAGATTCCAGGTCACATGTTCCCAAGCAAACTGAAAGCAAATATAGTAGCAAATGGAATTTCTGTGTTCTAAGTAGGACAAGGATAAAATGTCCTGACTCCTTATCTAAGGAAAGAGGCACAAATTCATCCATTTTCTCTTAATCTCCAGAGTCTTTCACTTGTTATATATTTAAAGTATTAAGATAAATATTAGCACCTCTGTTTCCACATGCAAACTTAACTAATGTGTTTTTCATGCTATTTCTCAGAGTCAGCATAAATCAAGTGTTTTTGTTTGTTTTGTTTTTTGCTGATGCAGAATAGAAGTAGCAAGTCCAGGAGTCAGAAACTTGCCCCCTTTTGGTGCTCATGGCACATTTTGAGCCTTAATTTGCTCATTTCAAAACCAAAGTGAAAAAGCCTATTTTCAAATCAGTATCATAAACATATTAACATATTCAAGTCCACAGCACACTTGGGGGAGTATTCTATCATTATTTCATTGTATGTAACATATTTTTCATAGCTGCAAAAGAAGGAAATCGCAGAGATCGTGTTTGTGCAGAACATCTGAGGAAGTACAATGAGGCCCTACAAATTAATGATACAATCCGTATGATTGATGCATATAATCACCTTGAAACTTTCTACAATGATGAGAAAGAGAAGAAGTTTGCAGTCCTCCTAGGAGATGACAGTGATGAGAGTGATGACGATGGTGATGATGAAGATGTGGGTGATGGAAAAACACCTTTGAAGCTGCACGAGACAGATGACTTTCTCATATCTCTATTTTTGGGTGAGAATCAGTGTAACATTGTTGCATGGTCTCATGCATTTATCTCTTTGGCATGAACCCACTGCTTCTTAAGAACTCTCCAAAATGTTCTCTTAAAATCTCTCATTTTGAAAGAAGAATCTCCATTCATATTGGAGCTATTTCTAACTGATGGGATTAACTACCGATGAGCTGTATTATCTTAATTTATCATTTGGTCATCTGGTTTTATTATTAAATTGACCACAATAAATTTATTTTAAAAACTAGCCTGATTATTGGATACAGCACAAGATTAACTAAAGTTGAGCTTCTTAGTACTTCATTATATGAAGTCTTCCAGTTAGTTATTCACATATTTTATGAATTTAAGTTAATTATTTCTTGCAAATCAAAACTGTAATAAGATGTCACCTCACACAGTCAGAATGGCCATCTACAAATAGCAAGTGCTAGAGAGAGTGTGGAGAAAAATGAGCTGTCCTGCACTGCTGATGGAGATGTAAATTTGTGGAGCCATTGTTGAGAATAGTATGGAGGTTCCCTAAAAAACTAAAAACAGAGTTACTATATGATCCAGCAATCCTATTCCTGGGCATATATCCAGAGAGCACTCTAATTTGGAAAGATGCATGCATCCCAATGCTCATAGCAGCACTATTCACAATAGCCAAGACTTGGATGCAACCTAAATGTACATCAGTAGATGAATGGATAATAAAGATGCTATACATCTATATCTATATTTATATCATCTATATCTGTAACTATACATGTACACAGACAATGAAAGATACTACTCAGCTATAAAAGAAGAGTGAAATAATGCCATTTGTAGCTACATGGGTGAAACTGGAGATTGTCATACTAAATGAAGTAAGCCATTCAGAGAAAGACAAATAATTATCTGATATCACTTATATGTGGAAAGTCAAATATGATACAAACTTATTTATAAAACAGAAACAGACTCACAGACATAGATAGGAAACTTATGGTTACCAAAGGGGAAAGGCAGAGGTAGAGGGATAAATTAAGAGTTTGGGATTGGCATATACAAACTACAATCAATATATATAAAACAGATAAACAGCAAGGTCCTACTGTATAGCCCAGGGAACTGTATTCAATATTTTGGAATAAACCATAATGAAAGAGAATATTTTAAAATGTATATCTATTTCTGTATATATTGCTGTATACTTGAAACTGACAAAACATTATAAATCGAGTTTGCTTGAGTTAAAAAGGAAATAAATTAATTATTTCTTAAAGGAAATAAGAAAAAGTTGAAAAACTAGCTCAAAACCCAGAACATGAAAATGAGAAGCTCATCAAATTGAGAAACACCATAATGGAACAATATTCAAGGACTGAAGGGTCAGCACGAGGAATAATTTTCACAAAAACACGACAGAGTGCATATGCCCTTTCCCAGTGGATTACTGAAAATGAAAAATTTTCAGAAGTAGGAGTCAAAGCCCACCATCTTATTGGCGCTGGAAACAGCAGTGAGTTCAAGCCCATGACACAGGTGAAAACATTCTTTTGGATTTTTTTTTTCTTATGCTGTCATTTCTTTTCACTTGTAGTCTTTTTCATCAATCTTCTCACCAACCCACAAATACTTTAATAAAATGAAACAGTTGTTCTTGAAAGAAAATGTGAGTTTAATAGCCATCAGTCTGTGGCATTTGATAGGCTAAACTTTGTTCTAGGAATCACTTTCTCCATGTTCTTGGAGGAACTTTCTATATTGGGTTTCTTTTGCAAAAACGCTTAACACTTAAACTTAGTAACAAAATGAGAAAACAGTCACAATATATCAAATGGAAAAATCAAATTTCCACAAAAATGTGTGCATTATAATTAGAACTATGTAAAATATGTTTGCATAGGATGAGATCTTTAAGGGAACTTGGAAAAATTAGGACATTTGATGTGATAGAGATTTGGTACCATGAGAGATTTTCTTTTTGAGTTTGGTTTGTTTTGCTTTTAATTTATTATACTACTTATGTGAACAATAAAAACGCTTGGAAGAAGGAAAAAAAGACACTTATAGAGATTATAAATATGGGTGAAACAGAAATAGCTTGTTAGTATAAAATGTCTTTTGAAGTCCTATTGGTCCTGAGTTTTTCTGGACAAAGGGACTCTTTAGTTCCATTAAGGTCATCATCATTTGGTTCATTGCAACAAACTGAATTTGTTTTAACATTTATTGAAAAGAAGTTGTTCTTCAAATTGTGCACCAAAACTCTTGGTATACTCTCTACTTATATTGGAGTTGCCTCTAAAGTTTATGCCAAAGAAACCACTGTTTTCTTTAGGTAAGGAGTTTACATGCTTCTTTATGACGAGAGCTGCTTTACCTGATATGTTTTCCTCTTTGCCCTAGCTGCCAGGAAACTTATAGCAAAGCTGAAGTTCATTCTCTCAGCTTCTGTTTTAATTCCTACAAGTCATATACCTATACTTTTTCACTCTTGGCCCCATTTTTTAGTTTTTATTCTATTAGCTTTAGTGTTAAGACTTTGATTTTATTTGGCTTTGGCTCCTTTTTGGAAAGAGATGGGTTACAAATGGCAAGTATGCATTCAAGCTACTTTTGTTTATCCAGTTTTGACCAGGTGGCTGAATCCCAAAATATAGAACACACCCCCTTCTTCACTCCCCACATCCTCACCTGTGTAGACTGACTTGGACTTACTCATTGGAAGAGGAGTTAGGCATTTATGTAATATGATGTGAGGGTCTGACACTGAGTCTGAAATTCTCACTATTAAAGTTACTCCTTTGAATGAAGGCACAAACATCTAAAATTCAAAGATCTGTCAAGTTTGTATCAATAGTGGGCATGAGTTCAAGAAGGAAATATTATCAGAGAAGACTGGAGAGGGATCTTTCTGCAGGATTCTCCAGCAGTTAGAAGTCAAAAAGAAAGATATATGTCATCCTGCCTCTGAAAAGAATTGGACGGGCATAGGAGAGCATACAGTCTGTCTGACAGGTGTATTTTTGTTTAATGTATGGAGGCAAAAGATAGGGTAAATATACACCAAAGGCCACTGGATCAACAGCTTTGATAAGAATAGTTGTGAAAATAAAACTCCACTGGCTACATCAGGCTAGGATTGTGCTTACCAGTTCCTCCCATGTAAGAGCCAAAGTGAATATTTGATTCCTTTATCTTTGTTAACTTTCAAAATTCAGACTTTTAAAATTTAAATATAAGTGTTTTAATTACATTTTTAATAACCTATTATTTCATTTTTATTTATATCATCCTTTTGAACAGATAATATATTTACCTCTTTAAAAATTAATAAGGTACAGGGCACACTGGTATCCTTCAGTCTCCCAGCTCCTCTCCCTGGAGGCAATCAACGCTTTCAGTTTCTGCCAGGAATACTTCATGTTTCTTTGCTTGAATGACTCTTAAAGTGACCAAATGCAAAATACAGTGTATATTTTCTATCTGACTAAAAATTTGACTGTCTTTAAAAGTGTCATTGCATCTTATTCTCTGACTGTTAAAGATTCTGAAGTTAATGTAGTAAAAAGCAAAGCCTATTTTAGTTTCTCATTGCTGTATCCTCTTCTCAGCTGAAAGCATCTCCTTCTTTCTTCCTCCTAAGTCACCCATCAGTTTGTTTCCTTGGCACAAATGATGGCCTTCCCACCTCCAGACTGGAGGATGGAAATATTTTTGTTATTGTGCGGTAATCCCAGATTGGAAATCAAATGTTGCCTCACCATCATGTCTTTGTTCAATGCCAAAAACAGATGGCAGCAAATCCGTGTATGATCTAATCCTTTCATTTACACTGACCAGTTGCAATTTAGTATTTCTTTTCCTAATTAGAAGATTTTAGTGTGTTTAGCATTACAACATTTAATTTACTAAAATGTTTCTACAGAATGAACAAAAAGAAGTCATTAGTAAATTTCGCACGGGAAAAATAAATCTGCTTATCGCTACCACAGTGGCAGAAGAAGGTCTGGATATTAAAGAATGTAATATCGTTATCCGTTATGGTCTCGTCACTAATGAAATAGCCATGGTCCAGGTATATTCAGATACCTCAAATATGTTAATTTTTTAATTTGTGTTCTTGTTTTGTTTTCTTTTAGTAAAACAGCACACATGAAACGGAAAGTGAAAGTTGCTCGCTTCTGTCTGACTCTTTGTGACCCCATGGACTATCCACTCCATGGAATTATCCAGGCCAGACTACTGGAGTGGGTAGTCTTTCCCTTCTCCAAGGATCTTCCAATTAAGGGATTGAACCCAGGTCTCTCCATTGCAGGCAGAATCTTTACCAGCTGAGCCACAAGGGAAGCCCTTTTATGTCTGTTTTGATTTCTTTTAATAGAACAGCACACATAATTTTAAAAATATATCTGTTTTCCTACAAAAAGAGAAATCAACCAGATAATCAGAGAGCCACGAAATTAAGAAATACTTGTATTTCACGAGTTGATGTGTTAAATGCCTCATACTCAGAATGAATTTTTCATGAGGATGATAGCATTGATAGTGAGGTTCCTGGCCAAGGCCATAACATTTTTGTTACTCAGTTCTGTTCAGTTCAGTTTCAGTTCAGTCGCTCAGTGGTGTCCAACTCTTTGAGACCCCATGAATCACAGCATGCCAGGCCTCCTTGTCCATCACCAACTCCCGGAGTTCACTCAAACTCACGTCCATCAAGTCGGTGATACCATCCAGTCATCTCATCCTCTGTCGTCCCCTTCTCGTCCTGCCCCTATCCCTCCCAGCATCAGAGTCTTTTCCAAAGAGTCAACTCTTCGCATGAGGTGGCCAAAGTACTGGAGTTTCAGCTTTAGCATCATTCTTTCTAAAGAAAACACCCAGGGCTGATCTTTAGAATGGACTGGTTGGATCTCCTTGCAGTCCAAGGGATTCTCAAGAGTCTTCTCCAACACCACAGTTCAAAAGCATCAGTTCTTCAGTGCTCAGCTTTCTTCACAGTCCAACTCTCACATCCATACATGACCACAGGAAAAACCATAGCCTTGACTAGATGGACCTTTGTTGGCAAAATAATGTCTCTGCTTTTGAATATGCTATCTAGGTTGGTCATAACCTTCCTTCCAAGGAGTAAGTGTCTTTTAATTTCATGGCTGCAGTCATGATCTGCAGTGATTTTGGAGCCCAAAAAATAAAGTCTGACACTATTTCCACTGTTTCCCCATCTATTTCACATGAAGTGATGGGACCAGATGCCATGATCTTCGTTTTCTGAATGTTGAGTTTTAAGCCAACTTTTTCACTCTCCTCTTTCACTTTCATCAAGAGGCTTTTAGTTCCTCTTCACTTTCTGCCATAAGGGTGCTATCATCTGCATATCTGAGGTTATTGATATTTCTCCTGGCAATCTTGATTCCAGCTTATGTTTCTTCCAGTCCAGCATTTCTCATGATGTACTCTGCATATAAGTTAAATAAGCAGAGTGACAATAAACAGCCTTGACGTACTCCTTTTCCTATTGGAACCAGTCTGTTGTTCTATGTCCAGTTCTAAATGTTGCTTCCTGACCTGCATATAGGTTTCTCAAGAGGCAGGTCAGGTGGTCTGGTATTCCCATCTCTTTCAGAATTTTCCACAGTTTATTGTGATCCACAGAGTCAAAGGCTTTGGCATAGTCAATAAAGCAGAAATAGATGTTTTCTGTAAGTCTCTTGCTTTTCCATGATCCAGCGGATGTTGGAAATGTGATCTCTGGTTCCTCTGCCTTCTCTAAAACAGCTTAAACATCTGGAAGTTCACAGTTCATGTATTACTGAAGCCTGGCTTGGAGAATTTTGAGCATTACTTTAATAGTGTGTGAGATGAGTGCAATTGTGTGGTAGTTAGAGCATTCTTTGGCATTGCCTTTCTTTTGAATTGGAATGAAAACTGACTTTTTCTAGTCCAGTGGCCACTGCTGAGTTTTCCAAATTTGCTGGCATACTGAGTGCAGCACTTTCACAGCATCATCTTTCAGGATTTGAAATAGCTCAACTGGAATTCCATCACCTCCACTAACTTTGTTTGTAGTGATACTTTCTAAGGCCCACTTGACGTCACATTCCAAGATGTCTGGCTCTAGATGAGTGATCACACCATCATGATTATCTTGGTCATGAAGATCTTTTTTGCACAGTTCTTCTGTGTATTCTTGCCACCTCTTCTTAATATCTTCTGCTTCTGTTAGGTTCATACCATTTCTGTCCTTTGTTGAGCCCATCTTTGCAAGAAATGTTCCATTGGTATCTCTAATTTTCTTGACGAGATCTCAAGTCTTTCCCATTCTGTTGTTTCCCATTCCTCTATTTCTTTGCATTGATCACTGAAGAAGACTTTATTATCTCTTCTTGCTATTCTTTGGAACTGCATTCAGATGCTTATATTTTTCCTTTTCTGCTTTGCTTTTCTCTTCTCTTCTTTTCACAGCTATTTGTAAGGCCTCCCCAGACAGCCATTTTGCTTTTTTGCATTTCTTTTCCATGGGGATGGTCTTGATCCCTGTCTCCTGTACAATGTCACGAACCTCATTCCATAGTTCATCAGGCACTCTATCGATCTAGGCCCTTAAATCTATTTCTCACTTCCACTGTGTAATCATAAGGGATTTGATTTAGGTCATACCTGAATGGTCTAGTGTTTTTCCCTACTTTTTTCAATTTAAGTCTGAATTTGACAATAAGGAGCTCATGATCTGAGCCACAGTCAGCTCCCGGTCTTGTTTTTGCTAACTGTATACAGCTTCTCCATCTTTGGCTGCAAAGAATATAATCAACCTGATTTCGATGTTGACCACTGGTGATGTCCATGTGTAGAGTCTGCTCTTGTGTTGTTGGAAGAGGGTATTTGCTATGACCAGTGCATTCTCTTGGGAAAACTATTAACCATTGTCCTGCTTCATTCCACATTCCAAGGCCAAATTTGCCTGTTACTCCAGGTGTTTCTTGACTTCCTACTTTTGCATTCCAGTCCCCTATAATGAAAAGGACATCTTTTTTAGTGTTAGGTCTAAAAAGTCTTGTTGGTCTTCATAGAGCTGTTCAACATCAGCTTCTTCGGTGTTACTGGTTGGGGCATAGACTTGGATTACTGTGATATTGAATGGTTTGCCTTGGAAATTAAAAGAGATCATTCTGTCATTTTTGAGATTGCATCCAAGCACTGCATTTTAGACTCTTTTGTTGACCATGATGGCTACTCACATTTCTTCTAAGGGATTCCTGCCCACAGTAGTAGATATAATGGTCATCTGAGTTAAATTTACCCATTCCAGTCCATTTTAGTTCGCTGATTCCTAGAATATCGACGTTCACTCTTGCCGTCTCCTTTTGACCACTTCCAATTTGCCTTGATTCATGGACCTAACATTTCAGGCACCTATGCAATATTGCTCTTTACAGCATCAGACCTTGCTTCTAGCACCAGTCACATCCACAACTGGGTATTGTTTTTCCTTTGGCTCCATCCCTTCATTCTTTCTGGAGTTATTTCTCCACTGATCTCTAGTAGAATATAGGGCACCTACTGACCAATTTTGTTACTCAAAATGTGCCTTAGTATTAACTCTTTATACAAAAGTGAAGAAATGTATTGGGCTTCCCTGGTGGCTCAGCTGGGTAAAGAATCCACCTGCAATGCAGGAGACCTGGGTTCAACCTCTTGGTTAGGAAGATCCACTGGAGGAGGGCATGGCAACCCATTCCAATATTCTTGCCTGGAGAATCCCCATGGAAAGAGGAGACTGGAGGGCTACAGTGCATGGGGTCACAAAGAGTCAGACACGGCTGAACAACTAAGCAGAGCACAGTACAGAAATGTACCACCACACTGAGTGTGTTTTCTTACAACTTTGAAGGTAGATGCCAGAAACATAATGACACGTGCCTCAGCTCTGGTGTCAAAGTCAGAGAGGCCCTTCTCCCCAGTTGTCCTCCCTACTGGAAAGGGGGGCAGTGGGGCTCCCCAGCCCAAATCACTGATGATGGTTTGCAGGGTTTGAGAGGGATACCTGGGGAAAAGAAGGGCAAGACAAGATGGCCTTGTGTTGTTGAGGCTTTTGAAGGCCAGTATGGGCTTCCATGGTGGCTCAGTGGTAAAGAACTCACTTGCCAGTGCAGGAGATATAAGAGACACAGGTTTGATTCCTAGATTGGGAAGATCCCTTTGAGAAGGGCATGGCAACCCTCTCTAGTAGTATTGTCTGGAGGATCCCATGTACAGAGGAGCCTGGCAAGCGATAGGTCATGGGGTCACAAAAACTCAGACACGACTGCAGTGGCATAGCACGCTTGTACCCATGCATGTGGGAACCTATCCATCATCATTGTACAACACTGTTTTTCACCGAAGTGCATTTTGAGTTTCAAATAGCCAACTTATTAAGAAAATGGATAATAACTGACTTTACAGAGAATAGAGGAATCATTTGATGATGGGATATTGAGCAGTGAATATCATTCCAGAACAAAAACAGGAGCACACGTGGCAAAGCACAGGCCTTCATTGACTTCACTGACTTGATTTCTTTCTGTTCTCAGGCCCGTGGTCGAGCCAGAGCTGATGAGAGTACCTATGTCCTGGTTGCCCAAAGTGGCTCAGGGGTTGTTGAACGTGAGACTGTTAATGATTTCCGAGAGAAAATGATGTATAAAGCTATAGACCGTGTTCAAAATATGAAACCAGAGGAGTATGCTCATAAGGTATTGTTTGGGGCTAACTCTGAATTTAGTTTTCACTTTTAAATGGCTGTCTGTGGTTGCCATGATATCTCTTTGTGGTTAAGCCTCTAGACAGAAATTGTGCTGAATTATAAATTCCAGTTTGAAAGACTGTTCTGAGACCAGATTCACATACAAAGACTCAAGATCCGTCGTGGGCAGAAATCATCTGGGAGCTGTTCTATAAAGTTTGGTAATATAAATTTAGATTTTCCCTGATCCAGAAAGACTAGTGCAACTCACTTATTCAATTCAACCTGGTCATTTTGGTCCCATCTAATCTGTACAGGCACAATTTTTTTAATTTTAGAAATATCTGTGAAGTGCCTACTGCCTGTTAGGCAACAGGCAACACTGTTGTAAAAACAGTGCCTGTAGCCGCAAGCAACGTTGGTGAGATTTGAGGAGGAGAAACGATAAAGAAAAATAAAGCAAGTAATACATGTATGGAGAGGAGAGCTGAAGCATTAGGTCAAGACAATGTGAAACAAACATCTAGTCGGGCACTTTAGGTTAGGTGTTTGGGAAAGGCCTCTCTAAGAGGGAGAGACATTGAGGCTAGCCCCGAATGTTAAGAAAATAGATCATATACCATCTTGCTGCATCTCAGTTTACTAACATAGAATCGTTTGAGTTGTGAGAGGAATGCAGCAAAGGAAGAATGTATTTCTACAATATTTCAGGAAATCCCCCATACCACTGAATTAAAGACTGTAACTACTATAATAGCAAACAATCCATTTAGAAGAAAATTCACACCCTTGCATATGGGTGTGAATGTTAGTTTCTTAACATTGGAATTGGCTCTACCCTAAATAGAGTTTCACGGAAGGGATGCTTTCAAATTGGTGTGCATTGCTATAACCAACTCCAAGGTTTCCTGGCCAGGTTTCTACACGAATTTATATTTTAAAACCCCTTTAAATATAAGGCAAACCAAACATTTTGTGGTGTCAAATCAAACATTTGTAGCCATATAATACCACTGGAAAGTTAGCACTTTACATTTAAAGTACTAAATGAATAAATCACGTGGGATGTTTTTCAAAGATTGATGTTTCAAGACCAGTGTTTTGTATAAACTCTAGAACCATCTCTGGAGTTTGTGAGTCACACTTTTCCAGATAATCTCTAGAAAAGACATAGTCTCTTTGGGGGCCCTATGGACTATCTTATTTAGGTCTCCTTTGGCTAAGAGCCCTACTCTCTTAAAATTGCTCCAGGTAGACAAACCCAGAGAAGGGATGACAATGACATGGGGTGCATGTCACCACTACTCTGTTCAAAGCCCCATCACACACTGCCACCAGGTCAAAACACTTCTTTCTACTGATTTAAGAATCCTTCTCAACATAACATTGGGGCAACCATTAATAAACAGTTTGAGTTGACATATAAGGGGAGGTCTATCTTCCATGTTATATACTGAGTTTATACATAACCCCAAGCTTCTTCAATCAAATCAGACTTCTAGGAGTAAGTTGAAGATACTAAACATTGTCCCTGGCCTTGACCCAACAACATTTGCCACATTACATTTTAGTTGGAATTAGACTGAATATTATTGGAGAAGGAAATGGCACCCCACTCTAGTATTCTTGCCTGCAAAATTCCATGGAGGAGACTAGTGTGCTACAGTGCAGTCCATGAGGATGCAAAGAGTTGGGCACGACTGAGCATGCGTGCAGACTGATTATAGCCGTGCCTCCCATATATTTGTTATGATTTCTTTTCTTTTCTGGCCCTCCTAATTGTTTCATATCCTTTACTAGCCTAGAGTTATTCTTTTGGTTTCTGGTGTCCTGGTTACATATCCAAACACTGACCTTTGTTTTGTTTGCTTTTTTTTCTGTTGCATTCATAGTTATTTCTTAATTGCCCATATGTATCTGCTGCTATGGCAAATCATCTTTTCACCAGCTCACTGAACTGTAAATATCCTGCAAGAACACCCTAGTTAAACTTTTAAAGAACAGAATACTTCAATTCATTATATTGTTAAAATTTACATAGGAAATTTGTCTTCATACTTATCTGATTAAATCGTATTATAGCCCACAGGTTCACTTGCAAGGTTTGTTCTCTTTTCTGTGCTAACTATGGCTGCCTCGAGTCAAGGTCTAAAACAGAGGTGAGAGCCAGAGAACTGGGCTATTCAGTTTTGCTCATCAGCACAGATAGTTTACTTTTCCTGAAAACTTTCCTTTGATTTTAAGGAAAACAATGGCTTCCTCCACAACTTAATATCAATTTGTCATCTTTGAGAGGTTTAGTTTGGAGGTAAATTATTTAAAAACTAGAATTGTCTACTGTGAAGTTGTATAGGTATGAGAACTGGCCAGTCTCTATCTCGAGTTTTATATCTCTCATAAATTATATCATTTCTGTTATGAATAAGTTTCTCCATTAGCCACAGAATTGGGAATATAAAAATTTAAAGATTTTATTCTTTCATATAAAGACTGTGGGTAATCTAGACATACACGATAGCTCCATGATGTCATCAGGATGCCAAAATTCCTTTCTCTTCTCCACCTTTTTACTATTTGGCTTCCATTCTCAAGGTCAAAGCTTTTAGAATTTCAACTACTGCATGTTCACTCTAAGAAGGAAGGAGGAGAAAGATGGAAAAGGCAACAGGGCCCATGCCAGCTACCTGATATTTAAAGATCCTTTCTGGAAATTTTGTTCAACATCTTATAGACATGTCTTAAAGGCCGCTGACTCGTAAATGTAGTTATTTAGTGGTGTATTTCCACTCGAATGAAATTTTAGTTCTGTTACTATGAAGAATGGATCCTAGGTGGGAAACTAGTATTTTCTGTCACAATTGTATAGAGATAAAATAGTGACAAGTCTGGAAGTTACAATATATGAAGAGAAATGAAAGAAACTGGAGGCTTTTCATGGATAAGAAACGACTAAGGGTGACAAAGTAAGAATGTTTAGTTCTCTTTTTTTTAGCAAAGGAATTTAGTTTGTTCATTTTATTTAAATTGGAGGCTAATTACTTTACAATGCTGTACTGGTTCTTGCCATACTTGACAGGAATCCGCCACAGGTGTACATGTGTTCCCCATCCTGAACCCCTCTCTCAGCTCCCTCCCCATCCCATCCCTCTGGGTCATCCCAGTGCACCAGCCCCGAGCACCCTGTCTCATGCATTGAACCTGGACTGGTGATCTGTTTCACGTATGCTATACCTGTTTAAATGCTATTCTTTCAGATCATCCCACCCTTGCCTTTTCCCACAGTGTACAAAAAACTGATCTGTACATCTGTGTCTCTTTTGCTGTCTTGCATACAGGGTTACCATTACCATATTTCTAAATTCCATATATATGCATTAGTATACTGTATTGGTGTTTTTCTTTCTGACTTACTTCACTCTGTATAATGGGCTCCAGGTTCATCCACCTCATTAGAAAGGATTCAAATGCATTCTTTTTAATGGCTGGGTAGTACTCCATTCTGTATATGTACCACTGCTTGCTTCCATGTCCAGGCTATTGTAAACAGTGCTGTGATGATCATTCGGGTACACATGTGTCTTTCAATTCTGGTATCCTCAGTGTGTATGCCCAGCAGTGGGATTGCTGGGTCATATAGCAGTTCTAGTTCCAGTTTTTAAGGAATCTCCACACTGTTCTCCATAGTGGCTGTACTAGTTTGCATTCCCACCAACAATGCAAGAGGTTTCCCTTTTCTCCACACCCTCTCCAGCATTTATTGCTTGAGATTTTTGGATAGCAACCATCCTGACTGGCGTGAGATGGTACCTCATTGTGGTCTTGATTTGTATTTCTCTGATAATGAGTGACATCGAGCATCTTTTCTTTTGATTGGGTAGTTTGCCTTTCTGGTGTTGCGCTGCTTATATATTTTTGAGATTCACTCTTTGTCAGTTGCTTCTTTTGGTATTATCTCCTCCAATTCTGATGGCTGTCTTTCACCTTCCTTATTGTTTCCTTCTGTTGTGCAGAAGCTTTTAAGTTTACTTAGGTCCCATTGGTTTATTTTTTTATTTCCATGACTCTGGGAGGTGGGTCATAGAGGATCCTGCTGTGATTTATGTAAGAGAATGTTCTGCCTGTATTTTCCTCTAGAATTTTTATAGTTTCTGTTCTTTCATTTATTTATTTTTTAGTTTTCAGAATTTTTTTTTTTTACTTTATTTTACTTTACAGTACAGTATTGGTTTTGGCATACTTTGACATGAATCTGCCACGGGTGTGCATGAGCTCCCAGACATGAACCCCCCCTCCCACCTCCCACCCCACATCATCCCTCTGGATCATCCTCGTGCTCCAGCCCCAAGCATCCTGCATCCTGCATCGAACATAGACTGGCGATTCGTTTCTTACATTATAGTATACATGTTTCAATGCCATTCCCAAATCATCCCACCCTCTCCCTCTCCCTCAGAGTCCAAAAGTCCACTCTACACATCTGTGTCTCTTTTGCTGTCCTGCATACAGGGTCATCATTACCATCTTTCTAAATTCCATATATATGTGTTAGTATACTGTATTGGTGTTTTTCTTTCTGGCTTACTTTGTATAATCGGCTCCAGTTTTATCCATCTCATTAGAACTGATTCAAATGTATTCTTTTAAGGGCTGTGTATATGTACCACAGCTTTCTTATCCATTCATCTGCTGATGGACATCTAGGTTGTTTCCATGTCCTGGCTATTATTATAAACAGTGCTGCGATGAACATTGGGGTACATGTGTCTCTTTCTATTCTGTTTTCCTCGGTATGTAAACAGACTTCATGTGGAAGAAAGAGTAAACTTATTTTATGAGATAAAATTAAAACCTATGGAGATGCGGATTAGAAGGAGTTCCATTGTTTTTGTCTTTGTTTCTTTTGTCTTTATTAAATATTGCCAAACATTTTCTCACAGTAGAGCATTAAAAAAATGGAATGGGAAATGTTTTGCACACTTAAGGATTCCACATTTCCATGACTGTAGGAGAAGATTCTATACTAAACTCTTTGGTGGCCATCACCTCATCACTTTTATTTTTAGACTATAAGTCAAGTGTATAGTTTCATGACTATCTAAGATCTCTGAATTCCAGGCAACTTACTTCATTGAAACTATGAAAAAAATCACATTGAATATTCTTTTGCAGATTTTGGAATTACAAATGCAAAGTATAATGGAAAAGAAAATGAAAACCAAAAGAAGTATTGCAAAGCAGTTCAAGGACAAGCCATCATTAATAAATTTTCTGTGTAAAAACTGTAGTGTGCCAGCCTGCTCTGGAGAAGATATCCACGTAATTGAGAAGATGCACCATGTCAATATGACACCAGAGTTCAAGTAAGTCCAAGAGAAGACTTAAAGTCTTTTAAGTTTCTTTATAAGGAATTAAGCAGTTTGTATTGTAAATGGTCTAACAAAATAGTACACATGAGATTCATTATTTTTCCAGAACTTCCCCTTCTTAGTCCCCAAATTATGAACCTTATTTCAAGGGTCCATTTTTCAAATATATACAAAAGGGCAGGAAAGGAGAAGTGTAAGACCCAAAGCCATTTTTATCCAAACCAGATCAGTTTGTGAATGCTCATATTTATTTTCAACTTCTTGAGCATCTTAAGTCTAGTTAAAATAATCAACAGACATGAAATAAGCCATAAAAAGCAACATACCATGAGAGATGTGTGCCCAGTGACTTGGCCGAAGGGATGAAGTACAGAACAGTGCATGCGTGTAGATGACTGGCAAGCCCAGTAGTGTGTACCATGGGCTGTGTACTGGTCCTATATGAATTCTCAAGGATGATTCTGACTCCTTGATAATTTTAGGAAACTGTACTTTGTGAGAGGAAACAAAGCACTGCAAACAACGTGTGCTGAGTATCAAACAAATGGCGAGATAATCTGCAATAAATGTGGCCAAGTAAGTAAATTGCTGTGGGCTTAATTTTACTTTGGCCAAAAGGAATTCTTAATTGAATGTGCATTTAATCTTTCCTCTCCCTCTCTCTTTTTGTTTTCCAGGCTTGGGGAACGATGATGGTGCACAAAGGCTTAGATTTGCCTTGTCTCAAAATAAAGAATTTTGTAGTGGTTTTCCAAAATAATTTACCAAAGATGCAATACAAAAAGTGGGTAGAATTACCAATCACATTTCCTGATCTTAACTATTCGGAATATTGTTTGTTTAGTGATGAGGACTGACGTTTGATTCAAGATTTCTTTTAAAAATACTATCAACTTGACATTTACATGATTTTGATTGGTTTCATCATACTACAGAACTTATGTGAACATTAATAAAAGATAGTGCTTTACTCTGTATTGAGCTATCTGAAAGAAAACAATATATTGTGCTTTCAATTTCTACCTTGTTGGTGGGCAGAGGTTAAAAATAAAAACCTTCCAGCAAAACTCTTTAGTGTGGAGCAGTATATTGCCGTGGGAAGGATGGTCGAGTATAAATAAGGATCTGAGGTACTAATCTCAGTCCTGTCACTAAATTTCAGAATAAAATTAAGCAAATCAGTTCATCTTTCTGAACCAGTCTCCTTTTTGGTGAAATGGTAATGGTACTCTCTGCTTTTGCTTTTATTCGCTTTCTATTGCTTCATAGGGCTTCCCTGGTGGCTCAGGGGTAAAGAATCTGCCTGCCAATGCAGGAGACCAGTGTTTGATCCCTGGGTTAGGAAGATCCCCTGCAAAAAGAAATGGTAACCCACTCCAGTGTTCTTGCTTGGAAAATTCCATGAATAGAGGAGCCTGACAGGCTTCAGTCCATGGGTCACAAAACTGTAGGTCATGACACTGACTAAACAAGTGGCTTAAAACAATACCCATTTATTAATGCACATGTTCTGTAGCCCAGAGGTTGCTCAGAGTCTCAGAAGTCTGAAAGTCAAGGTGTCAGGTGATGTTTTCACCTGGATACTCTGGAAGAAGAATCACTTCCAATCTTTTCAGGTTGTTGGCTGTCATTTCCTTGCAACTGAAGAATGGGATTGCTATTTTCTTGTTAGCTGTCTACTGGTGGTCACTCTAAGCCCCAAGAGTCACCCTTCTCATGTGGCCTGCTCATGGGGCCTTTCACAGCTAGTTGCTTCTTCATGGCCATCAGGAGACTCTCTCAAGTGTGCTAAGAGTCTAACTGTAATCATGGGAATTTTAACTGTAATCCCATCATATTGACAAATCCTACCCATATTCAAGGTCGAGAGAATTTTCAGGGGATATATACCACCAGCAGAGACTTTGGAAGCTTTCTTAGAATTCTACTTCCCACATCCTTGCCCAGTGTTTATGCTTAAGTAATATATGTGTTTGGCATGAGTTAGAACAAACTCTGGGAGACAGTGAAGGACAGGGAAGCCTGGTGTGCTGCAGTCCATGGGGTAGCAAAGAGTCAGATACAACTTAGCAGCTGAATAACAACAGCAACGATATATACATATGTATGAAAGTATTTTGAAAAATATGAAGTACCACAAAAGGCAAAGTATTGTCAGGCACTGTAATCTCTTCACTTCTGTCTCATTACAACAAAGATTTGAAGCGACGGACGTTAAAGCCCTCGGCGTGTCACAGCTCTCAGACAGTCCATGTTATAGTTCTTGGACAGATCAGTTTTATTTAGAAAATAAAGGAAAATACATCCTCAAGGCATAAGGGTATGCCAACCCAAAAGACCATAAGAGAAGAGAGACAGAGAAGGAGCACGAGAGAGACCCCCGGCCCTTTGGCTCCTCTTTTTATATGTTTTTTTCCTCCCCCTGGGCCTGCCCGATGTAAATTGGGATTAGCCAGGAATGCTGTTTGTTCTCCCTGACATCCTCACTCAGGTCCTCGGACCTTCCTTTGTTCTATTTTTGCGGGCTTTTCCTTTCCTTGTCTTTTAGCCACCTCCATTCTGGACTCCTTTTTCCTATTCTAACTACCTAACAGTATTATTAAGAAGAAGACATCAGGTAGGTTAAGGCTTAGTTCCACAGCTTTCCTTTCATGAACAAAAACTATGTTCAGTAATTACCTTAAAAAAACGGAGGTTAAATCCAGACTAGTTATTAACACATACGAGATTACCTGTGTCAGTGGAGATGTCCAGGGTTCACACAGTGTCGAACAGGCAACAGGTGCTAGATGTCATTAGAAAATAAATAGAAAGGGTTTACCTGTCCCACTCCCAGTCCTGATAGAAGAGTAACCTCTCAGTGTCTGGGACATTTTCAGTGTTCCTGAACTAAATGTGATCGTTTGGAGAGAGACACAAGGCTCAGCACAACAGAACATTCTCCTAGTAGAAAAGTGGCCTCTTCTGTCATGGAAGAACCACATGATTGAGACAGAACCACAACAGACCATTTTAACCCACACTTAGCCAGTCTCACAGATGGTCTGCTTCACAGAAAGTTACCTCCTATGACTAAGGAGAAACAAAATGTTGGAGGGAGTAAAAAGTAAATTCTGTGGTTTTTGGATTAATTAAATTCAATCTAACAATATCTTTGAATCTTTTGATTAAGACTTGAGCAAATATGAAATTAACCAATCCGAGCTCTTCAGAATATGAGGACAAAAGAAGGCTATGACTTTCTCAAGATATTTTAAAACTCCAGCTGACTCTATTTAAAGTATTGCTGTCTTCTAGAATATTTTGGAAATTATACAAGAAATCAAATGCATAGAATAGCTAAACATACTATCACAACATATGTAGACTGTTTATGAAGTATCAGCAAATACTAGGTTTGTTCATCAATGTTTTCCAGTATGTTTTCAATAAAGATATTATTTTTACTGCAAAGTTTGAAAATACATGTTTCAAGTAACATAAAACTTAATATGCACTCTAACTGAATTCAAACTCTGATGCATTCAAAAACCATTGTAATCATTGTAACACTTTGATTGTTATTGAACAGTTTAATATTTTAAGGTCATTTACAGACTATCTTCATGACAGGTAGATATCATGTCAGATGCTTGAGTTTCAGTCCCCATATAGTCTTCAATTACTTGGTTAACTGAGCAACCTCATTTCACAGAGCTTGCGTTTGCTTTCTTAAAAATCAGAGGTTGTATTAAGTGGTATCAAAGTTTCCTTACAACTCTAGCATTCTCATTGTTCATGCTTCTGGCTCCCTGGCTGCTCTCATATGGAGACCTTGTTTAGTGATTTGCGATATTACCAACCATGGACTAGGGCTTCTGGGTGGCTCAGATGATGAAGATTCTGCCTGCAATGTAGGAGACCCAGATTTCTACCCCTGGGTTGGGAAGATACCATGGAGAAGGAAATGACAACCCACTCCAGTATTCTTGCCTGGAGAATTCCACGGACAAAGGAGCCTGGTGGACTATATAGTCCACGAGATCACAAAGAGTGAAATACAACTGAGTGATTAACACTTTAACAACTGTGGGCTAGGTATCTAGCAGATACATTACACTTTTGATGGTAGGTCTTATTTGCTGAAGGGCATTGCAGAGGTCTCACTAAACAGGTTCACAGGCTGGAGTCAGGTATCTCAAGGCAAGGTTGAAAGGTCTGAAAGGGTCTGCAAATTATAGAACAACGAGCATTTCCAAGCCAATAGATCATTGGCCAACCTTGGGGATAAGAAATGTAAAGCTTACTACCAAAAGTTTGAGATCGTTTCAGTGAAATTCCATGAAATTAAGATACAGTAACTTATGGTTTATACAAGTATTTTTTTGTAAGGCATTGAGTGTAAGGCATTGAGAAAACACATAAATGGATGAGAAATGGTTTTCCACAGGACGATTAGTGCATGTCACAAGCAACTGTTGAAAATGAAAAATGCTGTAAGAGAGGTGAATATTTTCCTCTCTGTAATTTAATAGTCTCTATATCAGAGTGTTGTGTCTTAAGGAAAGGAAGGCTTCTGACATTGTTTTCAAATGTTTGAACCTAAAGGCAAAGAGGATTCAATGTTTTTCATTGTTGTTGTTTCTTTTAAGATGTAAGAGTCTTGAACACATTTATGTGCTAATCAAAAGGACAAGAGGAAGTGAGAAAATTAGCAATGTTCAGCCCAAAAGTAAATTGTTTATTGGGCATTAATGATATATTCTACAAAATGTTCTTGCGGCAGAATTTCTAGTCACCCTGATCCTCTTTCACCCTGATGCCTTTGCAGAAAAGTAGAAGCCCTTCCAGAGGTGGAAATGGCAACCAGCTCCAGTGTCTTTGCCTGGAAAATCCCATGGACAGAGGAGCCTGGCAAGCTATAGTCTATGGGATCCCAAAGAGTCGGACACAACTGAAGCAACTTAGCAGGCAGGCAGGCAGAATCCCTTCCTTGCCATCTCTTCAGCAGACATCCTTCACATTTTTCAAAGACAAAATCTGTGTGTCACTTCCCAGTATTTAACACAGTTCACGTTTTCAAAATTAGAATGGAGAGCACACCCAGGGAAAGTAACGTTCATGCACCCTGAGCATAACAAAGTGCTCATTTCCAAAATCTGGTAAACAATTACATGAGTCATAGCAACAAAAAGAAAAACAAGAAAATTATTTCATTTTCTTCTAAGAGTTAGGAAGTTGATTTGAAGTGACTGTAAGTTTGTTTGCTGTTTGTGAATTTATCCTTAATTAGTTCTACTAGACATACAATTTTACATCTTTGTTTTTATTAGTAGAGTATGGAGTGACACAAACTTGGGTGTGGATCCTCACTAGCTTTGTGACTTGAGCAAGTCACTTAATTTCTCTGAGACTATAGGAAATCAATACCAATCTTGAGGAACTGTCAGGAGAATTTGGATATTGTATAAAACATACCTATTAAGTGCTAAATGTATTTGGTTTCTTGTATAATCTCCAAATATATATGTATATATTTCCAAATAATATATGTATAGAATATATTAGTAAGAGTTTTCAGAAAAGCAGAAGCAGTGGTAGAAGCACAGCTGTGGATATAGCATAATGAGTAAATTTGAGACCTATGTTTGATTATGAGTATTATAAACATTCAATATTTATCCAGAGGGCTTTTCTCAAAAAGTAAGGGGCTCAGTGGTGAAGAATCCACCTGCTAATGCAGGAGATGCTGGTTTGATCCCTGGATTGGGAAGATCCCCTGGATAAGGAAATGGCAACCCAATCCAGTATTCCTCCCTGGAAAATCCCACAGACAGAGGAGACTGGCAGGATACAATCGTCTATGGGATCACAAAAGAGTTGGACAGGACATAGTAACTAAACAATAATATTAGTTATAATGACACACGATTGCTATGAATATGCTATTCAGTGTAATTTGAGGAAGGATTTAATGGCCAGATCTTCTGTAGATGCAACACAAAGACAGGTATCAATCACAAAGATAGAAAATTATAAATATCAACAGTTTTTTAAGCGACTATAGGAGTTAAGTAGGGCACCCCACTCCAGTGCTCTTGCCTGGAAAATCCCATGGGTGGAGGAGCCTGGTAGGCTGCAGTCCATGGAGTCGCTGAGTCTGACACAACTGAGCGACTTCACTTTCACTTTACACTTTCATGCACTGGAGAAGGAAATGGCAACCCACTCCAGTGTTCTTGCCTGGAGAATCCCAGGGACGGGGGAGCCTGGTGGGCTGCTGTCTATGGGGTCGCGCAGAGTCAGACATGACTGAAGCGACTTAGCAGCAGCAGCAGCAGTATTCCATTATGTGTGGCAGCACACACACACACATATATTCCATTATGTGTGAGTATACGTACATACACACACACATATATTCCATTATGTGTGAGTATACGTACATACACACACACATATATTCCATTATGTGTGAGTATACGTACACACACACACACACACACACACATATTCCATTATGTGTGAGTATACGTACATACACACACACATATATTCCATTATGTGTGAGTATACGTACACACACACACACATTCCATTGTGTGTGAGTATACGTACATACACACACACATATATTCCATTATGTGTGAGTATACATCACACACACACACACACACACATATTCCATTATGTGTGAGTATACGTACACACACACACACATATATTCCATTATGTGTGAGTATACGTACACACACACACACACACATATTCCATTATGTGTGAGTATACGTCACACACACACACACACACATATTCCATTATGTGTGAGTATACGTACACACACACACACACATATTCCATTATGTGTGAGTATACGTACACACACACACACACACATATTCCATTATGTGTGAGTATACGTACACACACACACACACATATATATGTATGTATATATGTATGCTGCTACTGCTAAGTCGCTTCAGTCGTGTCCAACTCTGTGTGACCCCATAGACAGCAGCCCACCAGGCTACCCCCGTCCCTGGGATTCTCCAAGCAAGAGTGCTAGAGTGGGGTGCCATTGCCTTCTCCGATTCAACCATAAAAAAGAATGAAATATTGTCATTTGAAGCAACATGGATGTACTTAGCATTATACTAAGTAAAATAAGTCAGACCAGAGGATGACATATACTGTATAATAGCACTTTTATGTGGAATATAAAAATACAACAAACAAGTACATATAACAAAAAAGAATCAGACTCATGCTATAGAGAACAAACTAGGGTTTACAGCAGTGGGGAGAAGGGAGCAGTATATACAGGTTGAGGAGTGGAAGGTACTAACTTTTGGTTAAGATAGGCTCAAAGATATTTGTACAGCACAGGAATATCAGCCAGTATTTTGTAATAACCGTAAATGGAAAATGACTTTTAAACTGAACGTACATTTAAAAATAATAATGTAATTTGATACTGAGCAGGCCAGCAATTGCATGAAAAAATGAGAGCAAGCGAGAGAAGTATTTTTGTTGTAGCATATGAACAGTAATTTTTGTCTAGCACAAATTGTAATTTTTTTTTTTTAGGGGTGGTTCTCTAAACATTTTTTCAGGTCATAAATTATAAAATATAGAATATATATGGAAAGCATTGCAGATATTCTTTATAATTTTTAGATATTTTCTACATAGAGTATTACCAAGTCTCTCTCTATAGGAAATGAGTCATTCCATAAGCATCTTGTTTGAGGATGACATCAGATAGTGCTGAGCTCTATTAGTTTATAATTTAAAATCCAAATTAAAGGCTACATTCTAGGTGAGAAGAGAAACAGACTGTTCATAGGAAGTAATATTTAACTATGCAGTTGTTAGAATATATTTAAACCACAATTTAAGTTGAATATACATAATGAAATATATAAGGTTTTGCACACTAACTTCAAAACTGGACATTAAGACACAGATGAAAGAAATATAAATGTTTGACTCAGTTATATATGTAAACTAATAATGAACCAGAGATGAGCTTTTTTTTTCAACTTAAATATATCCTTCAAACTCTGCCTCTTGCTGTTTTTAATAAGCACTTGTATTTTATTTTACACACACAGGATCAATGGACTGTTGGATGGTTAGTTCTTTCATTTTGAATCTCTTAATGAGCATGAAAATGACTTTAATTCAATAAGCTATAAGGATTTGTGTATCACTAAAATGACCTGAACATCTGAATTAGTGTTGCCCACCTGAGACTCATATCAATTCACTACCATACTGAAGTTTCTACTACTAAATTCACTTTTTTCCTTAGCATTTGATCCAGATTTATAATTTCATGACTTGACTTTGTACAATTTATGCCTAAATAACCTGTTAAGTTCAAAATTGCAACTTCATGTGACTTTCAAAACATTTATTACATTTGACAAATGAATCCTAAATCTTTCTCTAAAACACTGATGTTTCTTTTATTTAATTAGACTAAATGGTTTTTCTTGTTTTGAAAACAAAGATTCTTTGAGGTTCTCCAAATTTTGTCATAAACAACTTAGTTTAGTATTTTATTCTATCACTTGTTTAGAGATAAAACATAGAACTCAAATAACTGCAAGAAAAAAACAAAAATAATGTTTCATTCCAAGGAAAATGGTGTGTTACAAGCAGGAGAGTATAAAGAAGAGAAAACGAAGGTAAAAATGGAGTAGAAATTAAATGAATTAAACAACAGAGACAGAAGCAAAGAAGATAAAAAGACACCCACACTAAAACACAAAGACAAAGAAATGATAAAGGAAGAAGGAAAAATGAATTTACCAAGAGATATGTGCAGTTTGAATAAACGGCTAATTCTTGTTTTTATCTACTAATCAAACATTTTAAAGTCCTATTATTTGTTTTGTTGTTGTTCAGTTGCTAAGTCATGTTCTACTCTTTGTGACCCCATGGATTGCAGCATTCCCGGCTCATCTATCCTCCAATATCTCCCAGATTTTGCTCAAATTTATGTCCATTGAGTCAGTGATGCTATCTAACTATCTCATCCTTTGTTGCTCTCTTCTCTTTTTGCCTTCAGTCTTTCCCAGCATCAGTGAGTCAGTTCTTTGCATCAAGTGGCCCAAGTATTGGAGCTTGAGCTTCAGCATCAGTTCTTCCAGTGAATTTTCTGGGTTAATTTCCTTTAGGACTGACTGATTTAATCTCCTTGCAGTCCAAGGGACTCTCAAGAATCTTCTCCAGCACCATAATTCAAAAATATCAGTTCTTTGGCCCTCAGCCTTCTATATGGCCCAGCTCTCACATCTGTGCATGACCACTAGAAAAACTGCAGCTTTGACTATACAGACCTTTGTTAGCAAAATGATGTCTCTGCTTTTTAATATGTTGTTTAGGTTTGTCATAGCTTTCCTTTCCAGGAGCAAGTGTCTTTGAATTTCCCAGGTGCAGTCACTGTCCACAGTGATTTTGGAGCCCAAGAAAGTGAAATCTGCCACTGTTTCCACTTTCCCCCTTCTGTTTGCCATGAAGTGGTGGAAATAGATGCCGTGATCTTAGTTGCTTTTTTAAAAATTGAGCTTCAAGCCAGCTTTTTCACTCTCCTCTTTCACCCTCACTAAGAGGCTCTCTAGTTCCCTGAAAAAGTAGGGAAAACGAGTAGGCCACTCAGTTATGACCTAAATCAATTCTCATATGATGATACAGTGGAGGTGATGAATAGATTCAGAGGATTAGATCTGGTAGACAGAGTGACTGAAGATTTATGGATGGAGGTTTGTAACTTTGTACAGGAAGTAGTGACCAAAAACATCCCAAAGAAAAATAATTGCAAGAAAGCAAAGTGGTTGTCTGAGGAACCTTTACAAATGGCTAAGGGAAGAAGAGAAATGAAAGGCAAGGGAGCAAGGGAAAGATACATCCAAGTGAATGCAGAGTTCCAGAGAACAGCAAGACAAGATTCAGGCCTTTGTAAATGAGCAAGGCAAAGAAATAGAGGAAAACAACAGAATGAAAAAGACTAGAGATCTCTTCAAGAAAACTGGAGATATCAGGGGAATATTTCGTGTAAGAATGGACATGATAAAGGACAGAAATGGTGAGGACTTAACAGAAGCAGAAGAGATGAAGAAAAGTTGGCAGCAATGCACAGAATAATGACACAGGAAAGGTCTTAATGATCCAGATGACCATCATGGTGCAGGCGCTCACCTAGAGCTGGACACCTCGGAGCATGAAGTCAAGGGGGCCTTAGGAAGAAACACTATGGACAAAGCTAATGGACCTGATGGAAATCCAGCGGAATTATTTAAAGTTCTAAAAGATGATGCTGTTAAAGTTCTGCACTCAGTACACAGCAAGTTTAGAAAATTCAGCAGTGGCCACAGAACTGGAAAAGGTCAATTTTCATTCCAATTTCAAAGAAAGGCAATACTAATGGAAGTTCAAACTACTGTACAATTGCATTTATTTCACATGCTAGCAAGGTTAGGCTCAAAATCCTTCAGGTTAGGCATAAGCAGTATGTGAACCAAGAACTTCCAGATGTACAAACTGGGTTTAGAAGAGGCAGAGGAACTAGAGATCAAATTGCCAAAATTCATTGGATCATAGATAAAGCAAAGGAATTCCAGAAAAACACCTACTTTTCTTTCATTGACTACAGTAAAACCTTTGACTGTATGGGCCACAAACAATGCGGGAAATTCTTAACAAGATTATAGTACCAGACCACCTTACCTCTCTCCTGAGAAACCTGTATGTGGGTCAAGAAGCAATGGTTAGAACCAGATGTAAAACAACTGACTGGTTCCAAATAGGGAAAGGAGTATGTCAAGGCTATATGTTGTCACCTTGCTTATTTAAATTATATGCAAAGTACATCATGAGCAATGCCGTGTAGGGCATGCCCTGTAGGGCCATCCAAGATGGACGGGTCATGGTATAGAGTTAGGACAAAATGTGGTCCATTGAGAAGGAAATGGCAAACCACCTCAGTATTCTTGCCTTGAGAACCCCATGAACAGTATGAAAAGGCAAAAAGATAGGACACTGAAAGATGAACTCCCCAGGTTGGTAGGTGCCCCATATGCTAAGGCAGATCAGTGGAGAAATAACTCCAGAAAGAATGAAGAGACGAAGCCAAAGCAAAAACAACACCCAGCTGTGGATGTCACTAGTTATGGAAGTCAAGTCTGATGCTGTAAAGAGCAATATTGCATAGGAACCTGGAATGTTAGGTCCATGAATCAAGGCAAATTGGAAGTGGACAAACATGAGATGGCAAGAGTGAATGTTGATATTTTAGGAATCAGCGAACTAAAATGGACTGGGATGGATGAATTTAACTCAGATGACCATCATATCTACTACTGTGGGCAGGAATCCCTTAGATGAAATGAAGTAACCATCACAGTCAACAAAAGAGTCTGAAATGCAGTACTTGAATGCATTCTCAAAGACGACAGAATGGTCTCTGTTCCTTTCCAAGGCAAACCATTCAGTATCATGATAATCCAAGTCTGTGCCCTGACCAGTAATGCAGAAGAAGCTGAAGTTGAACGGTTCTATTAAGACCTGTAAGACCTTCTAGAACACCCAAAAAAATGTCCTTTTCATTATAGGGGACTGGAATGCAAAAGTAGGAAGTCAAGAGATACCTGGGGTAATAGGCAAGTTTGGCCTTGGAGTACAAAACAAAGCAGGGCAAGGTTAACAGAGTTTTGCCAAGAGAACACACTAGTCATAGCAAACACCCTCTTCCAACAAGAGAAGGCTCTACACACAGACATCATCAGATGGTCAATACTGAAATCAGATTGATTATATTCTTTGCAGCCAAATATGGAGAAGCTCTATAGAGTCAGCAAAAACAAGACCAACAGCTGACTGTGCTCAGATCATGAACTCCTTATTGCCAAATTCAGACTGAAATTGAAGAAAGTAGGGAAAACCACTACACCTTTCAGGTATATCGGAAATCAAATCCTTTATGACTTTACAATGGAGGTAACAAATAGATTAAAGGGATTAGATTTTATAGACAGAGTGCCTGATGAACTATGGACAGAGGTTTGTGATATTGTACAAGAGGCAGTGATCAAGCCCATCCACAAAAAAAGGAATGCAAAAGGCAAAATGGTTCTCTGAGGAGGCCTTACAAATAGCTGAGAAAAAGAGAAGCTAAAGGCAAAGATAAAAGACATACCCATTTAAATGCAAAGCTCCAAAGAATAGCAAGGAGAGATTAGAAAGCCTTTGTCAGTGACCAAGGCAAAGAAATAAAGGAAAACAATAGAATGGGAAAGACTAGAGATGTCTTCAAGAAAATTAGAGATACCAAGGGAACATTTCATGCAAAAATGGGCTCAATAAAGGACAGAAATGGTATGGACCTAACAGAAGCAGAAGATATTAAGAAGAGGCAGCAAGAATACACAGAATAGCTATACAAAAAGATCATGACCCAGATAACCGTGATGGTGTGATCACTCATCTAGAGCCAGAAATCCTGGAATATGAAGTCAAGTGGACCTTAGGAAACATCACTAAGAACAAAACTAGTAGAAGTGATGAAATTCCAGTTAACCTATTTCAAATCCTAAAAGATGATGCTGTGAAAGTGCTGCACTCAATATACCAGCAAATTTGGAAAACTCAGCAGTGGCCACAGGACTGGAAGAGGTCAGTTTTCATTCCAATCCCAAGGAAAGGCAATGCCAAAGAATGTTCAAACTGCTGCACAATTGCACTCATCTCACATGCTAGTAAAGTAATGCTCAAAATTCTCCAAGCCAGGCTTCAACAGTATGTGAATTGTGAATTTCCAGATGTTCAAGGTGGATTTAGAAGAGGCAAAGGAACCAGAGATCAAACTGCCAACATTTGTTGGATCATCAAAAAAGCAAGAGAGTTCCAGAGAAATATTTACTTCTGCTTTACTGACTACACCAAAGCCTTTGACTGTGTGGATCATGACAAACTGTGGGAAGTTCTTAAAGAGACAGGAATACCAGACCATCTGACCTGCCTCCTGAGAAATCTGTATGCAGATCAAGAAGCAACAGTTAGAAGTGGACATGGAACAGACTGGATCCAAATCAAGAAAGGAATATGTCGAGGCTGTATATTGTCACCCTGCTTATTAAACTTATATGCAGAGTACATCATGTGAAATGCCAGGCTGGATAAAGCATAGGCTGGAATCAAGATTGCTGGGAGAAATATCAATAACCTCAGATATTATGCTGATGATACCACCCTTATGACCGAAAGTGAAGATGAACTACAGAGCCTCTTGAAAGTGAACGAGGAGAGTGAAAGAGTGGAAAAGTTGGCTTAAAACTCAACATTCAGAAAACTAAGATCATGGCATCTGGTCCCATCACTTCATGGCACACAGATGGGAAAACAATGGAAACAGTGAGAGATTTTATTTTGGGGCTCCAAAATCACTGCAGATGATGACAGAAGACATGAAATTAAAAGATGCTTGCTCCCTGGAAGAAAACCTATGACCAAGCTAGACACATATTAAAAAGCAGAGGCATTACTTTGCCAACAAAGGTCCATCTAGTTAAAGCTATGGCTTTTCCAGTAGTCATGTATGGATGTGAGAGTTGGACTGTGGAGAAAGCTGAGAGCCGAAGAATTGATGCTTTTGAACTGTGGTGTTGGAGAAGACTCTTGAGAGTCCCGTGGACTGCAAGGAGATCCAACCAGTCCATCCTAAAGGAACTCAGTCCTGAATATTCATTGGAAGGACTGATGCTGAAGCTGAAACTCCAGTACTTTGGCCACCTGATGTGATGAACTGACTCATTGGAGAAGTCCCTGATGCTGGGACTGATTGAAGGTGGAAAGAGAAGGGGACGACAGAAGATGAAATGGTTGGATGGCATTACCGAATAGATGGACACGAGTTTGAATAAGCTCCAGGAGTTGGTGATGGACAGGGAAGCCTGGCATGCCACAGTCCAGGGGGTCACAAAGAGTCGGACACTACTGAGAGACTGAACTGAACCGAATTGAAGGTTCATTATGCAAAATGCCTGGCTGGATGAATCAGAAGCTGGAATCAACTTCAGATATGCTGGTGATACCACTCTAATGGCAGAAACAAAAAAGCAACTAAAGAGCCTACTATTTGTAAGGTATTATATTTTAGGCACAGAAAAGAGTGAGTAAAATAAGGATCTTTTACCCAATACTGAGAATTTTTTACTCCATAATGAGTAAAATAATAATTTTGTTTTTAAGATTTACTTGCCACATTCACAAATTCATAAATTAGCCATATCATAAATATCAACAATATATGAAACATAGTGATCAATGCCATAAAAGAGAGATTACTTCCAGCAGGTTTCACTGAACTGTGGCATGTCCAGGAGGTTTTTCAAAGTCTTTTTGAGGATTATCCTGCCTTTGGGAAGATGTGTAGGGCAGACATAAGAAAAAAGGAGAACACGTAATAATTTAGGAAAGAGAATTTTACCTTCAAGTATGGGTAGATAACCTCCCATTAGAAAACAAAAAGTTGTTCTGTTCAGAAAAATATATATATGTTTGCCTTAAAATGTATAATAAGTTTGAGAGAGTTTTTATAGATAACATAGTATTTAATTTTAAAAAATTATGCTTTATCAAAATAATTATAAAATAGCTGAATTGTTTCAAAAGATTCAGTGCCTCTGTAAAGGTGTGAAATGGAACTGAACTGATTTAAGAGGATGTGAACTGTTGATATAGCGGTTATGGGGAGAGGTCAAGACTTCTCTGAATGGAGTTATATATGAGAGAAGAATTGTAAGATGCCTGTGTTCTGATCATATCCATCTTGTCCAAAAGATGCCTAGAGACACAGTCCTACTGTTCCAGCATTCTCCTAGACAAAGGTCTTAGCAAGTGAACCAGCAGAATCACCTTCTGGCCCAAGTAAGGTCATAATCATAACCTCATAATCATTCTGAGGAAAAGAATGCCCAGACAATCATAGCTTGCTCTGGGACTATGATGGTGGATGAAGGGATGGATAGTTAATGCCACATACATCTTTGTTTACAATATCCAGTGATTGGGATGCATTAGAAATGTTCTTTAAAATGCTTTGTGATGAGTGCTCAATTTTATTTAATTATGTGTTTGGCTGAAGGAAAACTGACCTATAACAACTGAACCTAGTAGATACTCTTCAACAGATAGTGAATTTGCGGAGGTGAAAAAAATGGACGTAATGAGAATAGATACTCTCTGAATAGGAATTGTAAAAAAAAGAAAAGAAATCGCAAAAGAGCGAAAGAGATGGGAAGAACATTTTGAAAGTGAATCTAGTTTCAAGCCTGTTTACAAGACAAGCAGTAAGAGTCAAAAAACAAGGAGAGATTCAAGACTCAAGAGGGATAAACGAGAGTGTAACTGTTGAAACAAAAGCCTAGGAAGGAGGAAGAGGATGAAACCAAGAGCCCAGGAAAGACAAAGGTTGGCAGCAGGAGAGCTGCAGCTGCTTCTGAATCAGGAAAAAAGTAAATATGAATAAAAGATACAGCTTAGCACAGAAGGAGGAGGTTGATGGAAATATTCTCTGACATCAATCACCAGGCTATCTGCTGAGCTGGTTTTGGAATTTAAGGATGAACATGGGGATATCTAGAAGGGATTTTCAAACATGCTTTGAAAGGCAAAATAAATAATTAGAAACCAAGAAGAAGATGGTCATTCAGTAACTGAATTGAAAATAATAAATGTAGAAATAATAATTTAATAAAGAATAATGTGCAGGATATTAGACTAAGTTCCCTTATGTTTATTCTCTGGTATGTAATTGGAAAAAAATTTGGATGTTAAAAATTTGATGGATTTGAAAACTTTAAAATATTATGGTCAGTGTAACACAAAGCTGGTTCTGTTTGTAGCTTTCCTTAGCATGAAATTATATTACAAGAAACCTAACATCAATATCCAGACTAATTAAAAATTAATTTAATATTTTTCTGGCATCCCCCAAAAATCCAAATGGAAACTGCATATTATAAAAATATCTTCAAACCTTTTAAACTTGGTGTTTCCCTAAGAATTCTACATTATACATCAGAACTGTTTCACAACCTCTTTTCCTCTTTTCAAAACTCCTCAAAATTATCTCCCTAAATCATCCTGTATTACTTTTTATCTCACCTATTCCTTCTCCCAGTCTCTTCCTTTTAATGTAAATCAACATGGATTTTTTTTTCCTCTCAATTTCTTTTCCTCTGTTTATTATCCTAGGCTTGATGGATGCCTGAACCACAACTGTTTATTCCACCTTGGAAGTATGAATTGAGAGGTGGGAAATTTTTGTGAATAGCCATATTAATATTTTTAGTCCCTGGAATATCTGAAAGTAACAGTGACAGTTATCAATGTATTGCCTTTTATCTCCAAACTCAACCTTTCTATCTGCTCCCTAAAGATACGTCTGGGTCCTTTGAATATTTTTGATTTGCCTGCTGCCCTGACATTAAAGTTTGCCTGGAGAGGATGCTGGAGAGGCAATACAGGAAGAAAGGGTTTATTTCCCGGTTCTGGTGTGCTTATATGACAGGCTTCTGCAATCTGAGCAGTTTCTCCAGTGTCCAGTTACTGCAGTACCTGTGACTTTCTCCAGTATCAGTGTGTCACATGGCAGCCAGCAGTACTCAGTGGCCAGCAACTGCTATTCCCAGGCAGCTTTGTTTAGCAGCTGCTTCATACGTCTCTGTTGTTCAGTTGCTAAGTCATGTCTGACTCTTTGCGACCCCATGGACTGCAACATGCCAGGCTTCCCTGTCCTTCACTACCTCCCAGAGTTTGCTCAAACTCACGTCCATTGAGTCGGTGATGCCATCCAGTCATCTCATCCTCCGTCACCCTCTTCTCCTCCTGCCTTCAATCTTTCCCAGCATCAGGGTCTTTTCCAATGAGTTGGTTTTTCACATCAGGAGGCCAAAATATTGGAACTTTAGCTTCAGCATCAGTCTTTCCAATAAATCTTCAGGGTTGATTTCCTTTCAGACTTACTGGTTTGGTCTACTATTTCTATATTCTTTAGGATTCTTTATACTTCTTAGCTAATTCTCTGTTACTCCAAACCCATTGTCATAAGTCATTATCTATATTAAAATGTATAAGTTCAACTTACTCTGTGGTTTTCCTCCCAGCAGACTAAACTCAGATTCACACAACAATATGTAAAGGCATATTGGAAAGAGTTAAGAAGTTATCATTTTCAAACATCCAGTTATGTTCTCTTAAGTTTAAGCATTGAATTTCACATTGGAAATTACTTAAATGCATCTGACCAATTCTCTAACCAAAAATTTAGAAACAGGACAGAATGTGTTTTATAACTAGATAATTTCATTTTCTGAATCTAAACTGTTAGGTAGGTAGAACAGGGAAAAGGAGTCCAAAATGGCGGTGGCTACAGACAAGGAAGGGAAAGGCCCGCAAAAATGAAACAAAAGAAGGTCCGAGGACGGAGTGAGGACCTCAGGTAAAACAAATAACACTCCTGGCTGGCCCGATTTACATAGGACAGACCAGGGAGAGAAAAACATATAAATAGAGGAGCCAGAGCCAGCTCTCTCTCTCTCCCGTGTGCAGGGGCACTCTTCTTGTGTCTTTAGATCGACGTGCCCTCACACCTCGAAGATGGATTTTCCTGCTATCTTCTAAATAAAATAGAGCTGTAACACTGATTTGTCTAAGAGCTATCACATGGTCCATTTGAGACCTGAGAGCTGTGACTCACCGAGGGGGCTTTAATGTCCGTCACTCCAAATCTTTGTTGTGACAAGACAAAGAATCGAGGAACACACACTCGTGTGACATAAACTATCCACTTTATAATACCAATAACTGAATCGCAAATCTCTGTCTTATGTGAAAGACCATGAAATGAGTTGTGGAGAGGATATAATGAAAAAAATGTGTGTATGATATATTTTTAAATACTTGAAACTCACCAGAATTACTCTCAGAGAGAGAGAGAGCAAGAGAAAACTACTTTTCTAGAACCCTTGCTAATATATTTGCTTATTTTTGAAGATGAGACCTACTTAAGGCATTGGTAATGAGTCAAAGAAGTAGTTTAAATGTTTTGCATTAAACAGAATCAGTTTAGTAGGAGCTAAAGAGGAAGGGGAAAAAAATTGAAGAGAGAGGGAATCCCAGAGGCAAGGCAGGAGGCTACAGCCTGACTTGAAATTACCAATGGAAATTCAACCATCGTTGTCCCCAAAAAAACAGTAAATCTGCTTATTACATACTTGAATTGGTGTTATTTGGCATCAGACATCAGGGCGGTCTGGCAGGGAAAAATGGAAACAATGAAGGGAGAGCACACACACAAAGAAAAGTGGAGACAGTGAAATTCTGGATAACAAACGCTGGACATATTTTACAGTGACTGACACTAAGCAGGCATCCAATAAGTATTAATTTCCTTTCCTGACTTGAAGTATTAATATAAGGTGTAATCTCTGACCTTAGGGAGTTAACAAATTGGTTGAGAGTTCAGTGACTATAGGTACAAAATTGTCAGAAAAAAATATGAGTATAAAACAACTGTGTGGTATACAAACTATAGATATTCTAGACTTTTGAAAAGTCAGGGATTGAGAAAAGCTTCTGAATTAGAGTAATAAAAAATGTAAATAATGCCTTGTGTAGAATAAATGTTCATAGTTCTTTAAAATAATTTTAAAAGGGAAGGAGTAGGGCATGCGTTCTAAATGGAGGTAATGAGGAAGAAGAGAGAAGAAAAATGAATGTGTTTTGCACACCTATTGTGAAGCCAGACAGTCTGGCCTTGACTGGGTAACCAGGACAAATGGAGTCATTCTGGTTTTTTGAGCAGTGGAGTAACATGTTTTAGACAAGATGATCTGCAGCGAGTTAAGCTAAATCATCCTGAAGAAATAAAAACCGGAAGGAAAAGGATTAAGGAAGGAGCTGGTTGCAGTCATTTGGGCTGAGGTGATGAAAATCTGGACTTGCTCTTCGGCAGTGAGAGTGAGAGAAATGACTGGTTCTAGATGACGCTGAAATAACGTCACGAGCTGAGGAAAACATGGCTGGCATCGAATTGATGGCAATCAGCAAAGAAATACAAAAGGAGACACAGTCGGTGACAGAAAACCAAGTCATTTCTTTACATGACCTTATTTTTGTTCTCAGTGTGACTCATAATTCTGTTTGGTTGTCATCTCGTGCCACGTGTGGTCACGTCCCTGGCATATGGAGTAATTGTTCCAAGGCATCCAGGAACTTGCTCACTGGGCTCCAGCTGTCCCCTGGCCCACCCACACGCACCACTGAGCTGTGGTGGAAACAATTCCTTTGTCCTGAGGAAAAGGCTTGAAATGAGTCAGAATCTCTTGATTTGTGAATAAAGCAAACTTTTTGTTTCCCTAAGGCTCTGGTTACCATGGAGGATAGCACAATGCATCTCGGTTACTTCCTCCATCCATTCCCGCTCTACCAATGGGGACACACTGGCTATATGACCCATGTGCTATCCTGGTCTCTTGAAAGAGAAATAAGGTGCTTGGGGCACCTCCCGTTTTACTGAGGCCAGGGAAATGAATCTCGGATCATGTGGAGGAGATTGTTCTGTACTCTCTATTCTGCAGCCGTTTCAAGTGCTGCCCTCTCTGAGGCCTGGGCTTGAGATCGTGACACCTTTGTTAGACTTTGAGATTTTTCTAGACCAGCTCTGTCCAATACCCGTGAAGCACACAATTAATCTAAAATTTGTCAATACTGAGTGCCGAAGAATTGATGCTTTTGAACTACAGTGTTGGAGAAGACTCTTGAGAGTCCGTTGGACTGCAAGGAGATCAAACCAGTCCATCCTAAAGGAGATCAGTCCTGGAAGGACATTAGTTCATTGGAAAGAATGATGCTGAAGCTGAAACTCCAATACTTTGGCCACCTCATGCGAGGAGTTAACTCACTGGAAAAGACCCTAATGCTGGGAGGGATTGGGGGGCAGGAGGAGAAGGGGACAACAGAGGATGAGATGGGTGGATGGCATCACCAACTCAATGGACATGAGTTTGGGTGAACTCCGAGAGTTGGTGATGGACAGGGAGGCCTGGCGTGCTGTGATTCATGGGGTCACGAGAGTAGGACACGACTGAGCAACTGAACTGAACTGATGTTGCCAGTAACAGATGAGATTAACTTTCAGTTCAGTTCAGTCGCTCAGTTGTGTCCGACTCTGCGATGCCATGGACTGCAGACAGCATAATAACTTATTAAATTCAAAGTAGCAAAAATACTATATTGATGTTACCAAGATAAAATTATAATAAGATACCTCACAATACTTTTTTTCCTATTAAGTTTCCAAAATGTTGTCAGTATTTTACATTTCTAGTACATCTCAATTTGAACTTGACCATTCAAGGACTTGATCGATACATGTGGTTAGTTGATCGATACATGTCACTGTAGAGGATACTTTCACTTTAGAAAGTGAATCAACTGAAATGTATAATATTGTAAATCAATAATACATCCAAAAAGTCTCATAAATCTGGCCCATGAACCCCACAAAGATTTTTTTCTAGATCTCTAGATGTTAATCTAATGATGGCTCTTATAATTGAGGATGATTTTTGACACCCATGAAACTGTGTATGGGTGCTAAATTCCCTCATTGTGTCTGACTCTTTGTGATCCTATGGACTATAGCCCACCAGGCTCTGTCTGTGGGATTCTCCAAACAAGAAAACTGGAGTGAGTTGCCATGCACTCTTCCAGGGAATCTTCCCCATCCAGGGATCAAGCCCACATATCTGTGTTTCCTGAACTGACAAATAGGTTATTTACTATTAGTCCATTATATGTATGTATTTTAAACTAAAAGTTCCTGGTGTAAAAAATTAATAAACAGGATAAATAAACAGAACTCAAGTAAAATTAGGTGACCACAGGGAGAACTCTCATGGGCTGTAAAGACTGCAAAGTATAGCTGGAAGAAGAAACGTTCCATTTGGCTCTTTACTGATCACATGTAGAGGTGTTCCCCTTGAGCGGTGTCTATCTCAGGCCCACAGTGAGAGCTGGTGAGCTCCTGATCTTCTATATTCTTCATTCATTCATTCATTCATTCATATAGCAATATTTATTCAGCACTTACTATCCACCTAACATTGTTTCTATGTCCTTTGGCTACATGAGTGAAACAAGCCAAAATTAAGGATAAAATATGAGATCAAGGGGAATAGCAATAAAAATAATATATATATACATACCACATATTTGATGATATTGGGAAGTGGTAAAATCTGTGGAAAAAAGAGGAGTAACTAAGAAAAACTGGAGGCTAAGAGAAATCAATTTTAAATGAGTGATTCAGCCTCACTGACAAGGTGACATGAGCAAAAACTTGAGCTCATGTTGGCAATGTCTTTCCTATTTTCTCATCCAGAAATCTTACTTTCTATTATAAATCTTTCCTGATGCTATCTATTAGAAATGAGAAAAGGGTTTAAGACTACATAGACTTCAGGTCTAGGCCAGTTTTTTTTTTTTTTTTTAATAACAGCATATGATTTATCTCTTGAAAACCTAGGCGACCTGGCCTTACTCGTAGTAGCAGCTGGTAGATTCATAGATGATGTGGCATAAGATGTGCTCCCCAAAGTCCTGTTTTGTCTCCCAGTTCCTCTCCTGTTTTAAAATCTACTTCCTAAAGAAATTATGTGATTTCCCCATCAGCCAAGCTGCCTGTGTTCACTACCATTAAGATATTCATTATATTAAAGCACAGCATAATTATCTCTTCTCTTTTGAAATTCAAATTTGCCATAGGAATAAGACTCAAGGAAAAAACCTATATTCATGAAAGGGAAAGTCTGTGTCTGTGGCATGGACTGGCAGGTGTGTAGACAGAAAGTCTCCCAAATAAACCAGGGGCTGAATTGTCAGTGATGAGTAAGGTAGAAAAGTAGAGAGAGTACAGATATAGACCAGAACAAGGATGATAGGGTCTTAAACTTGATGTCATAGACTTTGCATAGTAAACATACAAGATATATTTTTGTTCTTGCAAAGAAATATGCTTTTACACAGTTTTCTTGACCAATTGGCCCTCTGATGTAACTTTATTTTCTCACTGGGATACGACTTTTTGGAAAAAAAAAAAATTTTTAGTAAACATACAAGATATATTTTTTGTTCTTGCAAAGAAATATGCTTTTACACAGTTTTCTTGACCAATTGGCCCTCTGATGTAACTTTATTTTCTCACTGGGATACGACTTTTGAAAAAAAAAAAAATTTTTTTTTTTTTTGGCCGCTCTGTGAAGCCTGAACAATCTTAGTTACCCAGTCTAGGATTGAACCTATGCCCTCTGCAGTGGAAGCTCTGAATCTTAACCACTGGGCCACCAAGGAAGTCCCCACTTCTTAACTTTTGATGGAATGGCACAACAAGAGTGGGATATGGTGAGTGAGATGATCTGCTTTAGGAGAAAGGAGAATTTTATTACTAAAATTATTTAGAACTGCTGGGTATGGTGGTAAGAAAAAGCAGATTGATTTCGTAGGTTTTGTTGTTTGTAAATATGTTATAGATATGCATTCCCTTTTTTTCTGCTTCCAGGGAAAAGTATGTCCTCCGTGCCCCTGCTTCATAACCAGTGCTCTGACACATATATTTCCAGAGTTTCTACTACATATACCCCTACATAAACATTTTCTCTCTCCTTTTCACCAAAACAAACAAACAAACAAACACCGTACCATACAAACCGAGCTATTGATTGTGGATATTTTTCATGTCAACACATTTAGACCTACAACATTCACTTTCTTATGTTCCATAATGGATTTGTCCAATTCCCTCTAGAGGGGCGTTTAGATACTTTCCAGTTTCTAGATATTGTAAAGTGAGTTTCAATAATAATCTTGTATTTGCATTTTATCCAATGTCATCCTTAAAATATACTCCCAAGGGTAGAATTGCTATCCCAGAGGAAATGTATAATTTTGGTGTTTGTTCCTAGACTGCCTTCCAGAAAGTCTAGAGTGGTATTTTCTCTGCCAGCAGCTGATCGTGAGAGTGCATTTCTTGGTGACCTTGCTACCATTTTTAAATCTCTGCAATTTCTGCTTTATTGACTATGCCAAAGCCTTTGACTGTGTGGATCACAATAAACTGTGGAAAATTCTGGAGGAGATGGGAATACCAGACCACCTGACCTGCCTCTTAAGAAACCTATATGCAGGTCAGGAAGCAACAGTTAGAACTGGACATGGAACAACAGACTGGTTCCAAATAGGAAAAGGAGTACGCCAAGGCTGTATATTGTCACCCTGCTTATTTAACTTATATGCAGAGTACATCATGAGAAATGCTGGGCTAGAAGAAGCACAAGCTGGAATCAAGATTGCCGGGAGAAATATCAATAACCTCAGGTATGCTGAAGACACCACACTCATGGCAGAAAGTGAAGAGGAACTAAAAAGCCTGTTGAAGAAAGTGAAAGAGGAGAGTGGAAAAGTTGGCTTAAAGCTCAACATTCAGAAAACTAAGATCATGGCATCTGGCCTCACCACTTCATGGAAGATAGATGGGGAAACAGTGGAAACAGTGTCAGACTTTATTTTGGGGGCTCCAAAATCACTGCAGATGGTGACTGCAGCCATGAAATTAAAAGACACTTACTCCTTGGAAGAAAAGTTATGACCAACCTAGATAGCATATTCAAAAGCAGAGACATCACGTTGCCAACAAAGGTCCGTCTAGTCAAGGCTATGGTTTTTCCAATGGTCATGTATGGATGTGAGAATTGGACTGTGAAGAAAGCTGAGCACTGAAGAACTGATGCTTTTGAACTGTGGTGTTGGAGAAGACTCTTGAGAGTCCCTTGGACTGCAAGGAGATCCAACCAGTCCATTCTGAAGGAGATCAGCCCTGGGATTTCTTTGGAAGGACTGATGCTGAAACTGAAACTCCAATACTTTGGCCACCTGATGCGAAGAGTTGACTCATTGGAAAAGACTGATGCTGGGAGGGACTGGGGGCAGGAAGAGAAGGGGACGACCGAGGTTGAGATGGCTGGATGATATCACCAACTCGATGGACATGACTTTGAGTGAACTCCAGGAGTTGGTGATGGACAGGGAAGCCTGGCGTGCTGTGATTCATGGGGTTGCAAAGAGTCGGACACGACTGAGCGACTGAACTGAACTGAACTGAACTAAATACAATAAATGCTTGAGTGACTGAACTGAACTGAACTGAACTGAACTAAATACAATAAATGCTTCTCAGGTGACAGTAGTGGAAAAGAATCTGCCTGTCAATGCAGGAGACTCAGGTTCGATCCCTGAGTTGCAAAGATGCCCTGGAGAAGGAAATGGCAACCCACTCCAGTATTCTTGCCTAGAGAAACCCATGGATAGAAGAGGCTACAGTCCATGGGGTTACAGAGTCAGACGCAAATACAATAAATAAAATATATCAAATTTGGTTATGTTATTTTGCATTTCTTTGATTTCTAGCAAATTTAGCATCATGTTTATATTTTTATCACTTGTGAATTTGCCCTAGTAAACTGCTTCGTTTTGTTTTACCATTTATCCACTTTTCCTATTGTGCTGCAGAATAAATGTTCTGAAAGAGGAGCAAAAGATGGGAAACACAAATGTCACCTCAATCTTATTCAGCTTATAGCTGAAAGTTTATATCCTTTACCAAGCTCTCCCTGTTTCCCCCAGCAACCACTTCTACTCTATTTCTGAGTCTGACTTTTTAAAAAAAGATTTCATATATAAATGAAAACACAACATATATGTCTTTCTTTATTGAGGTTATTTCACTTTGCATAACGTCCCTCAGATCCATCCACGTTGTTAACAGTAAATGGCAGGATTCTTGTTTTCTCATGGATGAATAATATTCCATTGTATATGTTGTGTGCTTAGTCACTCAGTCATGTCCAACTCTTTTCAGCTCCCGCATGGATAGTAGCCTGCCAGGCTCCTCTGTCCATGGGAATTCTCCAGCCAAGAATACTGGAGTGGGTTTGCATGCCTTCCTCCAGGGGATCTTCCCAACCCAGGAACTGAACCCAGTTCTCCTACATTGCAGGCAGATTCTTTACCGTCAGAGCCGCCAGGGATGCCCATTGTATATGTATACCCATAATTCCTTATCCTTTAATCTGTTGCTGTGACACTTAGGTTGTTTCTATATCTTGGCTATTGTGAACAGTGTTGCAGTGAACATGGGAATGAAGATACCTCTTTGATATCCTGCCTTCACTTCCTTTGGACATGAACCAGAAGAGGGATTATTGAATTCAAGCTTAAATGGATGTCTTCTGTTCTCATAAATATCTTTATGGTAGTTTTCCCTATTTTTCTTGTGGTTTTTTTTTTTTACTTGTTTTTCTTAGTGTCTTTACATTTTCTCTAACATTTTAAGATTTTGAGTCTTCTTTTTTAAAAAAATAGTATCTACCTATTCTTGGTTTTCACAGTAGATATAAGAATGAGGGAAGATCAGAGAGACCTTGGTATGCAGGTGGAGCTTGTTGGCTGGTGGGTTTTGTTTAAGGATAAGTGGTCAGGAATCAATCGAATTGAAGAACTGAATTTACTTTGTTGCACTGATTCCCAGCAAGTTCCTCTCACAGTCCCCACAAATAGTTTAATATCTCTTAAATCTTTTATTTTTTTGCCTGGAATAAATGCTCAGCTGCAGATTGTTTTGCATCCAGAGGTGAAGAATCCATACATGCATATCTAACTGCTGCTGCTGCTAAGTCGCTTCAGTTGTGTCTGACTCTGTGCAAACCCACAGACGGCAGCCCACCAGGCTCCCCCGTCCCTGGGATTCTCCAGGCAAGAACACTGGAGTGGGTTGCCATTTCCTTCTCCAGCCTCCCTTTTTCCCAGTGTCAGTTCTCTCTCCTACCCTCAGTAGTAAATGTCATTTCAATTCTGGAACCATTCCATGCAAGTCCCATTCTAGGTGTGTCCCAGGCAGTTGCTATTTCTGCTCTGCTATATGCAGAGTACATCATGAGAAACACTGGGCTGGAAGAAGCACAAGCTGGAACCAAGATTGCCAGGAGAAATAGCAATCACCTCAGATATGCAGATGACACCACCCTTATGGCAGAAAGTGAAGAGGAGCTAAAAGCCTCTTGATGAAAGTGAAAGAGGAGAGTGAAAAAATTGGCTTAAAGCTCAACAATGAGAAAACAAAGATCATGGCATCTGGTCCCATCACTTCATGGGAAATAGATGGGGAAACAGTATCAGACTTTATCTTTTGGGTTCCAAAACCACTGCAAATGGTGACTGCACCCATGAAATTAAAAGACGATTACTCCTTGGAAGAAAAGTTATGACCAACCTAGATAGCATATTGAAAAGCAGAGACATTACTTTGCCAACAAAGGTCCATTTAGTCAAGGCTATGGTTTTTCCAGTGGTCATGTATGGATGTGAGAGTTGGAGTGTGAAGAAAGCTGAGCACCAAAGAATTGATGCTTTTGAAGTGTGGTGTTGGAGAAGACTCCTCAGAGTCCCTTGGACTGCAGTGAGATCCAACCAGTCCATTCTGAAGGGGATCAGCCCTGGGTCCATCCCAGGGAGGTCTCCTGTGTGAAGGAATGATGCTAAAGCTGAAACTCCAGTACTTTGGCCACCTCATGTGAAGAGTTGACTCATTGGAAAAGATTCTGATGCTGGGAGGGATTGGAGGCCGGAGGAAAAGGGGATGACAGAGGATGAGATGGCTGGATGGCATCACCGACTCGATGGACATGAGTCTGAGTGAACTCCGGGAGATGGTGAAGCCCAGGGAGGCCTGGCGTGCTGCAATTCATGGGGTCACAAAGAGTCAGACACGACTGAGCAACTGAACTGAACTAAACTGAGCTGAATCCCATGCTTTCTCCATCTCTCCATTGTTATATGCCTTATCCTTTTCTTCCTTTTCCAATCAGTTTAACCATGTTTTAGAAAGCAAAGTAATTGATGTATGGTGGTGGTGGTGGTGGTGGTGAGTCGCTCAGTCGTGTCCAACTCTTTGCAACCCCGTGGACTGTAACCTACTAGGCTTCTCCGTCCATGGGATTCTCCAGGCAAGAATACTGGAGTGCATTGCCATTTCCTTCTCCAGGGGATCTTCCAGACCCATGCCCTTGTGTTTCAAATGAAGAACATAATGGTACTAATGTTCTGAAGGTGGAATGAGAAAGTACAAGTAAAGTGCTTAGAAAAATGTCAGTATTAATACGTATTTAATAAGCACTACCTGTTAATAGTAATATTCTCTACCGTAAAAATACTAGTGAAATAAGTCTAGTTCAGTTCAGTTCAGTCGCTCAGTCTAGTAAGTTTTATCAAAGTGTATAAAACACATACTCAATTTAAACTATTTAATATAATCAAGCCTACTAATTTATTACTTCTAGGAAAATGTAATATTTGCATTTTTAACCTGCATCTAAACACCCAAAGAAATAGGTTGTTTCTCTACTTTTATTTCCTAATCCAACTTTATTGTTAACTCTCTGGGCCACCAAGGAGACCTTGCCCTAATCATTAGAGGATAATAAACACTGGCATCTAATTATAACATTTATTAAGAAAATAGGTATCAATTACAAACCAGAAGGCATGTTGCTTCATATTCTCCCTCAATGTAACAACTGGAGTTTTAGAAAGTAGATCAGACTCAAAAGTAATTTAAGCTGTATCATTTGTCATCAATGCTGTTACATCATATTTTCCACATCTATAATTATGTGACAGTTGCCCTGAGCTTTGATGATATTAGCTCTTCTTAGTTTAGATCTCATATCTTTGATGATGGATATTCTGGTGAATCCCTTAATAAACAGATCCCTGGAGGGATAGCTTCTGATCCTAGGCATTCTGTAACTATTGCTCTGATTACTAGACCTCAATTCTAATAAGACTCTAACCAAGCTGATATTTTGGATGCAAACACTATAGAGTAAGACCCTAAAGAGTAAGACTGAGATCTTTGGAGTCATGTGTAACAGTGTTCTCTGAAGATGTGAGGACTACACATATTTTAGCTCTAATTATTCTACCATCATACTTGGATGCCTTTCAACAGAAAACTCAGTAAGATATTAATTAAAATTTTTACTTTTTTTAATTTAAAAAAATATATTTATTAATCAATATATTTTTTAAAGTTAAAAAAACAAATAAACTTTGGAATCAACTTCAAGACTTATCACAAAGACTCAATATACCATAGTAACAGTGGTTCCTGCTGGAATCTTGGGCAAGTTACCTAATTTTTCAGTTCTCCATTTCCTTCTCTGCCTTTGGTTCTCTTGTTAGAGAATCATTCTAATGAGGTAACTAGTTTTTATTTGGTAACATATTAGCAACCAATTCCAGATCATTTGTTTTCATCTAGATGTGAGGTCTTTCTTTTATTTCCCCAATATTCAGGACACTGGTATGAAACACATTTGGGAGCTTGATTTGTATAAGAATACCATCTTTAATAAGATACTGCTCATTTTTGTTTTGGAGAAGGAAATGGCAACCCACTCCAGTATTCTTGCCTAGAGAATCCTGGGGACAGAGGAGCCTGAGGGCTGCTGTCCATAGGACCGCACAGAGTCGGACACGACTGAGCGACTTAGCATGCATGCATGCAATCATTAAAATGGGTTTTGTATGAGTTAAAGAAAATGTATTAATGCACTTTGTACAAAACAGTTGACAGGAAAGTTTTAATGAATGTGAGAAGTCAAATGAGCAGGCATGGCCTTCTTGGGAGCAAACTTTTATTTTATTGTTCAACCTTAATAATATGTTTTAACTTTTGATTAATGAAAGCATCTCTCTTTATCTCCCTACCCCAAATTAAAAAGACAAAATCCTTATTTACGCTTTCAACATTGTCTTAACCTTCACACTCAAGGAATATACAGCTGAATGTGTTTTCTGGAAAAACATCTAAATCAAAATCATTTTGGCAGACACAGTAGCTATTAGTAAATAGTTCTATTGCTACTAACTAGCAAGTTAAGGATTTATGTTATAGTTAACTTATCCAGTGGACTTACTAAAATGCAGTCATATTTTAAATTAAAACATGTAAGTTCCATCTCTGATAAAAGCTCACTTTAGTCTCTAGTATCTTAATACTTGCTCTTAATTGTTTATAGGCCAAAGTCATACTTTCCATTTTATCAACAATGAATAGGTCCAGAATTGCTAAATGAGGAAAGTCTCAGTCTCAATAAAAATAAGACTTAGACTTGAATTAAGGATTACAAACATGTGCCATGTTGACTTTCTGTCTCTCTTCCTGGATCCATGTAGCAATCAACAAACCCACCAGGGCACCCTTGGGCACTTTTTCCTACTAAATACAAAGCCAGCTTCAGGTTCATTCTCAGCAAGGGCTCCAGGAAAGGAAAAGAAACAAATATATAAGGACTTACTTGCCAGGTGGCGCAGTGGTAAAGAATATACTTGCCATTGCAGGAGAGGCAAGAAATACAGGTTCAGTCCCTGGGTTAGGAAGATTCCCTTAGAGGAGGAAATGGCAACCCACTCCAGCCTTCTTGCCTGGAAAACTCTATAGACAGAGAAGCCTGATGGGCTATATAGTCCAGGGGGTCATAAAGAGTCAGACATGACTAAGCGTCCCCACACACACACACACACACACACACAGTTGGCAGGCTTGTAGAAGAATGTAAATTTCCTGAAGACACAGACATAGTTTATTCATAATTATTTCCACTCCCTGGCTTATTCATAATTATTTTCCCCAAAAATGTTAACTGGATGTTAACTAACTATATAAAATAAGGATATATTGAGTTTCCTTAATGTTTAAAAAATGTTAGCATAAACATTTGCATTTTGACTCTAAAAGGAGAAAAAGTCAGTAAAGATGCTATAATATTAAAAGAATGAAGTTATTTTTGTGGGAGTACTTGTTTGGATGAAAATTAGAACACTTACACATTATCTCAAAGGGATGGAAATGTGTAGTTCTGTTATAAGCAGTGCATCCCTAACTCACTTTTATTTCTGTAGTCAGTCTCATTTTTCTTGAAACCTTTCAAACCAGTCAGAATCTTCCAAAATTTGAATTACCCAACCACCCAAGGAAAAAACAAACAAAACTAAAGAAACATGTTTTAGCCTCATATTTTCCCTTCTCACTAAAAGTTTCAATCAAAACTTTTTTCTTCTTAAAGCACTCAGATTTCTTCTTAGATTCTGTCAAATGAGTTTCTTATAGACACCCACACTTGACTGCAGTCCTAAGTGGTACCCAGGCAAGTCACATGTCAGTGCATTTTTAATTACTAAAGCCAAGAGTAACCATTTTAATTATGCCCTAATCATTTACTACAGTCAGTTTCTCTTCAGGATGTAAAATCGTGGAAATAACTCACTAAAAAGCACTTGGAGACTTTGGAGCCTTGGCAGCTGGAACAGAACTTCTGAGAATGCGCTGTGTGAACTTTCCAAAGAAGGCAATACATGTGAGAGGACCCACATGGTAGCAGCAGTTCATTTGGAACCTGGCTGGTGGCTTTTATCTTGGATTTGAGGATTTCACAAGCACACGGAGATGCCTACATGTATATAGCACAACTTGGATGTTTATCTCAATGGTTGTTCCAGTTTGCAAAGAGCTGGCCCCATCAACTGCAAAGGAGGGAGGGGCGCCTCTCCAACCTGGGGTGGCTACATCTCGTTGCCAGTAAGTGCTTCATGACTCATTTTCCTCAACAGAATTTTCATAAGGCTGGAATTCAGGGAGGGATGTCTGGAGAATGTCTGAAAGGAAGTTCACAAGCCACTGTCCTGTACTTTACTGGAGAAAACCTTCCATGGTAGTCAGACCAGTTGACTAAAGCAAACAGCAAAAGATTTTAGAAACATAGCCTCATTATTGTTTATGAAAAATCCATGAAAGTTCACCATGAAGTTTGTTTTAGTCAGGTTGAGACCCATGAGTGGGAAAAAAAAAAACACAGTTGGTTAACAACTGTATTTATGAGGAAGAACAGAATCTATCCAAAGGAGTTACATTGAACCAGCCAACACACGCTAATAAACTGGTATGTGTGTGTGCATGTGGATGTGTGTGTTTTAATTCAGACCGATGTCAGATGATGTCAGGCTGACCGATTGCTTGGGATTTATGCAAATTTAGCCAAAATGAAATTGTACATAAGACTTACTTCTTTTTTTCAAATGCTTTTTATTTATTTTAAAGGCTTTATAATTACGAACTGTTCTCTCTCAGAATATATTCTGAGAGGGAAGCAAAAATATCACTTTTGCAAAGCCATGTTCATTCTTTCAAAGGTCTGCTGGTAAATTATTCTTACTGATCTTTCCATCTTTCTGGCCTGTGCATACACACCTAACCCATACTAAATTTCACCAGATGGCATTTTAATTCTTTAAAGTAAAGCAGTCGTGGGTTTAGACAGTTGAATTTTAAACTTCTGTATTTACTGAAAGTGCATATGGTGCTATATGGACAAAGAAATTGTGCTGAAAGAAAAACATTTCTGTCTGCAGTACCTCATAATCTCCCAGAGAAAGAAAAATTGCAGTAACATGGAGTCTGTCTTACAAAATCTTATGTGGCTTTAATCTTCTTCCTCTGCTAAAAGTTAGATATATGTGTACTATACACATCTTAAAGTTATATTTTAAATTCTTCTTTTGGTTGCAAATAGAAAGGTTATCCAAAACCCCATGACTTTCCAATATGATTCATAAGTGATTTCTAGAAGAAAATGAAACATAAACCTAAACTTGTTAAAAAATATTTTAAAAACCTCTGTATGTCAGCGTAAGCAGATGTTGGTGTAGAATTTACAAGGATAAGAAGGCTATAAAACCTCCCTTGAGCCACTCACAGTTCATTTCAAGGCCAAGAACGCCCCCAAAATCTGTTTCTAATTTTACAGAAATCTTTTGAAATTTGGCACGGTTTTCAAAAGTCCGTGGAAAGAAAAAAAAACCTTGCCCTAGCTTCAACTTCCAACTACGAAGACAGACCTGCTTCTTTCAACGGTTTTCACAGATCTGGTGACCCACGCTCTGAAGTCAGAATTAGCTAACTTTCAAAAACATCTGGAAAAATGAAGGTTAGTATATGCAGCCTCAGATACTGCTAAAGGATGGGGGCTGGCTGAATTGAGCACAATCAGAGTTTTCTATTGTTTAGAAGGTGAGGATTTGTATATAAGTATGTACTTCCTGGAGTGGGTTAGGAATGGGAAATTGTTCTAAATATACTGTGGAAACATTTCTCCTTGCAGAGCTGGAAGAATTCCAGCAATTATAGCCAGATCAGTGGAAGACAATCAAAAGCTTTACGGAGAGGGAGAAAGCGGATTTAGGAGTAAACAAAATCTTGCCATTTCTACTATTTAGCAGAAACCATTTATATGTCTAATTTTCTTTATTTTATGTAGACATGGTTAAAAATTGTATTTGGAGTTGCCACCTCTGCTGTGCTTGCTTTATTGGTGATGTGTATTGTCTTACGTCCTTCCAGAGGTAAGAATTTTCTCTATTCTGCTCGGTTTGCCTAGAACAGTTTCGAAAAAGCACTAGCATGGTGACAAGAGATTGAACATTTCCTAAGTGCTTATTTTCCAAAGTAACTCTGCTATTTCTAAGAAGACATATAAGCTCCCAGGTATGTTGTTGAGCAACCAGAATCACTGAGGAATTGAAGGCATAGGTAGCAAGAGATTTCCAGTATAACTTCTGCAATAGAAAAACCCGAGCACTCTTCTGTAACACCCAACGTCTCTCAAAAATACATGCTAAATTCCAAGCTTTGACAGGCCTTTAGAGACAGTATTTTTAACTAACATTGCTTTTCATTATTGGATTGCCTCATGGAAAGTAAAGATGAGTAAGAATGGAAAAGTTAAAACAGAATCTATGGAAATTTTTATTATGAGTCTTTCCAAAAATTTAGGGAGGCAGTCAAGAATAGAGATCTCAGGAATAGCTGCATAGAAAAAGTGAAATTGTTGTTCTAGATGCAAAAGCCAAGAAAATCAAATTAGAAGGCTAAATATTATTAAGCAAGCATTATGTTTAGTTTTTAAATTGACCCTTTTTAAACAGGCTTAGATAACATTGATCTCACTTTGCTGCAATTCAGGAGACTGAAGCTGGAGCTAGTTTGGATTTAAATTAAGACTTTGTTTATAAACCTTTCTGTGATATCAGCGACATAGGTTTTTATGAAACTATGTAAAGAAGCTTACAATCTAAAACAGGAAAAATGTACAATAATAACATGTCTAGCTTTGGAGTCTAGGGAAAGGAAAAATGTTCGCACCAACATTAAAAGCTTATGATAGCTTGTAATAGCTTATGATAGCTGAAGTGGGAAATAAATACCTCTGGTTAAAAGCTAACTGACAGTAATGGAAGAAGAATGGCAAGCCTTTAGCTGAAGAAAGTATGAGTTCTGAATTATTTATTACTTTAAAAGTGAAATAAAGGAAAATATTTTGAAAAATTAAAAATGCTCATGAGATTTTCACAGAATTACAAAATGAGGAGGTTAACCAATAAGATAAAGGCAGTATGTCTTCAGTGTAGATCTTCAATACTCATTCCTCTCTGCTGGCACAAGGTTATTCTGAGGCTATCGATTGAAAGAGATTGTGCAAGTCTGTATTTTTGTACTTTGTCAAGTTAAAATTGTTTTCAGACCAGTGTTTCACCTCATTCGGGGCCATATTTTCCTCAAAATAGCAGTGGTCAGGTAGTGGATTAGGTCCTATCCTATTGATTCCTTGAATGCTAATACATGCAAAAATAACACCTAATTTTTAAAGGAAACTCCCCAATACTTGAAATGGACATTTTGCTCCATCAGAAACAAATGTACGGGGAACGCAAGTGTGTGGATTTTAGGGTGACTAAGATCCCGCATGCTGCTCAGGGTGGCCTAAAAAAGCAGTCAAGGAAAAGTATGTGGATTTTATGGTGAACCTGCCTCCATGACTAGAGGCAAGGGTGAGTTGCATTGGCACTTTGGAATGTGAGTCATTATTTCCAGTAAGAAATATATGACAGTTATAGTATATAAAACTAAGAACATTTTGAGAAACTTAAAGACCCACTTACAAAACACTCGTTCATTTGTTGTGGTTTAGTTGCTGTTCAGGCACGTCCGGCTCCTTGCGATCCCACAGACTGGAGCACGCCAGGTTTCCCTGTCCTTCACCATCTTCTGTAGCTTGCTCAAACTCACGTCCATTGAGTCAGTGGTGCCATCCAACTATGTCACCCACTGTCATCCCCTTCTCCTGCCTTCCCAGCATCAGGGTCTTTTCCAGTGAGTCAGCTCTTTGCATCAGGTGGCCAAAGTGTTGGAGCTTCAGCCTCATCATTGTTATATATTGACAAATGAAGTCCCACGAGTTAGTCCCACCCAGTTAATTGAGTTTCACCTCTGCCCATCATTGTGCTAGTTGGGGAAATAAGGGTACTGCATTTAGACTTTCATCTGAAAGCACGATTAAGAACGCAGTATGGATGCTCAGTCATTACCACCAATATGGGATCAGGCATTCACTTAGACCACTGGGTCACTTAAATCACTAGGTCTAAGTGAAATAAGAAGAGGAAGGGCTTTTCCAAGGAGAGGGTAGGTCCCAGGAACATCAGTCTGAAAATTAAAAGGGCATTGGGGAATTGGGCAGGATTTTAGGAACAAATAGGGCAATGGGGTGGTAAAATGAGAAAGATCCATTTAGTTCACTCACATAATAATAAAAATAACAGATAACTATTTTGGGACTTCCTAATTTTTCCATTTTTTATTTTTACCCAATGGGAAACACATGTGAGTTCCCATACGTTAGACCCAAGCTGTCCTCATTGGCCTCAGCCTACTCCCCTCCAACCAATTCCCTTTCTTTTCTCCTGTCTCTATTTTTTTCTCTTGAGGTTCTTCTTCCCAAGCATCATTCCTCATCCTATGTGAAGATACAACCACACCAAGAGTAGAAAATAAGCTTCTCATCTTTCCCTCTATTTCACCAACCCTGAGGACAAACACAAGACTTTTGGTTTAAGAGATATGCAGAAGTGACAAAATAAAAGCCAGACAAGCAAAAACTAGAATTGGAAAATAACAGAGGCTCCAGAATTTCGCAAGTAAATTCTATATGGCCTTGCTTCATGATTTACAGTTTCTGAATTCCTGAACCTTTGTGAAAGGAGCTTTCTGCACTTTTCTTGATTTCAATTGAGTATAGACTTCACTACATGAGCAAACACTCAATAAACATTAACTATTTTTTTAATTGCTAACATTTTGTGGCAGCTTAATAAATGGCAGCAAGCATTTCATTGTGTTCTCCATCCTAGTACACAAAGATGACAGCTCCCTCTGTGTGATGGTTTTTGTGTTTTTTTTTCCCTCAACAATGCTCTTCTTAAGTCTGAGAGCAGGGAGTAGTTATCCCTGAGTAGCACCCATGTTCCTACCCTCCACCTCTTTGGATCAAAAATGAATTTTTTCAGGAATTTTGGTTGCAAGGCAAGGATATTGGCAGCTCTAAGGCAAAAGCAGGAGAGGAGAAATGAAGAAGAAAGGAAGAGGAAGCTGAGGTGGGTGGGAATAGAGAATAAGGCTGAGTGAGGGAGAAAGAAAGAGAGATTATATAGTGTGGAAAAGTTGGGTTCTTCTGGGCAGGGCCTCTAGTGCCTGCAGTAAAAGGAGTGCCACCTTTAGCTAGCGCAGCTTCAGGTCTCCTTGAAAGCCCGTCATTGACCTCTGCTTACTTTTCCTTTTATTATTTTTTTATTGTTGGTTTTGGCCTGCAGTATTTTATACAAATTTGCATTAGTTGTCAATTTTTTTAAATCATAAGATTTCAAATAAAAATGTAGATTTTTTACTTCTTTTTAAATATTAGATCTGACAACATTGGGCCCAGAAGCAGCTATTATCTTTAGGTTGGGAATGCATTCTCCAGTTTGCTACGTACCCCAATATAAAATAGAAAATGGAGAAAAACTTTCAGTTTTAATTGCATAAAATAACATATTCACTTACAACATCTAATTGAGTCCTATAAACACTTGGATTTTTAACTCCTGAGCCCAAGAAATTATAGTGTTCCTCTTGTGATTAAAAATAACTATCTACTGAATTAAAAAAAAACAAACAGATTAGGATCCCATAGTTATCCATTATCCACAATGCCTAGTCCACTGTGACTTTTGGATATTTTGGTTATTTGTTCAACAGTTATTTATTGAGTACCTTCCAGATACCAGGCCCAGGTATAAGGCATGAATGACAGTTCTCTGGCTTTACAAAAGGACAATCTGACAATAAACAAGTAAATAAGTGAATTAATAGAATATTTCAAATTTGTAAAAGTGCTACAGAAGACAGCTGGAGTGGGGCTGTGTTAGACATCCAGGGCTGCCATAACAAAATATCACCTGGGTGATAATAATAAAAAACAAAATAAAGCCTGGGTAGCTTAAATAACAGAAATTTCTATTCTCACAGATCTGGAGACTGGAAGTCTCAGATCAAGGGGTGACTGGGTTTAGTTTTTCTGGGGGCTTCTCTCCTTGGCTTGTAGATGGATGCCTTATTGCTTTGTCCTCACATGACTTTTTCTCTGTGCATTTATACTCCTGGTATCTCTTCCTTTTTCAGTAAGGACACCACTAGCTTCATCAGATTAGGGCTCCACTATGCGTTCTTGTGTAATCGTAATTACTTTGTTAAAGCACCTATTTCTAAATACAGTTCCACTGAGGATTAGAGCTTCAATTTATGTATTTTGAGGGGACAAAATTCAGTTCATAACGAAAGTGGCTAGGGAAGGCTTCTCTGAGACTATATTTGAGCCAAGATCTAAAGGACAGGAAGGATGCAAACTAGAGGCTAGATCCTCACTGCAGAGGGAAATGCAAATACAAAGTCTCTGAAGTAGGCAAGTATTTGGGAAGTTCAACCTGTGCGGCCAAAATTATGTAACCAATGAACACAGGAAAATATGTATATACATACAGACTTATGAGTATAATACACATTTATAAACTGTATAGTGATTGCTTACTTAGGTAAGTAATAACCTTATATAATTATTTCAGAAGATAATCAGAATTCACAGATGATTTAGACAGAATGTGGATCAATATTTTATAAAGACAAATATCATTTAGAATGCCTATTTTTCAGCAGAAATCCATTGTTATTATTACTATCATTGTAACTATTACTAGTACTATAATCTCAACAATCATTTTTTGTAAACTAAGATATATATGAGACCAAATTATCATCAAAGGAGATGTGAATTTGTTTTTAAGGCTTAAAATTTTCCCAGTATCAACATTCAGAACTGTGAAACAGACTCTCTCAAACATCTTAAGAGTTTTAAGCTTATTTATTCACCATTCTTTTGGAGGAAATATGGGGAAGTGTAAAGGGCTGAGGAAAAGATTCAGAAAGTTCATGGACCTAAAAGAGTTTTTGAGTTGAGTACAAATATATCAGCCCTGCAGATTATATTTCTCTACTTTGCTCTTGGATTTTAAAATTACAGAGGATGAATCTTGGCAAATTCTTTTGAGTTTTGCCAAATTCTAAATAATTTGAAAACAATCCAAGTTTTCGGATAATTCCCATATTGCAGAGTTTACCTGTCTCTGATTTCCAAAGTGAATTGTGTTACAACTTACACAAAAATTTATAGTTATACATACACCTTGAAAAAAACAGGTTCTAAAGCTCTAACTGGGAATATGGAATCAAGGCTAAAGGTTTTTTAACAATAAGAGACAGTCAAACTGAGCCTTAAAATCTAGGAACATGCTCGGGTAAATTAAAATAATATTTCCATGGGATAATCAATATTAATGAGTCTTTTATTCACTTATTGCTTATTTTATGTAAAACAAAAACTTACTTTTAATTTCAGTATTCTTTTGACTTAACAAAAAATACGTAGTAAAAATGGAATAGCTTACAATCCTTATTAACTTTTATCCCTGTGAATAATAAACAAATAGAGTTGCTTCATATCTAAATTAAAATGTTCTCCAATAGATTATGATTTTTATACTTGGTAGAAAAACTGATGGGATAGTACTCCTTAAAGGAACAGGTTAGAAAGACTGTATGTCAAAAAAAAAAAAAAAAAATCAGACAACTTAGATGAAAAGAACAAATTTCTGTAAAGATAAAAACTACCACAATTCACTCAAGAGTAAACATAAAACCTGAATAGAACTATAACAACTGAGAAAATTGTTTTAATGATTTTAAAACTTCCCACAAAGAAAACCCCAAGCCCAGTTGACTTCTCTGGTAAACTCTAGAGAACATTTTAAGAAGAATTATTACCAACCCTTCATAAACTCTTTCAAAATATAAAGTAGAACACTTATCAATTCATCTTTAAGGCCAGATGCTGTGATACCAAAACCATACTTCTTTATGTTACAAGTAGAAGTTACACCAATAGTAGTTACAGATCAATATTTATTATCAATATAAATGGAAAGACCCCCATCATACTAGTAGCAAGTCAAATCCAGTAATGTATAAAAGGATTATTCACCAAGATCAAGTGAGATTTATCCCAAGAATATAAGGTTTAACATCCAAAAATCATTACTATAATGAGTTATATTAATAGAAAAAGAGACAAAAAATATGGTGATTTCAATAGATACAGAAAAAGGATTTAACAAAATACATCCCCCTTTCATTATAGAAACACTAAGCAGACTGGAAATAGGAGGAATTTCCTCTATCTAATAAAGGGCATCCACACACACACACAAAAAGATCAGAGTTAATATCACACTGGTGAAAGTCAGTGCTCTTCCCTAAGATCAAGAATAAGATAGCATGTTAGTTCTTGTTTCTATTAAATGTCTTATTGACAGTTGTATGGGCTTCCCTTGTGGCTCAGCTGGTAAAGAATCCACTTGCAATATGGGAAATCTGGTTTTAATCCCTGGGTTGGGACGATCCCCTGGAGAAGGAAAAGGCTATCTATTCCAGTACTCTGGCTTGGAGAATTCCGTGGACTGTATCGTCCATGGGGTCGCAAAGAGTTGGACATAACTGAGAGACTTTCACTTTCACTTTTTGGCAGTTGTATCCAGGGCAATTAGATAAAGAAAGAAAAAAAAATAGTATCCAGATTGGGAACGAAGAAGTAAAACTATCTCTGTTTACAGATGACATGATCTTGTTTACGGAAAATGCTAAGGAATTCACTAAAAAATAATGGAACTAACAAGCAAGTCGAGTAAACTTGCAAAACGCAAGATTAATATATATAAATCAATTGTTTTCTTATACATTAGCAATAAACAATACAAAAGATATAAATAAATGAAAATAAATCCTATATTTACAGATCACAAAACAGCATTTTAAAGATGGCAATATTCTCTAATATGTCTGCAAACTAAATATGACCCCTATTCAAATCCCAGATAATACTTTCTACAGAAATTTATAAAGTGATTCCAAAATTCACATGAAAATACAAGGGATCTAGAATAGCTGTCTTGAAATGGAAGAATGAATCCGCCTCCCCTGCAGGCAGATTCTTTACACACTGAGCCATTAGGGAAGCACACAGCACCCAGGAAGCCAAAGGACAGACATGTCCCCTAAAGAAGATACTGCGCTTGTTGCTGAGTCACTAAGCCATGTCTCTTTCTGACCCCGTGGACTCAGCATGCCAGGCTTCCTATCTGCTAGAGTTTGTTCAAACTCATGGTCATTGAGTCAGTGAGCCATCCAACTATCTCATTCTCTGTCACCCTCTTCTTCTCCTATCCTCTTTCTTTTCCAGCATCAGGGTCTTTTCCAATGAGTTGGCTCTTCCCGTCAGGTGGCTAAAGTATTGGAGCTTCAGCTTCCGCATCAATCCTCCTCATGAATATTCAGAGTTGATTTCCTTTACAGTTGACTGGTTTGATCTCCTTGCTGTCCAAGGGACTCTCAAGAGTCTTCTCAAGCATCACAGTTCAAAATCATCAGTTCTTCAGTGCTCAGCCTTCCTTATGGTCCTACTCTCACATCCATACATAACTATTGGAAAGAAGATATGAAAGTAACCAATAAGCTTATGAAAAGAGACTCAGCATCATTAGTCATTAGAAAAATATAAACCAAATTCACAATGAAAGGATTTCCTTGGTGATCCAGTGGTTAAGAATGTGGGCTTTCACTGCAGGGGGCCTGGGTTTGATCCCAGGGAATTAAGATCTTGGGTGCCAAAAGATGTGGCCAAAAAAAACCCAAAACCAAAACCAAAACCAAAACAAAAACCCTGCAATGAAATACTAGAAATGAAATTTCAGGTGTAGCAAACAGATATCCATTACAGCCTACCTAGTGAGACATCATAGCCTGGCCTTGGAGGTTGTAGTAGAAATAGAGAGGGGAGAGAGAGATTTTGGACATAGAATTGTCAGACCTGGTGCTAGACAAAGGTGGTAAGTAAAGAGGGAAGGCAAAGATAACTCGCAGGTATTTAAATTGAACAATGAAGTGGATGATACTGCCATTGACTTGGAGAAATCTGGAGCAGCAGGATGGAATTCCTGAGCTTTAGACATACTGATTTTGAAGTGCTTGTGAAATACACAAGTGGAAATATCATCTAGGATTCAAAGAGGAAATCTAAGTAAATTCAATAAAAGTTACATCACAATTTAAAACAGACATTAGAGGAAGATGAGCTGGCAAAGAAGACCAAGTGGGCCTTCAAATATAGACCAGGTTTACTTTCATCTTCAGGGTCACCAAAACATTTGTCATTTAACACCATGTGGCACTAGTGATAAAGAACTCACCTGCCAATGGAGGAGACTTAAGAGACGAAGGTTTGATTCCTGGATTGGGAAGATCCCCTTTAGGATGGCATGGCAACCCACTCTAGTACTTAGGCCCAGAGAATCTCACAGAGAGAGGAGCCTGGTGAGCTGTACAGTCCATATCATTGCAAAGAGTCTCCCACAACTGAGGTGACTTAGCAGGCATGCAAAGTAGTAAAGATCACAGGGTATGGTCAACACAAAGCATAAGAACATGGTGCATGCATATGTTCTCAGTCACTTCAGTTGTGTCCAGCTCTGCGACCCTATGGACTGTGGTCTTCCAGGCTCCTCTGACCATGGGATTCTCTACGCAAGAATTCTAGAGTGGGTTTCCATGCCCTTCTCCAGGGGATATTCCTGACCCAGGGATTCGACCCGCATCTCTTATATCTCCTGCATTGGCAGGTGGATTCTTTACCACTGAGCCACTTGGGAAGCCACTCTCTGCTCTAGAAATCAGAGCGGGGGAAAAGCCCCATTTAACATAGCACAAAAATAACATAATACACAAAATGAACTTTTAAAAACCTGACAATTCCTTTGAATACCTTATATTGTTTAGTGTTATCTACAGAGAGAACCTTGCAATATTCTTTCAAAACCAAGAGCTACTACATTCTTCAGTGAGACATTAAAATCTTTATAGCAACCTGTTTGCTAATATTTGATGAAGATCAAATTGTCTCATTTTCTCTTAATGTTCATTTTGAGGTATAATTATCCTACCTCCCTTGTGTGTTGTTTGATTTTTGTGTTTGTTTTGTTTTGTTATTGTTTTATTACAGTGTGCTTTAACTTTAAATTAAAAGGTAATAAAGCACCCAGTCTCTAAAATCAGATGGAGCTAGATTTAAACCCCAGATCTGTTATATATTAGCAAGTTATTTTAACTTTCTAATTTCCAATTTCTAATCTTTAAAATGGTGTTGATAATAGTACTTATATATCAAAGACTCGCTGTGAGTGTTTCATGGGACTATACATGTAGAGTGCCCCATACATAGAACTTAGTATAACACTTTTTGTTACTGAGCTAAAGCTACCACAGTGCTATTTCTTCAAAGTTGTCAGCCTTTGCCCAAGTATAATATTAGTTTTAAATAGTTTGTTCCCCACCCTTTTATTTCTAGCATTTACTCCTATGGTGCTCACTCCGGAAATAAACATGACCTGATGCGATGGCTGGACATATTGCCTATTGAGGACAGTATCATTGTAGAGCAAGCAGAGAGACAGATGCAGTGTGCCTGGAAGTCCATGTCACTCCGCTGAGATGGCCTCATAAGCATCAGTTTCAAAATCAGTATGAAAGTGAGAACAAAAAGACCTACCAGCCATTCATGAGCCCACTTAATAAACCATGTTTTCTCATTTAGTTTGTGATGAATATTAGAACTGACATCTGATGTCTCTGCTCTGACAATTATTGCCAGCTTTTCAAGACTAGAAAATTAAATGACAAAAATAGAACCCTAATAAAGAATAAATACAAAATTTTAAGAAAGAATTAGGAGAATAGTGAATCATTACTTGTGAATTATTTCTGTGAATTGTAATTTCTTGGATTCATAATTGAAATAATTCCCATCTTTGTTTTAATAAGTTGAAAATGCAAATAATTATTGTTAATTAGAGTGTTTAAGCAGTGTATGAATAACAGTAAAGATGAGTCAAATTGACTCTAAGGGCACTATCAAGAAGAAGTGTTAAGTGAGTGTCAGTTACCAGTGGAAGAAAGATACACCCTCAGAATTCATTTCTACTTCTGCTCAACTACTTTGAGTTTAAAATTTTCAGATGGCAAAACTAAACTTTCAAAATAATCAAGAAATTATGATTCAATATTAAGACATTATTTAGAAAAAGTAATGAAAATCCACGCATTCCACTTTTTAGGTGGCTAGAACTTGTTTAGTGTCATTGATGCCACGGTGATGCATTTTATACTGATTTACACATACACACACACACACACACACACACACATTCAAAACACTAGAAAACAATGGCTCCTTCCCTATCATTGCTTTCCCTGTTATCTTGTTTAAATATAAGCTATGGCAGGATCAGTCCCCTTGCCCTTTCTCTATTCCTTAAAAGTCAGCAGAGGGAATGTACCTAAAGAAGAATCCATCTGGCAATGAGCAAGAGGACTGAATAGAGACAGAAACATCACAAGAGACTTTGAACATCCTTTGAAAGCCATGATCAGCATTAGCTGTGGGGAGTCTGTCTGTGAGATGTAAATTGCTATGCAGGCCAGACCTATCCACCTACCAGGAGTTCATAGGCAGTGAGAAATTCAACTGATAGGCACAGGAGAAAGCTGAACCAAGTAGATTCAGTGAAATCACGGAATTTCGATTCTTTGAAGAAGACTTACCAGTGGGGCTTGAACAAAAATGAAAATCAGGGCTTTCTCTCCAATTCTGAATCAGTAGATTTGAGATAAGAACTAGGAATCTGTTTTTCAACAAGTGCTCCAGCTAAGTCCAAGGACAAAATTTTGATATATTTAAAAATGATGTCCAGGTAGAAGAGTTAATATATGAAATTTACAACATGGACAGGATGGTAAATAGTAAGGGCAGGTGTATCTTTGGAGGAGGGTTACTAAGAAAGCAACACCTAAAATAAAATCTGTACAGTTGATTTATTTTTTTCATTTGACAAATATTTATTATTCTTCCATTATATGCTGAGCACAGCCTTAGCTGGTACAAAGAACCAGAGATTAGATTGGAAATTCTAAGTACATGTTTTATAACTCTGAATATGTGACCCAATCCATCATCTTAGAGCAGGTATATTACTCTATTCTATTATGAACGTGTGGTCATTTTAAGCAGGAAGAAAAGAATGCCTAATGTAAATTTCCCCCATCTGATTCAGTAGAATCAGCCTGACTCCAGGACAGGCTGACACCTTTTGATCCCTGGTTACACCCCATGCAAGGTTAGGAGTAATCACCTATCCCAAAGCTGTGCCACAAACCCTATTTCCAGATAAATACAGCTGGCTCCTCTTGATGTGTTCAGTATAACATCTTATCTCTTCCTGGGTGCTGGTGGGGCTTATTATCATTATGATAGTTAGCAGTATAATTAATGCATATTTAAATTGCTTCATAGATATTGAGTCAGTGTGACATATGTTAAGTTCTCTAGATCATTAGCATTTATAGCTACTATCAGTTCAGTTCAGTCGCTTAGTTGTGTCTGACTCTTTGTGACCCCATGGACTGCAGCACGCCAGGCTTCCCTGTCCATCACCAACTCCTAGAGCTTACTCAAACTCATGTCCATCGAGTCAGTGATACCATCCAACCATCTCATCCTCTGTTGTCCCCTTCTCCTCTAGCCTTCAATCTTTCCCAGCATCAGATTCTTTTCCAATGAGTCAATTCTTCTCATGAGGTGGCCAAAGTATTGGAGTTTCAGCTTCAGCATCAGTCCTTCTTATGAATATTCAGGACTGATTTCCTTTAGGAATGACTGATTGGATCTCCTTGGGACTCTGAAGAGTCTTCTCCAACACCACAGTTGCATAGCTACTATGCACCCATTTAAAATAAATGACCGGCTGATAAGTAATATGACATATACCCTTACTTTCACATAACTTTCCTGGATAATCTAAGTTAGAGGTTACAAAGAGTAAATAACTAATCCTTGAAATCTTTTTGAGAAATCTGATAAGAATCAACGTGATTGTTAATGTTAAACAAAGGAAAATGAGTAGGAATTTTAAAATAATTTGAAATTCTTGTTTTTAAATAAATTTATTTATCCATATGTGTGATATTAGTACTAACTGTACTTATGATCATGATTGGACTAGTTCAGTTATGGAGCCCTAGGATGACCAAGATGTTCCAAGTATAACTGATGAATTCCACTACTTTAAAATAAAAAATTAACCTTTGTATACTAATTATTTAATATGAAACTGCATTTCCTATGTTGTCAGGGGACGTTCAACTTTACGGAATCCAATATGTTGCATTTTTTTGCCTTTGTGTGCCATTTCTCAAGGAGTCTCTGTTCCTTATCAGTTCCTATTCCGGGAACAAGTAGAGCTGCACACAGTTCTCAGGACTGAGATCGTGGGAAAGGGTAGCTGCCTGGATTCCTCTCAGTGGCTCCCTTCAATGACTCTTTTCAGTGTCAGCAACCTTATATGTATTAGACTATCCATTTTGTTACAATTGATGGGATTTCACCCCTTGTAATGGCTGAGTAATCACTTTACTAAATATATATAAGCCTGCATTTCTGCTAATAAAATACCCTTGTTCCACTAGAGACTTGGGTCCCCATGTCATTCTTTCTCTCTCTCCCTCTGGCTAATTCTGTGGAGCGTAGAAACCTGCCAAACTCACTTTCCTGCCTGGGCTTTCAATATCACTTTGAGAGGATGCCCTGTGCCTCCATGAGTGGTACAAGACCTGTCCTAGGGCTTTATTGGTTCTCTGCCTAACCCAGGGAATACTAGCCTCTTTCTCTCTTTGTGCTCTTATTGCCTCCGGACCACCAGGCTCTGGTCCATTAAGGGACTGCAACATTATATTGTGATTTTGTGTGTTTGTGCTTAGTTACTCAGTTGCATTCGATTTTTGCAACCCCATGGACTGTATGTAGCCCACTGGGCTCCTCTGTCCATGGGATTCTCCAGGCAAGAATATTAGAGTGGATTGTCATGCCCTCCTCGCTGTGATTTTAGTAGATATTTTTAAAAACCTCAGTGGCCAAATTAGTTTGGGAAACACAGTTCAAAAATATTTATTTCAAGAATAGGATGAGCTATGACAATAACAAAAGCTAACATTTGTTGACTGCCAAGCATAGAGTTAAACGTTTCACTTGAATTAGCTCACTTAATTTAACCTTCTACAAAAATGAAGACTAATTATAGCTAAGAACTTCTCAATTAAACATAATTGCAAGTAAGGAAAATTATATTCAAGGATACTTAAACAGGAAAATCTATTATATAAGTTATTAGCCATAATCAAAGCATTATTCGTGTTAGAAAAAAGATGTCACCAAGATTATATTAATTTATTGAATTAGTAACTAAAAATGTTTTTAAAAAGCGATTACCTAAGTTTTCTTGGTATTCATAATACAGGAATTCACTAAGGTAAATTTTTTCATCTGTAAGTTCAGTATTGTGAAGATACAAATTAAATATATCTCAAAAGAAAATAATTTCCACTGTAAATAGTACTAGAATTTTCCCTTGACTATTTAGAAACAGATTTCAAATTACTCTTGAAAGTTAAATAAAATCAAATTAAAATATTTAGCAATTATACTAATGCTATTGTAGTAAAACAGTATTTTATTCATTGAATGGGAATTACCAAATCAGTGGTATGAATTTTGTACAAGATCATTTAATTAATTAGAAGCATTTTCATTACAAATAATTGTATAGCATGTAGAACTTAGGATGCAAAGTATGTGTACAAATGTGATTATTAGAATAATCTAATTTCATTCAGTAAGTATTTAGTGTCTGGTTGCAAAAGGGTTCGTCATTCACTCATGTTCTTCTAGCTACCAGGATAATGTTTAGCAAATTAAGATAACTCATGATCTTAATAAAAATTTGAAGCATACTTACTTCAGTGTGAATCACTTAAAACCTCTGAAAATGCTATTATCCAGCTGGTCCCTTGGACCTTATCATATGGCAGTTCGCTTATGTGGTTGTATAGTTAACAGAGCATGTTTTTTCTCATATTCCAAATTTTAAAGTGGTAGACCTGGAAGGTATTATCAACATTTTCTAGTCCAGTCCTTTACATTATAGGTGAGCAAGCTGTGATTCCAGAGATTGTCTTACTCAGTATAGGAAATTGGTAGTAGAAACATTCTGTAAAGAAGAGGGCACAAATCTCATCCATCCACCCATTAATCTTTCATTTCATGTATTCATTCATTCAACAAGTATTTATTAAATGCCTACTATGTTCTAGACCCTAGGGATGTGGTTGTAATCAAAACTAGACATGGTCCCTGGCCTTACATGACTCTTTTGAGAATACAGTGGGAGGTAACGAAATGTGAATAAAATAATCACTCAAATGCATACAAGATAACAAACCAAGACAAATGTTCTTTGAAAGGGGAGCCTGACCTATGGTACTGTATAACAAGGGAACCAGACCTAAACCAGGGGGTCAAGAAGGGCTTGCTAGAGGAAGTGGCTCTTACATTAAGCACAAAGGGCTAAAAATAAGTTATAAGGAGAAGGGAGAGGGTGAAAAAGAGGTGCAATGGCTCTAGAGAAAGAAGTAAATATTTGAGGAACAGAAAGTCCAGCATGTTTGAAATCTAGAGGTAGTGAGAGAAGGGCAAGAAAGAGCTGGAGAGACAGATCATCCCAGATCAGCTAGGGCCTATCATCCAGACTAATGGTTTTGTTCTTTATCTTGAGAGTCTTGAAAAGTTGTGGAAGAGGTTAGCAGGAAGATAAAGTTAAAGCTCATATCTGGCAGCTTTATTTTTACATGAGCAAATACCAGATGTGTATATCCTATTCAGAGTGTAGGACACTTTTCTGCATTTTGGTTCTATAAGTGATGATCTGGAGAAGAGGTAAGGTAGGAGAAATGGAGAACAGGAATATGGATGTGAGGATTGGAAGTTGGTCACTACAGTTTCTGGTGTAGCAGACCATTGCCAGGCTCTACAATGACAGAGTACATCATGAGAAATGCTGTGCTGAAAGAAGCACAAGCTGGAACCAAGATTGCCGGGAGAAATATCAATCACCTCAGATATGCAGATGACACCACCCCTATGGCAGAAAGTGAAGAGGAAGAAAGAGGAGAGTGAAAAAGTTGGCTTAAAGCTCAACATTCAGAAAACAAAGATCATGGCATCCGGTCCCACCACTTCATGGGAAATAGACGGGGAAACAGTGGAAACAGTGTCAGACTTTATTTTTCTGGGCTCCAAAATCACTGCAGATGGTGATTGCAGCCATGAAATTAAAAGACGCTTGCTCCTTGGAAAAAAGTTATGACCAACCTAGATAGCATAAAAGCAGAGACATTACTTTGTCGACTAAGGTCCGTCTAGTCAAGGCTATGGTTTTTCCAGTGGTCATGTATGGATGTGAGAGTTGGACTGTGAAGAAAGCTGAGCGTTGAAGAATTGATGCTTTTGAACTGTGGTGTTGGAGAAGACTCTGAGAGTCCCTTGGACTGCAAGGAGATCCAATCAGTCCATTCTAAAGGAGATCAGTCCAGGGTGTTCTTTGGAAGGAATGATGCTGAAGCTGAAACTCCAGTACTTTGGCCACTTCATGCAAAGAGTTGACTCATTGGGGGCAGGAGGAAAAGGGGGCAACCGAGGATGAGATGGCTGGATGGCATCACCAACTTGATGGACATGAGTTTGAGTGAACTCCAGGAGATGGTGATGGACAGGGAGGCCTGGGGTCGCAGAGTCGGACACGACTGATCAACTGAACTGACTGACTGACTGGCTGACAATGAATTTGGTCTGAGAATGGAAATCACATTTGAAACATATAATTGTCTTGGAGGGTTCAAATACACCTGAGTTTTGCTTGTGGTTTGCGAACTACTTTAAGTTAGTTCTTACATGGGAAACTCTACTCTTGGAATTTCCAAGGTTATTGTATAGATGATGTGGTTTTCTTTTCTTCTGGTCCACTTTGTCTTTATAAGAATCCCAAGCCAGGATAAGAAATTATCTGCATTCATTAATGTCTCTCTTGAGATGTCTGAAGGTAAGGATTCTGGCTGATGTCAGCTGACCAATTGGGATGCTAAAATACATCATTTATAAGGCAATAGAAATTAAGTCAAGCATGTGTGAGGAGCTAAAAGAACTGCTTAAAAGACCGAGTTTCTAGTCATCTGTGCACGGGCTTCTCCTGTGGCTCAGTGGTAAAAATCCACTTGCAACGCGGGAGCTGCAGGAAATGTGGAGCCAGTCCCTGGGTTGGGGAGATCCCTTGGAGAAGGAAAGGCAACCCTATCCAGTATTCTTGCTTTGAGAACCCCATGACAGAGGAGCCTGGTGGGCTACAATCCATAGGGTCTCCAGAGTCAGACACAACTGAAGCAACTAAGCATGCATGGTCTGCAATCTCAGTTTTGTAAGACCTAGAGCTGTTGGAGCCTCATCTCATCTTCTGAAAGTTCTTCACTGCCTGAAGAATAATATCCCTGCTGCTCAGCATGGTCTTCTTCACACTTCTCAAGTTTTTCCTACAACATGTTCCTTTCCGGCAATCAAACTACTTCTCTAAGCCTCGTTAGCCTCTCTATAAAAAGGAAATAATACTCATAGTCATTAGGACAGGAGTTAATGGTGCTGGTGGTAAAGAATCTGCCTGCCAGTGTAGGAGACATGAGATGTGGGTTCAGTCCCTGGCTCAGGAAGATCCCTGCAGGAAGAAAGGGCAACCTCCTACAGTAGGAGAATCCCATGGACAGAGAAGCCTAGTGGGCTACAGTCCATAGAATCACAAAGAGTAGGTCATGACTGAGCATCTGAGCAAACACACAAAAAACAAGGGTTTAGCAATGGCAGATCTTTTCTTCATATAATATCTGAGAGATAACTGAGTTATTAATCTTCTTTTAAGTAATGATATGTTTCCTCCTTCCCCAAAGTTCACAACTCTGAAGAGAGTACAACACGAGCACTCACACTGAAGGATATTTTAAATGGAACATTTTCTTATAAAACATTTTTTCCAAATTGGATTTCAGGTAAGTGAATTATTTTTTTATATTTTTTAAATGTGTGATTTTAGTGTTTTTAGTACCAGCACATCTCTATTGTAACATAAGCCACCTTAGTTGAAATGGATTAAAAGAGCAATTATTTAGATAAGTCAAGTGGCCACCAAAGCGTTTTTGACAGAACTACTTAGGCCGGATTTGCTCAATAATAATGATACCAGTAGTAGTTTTAGCAGAACAGTAAAATCTGAGAATGCATTGTTAGAATAAGCTGAGCATAGGCTATAGCTTTTCAGAATGGGAAATAAGCACCTATTTAAAAGAGGTCATGAGAATTTTACAAAGAGAAATTTCATTGTTAATCTAGATAATCTAAGAAATGAACAAATCCTACCCTGAAGACAAATCCTTTAAGGGCCATAAAACTGATATTTGCATATAGTTTTTCAAAACAGTGTGTTGTTAAATGAATCTAATCAAACAAATGGTAAAACAAACTAAATTGCATACATTATAATTTATATCCAAAATGCCACTAAAAATTGAATATTTTTGTTTTCTCTTTAGAATATAACATACATATAAATAGGTTTTAAACTAAGCAAAAACAGCCTAAATGGAATGTGTATATATATTATATATATATATATTTTGCAAAAGAAACGTGTCATTTTAACTAGTTTATTCTACTTATAATGCAGAGAAAATCCAAGTTTATTCCAAATCACCCTGAACTGGTAAAATAAAGCTTCTACTGGCAAATGCAGCAGTTTTGTATAAAGTAGAGGAAGCATCCTTTCCTCTCTTCCACCATCAATTTATTGGTTTTTTTCTTCAACTTATTTTAGATTTGACAAAACAATGTGTACTGGACAGAGAAGAAGAAAACTGTCTATAAAATAAGAGAGGTGTTCTTTGTTATAAGTGTATTTCTTGCAAGGGAGATCATTTCAAGTTTTGTTTTCCTTCTTGTTTAAAGGACAAGAATATCTTCATCAATCTACAGATAATAATGTAGTATTTTATAATATTGAAACAGGAGAATCATATACCATTTTGAGTAATACCACCATGGTATGTATCCACCATCATCTTCCTCCTCAAAAACCTCTGCCAGCTCTTCAATGACCAAGGAACAGAGTTCAAACTCGGAGCACTTGATCTGGACCCACTTGCCTTCTCAGCTGTCTCCCACCATAGTTGGATAATTCACTCTTCTAGTCACACTAGGTTACTACCCTGCGTCCTCAGTTACTAGCATTTTTCTTCCTCTGTAGAACTAGTATCCCGTGAGATAAGAGGTACAAACTCAGTTCTTTTGGCCAGGCAAATTGAGTTCAGATCCTCGCTCTCATTTACTAGTTATGGGGCCTTGGGGGTTCAACGTTCTACCATCCTCATTGTGCCTCAGATTCTTCTTCTGTGGAGTAGGAATAATAATACCACTTTGGGTTAGTACAAGAATTAAATAAAGGAACATTTGAAAGTGCTTAGAACAGTGCTTAGTAAGTGCTCAGTGACTAGTCCTATGGTACATACACACAAATTCTTCTGTCCTAGACCCTCGGATCTCCTACTTTCTCTACCCTCAATAACCTAGTAATTTTTAGTCAAGCTTGGCTGGTGTTTCTCCTTCTCTGGGCAACAAATGATCTTCTCACTTGCATTTAATCACTTCTTCCTCAAAATTTTTGCAATACTGTATTTACCTCTCTCTTATAAAACTGTCTAAATTATAATGTTATTTATTTACAAGTTTAATATTATAAGCCTCTTGAAACCACAAAGTGTATCTTATTTATCACACTGTCATCTCTTAAAGTGTAGTAAATTTCTTTGTATATGGTAGGTATTACCTAAACTTTAAAAAAATTACTTTTAATGTATATGTGGGAGTATATCAATGATATAAAATTCTCTTTGAACTATAAATGTACATGGTTCTGTTATTTTTTCTGTATTCTAATCAACTTCTTCATAATTTCAGAAAAGTGTGAATGCTTCAAATTATGGTTTATCACCTGATCGGCAATTTGCATATCTAGAAAGTGATTATTCAAAGGTATTGGTGATTTAATTTGGATTTGTCTGATTATATCTCCTATTAACCCACAGACTGGTCTATAAAAGAGGAAACAAGAATCTCTTTATCTCTAAATATTTGAGAAATTAATGCAATTCTAGTTGAATCCCTAAAGCATAACAGTAACATACAAGTAATTCAGAATTTGGCATTCTTGTCTGGTTATCATAAAGTTTAAAAATTACTTTCATCCTGAGGGAAAAACTTATTTTGGGGGCACTGATATTCATCATAAAAATGTTATTTGACATCATAAATCAATTCTCACATATTTTAACCTTTGAAATATTTATTATTATTGAAAATGGAACTATCACAATGTAGCTTATTTAACTCACTTGCTTAAGCATGTGATTTAGTGGTTAGACAGTCAGTGGTTAGACCACGGTTTAATCTGTGTCTTCGATTAGACAGTCAGTGGTTAGACCACGGTTTAATCTGTGTCTTTGAAAGCCTAGTGTAGTGTAGCAGTATGCATAGCTGGACTGTTTAGCCTTACTTAATTTCCCTTTCCTGAATGAGGTTGTGGAGGGAAGATAATCATCTTATTTTTTTCTACTTTTACTGGCAAAAGAACTTATACCAAATTCAACTTCTAATAATTACTTTGAGATCAAGAACCTTTTATTTTAACTGCCATTTTTCAAATTTAGTTGAGATGCAAAACTCCCTAAATGCAAAGAATGAAAAGTCAAGCTTGCCCCTCCCTCATTGTTCAGACAGCTGATTATTTTCCCTTGGACCAGGTCTTGGTCACCTGCAATCTTCAGAAAGACATGTTTCAACATGTTGGAGTTTTTTGCCAAAAGGTTGAAAGCCGTTTAAGAAATAAAATCCAAACTAACACTTGATTTGTTCACTTAACTACAATACAGATGCATGTCAGGAAGCAACAGTTAGAACTGGACATGGAGGAAATCAGTCCTGAATATTCAGAGGAAGGACTGATGATGAAGCTGAAACTCCAATACTTTGGCCAGCTGATGTGAAGAATTGACTCATTTGAAAGGACACTGATGCTGGGAAAGATTGAAGGGGTGAGGGGGAGAAGAGGACGACAGAGGATGAGATAGTTGGATGGTATCACTGACTCAATGGACATGAGTTTGCATAAACTCCAAGAGTTGGTGGTGGCCAGGGAGGCCTGGTATGCTGCAGTCCATGGGGTCAGACATGACTGAGCAACTGAACTGAACTGAACAGTACAGATAAACAATGAAAAAAGAGCAATTTTCTTTTTTTCCTGGAGGAGTTACAAGCTGTACATCTCTTATTAATTTTTTCAATATCTATTATTTAAAAAAACTATGCTCAAAAAAAAGCAAACATTTTATAAGAAAATTATATGATGGATAAAATTAGCTTTACCCAGTTTTATAGGATATTCTACTTATTACTCAGGTACAGGGTAATCCTTACAGGACTTGGAAATTGTAGTGATTTTACTTCAATCAAGGTTAAGTTGAAAGGGAACAATTTTTAGACTAGAGTGTGTTAGAGAAAAGATTTTTATATTAAGAAATGTCTTTGGATATACTTTTTATGGAGTAAGGGTTGAATCACTGCTGAGATTAGTTCTGGAATCTGGATGAACAGCACAGAAGTCTACAGTAAAACTCTTTAAATGGCACTCATTTGGAATTGAAACATCTCTTTCCGAGTGCTTTGTGAAAACAGTTCTTTTATAATTCTGAACCTTGAACTGAGTGATCTATGATTCTACCTTATTGACCTGAGCCTCTTGTGAATCATAATTTGTCTTTGCCTCTTTTCTTCCTGACAGCTTTGGAGATACTCTTACACAGCAACATATCACATCTACGACCTTACAAACGGGTAAAATGTCATGTCTTTTTATTAACACAACTTCAATCTCATATAGAGCCTCCAGACTCTAATTTGAGATTGACTGTGTTATCTCATTTCTAATCTTAGTTTCTTACGTCTTTATAATAAACATATATCTATGCAACTTGAGAAATTCAAAGAAATACTTCCTTGGAATAGTCACCTGTTTTTATTTGACTGATATCTTACATTTTTATATAAAACATAGTTTTGTTTTTCCTGCTTTTGAACTCCTAATTATAAATTTCTAATTTATGAAAGTAAACATATCTATAAAAGTACCAAAAATGCATGGGAATGATACACAGTGTTGGGGAGAGGGACTCCTTCAATGGAAGGAAGCAGAAGGGAGGGCAATGTAGCATTTAACCTAAATTTAATTAATATTATGCTAATTGTTTTTAAATGTAAAATGTTAATATTTTTAATTAAGATGAGTAAATTATCTATTATATTTCTGTATCTCTGTTTAATTTTTTTAAATATTTACAGCCTAAAAAAATTAAAAGAATGAGTAGGTAGGCAAAGGACTGAGGGAGAGAATTTCTGACAGAAGCAACACGAAAGACCTAAAAGAAAGGGAGAGCACAGAGTGTTCAGGAAATTCAAAGTAGGTCAGCTGAGTTGAAATTGGAGGAGGGCATGCTTGCTAATAGGAGGTGGTGTAAGGTTGGGAAGGAATTGAGGCCAGAAATCACACGCCAAAAATAATAAGGAAACCATTAAGAACAGTTTAGTTCTCATCCTGATGACAATAGGGAATCACTGAATGGTTTTAAATGGGAAAGGACATGATCAGATTTGTACTAAAGAAAAATCACTCTAAATATGGACAATGAATTGGTTTAGTTACTCATCTTAATGTGATATCCTATTTGCTGTTATATAAAAGGGAAAATAATTATATGGCTTGAAAAGGTATTAAAAATCTTACAGTCTATTTCCCCTTTTGTCCAGTAAAAGCATAAAAATGTAAAGACAATTATCTTTCTACTTCTTTTAAATTCTTTCTACTTCTTTCAGAAAAGAATAACTCTGATCTTCTTACTGTCAAATTAAGAAATAGGATCTGCTATATAATGTAGACTCTAAATCCATCCAATACCCTCTGAGTCTTTTCCTCTGTATCCACACTGTTGCCAAAGTCAAGAAGTGTTTATTGAGCAACTCTTATGTGGGCTTCTCCGATGACTTACTGGGTAAAGAATCTGCCTGCAATGCAGGAGACAAAAGTCAGTCCCTGGGTAGGGGAAGATCCCCTGGGTAGAGAAATGGCAACCCACTCCAGTATTCTTACCTGGAAAATCCCATGGTCAGAGGAGTCTGGTGGGCTACAGTTCAAAGGGTGGAAAAGGATCAGATACAAGTGAGCTCAAGCACAGACAGACATATGACAGACAGACACAAATAGGTGGTAACTCTATATCAAAATCTTTACACTAGTGAGATGGAAACCTTACCCTTTCAGTAGAATTTCTCAAAGCTTTAATCATTTCCTTGTTTTTCTTTTAATCATTTTAAAATTCTCCAAGTCCTATCTCTGTGGAGGTTCACCAAATTAAATAACATTCCAAAAGAAGATGACAATACTAGGATTTTAACCATGGTCTCTATAAACTTCATGGCCTAGAAGCATTTTAAATATTTAGCTTTTATGCAGTGAATTTAGTCAGACCACTGTTTTGTTTGTTTTCCTGCGCAACTATCTAATTTGCCAGATTGTTTTTTGGTCAGATAAATACACCATAATTTAAGGAGGGAAGAATGACAAATTTGTTGAAATTCAAGGCAAGACTGAATATCATTCATTCCAAGTCTTCTATGTGCCTCTGAAAATTTTATTAAAAATAAATCTACTTTAGAGAAGATGAGGATAGTTCTTGTTTCAAGCCAGGGAAGGGTAACTGAAGAGATGAAAGCCTTTGTAAAGAACCGTCCTCCATTTTCTCTCATACTGTAAAACAGACGTGGCTGCTGTGGTGGCTCGCCAGCCATGAAGAGACTGTAGGCTGAGATTTTCAGCTTGTCTGCATGATTGCATAGATGATTCCATGGGATATGGAAACCTAAAGCAATGTTATGATGTCAAGGTAACATGGACACTGATTTGAGACAGAGCAGTAAACTGGGGTGAATGTCTTCTCTTCTGGGACATTCTTTTCCTCTGCCCTCCTACGATGATCTGTTCCGAACATTCTAGTAGCCTGGTGCTCATAAAATGCCTTCTATGATCCAGATTCCCACTGCAACACCAACATTCTTCCTCTATGGGCATCACTTTTCTACAGTCAAAGCTGATCTGTCCAGTGCCATGTTCCCTCATTGTTTGCTAGGCCGCAACATACTTTATGTTTGCTAGGCCGCATCATACTTTGTGATGTAATAAGTTAAATCAAGGTAACATGTGTTATAAGAGTTCACAAGTGTCCAAACTTTAAAATGATGGGAGAAATAGAAACAGCAAGCCTATGTTAGGTTGGAGAGATGCTTTTGGAGGGGCAAACAAGGAGTCTTCCTTCGAATGCCTCACATTATACCTTGGAGGCAAGTCTTGTTTTGCATCTCCACACAAGCATTCTTAATGAAACGAATTATTCATTTCATCTTCAAGAAAATAGTAGTCAAAATTTAAACAAGACATCCTATGACTCTTTAACACTTATAAAAGTCTGAAGAACTACAAAATCTCCACGGTGCAAGTCAGTCAACTGAGTATTTTCAGGGTGACTTGAAGCATCAAAGTGAGATTCGCACAGAGTCGGACACGACTGAAGCGACTTAGCAGCTGCAGCAGCAGCAGCAGTATATTTGAAAATTGGGCTGCCCAGGGGGCGCTCGGGGGAAAGAACCTGCCTGCCAATGCAGGAGACTAGAGATGCGGGTTTGATCCTTGAGTTGAGAATATCCCCTGAAGGACAACATGGCAACCCACTTCAGTATTCTTGCCTGGCGAATCCCATGGACAGATGGAGGCTGGCAGGCTACAGTCCATAGGGTCACAAAGAGTCGGACATGACTAAAGCGACTTAGCACACAAGCATGCATATTTGAAATTTCCCCATGGGTGGAGGACTTTCAAGCTTAAGGCATACTGCCCAGTATATGATCTGTTTTTCAGTTTAGCTTGAGATCAGATGTTCCTTTCCTTTTCTGATTTCAAGTCAGATCCCTGGGGAGATTGTCAAATGGCATCTTATTTTCAAAAATTTGAAATGCATATGCATTCACAGGGATGGGGGTTGTGAATGAAAATGTGGAAGAGTACATATTAAACTTTAGCACAATTATAGAATTTCAGAGCTGGAAGTCTCTTTAGCGACCATTTCAGCCTGGTGTGTACAAATTTTACAGTTCTGAGGGTTAAGAGACTTGAGTTTAATGAGGGGTCTGCCAAGAACTAGCAATATTATTTTTTTTAAGTCCTATCATTTCTCTAATCTTGTTTATTTTCATAAGACTAGGGAGATTCAATTAGATAATTTCTAGAGGTACTTCCACCTAGCCTATAAACATTTAACCCATTCACCTCAGTATAAAAGGTCAGAAAACTGAGATCCAGAGACATTAAATGACCTGTGAACTAGTGAAGAACTGCAACTACCAGCCCATGTCTTCTGTCTCATGTTATATCACATTCTTTCTATTAGGTTTGCAGAAGTATAGATGATGATGCATTATTTTTATTTTTTTTATTTTTTTCTTTTATACCTATTGTTTGCACTGAACAGCAAAATTCATTTATTTGTTTTTTTCTTTCTTTCTTTTCTTCTAGGGAGTTTATAAGAAGAAATGAGCTTCCTCGTCCAATTCAGTATTTATGCTGGTCGCCTGTTGGGAGTAAATTAGTAAGTGTTTAAATTATAGAAGTGTTTAATCATTTAAATAAAAGAGGAGCCATTTGATTTTGGCCTTTGTTAAATTTCCCTGCCTGAAAAAAAATACATTTATGACTATTTTAAGTGGTTAAAAATGGGAAGAGTTTAGATAAATTGAAACCCATCTGAGAATTCCGCAAAATCTCAAGCTCATGGATAGACTTCTTTAAATATCGCAGTCAAAAACTTTATCCTCATACTCAGCCAGAATGCGTTGTGCCAGAAAGCTCAGGAAAAATATGGTTTTCACAAGTTTCCCAGACTAGCTTCAGACAACATGAAATTTTGTCCAAGCTCTTATTTAAGGACTCTAAATAAAGATTAGATCTGGCTAGCTATTAATATTCAGAGATTTATTTGACTTTCTGTTAATATACGCAATTATTTACTTAGTTAATAAAAGCAACTAATACAATAGCAGACATTATTCTTTATTTAATATATAGACTTTAAAATCATAACTTTTATATGTTAAAAATAATGTTAATGTGAGTTGGTTGGTATTTTTTGACCTGTTAAAATGATATCTTAGTTGTGAGTCTTTTCATACCTGGATTATCACCTTTTAAAAGTATTAGGTGAATAATTAACACAAATATGCAAACTTAATTGTATTTCTTATGAAATTTCTCCTTATTAACTAACTTACCACCACTTCTAGGCATATGTCTATCAAAACAATATCTATCTGAAACAAAGGCCAGAAGACCCACCTTTTCAAATAACATATAATGGAAAAGAAAATAAAATATTTAATGGTATCCCAGACTGGGTTTATGAAGGTATGTCATATTCTTTTTCTTCTGCTATGGTTAGGCTTTTAATTGAAAATAATCACACGCATTTAGTAACATTTAGATGAGTGGTATGTTACTGTGATGAGGGTGGCATTTCTGAAAGCTGTTATCAGGTTATGAACAGGACGTGCATATTCTGAAAGAACGAAATCTTGTTATCAGACTGGTGGAATTTATTTTCATGAGCATTATAAAGCAGTAGTAATAATTTATATTCTAAGAAGAATATGGTCCTTAGAAGCAGTGTGATTATATTTTCTAAGGTTTATTTTTTCTTGCAAAATAAACCTTTTATCCAAAACTAAAGAGCTGTCTATATTATTGTGCAGGAACATATTCTTAGTTCTCAATGCTGTTGTGAATTTTGTCCTCTTTCTTAGCTCATGTAGGATCCAAGACTTAACTGGACTTTAAAAGGTCTTCTAGTCCTTGCCTTTGTTAAAAAAAAAAAATATATATATATATATATATATATATATATATGAAACTAAATTAACTTGTTGGTTTTTTAACTATTTACAGAACAGAAAGTTAACTTTCAAATTTATGTTGCTCTGTAGTATAAGTATGGTTTTCCTTGTCTTGGCTACTTTAGATGACTGTAAAAAACCTCCCCTCAATGGGAAAATTAATTATTTTTGAGATTTTATTTTAAAAATACATTCCTGATTAATGTCAATTCCCCAGTAGACTGATTGATGTTTGATATAGGGTATAAGGTTGAACTATTCCTCTATACCCAGATCATTTGTCTTTTGATAACCAAAACATGATATATATCACATCCACATTAAATAAATTATTTCAGTTAGTAAATGGCTATATACAATGTATTATGAAGCATTTACAATTATTTTGAGTAAGCCATCTCAGTAACTAATAATAATATGCTAGTATTTATTTTTCAGAGGAAATGCTTGCTACAAAATATGCTCTCTGGTGGTCTCCTAATGGAAAATTTTTGGCGTATGCAGAATTTAATGACACAGAGATACCAGTTATTGCCTATTCCTATTATGGTGATGAACAATATCCTAGAACAATAAATATTCCATACCCAAAGGTATGTGGAATACTTTAGCAGATGCTTCCATTTCCCTGCTGTCAAAATGAGCAACCAATACCGTGAATAGAGGTGGGATCAACAAGTTTGGAGAGCTTCTTATCCTTGTGCATTGTAAGGCAAACATTGTACTGTGCTCTATTATTTATGTGGACATCTGTTGCTTTGGACATCTGGTTGTGCTGGATGAAGTAGTCTTTGCAAAATCCATTGCAGTCTTTGAAAAACATATGGTCTAGATCATGGAGGAAAAACAAGCTTAACTTAATTTTAATTTTTTCTTACTTCATGCTCCAAATTCAGGGTAAAGTTCTGTTTTGCAATTCCTCTTGAATTCTGATCTAAATGCAAACTAGAATGGGAAATTAAGACGTTGAACGTGATGTTCCTGTCAGGTCAAAGCAAGTAGGAGTTATGGTCTTTTATGGACATTTATAGCGACTTCACTTTCCCTTTTCCCTTTCATGCATTGGAGAAGGAAATGGCAGCCCATTCCAGTGTTCTTGCCTGGAGGATCCGAGGGACAGGGAGCCTGGTGGGCTGCCCTCTATGGGGTCGCACAGAGTCGGACACGACTGAAGCGACTTAGCAGCAGCAGCATGGTAGTTTAAGTTTATGAGCCTAGGTTCTTCTCTGAGGGAATCAGACATGCTGTAAACCAATGTTTCTTACATAAACATTCTACAATTCTTAGCTCATGTACTTCACATGCAGTCCCACTTCTCAAGAGAGGCCTCATGAAAATAGATTCCACCAGAATGGCCATGTCACAGTGGAGAAATGTCGTATTCTGAGCTAACTTAGAAAAGAAATCTGAAAGATCAAATCACAAATTCTCCTCTGGCATGAGGAGTAGAAGTGATTTTAGAATGTAATTCTTTGTTCTTAAGTCACTGTTTTTCTCCTTGCCCAAGGGAAGCCTGCTATAGAGGTCCCTATATTGACAAAGATGGGAAGGACATGCATAGTCACAAGTGGATTCTGAAGCAAGTCAAAGTGCCCACAGTGAGAGAAATAGAAATTCCAGAGAGTCTAAAATTTATATTAAAAATCATATGAGAAAAGGAAATGAGTATGCGGGAGGGTGTCTGTTTAGGTAGAAGATTCTTCAAAGGTTGTGTATTAAGTCTGAAAGCTGGAGGTATTGGAAGTGAGAGGTATGATCCTTGGAACCCAAAAGATGGGAAAGAACTTGGATCTTTAGAAGGTTGTATGGAGCAGGAAGAGATGAAGAAACCCAGAAGTCAGGAGCAACTCACACTGACAGAGAAGTCAGGACCCAAATTCTCCCGTTTCTTTGAAGACGAAGCTGCTGAACATCTGACACTGGACTAAGTGAGGCAACTATATATATAGCCTATATGCCTAGTTTTTGTGTATTTAAATTATTTGATAATTTTAAGGTTCTCTTTTTCTGTGGTAAATAACAGAACTCTAAGAAGATATGTGAACATGAACTACACTGTCATGTAAACCTAGGGCATATACTAAGGCAAAAGCGCAAAGCAAGACCAGAGTAAATCACATGACATTTTATTTTGAGGTGGAATTTTCCTAATTTGGGGGCATTGAAAGCAGTAATAATTTAAGCAACTAGTAGACTGTTTGGTAATTGTCCTAGATCAAATTACAGGATAAAAGCAAAAAGTATCTTTCATTATTTATTCTTTACACTCCCTTCCCCAAACCAAGCTCATTCTGCATTATCCTTGGCACATGGAGAAATATTATTACAATTATCCTAATAACAACAATAATAGTGCAAACTATCTGTCTTAAAAGTCAGAAAATAGAGTATCGATTATACTGCATTTTAAAATCCCTAACAGTTTTCCCTATGAATTAAAGCTCCCATTAACCACTAAGAGTATGTATTTTCACTCTGGTTGCACAATATTTGTAATTACACTGCAATGAAATTTGTAAACATTATAATTAGAATGTTTTCAACAGTAATATACCTAATAATTATTAGCTTATAAAAATACGCCTAAATTCTAAAAGTGTCTTTCCACTTTCTTCACAGGCTGGAGCTAAGAATCCTGTTGTTCGGATCTTTATCATTGATGCCACTTACCCTGAGCATGTAGGTCCCAGAGAAGTGCCAGTGCCAGCAATGATAGCCTCAAGGTATATTCATCTCTGATGCTCTCCACCTTTCAGACTGAATTTTAGCACTGAAATTTCTTCATCAGGGTTTACATTTCTTTTCTAGCGAGTTTGCAATGACTATGCTACAACAAAAATAAATAAATAAATAAATTAGCATGTCAAGCTAAATACATAGCAAAATTAAAATTCACAGATAAGTTTTTTAAATTGATGTGAGCATACTAACCCTTTAGATACATATAAAGATGACCAGAGTACTCAGTCTAAGTGCTGCTTCCCTTGGATGTGTGAGTGTAAGCTAGGGACAAACAAGGAGATAGTAAAATGTATGCATGCTTCCCTGGTGGCTCAAAGGTTAAAGCGTCTGCCTGTAATGTGGGAGATCTGGGTTCAATCCCTGGATTGGGAAGATCTCCTGGAGAAGGAAATGGCAACCCACTCCAGTATTCTTGCCTGGAGAATCCCATGGATGGAGGAGCCTGGTGGGCTATAGTCCACGGGGGTGGCAAAGAGTCGGACATGACTAAGCGACTTCACTATGCATGCTCTCAGCCTGGCTTCCTTCAAGTCTGGCCTACTTTATCCCAGCGTTTGTGGATCATGTTTATTATATGTGCGTGGCAAACAGGAGAAGATAAGCCAACCCCTTCCAAATATTAGTGTTTTTCACTAGGATGCAGTCTATTTGAAGTGATCTGGTTGTAGCATTATCTGTTTATGGATGAACTGCAGGCAGAGCTGGACAGAAGCATTTTCATTTCTGTGAAAGGTACCAGCATGGTACCCATTGAGATCTTGTCTGATTAATCTTAGTCCTTCTGGTTGACATGGAAAATGGAGAGATGTCCATAAGCCCTGCCTGGCTGGCCTCCTTACTCCTTCCCACATCCTCTCAAAACAAGGCTTGACTCTTCTCCTCCTGCCTCAGGAAGGAAGGTCAGCCAGGGCCAGATGATTGATTAATAGGAAAAAACACCTTATCAGAGACCTCTGCCCGACTTTGCCAAGGTGAATCCACTCTCAGATAATCAAAATATTCTCTTTTTTTTTCAATTATCCATTATTCCCCACCCTAATCTAGTTGATGAAAACTGGACTAAATATATCTGATTTTTTTTATGCATCATTCTTCTCAAGAGTCAGACGGAAGGAAAGAAAGCATCATTTGTGTATCTGTAATACACTCAACAACATAGCAATAATATCTAACATTTTTGAGCACTCACTATGTTGTATGTATAGTTACGTAAGCACTTTAAGCATTCTTAGTAAATCTTTACAGCAACCTTTCATACTGGTAATGTTATTATTCCCATATTATACAGAAACAGAGGCACAGATATGTTAGTCAAGGTAGTATAACTAGTAGAAGATAAAGCCAGACTCTGAACTGGAGATCCCTCGTAGCTCTGTGATTCCTTTTATAACAAGGTCCAACATTTTGTGGTTTATTTACATTGTTGGTCCCTACACATTCACCCTCAGAGCCAAGTAATCACTGCTTCCTTTCACCGACATACACTTTGTGCCAAACACTGTTTGAGTTACTTTGCATACACTATCTCTGATTATTATACTAACCCAGATTTCAACCCCTGACCTGTAGCTAAAACTCAGCTTCTAACACAAACCTGCCTGGAAAGAAAGATGGTTTTTTAATCCACTTAGCTCTTTTAATTAGTTAAAAAGTGAAAACTTGAGTTCAGCTATGGAAAAGTAGGTAATTTCATGCTTTTTGTCCTCTAGGTTGGCCAATAACTTTGGCCTTGTGTCTTAATTTTTTTCCTAAGATATTAAAATCCCAACTGGGGAGAAAACTCAATTATAAAATAATTCTATTAGATCAGTGGACTCTTGTATGTTCTCTAAAACTCAGCAGGTATATTTAAATTTTTAATGTTTAAAAGAATATTTTGCATTCCTTACCTGTGGCTTAAGTGTTTCAGAATAATAAAATATGTCCTTTAGAAAACACAAGTTAAATTGTTTGAATGTGATATTGATTTACAGTTGTGACTTTCTGTTTTGATTTGTTTGCAGTGATTATTATTTCAGTTGGCTCACATGGGTTACTGATGATCGAATATGTTTGCAGTGGCTAAAAAGAATCCAAAATGTTTCAGTCTTGTCTATATGTGATTTCAGGGAAGACTGGCAGACATGGAACTGTCCAAAGGTATGTTGTATTAAAACCACAGAGGTGTATTCCTGAAGATAAAAGTATGAGTGGGGACTTATCTATAGCTAACATTTTATATTATAAAGCAGAATTACTGCATTCAACTCCTGATTTCTTTGCAAAAAACACTGTTTGAAGATTCATTATTTTTATTAAACAAGTAAGATGTCTTTTGTTTTCTCGAATGACTTTAGCATTGAAGGTGAATAGAGAAAAGATTAAATGACAATGCTATACTGGGAAAATCAGGTATCTGGTTTTGAATTAGGATGAAAGTCCATCCTTTTTGAGATTATAAAATTGCCAGTCCAAAAAGCAAAATAATGATGATGAAAACATAAGATGGATCCATTAAAGAAGTATATGTGTTCTATTCAAAAGAATTAGAGAAAAATGCAAGTGGTAATGTTTGCATTTGCAAATGCAAACATTCTATTCAATGTCAAAATTGAAAAATAAGAATTCCAAAGTAAACAAATATTATCAAAGGAAAGCCAAACACTTCTATTTGAAAATCAAAAGTAGGTAACTGAGAATCATATGAAACAGATTTAATTATCCTGCTATCCTGTTATCTTTGCAGAGTGCTCAGTGCTGTGCTAATTTTAGGGAGAAAAAACTAGGCACAGATTTATTGTTGAGTTTTAATTGTTTTTATTGCTCAAATCCAAACATAATCTGTTGAATTAATGAGTCAGAAAGCTACTCCAATCGGAAAGCTTCAAAATAGGCCTGTTCATAAGTACTCATATTAGAAACTAAGAAACACAAAATGTTTTCTTTAAATAGGAAATTTGATGGGTACATTTCATGAGACATCTAATTATGAAGAAATGTTTCATTAAACCAAATATAGAATAAACCTATTTTATAAAGTAAGAAAAAAAACACAGCAATCAAAGTAAAACACTAAATTCCATCTAGAAATTAGGACATTATGTTTTGCAAAAAAGTCATATGAATCTGTTTGGAAATATATCAGGACTATAATAGTCAACATTACTCAGGCTAAAAATATTTTTAAATCACTACTGTGTCTGTAAGAAGCTTGACTAATTTTGATGGAATATGCTAGAAGCTTATTTTTATCTTATTTATGTTTTGATATACAAAACAGGAAGATTTTTGGCATTAATGCAGTGTCATAGGCAAAAAGAAAAGATAGAATAAATTTAATTTTTCTAGTTAAATAGAAACAATTAGGTGAATATATTGTTAATGTCTTCATTGAATCTCAGTACTAGGAATTATTGATTTAATTATATTAGTTTATAAGATTGGTCATTTAGATAAAATTTTTAGCTCTTAAAACTAGGCATTTAAAACTATAATTGCTTTGGAATTTGAATTTCTAATTTATCAAATCTGAGACAACTTAATCCAAACTGACAGAACGTATAAGATGCTCATTCAATGAGATGTGGAATTCCCTGGAATATAAACTTTAGTGTTATGGCCAAAATCAGTGATTAAGTTTAAAATATCAGGTTTGAATAACCTTAAAATTTCAAAACAACTGCAGTTTCGAAATAATCTGGTAAGTACATGGAACGTATTTTTCAGATTTAAGAACAACAGAGTTGAATTTTCCAGTAACCATACTTATGACTAATATGTGTGTGTGTGTGTGTTTAGTTTTGAAAACAAGAAACATTTAAGGTTAAGAGACTTGGCAACACTTTATTCATATTGGGAGTCATACCCAAAATAAAGAAGCAAAGGAAACTGGCAATAATTACTTGTAATATAACTGTATTAATAAATTTGTAGTTTGGAGGAGGAACATCCTTCATCATATTATTCTCTGCAAGAGAATTAAAATTAATTTTATCTTAATAGCTAGAAATGATGAATAAAACATTTCACTCTATTAAGTCTTATCTTGTTTTTTTCTGCAACACTGGCCTATCCCTATAAGAGAAAAGCCAAACTATGCTTTTAAAATTTATTATTCTTTTGCTTTTTATGACAATACACTCTCTCATGGTTCTCTTTCTACTTTACTGTTTCTTTCTAGCCCTTCCTCTTCTGACTTTTCTAGAAACCTTATTATTCTCCAAGTTAATGCATTTAACCCCTCAAAAGTTCAGCAGGTTAATACAATAGGTTTGCACATTCATGTAACCATCTAATAGTGAGCCCAGGTAAGTGGGAAACAGTGAGGGTGAGGAAATGGGTGCTCTGCTCCACAGAGTCATTCAGGAACCCAGGTTGGTAACATTTCTGTCTTGATCCAGTAACTTCTAAGGATATTCCAAGGTTACTCAAAGCTGGTCATCAACATCTAGCTAAGGAGTGAAAAAAGAATGGAGGATATGTATAAAAGGGTTTTATAGGTTAGACATAGAAGTAGCACCAGTTACTTTTGCTCAAAAGCTATGGGTTACAACTTACACATGACCACATCCAAGTGGATGGGGGCCTGGGAAATAGAGCCTACCTGAAGTTCTAGCAAAACCAGAAGGTAAATGATTGCTATTATCTTACATCTCTATTCCAACACCCTGTTACTCTCCTAGGTGATTCTTATCTAATACAAGAAAATTGCCCCACAAATTCATTCTGAGGATTTGAACTTTTATGTATCTCTGGCTACATCTGCTCTACTCTACCCTCACTACCACTATCTAGATTTGGGTCTTCAGCATCTTTTCCCCAAACATCACCATGTCGTTATTTAGTCACTAAGTCATGGCTGACTCTTTTTGTGAACCCAAAGACTGTAACACGCCAGGCTTATCTGTCCATGGGATTCTCCAGGCAAGAATACTGGAGCAAGTTGCCATTTCCTTCTCCAGGGGATCTTACTGACCCAGGGATCAAATCTACATCTCCTGCATTACAGGCAAAATTTTTACTGCTGAGCCACCAGGGAAGCCTCCCACTGTGTTACCCACTTCTTATCTATTCTCTGTATCATGTTCACAATTATATTTCTCAAATTGTGATTTTGAAAACTCTCAAAGGCAAACCATTCAATATCACAGTTATCCAAGTCTATGTATGCCCCAACCAGTAACGCTGAAGAAGCCGAAGTTGAACGGTTTTATGAAGACCTCCAAGACCTTTTAGAACTAACACCCAAAAAGATGTCCTTTTCATTATAGGGGGACTGGAATGCTGAAGCAGGAAGTCAAGAAACACCTGGAGTAACAGGCAAATATGGCCTTGGAATGAGGAATGAAGCAGGGCAAAGACTAATAGAGTTTTGCCAAGAAAATGCACTGGTCATAGCAAACACCCTCTTCCAACAACACAAGAGAAGACTCTACACATGGACATCACCAGATGGTCAACACTGAATCAGATTGATTATATTCTTTGAAGCCAAAGATGGAGAAGCTCTATACAATCAACAAAAACAAGACCAGGAGCTGACTGTGGCTCAGATCATGAACTCCTTATTGCCAAATTCAGACTTCACTTGAAGAAAGTAGGGAAAACCGCTAGACCATTCAGGTATGACCTAAATCAAATCCTTATGATTATACAGTGGAAGTGAGAAATAGATTTAAGGGCCTAGATCTGATAGAGTGCCTGATGAACTATGGAATGAGATTTGTGACACTGTACAGGAGACAGGGATCAAGACCATCCCCATGGAAAAGAAATGCAAAAAAGCAAAATGACTGTCTGGGGAGGCCTTACAAATAGCTGTGAAAAGAAGAGAGGCAAAAAGCAAAGGATAAAAGGAAAGATATAATCATCTGAATGCAGAGTTCCAAAGAATAGCAAGAAAGAGATAAGAAAGCCTTTTTCAGTGATCAATGCAAAGAAATAGAGGAAAAGAACAGAATGGGAAAGACTAGAGAGCTCTTCAAGAAAATTAGAGATATCAAGGGAATATTTCATGCAAAGATGGTCTCGATAAAGGACAGAAATGGTCTGGACCTAACAGAAGCAGAAGATATTAAGAAGAGGTGGCAAGAATACATGGAAGAGCTGTACAAAAAGATCTTTAAGACCCAGATAATCATGATGATGTGATCACTCATCTAGAGCCCAGACATCTTGGAATGTGAAGTCAAGTGGGCCTTAGAAAGCATCACTATGAACAAAGCTAGTGGAGGTGATGGAATTCCAGTTGAGCTATTTCAAATCCTGAATGATGATGCTATGAAAGTGCTGCACTCAATATGCCAGCAAATTTGGAAAACTCAGCAGTGGCCACAGGACTGGAAAAGGTCAGTTTTCATTCCAATTCCAAACAAAGGCAATGCCAAAGAATGCTCAAATTACTGCACAATTGCACTCATCTCATACGCTAGTAAAGTAATGCTCAAAATTCTCCAAGCCAGGCTTCAGCAATACGTGAACCGTGAACTTCCTGATGTTCAAGCTGGTTTTCGAAAAGGCAGAGGAACCAGAGATCAAATTGCCAACATCCGCTGGATCATGCAAAAAGCAAGAGAGTTCCAGAAATACATCTATTTCTGCTTTATTGACTATGCCAAACCTTTGATTGTGTGGATCACAATAATTGGAAAATTCTGAAAGAGATGGGAATACCAGACCACCTGACCTGCCTCTTGAGAAATCTGTATGCAGGCCAGGAAGCAACAGTTAGAACTGGACATGGAACAACAGACTGGTTCCAAATAGGAAAAGGAGTACGTCAAGGCTGTATATTGTCACCCTGCTTATTTAACTTATATGCAGAGTACATCATGAGAAACACTGGACTGGAAGAAACACAAGCTGGAATCAAGATTGCTGGGAGAAATATCAATAACCTCAGATATGCGGATGACACCACCCTTATGGCAGAAAGTGAAGAGGGAGCTAAAGGGCCTCTTGATGAAGGTGAAAGAGGAGAGTGGAAAAGTTGGCTTAAAGCTCAACATTCAGAAAACGAAGATCATGGCATCTGGTCACATCACTTCATGGGAAATAGATGGGGAAACAGTGTCAGACTTTGTTTTGGGGGCTCCAAAATCACTGCAGATGGTGATTGCAGCCAGGAAATTAAAAGATGCTTACTCCTTGGAAGAAAAGTTTTGACCAACCTAGATAGCATATTCAAAAGCAGAGACATTACTTTGTCGACTAAGGTCATCTAGTCAAGGCTATGGTTTTTCCTGTGGTCATGTATGGATGTGAGAGTTGGACTGTGAAGAAAGCTGAGCGCCGAAGAATTGATGCTTTTGAACAATGGTGTTGGAGAAGACTCTCAAGAGTCCCTTGGACTGCAAGGAGATCCAACCAGTCCATTCTGAAGGAGATCAACCCTGGGATTTCTTTGGAAGGAATGATGCTAAAGCTGAAACTTCAGTACTTTTGCCACCTCATGTGAAGAGTTGACTCATTGGAAAAGACGCTGATGCTAGGAGGGATTGAGGGCAGGAGGAGAAGGGGACAACCAAGGATAAAATGGCTGGATGGCATCACGGACTGGATGGACGTGAGTCTGAGTGAACTCTGAGAGATGGTAATGAACAGGGGAGCCTGGCGTACTGCGATTCATGGGGTTGCAAAAAGTCGGACACGACTGAGCAACTGAACTTTTTTAGAGAAATCCAAACTTCCTAATTGTGGCATAAAATTTTCTCCAAGATTTTGCTGATGCCCCTACATTCTCCCTTATCTTCTGATTCTTTCCTACAGTCAGCCCCACCCAGCCATACTGAGCCACTTGTGGTTTTCTAAGCTAGCCTCATCTCTATGCTGTTTATTCCATCTAGAATATTTTTCATTTAACTGTTTATAAAGTTCTATTCATTTTTAAGCTTATTAAGTATTTGTTCAATAAAGGATTTGTGATACTATCCTCAAGTATATACCAAAAATAAGATTCAGAGCAAGTTTAAGATTTCTAGCTACTTTATAAGATGAAAGAAAGAAAAAATTAACCTAAATTCCACTGGGAAATGCCTTTTTACCTACATGACGACAGTTTGGTTTGTGGTAGGTCTCCATGGATATTGTCATAATTCCAGTCACTGACTTATGGAAAATTTAGCCAGAATTATGAATGATTTGCAATAAGATACAGCCCTCAGATCATCCTTATATATGCAACAGTGATGTTGTATGAGATTTTGAATCTAGTCATCTTCAACTCAAGTGTGTAGTTGGTTGACTAACAGTAGTACACTCTGACCAGCCAGCTTATCTTGTTCAAATGTCCAGATTATATTTAGGAAAAACTGTCCTCTTAACACTATGTTTCATTTGATCTTTTTTTTTTTTTCCTCTCAGACCCAGGAGCATATAGAAGAAAGCAGGACTGGATGGGCTGGTGGAGTATGATTTCTATCTTTTCCTTATCTTTTAATGAAATTCTCAGCCATTAAAGGACTATTTGAAATGTATCAAAACTGGTACTACTTGATTTTATAGAAAAATAACAAGGTAAAAAACACAAAGGTAGTGATCCCTTCAGCAATTTTGTGCCAGACAATTTTAATGCCCATATATCTAGAATTCTATTGAGAATAAACCACATACCTCATGTTCTGTTCTTAACTTTTTCAACCAACTGATATCTATAGTTAATATTGCTTCTTTAAAAATGTAATAAATATTATTTTTCAAAAGGGAACACAATCCCTGATTTACTTAAAATAATCTTGATAACTTTTAGCCATTTGAATCCAGGGAAAATAATTACATTTGCTATCCTTGGTTTAGAGACAACCCTCTATATATTATATTTTATATAAATAAATGAGTAGATTAATCTCATACATACCCATATTTATTCTAGTTTTTAAGTAAAGTGGTACCAGTTAGGGAAGTGTGTGTTTTGTTATAGTTTGTGATCGTATATATCTGGATTATTTTGGATAGATTTATTCAGTGATTTATAAGGACTTATGTGTAAAACTAAATCATGTTTTAGGAAAACATCAATTGTATATCTTATATCTTATACAAAGAATACAAAATAAGACTAATAATAAATGAATATTGTATGAATGCTACCATTTATCACAAATATGTGGTTGAATTCAATTAACATTTGGGTAAAAAAAAAGAAAGGCTACTTCTGAGATTTGGACACATGCAAAAAAAAGAAACTCTTATCTAGTTTAACACATTAACCCAAGACAAGGGACAATAAAGAATTCAGAAGTAAATTCTGAGATGTTAAGTCTTATAAAAATTTAAATTAAGATGGAGAGTGAAGTAAACATCTTCAGGTATTGAAAATTATTTTTTGTATACTTTCCTAGATCCAGCAATTTTAGCTTACATATATTTACTTTCTATCTTCAGTTAAAGGTGAAGTGAAGTGAAGTGGCTCAGTCGGGTCCGACTCTTTGCGACCCCATAGACTGGGGTCTACCAGGCTCCTCTGTCCATGGGATTTTCTAGGCAATAGTACTGGAGTGGATTGTGATTTCCTTCTCCAGGGGATCTTCCCAACCCAAGGCTTGAACCTGGGTCTCCCGCACTGTAGACAGACGCTTTACCGTCTGAGCCACCAGTGAAGTCAGTTAAAGGTACTTCAGTTTTTTTCATTAAGAGAATTTTGTTGTGTTAGTCACTCAGTCTTATCCGACTCTTTCAACCCCACAAACTGTAGCTCCCAGGCTCCTCTGTCCATGGTCTTCTCCAGGCGAGAATACTGGAGCGGATAGTCACTTCCTTCTCCAGGGGATCCTCCAGACCCAGGGATTGAACACCAGTCTTCCATATTGCAGGCAGATTCTTACTGTCTGTGCCACCAGGAAGCCCCTAACTAGAGAATAGTTATTACTGTATTTTTTTATGCAAGTAAATGTACATGGGCGCAGGCTAAGTCACTTCAGTTATGTCCAACTCTTTTTGACCCTATGGACTGTAGCCCAGCAGGCTCCTCTGCCCATGGAATTTTCCAAGCAAGAATACTGGAGTGGGTTGCCCTGCCCTCCTCCAGGGGATTCTTCCAAAGCGAAGCGAAGTCGCTCAGTCGTGTCCGACTCTTTGCGACCCCATGGACTGTAGCCTACCAGGCTTCTCCATCCATGAGATTCTCCAGGCAAGAATACTGGAGTGGGGTGCCATTGGCTCCTTCCAACCTAGGGATAAAATCAGCATCTCTTATGTCTTCTGCATTGGCAGGCAGGTTCTTTACCACTAACACCACCTAACAAGGTAACAAGGATAAGTGTGTAATTCAGGAAAAAAAGAAAAGAAAATCTATTTTATTTCACTCTTTAACATTGTATAAGTAACAGGAAAAAAGAGAAGTCAGTGAAAGAACAGGATTTTCTGAATTTTTGGATTCTAGGTCAACCAGAAGCTTGCCTCCCAGAAAGATAATTCCTAGATTAGCATTTGAAAACTTGAGAAAAGGGAAAATTTTAATTTATGAGTTCACTGTCATTATAGAGATTTCCTGTAAAGAATGAGAGAAGAAAGAATACTTCAAAATATCTTTAGTTGTGTTCTCCATTATAATGATATAGCTAGAGTTTCTATAAAGTAATATGAATGATGTGATTTTACAAATAGATAAACCATGATACCAGCAATCTTATCAAAGACGTGATCTTAGAAATCCATACGCATTTATTCTGAAAATACTGGCACCATTCGGAACACTCTGAACTGCTTTAGAATACATCTTTTGAAATCTGTTTATAAGCAGGTTGAAGACAGTTGTATCTTGTAAATTTTTATAGTCTGTATAGCACCAGTCTTGTAATCCCAGCAAACAACAGCTGAATGAATGAATGAATTGCCTTCTAAAGTTTTCAAACATTGTTTTAATTACCCTCAGTGGAAGCACATACATGCCCTTTGAGGGAGAATGAGGTCTCTACATTAAATCAAAAATCATGCCAAAATAAATCTAGTGAACAAATGAAATATGTTTCTGTAAAATATGATTTTACACTAGATCATTATAGAATCTATAGTTTTAGAATTCTGTTGGGAAAAATTAGTTTTCCTGTGTGCTAATCTCAATCTCTCCTAATGTATCCAATAGTCATTAACTTTCTGAATATTAGAAGAGTTGTGGAAAATTTTTTGAAGTGACGGTTTTCAAGAGTAAGTTCACACTTCCCCAAGGCAGCTGTTTTCAAGGGGGACATTCATTAGATGTTGTAAGTCCTGACAAGGCTTTTGGAGTCATGACTTTATATAGTCATAGCTCATATGTCAGAATGTGCTGCATAGCTTCCTTTGACCCATAATCAGACCAGTGGCTTAATAAAATTACCCAGAAATAACCTGGAAATATTTGTTTTTCAGACATCTGTTAAAATAATATTTATGAGGGTTTTAGACAAAGTGTATAGGCTAGTCATATTAATATAAATTTAAAGAGCAGTTTTAGACCAGTTTTTCCTTTAGTATTTGTCAAAGAGATTTAAAATGAAAAAGGCCTTCAGAGATCACCTATGAACTAGAAAAGAGACTAAATGGCAGTTAACCTATTAATTCAGGCAGAGAACTAGCAAATACTTCCTTGAGAAATTTACTTGTCAGTTCCTTTTCTTCCGCATGAAATATTGTGTCTTAATTTGGGGAAATACTCTAATTTCTTATTTGGTATTTTATCAGAGAAATAACAACAAATTCACTTCAAATATTTTTGTTTGTTTTTTGTCCTGTGGAGAGCAGACAAATAAGGAAGATTTAATCAAAGACTGTATTAATAGTATTTAATCACTAATATGTGAAGAACAAATACTAAACACATAATGCTTGGAATGCAAAGCCACATTTAAATCATTTTAAAATAATTAAGCCATACACCACATCACATTTGAGTGGGTGGTGAAATCCTATGGCTTAGATAAATGGATGCTCTACTTGATGCTTGAAAGTCTGTGCCTTTGACTAAATGTGGACTCAGTTTAGGCATCATCCTTCCATAAGCAGGTTATTTACCATCTGTGGCAAAAAAATTAACTGGTGTTAAATCATCTTACCTTCCAAGAAAAATATTTTAAATGACTTTGTAAGTAGAGATGAGGAGTTTATCAGCACATCTAAGCATGATAAAGGGAGCTGCAAGGATGTCTTGTTAAACTGAGGACCACCTAGTGACATGTGGTTATCTAGGGCCCAGGCGTGACTTGCTGCCACAGCACTTAACTCAGGATGCATTATGGATCTCACTCTGGCAGAGTGAATGCGGAAATATTTTACACTCTCTTTACCTCACCCAAGTTACCTGTTCATCTAAAGCATCTGTTTTGGATGTGTGCAATTAAAGGGGAGAAGATAACAGTCTTTGCCTAACAAAAACGTTCTTCCTGTTTGCCTGATTCTACTATCTTGAAACATAATGTTCTGCCCTCTTACTTTCTGTTTTCAATGAAAATGAAATTTTCTATTTTAATCTGGAACTAAGCCATTTTTAGAGTTCCTTAACTCTCTGCAGATGTAAAGTGAGTATTTTTTTCACTAAGGCACCTTATAGTATTTGTGACCCTCGTTCCATTAAAGTGGTTGAGAAAATGTGGAGTCAATTTTCATCTTTCATCTTGATGGGGGGAGAGAGAGACACTGTAAAGTGTTTACTAATAAGTAATCACTTGGCTGAGAGGGTGAAGCCTCGTGCTAAAATGAGAGAATGGTTTTTCAGGCCGCTACTAATGAAATTCCTTCCACAAAATTGCAAATCAGAATTTCCTATTCAGGGGCCTCTTGGCTTTCAATTTCACTGAGTCAGTACCCAGAATCCTACCAGAACTGGTCTTATGATAAGTGTCTCATGTAAGGAGACAGAAGTTTCTCATTATTCCATTTTTCATTTTATTAAAAACATCAATTTTATGCCAAAGAGATAAGGACATCATATTAGTTTCCTAGGGTATCTGTAAAAATTACCACAAACTTGGCTTAAAACAACAAAAATTCATTCTTTCATCATTCTGGAAGCTAGAAGTCCAAAGTCAAAGGGTTGGTGGGGCCATACTTAGATGTCTCCAGGGAAGAATCCTTTCTCACTTCTTCCAGCTTCTTGTCTCCTGGCAATTCTTGGACTTTCTTGGCTGGAGCTCCACCAGCTCCAACCCCTGCTTTCATCTTCACATGACCTACTCTCCTGGGTCTCTTTGCACCCCTCATCTCTTCTTATGAGGACACCAATCACTTGGATCCACTATGATCACATCTCAGTTCTCAGCCTTGATTACACCTGTGAAAATGCTATTTTCAAACAGGTCATTAGCCTACTCTGTTTGAGCTGTTATAACAATGTATCCTACACTGAGTGGCTTATAAACAACAAAAAGTCATTTCTCACAGTTCCAGAGGCTGGAAGTCTGAGGTGAGGATGCCAGCATAGTCAGGTTCTGGTAAGAGCTCTCTTCTGTCAACTTCTTGTTGTATCCTCCATGGCGGAGAGCAGAGCAGGGGAGGTCACTCTCCGCTAATTCTCGTAAATGGGCTAATCCCATTCGTGGGAGCTGTACCCTTATGACCTCATCGAATCCTAATTACCTCCCAAGGCCCCCACCTCTTGATACCAAATACCATCTTAATAGGGGTTGAGTTTCAATATATGAATTTGGGGGAACAGAAACGTTCAATCCATAACAGTTATCTTCTGGGTTAGGTGGAAAAGAATTTGGAGGACACTAGTTAGACCCCACAGATACCACATCAAAAGTTACATTTTAATATCATTCAATCATAATCATGACTTGTATTAAAAAACATTATGTCAAATTACATATAGGATCATCATTAAAAATACCTACACTACTTCCCTTGTCCTCATTTTGCTGTAAAGTGTGTCCCGGCAAGATGAGTGTCAGCAAATTAGGTGTTTGTAGCTGAAAGATACCTGTAGTCTTTTGATTGTTGTTGCTTGGACAATTGTAAAGGATCTCAATGTTTTAACACTGTCATGTGGAAGCACTCATGCTAAGAAATCTAGTTTGGAATAACTTGTGGGAATATCTACTCTGTGTGATGTAGAATAGCTCTTTCCTCATGGAGCCCCTTCACCGCGTTACCATCCTTCCCTCCACCCAATGACCAGGATAAAAAGGAAACCAGCAAATGTACAATGAATCTCTTTTCTAATGGGAGAAACTCTTTCTAAAATCTGATGACAGGGCATTTACAGGACTTTAATTATCTGTACCTTTCAGGATGCTGAGTTGTAGCTTGCTCTGTTCAGGACACACTAGACCTGTGGCAGAAGCTCCTTAGGTTCTTAAGCAATTCCCTACAGGTGGCGAGCATGGGCCCTGGGAAGAGATCAGAGGTGAACAGTGAGGTCTGATCTGTTCCCTAAGCTCAAGGAGTACACCTTTCATCGTCTTGGCATTGGTTACATTTTTCTCTCAAGTCCAGAAGTCCCTTTCTGCCATTAAAAGCTGTGACTAGCAGTTTGTGATATTTTAATCTTTAAAATGTCTTTATTGCATCATCAGTATTAGGTGCTTGACATCAAACAAATCAAGAATTGAAAGAGGCTATCGGCATTCAGAAAAGTCACATTTTGATCAAATACAACATTTTGAAGTTTGACTTGGTTAAACATCAATATTCATTTGTGAATTTTTAAAACTATGTCAAGCCATGTAATCTCAGAATACAGAAATTCAAACTAAGCAATATAAACCCAAGGATATGTAGTAGCAATTAAGCAGTAGTTGGAATGTATAAGTGCCTGTTAGAAGCATGAGAAGAGCTGTCCATTTGAAAGGAAGGAATCTAGGGTGTGAGTGCTGGAAGGTAGGGGAGGCAAGACTTTCTGGTCCCAATAATTGTAACTACACATGGCTTTTAAAAAATCAATCATTTTAGTTTGGTTTGTCTCCTAAATATAACCTCTGCTCATTTCTTTCAGTTCTTTGTTTCAACACCAGTGTTCAGCCATGATACCATTTCATACTACAAAATATTTAGCGACAAGGATGGCTACAAACATATTCACTATATCAAAGACACTGTGGTATGTTCCTTCCAAGATTTATCTCCTGAAAGATCATTCACTTGAGGTTGCTCAAATAACGCTCAGCTTCACACAACATAATGTTTGTCTTTTTATAGGAAAATGCTATTCAAATTACAAGTGGCAAGTGGGAGGCCATAAATATATTCAGAGTAACACAGGATTCACTGTAAGTATTGCATGAAGCTTGATACACCATTCAGGTTTTAATTGGCACTGATGGACGGATGAAATCTACAGCACCACTGCTTTCAGTAAAGAGCCTTTTTGTTACTTAAAGTGTAGTTCAGACAGCTGTGGTTTCATTAAAATTACACACTCTTTAATAATCAGTCAACACAATTTCCTTTTTGGAAAGAACATTTATTAGGTGGTTATTTCTCTTCTCATAGTTGGTATGTAATTACATTAAAAGTATAAAAGTTTTAGAATAGTAACTGGTCCTAAAGACAAATTTTCCCTCTAGCACTTGAAGAAATAAGCTAGATTCAGAAGTCCATGAGGGCAGCCCCTTGATAAGAAACATTCTTGCAGTGATTCATTGTTGTATAAGTTTGAGATTATTCTCTGTAATAGCTATTATTTATTAAGTGATTGCTGTGTACCATATAATATTAAGTAGAAATGATAATCTCAGTTTTACAGATGAGAAAGCTGATAACTTGGAAATTTAATTAACTTGGGCAAGGCTACATAGTTAGTGGTAGAACTAGGATTTAAACCTAAAATATATTAAATCTAAGATTCTTATTATTAACCTCAGCATGGGGCTTCTTTCTTCTAGGTCTTTCCTTTTCAGTCCATCTTGTGTACTGTCTAAATAGACCATCTTAAAATAAGCATTTTTTGATCAAATATCTCTAATCAAGAATGTGTAGTTTTTTCCCCTTTACTTCTAACAAAATCCAAATCTAGGGCACTCTTTTATAACTTCCTTGCCATTAGCTTGAATTCTAAGAGCAAAGAGGAAGATTAGTCCAGCTTCACAGGATAAAATTTTTTTAGAAACCTGTTGCCAATCCATGGAATTCTTTGAATTGTCAGCAAAGGAGTTTGGCCATTACATGGAGCAGCCATTAAAACTGCCCATGTACGATGAGTGACAAGATAAATAAAACCTAATGGGAGATTTCAGGAATAATATATTTAGGAGGTAGGGGAAAACTGAAGGCAGGAAGACCCTGGTATGGTCATAATCAAGGCCTGAGGGGACAGAAGCCTGAACTAGAATGCTGCTGCTGCTGCTGCTGCTGCTGCTAAGTCGCTTCTGTTGTGTCCAACTCTGTGCAACCCCACAGACGGCAGCCCAGCAGGCTCCGCCATCCCTGGGATTCTCCAGGCACTCCAAAAGAAAAATTATGTCTCCATTTTTTTAAATCTTTGGAACATGGGATAGTGCCTGGCACAAAATAGTTAAATGAATGAGAGGAAGGGTAGACAGACAGTGAAGAGAGACAGAGGCTGAAAAGGTAAGTCAGTGGCTGTGAGGGAAAAGGGAAGGGAATATGGACTCTGTTCTAAGTGTTAGACACAAAGGCAATTGTGAAACCTTTGATGTAAAAAAAAGCTGTAGGAGGCAGTTTGGAAAAATCTGAGTAGTTTATTCACAGGTAGTTTGAGATGATGTGGGAAAAGCAAGTATAGTGATGTTTGGAATCCTATGAAGTCAGTAAAGACATTTAGCAGGATGCTGGTTTAGAAGGTAAAGTTAATAGTAGGAATCAGGTGTATTCTGTTGCCTTTTCCTTTTACTGGGGGTTTTCCCAGGTGACTCAGTGGTAAAGAATCTACCTGCCAATACAGAAGACCCAAGTTCTATCCGTGGGCTGGGAAAATCCCCTGGGGAGGAAATGGCAACCCACTTCAGTATTCTCACCTAGAAAACCCCATGGACAGAGAGCCTGGCGGCTATAGTCCATGGGGTCCCAAGGATTCAGACACAATGAACACACACACTGGTGCCTTTTACTGGGAATAACAAAGTCGTTATTTCAGTGAGGATATACAAGTACTTGGGTGAATGAGAAGTTCTGAGAATTAAAAATAAGAAACCAAACCTAAAACTTTTAACACTTTATTGTGCTCTTCCTAAAAATTAAATGTCAGTTATTTTGTTATATTCAGGTGAACTCACAGAGGAGAAAATCATGCCCATTAAATTGGATTTCCCACTTTGTTAAGACAGGTTAGAACTGGGACCGAGATACTTAAGTAATAAGCATGCCGTCTTGTGACTTATTTTGCTTCTGGGTAAATTAACATGCCCCTTTGTGTGGAATCCTTAGGTAGATGAGTTTCCTGATTTATAAAAAGTGATCTACTGTCAGTGTTTCTGTGAAATAAATTCTAAACATGCTCAAAATCATAGACAAAATTAAATAGTTTAGCACAAAGAAATCAGTAAACTGTTAATTATGGAAAGAGGTGATATTAATCAAACATCCAAGCTTAACCAAAAAGAGTACTCAACATAATTTAATATTTCTCCTATAATTTATAAATATATTTGTGTAAATATATTTTATATATGTATAAGTCAGAGTATGTACATAAAATTCAGAAGTATGAACAGCAGCAATTTGTGTACATAAGTGCCAATTAATTGCTTCATTACATTAAAGTTGGACTATATTGTTTACTATATTAGTACTATATTAACAATTCTATCATCATTTAGCCATCAGTAATTATCTGATAACTTCTGAATATATTTTCAGGTTTTATTCTAGCAATGAATTTGAAGGCTACCCTGGAAGAAGAAATATCTATAGGTAATTTATGTCAATTCATTCTAATATTTTTATAAAAATAAAAATAAGAATAAAAATCTATCAGAGTCCTCAGATTGTATAAAATATTTTTTAAAGCTGAAATGTAATAAAATTAATTTATGAATTAAAATATTCAGAGAAAGTGTATATCACTATAAAATATATGCCCCCTAACATACTAGCTAGTCAAATGTTTTCGAAAAGAAAAATGAAGAAATTTTAATGCTGATATAAACATGGCATTAAACATTTCAGCTAAATTTAGAGGCAACTGAGAAAATTCATGTAACACACAGTCATCAAGGTACTACTGTATACCATGCGTTGTGTTTATTCCTGTAATGTGGGATTTCTTATAACATGGCTTGCTTTGAGACTGGTTTGATTAGAAGAAAGTCATCCCTGTTCATATATTAGTGTTTATGGCCCCCTTGGTGATTGGAATGGTGCCCTTAACAGTCCCTCTGGATATGGAAGTGAAAACAATAGCTTCCATGGGTTGGTGGTCTGCTATAGGCCTTGCACATTTTTATCTGCTTTATCTATGTAATTTCATTTACTCACAACAACAACTCTATGCAGTCAGTGATGTTGTTGGGCCAGGATTTATACCTGGGCATTCTGAACTTGACCCTTTATTGCTAACCGCCTACCTAATGTTTTCCAAGATCACACCAAAATATAAATGTGAACACTGCTAACTGTAGTGAGGAAGTAAATTCTTCCCTCTGCTGCATTCCTCTGTTCGCTTCTGGATCACAGCTTTTCATACGTTGAGAAGAATCCCGCTCTGATGACAGCAATGACTCTGATCACTCTCTACCATGCTCAAGGCAATGTCAGGGGCAGCAGCAGAAGGAACACGGCAGTAGCCGCAGGCACACGTACTAGCCACATCAGGACTCCACCTCTGGCTGCATCCTGGCATAAAAGCACCTGGTCCTCCCCAAATGAGGCTCTGAGGGTTTGGGGTAAGGTCTGGGAAGTGGTATATTAAAGCCAGTTACTCAGAGCTGGGCCAGTGTGGTGGGTACAGGTTGGGCCTGTGTAGGGCCGTCTGGAGGGGGCATTTCCAAGAAGAGCTTCCGTGAACCCAAATTTCCTGCCAAATAAAATGAAAGGCATGAGATCTACTGAGAACCATGTTTGTTTGGCTTTTTTTCCCAAATGGCTTATTACTAATTTCCCCTTCTAGATATATGATAAGGACAAGAGATCCCTTTTTGGTAATACTGCCAAATCTTTATTGTCTGTTTTGCCATGGGAGCACACCTTATAGGAAGTAATTGAGAAAATTCATGTAATACACATTCATTAAGTTAGTACTGTATACCAGGCATTGTATTTATTCCTATAATGTGTGATATCTTTTAACATGACTTGCTTTGAGCAGATGGGAGAGAGATGGTACATGGGGCATGAAGGACCTATGCATTCTCAACCACTTTGTAAAGTAAGAGATTGATAGCTATAAGAAGTGACTACCTCACTCCCATTCGAGGTGCTAGATATTTCTCCCACCGCCAGACAACTGCCAAGGGCTTCTCCCTCAGCGTCTGTGCCTATTCAGGCAAAGATGGACTGAAGATCAGATAAATCAAAATACTGTGATTCTCCCTTTACTTTAAATGATATTGGCAACAGAAAAATAGTGAGCTTGATGTTAATACGTAAATCAGTCATTTTGCACGGAGTAGTACATTTTGATAAATACAATCTCAAAATTTCAGCTTTTAGTTTTATTTTCATTTCCCTCCAGAATTAGCATTGGAAGCCATTCTCCAAGTAAGAAGTGCATTACTTGCCATCTAAGGAAAAAAAGGTGCCAATATTACACAGCAAGTTTCAGCGACTATGCCAAGTACTATGCACTCGTCTGCTATGGTAGGTAACGGACCTAACACAGGCTCTACCCTTCTCTGCCTCTTTCCTTGTCCTTGTCACCATTATCTGATCAATCCTTAGCTACAGGTTATTGAGCACCTGTTATATGTGAGGACCTTATCTGCCTTATCTTATCTAATGCTTACGGGAAAAAAATGTAAGGAGGATAGGAAGGTATTATTATCTCCATTTTTTGCAGTTGAGGAAACAGACCTTTTGTAAAAGGTCCACACTGCTGGTAAGCATCAGAGCCAGATGGGAGTAAGAGATCCTTGGCTGTAAATCCCAACCTCGTGCCCACTATGTACCACAGCACCATGACATTGTATTGTGACAGCAATATCATAAAAAGAAGCATCCTCTGATAAAATGGTTCCTGGACTTCAGCCCCATTTGCTTGGAGAAATGACAATCTTCTATAGCCAGGAAAAGAAATTTGAGCTGTTTGTCTTGGAGGCCAGCAATTCTTTGAACTATAGCTTCCACGGGTATGGAAAATAAGCTTTTGTCACCTAGTATATCCTTTCAAAATCTGAGAAACATAATAAGTAATTCATTCAAGTATTAAAAAAAAACTCATAAAATATACTAGATATTTCCTGGTTGTTTTGGTTATATGTCCATTTAACAAATAATTTCTATCCAGATAATTTTATTTTATGCATAACCTTTCATCTGTATCTTGAATGCATAGCAAAGTTGGGTTAGGCAGCCAGTAAATCACTGAAATATGTTAGGTCCTTGCTAGTCATTATGGGGATTTTGGAAGCCTGATCTGAAACATATCTACCCCTCCATTCTCTGTTCTGACACCCCTTCCTCCACCACTATTAATCCCTGAGTTTCCCTGCAAGTTGAGGGTGGACAGAAAACAAAAGTGACAGACACCAGACACCAGACACCGGTATCTGGTGGGCAGCTCAGAATATAAACAGAATCTCTGACTGATTTCAATCCCTGCTCAGTGTAGAGGACCCTGAGGTTCCCTTTACTTGCCAAAAGAAAGGTTTCCCTGACATGCCACTTCCTCAGTCCAATCATTTGGGCCCAGAACTCACCCCAGCTCTTTTGACTATGTGAAAATGAGTAAGCATTTTAATTTAAATGCTTTCTTATGGCACAAGATACCACTTTAATACAACACTTTCACAATAGGTTTGGTCTTTGGCATCTCTGTAAAGTCAAAAGATTGTTGTTCATGACCATATGTGCTAATTGTGGTTACAGCATTTCAAGGTATACGTTAAATGTCCCTCTCAATTTCTGTGCAACATTTTTCATCTCAAGCTACGTATTCGTGCAGCATATATTGAAGCTTACATGCCAGGCACAGGGTATCATTGAAATAACTGTCCTGAATCATCTGGTTGCCTATTTTCTCTCCTGGAGGCAGAATAAACTTTCCTTTCATCTTTATATTCATAAGGCCAAAAAGAATGGTTAGTGCATGATAAACGTAGAATGTTTGTGGAATGAACATTGGTAACTAGGGGAGATCAAAACATTGCTGCTTTTTGCAAAGCATACCCTAAGCCTCATTTTTACGCTGATATTTGTTTTTGTTGTTGTTCAGTTGCTAAGTTGTGTCTATCGCTATGCAACCCATGGACTGCAGCACACCAGACTCCTCTGTCCATGGGTTTTCCCAGACAAGAATACTAGAGTGGGTTGCCAATTTCTTCTCCGTGTGATCTTCCCGACCCAGGGATCAAACCTGCATCTCCTGCATTGATAGACAGATTCTTTATTTCTGAGCCACCAGGGAAGCCCTTTATGTTGATATATTTACTGATAAAGACATCAGTGACCCTACTCATAAAAACATATTTATATTTTACGTATTCTGCATTTGTACAGTGCTTTAATGCTTTTTGAAAGCACTATACCACTTAGTGTCTTCCTAAGATCTGCTTGAGCCTAAGTACCCCCTGAAGAGTAAGAAATCAAATACTAATCTCTCATCAAAAGTTGGTGAAAGACTCCTTTCTGGAACTTGAATCGCCTGACTTTTCCACACTCACTCTTCCTCGGCAGTATGGTAATTTCCCATTTAGCAAAAAATATACTGTGTGGGAAGCATCACATCGTCTGGTGTTTTTGAAGCTCCAGTAAAATGAGTCACTGCACCATCATAGGAAAAACCTTGAAATCTTCCCCTTTAGGACTAAGAGTAAAGCTTCATTATGTAACTTCAAACTCTCTGAGAGAGATGGTGAGTAAATCCCAGATAATAGGATTGAAGTAGGGAAAATCATATTGGTGATGCTGATGGAACAAAAGCAGTACAGAGAATACTTCTGCCACTAGGACCACACCCTCAGGCCACTTGTGTCAAGGGCAGTCAGTCATTAGGTTGTCTCATACTTTGGACAAAAGATATAAGCTAGTTATCCCCACTGGAACTACACACCTACAAACATCCCATAAGGTGGGTGTTTTTGACTAAAGTTTAGAAATTCAGATTCGTGTCTCATTGCCTTACATGCTAACAAAAATTACAATATGTATTTGTACATTTTAATAATGCTGAAGAAAATCTAGTCAAAATGAAAATCTCTGAAATTAAATTCTATAAAATTGAGACTCCACACAGTAAGTATTGCTGGTTTTTGAGGGAGCCTAATAAATGATATCCTTTCTCCTCGCTCTCAGGTCAGATTGAGGAGTCAGGCAGGAAATCAAAATATTAGCTTTATTGCCTATAAAGGTTAACTGGAACATGGGACTAAAACCCGAGAATCACAATTACTCACACAAATATGGGTGTAACCAGACAGCCTCTGGCTTTGCCCATGGGGCCTGCCACTTTTAACACTTACAGCACACTGAGAATCAAGTCAAAAGCATCTTCTCTGAAGGCCAAAAGATGTCAGGAACAAGGCAGAAGAAGGAACTACTCACATCCAGGGTTTCCAATAACTTTACAAACATATTTCCAGGTATTATTTATTCTATAGTTCAAGTAATAGTTTTTAAAATATTTACAGATATTGTTAAAATGACCAATTTTTGGACTTCCCTGGCAGTCCAGTGACTGGGACTCCATGCTTCCACTGCACTGCAGGAGAGCAAAAATTGGATTCCTGATTGGGGAATTAAGATTTTAAAAAAAAAAGGAGGGGCCAATTTCTGCACAGAGAACCTGAATTCCATGTCGAAATATATGGTGGACACTGGTTTGCCACTCAGACCTCCTACCTTCAGGATTGAGTTCTCATTTCTCCAGCTGCTGAGAGAGCTGGTGGCTAAAAGCTTACAGCTGGGCCCCTTGCACCCAAGCCAGAGATCGCTCTTCTCTCATGCCAAAATCAAGAATCACTCCATTCTGGGAGATAAAAGACAAACTAGTTGGCTCCATTCAAGACAACTCTGAAGGCCAGCCAGCTCCAGAGCTCCTAGTGAGGTTGGCTGAGGTCTCTGTTGTGACTGCACCCCGACCCACTTTCCCTCAGTACCCCACCTTTTTCTTTTCCCCCACAGCTGGGATCCTAATATAGCACCCCAGATGAACTTTTGGTGCACAAAACAGACCTCCTTCTAGGTCTGTTTCGTAGGGAATGTGTCCTGTCACAGCATATTGAACAGGAAATATTTTCTGTATAAATGTACTCCTGCCTATAGCAATTAAGGGAGCTTTCCTAGTGGTTCAGTTGGTAAAGAATCTGCCTGCAATGCAGGAGACCTGGGTTCAATCCCCGGGTCAGGAAGATCCCCTGGAGAAGGAAATGGCAACCCACTCCAGTACTCTTACCTGGAGAATTCCATGGACAGAGAAGCTGGACAGGCTGTAGTCCATGGAATTACAAAGAGTTGGACACGACTGTGTGAGTAACTTTCATAGCAATTAATTGAAAGAAAAAGAAGTTGCTGAGTTCTACCTACCAAACTAAACTGAACATTGAACCAAGAAGCAAAATTGAAAATATAATCTGAGTATTGGTGAAGTTAAAGACACAGCTAAAACTGGCCCATATAGCATATCTTCCCAGAAGGCCATTTATCACTGCAGCTTCTGGGGCCCATTTGTGTAATTAGATACTGACTATTTAGGATCACTCTTGGAAATATATACAGGCAACTCTTCTCTTATGTCTGTTCTTTGACTGGGCACTGGTCTCATGTATTGTTTGAATGGAATTTAAAAGGGGATGTTTACTTCTTTGTGGGAGGAAAAAAAAATCGTTGCATAAGTAAAAGAGGTAATTGAGCTTGACAGTAATCATAAATACAACCAGCAATTCTTATTGAAAGCTAAACGTTATTTTAAAACTAAGCCCTGCTTTTGTTTCATCCTGTGCACAGGCCCAGGCCTCCCCATTTCCACCCTTCATGACGGCCGCACCGACCAAGGTACTGTCTCCTACATGCTGTTGTCGTAAGAAATCTTGGACTCTTGTGACACTAGAGGAAGCAAGACAGCCTCCCCACACCAGCAAGGGGAGCAGTGACATATAGCTTATTGCATAGCTTATGATTATATTGATCAACCTATTCTTTGTCAAACCTGATCATATGAAAGTTAATTATTATTTGCAGTAAGAACCTGGGATAAAGCGGATGAGTTATATAAGACGAATTAATCCTGTCTTCACCAATCACCCTTATAAAAACACAGAAGCTTAAAATTGGAAGGAAACTGAAGATTTTTAGTACACTCTCCCTCCCAAATAAGAAGGCCTGTTTTGTTTTGTTTTTTTAACATCCCGAACTGGAGATGAGTTCCGGATATAACTCCAGTTCGAAGCAGAGGGTGACTATCATGCTAGCTTTTTGTTTTAACAGCTACTCACACTGTTGCCACGTATGAGAGCCCTGAAATTTGGAGGCTCTTTCCATTTTCAACTGCTATCAAGGCAGATCTCCTCCATCCTGTATTCGTGATATTGGTTCAAAAAGTTCACAACTCAAAGATGACCATTTTTACTCTCGACAGAGATATACAAGTGTATAATTGCCCTGAGACTCTTCCTGCGGTTCTCTGTTACCTTCTGATTTACTATGAAACGTTGTGGGGTTGAAGTTGATGGAATCTAAGGACAAAAAGGGACTTCAGCACTCAAGCCTGTGATTGTCCTTGGACAGCTTTGGTGACAAGTCAGGAGACTGACTGCTTTGGAATTACTCTGGCTGCCAGCTCAATGGCCTATGTACAGGTGAAAATAAGGCAGAGAGGAAAAGCAGAGTCCATTCAGGAGCTCAGGACAGGACAAGCATTGTAATAATGAAACTGCGAATTTAGTTTCATTTTGAAGTTTTGGGGTTTTTGTTGTTGTTGTTGTTTTTAACCTTGTGTCTAATAATGAAATACTTTAAAGAATAACAGATTGTATTTCTGAGTTTGGCTCATTTCAACCTTCAGTGAGAGAAATTTTAAAGCAAGACTAGTTTCAAATTTCTAAGTCTTTGTTTTAATGGAAATCACCAAAAATGTGTAATTCTCATTTGTTCTCGAAAGAGAACACAATCTCTGATTTGCATAAAATAATCTTGATAACTTTTAGCCATTTGAATCTGGGGAAAGGAATTGCATAACTGCAAAATAAAGGTCAGCTTCTCTTTTTAAATGAATTTCCACTTTCTTACTATTCTTATATTCTTGCTAGATACCAATTTTTGTACTGCTTACAAAACTTTTATCGCTTCATTCAGTACTCACAAAATAGGTACAATGTTCATGTGTCTATATATGTTATATGTATTTGCATGTTTTTAACTCTCAGAACCAATGAAAATTTTTTATAGTGCAGTTCAGCAAACTTGCCCCATGATGAAATTCTCCAGAGAGGTTTATTATAAATACAGGTTCTCAGGTCCGCCTTCAAAATTCCAGTTTAATAAAACCTTATATTGAGCTGCTGCTGCTACTGCTAAGTCACTTCAGTCGTGTCCAACTATGGGACCCCATAGATGGCAGCCCACCAGGCTCCCCCATCCCTGGGATTCTCCAGGCAAGAACACTGGAGTGGGTTGCCATTTCCTTCTCCAGTGCATGAAAGTGAAAACTGAAAGTGAAGTCACTCAGTCGTGTCTGACTCTTAGTGACCCCATGGACTGCAGCCTACCAGGCTCCTCCGTCCATGGGATTTTCCAGGCAAGAGTACTGGAGGGGGTCCAGATAAGTTCTGGAGTAGCTTTTCAGAGCAGATGCTATCTATGTCTTCTATTTATTTGTAGTTTCTCTTTGCATTTGGTGCCAAAATTTTTCATTCAATACATATTTATTTAGCACCTATTACATTAAACCAGGCACTTTGCTACAAAATACATACTAAAAGTGAACAGATATTGCATTAGAGATGGTCCTGTTCTCAGGAGATTACAGGTCAGTGGGGAATGCGAATGTGTGAACAGACAGTTACAACACAGTGGGATTAAAGTATTAAGATAGGGAAAATAGAGATTCATGAGAGCATATTAGCAGGGCTCCTCCTCTGGAATAGGAGGTTAAGAAATGTTTCGTAATGATGACTACGTCAACCTTAAGACTCATAAATATAAGGGTGAGATTGATGCTGTTTGGATGTCTAACTTGGTCAGGTGGATTCACACTGATGCTTTTTATTGAAAGATGGGATCCACTGTGGAGAAAACGTTTTTGGAGAGGTGATGAATTTTGTTTAAATATTGATTTTGAGGTACTGATGACGTGTATCCAAGAAGAGCTGTCCTGGAGTGACATACTTTTGGATGTGGATGTTGGAGGATTAGTTCGAGTTGAAGATAATTATTGGGAAGTTATTCATTTATGGAATGCATGGTTACTAAGTTTGTGGAAATGCATGAGAGAGCGGAGAGGGGAAAGTGAGGGTGGGCAAGGGTAGTAAAGAATGAACCTAGAGTAATATTGTGCAGAACACCAACATGAGAAATGGAAAGAGAAAATAAACCTGTAAAAGAGACTGAGGGTGGAGAGAAAGAGAAAGGACACCCTTGAGAGTATGGACTCATGACACGCAGGGAAGAAGAGGATCTCAAGAAAAGGGAGTGGTCGTCTGTGTCAGGCACTTCAGAGTGAAACAAGACCTGCCCTAAATCAATGAGCTTAACAAAGTAAGGATAGCTTAGTCAGAACAGTTTCAGTGGAGCAGTGGAGCTAGAAGCAAGACTGAAGTAAATTTAGGTTTGCATAGGAGGTAAGTAAATAAAAAGAGACTATTTTCAATAGGTCTGACTGATGAGTGGAGGAAAGAGGTGGATAATCCTGGAAGAGATTGATAGAGATTTAAATTAGTTTTTGAAAGCTGATAAACATCTGAGAATGGTTGAATGCTCATGGAAGAAATGTGGAGACAATGGCTGAAGACAAAAAGGAGTGGATGTCCCTCCACTCAGGGTAAAGTGGAGTCCAGAGACAGGTGAGGAAATTAATCTCTGGCCTTGTGATGAGAGAGAGTGAGGAAATTTTTGATGTAGTTCTATGAAAGTTTATAGAAAACAGGGCTTCCCTGATAGTTCAACTGGTAAAGAATCCACCTGCCACAGTTTGTAGAAAACAGTGCAATGGCTATATTTTCTTTGTAAAGTGAAGTCATTGGACAATAACAGATAGCACTTGACCCAGATGCTATAAAAACTTAGAAGAGTTGACACTTGACATGGAGGACCCATGTGAGGCTTAGGAACTTCAGACACAGCAGATTTTCATTAAAATTGCTCAGCTGATTGCATAGCCTTATTTATCAGGTTTCCTGAAGATTCTTCACATAATTAAATCAATGAATAATATATCATAGTTAATATGATTTTAACAAATAAATCAGATGTGATCTATCATTCTTACACCTTGAATTCATCATAATGAAGAGTCTCCTAACGTATGGAGAACACAACCACATATCATGTACTTGGTACTGAGCATGCTGGGCATCAGGTATACAATGATGAGCAAAAGAAGGTGAAAGGTATAGTCTGGGCTCTAGCAAGCCTTGCCATATTATATATTCCTAAGGCAATGCCACATAGAGAAACCCAATGGCAACCTCTCCCTCTCTTCACAGGCCTATGAAATTCTATTTTGCTCCAAGAGGTAGGAAAATTGCTCATCTACTATCCATAAAGATGCAACTCTGGACCATAGAAGCATTAATAAGCTTTTCTATTCAACTTGTCATTTCAGTAAGTCCTTAACTGGGAAAGACTAGAGAAGGAATCAAGGTCAACCCAATCAGGCAACATCCGTGTATTGTCTCAGACTTCCAGCATCTGTTGGAAAATGATAAATATGGTCTAAATAAATATTACAGCCACTGTGTGTGCTTGCTCCACATAGATTCCCTTTATCCTTGACAGTTCCACAATCAGAACCCACACATAGAGAATGAAGGACTGGCTCCATTGTACTTAGAACTGAGTATTCATTTAACTTTTTTTTTTTTAGTTTTGAGTTTTTAATTGAAATATAGTTAATCTATAATGTTGTGTTAGTTTCAGGTATATAGCAAAGTGATTCAGTCATGTGTGCATGCTAAGTCACTTCAGTTGTATCCAACTCTTTTCGACCTCATGGATTGTAGCTTGCCAGGTTCCTCTGTGCATGGGATTCTCCAGGCAACAGTACTGGAGTGGGTTGCCGCTTTCTCCTCCAGGGGATCTTCCCAACCCAAGGATCAAACCCACACCTCTTACATCTCCTGCATTGGTAGGAGCATTCTTTACCCCTAGTACCACCTGGAATGTCCTTAAAGTGAAAGTCGCTCAGTTCTGTCTGAGTCTTTGTGACCCCAAGGACTGTAGCCCACCAGGGCTCTCTGTCCATGGAATTTTCTAGGCAAGAATACTGGAGTATTCTTCATTCCCTTCTCCAGGGATCAAACTTAGGTCTCCTGCATTGCAGACAGATTCTTTACCTTCTGAGTCACCAGGGAAGTCCATATATATATATATATATATATATATATATATTCTCTTTCAGATTCTTTTCCATTATAGGGTGTTACAAGATACTGAATGTATTGATAGTTCCCTGTGCTATACAGTAGGTCCTTGTTGTTTATCTATTTATACACAGTAGTACATATATGTAAATCCCAACCTCCTAATTTGTCTCTCCCCATCTCCTGCTATTCCCTTTTTAGTTTTAACTTTTAAATTGCCACAACTATCTCTTTCCTGATGGATTATCCAAAGTTAAAATGAAATGTATTATGTATCTTATACATCTCATACCAAAACATCTATCCTTGTTCTAAGATTAAATGTAACACGTTGGAGCAAAATGCCATGAGTACATGAAAACTGAGAGTTACAAGAGAAGTGGTTTGGCAAACTTAGTGTAGTTACAAGTACTCCCCCAACTCCCCATCTTCAAGGTCTACTTTTTTTTTAAAAGCATAAAAACAAGGAGTCCACAGGCCTGCTGTATCTCAGAAGTCATCCAGACCTTCTTTTTAAAAATAAAGCTACAAACATCACTTATTATTCAAAAACCTAACTTTTCTCAGGAGATCAATGGATTTGTTCAGTTAAACAAGAGTTTTTTTTAGGAGATCTTTTCCAGGTGCTCCCTTTGAGAGTTCTCTTTGAGAGTCTTGGGTTGGCTCAGATGGTAAAGAATCTGCCTGCAATGCAGGAGAACCAGGTTCACTCCCTGGGTTGGGAAGATCCCTTGGAAAAGGAAATATCAACCTACTCTAGTATTCTTGCCTGGAGAATTCCATGGACAGGGGAGCCTGGAGTGCTACAATCCATGAGGTCACAAAAAGTCAGACATGACTGAGTGACTAACACTTTATGATGAAAGACAAAGATCACAGTGTGTATATATGGTTGTCCTACTAACTATCTTTAAGGAAAGGATTTGAAGGAATTTAATGCACAGTAATTCAATTACCAAAAAAAAAAAGAATTAAGCAAGTACAGCAGCAAGAGTTTAAGAAAGAAATAGATAGGAAAAAATCACAGACTTAATATTTGATCTTGTGCATTGAAGATTTTAAAACACTTTATAGCTATATACTTAATTGCTTTAAATATGAACTATCAGCAATATAGACTTTATTTCTACCACTTTTGTTTTAGCAAATATTTTTTTCAAAATGCTACCTACTCAGCGCACTTATTAAAAAAAGGTTGGACACAGGAAACTGTGGCTGAATAAGCATTGTTACTTCTGTGATTCTGTTCAAAATGTGTTTTGGTGCCATCAGGGTCAGTTTAGGAGACAATGATTGATGTCTTTTACAAGCTCATCCCTGCTTTAAAGCCTGTGTTAAAAATCTGCTTGTCAATATGAAAATTCTTAAGCAATCCACATACCATTTCAGTTTCATCCATAGTAAATTCAAAGATATTTTAAGAAAGAAACTTTTTATAGAACTTGTATTAATTAAAAATGAACTTCTTTTTTAAGAAATTAAAATCCTGGAAGACAACAAGGAATTGGAAAATGCTTTGAAAAATATTCAGCTGCCCAAAGAAGAAATTAAGAAACTTAAAGTGGATGATATTAGTAAGATCTTTAAAAACTTCTCATGAATAAATATGAAGCTGAGCACTTATCTTGCTTTTTAGAAACAGAATTGTAGGGTAAATATTATAGTACAACCCTATAATATTATAGGATCTTAATTTTAAAATCTTACTGTAGCAATAAGGTTTTATGAAATATTTTTCATGTTTGTGAATAGGGTTGATATTTTTTCTATAGCTCCATTTCAACACTGATTTTTTTAAAGTTTATCTAATTTTAATTTTAGAATGTGTGCTTCTAGAAAAACAATAGTTTGATATTTCTAGTAACTTGTAAATTAGACAAAATACATAATAAAAATCAAGAAAAACATAGTCTTGATTCTTCACAATATACGAATTATAAGTTGATTTTATGCTATATATTATTATTAAAGAAAATAAATAATGCTGAGTATAGTGGAATGAAGATTTTTCTCTGTTTTTGTTTTTCAAGCATTGTGGTACAAGATGATTCTTCCTCCTCAGTTTGACAAATCAAAGAAGTATCCCTTACTAATTCAAGTGTATGTAATATTTTCTTTGGTTTAAAAACTGTTTATTGAAAGCATGTTGTATTAAATACACATTTGTGAGATAGAATGAACCATTCTCCTCGGTAACAGTTCCTATTGATGCTGTTTTATATATTCCCCAACTAATCAGAGTAAATAAAATATGGTTATTTAAAATAGCTTGAGAAAGTTTTGAGATTTTTAGATGGACTTGCTTGCATTTGCTGTTTTGAATTTCCTTTGTGTGGCAAATTGCCTAATGTGTCAGAATACCTTTGAGATAGAGAAATTGCAGCCAAAAAAATATTGTAAATCATCTTCACATCTTATGTAATTGAGTTAGAAATGAAATAAGGGAATGGAATACATTTTGTGGAATCACACCCCAAATCAGTGCTGACCTACACACAATTTGCTTAAAACACCATGCATTTTTTTAGTATATCTTATGCCTGCTTTTAGCAAGTGGCAGGTGGCAGAAATGACGAAAAACCCACACATATTCCTTGAAATGCCAACCCTAGATGTATCCGTTTTGGGGAATAGGAGGGGCTGTGTCCCAGAACAACTTCCTTGTAGCAAACCTCTGGGAAAAGCCTGGTCCTCTCTTGATTCTGAGCCAGTTCTAATGCCGCTGTTATTGAAATTTTATCATACGAATGTACTGGGAAATACTAAAGGCAATTCTTGGCCCCGATGGGAAGCTGAGTTTCACAAAAACATCAGAGATTCTCTTTCTTTTTTCCCTTTAGGTATGGTGGTCCCTGCAGTCAGAGTGTAAGGTCTATATTCGCTGTTAGTTGGATATCTTATCTTGCAAGTAAGGAAGGGATAGTCATTGCCTTGGTGGATGGTCGAGGAACAGCTTTCCAAGGTGACAAACTCCTGTATGCAGTGTATCGAAAGCTGGGTGTTTATGAAGTTGAGGACCAGATCACAGCTGTCAGGTGAGCGCCTTCTCATTCAAACAGATACTGATGTCAACAAAAGTTATGCAATAACTTTTGGGTTTCTCCATCCTTAATACCGTAATTCTTTTTGTCTGTTTTCCTAACGTCATCTAAAGCTATCATTAATCATCAAGGGATATTTTTACCCAATATGAGAAAAAAAATTATTCACAGAAAAGAATAGAAAAATAATTCGTAGTGAAAGATTATAATTACTCTCTTTCCATGTTTTAGTCATTCTAATAGCCTTTCATTAACATGGCTCACAATTAACAGAAAAATTTGTATAAATTTAGGAATGTTCTGTAGAAAACGACATCTGAGTGCTCAAGCCTTGTGGATTCTACCTCATAAATTCAGAAATGGCTCAAGATTTCATTGGCACTATGTACTTACAGATATCAGACATTCATTTATGACTAAACTATCATATTAGCAAGAAAGTGTTTTCCTACTTTCATTTGACCAAAAAATTTATTTTATGTAATAGAAATTACATTATGAAAACATTTAGAAGAGATACAGATTTATAATCTGACTTTTTCCCAACTACATTCTCAACCACAATTTACGGCTCAATCATTTTTGCCTGAAACAAAAGAAAAGAGTCACCAAAATTGTTCCTAGTTTGGAAGCACTGTGCAGGATTCTTCTGGCTATTTCTTATAGCTGTCAGGTAGGTGACATTAGAGAACAGTAGCTTGTAAATGTAAAAACTAACACAGTCTAATTGCACTCTTAGTCGTGGTTATACGTGCATGCATGACAGCTAAAGGTCAAACAATGCTTCACAGAAAAGACCAGTTTAGAAAATTAATTAGTATGTTTCTTTTACCATCTTAATATCACTAACGGTTATTGATTTCAGTGTAGCGCGCATAACACAGACTGTATTTAACAACTAGGAGCCAGGCCCAGACAACACTTTTCTGTATTTTTTGTCTCTAATCAAAGCAGAAGAGTTTAGACTCACAGGTGATTTTTTTTTAATAGAAAAGTAATCATATTCTTTTAAATTTTCATTCTGTGGACACTTATTACACACACACAAAAAAACATTCAATTAAAAGCAAAGTCTATTTGGATAAAATCTAACAAATTAATAAGTAAATTATTAAATAATGTTACACAATCTGTAGGCATCATTCACACTTAACTTCTAGGAGGCTCTGTCTTTCCTACTCACCCAGATTTTTGGCCTTTCCACTATTTCAACTTATTTGAGAGATACTTCTGTGTGACAGAGAGTCATAGGAAAGGTAATTCAAAGGAAAATCCCAAGATACAATGTCTCATATAAGACTACGGTATGCCTTAAAAATATTAACACAGCTATCTGCATTATAGACTTAATTCTTTTCTGGCTGTGTGTCACACTTGCTTGTATTAAACCATGCAATAAAACACCAGGGACATATAATCCTGGGACAATATCAAAGGACAGAGATGTAAACTGTGGTTTATAATTCAACTTTCCAAAGTTGGTAGAGCTAAAAAGTGATTTGTTTGGTATTGATTAAAAACAATCATTACCATCATACATCATTATGTTTGTACATTTATTTATCACCAAAAATGTGGCATTCAAATTTAAGAGGAATAACTCAAGAAATAGAAGAGATAGAACAGATAACTTCTTAATGTTTTTCTTTGGATGAATTGAAAATTTAAACCTGATATCCATGCATTGACCTTAATATAAATTGTTATTTCTGTTCAACACATAACACAAGAAGCCACAAATTCTATTGATTTTTCACAATAACATAAATGATGCTTAGAACTGAAATGAAGATTGGATCAGACATTACCCAGAGGCCATAACTATCTACTCTGAGCCATTTTTGGATGGAACCTGAAGAAAGCTTTTGTACTGTAGATCAGACATATGTTCACTCATTGACTCAGCCATTCAAGAGCAGGTGAAGTGGTATATGCAATTACAATACTCTGTATAAAATCACGCAATTTACATTCTCAACTTTCAGTGCACTTACAGTTTCTGAAGAGTGAATAAACCACATGGAACTTTCTGTATTTACCTCAGTGAACAGGGGGTGTCTGTGTGGCCCATGCAAAGTGCATCTACAGCAGTGGTGATGCCAACTGGGTTTGGCCTTCGCCTCTCTTGAAACCATTATTCTGCAAAAGTATAAGGGAGGCCTTAAAGCCCGATGTTTTGAGAAGACAAAAGCTAGAGGATAGATTTATAGTGATAATTCAGGAAAGAGTTCAATCACATATTTTCCAGAGAAATGTTTTAGGAATCAGACCCTGAATGTCTGACCTGAGGACTTGGGATTGTAATCCTTCTATGGTAGTCTTCCAACTCTTGTTACTGTCGTCCAGTCACTAAACTGTGTCTGATTCTGGAACCCCATGGACCTCCACCAGGCTTCCCTGTCCATGGTCCTCAAATCAGTTCTTCCTGCCAAAAAAAAAAAAAGAAAGAAAGAAAGAAAATGAAATTTGTTTCCTTGAATCTCAGGAAATGCAATCAGGCTAAATTTTTTACATAGCAAAAAAAAAAATCATATGTACATATTTGAAAACACTAGTAAATACTGTTCAAGGTTGAGAAATAAATTCAACGAAGTAAAGCAGGGGAAAAAAGCCCTACAGCTGCACAAATTTTGAATGCCCCAAAGGAAATGCATTTGAGGTCAAAGCTTAAGGAAAAATGAGCCCTACGTTCTTCAGTCTCCTTTGCAAGTGGTACACATGTGAGTCCCTTAAAGCTTCAGTAGTTATAGGGTCAAATCTGCTCATCTGGGGTAAGTTTGGCACTTTAGACATTCCCACAATTTTGAAACTTTATATAACTTCAGGGATAATGATAAGAAAGAATTATATGAGAAACAATATACTGTTATACATGATACCAATAAAAAACATTTCCAAAATAGAATAATAATCAATAGGGTTTCAAACTGATTTTTAGCCTAAGGTTATTTTTAAGAGAGAAAATTTGTAAAGTCCAGACCAGTCTCCAAAATTAGAAAAACATGTTTTTTCCCCTGTTATTAACATTTTTGATTTAACTACATTATTGGCAATATTTCTGATAACCCTCCTGAAAGCTCTTCAGAATTTTGGAGGTAAATTTTATAAAGCCTGGTTGGTCTCAAAGTGCTCAGATTATCTAGCTAACCTTTAACCTAGTCTTGCCACATTAAGTGTTAATGTTTCATTTCCATGTTAACTATTGAGCTATCATTTCCTGTAAATGTCATCCTTTTGGAATAAACCTAGGAAGGGAGCTGTTAAGAATTTCCTGTTCCCATGTATCACCTGTTATTTGCTTTTACCCCAGATGCAAGGCAATATGATTGCTAGCTTCTGGGAGATCATAAAATCATGATTGATTTTATGGCTTCAAACTGGCTTCAAGCACTAGCAGCAAGATTGCTTTGTTTGGGTTTTGTTGTGTGGTTTCTTTTTGTTTTTTTTTTGACAAAGAAAGTGAACCTTCTTTTCTTCCATTTGGCTTTTGAAGTTTGTGGGCGAATTGCCAAAATGCCACAGTTGACAGCCCGTTTTCTCTACCTACTGTGAACAAGCATCCACACAGGTAGCAACTCTCCGTTTACTACTGCATTTCTCCCCTGAAGACGCCTCAGTGTCCTTCAGAATTAGTGTCGAGTAAGCTGTGACTGACGGGGCTTCTTCCCATCTGTTTGTCCCGGGCATCTGCCCAACTCCTCTGTGCAGCAGAAACGTGCATTTTGAATCCATGCAACAAGCAAAATGGTTGCTGTGAAATCCCTTTAAGAAATTCCATTATTCAACTAACGCAAATCACTCCATCCTAGTTCCAGAGAAGAATGAGGAAGGACATTAACGTCACTTAAGACAACAAAAAAAGCGTTGTTCTGGTCACGAGCGTCACTTTGGTCCCATCCCCTTCTTCTCCTTCACTGTCCCATCCAGGCCTCAGTATGGCTCATTCACTTTGCTTTTTCCTTCCACTGCTTCTGTTTCTTTGAGAGTTTCTTCTATCAAAACACTTCCTAAATAAATCACAATGGCTCTCGAACACCAGCCCTCAGGTAAGCATGGAGTAAATCAGCCCAAAACACTCTTGCTTTGTACCAGCAATGCACTTAGATGTCTGAGAGTTTCCCAGGACTTTCTGAAGGTCACCATTAAGCATGGCCCTTTGCTCCTAAGGAGAGATTTGTCTTCAAACTTGATTTCAAATGAAGGGTCTTTTGTGACGGAGCATCATGTTCATATTCTAAAAGATACATATAGTTGTCCAAAACATGATAAACAGGGTATCTAAATATGAAATGAGAGAGGGATAGATATTTTTCCATGGATGGATGTGACCAAAAGTGAGACAGTGATTATAATGTGTACGTGTGTACTAAGTCGCTTCAGTCGTGTCCAACTCTTTGCTACCCTATGAACTGTAGCCTGCCAGGCTCCTCTGTCCATGGGATGCTCCAGGCAAGAATATTAGAGTGGGTTGCCCTGCCCATCTCCAATTATAATGCATGTCAACTTAAATAAAAGGTTAAAATGAGGCAAACTCAAAATTGTTTAGAAATCAGTTTATTCAGGTATAGCAGAGGAATTGCAGTTCTGGACTCACAAACTATAGCAAGCTATAGGCCAGTTCATTGAGGGTTTGGGATAGGCTGTATTATAGAAAGGGAATATAAAGAGGAAAGAGTTCAGTGAGAGTCTGTTAAAATAAAAACAAAAAGAGACCAACTTTGACTACTACCTGGGCAGATAAAACTAGTCCCATCATACAAAGCTCAATTCAATGTATTTTGAGGCACTAACCTGACTTGGGTCATTTCTTGTTCTGGTCTCTGGAAACCATAAGTAAAACTTTGCAAGGTTGATATGAGGCCAACTCCCTATCATTTAAGAAAATTTCACTAATATCAGTTTTCTATACATCAGGCATATAGAAATCAGTCTCTTGCAGTCCTGAGGGCACCTGTGTGCGATTTTTCATTTTTATTTTTCAGTCCCATTTTAGATTGAAATTCTTTCACATTAACACATAAGCAAACAAAATCATAAGAAATTAATAAAATTTAAAACAGGAACAACAAAACTTTTTTTTTCCAAATCCTGCGAGTTTGGAAATTTGGTCCCACTCAAAATGCTGTTTCTTCTGGTGTTACTATGAGCCTGTCTCTCTCTCTTTTTACTTATAAGTAATTTAACTACATTTAATATCAAACTCAAAAACAGGTAGCTGTAGTCTGGAGAATCTGAACTAACCATTTACTTGATCAGTGCATTAAAAAATTATTTCCCCTTTCGATCAATATTCATTTGCTGAATATGAGCTTCTTCATCTGAGCCCCAAGTAACTCACCAGGACAATTAGGGCAGGAGGCCTTACAGCCATGAGAATACTACTCAATAGATGTACCATAGAGTTTAACAGCTCCTTTTATCCTTTGCAGAAAACACGATAATATTATTTTAATTATTTGTAAATGCAACCTTATTATGCATGTGTTTAAACAAAGAAAATGTAGCGTTTCTATTAAATCTTTGGATTAAATATGCTTGTGTAATGAAGTAAATGTCATGTGTACACAGTTAAAATTCTAAAAATTTGTTTCTTTTACTTTAGAAAATTCATAGAAATGGGTTTCATTGATGAAAAAGAATAGCCATATGGGGCTGGGTGAGTTGTTTTATATGTTTTATGCCTGTTATTTGGTTCAGCAATCATCATTTTCTAAAGTGTTCGCTTATAAGATTTCTCATGAAATGTTAATGTTGCAACATAATTTGATCTGTCAATGGAAACAGTCAATTTGGATAATCTGGGCTTCAAAGTGGTGGCTTTAAGTGTTTGTTCCTTTTTAAAAAATCATTTTGTTTCTTCCTTGTATAGAAAATTAACTCGTAATTGATACTCTTTCACTTAATTTCAGCCATTAGAGTATATAAAACTGAATCATATTTGTCAGAAGTTTAATTCCCTTTGTTTTTTTAGAGTTAACATTTTTTTATACTTCATCATTTCATTTTAATGAAAAGCTAAGATAAAGTTGAAAATTACAGGAAATTTCAAAGTATAAATTCCTTAGGATCCAGTCTCTCCTAGTCATATCTTGGCTATTTGATCCTTATTTTTGTAATCAAATTTTTTCCCTGAACTAATGTTAATTTCTGCTAACTGGAAGAAATAATTATTTATTACTAGATATAGGTAGTGGAAATCATTTCTCAAGTCTGAGAAACTATACCTGTTTTCTAAATACATACTGAAAGAAAGTGGTGACATTTACCAGTCTTGGGCAATAAAGTCACTGGAAAGTTCAGAGAATTATGGGAAAGAGCTTAGAATCGCCTATTATAAATTATGATAATCACCCTTCAAAGAAGATTTCCTGTTTCACTTTTTGGTCTGAATTTGTACATTTGCAAGTCAATTTGCAGCCATTTGTGCTTGGGTTGTTTTTCTTGGCTGTTTTCTGAGAGCGGCCTGCACAAGATGGAGGGAATGGAACCCAGTATTGAAGGGAATCTGCAGGATTCCTCTCAGCTCAGTGACCAGATGAAGAGCTGTTATGAATTTGTAAAAGTTGTCACTTCGAGCCATTTGGTCCTTCTTAAAACTATCAAGTGTTAAGTATCAATCAGAATGGAATTAAAATGGGTGGAAATAAATGAAATATTTTATAGTGAAACATTTCAGATAAGACTTTTCTTACCATCCATTTTTATAAAATTTCCTAAAGTAAATTCTTGAAAGATTCACATTTTGAACTGAACACTTACATATAATCATGAACATTTCTCTTAGAGTTTCACTTTGCTTTTACTTCAGGCTTTGAAATAACCATAAAGTGACCTTTTAATTTCATTTCTAGAACATTCTAGGTTGAAGTACTTTGGTAGAGAACCACGTATGTAGATGATTTAAGGAACCCACTCATCACAGGAAGGAGAGTGGGCTTTATCCATGACTCTGTAACATGTTTCTCCTCTGAGTTTTCTGTTTCTGAGCTCATTATACTCTATTCATCCTTTAAATGTTGGTGTTTTTCTGGATCTGGTTTTGATTCTCATTGTTCTTCACTTTCTTAGGGAAATCCACATGGTTTCAAAGATGAGGCCGACTGCCAGATGCCTGCCACTAGCCCCACCTCTCTCTTCTGAGCACCACATTTCAAATGCCTGCTGATCATGTTTCCCAAATGTCTTGCGAGTCCTCAAGCTTAACTTTCTGAAGTTAAACATACCATGTTGGTGGTGTTCAGTCTCTAAGTCATGTCTGACTCTTTTGTGGCCCCTTGACCATAACCTGCCAGGCCCCCTCTCCATGGGATTTTCCAAGCAAGAATATTGGAGTGGTTTCTATTTCCTTCTCCAGGGGATCTTCCTGACCCCAGGGTTGAACCCACATCTCCTACATTGGTTAGTGTATTCTTTACCACTGAGCCACCAGGGTATCCCTAAACAGATTATAGTCTACTTTAAAACAAATCTTCATATTTAATGAGGACCTTACCACATACCTGAGCTTCCCAGGTGGCTCAGTGATAGAGAGTCTGCCTATATACTGGAGATGCAGGAAACACAGGTTTGGGAAGATCCCCTGGAAGAAGGCATGGCGACCCACTACAGTATTCTAGCCTGGAGAATCCCATGGGCAGAGTGGCCTGGTGGGTTACAGTCCATAGGGTTGCAAAGAGTCAGACATGACTGAAGCCACTAAGCACCCAAATTCATAACTCTAGAGATGCTTTCAACTTCTCCAGCTCCCTGACTCAAATATTCTATTGATTAGTAAATTCTGTCAATTCTGCCTCCATATATCTGAGTCTATTCTCATCATCCTCACTGACATTATTTTAGTTCAAGTTTCTTTATATGTAATTTAAACCGGGGCTTCTCAAACCTTAGCTTGTATAAGCATCACCTGGAGTACATGTTAAAGCAGTTCCCAGGGCCCTCACACCAGAGCTTCTGGTTCTGCCCTCCAGAGTGGGGTATGAAAGTCCACTTGCATGGACCATAGGTTGGGAGGCACAGGTTTAAATCTTACAATTGTCCCTTAACTAGCCTCCTTGCTTTAGTTTCTTTCATAAGCTCCAGTGTTGCTGATGAAATTATGGTTCTAAAACACAACTCTTTCCATGTTGCTTTTTTGCTTATATTGCTCATATATATTCTAGGGCTACCTGCTGACTTCAGCCTAGTGCCCAGACATATTTACTTGCATGCAAGGCCCTTGGCGATCTGATTGCAACCTACTTTTTCAGTCTCATCTCCCTCTACTTCTCCCCACACCTTATGAATAATTTGATTAGTCTGTGTCTCCTTGTTCCCATGAGTCAGTCACGCCCGTTCCATGCACCGCAGTAACCATCCTTCCATGCCCCATGTCTTACTCTCTCCAAAATGCAAAATTTCTACTTATTCTTTTAAGACCCAACTCAGATATGACCTTTGTATGCTCCAATAGCTCTTTATTACTGCTCTTATAGGAATTACCATTTTATCTTATTTGTACATTGTTCTCTCTCACAAGGATGTAAGCTCATCAGTGGAATGGACTTTGTCTTTCAACTTTGTTTCTCAAATGCTTAGTGCAATATTCGCCATCTCACATATCTATGAGGCTGTTTAAGCTGAATTTAATCCTGTAAGTTAACGTTCCTCCAACATGTCGTACCATGAAATTTGGGGGCAAACGTTCTCTGGTCTAATAATTTGGTAAATTATGAAGTCTATATAATAGTGCATATAGGTTCCATGAAGAACAGTAAAGAAATCTGTTAATTTTTTTTAACATAGTATTACCAAAAAGTATTTGATTCCATGGATACCTCTTTGAGAAGTGGTCTTGAAGTCAATAGGGAGTGAAACTGGAGTCTTAGAAAGATACTCTTGACTGCAGAATGAAGAATGGCCTGATGTCGGGAGAGGGAGTGGTTCAAAGGAGTAGGACAGATGTAATATTGGCAACAAATACCAAGGGCCTGAATTTATGCCATGAAGAAAGGGGCTAAAATAGGTCATAGTTTTGTGTGTTCTTTTATAATATAATAACCAGAGACCTATGGGAAATTGGAGAAGGAAAAGAGATAGATATTGAGAATGACCATTTGGGTTTGTTTACCTATAACTGTGTTCTGTAAACATCTGTTTCCACAAAGTATTAGACACCTTGCTAAACTGAGAAATACACTAAAGCTAACTACACAATTTTTTCTTTGGCCAGTTGGTCAGTGAGTTACAAATCATACATTTACCTCCATTATCCAGATTAAGAAGGGGAGAGAAGGCATTTTCATTGGACTCTTTCATTTTTCTGGCACACAAACTAAATTCTAGTAGCCTGGTTTTTAGCTACTTAATAGATATGTACTATGTCCTACGTACTCAGCCCTATGCTTAGGAAGTGTCTGTCATGGCAGTGGTTCTGACCTGGGCGGTTTTGCTGCTCGGGACACTTGGTGATGTCTGGAGACGCTTGGTTGTCGGAACTGGGGGAGCACTACTAGCATCCAGTGAGTAGAGGCCAGAGATGCTGTCAAATGTCCCACAGTGCACAGGACAGCCTCCAACAGAAAAGAATTATCCAGCCCCCGATGTCAATACTGCCAAGGTTGCAAAACCTTGATTTATATGAAGAAAAATTAAAGTGATTATTGTGACAATTGAAGAGCAGCAGGGGTTTTGCTAAATTATTAGAATAACAACCTCATTTATGGGCTTTGCTTTGTTAATATAGACCTAGCCAGGTGGTGTTGAATAAGCATTAGTTTGTGATTTAATCTTAGTTCCTTTCTCTTCCAGTGACTAATTATAAGCAATTTGAATTGCTATGTGTGATCAACGATGTAAAAGTAGGACAAATGCACCTCTAATGAGACTATATTAGACTCTGAACTTAAAACTTCCAAACAAGGTTGCTCTAATGTAGGGATATAGAGGAAGTAGCTTGTTGTCAGGTGTCCTGCAGTTGAGTCTCAGCTCCACCGCTTACTCTAAATTTATTCTGAGCCTCAGTTTCCTCATCATGAAATGCAACAATAATTTCCCCACCGAGTTACTATGAGAGTTAGATGAGTTAATAGGAAAGTCATATATTAAACAAATATTGATTCTATTCCCAATGTGTTTCAGATTGCATCATCAGTGCTAGGGGGACATTCATTAACAAGACGGACAAAAATCTCTATGTTTATCAAGTTGGGAATGGTTGGGGAGAGAGGCAATAAGCAAGATAAATAAATAGCACAGATAGACTGTTAAATAATGATTGGTACAATGGAGAAAAGCAAAACAAGAAAGGAGTAAGGAGCATCATACAAGGTTGATGCACTTTTAGATTAGAAGGACAGGTGTGACTTTTTTTTTTTTTTTTTGAGTTAAGACTTGAAAAAGAAAGGAAGGAAGCCATGCCAATTGTGGAGACAAGAAAATTCCAAGCAGGAGGTGATGGCATTTGCAGAAGTCCTGGGGCTAGATCATGCTTGGAGAGTTCAAAGAACACTAAGAGAGCCAGTGAGCAAAGAGAGGTGGGATAGGGGAGAAAGGAGACGAGCCTGTAGGACCACAAAGACTGTTGCAATGACCTTCGCCCCTACAAATGTTGACTAGTTATTATTATTGCCTGTAGGCAAAATAGTCCAGTCTGATTTATAGCTCCCATCAGAATACTGTTCCATAAATCCCTCAAAATTCTGTGCCCTTCTAAGAAAGTTTTTAAAGATATCCTTCATTTAAACAAAATGGCAAGGCATCTAAGTGCAAAGGACAAAATTCTAGAATTCTCATGGCCAATCTGCTCCGTGGGTTCTTTTCTTACTGCATCCACCCACTCTGCCTTGGAGCCCCACCCATGGGAGAGCAGAAAAAAGTCAACTCGGGTGTTTTTTGTTTTTTGTGTTTTTTTCTCTCTTTATTTCTACAATAGAAACAGCTTTTCTAAGCTGCCTGAGAATTTAAAAGTACACCTTCTTTTGTTGTGCTGCTGCTATACTAGTTTTGCTTTTACAAATTTCTGGAGACAATGTGTTCATGTCGAAAAGGTGAAGATTTTATTCAGATACCACACTCTTATCTAATCAGTGAACAAATACAGATTAATATTTTTATAATTTCTAGGATTGGGGACAGAGATGTTCAAAACCCTTTTACTATAGGCAAATGCTCTAATTTCAAATATCATTCTGTGCTATTTTGTGTTATGGGGCGTACAAGAGGCAAAGCAGAACCCAGTATTATAATTTGCAGTGAACATACTTTTCCAATTAAACCATAAACGATCAGATTTCTAAAGAACTCACGCTTACTCTACAAGCATTTAAATCTAAAATTAAGAACGAAGAAGAAATCTTTCATTTCAGTAAGAGTTGTTGCTAACCTACTAATCCAAACAGATTATTTTTATAAGTAAAAGTTTGATCCTGATGAGAATTTTCACTTATCAAAATGATTTTAAAACCCACATTTTCCTTCTGTTTTTAAAATATATGTTTCCTCTATTAAAATACGTTTTAGTTCTCCTCCAAGTATAATGAAAGGAGGCCATGGTATAATTGGAGCCGCCTTTTAGTCTGTGTTTTGTAGCCAAGGGTCCTCAGTAAGATTCCCTGGAGATGGAAACATGAAACTGTAAACTAGTTAGAGCATTCTTTCTCTAACAATTGAATTCAGCAAGAGGCTTTAGCTGATCCCTGCGGGCCATGTACGTCATGGATTAAGACTAGACCCCGGCCACTGACCTGCTGCCTAATTTCACCATGCTTCTGTCTTCTGTCTCTCCCTTGCTCTGCAGGGCTCTCACTCCCACCCTCTCTTAAGACTGATTTTTCTGTGGCAAAAGATGATATGATCTCTCATGGCCTGAGGGCAGATCATTCCCAGAAGTTTGTGGTAATAACAAGGCACACCCTTAGTCAGAGAGCCATATTGTCCTCTTTTGATTTGTAGGGACGTTCCTATGTGGGGGCGAGAATAATCACATCCTAATCTAGCACAGACATTGGTGGGGGGTGACGGTGGGAGTATGACCAGGACACTGCTTAATCCATGTGCCCAGAGGAAGCATCTCTCTCCCAACAGGTAGACAAAATTTGCCTTCTGGGGGAAGATGCAGCTTTATTATGAAGTTGTCTGTTCATTTCTTCATTTTCAGGAAAAGGTTCAAATTTCCAAGTGACCCAGACACACATCCCCTTCTGTTATCAGGGTCCCATTTCTGAATCACCTACCGATTCCCTGGTAAAGAAAAGTGATGAGTGCTAAGCCTGCTTCAGACTCTGCAATTTGTATCTCCTTTTGTGTTTGTGTTCCCTGAGGTAGTAGGGGCAAGCAAGATTTGTTAAGGCACCAATGGCTGTTCCTCCTTTGAGGAAATCCTCAAAACAGAATATGTATGTACAAACTCTGGCCAACTCTTAAACTACACAAAAGGTTCTTGTGTCATTCCCTTGATGTTCTCTTTTGGAAACAGATTAAGTAAATACACAGATATAAGTTTTGCCTCACATTACTGTTGTACATTGTGGAATGTATCTTGCTTTTACATTTGGAAATGATCTTTTTTGTGTGCACTTTTAAGAGTAAAATTCTGCTTTTGCCATAGCAAGGTCCTGGTTGGAAAAACATAGAGGCATGGGTAAAGAAATTCTTGCAGAAAAATTGCAGTTGTATCTATCTCTTAAAATGCCCCCTCCATATTCTGATCAGCACACCAAGTATTTGTAATTGACTAGGATGAAATTGTTGGAACTCATTTCCAAGAGTGCAAGATAGACATTTAATCTATCCAATCCATATTCCCCAGCTCCCATCAGCACTTATTGTGAGTAGAGTCATTATACAAATATGTTGGAGAGTTTAGGAGAGTGAATCTGGGACTGACTCCTAACAATGTCTCTACAGTCCTATGGAGGTTATGTTTCATCGCTGGCCCTTGCTTCAGGAACTGGTCTTTTCAAGTGTGGGATAGCTGTGGCTCCGGTCTCCAGCTGGGAATATTATGGTATGGAAACATTTCATAAATGTTGCTGCAAAAACATTTAACACATAATTACTCTATATTTAAGGTTGCTAGGAAAACAAATTATGCAGTAAAATTCACCCCAGCATCACTGGGAAAAATATAATCTATAAATGAGGTTGTTTATATGATTCATTATAATCATGTTGCAACAATCAAAGAAATCTTAAGACGAGAAAAGACTCTTCCAAAACCCAAGGAATGTTATTCTCCTAGAAACCTTGTGCACCCTGGATAAAACAAATCTTTAAAAATCAGAGCTAACTCTGTTTTTGCAGACACACAGGTGCAGCCAAACTGGCTTTTAAGCAGTTCTTAGGGAAAAATCAGGCCAAGCCAAGTAATTCACCACCACACAACAGTTTGCAGCTGCCTGATACATTACTCCAGAAGTCAAAGAAACAAAAAATTTGTTCGAGAAGTATACCTTCCATGTGTGCCTATTTTTATGATTGACATCAATGCAGGATGACTATTTGGAATTACTTATAATAAATGCACAAAAATTAGCTTTCATTAGATCCTCTTCCCTGTGTTGAGGTGAAAATGAGGCAATTGTGACTTGGGAATCTTCATTCAGAGGAAAAAGTGTGTTAAAAGTGTGTTGGGGGTGAGGAGGTGTTGGGGGACATATTTCTATCCCAAATTAAGAGACCAATGAGAGTGCTAGAGGTGGCTGAATTTGTGATTTTTTTAAAAATGTAATGAGGTCATTCCTAGCTCAACATTTCCCCCATCAAAGAACTTTGGGCAGAAGTGAAGAAACTGAAGAGCTGTCCATTCTATTGTTAGGTGCTCCTATTTCCATAATCTTCTCCTGCATCTCTTCTCCAGGCTTATTGAGACAACTAGCAGAGCAAATGACTAAGGTGGAGCATTACAGAAAGGAAAGCAAGACCTTTCCTTAGCAGCTCCCCCTGGGAGACTGAGGAGCTGGCTCAGACAGTAAAGAAACTACCTGCAATGGAGGAGATCAGAGTTTCAATTCCTATATTGGGAGGATCCTCTGGAGAAGGGAATGGCTACCCTCTCCAGTATTCTTGCCAGGAGAATTCCATGGACAGGAACCTAGCAGGGATGCAAGAAATCAGACATGACTGAGAGACTAATACATTCACTACCCAGCCTGAGTTATCACATGCAAACCTCATGCTCTTACATATTTTACAGCATCTATCTACACAGAGCGATTCATGGGCCTCCCAACAAAGGATGATAATCTCAAGCACTATAAAGTAAGCATTTTCTGTTTTATTTAGGTCATTAATTTACTTCCTATGTGCTAAATAATTGTAAAGCAGTCATTCAGAGTTCACACTTCTGCTGGGTCCTCAAGCAAATATGATGCTCTTTTGTCAGCTGTAAAACACCTTACTAGAAGGAATTAACTCCCTTTGGATTCTACTTTTCTTTCCTCATCCTCCTCCCCACCCCCAACCCCTACACAGCTTGAGCGGGCATCGTTTATGCCTAAGGTCTCACTCATATGTAACATATGACACATAAACTTTCAGTTTTTCAAACTAAGAATCAGATGGAAGTAATGCAAATGATGATGAAAATGTGTTGCTCTGACTCTTAAATATTTATCAACCAAAGCAATACATAATTTCAGTATTGGTGCTAAGTCCATTGCACAATGATTTAGCTAGTTTTCTATTAGAACTTGCAGCAACTAAAATGTTAATTTTTCCCCTTTTTCAGAATTCAACTGTGATGGCAAGAGCAGAATATTTCAGAAATGTAGACTATCTTCTCATCCACGGAACAGCAGATGGTGAGGTTTAAGCAAGACTCTTACACATAAAAATACTGAGCCAGCATCACTTTGTTTAAGAAACATTAAGCATCCTCCTATGCCTGTGCTCAGGGTCAGTACCTAAGAGTCAGGGACATTTCCATAAGCGAGTGTGATTACTCACTGCTGACAATGTCAACTGCATGACTAGATAATTGTTGGTGTTCATTTCCAGGCAGTACATTGTCACTCTGCTTTCTGGTATTTAACAGCACTTTAACTCTCTTTCTCTTTTGTTGCAGATAATGTGCACTTTCAAAACTCAGCACAGATTGCTAAAGCTCTGGTTAATGCACAAGTGGATTTCAGGCAATGGTATATAATTTCATTTTATTCAGGTTGATGGCCTTAGACCCCTAAGCTAAAAGGAGGACACTTCATTTTTTTTTGCTAAAACCTGACAAGAAGGCTATTCAATAAAGTAGGCAGAACATTAGCAAATGACTCTTAGATCTTCCATGAACTCCCTGAGGGACACTAGGCAAACCATGCCACCTTTGCTGACCCCAGTCAAGTTATATATGAAATAATGGCATCCACAAGGTTAGAGGCTCTTCTAGCTCAAACATCCAACAGTTCTATGGTCTTACATACTGAGTGCAGCTTCGTGCTTCAAATCCCTGTAAAACCTCAAAGCAGCCAGAAGATTCTGTTTATTCAGTAAGAAGCTATCACAGAAGTCTGTCAGAGACCTCAGAGACTCCCAGAAATCATGTGGCTCCACTCAGAGCTAGAGAATCCTTCTATCTCTGTGTTTTCAGTGCCTGACATGTGCTTGGCCCACCACAGAAGCTCATATTTTCACTGACTGAATGAATGAATGAGCTAGCTGTGAAATCCAGTTGCTTGAGGAGTGGGAAATGGAGACAGAGAGGAAAATAAGGCAAAACCCGAGTCGAGGAGACAATCCTTGGTGGTTCCATCCCCCTTCTCCACTTTTCCCTCACTTGCTTATGTTGCACAAGAACCTAGAAAAGGAAACCCTCCTTCTTTCAGAAATTTGGCTTCTTAAAATAATTTACAGAGGGTGAGGTGAGACTTTTCTGGTCTTTTTTATCCCCTTTACCATTTTTTAAACTGTGACTCCTAAAGTGCATTCAACTCTTAAGAATATAGTATTACATCAATAACCACTAGCCAACTTTATTCAGTGAAAATCATCTTACTGGCATCTCTCTTGCAATAAAATTTAAATCCATAACACCATTTCCCTGGTTTTTTTTTTTAATAATACTATTTTTAACTCCTATGAAGGATGTTTATGGTTATAAGTATTACGGATTTTCTACAATAGAGAGGAATTAGATTCAGAGGCTAAATGCTTCATGGAATTTTTTAGCTAGAAGGCACCTTAGAGGAAGTGAAATCCAACCCCCTTATTTTTCAAATGAGGAAACCAAGCTCTGGAAATTCAAAGTAACCAACCCAGCACCCCAGTTCTGGAACCCAGGCTCGGAATCCCAGGGTGCTGGCCACTGTGAAAGCTCAACCACCCCAATGCGATCTCACATATAGGTTTGAAAAATATGAAACAATGCTGAAAGTTAGTAAAAGGGCTTTAAATCTTCTTGTTCTTCACATGTACATGTAAATTATTTTATTTACGCAAGTATTCTTAGGTATTTCAATGGAAATATTAGAAAAATTACCAGGTTCTGAGAGCACAAAAAGTCAAAGCCGGATGCACTGTGGAGTTGCAGGAATAAAATAAGTTTCTTTCCTTTGTGTTTCAGTGGTACTCGACCAGAACCATGGCCTATCCGGCCTGTCTACGAAGCACTTATACACCCACATGACCCACTTCCTAAAGCAGTGTTTTTCTTTGTCAGACTAAAACCATACAGATACAAGCCTGTATCACAATCTGAACACTTCCTATGAATGCCTCAGATGTTTGCTTGTTTCCCTCTTTATGCTGTTAAATGTTGGTATAAACAAACACACCAATGTTGCTCTGAAGGCTGGCAGAAGATTCAGAGGACTCAGAAGTTCACCCTAGATATTGTTTACATTTTCTGGCACTCTGTGAAAGAAGAGAAAAGGAGGCCCTGCCTTTTGCTTTGGACACAAACAGTGTTTTGTTACCTGTTCATTTGAGGGGAAAAGAATAAAATCAGAAGTTAAAATGCTATTATTTTCTCTGTGTTCATTAATTTCAGGTTCCAGTTTCTATCAGAGAAAGAAATGCTTGTGTTTGTTAGACAAGTGCTTGAATAATAGGGTGGTCATGGAGGAGAAGAATCTAGAAGCAGTTTTGGATTTTTGTAAATAGAATTCCAAATGCTGGAAAAAAATAGCTCAGAGTGTGTGAAAGCATTGTTCAGAAATCAGGTTGGTGTTACATTGTGTAGAGGCACACTGACGTTTGCTCTCTGTGCTGTCCCTCCAAGAAATGTTTATTAAATTTCTCCCAGAAGGTTTCTTATTGTCAAAAGCATTTGATAAAGATAAAGTCAGAATTTTGAATCCAGGCTCCTTTTAAGAAATGCTTCAAATTTGGAAATGTTCCTATTTAAATTCCTTTTTAGAATGAGTAATGGTAACTGTTTTCAGACTGCTACGCCACACCAAACTAAATAAAAGAAAAAATTAAACAAAATGGACATCAATAGCTAGAGAAGGGAAATGTTACATCTATGAGATTATTCTGGGGTTTTTGTTCTATAAGTTTATTTGAAAAGGAAAAAAATACCAGAAGCACCATAATGCCTGCAATCCCAAAGGCAATGCTCTGCCAGTAACTGTCCCTGTCAATTAGAAATACAGACAGTGCACTATCTCTGTGATGACCATAGAATTAAAAAGGTCCACACCAGGTCACCATAAGATATCTCTTATCTCTTGAAAGTACCCACGAAGCCACCACTGAGAGGAGTTTTCATTGACATGGTTCCCAGCATTGGATTACCCTGGATGATTTCTCCCCACCCTTGGCTTGATCCTTCCCAGTGGTAGACAGGAGACCCTCAGCCTCTGTGATGCTATATAACCAGAAGAGGCATGGAAACTTACAGCAGCAAGGGGCCTTAAAGGTCATATACCATAGCATCCTCTAGAGGTTTCTGGTCTTTCTCAGTCCAGAACTCTTTCTCCTATGACTTTCTGAAATCATGCTCCCGTTCAGGTCACAGAGTCCCACCTCACCTGGCAGAAAGGGCAGATTGTGGATGTCAGGGGGCCTGGGCAACACCCCCTACAGATTCGGAACTGGCCATAGCCCCTCTGCGCAACTACACAACAGCTGATGCTCTGAGGGTCAGAGAGAAGCTATTGCTGTCCTGTTTTCTTCCACAGGGAGCAGTCTGCAAAGCAAACCCAAGACATTTCTGCATAATGTACTCCCCATTTGCTCTCTACAGCTAGGAAATGAAGACTAGCCAACAGTCATTGCCTGACACTCTATCAAGGGAGATACCAGGGCAATTACAAATAATAAGGAAGTCTTGTTACCTTCACTTATTTTCTGTCTTTGTGAAATATGTGAAGCTGGCATTTAATATCAATGTGCAAAAGTCATCTCCAGTCTCAAGCCTTGGCTCCCACTACTATAGAGGGAACTTCTATAAGACAGATTGCCATTTTCTCCAAGTAGAAATCTCTAAGGATTCTCCATGGTCTGTGAAATAATATTGTGGATATTCAGTGTAGAACATTGTCATCATCACAGAAAGTGCTATTCAGTGGTGCTGTCCTAGAGGAATCTTCATAGACCATATCTTGGAACATAGCATATTGCATAGGCTCGCCAACTGGTGAATGATTGAATTCAACTCTGTGTTCATGGGAGACTCAGGCTTTCTACATCACTGTTAATGCAACCTTCCATAACTCCTCAGGCAGAATTATCCAGCGGCTCCTCGGGACTGTGTGTGTTTATGTACTTATCTATCCATTCAAAAAACATTTGTCCAACTTGTCTATATATCTGACACTATGCAAGGCTTTGAGGATGTAGAGCAGAGCAGGGAAGCAATGAGAGTGACAGGGTTATTTTGTAATTTTTTTTTTTTTAACATTCACATTTTGTACAGATTTACCAGATTTTTCTTTTGGCTTGGGAAATAAGAAGTGCATAAAGTACAAAGATTTTAGTAGAAAATACCAAATTAAAAGGGATAATTAAACAACTTATCATTTCTAATTGCAGGAAGTGAATTAGAATAATAACTAAAAAAAAAAAAAGAATAATAACTATCCTTTGCCACACTTTATTCTTGTATATGAGATTTGGGAAGGAGGATGCCCCACCATATTAATTCACCCTACAGGGCATAATAATCTTTCATATATTGCAAACTTGAGATTTTTCCTGCATTCATTCAACAAATGCAATTGCAAGTCCCTGATTTAAATACTATAGGTGACCTTCTCCCCAAAAAAGATATGTATGTTAAACAGTATGCATATCTTTACGCAGAGCTTAAAGTCTGTAAAGATAAGAAATGAATGTAACTACACTGCAAATTTAAATGAGATCAGGACTCTGGGGGTGGGATTCTTGTATGTGTTAGAGAAAAATCATAAAAAAAAATGATGCCATTTCAAAATAATCTCGAATTTTAATCCTGCCATGCTGGCCTTAGAGGTATTTCCAAAGGTTTCAAAATTCTGAATGACCATCGTATATTTGTTAGCATGAATAAGAAAGAAGCAATAAGAAAATGGGTATCTTACTAAATTTAATACAAATGAGGGAACCTTTATTGAGGCTTAATTTTTTTTCAGATCTTCTTCAAAGTATGACATGTATGATTTATTTCCTTCAATAAACATTTTTTTGAGTAACTATGCTGTGCATGACAGTATTCTGTGTCCTGCAGGGGTTACAAAGATGAATTTTTGTGACAACTTCTCAATTTCTAGACTGTTTCAGTGAAGGCAACTTAACGAATCTGATTTTCCCAACATTTGAGCATTTTTCAGAAACTGACAGATCTTTATGCAAATGTTGTTGCCAAGCTGTTTGTAATGGTGAAATTATACTTTGACAGTAACTCTTTAAAATACATTAAACCCAGCTAAGGTTTTCTTTGAAATGTTGCCAATTAAGTGACTTTAATGAGCTTCTTGATGGTAATATAATTAAAATTCAGATGTTCTAATTGTAAAAAAAAAATACAGTTCTGGAAAACTTAACAGTAAAATAAGCAAATGTGAAATGAAGTAAGGCTAATTTAAATGGTGATTATGTGGTCTTCTGAGAAGATTCTACGAAAACAATGCTTTCAATTATCCTGTTTGTAAAGAAGAAAGATGGCACCTAACAGATATTTTAAATGTATCCCGTAAAGTAGATATTTTGAGTTTATCTAATAAAACAGATTAAAAATTCTGAACACAGGCAGTCATTCCCACCTTGTGAAAGAACTGCTAAAACACTTCCTTGGCTTTAGGAACAGGTATCCTGGCAAACTGAAGTGAAATAATTTCTAATTCGGGGAGAAATCAGTGCATGGACCTTACCAAGCTATTCAGGGGGATAGATCTGGCTCCTAGTGAAAGTCTCTGCTGACCACCTGCTCAGATTATTGGCATGCAGTACTAGCATGCTGGTCACAGATTCTTCTTTTTGACACCCAGGTAACATCGTTGGCAAGATAGAGCAGTATGATTTCATTCTATTGGCCTCTAATTAGTACTCCATGACTTTCTCCACCCACTTGAAAAATGGCCTGACAATATGTGAGTGAAGTGAAAGTTACTCAGTCATGTTTGGCTCTTTGCAACCCCATGGACTGGAGCCTGCCAGGTTCCTCTGTCCTTGGGGATTCTCCAGGCAAGAATAGTGGAGTGGGTTGCTATGCCCTCCTCCAGGGGATCTTTCTAACTCAGGGAAAGAACCCAGATCTTCCTCACTGCAGATGGATTCTTTACCGTCTGAGCCACCAGGGAAGCCCAAGTATACTGGAATGGGTAAACTATCCCTTCTCCAGGAGATCTTCTGAACCCAGGAATTGAATGGGGGTCTCCTGCTTTGCAAGTGGATTCTTTACCAGCTGAGATACCATGATTTACAAATATTCTTCCGTGCAGCATTACATCTTTTGCTCTGTGGTTATAGAGTCCATATCATGTGCATAGAGGGAGGGGTAATCAAGCCAAGATAAAGCCACCATGGTTTGACAGTTCATCTTCCTTCTTTCATAATTACTGTTTATAGACCAGCAAAGACAGGAGCATCTTTGCTAACCATGAATTAATAGGGTTAGGCATTTTTTTCTATGTTATAGAAAGCTAATTGTTGAAAGAAACGTCTTAACAAAATATGTAAAAGGATATAAAAGTCATTTCTTTGCTAAAAAGCTACTATCTATTCACTCATGATTCAATTTGTTATGGAAACATCCTTTCTGCTAAAAGACATAATAGAAATTTATATAGGTCAAAAAATTTGCTTTTATCATACACATTTTGCTGAATTTCCAGCTTTAAGGGACAATGTTTTACTATATGCAAGTGCTTTTTCAGCAGGAGACAATGTTGCTCACTTTGCAACATTACCTTCCTTTCAAATGAATTGGCTCACATGCCAATTCTTTTAAAGATAATATGTTCATTGTAACTTATTTTAGAGGTAATTAACTGTACCAGATTAGGGCACAAATACTAAAGTTAGATTACCTGATTTGAATCCCAGTTCAGCCACATACTAGCTGCCTAACTGTTGTCAGCTTTCATACATTCTTTCTGCTTCATCTTCCTTACATGTGAAATGGAGGATAATGATACTTCCTACCCCACAGCATTTTGGAGACTTAATTTAGTTGCTATTGATTCCGTTCATAGTGTTTGGCATATAGTAAGTATTTGGTAGGAGTCTGCTTACATACATAAAATAAACCACTTTTAGTTGGCTTCTTCAGTAAATTAATTCTCAATAAATTAATAGTTTAATCAGAAGCCAATAATTTATTCCCGGTATTAGTGAGTTTAGTAGAAATATCAGAATCGTCCATCAGTTAAAAATGAATCTCTGTCTTTTTCTGAATCAATACAGCCCTTAAAAAAAAAAAAAAAACCAATATGATGGGGAAGCTCATCGACCCTAATGAATCATTTGACAATAAGTAATATTATCAATATTTGACAGTAGTAATGAAAACACCTTTGCGGAAAGTGGACCACCAGGGAAAAGTGTGCTTGAAGGACACGGACAGGTCCCTCAGCCAGCTTCACACACAGCCGCAAAGCACCACACCATTCCTTCCATTCTGGTTCTATCTTCACCTGCTGCCCTCCAAACTCCATGCACTGTCTCATCTCTTTTTTTTTTTTAATGCAGTCCAAGCTCATTCCTGTTTCAGGGCCTCGAATGTGGATTTCTTGCATTTTTCATTTGGTTGTGTCCTTGCCATCTATATCTCAGGCCAAGTATCACAACCTTAGAGAGAACTTCTCTGGATTCAGCAGTCACTGGATTTAATGTTTCTTCTTCCACAGCCAGACTTCCAATCACAATATCTAACTTTGTTTGCTTGATCACACATATAACCATCAGAAATTTATTTAGATTTATGTTTGGAACCTAGTCCTCCTACTCAAATATAAGCTCTCTGTTAGCAATGACCTTATCTGTCTTTTCACCTCTCTGCACCCAGGAACTTGATAGCCTTTGGAATTAGGTGGAAGGAACTTGGTAAATTGTTGCTGAATGTATTTCCACATTTTGCAGATAGAAAGGCCTATGAAACTAGAATCCTTATGTGTGATCTCACGTGGAAACAGATCTCACCCTTTCTGGAAATGAGTGTGTAATAGAAACTTGTCTTTTCCCCTTCAAAGCGAAGAGGAAAAAAAAATCCCTGAGTCACAGGTGAGTCACAGTCAGGAGAATGCAGTTAGGGAGGACATGAATCTTAGCCAGAGATCTAAAGAGTTGGCCTTTGGAAAAAAAATTAATTGGCTTAGGAAATAGAAACCAGCCCAGTGCACTGTCCTACCTCCAATTCTCACTGCCCCTAGATGACACCACAGACCAAGTTTAACACAAAATGTTCAGACTGAAAAAAGTCATAGAAGTCTCTGGAATGCTATCGATTATTTTAGCATCTTTCACTTTTTAAAGTATTTTTAAGAATATATTTTACTTAATAAATATATTTTAAGTACTAGTGGTTTCTTTTGCATTATAAAACCAGCATGTTTTACACTGTTTCTTTCTCCTGATCAGATAAATTATAAGTTCAAACCCAGAACGTTTGACTGGTTGGTTCTTTTAATTCAAATTATAAACACTTATCAAAAATAAGCCAAAGAAATATGTCTTTCAAAAGTTGTAAATTAAAGATCATATTTTCCTAGTTGATCATTCAACATGGGTGAACTGAACTTTCTAGGGTCCTATCGATACAGCAGAGTATGGTCTTGTATATCTGCAAAGCTGCCAAACAGAATCAAGACAACTGAATTCTAATTCTGATGATTTGCACAAGCTCCTTCTTTCCTGAGTTTCATTTCTCTCTGTGTGTCACAGTTACTGGGCTAAATCCATGGTTTGTAAGTCTTAAGAATTAGTCTGTATTCCATTAGGTGATAGTACAAGGTAATTGCTAAGTGCTAAATCATATTCCTAGGAGAAGGCGATGGCACCCCACTCCAGTACTCTTGCCTGGAAACTCCCGTGGACGGGGAGCCTGGTGGGCTGCAGTCCATGGGGTCATTATGAGTCGGACACGACTGAGCTGACCTCACTTTCACTTTTCACTTTCATGCTTTGGAGAAGGAAACGGCAACCCACTCCAGTGTTCTTGCCTGGAGAATCCCAGGGACAGGGGAGCCTGGTGGGCTGTCGTCTATGGGATCGCACAGAGTCGGACATGACTGAAGCGACTTAGCAGCAGCAAATCATATTCCTATCTTGTGTTTTAATTCACTCTTCCCTCCCTGGATCTTATCACTTTCTGGAATTACAGTAGTTACATTTAGGATTTTTGTTTCCTCTCAATATAGAGCTCTCATGGTCTCTTTTCAGGCTCTATTTGTAGAGATGGGGTGAGATAAAGATGCTTTATTATTTTTGGCCACATGGCACGTGAGATCTCAGTTCCCCAAACAGGGATCTAACCCATGTCCCCAGCACTGGAAACACAGAATCTTAATCACTTCACTGCTAGGGATGTCCTTTTTTTTTTTTTTTTTTTTAAAACGAACAATATCATATCCCCTAGAAACACCGAGACTGAAGTGTTCTGCCTGACTTGGATGATGAAAGTGAAGTCAATGACCCACCACAGCACTTTGATTGGTGCTAATACAGTATAATGGCAGAACTAAAGAGCCTCTTGATGAGGGTGAAAGAGAAGAGTGAAAAAGTTGACTTAGAAAACAACATTCAAAAACTAAGATCATGGCATCTAGTCTCATCACTATATGCAAATGGAAAAGTGGAATCAGTGACAAATTTTATTTTCTTGGGTTCCAAAATCTCTGTGGACAGTGACTGAAGTATGAAATTAAAGGACACTTACTCCTTGGAAGGAAAGCTATGACAAACCTAGACAGTGTATTAAAAAAGCAGAAACATCATTTCACGGACAAAGGTCCATAGAGTCAAAGTTTTTCCAGTAGTCATGTATGGATGTGAGAGCTGGAGCATAAAGAAGGCTGCATATTGAAGAATTGATGCTGTCTAATTGTGGTGCTGGAGAACACTCTTGAGTGTCCCTTGGACTACAAGGAGATGAAACCGGTTAATCCTAAAGGAAATAACTGTGAATATTCATTGGAAGGACTCATGCTGAAGCTGAAGCTCCAAGAGTTTGGCCACCTGATGCGAAGAGCTGACCCACTGGAAAAGACCCTGATGCTGGGAAAGATTGAAGGCAGGAGGAAAAGGGGGCAGCAGAGGATGAGATGGTTAGGTAGCATCTCTGACTCAAGGGACATGAATTTGAGCAAACTTTGGGAGATATTGAAGGATAGAGGAGCTAGCATGCTACAGTCCATGGGGTCACAAATAGTCAGACATGACTTAGCAACTGAACAACAGCAACAACAATATGGTAATATTCACAAAGGAATTGCCGTCACCACTCACCATCTTCCTTAGTGAGAGTGATTTTATATGAATTAAATTGGTAGTTGAGAATCTTGTATTGGACAAGTGCAATGGATGCTTTGGAGCAGAGTTCTGCATCTCAAGCAACTGCTGAGGTCAGCTAGGCAATCAGAATAAATGAAGCAAACCAAAGAGGGGGTCATCAGAGTCTCAGTAACCTAAGGATGGGACTCAAACAAGCTGGCAAGTGCTTCTAAAAGGATAACCAGTACTGACTCAAACTGTTGCTAGTGACAATATGGGCCTATTATTTCCCAACTTGATTTTTGTCAAGAGAAGCCAGAAAACTGAACTGTTAAATATAAACTCTCTCTCAATTTTGAACCCTTGATAACTAGTTTATGAGTAAAGAAAATTCATCTGTGTGCCAGATTTGGTCTATGGGTATTCACTTCTATTTTAAGTAATAATTTAATTGCCTATTTTTGAATGTCAATTACATATCAAGTACTCCATATATATTATTCCACTTAATTCTCCAAACTGTAAAGCTATAATTTTAAATTTAAAAAATTAAAATATGTGTATTTCTTATTAGGAAAATTATATCAAATTACAGAGTCCACTGAAGATTCCTAAATTCAAATCTGCTGGACCACGGTCTTCCTACAACTCCATGGAACAAGGACAGTGCCATTTATCAGGTATTCCAGAGGAGCAAGAGGAATGTCTTTTCAGGTGGCTTTGTTACATATTACTGCCATCAATCAATGTTCAGTATAGATTATCAATAAACACAACCCTAGCGGCAGGCCCTCAGTCACTATTAGAATTTAAGTACAGGTAATAGAGTAGCCATTAACTGACTGCTTAAATAAACATTGGTAGGGTGGCTTGGAAAACGGAGTATGGTGCCCCTCTCTATAATTCGATGATTTCTATAGCGTTTGCATCTTGTTTCTGGCCCCAGCAAAATTTTGGGTATGTAGGGAAAAGCCATCCAATATGTAAATCCAATTCGTGCCTGGACTCAGAATGTCGTTAGTGTTCCAATCTCCCCATCACCTCTCCTCCACTCATCAGTATTTCTTCTGGATGTCTTCTCTCTGCCGTTACCCCTGCTTTGTATCTTCCCACACTTGTCCTCCTACCAGCTCCCACACTACGGCCATGGAGCCGCAGAAGGGGGCAGAATAAGGGGGGAAGCTCCTAAGAGACCACACAAGAATGGGCCCCGAATTGGAGTCGGGTGTATCTTGCCAACAGCACTCAGGCGGCCAAAGCAGAGGCTCCAAAAATAAACAGTGGAAGTCTAAACCTGAGGTTTTAGTCCTTCAGATTAGATTTTTAGGGGGAAAAAAAATGTGGAAACTTCAAAGTTCCATGAAAATAAGCATTTTGTATTTCTCTTTTGTTTTTAGTTAGTGGCTATCACTGTATGTTTAAAAAAATATATCACATGGGCCTCAAGGTTGCCAAAGCACCTTCAACATATCCGGAGTACTTTTGTTATTTACTTTCTCAAGTTACAGTATCAGGAGCCATAAAACATTGTTTACATAATCTTTGGTGAAAAAGCTGTGCCTAGTGAAACCTGCTACCCTAGTATCATTTCCTTGACATAGAGTCTTTTGCATAGTGTTTCCTCTTAATAAGTATTAGTAATTTATCATCAAAGTGTTAAAAGATGTGTGGTAAACCTTATATCTTAGATATTCAGTATTCACATATTTCTGTGTCATAGCTCCCAGAAAATAAGTAAAGTCATGGAAACTATGTCTGCAACTGTTAATATGTGTAATTTATTGAAATGCATAATCTTTTCATTGAAATCTTATTCATTTTTAAAAAGAACTTCATATATCATATACATAGTTTGTTTATATGTTTATATGTACAATATACATATGCACATATGTATATGTATATACATACATATCTATATTTTTAAGGTTCAGTATGTAGAATATATAAGGAACACTTGCAATTCAACAACACAATTTAAAAATGAGCAAAGGACTTGAATAGACATTTCTCCAAAGAAGTTATGCAAATGATCAACAAGCTCATGAAAAAAATGTTCCATATCCTTAGTCATTAGGGAAATGTAGATCAAAACCACAATGAAATAATACTTAATACTTACTGAGTTGGCTATTAAAGAAGAGAAAAGAAGTGTCAGTAAAGATATGGATACCCTAAGATATTGCTGGTAGGAATGTAAAATGGCCCAGCTGCTGTGGGAAACAATTAAGTAGCTCTCCTAAAAGTTAAACATAGAATTACTGTACAACCCGGCAATTCCACTTCTAGATGTATAGTCAAAAGACTTGAAAATAGGTTCTCAAACAAATACATGTATAAGCATATTCTTAGCCGCACTGATTCACAGTAGTCAAAGGATAGAAATAGCCCAAACATCCATCAATAGATGAACAGACAAATGAATTGTTCTATATACACATAATGAATATTATTCAGCCATAGAAAGAAATGAAGTACTGATACATTACAATGTGAATGAACCCTGAAAACAAGCTACGTGAAAGAAGCCCAGATACAAAGCCACTGTATGATTCCATTTTTATGAAATATTCAGAATAGGTAAGTCCACAAGACAGAATGCAAATTAGTAGTTGCCTGAGGATGAGAAGAAACTGCTTAATGAATAAGGCGTATTTTTCTCTTGGAGTGATTGAAATGTTTTGGTACTGGGTGGAGTTGGTGGTTGCACAACATTGTGAATGTACTAAATGCCACTGAATCGTTCACTTTAAACAGTTTGATTTTGTCATACAATTTAATTTCAATAAATGTTTCAAAAATCTAGTTTAAGAAACTCCATTTGTAAAGATTTTCAGCAGAAGTAGCATAATAATTACGACATCCTTTCTAGAATCAATAGACTCAAGTTTTTCATCAAAGAGAAGAATATATTTCAAGAAATAAGGCTCTTGGGTACTTTATAAGTATTTGTTTTGATTCGTCATCATTGCTGACAAAAGGAGTATTCTTCATCTCAATTTAAAAATTAAAATTTGTTATACTTATTTAACTGATTGTCATTCACACCTCCATACCTCTGGACACAGGAGAGGAACCCATAGAATTCATTCCCTTCAGTAATACCTTACACCTTATGAGCATTCAAAACACTTAGACTTTCCAAACACCAGATATTCACTTCTCTGCATCTTAAATTCTATTCTTCCAACTTCCTGCTCAACTGCACTCAGCATAGCAGTTCTTCCAAAATGACTTTTTCAAATAGCCAACCTCAAGCTGCCTCCTACTTTGCTCCTCCCATTCTTTTTCACATCAATCTACAGAAAACTATAAGAACACGTTCTGTTTGCCAAGACCTGTCCCATTTCCATACTCTGCTCTCAACCCTATGCTCTTTCAGTATTTCAGCTTCTTCACCAGAAAGTGAAATCTGTAGCTGTTGAAAAGGATGAAAAGTCAATTGGGTGACATCTCCAAAACTCATGGATCTGATTCTTAAAAAATGAAACCTCCACAGTCACTTTGGAAAGCAATTTGGCAGTCTCTCAGTAAGTTAAACATAACCCATCAATTTTACTTCTAGACTTCTTTAGAATTCTAGAATTCTACTTTGCCTGAGAGAATTAAGATCAGAACCAAACAAAAACTTGCACTCAAATATTTAGAGCAGCATTATTCATAGTAGCTCAAAAGTGGAAACAACCCATGTTCATCAACTGATGAATAGTGAAACAAAAAGTGTTATAAACACATAATGGAATACTATGCAACCATAAAAAGCAATGATATACTGATACATGCTGCAGCATGGATGAGCTTTGAAAATACTATGCCAAGTAAAAGAAATCCGATGCAAAAGTCCACATACTGAGTGATTCTATTTACATAAGATGTTCACAGAATAGGCAAATATATAGAGAGAAAGTAGATGAGTGGTTGTCAAGGGCTTGGAAAGGGAAAATGGGGAACAACTGCTAAGATACAGGGATCGTTTTGAGAGTAATGAAAATGTTCTGGAAGTAGACAGTAGCAATGGTTATACAACACAGTGAATAAACCAAAAACCAGTGAATCATGCGGTTTTGAAATAAAAGCTAAACTATAAAATACCTGGAATTGCCAATTGTTTATTTTTAGACCTCTTGCTGTCTTGGCCATCTGGTGGTTGTAAATGGATTCAGACAGAAGCCAAGGCAGATTCTTGGGGGTTAGGAGATCCTGCCTGGACATCCACCACTGCTTTGCAGAGTCTTCCTCTAGAAAGGCCGTATGATCTGGATTCATAGCAAGTGGCTTTAAGCAACTTGGCTGCCTATTCTAAGCCCCTGAATCATTATTTGTAATATAGAGGCAAAAATATTTAACTTACTGTGTATTATGAGGATTAGACAGTGATATATTCAGAGATTTTTGCTTTTAGTAGACATTCATACATGGTAGCTATCTCTATTATCTTACAGGACTTGCTCCTCATCTCTAAAATATTAAAAACAATCTGTCCTTAAACAATATAAATATTTTCAAATTATCATTATTTTCTAAATCTGTTGTCTATAATTAAATCTATATATGAATTTCAAGTGAAAAAAAAAACCAATCACCTAATCAGGTGGTTGGTAACCCATCAAAATGAATGCCTACTACACTTTCATCCAGGTGTGAAATCAAACATTGCCCTGAAATCATAATTTATACATGATTTTTTTTTCATTAATGCCAACTGTCCTAAAGGATACATTGTCCAGAAAAACATTAAATCAAATTGGTGCTTAATAAATCAAAGCAAAAGTTAAGATATTCAGCGAGTCACCTTTGTTGAGAGAAAGAGGTGGAGGAAAAGGTATAAGATTGAGACTTTGACTCCTAGAGTTAGCTGATCAATGTTTATGAAAGAGGATGCAGGTGACCATGGACTAGATTTATGAGAAAGTAAGGGAGAATCTATCTTTCTTCAACATTAGGAAGGGATTCACAGTTAATGCTCTGGTGTGCTCTACAGAGATTAAAAAATCTTTAATTAAAATGGAAGTGAGAAATCAGTGTTTACTTCCTTTCCTCTGACAATATGACAACAAAGAAACAATTTACTTTTCAGCCAGAAAGAGTTAGGATGAGAACACAGTACTGAGGCCATAGAATTGTTTATGAAAGCAAAGATAAATTTGGGGGGTGATTTATTACAAAATGAAATTGTAGAAATTAATTTTCTGTATGTTTGAAGAATAAAATAGTGAAACAATGAATTTGTCTAAATTAGATAAAAATTCTACCTAAAAATAGGAAAATAGCCTAGAGGACTTTATAAATTAGCCTTCAGTCTATGATTATATCATTTCAATATCACCAAAAAAAAAAAAAAAAAAAAACTGGGCATATCTTTACAATATATCTGATAAAATATGAGTTGGCAGCACCAGCAGTGAGCAAATTTCAGGCAGGGGGCAAGAATGATTACAAGACATCATGAATAAGAAAAAGTGTTTATAACTCCATTTTGCATTTTCTGCATTTTTCAGTATAGAGATTTCAAATTTTAAATATTTTAATGACTGAAGTTACTTCCTTTTACAGAAGCCTTTGAAAAATTGCAATGTTTTAATTGGTTCACATTAAACACTCTTAGAAGCTTGAGGGAAAAAAGTCTTTCCAGATGAGCAAGAGGTTGGATAAATGTAATGACATATGGTTTGTTTTTTATAGCTACAATATGCAAAAAATAGAAGCATAACACATGTATTCAATGATATATATGTATTTATACATATAAATATATATTCTGATATGAATTATGAGATGTGATTATTTTGTATCAGTGTGATTTTGTTTTTCTCTTTCTTGTTCCCTTTATGAATAAAAATAACAACTGAAACTTAGAACAATTTTAAACATCTCATTATACCCGGGATCTAACGAAAGATAAAATCAACGTATGCAAAGCCATGATGTTGCTTGGTCTCCTCCTCCACTTGTGAGCTAGGCTGTCTGCAGGGTCTCAGAACCTTGGGGTTGCAGTGGGATGATGGGGGCGCTATTGAGGAACTGTCTGCTTTTCCCCCACCCAGCAGGCTTCCACAGAATCACTCCCGATGAATAATGGGTCACTGACTGTTTCTTGAGTATCTCTCAGTAGCAATATATCTCATATCCTTTGGCAACAACACCCCCCTACACACACACCCTGCAGTGTTCTTTTATTGCCCCTGGACACCTGAACTCATGAAGACACTCAGGAGACTGGAAAGGCATCTGATCATTACTGCTATATACTTAATTTCAAAAGTTTCAAAGGCTTTTGTTAAATGGCTACATTTTTTTCTTCAAAGTTAAAAAAATCTGAGTTAATGTAGTTTCCTTTCACATGCTATAGGGGGTAAGGGAGAGTGATTTTTTTTGCAGGCTCACAGACTATTTTCAGAAGATCCTTCTTATGGAGAAGAGGATAGCATGCATATTGAGAGGATTACCTCTGAGAAACCAAAATGGACCTCAAACCTAAATTTTCCTCACTGAGAAAGTGTTAGTGGTCACTTTCGTGACAGGACAGAGGCATACTCTCAGAACAGGCCTTAAAAGTAGTGGAGAAGGAGCTGGGATCACTATTCCATTACCTCTGAATGGTGGTTCTCACGTCTTGCCTTCACTGCCGTGGTTTTTCTGTTACTGAGACCTGGGCCTGTGCTCCCATTTCACCTTCAAGTTTGAGGCGGCTATGAGTCCCTGAACTTCACTTACTTTACCAGCTCATGTTTGATAACGAAGGGCCAAGCTCCTTTACTTCCAGAGTAACTGATTGTTGCTGCTGTGCTGTGCTCAGTCATGTCCAGCTCTTTGTGACCCCAAAGACTGCAGCCCATCAGGCTTCTCTGTCCATAGGATTTTCCAGGCTAGAATACTGGGGTGGGTTTCCGTTTCCTCCTCTAGGGCATCTTCCTGACCCAGGGATCCAATCGGCATCTCCTTTGTCTCCTGCATTGCAAATGAATTCTTTACCCACTGAGCCATTGGGGAAGCCCAGAGTAACTGGTGCTAATGGCCCACCCCTCCACACTTATTTTTTTATGGTTTTGATTTAACTTTTAGCTTGGAAATTCCAATCATGTGTAAATACAATCACATAATAAAACTTCACAGTAATAACTCATCAATTTCAAAAATTATTGATATTCTGCCATGCTCTCTACCCACATATCACGCTCCTTTTGATTTTACCATTCTTTTTCTTAGGTAGAATTTTCATAAATGGAAATCACAATTCTTGGCTGCACTATTTTGACAGCTGGGCATTCTTGGTAAAGTATTGCCCTTTCACAACATGGAATACTTTCACCTCCCCAGAAAGTTACCCCCAGATGATTCTCCTCTTCTGAGAGAAAACCACAATTCTGCATTTTATTTAACTTTAGTTTTGTTTCTGAACTTCTGTGAATGGATTCATACTGTATATAGTGTTTTGAGTCCAGCTTCTTTCACTCATATCTATGAAATTCATAGATCATATCTATGAAATTCATCCATATTGCAAATATCTGTTGTTGTTCAGTAAAATTTCATGTTATGAATTCTGTACCACAGTTTGTCTGTTTTTCCTTTTGTTGATGGATAATTTGGTTCTTTCCAGCTTTTAACTGTTTTAAATAAAGCTGTTGTGAATATTTTTGTACAAGTCTTTTTGTGGATATATTTTTTCATTTCTTTTGGGTAAAACACTTAAAAGTAGGATTACTAGGTCAAAGCGTAGCTGTCCATTTAGCTTTAAAGCTCAACCTTTTCCTAAAGTGGAAAAGTCGGTATTTAGAAGTATTATTTGTACTTTGGTCTTGTCTAGCCCACTGCTCCACACTGCCTCCTACAGGTAAGCACTTTTATTAATTTCTTGTGCATCCTTCTAATTTTTAAAATCACAGTGATGAGTAAATAAATATGTTTGTCCTTTTCTGTCTTCTAACACACACAAAAATGTACAGTACTATATATCCATAAACTGTCCTATTTTCACCTAACAACATATCTTAGCGTCTTTCCATAGTGACTAAACATTAGTAATAAATGGCTTCCTCTTTCTTTTTCTAGGAACTGCTCTACTGATGGCCCCTTATAGTACCTCCAACCTGTTTCTACTATGCATATGCTGCAGCAAAGAACACTGTATGCCCCCCGCCCCTCCGCACTGGCCTCCTAGCCCAGCTCCAGTTGTGGCCAAAGCCAAGAGCCAGCCTGTCGATGCCCCCTCCGTCACTGTCATTTTGCCTTTAGCTTCAAGGAAAGAGTACTTTGTGCCATTGCAGTGGCTCCCTGGGCCTGGAAGGGCCCCGCTCTCCCTCATGGCTGGGGGACGCGTGCTTGCTGCCTCTGTGCTGGCCCCGACCAAGCTGGGGAAGAGGGAAAACACAGAGCCGAGGGTCGGGGGACACCTCGTGATGCCCCAGGACTTGAGGTTGGCAGAGGTCGGGCCGGGCAGGGCAGAGTCCAGTGGCCTGGGCAGGGGTGCAACCTGTGCAGATGTTTGGGGTAGGAACTCCACCTCTCCGAGCCTTTGGTGGCAACACAACTGCCAGACTCATTGAGCATATGGGCCAGGCGACCATGCATACAGACACGTGCCAGGCACACGTCTGTGCTCATGGTGAGCCCAGGCACAGCTCCACCCCAGGCACGTCCAGGGAGGGATGCAGGCCCTGCACCTGGTTCCTGTGGTTCTGGGGAACCACCAGGTGGAATGAGCAGTTGACCAAAGTGGCCAGAACCCGGGCTTCCAGAAGCTCCCTGGACAGCACACCCTCCCCAGTCCTCTGGTCTCTGTGGGCATTAATTGGGTGCACCCCCAGGCTTCTGTGCCCCCGTCTTGTGGGCGTGGGGCTGGGGGTAGGGACAGCCCCCCCAGGGACAGTTTCATTCCTCAGGATTCTCTCAGCTGAGAAAGAGCCAGGGAGCAGAGCATGGCCCCCTCCCTCCTGGGGGCCTGATATTTCTGGAGCCTCTAAGCCAAAGAGCCCATTGGCTGTGGCAGACGGGATGGGGCCGCCCCACCTAGACCATCTTGGGGTGTCCCCACCCCGCCTGGCATCTGCACGAAAGTTGACTGAGAGAAGGGACCGACTGCTGAGCGTGGGGTCACCGAGGCTGGGCCGGAGGCCCCTGGTGGGTGATGCCACGTGTCTGTGTCCACCTTTAACAGATGTGGAGGCCAAGGCCCAGGCGCTGTGCCCCTCCCCCGCCGCTTGTGTGTGTGTGTGTGTGTGTCGGTGGGGCCTATGCCCTGCCCCACCCGCAAATCTGCTGTGTCCACATGGAGAAGGTGCTAGTCCTGGTGCCCCCTCCCGTATGCACCACACAGCTGTCCCCTGGAAACAAGCAGTGACCAGTCCATTCACCTCACCTGGGTCCACACCCCCTCACCACCAACTGTCCCCTGCCCCTCATGGTGATCATTGTACAACTTTTTATTCACAAATTCGTGCTCCTCTCCCCTTCAGCCTTCACCTTGGGGGTCGGTAACTTATTTGGATTCTTGGAGGCACCTCTGTGCATTTGTCCTCAGGTAGTCTTAGGATGTCTTTCAAAAAGTGGTTATTTTATATGATTGTCATGGAATTTATCCTAGTAAATCCTTCTATCATGTGGCAAATATATATATATATTTACACATATATGTAGGAATATAGTCGGGATAAATTTCCAGAATGGTGCTTCAGCTATACTGGGCTGAAGGGTGATAGGTATTTGTACTTTTGTTTCCTATTGCCAAATAGTATCCCAAACATATTGTGACATGTTTTACTCCTATCAGCAAAGCATGAGCATTCCCCTGGTCCATCAGCTTGCCACCAGAGTGCACTGTGAACCTGGATTTTTGCCATTTGCAAACATTTCAACCCAAGTTTCATGGGCAACTGATGAAACCAAACATGCAAAATCCCTGCACCCTATGATCTTATGAGGTGAGATCCTAAGAGGAATTTGCTACTTAATTTGTGGCATCAACTGAAAAACAAAAATGTGGAGTTTTTGTTCAAAAATTATTAAGAATTTCAAGATGGTATGAGTAGAACATTAAGCCAAGTGTGTGGCTCCAGGCAATGGCCCAGGCTGAGAACCTTAAACATCGTAAAGAAAACAAGAGATTTTTGAGTAGACATTTACTTTACCTGAAAACTTGTATGTTTTTGCACACTGCTCCATATAATACTCATATTTGAAATGACTTACATCAAGTTAAAGGATGTTTCAGGAAGGCATATTGTAGCTATCCTGTGGCCATATCCAGGCACTCCCCACACAGCCTGATGGGAGAACTCTAGATGACATCTCCCAGGACTTTCCTGCTCCCGGACAAGCTTTTTAATACTAGTTACATAAATATAGGGTCACCACTTTTCCTGCTGAATAACTGCAATGATAGAAACTAATGGAGGTTGATATTGGGACAGTCATTGGAAGAAGATCTCCTAGTCCAAGTGGTGCTTGATGTTTGTCTTAATTTCTGACAATACAATGTCCATGAGGGAGACTGAGTTCCCCTTCCAGGGGAGGAGAAAGTGAAAGTGAAGTCGCTCAGTCGTGTCTGACTCTTTGCGACCCTGTGGACTGTGGACTCCTCAGTCCATGGGATTCTCCAGGCAAGAATACTGGAGTGGGTTGCCATTTCCTTCTCCAGGGGATCTTCCCGACCCAGGAATCAAACCGAGGTCTCCCGCATTGCAGGCAGACGCTTTAACCTCTGAGCCACCAGTTGGACTCAGTGCTTCTATACTCTCAGAATGTTTGTCATTAATGGTATTGGGACCCCCAAGAATCAGTGTTGTTGGGTTAGAGATAGATGACTCTAGAGGAAATTTCCTGAAAGAAATGAGGATAGTCACTTCTGAAATAACAGAAAGCAAGTAGAGTGGAGGGCTAAAAAGAAGTTTTGTGGTGAGCTATTGGAAGAGGGAATTTACTGAGATGCCAGATGCCATGTTAAGGCCCTTATGTACAGCATCACAGGGCCCCCTTCTCAGGGCTGCTCCCAGAAACAAACAGCATCTGCAAAGGAAAGAGAGACAGACTGACAGAGACAGAAAGAGGGTAGGAAACCTCTGTTCAAAGGGCAAAGGGGAAAAAATAAAACTGAATGTCAAACAATTTAAGAGAAATATAGCTAATATACTCATGAGGATTGAGGCCGGAGGGAAGAACAATTTGCTCCTATGTCAAACTAATCCACACTTTCAAGTCATTACAGGATGTAGCAGAGATCATCCAGGCCTGAGGTGCCGCAGTTCTCTGCTCTTTCACCCCCTCTGCTGGTGAAAGGAGTCCTCAGGTCACAACACCAGCAAGCACAGGGAGAAGGTGAAGAAAATGAGACAGGTATTTTATACAGTTGTGCTTCTCAAACTTTAACATTCACATGAATCGCGTGGGAAGCTTGGTAAAATGCAGATTACTCGGCAAATCTGGACTTGGGCCTGAAAGTCTGCATTTCTGGTAAACTCCCAGGTTATACTGGTGCTTGGACCACACTTCTAATAGCAAACTAACATTAATGATATACCACCAGCAATTACCAGCATGGATGCCCCTTCCTGAGGTTACCTAATTTCACAGAGAACTGATCTCTTACGGTGTTTAAATAGCTCTACATCCAACAGTGGGTCCAGTCCACAAAGGAGCTGTTTAAGTTCATTGGGACTATTTCTATAGCTGTCTCTGATTTACTTCTGTGCAAGTCTCATCATGCAATTGATTATATTAGAGTGCTGGAATCTAGTTAGCAAAGGTTGCAAGGCTTTCGTTGAATGAAAGCAAATTTTTAGTTTAGAAGATTCATTTAACCAACACTCTCATTTCTGAACAGGAAGCTGCGGCTTAAACAGAGTATATGACTTGACTGAGGCCACACAGCTTATTGACAGCAGCCAGACTAATATCTAATTACACTAACACTGTCTCATGCTGTCTGTCCAGACCATTTCCCATTTTCCCCTTTCTCTAAGGTGATCAGACTCATATCTGCTAACTCCCATAGACTACTGAAGTCTTAAGTGGCAGATCACAAAGCTCAGTAATATGACATATACACAGTAACTCATTCTTTTGAAAATTAGTGTCCAGGTCTCTTCTCAATAGAGTTAGCCTTTAAATATGCATTGGAAGAAAAAAGAAATATTAGACCTTGTCTTATTAGCATCTTAGATGTTTAATCCTCACTTTGCTTAATCTTTTCTTCCCGAATCCCATTTTAAACAACAGTCTTAATTGGCATTCTTAATTGAAAAGTCTTAATTGATATTCTTTAAAATTCCTCACCAAAATAATACAAATTAATTTCACATAGTGTTGATGAGAAGATCCCTATGTTTTGAGTGAGTGATTTATTATTTGGGTAGATGAAAGAATGAATTGATTATTCTATTAAGATAAATTCATTATAACTAAATAGCAAAGAAGGGCTTATAAGACCCTCAAATAAGGCTATGCTCAAAGAGGTTGGCCATGGATTATATAATTTCACATTCTTTTGTCTGCAACATAAAAATTCACATCAGAGTACTTAAGTGATTTTCATTCCTGATCAAGAGTGAAGGTGAATTTCCAAACTTCCGTTTCCATTCTCAGCAACCCCCCAAAAAAGCAAGAGTAAATAAAAGTTTCCTGGTTTCCGAGTTCCCACCCATTGCAAGCTTATTATGCAGATGAGCAAAGTGAGTGGGCGAGTGAAATCGTTTGTAACAAAACCCATTATTCACAGATGAAAAATTTATATTGTCAGCATAATATCTGCAAGGCTAAACACCACTGGAGAATATATAAAGGCAGTAAGCTTTGGTGCACAACTACAGAGCTCAGGACACTACACACCCAAACGAGGGCTCACTCTCTCTCCACCTGCTCTGTTCCACCTCCTGGTGTCAGAAGGTAAGATTAATATTGAGTGATTGTAAGATTGTACCTTCTATTCAGGGTACCGTTAAGTGTTCATAAGGGGGCAAAGCATTATGAATTAAAGTGCTGTTTTTTCAACTTATACTTTGTTATTATAATACGTGGGGCAGAATTGAAATGAAAAAGTGGTATAAAATGCATTTAAATGAACTTAACATAATAAAGCCTCAAAGCGAGTCAAAGAAATAATTCAATGAAAAGATATAAGATAGAAAGAAAAACAAAGATTCAAATCAAGGCACTTATTACAAAATTTAACTAATGAAAACTGTCTTTTAAAAATCAGTGGTAACATTTTGAAAAACAGCTATTTTTCTTTGGATTCGATAAATGTGTATACTATTTTGAACAGAAGGCGCCTTTTAAACAGCAGAAATGTGCCCATTAAAGAGGTTATAATAGTAATTGAGCCTTACCAATGAAAACGTATGGTTTTCCAGAGGAGCAAAATCAACATCATCATTCAAATATTCAAATTTCTGATAAGGCTATCAAAAATCAAAGTCCATGAAATTAGCTCTTTGTAGATAAGACGTAGCGTGTTTAGGGCAGAGAAGAAATGTCATCAGTTACTGGGAATTCTGTGGATGGAGCTGAGTAAAAGCACAAATTAATAATTACTATGTTTGGGGGACCAATAGTAATAAATAAACTATCTAAAACGTCTATATTCCAAAATGAAATTTTAGTAAATACCTTAAGAAAAAATATCAGATATTCTAAAGTACCTATTTAAACTCTTAAGGACAAGGAACAATTTTACAAAGATCTTCAGTGGAGAAAATGATCTCATCGTGTTTTTTGTGTTTGCTGGTTTTCACATCTCCCTGTCAAATTCAGGATCTTAGTTTCCCAACCAGGGATTGAACCTGTGGCCCCTGTATTGGGAGCACAGTCTCTTAACAACTGCACCACCAGGAAGTTCCATGTGGTATGTTTTCTTTCACACATACTAATTAATACCTGTGAGAAGAAATTATCTAGCCAGTTTTAAAAGAATTTATTTGGCCTATGGCACTAGTATACTTAGGGATATACTATATAATATATGTCACCTTGCCTAGATCAAAGATTAATCTTTGCAAAAGACTTCCTATTTAAGAAATATGATTGGTACTACATCTCCTTTTAAATTTGAGTGGAAATGTATAGGCTTTATTAAACTGCAGACTCTGTAGGCTAAAGCAGGGGTGGGAGAGTGATTGGAAAGTCTCTCCTTAATGAATAAGATTTTGATAACAAAATGATGCAAATGTTTGCTTTCTCAAGTAGCAGTATTCAAAAATCCTTATACTTAAATATTTCACACTTCTGTTGACTTTTACACAATGAATAAATAAAGTTTCAAAAATCAATTATTTATTTGAATAGAAATATTCTGCTGCTTGGGGAGGACTTCAAACACTGACTTCTCTATGGTTGTTTCTTATACCAGCTCTCCCAGAAGCTACCTGTTCCATATCTGCCTCCAGAGAATATAACAGAAGATACTGTAAAACCTTTAGGGACATTACATGAAAGCAATTATAGTTTTCAGTTGACTTTCCAACAGTGATGTAATCCTAAAGAGGAATGTTTGCTTTAATTTTTTATGTTTCTGAAAATATGAATTTATGATTAAAAATTGCAATCAAAGACCCTGCCTATATATTTGGCAAGGTTTCCAAAGTTTGCCAGCTGTGTAAACTGAAGCACAGAAACACACCAAATTAGTAGTTGAATATTGGTGAATAAAGGATGAACATGTAATCCCTATTGCTTTATCTAATTGATCACTTAATCTTAAAGGCAATATTTCAAAGGGAAAAAAGATACACTGCAGGTATTTACAGTCCTCATGTTTTAGTGCCAAAGAAAGATAGGAAGTATGGCTAAGATGTTAAAGACAAGGTTGATAGTTTAAAATGATAATATTTGTAAAATACTTATTTCAAACCAAATGCCATTTGCTAAAAATACTCAGTCAAATTTTTAACAAATAAGCATAATCAAAGTTGGATTGAAATCCCCATTTCTCAAAGTAAGTATGGTCAGACTTGAAAGAAGCAGAGAGAAGTTTACAACAAACACTGGATTTGAGGTTTTCATTCAGAAAACAGAGGTGCTTGTCCTGTGGGGTCATTCTGCCCCACACTCATGCTGGTTCCACCCCAGCCCATCCACAGCGCATCAGATGTCCTTGGCATCCTATGGCCTCACGGGGCATCTGCTTATGATGCAAGGTATCTTGCAACATGGTCTAGGGTGTCACTAGCAGTGAATGACACATCCTGGACTCAGTCCAATTATAAAACAACCTGGGGACTTTCAAGGCTTCATAAGCAAGCATTAATTTTCTTTATGACAGTGATCTCTTAGTTTCTTAGTTGTGATTGTTCAAGTTGCCAGAAGCATTAGTTCTTGTTGCAAATTGCTTGTCTTTAAAATGATTTTTTTCCTTTAATTTAGAACAGGTCAAAGCACCCTAAAATACCTCAAATCTGCTGGCCGCTTTATAATTACAAAGTCTAGACCAAGTTACACTATTTAAAATATAAATGAATAATACATCTGAACCGACAGCTGGTATGCCAAGTTGTAGCCTGAGGCTGTTTTAAGATGGTTGAAATGCAGTATAATGTAAACGCTTGGAAGTGAAGGACTATTAATTGAAAGCCAGACTGATAGTGAAGAGGGTGGGATCATGGATAAGGTGCCATTCAAGCTAACCATATGTAGCATATCATCTACAGTGGGTATTTTCAATGTTTATCATGGACATTTTTAATTTCAAGTCTGGAAATGAGCCTTCCTATTATTAACAGAAGTGTCCTACACTAATGAAGAGGTTTCATAGTGCTACACATCTTTTGTATTCTTTTTAGCCACCAAAAAAAAAACTGAAAGAAAAATATAATATTTTAAATTAAGCTAGAAATATAGTCAGAATAAAATTGATGACTAGTTTTTTCTTTCTATTGTCAATATTTACTTAGTCAAAACTGAACTAATTCACCTGACACTTTTAAATATGGTTGAGTGTCTTGATGTCTCCCCTGACTCTGTGTTTCAACAGGCAGCAAAAATGAAAAGCCTTTACTTTGTGGCTGGATTGTTTGTAATGCTGGCACAAGGCAGCTGGCAACGTTCCCTTCAGAACACAGAGGAAAAATCCAGGTATTGAATCTTTAGATTTGAACTAACATAGCACTATGCTCATAATACAGCCCAAGATATCTGTGACTAGTCAATAGGTCTCAGTAATTTGGAATAAATGCCCTGCACAGTTGTCAGATGTTTAAAGTATCATTGTGATAAAGGCTTTTCTGGAGTATAGATAGGAGTATGTTATTTCATAACCAAAGGAGTGGAGAATGTTGAAAAATATGGTACATGGGAAATTATAGCTCTTTGAAATCTTTGACTGATCCTGTCTGTCCATTCATTACTCACACTGCATGGTAGATCATTTTAATTATTCTCAACAACTTTTTCTTTTTATTTTAAAAAATTACATCATTTCCTGCTAATTGTAAAATTAGTAAGAAATTTTACATGCACATTCATGATAGACAATATGCATGTACTGTATATAAATACCTCCCAGATCATTTACAGCTTTGTATTGTATTTTTCTCTTAGCATTTTATTGTTAGATTATTTTTATAACATTACAAATATCCATTAAACATATGATATTTAATGACTACATACTATTTCATCTTATCAATGTACAATATTTATTTAGCTATGCCCCCCCCTTTGAATACTTCGGCGTTTTCAAATTTTCCTACAAAAAACCTGCCAATAACATTTTTCCTACATTTCTTACTATTTTCTGAGCATTTATTTCTAGTGGTAAAATAATTATGTCAAAGGATTTGAATGAGTTTAAATTTTTTTATAATATCTTGCCAACTTGCTTTCCAGAAAACTAATACACATGCACATTCCCACTGGCATTATAGACATACTCCTCTCACAATATCCTCCCCGGTATTTAATCCTTGCTAATTTGACAGGTAAAAATAGTATCTCATTTCTATTTTGAGTCTTAATCATATTGAATATTTCCCCACATAGCCATGCCAGCCAACTGTTGATTATTGGTATGTGGGTTATCCACTACATAGTTTCAAATTAGCAAGTGGGCTTTTTCTTTTCTTTCTCTGAACTTTTAATTGTCTTTCCATTAGCTGCCACATAACCAGGTGATGGAGCTACTTTTTAATAGTAATATATGCAAAGCAGAATTTGGAATATAAATCTGCTACCCAAACAAAAACGATTTGGGACGCTTCGCTCTTAAAATATTCAAGGCGTGTTGCTCTCTTCTGGCATTATTAACATAATGAGTAGATGAATTTGTTGAAAAAAGATTTATTTAATCTTATTACAGAAAAAGAGAAGCCAGTTGAAAAATCAGTTGCTAGAATTCCAAATCGGAGTCTATTCAACTCTGGTAAAACCATGGGATTCCCATGGCAAATTAAGGTCTTTCTGAACTGCCAACTGAAATGCTTGGGGAACCTGCCTTCCAGCTTCATGTGGTTCTATATTTTGTAGAGAAGCTGCTTCTCAAGTGAATCTACTCTTGAGGAGAGATATAGTTGCACCAATCACTGTTCTTTACAGTTCATTCCCAGCTCCCCAGACCGACCCGCTCGGCGACCCAGATCAGATCAGTGAAGACAAGCGCCACTCGCAGGGCACGTTCACCAGCGACTACAGCAAGTACCTGGACTCCAGGCGCGCCCAGGATTTCGTGCAGTGGTTGATGAATACCAAGAGAAACAAGTAAGAATTTGAACCTGATCAGAAGTGCACGCTCACGTGTATTACTTATATATGCCTAAAATTCTTCCTGACTTTCTTAAGTTATCATACATATCAAATAATGTCCATAAACTCATTTGATTCCGATAATTTTTAAGCTTGGTAGTGCTAACCTCCATATTATGCCTTTGTGTGTCCCACCCATCACCCCTTCAAAACTCTTGCTGCTAAGTCGCTTCAGTCATGTCCAACTCTGTACGACCCCATAGACAGCAGCCCACCAGGCTCCGTTGTCCCTGGGATTCTCCAGGCAAGAACACTGGAGTGGGTTGCCATTTCCTTCTCCAGTGCATGAAAGGGAAAAGTGAAAGTGAAGTCGCTCAGTCGTGTCCGACTCTTCCTGACCCCATGGACTGCAGCCCACCAGGCTCCTCCATCGATGGGATTTTCCAGACAAGAGTACTGGAGTGGGGTGCCATTGCCTTCATTACCTACCCTTAAATGGGAGAGACTTTAAATAATTTTCCCAACTTTGATCTTAGCAATATTTACTCTGTTGCCCATTTTATTTTAAAATTGAAAGCTGACTCTTGTGAAACTGCAAGGTTAGGAATCTAACTCCTGACCAAAAGACAAGAGCAAATTCAACATTCTCTTGTAGGGTTCAAACTCATGACTATGATCACATTCAAAATATCCTCTAGCCAAGTTCATCACGGTGAGAAATGGAAACAGATGCAGTCTTTTTCTTGTAGAATACAATCCAAGATACACATTAAAATTACAGCCTAGCAGCACAGCATAAAGAGAGAAGAAGGCACATAGGAACACAAGCCTATCGTAAGGCATACATTTTAATGTTGAATTTCTTTGACAGTGTTGGGGTTTTTGCTGCATGAGGCTACTGGAGGAAATCAGCCACAAGGGTTTCACAGGGATGGTGGAATTTCACAATTTCTTTGGAGGGTGGCCCACAAAGGGAGGGGAGTTATGCATGTAAAGTAGCTGAAGGAATCTAAAAATCAGGAAAAGGGAATATATTTGTCCAGATAGAATGGAGAAGGGGAGAGAGAGAGAAACCAGCAAGAAGAATTAAAGAGGATTGTTGATCAAAAATTCGTAAAGTGGAGAGTACAGGAAAGATGGTGATCATGGTCAAAGAAGACACTAGAAGTTCTTGCTAAGGATTACAGATGGGGCTTCCCAGGTGGCTCAGTGGTATTGAATCCACCTACCAATGCAGGAGACATAAGAGATGCAGGATCGGTCCCGAGTCAGGCAGATCCCCTGGGGGAGGAAATGGCAACCCACTCTAGTATTCTTGCCTGGAAAATTCCATGGATAGAGGACCCTGGTGGGTTACAGTCCATGGGGCCACAAAGAGCTGGACATGACTGAGCTACTGAGCATGCACTGGTGAAACAGGAGAAATCGCAAGTTTGAAAAAAATGCAAACTGTCTTCATTTCTAGACAGACAATGTCACAACTTGGCGAATGAATGTAATACAATCCTAGCTCCCAGGTGGTTTCTGTTGTGTTTAAGATGAAACCTTCCAAGGCTTATATATGATGGAGCAGCTGACCATCTTCTGGTCAACCCCTTCCATGGGGCATTCTGTACTTACATGAGGGTGATGTAATGTCATTTTCTTAGCTTTCCTCACTGCTAGCCCATCATACATTTCCTTTAATCCATTATCCTGTGGTCCTTTCAATGACATTTTGTGACACTCCTTTGCTTTCCTTTGATTCAATAAACTAACTCTGACCCCATGTGTTGGAGTAGGAAATAGAAATCCACTTCACTATTCCTGCCTGGAAAATTCCATGGACAGTGGAGCCTGGCAGACTACAGTCCATGGGGTCACAAAGTGAGCGACGGAGCACACACACATAACCCCAGATGTACAAATGACAAGCTGATGCTTTGTTTGCAAGTGGCTTGGCACAGTGGATAGCCCTCACACTTTTGGACTGAAGTAAGGACAGCTTTACGAATTAATGACACAGACAAGCAGAAGAGGTGAAAATGGGCCACTGGGTGGAGTGAGGGAGCTTAGCCTCCTTAATTGTCATTAGATTGCCCCCGTCAACCTTCACTCCCAATAATTACTGTAGCTTTCTGATGAGTCTCCTATACACCCTCATCTCCCCCAATCTCCCTCTAAGCCCCCTCCAGACAGAATCCAGAACCCGAAGCTGCCATTGCTTATAGGTGAGAACCATATTGCTAAAGAGACAGATCTTCAATTTAACTTTCACATTTCTTTCAGGAATAACATTGCCAAACGTCATGATGAATTTGAGAGACATGCTGAAGGGACCTTTACCAGTGATGTAAGTTCTTATTTGGAAGGCCAAGCTGCCAAGGAATTCATTGCTTGGCTGGTGAAAGGCCGAGGAAGGCGAGAGTAAGTCTGTACATTCTTATTTAATTTTTTTTTCTTGCTTGATGCTGAAAACTTAGATTACAGTTATCCATAAATGGATCTGCATTACGAAGCCATTAATATAGTCTCACAAAGTAAGGAAATAACTCTTGTTGGTGGGAGACAGTTTATAAAAGTCTCATCTGTTTTATCTTTGAGAGCAAGTATTAATGATAGCGTCACATGGGTTACTATTTATCCTCCATTATTAGTTGTGTTAAAATTAGGTATTAATTTACCAGTCCAGGATACTTCTGAGGATAAACAGAGTACTTCTGATAACTACACCAGGAAAATAAGCTTAAATTAGGACTGTCCAGAAAAACTAAGGATAAGGGAAGAGAAGAAATAATGCTGAAAACTTAGTTTCATTTTAAATATTTACATAGTTTATGTGTTAGTAAGTATCCAGGTAAAAATGCAATGAAGACAGGAAGGAACTAAAGATGTTTAATGAAATGACATTCAAAACAAAAATATGTGGAAACACTCATCTATTTAATGATGTATCCATTTTTTATGAGACTACCATAGAGATAATCATTAAATTATTACAGTTGAAAATGCGCCTAAGACCTTTAGGTACTTCCTTGGATCTTACCACAGCCAAACAGACCCACAGACCAAACAGACCATCTCATTTTCTTGTGACCATTTTGATTGACTTTGAATTATGAAAATCAAGAAATTCATGTTACACTCTATTTTTATCTTTAGTGGTTTTTTTTTTTTTTTTTTTTTTTTGCCATACCTTATGGCATGCAGGATCCTAGTTTCCCAACTGTGGATCAACCCAGGCCCCCTGAAGTTGGAAACACAGAGTATCAGCCACTGGACCATCAGGGATGTCTTTAGTGAGATTTTCAATAAGCGTATTGAGATTTTAAGGAGCTCTCAAGACAAAAGGGATCTAGTATTGTCTCTGATTTTTAAAATAGCAGGAATAAAATTTATAAAATCAATGGGAAAATAGTCACACGAGATTATTTTATAGTGTTTTAAAGAGATACCCCAAATTCTGTTAAACAAACCAGAGAAAATATCTAATATAGACTAAGGTTTAATCCCTTAAGACTGTACTTGGCAAGGCTGTTTTGCTCATCATTAGTTTCATAGGATATATTATATTTTTTCTGAATATGCTGCCGCTGCTGCTAAGTTGCTTCAGTCCTGGCCGACTCTGTGCAACTCCAGAGACGGCAGCCCACCAGGCTCCCCCGTCCCTGGGATTCTCCAGGCAAGAACACTGGAGTGGGTTGCCATTTCCTTCTCCAATGCATGAAAGTGAAAAGTGAAAGGGAAGTCACTCAGTCGTGTCCAACTCTTCGCGACCTCATGGACTACAGCCCACCAGGCTCCTCCATCCATGGGATTTGCCAGGCAAGAGTACTGGAGTGGGTTGCCATTTCCTTTTCCATTTTCTGAATACAGACAAATCAATAGTTTCAATAATAAGTTTTATGTTGACAATACACTAAAATCTTAGAAGCAGCTGGAATACAGAAAAGGGCTTTGTTTCAGGTCCTGGCTCTGCACTTGTCTACCTAATTCCCTTTCTGACATTCAAGTTATGAGGCTTTTTGTGGTAAGCCCTCTGTAAATAGAAACATATGGTTTTCTCAGTGACCCTTACATAGGTTACCAGTGGCAGGCAACCAATAAGCATTTCTTTGAAATGTTTAACCAAATGCTGATTTTACACCTCCATTTCTCAGTTTCCCAGAAGAAGTCAACATTGTTGAAGAACTCCGCCGCAGACACGCCGATGGCTCTTTCTCTGATGAGATGAACACCGTTCTTGATAGTCTTGCTACCCGAGACTTTATAAACTGGTTGCTTCAGACGAAAATTACTGACAGGTGACTGTATTTTGGTTCATCCCTGAAACCATCAAAACTTTTATAAGTATTATCATACTGCTATAGGTTTTTCCTACATGAAGGGGACAGTCTTTACTCTCTTGGTATACAATCAAAATTATGAATCATTCAAGAGTATATTATTATATTTGTTTTTGATCATTAAAATTTTATCCTTTCACTCATTGATTCCAAATACTTTTCCTGAATGTTGGTAAGGGACAAGTCATTAGGAATACAGGTATGGAGATGTTAAGCTGGTCATATATTAATAATATTGCAAATTGCTCTATATGTTGAAATTATAGCAAAAAGTAAAATACCAGTATATATGATATTTAAATACTTAATGCAATAAGTATAGAAGTAACATTTAAATGCCAGGATTAATAGGCATGTAATAGGTTGGTTGTAATTGCTTTTTATAATTATCTATACACTTTATATTTCTTGCTAGGGACAAGTTAGGATAAGCCATCTTTGAAGGTAAATATTTGAAGAGTTCAAAACACAAACGGATGCATAAAATGAGAAGATGAAGAGCCTTTATCAAAATAAATCATTGAAACATTTTCTGGCTAAGTTAACTGTATCATCTATGTATTATACTATGTCAAATAATCATTGCTTTCTTTTTTTTTTTAATTTCTAGGAAGTAAGTGTGTTATTCATTACTCAAGATCATCTTCACAATATCACCTGCCAGCCATGTGGGATGTTTAAAGTTTTAAGTTCTGTAAATTTAACAGCTGTATTCTAAAGCCATATTGCTTGCATGCAAATAAATAAATTTCCTTTTAATATTGTATAACCAAAAGATTATAAATTGAATACACCATTGTCAAAATAGTGCTAAAATATCAGTTTTAAAATATGATAATTCAGAATTCTCTTTCTTTTCTTCTGCTAACCTGCTTAGCAATGAAATTATTTCTCTGTGATATAATTTGTATATATAAATTACTCCAATCACAACATATTTGCATTATAATAAGATAAGGGGAAGGACTGGTAGCCACAGCTGTGAAATGGGAAAGAGAATTTTCTTCTTGAAACTTTTGTCATAAAAATGCTCAGCTCTCAGTATATAAAAGATAAACTAAATAAAAATTTCAAGCTTCTTCATCAATGTCTGTATTCTCTCTTCTTAATGGTCCCACTCTTTCCAAATACTCCTACTTCCTAAGTTGGGAAGCCATAAGCCAAATCTGATGCACAGATATGGTTTCATGTTTTAAATTGCTTCACAGTACTTTAATGCTTTCAGCCAACATCCAAAAAACAAGGTTCTTTATATTAAAATGTTGATTTCTCATGTTTCTTGAAAAATTAGATCATCAGGCAATATTAGACCCGAAACCAAATCTCTTCTAAAGATGAATACCAGTTGCCTCCTTCTGAAAGGTCATATGATTTTCAACTCACTATTGTGCCCCCTACACACACACACACACACACACACACACACACACACATCTATGTATGTTACACATTTACATTCAGGTAATATGCATAAGTAGCCACTTTCCCTGGCCCAGTTTATTTTTATATCTTATTTGCCTGGCACCTGCAGACATTTAAGTTTGTCTATCATACCTTGTACTTTCATCTCCCTGTCCTGCAATGTCCAGTATTTTGGGCCAGCCTGGTGCTCATTGCCATGTTAGGGGTATTTTTTTGCTGTATACAGACAACATTGCCAACTCTCTTTCTCTCTTGTATTACATAGATATAATAATCACATAACATTGTGTATATTTATGGTGAAAAACTTGTCAATCTGATGAGGTTGCACTCAACACCCAAAGTTAAAACTCAAGCAAAAAATTACTAAGGAAAAAAAGGACACTTTAAAATGCCAAGTGTTCTGAATCATAATGAAGACCTATAACAGATGTTAATATTTATGTACCCAATAACACATCAACCACTTTCATAAAGCAGAAACTACATAAGATTCAAGAAGCAATAGAGATAAACTGATGAAATTTAAACTCTTTTCCCTTAACACAAGATAGAGTCAGGAAAGCAACAGAGACCTAAATAGCGTAATCAATAAGATAGATCTCATAGGCCTAAACTGAACTATAAATTGTGATGAAAGAGGATACACATTCTCCAAAATGCAATGGAAAAGTCACAAAAATTGACCACATAGTTGGCCACAAAGAAAACCTTAGTTATAAAAAAATTGTATAAATTTCTAAGTTTGGAATCATTCAGACCATAAAGAAATTAAGCTAGAAATCAAAAACAAAAGAGAGCTTAAAAATTTACAACCACTTGAAAGTAGGCAATCACTTATAAATAAACCATGGATCAAAGACATCATAAAAGAAATCAAAAAATACTTTTGTATTCTATTATAATGAAAACACAATAAATACAAATGATAGATATAACTAAAACATTATTTAGGAATAAAACATAGCTTTAAATGTATTTGTTAGGAAAGAAGAAAATTTGAAACTCAATAGCCTCAGTTTTTAACCTCAAAAAGTTGAAGGAATAAAGGACAGCAAATTTCAAAATGTAAAAGAATTATTTTTAAAAATATAGGGAGAAAATAATAAAATGGATAAAATTTGGCACTAAAAACTAGCAAAGCCAAACTTAGTTCTTCAACTAGATTAATAAAATTAAGAAACCCCTAGCAAGACTAGGCAAGGAAAAAAAAAGGAGGAAAAATTACAAATATCTATAATGAAAGCAGGCCTCTCTAAAGAGCTCTCGAACAATTAAAGTATAATAAGTATATGGTACATAAAAATTATATGCCTGGTAAATTTGACAACTGGATAAAATGAACAAATTCCTTTGAAAACTGTTATTTAAATAGACATAAATAGGAAGAAAATCTTAACTGTCCTCTGTTATGGAAATTGAGTCTATTATTTTAAGAACTTTTCCAGAAAAGAAACCTAGGCCCAGGTACTTAACAGGTGAATTCTTCTAAACAGTTAAGGAAGAAAAACACCAATATTACCTAAGTTCTTCAAAATAAGGAGCAAATAAAAATATTTCCAGGTCACTTTATAAGACCAGTATAACCTTGGTGAAAAAAATCTGACAAAGAGTTTATAGAAATGGAACACAATAGATCAATCTAACTCATGGACATAGGTTAAAAAAATTCTATACAAAACATTAATGAATCTAATCTAGCAATATATAAAAGAAATGCTACAGTACAAACAAGGAGTAAGAGAAAACAGCAATATATAAAAATGAATTGGGAAACAACCATTGAAACAGATGAAACTGAAACAAATGTTAGACTGTTGAGAATGTCTATGATATATTAACATAAAATATATTTGAAAACCTAGAAAAGATAGATAAAATTGAAAATAAAATGTAATTTGTAAAAATTGACACTAGTACAGATACAAGAGCTTAAATAAACCAATTTTCATAGAAAAAATGGAAAAAGAAATAAAAGAACCTCTCATAAAAAGTCACCAGGTCCAGATGGTTTTGCATGGAAATTTTATCAAACTTCCAAAGAAGCTGGTAGTCACAATACTTCATAACTTATTCCAGAGGCTAAGGGGAAAAAGAAGAAAAAGAATTTCGAAGTCTTTTTATAAAAAGAACATAAAATTGATATAAACTTGATAAAGATAGAAGAAAAAAACCAGAATATTATAAGCTAATTTCACATATGAGGCTGATTTAAAAATCTTAAAAATCCCAGAAAATAGAAGTCTTTAGCATATTAAAAATATTAGATAGCTAGTTGGAAGTTGCTATACAGCAACCAACATAATACTATAAAGGAATTATCCTCCAATTAAAAATATATTAAAAAAATAATTCACTATGCTTGAATTTAGTTTATTCCAAAATTATCCAGGTTCCATAATAGAAAACCAATTAATGTAATATACCATATTAAGAGATCTGAAAAAGAAAAAATTATCATTTATCTCCACACAGGCTGCATATAAAAACATTATAATACAGAATTAAAGTGTTGGGCTTCCCTGGTGGCTCAGACAATGAAAAATCTGCCTGCAATGCAAGAGACCTGGGTTCAGTCCCTGAGTCAAGAAGATACCCTGGAGAAGGAAATGGCAACCCACTCCAGTATACTTGCCTGGAGAATTCACTCCATGGACAGAGGAGCCTGGTGGGCTTTAGTCCATGGCATTGCAAAGAGTTGGACATGACTGAGCGACTACCACTTTCACTTAATGCATTACCCGTTTATAACAAATTTATGAAAGCCAGTTGCCTAAATGGTGGCAAAGATGTGGCACTGGAAGTCTCATATACTCTGAGTGATAGTAAAAATGAGATGGTCACGAGGGAAAATTGGCAATTTGTTATAAAGTTAATATATGCGTGTTATATATATTACCTAAAGAAACAGATTCTTATAAACAACCGAAGTACTCACCCATCCACAGGATACTGGTTGAATGAATCAAGTTGCTTCAACAAATGGACAAACTGCACAGCCATTGAAAAATGTGTGTGTGTGTATATGATTTGAACCAGGTTGTTCTGGTAACTTTTATAATAGCCAAAATATTGAAAGCCAAATGTCCATAAACAGAAGAATGGACAGAAAAACTGGCATGTTCACCCAGTAAAATATTACACAGCAATAAAAGGATAAATTATTATAATGCTGGCAACAGTATGAATAAACCTCACAAATGATATGTTATACAAGATTATCCAGACACAAAATAGACCATACTACTTGATTCTATTTTATGAAGTTTAAGAACAGCACAAACTAAGCAATGATGGTAGAATAGCTCAGTAGGTGTTTCTGGGGAGGGAAGTGTGGGGTTCTGAGTAGAACAGACACTGGAGAGCTTCCCAGAATGATGGAAATGCTCTATTTCATGATTAACACGTGGGTTACATGGATGTGAACATTTATTAGATATCAGCAAAATGTGCACTTAAGATCTGTGCATGTGTACGTAAATTATGCCTTGATAAATAAATTAAAAAGTGCAAAAATCTATGTGGATAAAACTGTACTGAGATATTATTTCTAATTTGAAAGCTTAACAATACAGTCTGTTGACAAGGATGTGGGTACATAGAACCTTCCAAACACTGCATATGAGCATACAAAATGTTATTAACCCTTCTGCAGGAGTATTTGACAATATATGCAAAAATACTGAGGCATTTACGCTTTTCTTCAGCAGCCCCAGTTCCAGAAATTTACCCTAATGATACATACTTAGAATAAAAATCTACCAATGTACAAGGTTATTTTTTGTTATTACTGATTATTCATTGTAGAAAATTAAAAACAATCTGAATACCCACAAAATACCCTTTGAATGAATCAAGATACATCCACCAAATTGAACTGTACAGACACTGAATAAAGAAAAAAATTTCAATTCATAAACATAGGTTTGTTTCCAGAAGTATTAGTGTAATTGTTGGGGAGGAAAAATGCTATCCTGTACCCTTCCAAGTTCTCCTGGCTTCCCAGACCTAGGGCTTTCCATGTGGCTGAGTGGTAAAGGATCCACCTGCCAATGTAGGAGATGCAGTTTGATCTACAGGGAAAATCCCCTGGAGAAGGAAATGGCAACCCACTCCAGTATTCTTGCCTGGGAATCCCATGGACGGAGGAGCCTGGTGGGCTGCATAGGGTGGCAAAGTGTAGCACACCACAATTAAATTAACAGGATTAACAGGAGAAAATCAAATCTCATTCCATACATTCAGGAACCCCACATATAAATGAGGATCAGAGACGCCCACATACATGAGAGATTCTTGGTAATAATTCTTTGACTGGAGAAAATCTCCAATCTAAATTCTTCTAGATAGTTAAGGAAGGGACAATAGTTTCTCTTGAAGGGTCTCTATTGCCTTTAGCTCAAAATAACCCACATGCTGAAGTAGTGCATGTTGGGGAGTCCTGCTCTGAATCCTTATATAATAACTCTGAGACTGCTAGGGGAGAGGCTCTTTAAGGGAACACACCTTCATTGACTCCTCGGCTATTGTCAATAGACTCAAAGCCTGGACTGGACAATGGCCAAAGGGTTATTTCATGATTCAGGGAAAGCCTCTCTGGGATGCCTCCATCTGGAGATAACCAAGTCACATATGTTGATGATGGTCACTTACATGCCTCTGCACACACACACATACACACATGCACACACACACATACACACTAACACCAAAAAGATACTATAATACCGTAACAACATTGCAGACGCTTTATCCAAATTGCACGCTTGTTCCAAGTCCCCATGAGCTACATCTCAGAGCATCCAACACAGCCCCAGAAACAACTATTCCTCCAGAGACAACACACCCAGAGACAACACGCCCACATCATATCAGGCCTTTGGGGAGTGACTCAGGGGGCAAACAGGCACAGCATCTTCCTCACCCTGCTTCTAGCCAAAATGGTAGCAGATAAGTGCCCCCTTTGCTCCCAAACAAAACTCTGGAAGGCTCCCAAGTGGGGACACATGCCCTGGGGCAACAGATCTTACTGCTTTGGCAAGAGATTTTTATCACAGGGCCGCTGCCCTCTTCTGGAACTGGAAGATACAAAACCATCCTGGTGGGTTATTTCACTAGACTCCCACTGGCTTCTCCCTCCAGAAACACCGCTTCCTGTCATGTAATCTCCCTCTTCAGCAGGCATGTACTCATTCTCTTTGGCCTACCAGACATTATAGAGTCAGATCAAAGTAACGTTTTGCTTCCCAAGCTGTTCAGTCATATCCTACATCTGGCTAACAACCACCCGGAACGTGGAATCTTACGAAATTTCCACCTAGCTTACTGATCCCAAGTGGCCAGACTTATAGAGAGGTGGCTTACCCAGAGACATGTTCCTCAAGCTTTTAAACAATAAATGGTCTCCCTAAAGGACAAAATTTTTACCCCAGGTCCTAATATTGCTTAATTCCTGGCCAGCCAGTCAGTCACTCGTGGTCTCTAAATCCTTCATATCACTGACAATCTTCTCCAAAGACTTCCCGATGGTACCTCCAGGGAATATTCACATCCTTCATCTTAGAGACGATTCACTCATGTCCAATCACAGATAAATGCTCCCCTTAAGATTTGACTTTGCCATAATCTCGCCATCTTCCACATACTGGCAACCCTACTGAGGGTGGATTGTGCAGTATGACTCTGTAATTACAGAAAAACTAAGGGAACGAATTGCTGAGAAATCATGATTATACAGTTATCATTGGTCCACATGATGGCTCAGTACAAGCCACCAAGCTCATAAAAGCTGATTAATTAAACAAAATTCATCAAAAATCTGACAAGAAGTGGAAATTATAGCTCCAGAAGCCACTAGCGGAAAACCGTGTGGATCTCAGAGAGAGGAACACAGGCTCTCTGCCTTGTGGGTGTCAGTCACATGCAGTTCAGTTCAGTTGCTCAGTCGTGTCTGACTCTTTGTGACCCCATGAATCGCATGGCAGGCTCCCCCTGTCCATCACCAACTCCCAGAGTTTACCCAAACTCATGTTCATTGAGTCCGTGATGCCATCCAGCCATCTCATCCTCTGTCGTCCCCTTCTCCTCCTGCCCCCAATCCCTCCCAGCATCAGAGTCTTTTCCAATGAGTCAGCTCTTCTCATGAGATGGCCAGAGTATTGGAGTTTCAGTTTTAGCATCAGTCCTTCCAAAGAACACCCAGGACTGGTCTCCTTTAGGATGGACTGGTTGGATCTCTTTGCAGTCCAAGGGACTCTCAAGAGTCTTCTCCAACACCACAGTTCAAAAGCATCAATTCTTTGGCGCTCAGCTTTCTTCACAGTCCAACTCTCACATCCATACATGACCCCTGGAATAACCGTAGCCTTGACTAGACAGACCTTTGTTGGCAAAGTGATGTCTCTGCTTTTTAATATGCTGTCTAGGTTGGTCATAACTTTTCTTCCAAGGAGTAAGCGTCTTTTAATTTCATGGCTGCAATCACCATCAGTGACTGCTGCAATGATTTTGGAGCCCAGAAAATAAAGTCTGACACTGTTTCCACTGTTTCCCCTCTATTTCCCATGAAGTGATGGGACTAGATGCCAGTCACATGAGGAAGTGAAATCCACTTTGGAACCCAGGAATCCAGGTCACTAAGGCATCTTGGGAGTTGACGAAACAACCTGCTGGGCCAAAGCAACTCTATCTTTGATGGTATCTAGGCTGCTTGCCCTGAAGGAGGCCCCAGCAAGCTGGGCCAATGCAAATACTCTCCTTCATTACAGTTATTGCTCTTACTTGTATGCAGCCTATATGATAGCATCCTTATAGTTAGTAGACCCCTGAGACCTGTGGAAATCAGCCCAGGTAAACAGCTGCAGGGAGGGTGGCTGAGCATCAAGCACTGTGAGAAGAGTTTCAGCCAGTGAGCCACCAGGTGTGGATTCTGACCCAGAGCTCACCTCCCTCTACATTAAATGGCGCCAACGGAAGTGACACATAAGGAGCTGTTCCCTCCTATTGTTGCTGTTGTTCAGTCGTTCAGTGGTGTCCAGCTCTTTTGCGACCCACAGACTGTAGTCCACCAGGCTCTTTTGGAGAAGGCAATGGCACCCCACTCTAGTACTCTTGCCTGGAGAATCCCATGGACGGGGGAGCCTGGTGGGCTACAGTCCATGGGGTCGCTGAGAGTCGGACACAACTGAGCAACTTAAGTTTCACTTTTCACTTTCGTGCATTGGAGAAGGAAATGGCAACCCATTCCAGCGTTCTTGCCTGGAGAATCCCAGGGACAGAGAAGCCTGGCGGACAATAGTCCATAGGGTCACAAAGAGCCAGACACGACTCAAGCGACTGAACATATGCTGTCAGCTCAGAAGACACAGATATTTTCTGAAATATCTATCTGCTTGCCTCAAGAACCATGCCCTCTATCAAAACATTTGCAAAACCTAAGTTCCCCACCAACTGCCTGGCTGCACTAAACATGGTTCACCTCAATGTTGTCAACCACGATTTGGCACTTGCCATCTACTGCTACAAGGATTAAATCATGTGCTGCTACAGCTTTTGACCCTCAACACCCCTTTGAAAGGAGCTCAGGGTGGAGAGCAGAAATGAGGCACTCTGTGCTCTGGGAAAACTGGCAGAACAGGTCTTCAGACAGGATTTTTCAGGAGCTGATTTTATGAGCCCAGTTCTTACATCTCTTCATATCTAGAAAAACACTAAATTCCCTCATGGTGACATCTGCGCCTCATGACTAGCAGAAACATTCTGCAAAAATGTGTGCTTGATTGCCTGTACTCCCCCTTCACCAAAAGCACTTATAGACTAAACCTCCTCCCTACCTCTTCGGAGAAGTTTTCTTAGAACTCTCTGAAATGCTGTCTAACAAGTTATAGCCCCATTTTGCCCCAAATAAAACTTATCTTGCAACTCTCACTTTGTGTGTGTTTTTTTAAGTTAGCAATTTCAAGCCAAACGATGTATTTGAAATCATGCTAATCATGAAATAAGGCACTTCCTCAAAACGCCTCTAGCTTGCCCTGTTTGCAGCCCAAGGTCAGGAACTTCTGGGTACTGTGTTCCTGCTCAGTGTCCTATTAATAGATTACAGCCTTTCTTCCCTCCTGAGGCAGCCATGAGAGACCTTGCTCCCCCATTATGCCCTCCCCCCACTTTTGGCAATACCTCCACACCCAAAATTGCCGCTTCTGAGTTGGTAAATGGTCATTGGCTCGTCATCAAGGGGTGGGAGGGGGATAATGAGGAAATGCTTGATAATGCTCTCTTTGTATAATGTTTTATGCAGAATGGAACATGCATGCATTCTTAGTACTCGGTTGTATTTGGCTCTTTGGGATCCTGTGAATGTAGCCCACTGGGCTCTTCTGTCCATGAGATTCTTTAGGCAAGAATATGGGAGTTGGTTGCCATTTCCTCCTCCAAGGAAACTTCCCCCAGAGAATGAACCAGTGTCTCTTGTGTCCCCTGCATGAGCAGGCAGATTCTTTTACCACTGAGCCACCTGGGAAGCCCCAGAGAACAGAGAAAATTTACTAATTATTCAGATGGTAAAAGGAGGAAGGAGACAGTTAATTAGTAGAACCAAAGAGTGGTGGTGGTTGTTCAGTCGCTAAGTCGTGTTTGACTCTTTGTGACCCCGTGGACTACAGCATGCTAGGCTTCCCTGTCCTTCACTGTTTCCCAGAGTTTGCTCAAACTCATGTCCATTGAGTCATTTGTTGATTGAATATTTGTTGGTTGGTTTGTTAAGATGCGATGACTTTAGAACAAATTTGCCTCTCCCTCCCTCCCAGCCTGTGCAGACCACATGGAAAGCAGAATTGGGAAAGGTTGATATTCAAAAGTAGTTGCACTCTCTTCTCTTTTAAACAAAGAGAAGTGGGAGAAGGAAGCAGACACAGAGATAAAATAGCACCTTTCCTAACCTAACTGGTCAAATTATACAGGTAACCAAAAAATGACTGAGGAACAAACAACATGAGTTCAGAGACTTACCTTCACAGGGAAGAACATAAGTTTAAACAGTAAATTTTCTGGAAACTAATTCTAAAGTTTTGCTGTTTAGAAATGCTATTTCCTCTAGGAAATCACAAGTTCTTGCCAAGGCAGAGTTCTCACGTTCCCTCTAATGTTTTTGAGTGATCTCTCACTTTTCCAACAATTATCATTGCATTTTGATGTTTGAAATCATTTCTATCTGACATCTGGAACAAATGTGTGGCATTTCTAGGAAACTAACTTTTCCTTTTTTTAAAAAAAGTTACATTTAGAGTAACACATCTTCCTCGAAAATTCATGTGCTTCGCATTCTTAACATTTTTATATCCCAGTGAGAGAAATAGAGCAGAGAGCAGTGTGGGTCAAGTTGAAAGGAGATGAGCTTTAAAATCAGTTAGACTGAGACTTGCATGACAGCTCTGTCAGTGAATAAAATGGTACAATAACCCCTCCTTCACGGTTGTGTCTTGGCACTTAACTGAGACAGCACATTCCAAGCTCATGGTGCTGTCCCTGGCACACAGTTCAGTTCAGTTCAGTCACTCAGTCATGGCCGACTCTCTGCAACCCCATGGACTGCAGCATGCCAGGCTTCCCTGTCCATCACCAACTCCTGCTGCTGCTGCTAAGTCGCTTCAGTCGTGTCCAAATCTGTGTGATCCTATAGATGGAAGCCAACCAGGCCCCGCCATCCCTGGGATTCTCCAGGCAAGGGTACTGGAGGCACCAACTCCTGGAGCTTACTTAAACTCATGTCCATCGAGTCAGTGATGCCATCCAACCATCTCATCCTCTGTCGTCCGCTTCTCCTCCTGCCTTCAATCTTTCCCAGCATCAGTGTCTTTCCAATGAGTCCATTCGTAGCATCATGTGGCCAAAGTATTGGAGTTTCAGCTTCAGCATCAGTCCTTCCAATGAATATTCAGGACTGATTTCCTTTAGGATGGACTCTTCTCTTACTTAAATTATTTCAATATAGTTGATAAGAAGTTAAGGTTACCAATAGTCTAGTAAATACCCACTGGTCTTGTTGTGGCTTTGGATGGTGAGAACATAATACTAAACAACCTTGATAAGTCAAAACTGGTCTATTAAATAAAATCATGAATTTTAAGACAAGCACAGATATATAAATAAAGCTGTGTTAGTTTCTTCTTTCTGCTGTAACAAATTACCACAAATTTTGTGGCTTATTACAACACGATTTTATTATCTTACACTTCTGCCGGTCAGAAGCCCAAAGTATTGGCAGCACCTCACTCCTTCCAGTGGCCCTGGGGAAATTTTGGTTCCCTCCTTCTTCCAATTTCTTAGTGACTGTCTGCATTCCTCTGCATTCCTGCCTCTTTCTCCATCTTCCAAGTGCCTCTCTCCGATCTCTACTCTTGTCATCATATCTCTTATACTGCTGAGCCTTAATCTCCTATCTCCTTTTTGTAAGCACACTTGTGATTACCTTCAATTCAGTTCAGTCACTCAGTCGTGTCTGATTCTTTATGACCCCATGAACCGCAGCACTCCAGGCCTCCTGTCCATCACCAACTCGTAGAGTTTACCCAAACTCATATTCATTGAGTCGGTGATGCCATCTAACCATCTCATCCTCTGTCATCCCCTTCTCCTCCTGCCCTCAATCTTTCCCAGCATCAGTGTCTTTTCCAATGAGTGAACTCTTTGCATCAGGTGGCCAAAGTATTGGAGTTTCAGCTTCAACATCAGTCCTTCCAAAGAACACCCAGGACTGATCTCCTTTAGGATGGACTGGTTGGATCTCCTTGATTACACTGGGTCCACCTAGATAATCCAGATAACGTCTGCTTTTCAAGATCTTTAATTCAATATCATCTGCAAAGTCCCCCTTTCCATGTAAAGTAATACAGTCACTGGTTCTGGGGATTGCGATGTGGCAGTTTTGAGGGGGCCATTCATCAGCCTACAGCAAGACCCAAGACGAATTACACAGATATGACATATAGAAAATAGCAGTTTGACAGTAAAAGGCTTGGGATTTATTGTGGAACATAATATGTGCCAGAAACAGAAAGGAAATGCTGTAATTTATACAGCAAATATGATACTGGGGTAAGATAAGAAGAAAACTATGCTGTTTATTTACAGCTGATTTGGACTTAAGAAGAAATGCCATTACCAGTTTTTATATAGCAAAGTATAGAATAGACTCCAAGGAGGAAAATTCTTAATTACAAAAATCATCATATATAGAGGGGAAAAATGTCTTTTGAAAAATAAGTGAATTTTGTAGCTTGTTGGGGGAGGGGGGAGGTACAACATACACCTTAATAATTAATTGTGAAAGTAGGAGTGTCAGCCAGAGATAATTAACAGAAAAGGTTGATCGTGTGTTCTCCATACTCACAGAGAACTGAGAAAAAGGAAATGGGCCAAACTGCAATGAGAAGCTGGGCTTTAAAAAGGAAGTTCTTGACCATGAAGATCAGACTACCAAGGAAGCTGTGTAATCTCCATCCTTAAAGAGCTTTAAAAATAGTATAAACAGCCATCTGCACAAGATGATTTATGCATTGACCTTCAGGAGGCGGGCCCAGATCATCTCATGAAGTCCCTTCCAAGTGTGGGATTCTATGATTTAATCAGTATGTGATTTTTCTCAGCTCCACATTTTGTGAGATAACCAGCAGATGGAAGCCACGAATTCCCCCAACATCATACCAAAATCATGGTTCCTTGTACTGGTAGGGCCCGGTCAAGCTTGCCAAATTGGCATCGGTTGTAAAAATCATTGAAGGACCCACCTCAAACATTTATTTATCTCCTCATGGGTGTCTGGACCACCCATGTCCACAAAATACAGATAATCTTTATATTGATTCATGTGCATTTAGCTTTCATTTAGCATAAGAGAAAATTGCATATGTTAGAAGTATTTGTCTGGTTTTAAAATCTGAGGCAATAGCTCTTAAAAATGTTGTGAAAGATTTACAGACCCCCATCTGAGCAGAAATTAGACCAATTGGACGCTTTGCTCTGAAAAGACTCATGACTCACTTGGACCTCAGTGTTTGTCACTTAAGTAACAGATACGGTTCTCTGAGTATGTTTATTTGTTCGTTCAACAAATATCTGAGTACTGACTGCATTCTAGGTTATATGCAAAACATTAGAATGCAACAGTGAGGCAGACTCCTTCCCTCATGGAGCTTCGAGTCTTCTGGGAGAAAGAAACAAGTAAACAGCCCATTTTGCTGCAGAGAGATAAAAGTTATAATGGGGTTAGGAACATGGTGCTAACTTCAAAGGAGTAACCAAACCAATTTGAGGAGATTCTTAGGTCATTTAGGATGAGATGACTGGATGGCATCACCAACTCAGTGGACATGAGTTTGAGTAAACTTCGGGAGCTGGTGATGGACAGGGAGGCTTGGTGTCCTGAAGTTCATGGGGTCAAAAGAGTTGGATACAACTGAGTTATTGAACTGAACTGAACTGAAGAGGATTTCTGGGCTTCTCCAGTGGCTCAGTGGTGAAGAATCTGCCTGCAATGCAGGGATTGCAGGAGACACAGGTTCGATCCGTGAGTCAGGAAGATCCCTTGGAGAAGGGCACAATAACCCACTCCAGTATTCTTGCTTGGAGAATCCCATGGACAGAAAAGCCTGACATACTACAGTCCATGGAGTTGAAAAGAGTCGTACACAACTGAATCAATTTAGCATGCAAGAGGATTTCTGGAGAAAATGAAGCCTAAGCTGGGATCTGAAGGATGAATGGGAGTTACTAGAGAAGAGGTGATGGAAGCATATTTCATGGAAAGGGAACGGTCTGGTTGGGAGGCTGGTAGTGCCGTGATATGGGAACTGAGTGTTCTAGCATATGGCTGGAGCTTAGAGGGTAAAGGGAAGGTTGGAAGTGAATGGGAGGAAGGAGACAGCAAGAGAAAGTCAGCAGTGAAGCTTGAGAGATCACGAGAACTCTCATAACCATGTTAAAGAATTGGGAATTTTACATAAAAGCAATGAGCTTCCATTAAAAGGTATAGATCAGGTTTGTCCTTTCAAAAGAAATATTATGGTCCAGTTTTGAAGCCAAGGACAGGAAAACACTGACATTTGTTTTAGCAAAAGGAAGAGTTTCTCAGAAGAATATGGGAATATAGGGAATCCAGTTAGGAACTGAACGTCCAAGCTGAGTGTAGGGCAGAGAGGTTAGCTGGAAGCCACAGAGCCTGGTGTGGGAGCAACGTGGTACTTCATTCATCTCCTGTTATTGCTTCTTGGAGCTTTGTCCCTTCCAATTGCTCTTTCTGTTCCTCCAGTTCTGTTAATGGTCACCCAAATCTCCTAGATTGTAAGCTTTCAGACTGAGCCAGTTCTTTCTAGTATAAATCCTACTTGTCAATGGAGGGGACTGCCAGGCTCATCTTTAATTTAGGAGCTCATCTCTTGACCACAGAACTGTGACAGGGGGCAGAGTTGCATGACGAGGCAGCTGTGCTTCAGCCACTTGGAAGGCGAAGGAGGGCTTGCTCCTGGATATGTAAGTGCTGCAGTGCAGATTTATCCGAGTTGCTTTGCTACAGCTTAGATGGATTAATGGAAAGCCTGGAGGCACAGCCAGTGTGGACTTGGTTACATACATGTCCTTGCATAAAAGGTGGAGCTTGGATCTAGGGTCCATGAGGAGAGCTGAAGCCTCCATTAATCCCAGGAACTACATAGCCACACAAGCCACAAGCCCAGAGCAAGCTTGGGACCTCCATCAAGTTCCACAACCCAGAGAACAGGTTTCTGGGAATGTGTTCATATTCAAAGATATAACTACTGGCAGGTTCTACTCTCATATGTGAATTTCTAACCAGCATGCTTTTACTCAAATTGTTCTTTTGTTTCATCGTGTTACTAAAAAGGATGACAGGTTGGCATGCTTGTTCATGAATGTCTGCAACTGTAATTTCTTACAACTTAACTTAGGATCGCTATATAGGCTACCATTTATAATATCCTCTGAAACAGTAAAATCATCTTATCAGTACCACAAAACTTTCCTTAAATTCGAGAAGTGTGAACTATAAGTCTTTTTATTAATTTACCTCCCTCATGTTTCCATTTGTTTTCAACTTCTGTCAATAGATGTTACATTAAGCAATATATATGCAGTTACCTATTTCACCACTAGATGGCATCATACATCTTTCCTTCTAATTTGATCTCAAACTAGCTTTTTAGAAAAAGGATTTGCTTTTGTTTTTGCCTGTTGTTTTTCAAAGAGTTAATAGAATTATTGCATCATTTATTGAGTGTTCTTTAATGTCACTATTTATTTGTAATACTATCTTTAATCATATACTAAATTTCTATATATATTACACGTTTCCAGGCAATTTTATTATTTTATCTGTCAATTCTTATTACAACACCATGCTGTTTTAATTACTTTAGTTTTACAAGGCATTTTAACATCGTTTATCACCACCATTACTCCTCAACTGTGTCTTCAACTTCAAAATCTTTTTAATCCATTAATTTATCCACATGAAATTTGGAATGATTTCATTCCCTTAAAAATTGACTAGCATTTTTATTGGAATTGACAACAATTTGACAATAAATGTATAGGCTAATTTTTGAGGAGGTTACATCCTTGCAGTATTTATTCCTTTTAATGTAATAAATGCTTCTGAACCAGAGATGCAGATAAGAACATACGCAGAATTCTTGGCATATGCATGAGTGTGTATGTATGTGTACAGAATAAATGATTAAATAGAGAGGGACACATTCAAATATTCTTTTTAAATGGAGAAAAATAATTCCTTGTGTCCAACAGTAGCAGATGGACTAAATAAATTACTGTATAATCTCAGTGGAATACTTTGCTCTACCACATATAGTGATTTCAAATCATTGTCAAATGAGAAAATGCTCATAATAAAAGGTTAAGTAAATATAGTAGATGTGAAATTATACATACAACAATTTAAAAATAGAGACAGAAGGAAATAGAATCTATGCTAACTCATCCCATCTAGGAGGTAGAATTGCAACTATTTCATATTTTATTAACACTCTCCAGACTTTTCTATATTTCCTATAATGAACATGTATTGATTTCATAATCAGAAAAAGAAACCTTCTAAATCTTTAAAGCAAATAGATTTCATGGAGATTTCAAAGGTATATCATTTTCTTTTATATCTATATACAGATTGATATATTGACCATTTTTAGTAAAAATACTCTTGCGTTAGTCAAAGACAGGGAAGTTTCCCATAGCTCAAAAAGATTTTTGTTAATTTTTTTCCCATGTGTCCCTGCCATCCCCTTAGACACATAATCTCAAGTTGTAGGTCACTGTCTCCAGAAAGTCCCTCCACTTTGATTTCTTTTGCACAGGTCCAACCTTTCAACCATTCTCTGAGAGCAGGTCTTCACCTTCCAGTAAGCAGTAGAAATCAGTGGGTCTCAAACTTTCTGGTCTCAAGGCTTCTTTATATTTTTAAAAATTATTGACTCTGCCAAAGAGATTTTTATTTAGGTTATATTTATCAATTTTTAACATATTCAAAATTGAAACACATTTCTATATATTTATTTTAATTCATTTAAATAAAAAAATAAGGAGGAGGTTGACCAAGATGATGACACTGGGGGCTCCTGAATGCCCCTCTTCCCATGAACATGAAGAACGTATAGCTGCACACAGAGAAAGCATCTCTGAATGAAATTCAAAAGCCCTACACACTGAGTGAATTAGAAAACACCTACATTGGATTGGGTGGGAAATGCTGAGACAAACTCTTGCCAAAAAACCTCACCCTTGGTACAGTGCATACAATCCTGAGGGAACACTCAACTCTCAACTTCTCTGAAGAGTGAAAAGTTTGGACCCCATACCCAGTGCTCCAACTTTTAACACTCTGACCTGAGAGATGAGCCTTCCAAAACTTAGCTCTGAAGGCCAGTGAGGCTTGTGTTTTTGAGATCCTTGAGACTACATCTAACAAACAGTTCTTAAGGGATAGGCGATCACTCACTGCAGCTACCTCCCCAGGGGTCAGCGTGTAAGGAGCAAGGAAAAAATGCTCATTTCCTAGTCTTTTTGTAAAAGGGGTCCATCTGCAGACTCTGAAAGTTCCTGCTTGAAGGTTAGGCTTCTAATGTAACATACATCTAGAGGCTGGTGGTGATTGTCGCCAGAGGATGCATACTCTCACCACTTTTATTCAACATAGTATTGGAGGTAATGATCAAGGCAGTTATTCAAGAAAAAAAAGTTGAAGTTATTCAAACTGAAAAGAAAAAGTAAAAGCATTTCTATTTGCAGATGACATAATACTGCATATAGAAAATCCTAAAGACTTAACCAAAAAATATTAGAACGAAAAAAACAAGTTTAGTGAAATTGCATGACATGAAACTAAATATACAAAATCAGCTGCATTTCTGTACACTAACAACAAACAACAGAAACAAAATTAAGAAACAATTCATTTACTATAGCATGAAAAAGAGTAAAATACTTCAGAATGATTTAACAAGGAGGTAAAAGTTCTATAACCGGAAACTTTAAGATGTTCATGAACAAAGTGGAAGAAAACACAAATAAATTGAAAGATATTCTGTGTTCATAGACTGGAAGAATTGATAATGTCAAAACGTCTATACGATATAATGTGATCTACAGATTCAGTGTGAGCCCTATAAAAATGACAATGGCATTTTTCACAAAAATGAAAAAAGCAATTCTAAAATTCCTGTGGAGTCACAAAAGACCTCAAATAGCTAAGGCAATCTTGAGAAAGAAGAATAAAGCTGGACACATCACAATCCTAATTTTAAGTTACATTACAAATTTATAGTAATGAAAAGAGTATGGTGCTGAAACAAAAACAGACACATAAATCAATATAGAACAGAATACCGAGTCCAGAAATAAACACATACATACATGTTCAATTAATTTTTCACCAAGGAGCCAAAAGCATACAATGGATAAAGAACAGTCTCTGCAATAAGTGATGTTGACAAAACTGAATTGTCACATGTGAAAGAGTGAAACTGGATTCCTGCCTTGGACCATGCACAAAAACCAACTCAAAATGGATTGAAGACTGAATGTAAGATCTGAAACAGTGAAATTCCTGTAAGAAAATACGAAAGGCAAGCTTCTTGACATTGGTCCTGAGCATAATTTTTTGGGTTTGACACTAAAAGCAAAAATAACAAGTGAAGCTACATCCAGACTAAAATGTTTTTGCTCAGCAAGGTCAGCCATCAACAAAATGAAAATACTTGCAAATTGCATATCCGATAAGGGGCTAATGTCCAAAATAGATTGGAACTCATACAACTTGATCACACAAAAAAACAAATAACCCAATATAAAAATGGGCAAAGGATCTTAATAGGTATTTTTCCAAAGAAGACACACAAATGGCCAAGAGGGTACATGAAGAGATGTTCAGTATCACTAAGCATCAGAGAAATGCAAATCAAAATCACAATGAGCTGTCACTCACACCTGTTAGGATGACTTTTATTAAACAGAAGTCACAAATGTTGTCAAGGTTGTGAAGAAAAGGAAATATTTTACAATCTCAGTAGGAATACAAACTACTATGGAAAATGCTATAAAGTTCCCTCAAAAAAATGAAAAATAGAAATACCATGTGACAAAAAAAATTCCACTTCTGGATATATATCCAAAGTAAACAAAACCGTATCTCAAAGAGATATATGTACTCCCAAGTTCACTGAAGCATTAGTCGCAATAGCCAAGATATGGACTCATCTAAATGTCTGTCAAGGGATGGATTAATCAAGAAAATGTGTGTGTGCGTATGTGTGTGTCTTGTGGTTTGTGGCATGTGTGAACCTGGAGGACATTATGTGAAATAAACCAGGAACAGAAAGACAAATACTGCATGTTATCACTTACATGCGGAATTTTTAAAAAGCACAAAGTCATAGGAACAGAAAGAAAGTAGAGAAGTGGTCGCATAGGCTGGGGTGTGACCAGAAGAAGAAGAGACTGGTAAAATGGCACAAAGTTTCAGTTATAAAATGAATAAAAGAGAAATAAGATCTGAAAATCTAATGTATAACTTGGTGAATATAGTTGATAACACTGTGATTGTATAATTTAAATATTCTCACCAAAAAAGGTCAACATGTGAATTTATGGATATGATAACTTGATGAGGGAATCCTTTTACAATGTGGACATGTATCAAATATCCAGATTGTAGACTTATAATTTTATTTGTTAGTTATACCACAAGAAATTTGAACAAAAAGAGATTGTGACTGAGACTTTAGCCTCATCTGAAGTTCTGCTGGGGAAGGATATATTTCCAGTCTCACTTGAGTTGTTGGCAGAACTGTTTCTTGCTGGCTGTGGGTTTGGGGCCATCCTCAGCTCCTTGAGGCATCTATAGTTCCTTGACACATGGGGTTCCCCAAATGGCCACTTGCTTCCTCAAAGGAGAGATGGAGCACCTCCAGCAAAATGAGCTTATGTAAAAGAATCACAAATCACCTATCCCCATTATGTTTGGCTCAGTTGTTTAGTGTCTCAGATGTGTGTATATGGAGCACCCTGGCTATAGGATACATCAAATAATTTATCTGATAGAAGGAAGCAAAGTCTTCCTGAAGAGAGGATATTTTCCCTAAGACCCCAGATAATAAGGAACCAGCCATGAGAAGATGGAGGTTAGGAGCATTCTGAAAAAAAAGGAACAGAAAATAGGAAATGTAGTTATACCTACAGAGAGACCATATTAGAATGGCATTATAACTTTGACTTTTGCTTCTGTGTCTATTTCCTCTATCATCCAACGGTCTGCACAAGATATCTCAGAATCAGCATATCCCTGGTGGTCCAGTGGTTAAGAAAACACCTTCCAATCAGGGAACACGGGGTTTGATCCCTGGGGGGAAATTAGGATCCCACATGCTGTGAGGCAATGGAGCCTACATGCCACAGCTAGATAGCAGTCCACAGGCCACAGCAAAAGATTCCACATGACAAGACAGAGATCTGGCTGCAACTAAGACCCAAAGCAGCCTAACAAATAAATAAAGATTTTTAAGCAATAACAACAACAGAAAACTAATTATCTCAGAATCTTCAACATGTATTATACAGTAGACAATCAGCAAATTTACTTAATAAAAGGGTGAAACTTTAAATAAATAAATAAATAAAATTTAAAACTAAACCCATTGCAAGTTAACATAAATGAGAAATTTTTTATGAAGGAAAAAATTCTTTATTTTCCAAAACAACAAAAATATAGTTCCCCAAATGGTATTATTTTTTCATGTTTTGATTGTATAATTTATTTCATTTCTAGCTTAATATAAACCAGTTGGATTCTGATGTCTGCTTCTGAACTCAATCTGTTGTGCTCTCATACATCACATAGCCGCTGGAAAACTCCACTGTAGACTCACAAGACAAAAAGAAAAAAATGGCTAGTGATTTCTTAGTATCCTTAAGCATAAAGTTATGATTTGATAATGTTCAGGAGGAATTCCAGGGCCGCCCCACCCCAGTCTATATACTTTGAAATTCATTACTTAGTTGGATTAAAACAATTATCAAATTCTTTCCTCTCTCTGTTATAATACTCAGGTACTCAGCTGAAACTGAAAAATAATGATGAGAGTAAAAACACTAACATAAAATGCAGTCCCTCATTGTCCACTTGATTGCATGGAGCAACTATGGAACTCTGTTTAAGCAGGACCTGTGTGCTACTCTAGAGGTGACTGGGTTTGTTGAAGCCATCTCCTACCCCCTAAATCCACCACTGCTCTCACCAGTTCTTGATTACTCCTTGTTCCTCTCGGAAGATAGTTTAAGATTCACTCTTTTTACTTCTACTCCTCTTGTACTTCTCGATGAGTTCATTATCATAAAAGTGATGTTTTCCATGTCTGCCCTCTCAATTCCTTGCTCTCCCTTTTTCATTGATGTTGCCCTCCCCTTCACCCTGGCTACTCATTCCCATGAATATACCCTTGAATAACTGCAAACTCTCCACAATCTCAACTTTAAACAACCTAGTTTCTGGCCAATAGCTACTGTTTTGTTGTGTTTTGGTTTTTTTTCCTCCCGTTTACTTCCTATATCCCAGTTTCAACAATCTCTCAACTCCACAGACACTTCCAATCCATTGAGCCTATAGACTTTTCACTGGTTCTCCTTGTATCATCACTCGCTTTCCCATTATCCAGTTTAAATTCCATGGTCACTTATAATCACTCCCGCAAATTTGTTCCCAATTTCTTTGCCTTGCTCTTGCTTCATCACACTCTCTTGAACTAAAGCCCTATTCTGATTAAATACAATGTCTGCCTACTCTATGCCTACACCCTCCTGGTTGAACATGCCTAGAGAAAAATCCACTGATGGCTTCCATCTAAATTCATTATTATCAAAATGTTCACAAGTGAGTCTTTCTTTCATGGACACTTCATAGGTCTCCAGTAGGATCTCTCCTGAATGCCTCCCCTGAGATTCCCTTGTCTCAGACAGGCAGATGCATCCTGTTATGGACTGTCAAGTGAAGGGTGACCAACCATTCTAGTTTGTTTGGTAGTACCCTTGTTTCAGCATTTACAGTCCCATGTCCTAAGAAATCCTTCAGTCCTGGAAAAACAAGAATGTTGGAGCATCCTAGTCATAGGTGCCCTGTACCCCTTCATTAATCTGATATCAACTCCAACTGCTGGCTTCTGGTCCTTCGCTCATTTAGGGGCATTAGATAAAATCAATGATAATCATACATTGATTCACCCACACAAGTGATTCACATCTCTGGGTCCATAGAAAATATGCTTTGGCTGTTTTGAAATCTGGAGGTATAAACCCTCCATCCTGCGTGAATCCAAGTATTTGCAGTGGTCATCTCCAAAAGCAGCTTCTTATACTTCCCCTCCCTTTCCTAAGAGGAATGAAGTGTGTCTTGGGCCCATTGGAACAGATCCCTTCCCATGGCCTCTGGGAGGGTTTGCTGATGGCCAAGAGGCCTCAGCAGGTGTTGGGTTTGGACTTCTCAAAAAGATACATGCTCCTCACCGATGTTGCTTGTGTCTGTATATAACCATTATGAGACGTATGATGAGCCCATACATAACACTACCCTGGGCCTACCTACCTTGCTTACTCTATGGTGGAATAATAAAAACTATAATTACTGTCACCTTTTAAAAATAGTAGTAATTTTAGTAAAATAAATAAAATTAAATAATAGACCATTCAGGTATGACCTAAATCAAATCCCTTATGATTATACAGTGGAAGTGAGAAATAGATGTAAGGGACTAGATCTGATAGCTAGAGTGCCTGATGAATTATGGACGGAGGTTCTTGACATTGTACAGGAGGCAGGGATCAAGACCATCCCCATGGAAAAGAAATGCAAAACAGCAAGATGGCTGTCTGGGGAGGCCTTACAAATAGCTGTGAAAAGAAGAGAAACGAAAAGCAAAGGAGAAAAGGAAAGATATAAGCATCTGAATGCAGAGTTCCAAAGAATAGCAAAAGAGATAAGAAAGACTTCCTCGCCGATCAATGCAAAGAAATCGAGGCAAACAACAGAATGGGAAAGACTAGAGATCTCTTCAAGAAAATTAGAGATACCAAGGGAACATTTCATGCAAAGATGGGCACAAGAAAGGGCAGAAATGGTCTGGACCCAACAGAAGTAGAAGATATTAAGAAGAGGTGGCAAGAATACACAGAAGAACTATACAAAAAGATCTTCATGACCCAGATAATCACGATGGTGTGATCACTCACCTAAAGCCAGACATCCTGGAATGTGAAGTCAAGTGGGCCTTAGAAAGCATCACTACAAACAAAGCTAGTGGAGGTGACAGAATTCCAGTTGAGCTATTTCAAATCCTGAAAGATGATGCTGTGAAAGTGCTGCACTCAATATGCCAGCAAATTTGGAAAACTCAGCAGTGGCCACAGGACTGGAAAAGGTCAGTTTTCATTCTAATCCCAAAGAAAGGCAATGCCAAAGAATACTCAAACTATTGCACAATTGCACTCACCTCACATACTAGTAAAGACATGCTCAAAATTCTCCAAGCCAGGCTTCAGCAAGGTTTTAGAAAAGGCAGAGGAACCAGAGATCAAATTGCCAACATCTGCTGGATCATGGAAAAAGCAAGAGAGTTCCAGAAAAACATCTATTTCTGCTTTATTGACTATGCCAAAGCCTTTGACTGTGTGGATCACAAGAAACTGTGGAAAATTCTGAAAGAGATGGGAATACCAGACCACCTGACATGCTTCTTGAGAAACCTATATGCAGGTCAGGAAGCAACAGTTAGAACTGGACATGGAACAACAGACTGGTTCCAAATAGGAAAAGGAGTACGTCAAGGCTGTATATTGTCACCCTGCTTATTTAACTTCTATGCAGAGTACATCATGAGAAACACGGGACTGGAAGAAGCACAAGCTGGAAGCAAGCTTGCCGGGAGAAATATCAATCACCTCAGATATGCAGATGACACTACCCTTATGGCAGAAAGTGAAGAGGAACTAAAAGCCTCTTGATGAAAGTGAAACAGGAGAGTGAAAAAGTTGGTTTAAAGCTCAACATTCAGAAAGCGAAGATCATGGCATCCGGTCCCATCACTTCATGGGAAATAGATGGAGAAACAGTGGAAACAGTGTCAAACTTTATGTTTTTGGACTCTAAAATCACTGCAAATGGCGACTGCAGCCATGAAATTAAAAGACACTTACTCCTTGGAAGGAAGGTTATGACCAGCCTAGATAGCATATTCAAAAGCAGAGGCATTATTTTGCCAACAAAGGTCCATCTAGTCAAGGCTATGGTTTTTCCAGTAGTCATGTATGGATGTGAGAGCTGGACTGTGAAGAAGGCTGAGCGCCAAAGAATTGATGCTTTTGAACTGTGGTGTTTGAGAAGACTCTTGAGAGTCCCTTAGACTGCAAGGAGATCCAACCCATTCATTCTGAAGGAGATTAGCCCTGGTATTTCTTTGGAAGGAATGATGCTAAAGCTGAAACTCCAGTACTTTGGCCACCTCATGCGAAGAGTTGACTCATTGGAAAAGACTCTGATGCTGGGAGGGATTAAGGGCAGGAGTAGAAGGGGACGACAGAGGATGAGATGGCTGGATGGCATCATTGACTTGATGGCCATGAGTCTGAGTGAACTCCAGGAGCTGGTGATGGACAGGGAGGCCTGGGATGCTGCAATTCATGGGGTAGCAGAGAGTCGGACACAACTGAGTGACTGAACTGAACTGAAATAAAATAAAAATGTTATTTTAAGCCAAATAATAATAACCAATACAAAATTTTAATATAATAAGATTTGTAATAAAATGAATAACACTTTATCTTCTAAGTCTGAGAATTGGGCACTAGTCTACAGAGAATGCAGCTGCATGAAATATGGTTCAAAACTCTCCGAACAGACACACTGAAGTCTCTTCTTACTTAAGTTGCAGTAAAGGAAATGATGATGGCTCAGATAGTAAAGAATCTGCCTGAAATGCAGGAGATCTGTGTTCGACCCTTGGGTTGGGAAGATCCCCTGGAGAAGGGGATGGCTACCCGTCCCAGTGTTCTCGCCTGGAGGACTCCATGGAGAGAGGATCTTGGTGGGCTACAGTCCATGGGGTCGCAAGGCATCAGGCTAGACTGAGTGACTAACACTTTCACTTTCACCATTTCCTATAATCGAGCAACTTCTCTTCCCAAAGAAATCATTTCAAAATTCTCCTCCATATCAGCTCTCTCCATATGAAAGTGAGTGAGGCTTTTCAGACACGGGATGTAAACTTTTCACATTGTGATCTGGCTACGGAATATTATCTCAAGTCTATACTGGAGTCTCAGTCTCTGACTTTAATTTGAGCATTCTAGTATACAAGATTATCCAAAATAAAAACTGTACCCAGTAAGTGGCACCTGCAGAAATATGTGCAGAATATTTGTAGCAGATTGTATTTTCCACCAAATGCGATAGCAATATTTATGTTCTCAAATGACCTTGACATCCTTCCATCAAGCAGTGGAATCTATCCTTCTCTCTCCAAATATGGGAAACCTCAGTGATTCACTTCTAAAGCGATGACACGGGAGCCTGACTCCCTAGATGAGGTCAGAAAGGGCCATATAGCCCCTGGCAACTTCTCTTTCTCTGGCTCTCAGTCAAGACCAGCTACATAATTGGTGGAACCCAATACAAAATGGGACTTTCTTGGTGGCTCAGACGTGTCTGTCTACCATGCAGGAGACCCGGGTTCAAGCCCTGGGTTGGGAAGATCCCCTGGAGAAGGAAATGGCAATCCACTCCAATACTATTGCCTGGAAAATCCCATGGACAGAGGAGCCTGGTAGACTACAGTCTAAGGGGTCGCAAAGAGTCGGACGCGACTGAGTGACTTCACTTTCACTTTCAGTACAAAATGAAAATGAGCAGCCCCTTTTGCAAAACTTAAAAATTTTAAAACAAGTACCACAGAACACTACACCAAGCATGAGATGAGTGTGGGACCTTGTATGATGCACAGGTCACCAGCCAGATTTGCTTAACCTGGAAAACCAGCCACCATGTGGAGAGAAAGTCTAGGCTAAACAGAGCAGTCGTGTGTACCTCTTCTAGCTGACAGCCCTAGAAAGCCCCTCAGTCAATAGCCACGCAGACCACCTGACATGTGAGTAAAGCAGCATTCAGACAATTCCAGCCACCAGGCCTCCAATCTTCTGGATGAAACTCCAGACCTAATAAAAACAATCTGCCTTCATAACAATCTGCCTTCATTGTTAATATAACCATAGATTTTTTTTAAATGCCACTGTATTTTGAGATTGTTACACAGCCATAGTAAGTACAACAACTTGATTTACAGACACGATAGATGAAAGACATGCAGCCCAGCCACACCTGCCCTTTCTCTGCTCTTCAAGCATCTACACACAACCTGTCTCCGCAGACACCAGAGTCCTCCTGTGTTCTGCTGAAAAGCTTCAACCTCCACAACAGCATGGGGACAGAACAAGGGCAAGTCTTCCCTCTTCATAAAGCAGCTCCTGCCTTTTAGCATCTTTGCCAGCATCAAAGTGTAATCGTCATTGGCCTTCCTTGTCCAGCAGTTAAGACTCTGCACTTACAATGAGTCTGAGTGAACTCCGGGGAGTTGGTGATGGACAGGGGAGGCCTGGCATGCTGCGATTCATGGAGTCTCAGAGTCGGACACGACTGAGTGACTGAACTGAACCTACAGTGCAGGAGGCATGGGTCCAATCCCTGGTCAGGGAATTAAGATCCCAAGTGCTGCATGGAGTGGCCAAAAAATGAGCTTAATCATCTTTGACATTAGAGCTCCTTTACAGGGTTTCAACCTGAAGACAGGTGGGCTACTCAGAACATCCAGCCCTGATTCCACAGGCAGCCTTTCAGGTACACTCACCAATGAGACAAGCTTCCTGACTGCAGTTTTGGGGTTACTGTTCCAGCAACCATGTATATTAAACTTGCCCAAGGGAGTAGCTTTAGAACCTAGATCAGGGATTTTTATTTATATTTATATCAAGGTTTCTATGCAAATGAAGGTCTACCTTTTCATTCATTAAAAACAACAATCCAGTCTATAATCACATACAATCCATCATTTGACTTAAACAGCTGTTGGAGGCCAGTGACTTCTTCTTTCCGTCTGTTTGTTTAGTGACTTTGGAAGTCATATCTCTCAGAATTTAAAACACTCAACCCAAAGCAATTTACTGTTATTGCATTAGACATTTTTAGGTTTTACAAATTATGGAACCATGACCACAGAAAGAAGCTCATCTATTATACAAAATGATGTCATGAGTTATTTTGAAAAATATAGGAATGTTCTCAAAGTAAATGTTGTTTTTACCATAGTAAGTTATTCGGTGCAACAAGTCACTGAAGTATCTGTCTGCTCTACTCTTGATAATTCCCAAATTTAGTCATTCCTAAGCAAAGATGTCTTTTATCCCCTGACTTTTCATGTCAGTCATATATTAGTGCACGTACCATTTCAACGCCATGTAAACATTAACCTAGATAAATACACACTTTAAAAAAAATCTAAATAATTTCCAACCTTGAAAAGATTTCTTGGACTTCCCTGGTGATCCTGTGGTTAAGAATCCACCTGCCAATGCAGAGGACACATGTTCAATCCCGGCTCGGAAGATTCCCACATGCGCAGGGCAACTAAGCCCTAGCGCCACAATTACTGAAGCCCACACGCAGCGATAAAGACTCAGAACAGTCAAAAATAAATTTTTAAAGAAGAAAAATTTCTTACATTTCTCTTTGGTATCCAGTTGCCAAACAAACATAAATTCAGATTTTATCAAACTTGTTTTCCATACTGAAAACGTAATTATTTGGGACATACCAAGCACAATAAAAATTAAAATACAATGGCACTGTATACTTAAGGGATTAAATTTCATTATTAAAAAATAAATTTGTGAATTTCTTTTTCTGTTTCCTTTTTCTTTTTCCTGCACCAATCCAAATTGAACCAAGCGGGATGATAAATCGGCATATCAAAATGCTCACAGTCCAGATTCTCTAAGGGACCATCCATATCACTGTAGCACTACAAAGTAGAAGTAGCAGTCAACTATGAGGAAATGTGAACTCCTTCCTGGGAAATCCAAAAACGGGATGTTTAAGAACAATGAAAATCTGCCCTGCCTACTGGTGCATGAATGATGAGAGCGACTGGCCAACCAAATTCTGTCGTGATATAAATGGAAACAGTATCATCTGATTAAGGACTAGGAATGTTTTCACAATATTTAGCTCCAGATTAACTCACTGTTCTAAGCTTGCTAAATAAAATCATCTTACTTACCTCATTTTTCTCCTCTCTACAACCTCTCAAGATGAGTTATACTATCCACCATTAGTGGAAAGAAGTCCTGTGTTCAAGAGCTACTGGCTGTATACAACACTCTTTCAATATGACAGTCAATCAGACACTGCACTCATCCATCCATCTGCTCATTCACTTACTCTTCAAAGCCAAACTTGTGCTTAGTTCATATAAAGAGCACACAGTCCCGATGGGAGCAGATGGAAACTTGAACACTGCATTCCAAACTGAGTGGTGCAATACACAGTTGTGGAGGCATTCAGGGCTCCTTGGAAGAGGTGATACATTGCTGAACCCTGAGTAGACATAACCTAGTGAAATTGTTTTAATCCATATATTGTCTAACTCAGCACTTCTCAAGCTTTGTTCAAAGGAACACTAATGTTTGGCTTAATATCAATAAATACCCTGTGGATGATGGAATATCCCTATTAGCAGCAGTTACCCTGTGGTCTGACCTAGCATTTCATTCACTGTCAATAACTAAAGTTGGCCCACTGTTTCACCAATGAACCTGCTGACTTTGATCATTCAGAATTAGCCAACGTGAACTGGCTCATTTATGCAATACGACTCCACAGATGGGCTCATAGCTGACTATTCTGACCTGGTGGGATGAAGGCACACCTCAGGACAAGTGTGGTATCATTGAGTCTGACCACAGTTCTCAGCCTTCCTGGAGCTAATACTCTGGGTAGTTTTTCTTATTTGCTTAAGGGGAAACTGGACATTCTTTGGATGAATTTAGTGGGTGTGGTTAAAAAATAATTTATTTAAAAACAAGCCAGAAGTGATGAAAGGTTGTTGCTGAACCAAGCAAAGACACTGGGATTCTTGGCCTCCGGAAGAGAGGAATTCAATCTGGGGCCAGAGACAAGGCTTGATTGCTCAGAGCTTTTATGTAATAAAGTTTTATTAAAGTATAAAAGAGATAGAGAAAGTTCTGACATAGGCATCAGAAGGGGGCAGAAAGAGTACCCCCTTGCTAGTGTTAGCCATGGAGTTATATACTCTCTAATTAGTTATTACAGTGAATCAAAAGAATGTCTGGAGGTTGTAAAGACTTCACTAGACCTATTCCCATAATTTATACCTTAAGATAACAGGATCAGCCAGACAGTTTTTTCCAGAGACTGTCCTCAAGCAGGATACATTATTGTTATGTAATCCTAAGGAATGTAGCCCCGGGATTTCTTTGGAAGGAATGATGCTAAAGCTGAAACTCCAGTATTTTGGCCACCTTATGTGAAGAGTTGACTCATTGGAAAAGACTCTGATGCTGGGAGGGATTAGGGGCAGGAGGAGAAGGGGAAAACTGAGGATGAGATGGCTGGATGGCATCACTGACTCGATGGACGTGAGTCTGAGTGAACTCTGGGAGTTGGTGATGGACAGGGAGGCCTGGCATGCTGCGATTCATGGGGTCACAAAGAGTTGGACACGACTGAGCGACTGAACTGAACTGAAGGAATGTAGAGGGACAAAAAAGTTGTCCTTTATTCCTCCTTGAGAATTCCAGACCCCTCTCTCCTTGGGGACCCCTAGACTTCTTATTAACCTGCCTAGGAAAGGACTCCTCTCATTCTCCCCTTTTCTTTTAGGAGAATTATGTTGCCAAGTGAAAGGGGCATTGTTTTCATTCCATAACTACTTCCTGCTGTTTAGGAGTGTGGTCCCTAAATTGTTGAGGCAATATATTCTCCCAACCCTCATAATGAGGGTCTCTGATCCAGGGGCCCCAAGTAAGAGTTGGAGGGGGCTGTGGCACTCGTAGGAGCTTGGACGCCCATTTGTAACTTAAAAGCTTTTAGACGGTTAGAAAACTCCATTATACAATTACAGATGTGAGGCAAAATAGTCATTAAACCAAGTTAAAATCAAAATGGAAAGTCACATTATGTCCATAGTTACATTCCATCTTAATGTTGTTAGATGTCATCAGTTTAAGAAGAGGCATCGCATATGATTGTTTTGGAAGGTATTCGAAGACTTGGAGAAAGTATTTTCCTTGAAGTGGAGATGTCCACCACAGGTAGCCTTTCACTGATGAAGAGGGGAGCACTCCACAGACCCAGCAGTTAGACTGGCTGTGAAATGGTGTGTAGGAATGAGCCCAGGACAGGAAGGCATTGTCTTGAGGATCAAACAGCAAACACAGGATTTGGGGAGTCAGCAGAAGTAGGCTCACATAGATTGTCAGGCCCATCTGAAGAGTACAAAGTCAGAGCATAGAAAGTAAAGACATGAAATGAAGTCACTTAGTTCTGGTCAGGGTGCCACCTCTTAACTCGAGTGTGATGTACCCACGAATCAATTCCTGGCACTTTGACAGCTGTGGGAGAAGAAAGAATAACCTGGTGACGGCCTTCCCAGAGGGGCTCAAGGGATGGGCTCCCAGGCCCCAGTGTTTTTATGAGGACCTCGGTTCCTGGCTCAAATAGAGACTTGCTTGACTCAGAGGCTGGTCAGGAGTCGTCTCCCGGAGTTCTGTTAATGTCGGTTGAAAACCTGAGAGCTGAGTTACATAACTAGTTAATTTCGAGGCTTCAGGGTCTATAACAATGTCTGTGCGTAAGAAAGGCCTTCCATAAATACATTCAAAGAGGGACAGTCCTTCTTTTTGGGGGGTAGTTCAAGCCCTGATTAAAGCTATGGATAGGACTTTAATCCAATTGTCCTGCATCCCTTGAGTTAATTTGCACAGATGTCTTCTGATAATGTCATTAGCTTTTTCAACCTTTCCTGAGGATTGGGGTCTCCAGGAACAATGTAAGTGATATTCTATTCCTAGAGCTTTAGACACCCCCTGAGTTACAGCAGCTTTAAAGGCAGAGCCATTGTCACTCTGAAGGCTCCGTGGCAGCCCAAACCTGGGGATAATTTCATGGATTAAAATCTTTCTAACCTCTTTAGCCTGTTTACTGCAACAGGGTAAAGCCTAACTCCATCCAGTAAGAGTATCTACCCAAACTTATAAGCAAGAATATCCATTAACTTTCGGTATATGAGTAAAATCAATTAGCCAGTTCTCTCGAGGATATTTTCCACTTCGTTGTAGTCCAGATTTTGCTAGCTTTTCAGTCTTTGGGTCTTTCTAATTCTTCCTCAGTATATTGTGGTTTTTCCTGTTCCACAGGACCTGTCCAAATCAAAGGCATCTGTAGTGAAGGGGTTTTGTAAAGTGCCGCTTTTCTGGCTTGACAGCCAGCCAGCTGATTACCTTTAGCTACTTTACTCCCATCTCTGTTGTGTCCTTTGCAATGCATAACAGCTACTTCTTTAGGACAATATACAGCAGTTAAAAGTCTCTTGATCTCTCTGAAAAGTTTAATAGGTTCTCCTGTAGCTGTTTTAAACTGTCTTTCTTTCCATATCACAGCATGAGCATGTAAAATCAAATAAGCATACTTAGAATCAGTGTAGATATTTACCTGCTGCCCTTTGCTTAACCCTAGAGCTTGGGTCAGAGCCATAAGCTCTGCTAACTGAGCACTGGTTCCCTGGGGGAGAGATTTTGCTTCTAAAACCTGTTCAGCAGTCACCACAGCGTCACCTGCTTTACGCTTTCCATCCTGAACAAAAGAACTGCCATCTGTAAATATTTCAATGTCAGGATTGTCTAATGGGGCATCCATTAGATCTTCTCGAGCTGCATAGTTTAAAATTAAAAATTGGGAACAATGGTGATCAGGTGTTTCATTTTCCTTCTCAGGAAGGAAAGTGGCAGGATTTAAATTTCCACAAACTTTAAGCTTAGTTACTGGTCCTTCTAACGACAATGACATATTTAAGAAGCCTACTGTCTGTCATCCAAATATTAACCTTAGAATTTAAGATTCCACTCACATCATGAGAAGTCAGTACAGTAAGGTTTCATCCATTAATTATTTTTAAAGCTTCAGGTGCTAATAAAAACCGCTGCCCCAATTACTCTTTAGGCAGTGGGGCCACCCACATGAAATTTCATCTAATTCTCTGCTTAGATAAGCAATAGGTTGCTGGTGAGGCCCTCGGGGTTGTGTCAAAACTCCCAAGGCCACACCATTTCTTTCAATGACAAGCAAATTAAATTTTGACCCTTAGGGCAGCTATTTAAGAGAGAGAAATCAATTTATCAAAGAAGCTTTTGGGAGCTGCAGGAGGCAAAATCATCTATGAACCAGGGTGAAGTCAAGTAGCACACACCACAGAAAGCCACTCAGCCCCCATATTTCCCTGGAGAACAGAAGAGTCAGGCGGGTTGTCTGTTTAAAGTAGATAATCTGAGCAGAGGACTGTTGAAGTGGAAGTCAGAATTAGATTAGTTAGAAAAAAATTTAAGTGAGAAGAAACCTCTTCACATATCTCCAGTTGTGCACAGCAGCAGCCAGACCTCCACTAAAATCTTGAGAAAAGCACATCCCTTTGTGAATTTAGAAATCTGGCAACAGCCTCTGTAGGTCCACTTCTTCAGTATATTTCATGTCAAAACACATATAGAAGTCTCAAATGGGTGCTGGCAATCCCTTCTAAAACTCCCTCAGGATAAAACTGGCAGTCCTGGAAATACATTGTAGGAGTTCTAAGGTTTGTTTATGCTTGTCATGTTTTTAAGTGTTTGAAGCAAGATAGCACAAGTTTGAGGTGGAAGGGATGCCCTCAACAACAAGACAGGGCCCATTCTAACATCTAAAGAGGCTTTGATAGCCCATAGCACAGAGTCCTCCTTATTTCAGATGATACTTCATACTTACAAGTCAATTCCTTGGACGCTGTGGGGCTTGATTACATTTGCACCAAGCCTCCTGTTTGCCGCAGTCTGAATAGTGACAAAGATTTGTTGAGTATTTGCTCTGTTCTAGCTTCTTCACATTAATTTTTTCCTATCTTGGCAAAGAAGCAGGACTTTCTGATTCAGAAGTACAAAACCCTCCTTGCCTGCAAACTTGTCCCTACGGCACCTGACTCGGGACAGAACAGGAACACACTTCTGTCCCTCATTCAGAGTCCTAGTTCTTTTCTACGGTTCACGGGAAGGCTAATGTGCTATCTTATTCTACTGAACTTCACACAGAGGGGAGGAATGGGAGAAAAGAGGAACTGAGAAAGCAATGCTTGGCTTTCCATGTGATGCCTGTGAAGGTTTCTTCCTTGAAGAAAGCACAAGAAGGTCATGTTCCTCCTTTCTACATCTCTCTTCCTCCACCCTATTTTCTTGGCTCTTTCTCTAAAACCCATCTTTGACCACAAGAGAGTAAAGAGCTCATGTACACCCATGGCTGATTCATGTCAATGTATGGCAAAACCAATACAGTATTGTAAAGCAAAGTAAAGTAAAAATAAATTTAAAAAAAGAAAGAAAGAAAAAGAGTGAATGTGGGCAAAGTATGTTTGAAACAATGCTAGTTTTCTCCTTATTTCAAGTTCCACAAACCATGAAAAATCACAACTTTTCTTGTATTTAGCATCCCTGTCTAAGCACCTGCCATAGTCATACTGGCTCCATGAGTCCTCTGCTGCCACCCCCTCACCAGTGCCCCCTGCACTGCGCTAAAAACACGAGTCAGGGTGCAGCGCCATCTCCATACTTTGTGGAAGCTCAATTCGTTGTTTTTTTTTTTTTAATTTTGTAATTTCAAAGCAAAACCAAATTTTACTTTTTAAAGAAACAAGTTTTCCAAACTGCATAAACAAGTGATTCTTACAGGAAATCTTCCAATAAGCCATTTATGACATTTGGCTTTACTCTGTTTTACAAACACCAAATCAGTCATCACTGATGCAGTCCAGTGAGAAATGAGACTTAAAAACAAAAACCAACAAAATACTCATTTTTTTAAGCATTCTAAGGAATTTTTGCAATTAAACACAATCATGTGTGTATGCGTATTTGTGTACAAGTAATCTTGTAAGTTTATTTACTCATTTAACAAACATTTTCAATCATCTACAATATACCAAGTTTGCCAACTCATGCTAGGGACTGAAGATAGGGTATTTAATAGAACAGTGTTGTGATTATCTATTGCTGTATAATTAACCACCCCCAAACATAATTTTGACCTTACTACTATAATTCATTATGATCTTTCATAGTTCAGTAGGTTGACTAGGCTCAGCTGGGTAGTAGTCATGTAGGTCTTTCATGTAGTTACAATCAGATACTGGTTGGGGCTGAAGTCACATGAAGGCTTGACTAGTCTGGATGTACCAGACCAGTACACAGTGTTTGCTTGCAACCTGGATGGCTGGAACAGTTGGAGCTAGCCAAGCCTGCCTGTCTGTCTCTCTCTCTCTCTCAAAATCGCTGTCTCACCATCTGATCTATGCTCATAGCCAAGTTAGGCCTCCTTACAGCCAGGCAATCCCAGGTAACCAGAGTTATCAGTTTCCTCCGGAACACCAAAAGACCAAGGCAAACATTGCAAGGTTTCTTCTGACCTAGCCTCAGACGTCGGAGAAGGTGATGGCACCCCCACTCCAGTACTCTTGCCTGGAAAATCCCATGGATAGAGGAGCCTGGTAGGCTGCAGTTCATGGGGTTGCAAAGAGTCGGACACGACTGAGCGACTTCACTTTCACTTTTCACTTTCATGCGTTGGAGAAGGAAATGGCAACCCACTCCAGTGTTCTTGCCTGGAGAATCCCAGGGATGGGAGAGCCTGGTGGGCTGCTGTCTCTGGGGTCGCACAGAGTCGGATACGACTGAAGCGACTTAGCAACAGCAGCAGCAGCAGCCTCAGAAGTTATGCAGACTCAATTCCAGTGAATTGTATTAGCTCACATAGGACAAGACTGGATTCACTGTGGGAGATAACTACCCAAGATCCTAAATGCAGGGAAACATGGTTTGTTGGGGAGTCGTCTTTAGAAACTAACCAAGGTAAATAAGCATGGTCCCTAACCTCTAGTAGTTTATAGTAATTAAATACACTCTGAAATAAAACTTGTAATTCTGACTACTAATTTTGGTTTTGCCATGCTATTGTGGAAGAATTGTTGCTTTTAAACTGTTATGCTGGGGAAGACTTTTGAGAGTCCTATGAACAGCAAAGAGATAAACTAGGCAATCCTAAAGGAAATAAACCCTGAATATTCATTGAAAGGACTGATGCTGAAGCTGAAACTCCAATATTCTGGCCACCTGATGCAAAGAATTGACTCACTGGAAAAGACCCTGATGCTGGGAAAGACTGAAGGCAGGAGGAGAAGGGGACGACAGAGGATGAGATGGTTGGATGGCATCACCGACTCAATGGACATGAGTTTGGATAAACTCCAGGAGTTGGTGATGGACAGGGAGGCCTGGTGTGCTGCAGTCCATGGGGTCGCAAACAGCTGGACAGAACTGAGTGACTGAACTGAGCTGACACTTATCCAAATTTTCTATAATGAGCATGCATTGCTTTAACAACAAAACGTATACTGTATTTGTAACTAACATGCTGAGAGAAAAGGAAAGTGAACAACTAATCCTTATACTTATTTCTTGGACTTGGGCTTTCTAAAATCACCACAGAGGATAATAAATTATCATAGAATACTAGCACAATGATCGGCAAAAATGAAGACACCAGGTGGCCAGGAGTGTAGTTCACAGGATTTCAGTGTCAGTCTTTTTGGCTAAGATCATAGTGGTGGCTCAGATGGAAAGCGTCTGTCTACAATGTGGGAGACCTGGGTTCAATCCCTGGGTCGGGAAGTTCCCTGGAGAAGGAAACGGCAACCCACTCCAGTACTCTTACCTAGAAAATCTCCTGGACGGAGGAGTCTGGTGTCCATGGGGTCGCAAAGAGTTGGACATGACTGAGCAACTTTCCTTTTTTTCGAAATGTAGTCTTATGAAAGAGGAGTAAAGCGATAGGGTATTTCCTAAATTCTCTTAAAGGCAGAAACCACATCTTGACAAAGGAGAGAGTCAAAGGCCTGGACTGGTCCTGGAACACGAAAGCTCTCAAGAGAAGTGTTTTGGCCATGGGGTACTACTACGTATGCAGTGCCATTTGAACTAGCTCCAAGAGCGTGTGTCCCAAGTTCCCAAAAAGGACTGTGAGAATAAAAGAAGGTGAAAGAGTAAATATAATTAAATACAGTATGACTCCACAGTGTATGAGAGCAAGACATCAAGGCCACCCATTGAAGATTCCAATAAACTGAAATATTGATGGTGAGGAAGTGCTTTCCTGTCTCAGACGGTTATATAGAGGGGAACAGGATGGCATTTCAGTGGCAGGAGCCCATGCATGGTAACCAGAATCACGGAACTAGTGCTGAATGTGGTGGCCAGATAAGCACTGAGCCATAGCTCATGTGGCTCAGCCGCCAATCTAGGTCAGAGACAATGACATTCAGCACAGAAACCAAGGCTTTATTTCAGATTCTTCCCTTTACATCTCAAGGACTGTTAAAAGCATTGAGCTACACAGTCCACATCACCACCTTAAAACTACCTTCTCTTTCTGCATGGGATGTCTGCTGATGCTCCCCTCCACTGTGCGTTCTCCTTTCCTTCATTAGACATACACACCTAGAATAAAATCAGACAGTTCCCAGGTGTGGTCAAGTGCCTAAGCAATTTCCTTAAAGAATGTCAGCAGGCCCTCTGTGTTCCTTCTTCTTTTTGCTGGCAATAATATAGACGATTTGGCTGGAACTGAAACATCTATTTTGGACCATGGGAGAGCACACTAAGGATAATGGAACAGGAAAAGGATCGCAAGTCCCTGATGGTCTGAAACTTCCATGACGGTGAAAAAACTACCTACATTTGGACTTTGTAAGTGATAGAGGAACAATCTCTTCTATCTTATGTAATCTATTATTGTTTAGAAGTTTCTCTTACTTGCAGCTAAACATAATCTTAACTAATTTAAAGTCAAATCTGTACATTCTGCATTTTCTTTTCCTAAAATTCGAGACAAACACCTCCCTACATGCAGTCTCCAGAATTACAGCCCCAAGAGGGAAATATCTCCCCTTTCTGATGAAAGGAATGTCTGATGATTAGAGGGAAGCCTCTAAGCACTCCACCTCCGCCTTTCCTCCAGACCCCGAGGCTCTAGCTGCCTGTCCTCATTCTCAAATTCTGCAACCCACATTCCACCTACCTGGTGGGCAACAGGAGGAGGAAATGACAAGCAGGCACAGCCTAACCTCTCTTTAGGAGGAGGGGGATAAGGAATTAAAAGCTGGAGGAAGATTCATACTCTAATTGCTAAATCACACCATTATTTTCAAAGTAAAACAATGAAGGGAAAATGTCAGTGTTAACAAGACACCTTTTTACATGTGCAGATAACTTTATTGAAACATGTAATTTTTATTTTCTGTTTGGAATGAAAAATTGAAGAGGGAAAAATTGCATAACTTTTTTAAGATGATATCTGAGAAAGAGCATGCTTGGGGCAGCAATTAAATCCTTTCCACTCTCACATTTACATGCCGTTTGAATGTATGGATGTGAGAGTTGGACTGTGAAGAAGGCTGAGTGCCAAAGAATTGATGCTTTTGAACTGTGGTGTTGAAGAAGACTCTTGAGAGTCCCTTTGGGTTGCAAGGAGATCCAACCAGTCCATTCTGGAGATCAGCCCTGGGATTTGTTTGGAAGGAATGCTGCTAAAGCTGAAACTCCAGTACTTTGTCCACCTCAAGCGAAGAGCTGACTCATTGGAAAGACTCTGATGCTGGGAGGGATTGGGGGCAGGAGGAGAAGGGGAAAACTGAGGATGAGATGGCTGGATGGCATCACAGACTCGATGGACATGAATTTGAGTGAACTCTGGGAGATGGTGATGGACAGGAAGGCCTGGCGTGCTGTGATTCATGCGGTCCCAGAGTCGGACATGACTGAGTGACTGAACTGAACTGAATGCATTACTTCATCTTACCTCTAAACAACCCTGAGGGGTGAATATTATTACCATCCCCTATATACAAGACAAAGTTGAGGCTCAGAGAGATAAAATGTCTTGCTCAAGTTCATGTAATATGTCAGGTTGTGTTTTTTGTTCTCCAATATTGGCTGCCTGGCACCACTTTTAGGATTAGATGTTGTCACATCTTTGACATCAGGCTTAACACTGTGATGATCTGCTTGGGCCAATGAAAGGTAAGTAGAGGAAAAGGAGTAAAAATGTTGACTGATAGAGTTGTGTTAGTTGTGTTCCACTCTTTGTGACTTCATGGACTGTAGCCCACCAGGCTCCTCTGTCCATGGAATTCTCCATGCAAGAATAGTGGAGTGGGTTGCCATTTCCTACTCCAGGGATCTTTCCAACCCAGGGATCAAACTTGCATCTCTTGCTTCCCCTGCATTGCTGCTGCTGCTGCTGCTAAGCCACTTCAGTCGTGTCTGATTGGCAGGAGGATTCTTCACCACTGCGCCACCTGGGAAACCCAAAGGCCAGGTGCCAGTTCCCAACACAAGCTCTAAAGCAATCCATCCACCCTCTTTTTCCAGGCGTAGACCTGCGTGCCCCAGGTAACTGCTGCCTCATTGATCAAATACTCAGAGTTGAGCCCCAGATGATGCACAGTGCACATGTAACCTGAGCATGAAAGAACACTATGTTTATTTGTGGGTCATTTATTCCTGTCATTTAATTTAGACTAAGGTGATCAATGTACAGAGTCAGTGAGTAAAAATCCTGGGGCTGAAAGATCATCCCATTTAAGGCAGCATTTGTTTAGCACCACCAGACATTTCAGCAGGACCCAAAGAGCAGAAGGAGTTATAGGCAACTATCCACCCAATCTCATCCCCCCTTCTCTCATGGTTGGAAGTTCTCCAATCTACAGGTACATCTCAGAGATGATGGGAGTTTGGTTCCAGACCATTTCAGTAAAGAGAATATCCCATGTGCATTTTTTTGTTTCCCAGTACATATGAGTTATCTTTACCTTATACTGTGGTCTATTCAGTATTCAATAGCACTATGGCTAATAAAACAATGTAATGCCTTGGTTAAAAATTACTTTGTTGCTAGAAAATAATAACCATCATCTAAGCCTTCAGCGAGTTGTAAGCCTTTTGTTGGTGGAGGGTCTTGCTTTGATGTTGATGGCTGCTGGAGGTGCTGAAGGTGGTGGTTGCTAAAGGTTAGGGTGGCTGTGGCAATTTCTAAAAATAAGACAACAGTGAACATTGCCTCGTTGATTGTCTCTTCCTTCTACAAAGAATTTCTCTGTAGCATGCAATCCTGTTTGATAGCATTTTGCCCACAGTAGAACTTCTTTCAAAATAGGAGTCAGTCTTCTCAAATACTGCAGCTGCTTTACCAAGTCGTGTAATAGGTTTGTGTAGTATTCTAAATCTTTGTTGTCATGAACTGTATTAGCACCTCAACTGTGGCTGCCATGGCTGCCAAGGAAAACCCAAGATCCCCAGATTTCACAGCAAAGAACCAGCTTGAGAGCTGGGGGACAGGAAGCTTAAGGGTCATGGAAATCCTGTTGGGTAGGAGACAACTTGGTCATCCTCTCCAAGGATGCTGTGGCCTGAAAAACATTATATACAGTTTATTTTTCATTCACTTAACACACTGATTGTATTTGCCATAGCAGGTGCTTTCTTGCTAAAAATATTTTTCTACCACCAACAAATACATGGGCTACTCATTATGCCTTTGAGCTGCATGAAGGTTCTCACATCTTACTATCAATAGAATCACCATTTATTGCTATAAGAGAATAATGAGGACATTTTCAACATCTATAAGGAAACAAAACTGCATCACTTTCAGTTTTATGGAAAATTACTGTTTGGCTTTTTCTTTTTTTTTTTTTTTTTTGAGCCATTATGGATTTTAGTAACTCCTTTAAAGTTTATTTTAAAAACTCATTTCCTCTAAGGCTTATTGAAAACTCTAAAGTATAGTAAACTGAATGGGAAAACATCTTTACCAGGGCAAGTGATATGAGATGTGGAGAAAAAGCCCGGATACATTTCTGATGTTTTTGTGGCAAAGAAACCTTCTTTGAAAGGTCTCTGCAAACTTACTAAGAACTTGCTTATCTAAGCAGGGGCCCACACTTTAGAGAGTGAAGTCTGAAGGCAAACGAAGAGGGTTAGAAATCGGAACAGGAGACAACTCAAAGATTCAAAGGAGTAACATGTGCATTTGCCAAACAGGTTTGACGTGTGGTACGGAACTGATACCGAAGCCAGATAAGGTGATATTTTACTTGCTACAGAGCAACTTGTCTGTGTTTTGTAACTGGATCCATTTCTGTGTTTAAGTGTTCCGGCAAAGCTGTGTGTGTGTGTGTTTCCCAAAAGCTAAGAAGAAAGGGGTTTTCCTTACTGTGGCAAAGCTAGCTGAAGAAATCTGTTTTAGATGCTGTAAAATCCTGTAGCGGCAGCTGCTTTAACTGGGCAGCCAGGGGAGAAAGGCAAACGGCAAGATGGAAACAGCCCTTATAACTGATACTATGCCTCTCACTCCTCCCCCGAAGATTCCTTTAATAGCTGTTAATGTTTTTTCACTTTTTGACATGAGTTCTGTATTTTAACACTCTTTCCCCAGATCTCCTCATGGCCACTTTCTCACCTCCCTCAGGTTTTACCCAGATGGCCCCTTCAAGTGAGCCTTCTCCGACCTCCCTATTCAAGCTCTGAGCTTCCCTGGTGGCTCAGTGGTGAAGAATCCACCCGCCAGTGAAGGAGACACAGGTTCGATTCCCAGTCCAGGAAGATCCCACATACCGAGGAGCAGCTAAGCCCGTGCCCCACAGCTACTGAGCCTGTGCTGAGTCTGAGAACCTAACTGCTGAACCCGTGCACTGCGAATACTGAAGCCTGAACACCCTAGGGCCCGTGTTCCACAACGAGAGAAGCCACAGTGAGGAACCCAAGCACAACTGGAGAGTAAGCTCCACTTGCCGCAACTAGAGAAAAGCTCACACATCAGTGAATACTCAGTCCAGTCAAACACAAATAGATAAATTTGCAGTTCTTCTCTCTCTAAACCAACATTCCCTATTCCCTATTTCTACTTATATTATCCATAGTCCTATTTTATTTTTTTAAGTGTAATATTTAATGCATACAAAAGGATATGCATAGACATGTACATAATAAATCATGTTAATAAAAGTTCACCACAACTTAAAAACTGAAACATTTTGAATACTCTGTCCTCTTTCTCATTGTATCCTTGATATGTGCGCCAGGAGAATGTACATGATAGCACACATAATCACAACACAAAACTGAAAGCAACAGAAATACTCATCAAACAAAGAATAGATAAGTGAATTACAAAATATTCACTGCATAGAATATTCATTTGGTGGAAATGAATGAACTATAGCAATACACAATGAGCATGGAGAAATCTTAGAAACATAATGAGTAGAATAATTAAGTCCCAGAAGACCAAACTGAATATGATGCCATTTATATAAAGCTCTAAAACAAGCAAAACAAAATTATTAGTATGAATCTTAATAAATGTTAGCACTATGATATATTCATCATCTTTATCTTAGTTTATTATTCAAAGAGGACTCTTCCAGCTTCAACATACATACATGTAAAATAATGCTTTCTAAAGTCATGCCAGTTTTAAAAACTCTTAGTTCCAAAACTGTAAAACTATATTTAGACCTCTAAGCTGAAAACAAGAATCAATCTTGATATCTTTTGTTTCTTTCCCACCATAAAAAACTACCAAAAGCTATCCAGTCAGGTAACTACCTCTTGAATGTGGCCTCAGTCTTCATCCAAGGTCAGATCATCCTTAGATCAGGTCATCAATTTTGAATTCTAACATTTAATAATTTCCTAACTCATCCTTCCATTTTAGTCTATTCATAAAGTATCTTTCTGTGAGTTATACAGAAGATTAAATTTTTAGTTTTTATTTCAATGATAAATTTCAAATTATTTAATGAGCATAATTGACTTATCAAATAGCTTAAACCTGACACAAATTTGTACTGGAAACAGTTTTATTTATTTCACCAATTGCCACATTCATTTGTACTAGGATAAACCCTCCTTTCAGGTTTCCCATGTGGTGTTAATCGTAAAGAACCTACCGTGCAGGAGACGTAAGAGATGCCGGTTTGATCCCTGGGTTGGGAAGATCCCTATAGGAGGGTGCAGCAACCCACTCCAGTGTTCTTGCCTGGATAATCCCATGGACAGAGGAGTCTCTTTAGAGACTAAAAGAGTCGGACACAACTGAAGCGGCTTAGTATGCATGCACACAAACCCGTCTTTCAGTTACTTTCAAATAATTTCTAATCCAGTTCATTTTAATACAGCTAAAACTTTATTCTCATAGAGCTCCCTCCCTCCCACTCCTAGCTCATGCTGCTTGACCTTTTATGGCTTGAAATCTGTAGAGCTGATTATTGCCTCTTCTCTGGGAACTGTAGGTGGGTGGGGAAACAGAGTTACGGAAAGGGATGACTGGGGACTACTTGAAGATGCTGTTGTGGTTCTCTCTCGGATACACTGGTTACTTATCCGCTCCCTCAGTATAGCAGGAATCCAACTGATGCCTCTTTTGGGGGCAGAGTGAAGTTCACTTTGGGGCACAGTGTGTTCTTGTTCGAGGGCCCACATCACCATTTGATTCTGGGGACAGGAGATCTGATCCAGCTAGACTTATTCCCATCTCTTTATCCCGTTATTTGCTGCAACCAGTTCATACTGGCCAATTGTTAAATTTTTAGAAATTTTATGAGCAGGATGTTAATCTGTTGGTAAGCTTGAAAACAGCCATGGTGGCTGCTCTCCTTAGTTTTGGCTGTGCTGGGTCTCTGTTGCTGTGGGGCTGTTCTCTAGCTGCAGTGAGCAGGGGCTACTCTCCACTTGTCACGCACGGGCTTCTCATTACAGTGGCTGCTCTTGTTGAAGATCATGGGCTCTAGGACACGTGGTCTTCAGGAGCTGTGGCACATGGGCACGTGGTCTCAGGGCTGTGGCACATGGGCACGTGGGCTCAGGAGTTGTGGCTCCCAGCCTCTAGGGCACATGCTTGATAGTTATGGCCCGTGGGCTTAGTTGTCCCTCGGCACGTGGGATTTTCCTGGACCAGGGCTTAAACTCATGTCTCCTGCATGGACAGGTAGATTCTTTACCACTGAACCACTAGGAGAGCCCTTTTGTATGATTTTTTTAAGTAAAATTTATTAAAGTATACTATATATACAGAAGAATGCCTGATAGATTTTCATACAGTGCAATATCCATGCAGCCAAAAGCCAGATAAAAATCCAACATCAGGATCTACCTTGTGTTTCCCCCTCGTCACTTACAGCAGAAAAGAGAAGCCATTCTCAGCTCAGTCTGAATTCCTGAATCATGGAATCTATCAGCATAATAAAATAGAGGAAAATCTTATCTGACTTCTAACCTCATAGATGATTTATGCCTGAATAACATCTTTATTGAAATATCACTCACATTGCCATATAATTTAATCATCTAAATTATGTAATTCAATGGCTTTTAATATATCAATGAACTGTGCAACCATAACCACAATCTAAAATTTTAAAACATTTTCATCAGCCCACCAAGAAACCCCATATTTATAAGCAGTCACCCCCTAGTCTTCCTCACTCCTTCCTCACTCACTCCTTAGCAACAGAGACTTTGAAATGATTATCTCTTCACATTCTTGAGATCTGACAACAGAAAAACTTAATTCAACTAGTCAAACATTTCCAACAGCAGAAATGATAAACTAATCTAAATGGCATTTCTTCCCTTAGCAAATCTGATACTGATATTTCCTATAAAAACATGAATGGTGCTCAGTATTGGCACTTTGTCAAGGAGGGTAGTCTGCATCTGGCTGGTCAAGTAGACAGGTACATGTACAGACGGCAGAGTGCCACCTTGGCTGTGCTGAGCACTCAGAACAGTGGCAGAGGAACAAGTGCTGTGAGTTTTTCCATGGGGACCTCATGACACTCTGAGTTCCATGAGAAAGGAGAAAACAAAGCCTTTGGCCATTTCTTTAGTCCTAACCGGTGTATCTAACGCCTAATAGTAAGCCCTCCAAAATGAGAGATACCACTTATTTGTCCTCAGATTTGGAACTTAATTGCTAATTTTAGAGCCTAAGGAAAAAAACTGAATTATTATTCTATGAATAAGCATATTCTGGACTATCCAGATGACTACCATATAAAGATGCCTTTTAACATTCCATGTTTGTTTCTTGTGTTGTTCTCATAGCTGTGGTGGTTTTCAAATGTGGTTGAAAACAGTTCAGCACTCCTCCCATCATGACATGGGGTCTATGCCTCCACTCCCCGAATCTAGATAGACTTGTGGTCTCAGTGTAACCAGTAGAATACAGAGGAAATTACCTTGTGTGACTGCTGAGGCCAGAACAGAAAATGTGAAGCAAGCTCTACTTTGTGAGCTTGGACACTTGGGAGCTCTGAGCTGCCATGTAAGAAATGAGAGCTACCACTGAGCTTTCCCAATGATATGACTACCCTGGGTTCCCTGCATTGCGGAAGCTGAGTCTACCCACAAAGGCACGCACTGAAGCACCAGTCAACTGCCCAGCTGAGTTCCCAGCCCAGAGGTAGCATCAATCACCAGAGTGAAGAGGTTGAGTTATTGCCAGCCCTTGAGTCTTCTCAGCTAAGCCCCAGGTATCCTGGAGAAAAGATATGCCATTCCCAGCTCAATCTGAATTCCTGACTCACAGAATCTATCAGCATAATAAAATGACTATTTAAGCAGCTAAGTTTTGAGGGAAACTTATAGCAAATGGAGGTCAAACGACTTCACAGCATGTGGTATAGATGAAAGATATGCAATAGTTTGAGCAACAGAAAGATGTGGAAGAATTGAATTATCTTAAAACATGAGGTATTATAAGCATGCTGAGATCTCATGATTAAAGACAATTTTTTTCATGAATTAATTTTAGCAAAACATACTCCTTCATGTTAATGAGAATGTGAACTTTAGAATTCATATGGTTTTGTTTTTATTGTATCAATCAATTTTGGTTTAGTTGTATAAAAATTATAAGCAAAAAGAATTTATATGTAATTAGTCAAAGCTTATATATATAGGATATCTATCATAATAAAAATACATGTCAATCCTGAAAAAGTCTTCAAAAAAGATTTCTATTAAAAGGAGGTATGGAATAATCAGATTCGGGAAATACTGTCTTCTGCTTAATAACCCACCATTAACCTGTTGCCTTTGGATTGAATCCAAACACCTCTATAGGAAACACAAATATCCACTCCAAAAGTATCCTGATTTCCGTCTTCCCTTTATCCATTTGCTTTATGTTCTAGCCACCTTGACGTTCTCTCCCATCTCTTTAGGAACTCTCCTCTCCCTAAAACACCCATCCTCAGTGCCACTTCTGTGAAAGTCTTTCTGGATTCCCCAGAGTCCTCTCCTCTGTGTTCCACAGTGTGTTAGTAGGGTCTGGCAGGAAATAGACAGCACAGTTGAAAGAATAATTCGAGGACGTTTCCTAAAAGCAGCTATGACTGGCTGACAGATGCAGGCAGCCCCACGTGGAAGGAGAAGGGGGTTCGATACCTCACCTCAGCTATCCCTTCCTCCAGTCTGCTGCCCGGGTCCCCATTGGTTGAGCCTAACCAGAAGCCAAAGGGCAAAAGAACCCATTGATATAGCCCACTCAGATCAGCCTCCCAGGGAAAAGTGCAAGGTGGAGATTGAATATGGGGGCAAGGGAACAGAAGATATCCAGGTTTTTTTAAAATTTATTCTTGAACAACATTCTACGCATGACCTTTTTCATGATTACTTTCCTTTTGGACTCACCCTGCCATTAATATCTCCATATGCTCTTTGCTTGGCAAAAGCCTACTAGGACTTCCCTAGTAGCTCAAACAGTAAAGAGTGTGCCTGCAAAACAGGAGACTTGTGTTTGATCCCTTGGAGAAGGAAATAGAAACCCACTCCATTATTCTTGCCTGGGAAATCCAGGCAAGATTTAGAGGAGCCTCACATGCTACAAGTACACGGGGTCACAAAGAGATGGACACGACTTAGTGATTAAACAACAATAATATTTTAATAAGTATTTATTGAATTGATGAATTAATAAGAAAATGACATGGATAAAAATACCAAGAACATTACTTGTATTCTTGAATATTCCCCAATATTAAAAAATTTTTCTCTAGTTATTAGTTTATTTCTATTTTTTGAAATCCATGTTTTTTTTCCTAAAATAAGTTTTGTGATTTTTTTTTCCTGAGTAAAGCAACTATTTGTATTATGTTTTTGTTTGTTTGAATCTTATTACTGAGATTTTAGTTCTTTAAACCAGTTAGGATGATATCTTATAATAAAACTTGTTTTAATCTGTTTTATTTTTGTGTATATGATTGTGGGACAATTTTAATTTATAAACTAGGACACATTTATGGCACATAGTTTAAAAATTTCCCTTCAGTTTTGTACTGATTTCCTAAATTCCTTTACACTATTTGTATGGATCTTGTCAATCAAATTTATTCTGTATAAGAGATTAATAGAGGGATTCTACATTATAAGCTTTCCAGTTTCCTTGAATGATTTTTAGTATTCTATAACACTTTTTGTAATTAAGATTTAAATACCCAATCCCTCAAGACTTGCCATACAGAGAGCTGTCAATCAAGGAATTGGCAAGCTCTATGAACGGCATGATGAAATCTTTATCCCCACTCTCTGATGCCTTCAAGACCAGCTTTTGCAAGTTGATCCTTCATTTCACATGTCTTAGAACTCACTCACACTTCTTATGCTTGGAAATGTAACACACAGAGTGACAATGTAATCCACAGCTAATAAGTTAGCGGCTATAAAAATGAACATCCACATTAACTTGCCAAGCATGGAGGCTGGAGGTGTTATACTGTACTCGTGTATATATGTCTGCCAGGGCAATAGTACATATGCCTTTGGAGATGCTTCTAAGTTATGCAGAGAAGCCGACAATAATTCTTGAACTTTGTTGTCAGGATCCAGTTTCATTTAAGAGCCAAACCAACAGCATCAAAACACTTGGCCATGATCAGCTACAATCCAACCAAAGAAGAAAACATACAAAACTAGCCCTTGGGTTGTAAATTTTGTGGAAAGAAGGCTATCTCAGTACTTTCGGTTGTGAACTAGTTTCAAGTATCATACGTTTTCACTGAAAAATAAAAACAATGAAGGAATTAAAAATCTTTTCTCTGCATATCTCTTAAATCATTACACAGTCAAGTAAAATGAATAATTACTATTATTATTTACAAAAAATTTTATCTGAAATTTATGTCAGCATTACAAGTATAAAACATAATGCCATTGCATTTTTAACTTACATTTTAAAATGTATTTTTGGAGTTTATTCTGTTACAAACAATTTTTAAAATAATGCACTATAAAATTGCATAGCTGGTTAAAATTTTAGCCCCCACACCATAAAACTGAGCTCTACCCATCAAAATCTAATATTTAATTTACTTACCCTGTACATTAGGATAGGATGTTTGACACATAGTGTTTTAAACATTTATAAACTCTTTATATTTGCATATTAATGTGTTATACACACTCTTAATGTGTTATACTTATGAATGTTTTTAATAAATATAAACTCTCTCAACTTTACCCAATATAATTTTTTTTTAATCGTGTGAACTTGTGATCATACACATGAGGGAAGATCACCTTGAGTCCACTGGAAAGTTGAGTAGAGATTTATGTTAAATGGAAGCTGGGCTATATGCTGGGAGAAAAAGAAGTCAACATTATCCTGTGTCTATGATGGTACCTGCTTGATGTCTCCTATGTTGTTACCTATAAGAACCCAATGAAGTAGTTGGCGTTTATTGCTATACTGATTCATATGTTAAATCTCAAGAAGGTTGGATAAACTGCCCAAATTCATAGGACTGGTAAATAATAATGCTGGGATATAAATCCAGATCTCTTTTAAAATGTGTGTGTGTTTTTTTTTTTTTGGGGGGTCATTCCACATCCTCTCTCAATGTACAGGAAATACTACATACTACAAGCTCCTCAAAGACAGGAACTCTACCCAAAGCACCATTGTTAATCTGACTGTCCGTCTGTCTGTTTCATCCATTAATTCCATAAATATACAGTCAGTGTCTACTCTGAGCCAGGTACTGTCCTAGGCCCTGAGAATACAATGGTGAAGAAGACAGACAAGGGGTCCTGTCCTTAAGGAGCTCGCAGACTATGAAAAGTTCAGAAAAGCAGAAAGGCAGTGGTAATATAGAGAGGTCACTGCTACAAGGAGAGGGGAACAGATATGCAAGGGGGATTCACATTTGGCGGATCTGGAAAGGCAACTTAGAGAAAGCAGCATTTAAACACAGACAACAAATGAGGAATTTCAAACTGAAGCTGAAACTCCAATACTTTGGCCACTTGATGCGAAGAGCTGACTCATTTGAAAAGACCCTGATGCTGGGAAAGATTGAAAGTGAGAGAAGGGGATGACAGAGGATGAGATGGTTGGATGGCATCACTGACTCAATGGACATGCTGCTGCTATGTCGATTCAGTCGTGTCCGACTCTGTGAGATGCCACAGACGGCAGCCCCCTAGTCCCCGCCGCCCCTGGGATTCTCCAGGCAAGAACACTGGAGTGGGTTGCCAGTTCCTTCTCCAATGCATGAAAGGGAAAAGTGAAAGTGAACTCGCTCAGTCATGTCCGACTCTTCCCGACCCCATGGACTGCAGCTTGCCAGGTCCCTCTGTCCATAGGATTTTCTAGGCAAGAGTACTGGAGTGTGTTTCCATTGCCTTCTCCCCAATGGACATGAGTTTGGGTAAACTCTGGGAGTTGGTGATGGACAGGGAGGCCTGGTGTGCTGCAGTGCATGGAGTTGCAAAGAGTGGGACACAACTGAACAACTGAACTGAACTGAACTACTGCAGTGAACTGAACAAACAAGGAGGGCTAACCCAGGTTATCAAGCATTGTAAGGTATTTGATCTTTGAAGGGGTTAGTGGTCTTAATCTAACTTCTGGTAATGCAGGACATGGGGGATGCTGCTGGGGAGAGAGCTCCCAGAAAACAGTACTGAACAACCAGAGGTTGGGAAAGAAGAACAGGACCACACTAAGAAAGTGGCAAGAAAGAAGGGGAAGGGAAGCAAGGTTACAAAGAAGTGTATAGACATGTTCAAAGGATTGGAAATGAAAGAATCAATATTGCATTTGAATATAATCTCCCTGAGCTGGGTTTCCTGGTGGTTCTGCTGGCAAAGAATTCGCTTGCAATGCGGGAGACCTGGGTTCAATCCCTGGTTTGGAAAGATCACCTGGAGGAGGGAAAGGCTACCTACTCCAGTATTCTGGCCTGGATAATTCCATGGATTGTATAGTCCACAGGGTCACAAAGAGTCTGACAGGACTGAGCGACTTTCACTTTCACTTCCCTGAGCTGAGTTTAGAGAACTAAAGAAGGAGAGGCAGATGGGGAGGGCAGGGAGCCTGGAGTTGGGGGACCACTAAGAGAAGGGGTGGTGGCTGTGCTCTGACTGGCCCTGGGAACTGGGAGCAGGGACTCTTGGGGAGGGAGGGAGAGCACCCTGTGGACTGTCCATAAAGTTTTGTTAAATTTCTCAGGACAGTTGAGAGGAAAGTGAAAGTGAAAGTCGCTTAGTCCTGTCCGACTGTCTCCCACATTGCAGGCGGCTTCTTTATTAGCTGAGCCACAAGGGAAGCCAAGAAACCTACAACAATTAATGCAGGTGAAATCCTATCACAGAGAACTCCGCAGGAAACAAGTATTAAAGAAAACTCCCAATGGGTGAAAGTGGAGACTTCTCAGAAGCTCTGAAGTGTAACTCTTCCTTTAAAAATCTTAAACTGCAGCATCCAGAGGGACTATCTCTAATAAAGAAGGACTCAAGTATTTTAAGGTGTTTATCTTTGAAGGGGCTAGAGGTCTTAATCTAACTTCCTGTGATAGGACAGGAACAATTCTTTCCTCTCTAGTCAAGGTGCAGTCACTCTATAATTGTGGAACATTTTCTTGTTTTCCAGATAAAAAGATTTATTCCACAATTAGTGAGCCTTTTAGTTTCCTCCTTATGTTTGTGCTGCACCATACCGTCAGATACTCATTATCTCCTTCATTAAGATTGTCTATTGGATGCACACAAACTGAAGAAGCATTAGCTCCTTTGCATAATTTAAAGTTGTGAATTCTCACTGTACAGGGACTAAAATATAAGCGAGGGAGTTTACTTTCGAACATTAGTCAAACTTTCAACCCCAAAATGCTTCACCTATTTCTTGAAATTCCCATTATTATAGTTCATTAAAATTATTATTGATTTTTATATTTGATTAACACTGTATATTAAGACATTGTATTTAGTACAAAGTAGTTTTTTTTTTAATGAAGTTTTTTTTTTTAAGTACATAGTCTTTAGTGAGATAAAGGGAGATTTCCCAAACCTCCTCAATACCGTTCACCTCTGACTCAAAGAACACAATAATGAGTTGCTTCACAAAATGTTATTGACTTAAGGGCTAGCTAATAGTAAACCAATATATTTTTATAATTATAAGGCTCATATTTAATTACTGGGTATAAAATAACATAATTGGATCTTCTTTCGTCAGCTACTGGTTTATTATCTTATGGAATTATGGTATCATATTCCTGTTTTGCAACTGTATTTAAAACAATTTTTGAATTTTGGAGATTAAAAAAATTTTTTGAAGTGTATTGTGTTACTATCAGAACATTAGTTTTACATGAATATAGTATAGAATGAATTGTTTTATGGATAAACTCTGGACATATTAAGTTATACTAGGTGAAACCATAATTACGTAGATCAAAAATGGTCAAGGTCCATATCATATGGTTCAAATTAAATCTTCCCATACAGATTTTCTCATCCATTTTCATTATCAGGAGGAATTTGCAGCGGTTTTGTTGTTGTTCAGTTGCTAAGTCCTGTGTGACTCTTTTGCAACCCTGTGGACTGTAGCCCTCCAGGCTCCCCTGTCCATGAGATTTCCCAGGCAAGAACACTGAAGTGGGTTGCCATTGCCTTTCCAGGGGATTTTCCAAGCCCCGGAATTGAACTCATGTCTCCTCCACTGCAGGCAGATTCTGTATTACTGAGTCACCAGGGAAGTCTTTTACCCAATCATTAAATGAATGCTTAAAGGAAGTACTGTTCATATAGCTCATTAACCGATACCTAAAAATATAATAGCTCAGTTCAGTTCAGTTCAGTCGCTCAGTCGTGTCCAACTCTTTGCCATCCCATGAATCACAGCACGCCAGGCCTCCCTGTCCATCACCAACTCCCGGAGTTCACTCAGACTCATGGCCATCAAGTCAGTGATGCCATCCAGCCATCTCATCCTCTGTCGTACCCTTCTCCTCCTGCTCCCAATCCCTCCCAGCATCAGAGTCTTTTCCAATGAGTCAACTCTTCGCATGAGGTGGCCAAAGTACTGGAGTTTCAGCTTTAGCATCAGTCCTTCCAATGAACACCCAGGACTGATCTCCTTTAGGATGGATTGGTTGGATCTCCTTGCAGTCCAAGGGACTCTCAAGAGTCTTTTCCAACACCACAGTTCAAAAGCATCAATTCTTCGGTGCTCAGCTTTCTTTACAGTCCAACTCTCATATCCATTTATGACCACTGGAAAAGCCATAGCCTTGACTAGATGGGCCTTTGTTGGCAAAGTAATACCTCTGCTTTTTAATATGCTATCTAGGTTGGTCATAGCTTTCCTTCCAAAGAGTAAGCATCTTTTAATTTCATGGTTGCAATCACCATCTGCAGTAATTTTGGAGCCCCCAAAAACAAAGTCTGACACTGTTTTCATTGTTTCCCCATCTATTTCCCATGAAGTGATGGGACAGGATGCCATGATTCTCATTTTCTGAATGTTGAGCTTTAAGCCAATCTTCTCACTCTCCTCTTTCACTTTCATCAAGAGGCTCTTTAGTTCCTCTTCACTTTCTGCCATAAGGGTGGTATCATATGCATATCTGAGGTGATTGATATTTCTCCCAGCAATCTTGATTCCAGCTTGTGCTTCTTCCAGCCTAGTGTTTCTCATGATGTACTCTGCATATAAGTTAAATAAGCAGGGTGACAATATACAGCCTTGACGTACTCCTTTTCCTATTTGGAACCAGTCTGTTGTTCCATGTTCAGTTCTAACTATTGCTTCCTGACCTGCATATAGATTTCTCAAGAGGCAGGTCAGGTGGTCTGGGATTCCCATCTCTTTCAGAATTTTCCATAGTTTATTGTGATCCACACAGTCAAAGGTTTGGCATAGTCAATGAAGCAGAAATAGATGTTTTTCTGGAACTCTCTTGCTTTTTGATGATCCAGCAGATGCTGGCAATTTGATCTCTCTGATTCCTCTGCCTTTTATAAAAGCAGTTTGAACATCTGGAAGTTCACGATTCACATATTGCTGAAGCCTGGCTTGGAGAATTTTCAGCATTATTTTACTAGCATGTGAGATGAGTGCAATTGTGCAGTAGTTTGAGCATTCTTTGGCGTTGCCTTTCTTTGGGATTGGAACGAAAACTGACCTTTTCCAGTCCTGTGGCCACTGCTGAGTTTTCCAAATTTGCTGGCATATTGAGTGCAGCACTTTCAAAGCATAGTCTTCCAGGATGTGAAATAGCTCAACTGGAATTCCATCACCTCCACTAGCTTTGTTCGTAGTGATGCTTTCTAAGGCCCACTTGACTTCACATTCCAGGATGTCTGGCTCTAGGTGAGTGATCACACCATCTCACCCATACATAAAAATCAACTACTCATAAGAAAGACTCAGTGGATGAGAGGTCCAGAAATCTGATTTTGTCTATGTTTGAGTTAACTTTATGATTTAGACTAAAATAATGAAGACTGACTTGTTTTACAGTAATTCTGTGTTTGGCTGAAACTTCAAAGGGTAGTTGCTAAACATAAATGATCTCTTAGCAATTACACCTTTCAAAACAATAGAGAAGAGAAAGCTACTGAAAGTTGTCTACCAGCAATGACTTCATAGAAAAGTGTAGGGAAAACAAAAGTTCTTCTTGGGAAAACATGAACATTAATCAGAGAACCTGGTTTGTCCAGGCTGCTTTATTTCACTCCCTTCAAAAATAAGAATGCCTCTGTCAAAAAACTGGATCTGGAGAGGACAGCAGGTCATCATGGCTAGAACAAGAGGCAGCCCATGCCTCTGAGTGTCAGAGATCCAGGAAGGAGATTCCATGTGCAGAGTGAAGGTCCCTGCAGGGCCAAGGGTTACTGTACTTTGCCACTATGTGTGATATACCAGGTGCTGCACAAAGTCATTGGATAGAAACTCTTGACAATTGTATCGAAATCTTGCCAAATATAATTTTATGAATTGTATTTATACGAAACTCTACACATGTTTAGCAACACAAGTAACTTGAATTTCTGGGTCTGTTTTATCCATATGTGCCTTCTTAGTTCCTGAAAACTAAGAGAAAGAAAAAAAAAGGTTATAAAAACAAATGTGAAGACATGGTCTCTGCTTATAAAGGGTGTATATTTTCTTGAGCAGAAAAGATGAACTATACACAAAAGAATTAGAGAATACATCTTCTCTTACAATTCCCCTCCTCTCTTGGGACATTAAATATTTCAGTTACACTTATACCACCCCCTTTCTCAAGAGCTCAAACACCGGCTGTGGAACAAACTTGGATAAAACACTTCTCACAATCCCTTTTTAGCCAGTGAGCCCATCTGGGAAACCAACGCAGTGTCTTCATACTAATTGTAAGTTCCACTGACTTTGGGATCTACCTTAGTCAGTTTTCCTCATGAGGCAATACCTCCAAAGTCTTAGATGGAAAATTAACAAAATAATGCTAGCAAAAAGCACTAATGATAAACTCACTCTCATTGGCGCCTACCACTTGCCCTTTCATATCTTCTGTATTTTCTTACATCAGGCTTACCATACAGCTTGCAGGTGTGTTAGTGACTCAGTCATGTCTGATTCTTTGCCACCCCTTTGACTGTAGCCTGTCAGGCTCCTCTGTCCATGATATTCTCCAGGCAAGAATACTGGTGTAGGTAGCTTTTGCATTCTTCAGGGGATCTTCCTGACCCAGGGACTGAACCTGGGTCTCCTGTGTTGCAGGCAGATTTTTTTTTTTTTTTTTTTTTTTTTTACCATCTAAGGCACCAAAGTGCTGCTCAAAAAAGACAAAGAGGTATAGCCTGAATAAGTCCTTGCCCTTTCTCTCACTGTATCAGCATGTCTCCTATGTAATAACTACCAAATGAGCTAGAGATTAAGACATGGAAATTGTCTTGGATTTTCCTGGTGGCATGACTATGAAAGTCTGACAGGTTCACCACCCTCGTTCCATCCAGTTTTAAAAGTTTCTAAAAAAATTCTGCAGCACACTTTTTAAAAATCAATTGGCATTTAGGGGAAAAAATGTAAAATACACTTACTACTCAGGAAATAAGGGTTTCTCTAGTGGCTCAGTGGTAAAGAATCTACCTGACATGCAGGAGACATGAGTTTGATCACTGGGTTGGGAAAATCCCCTAGAGAAGGAAATGGCAACCCACTCCAGTATTCTTGCCTGGGAAACCCCATGGACAGAGGAGCCTTCCAGGCTACAGTGCATGGAGTTGCAAAGAGCTGGACAAGACTTAGTGACTAAACAACAGCAGCAACCCAGGAAACACTATCAATACTTGTCACCTGCCTTCCAGCTGAGTGGGATCCCAGAGCACTCAGGATATTCCAGGATACTCTTTTATAATGTTTTGCAGAAGTTTCATCTGTCATTCCCCTAGTTGGCCCTTCCCCCATATCTCAGCCTCACAAAGGTCACTCTAGCCCTAATGCACTCTTCTCTGTGACACCTGGGAACATCTGCTCAAAAGCCTTCAAATTGGAGTTTGGGTATGCACAGTTGCTCAGGGCACTGGAATACAGACTCTAGCTTACTTCTCTCCAAATTTGTCTGCAACTATTTTTTAGCCTTGGAGATCATATTTTTCAACATTTAGGTCCTTTTGTTATCTGTGCTCATTCTCTCCTATTTCTCTGTGTTGTGTAATATTCCTTTGAGTTATCTTTTTCCAAGGAATTTGAAGAACTCGGTGACTCAGCTCCCCACCCACTGCCCACATGAGATAGGAGGTTCTCCTCCCTGCTCTCCTGAGATACAAAACTGTTTGCCTCCAGCGTGGCTCTGTTTTTCCAGCTGTCGAGCAGCAGCTGGCCAGATTTTTTTCTACAGGCTGAAAATTCACATGCAGCAAAGTGGGCTATGGCATGGCAGGGTGGATGCAAGGTCTCAAAAGGAGCACAGAGGAGAAGTGGAATCTTGGAACTCAGAGAGACAGTGAAGCTATACAGAGAGACAAGCTTATCGATTTTACATGCCACGTACCAGGCTACCTATTGGGAATACATGGAATAAAACCTTCTCCCTGGCTCTTAGTAGGAAGAGACATAAATGTATTAGCATTTACTCATTCAGTGAATCTGCAAACACTGTGTGAACAGCTATTACATGCCAATCCTTACTGGAAAATGGTGGAGTAGGAGGACGTACGATCTTCTCCTGTGAGAACTCCAAAATTACAATTCACTGCTGAAAAAGCATTGAGAAGAGAATGTTGGATCCCACCAAAAAAGGATACCACATGTCCAAGGGCAAAGGAGAAGCCCGAGGAAGACAGTAGGAGGGGAATAATTGAGTTTAGACTCAAACCCCATACCCACCAGAGACGCTCAGAGGGTTCAAACAAACCAATGTGAGCACAAGGAGGTGCCATAAAGACTAGGCCAGACCTGCTTTTGTGTGTGTTTGAGTGTCTCCTGGAGCTATGGATCAGCAGTGGCATGAAACAGGGGCAGGGGCTCTGGGTGCAGCAGACCTGCATATGACATAATTCCTCTTGGAGGAGGTCGCCATTAACCCCACCATGAAGCCACTAGAACTTACACAGGACTGGGGAAACAGTCTTGGCACAAACGAACCCTTGTGCACACCACGAGACAGGAGAAAGGAATAGTGACCCCGCAAGAGACTGACCCAGATTTGCCCGTGAGTGGCCAGGAGTCTCTTGAAGAGGCGTCGATTGGTGATAGCCTGTTACAGGGTCGGGGGACTGAGTGAGGCAGTGGGCCAGGGACCTTTTCAAGGAGGTCACTATTATCTTCATTCATTTCAGTTCAGTTCAGTCTCTCAGTCATGTCCAACTCTGCGACCCCATGAATCTCAGCACGCCAGGCCTCCCTATCCATCACCAACTCCCGGAGTTCACTCAGACTCACGTCCATCGAGTCCGTGATGCCATCCAGCCATCTCATCTTCTGTCGTCCCCTTCCCCTGCTACCCCCAATCGCTCCCAGCAGCAGAGTCTTTTCCAACGAGTCAACTCTTCACATGAGGTGGCCAAAGTAGTGGAGTTTCAGCTTTAGCATCTTTCCTTCCAAAGAAATCCCTGGGCTGATCTTCTTCAGAATGGATGGGTTGGATCTCCTTGCGGTCCAAGGGACTCTCAAGAGTCTTCTCCAACACCACAGTTCAAAAGCATCAATTCTTCGGTGCTCATCCTTCTTCACAGTTCAACTCTCACATCCATACATGACTACTGGAAAAACCATATAGCCTTGACTAGAAGGACCTTAGTCGGCAAAGTAATATCTGTGCTTTTGAATATGCTATCTAGGTTGGTCGTAACTTTTCTTCCAAGGAGTAAGCATCTTTTAATTTCATGGCTGCAATCACCATCTGCAGTGATTTTGGAGCCCCCAAAATAAAGTCTGACACTGTTTCCACTGTTTCCCCATCTATGTCCAATGAAGTGATGGGACCGGATGCCATGATCTTCGTTTTCTGAATGTTGAGCTTTAAAGCCAACTTTTTCAGTCTCCTCTTGCACTTTCATCAAGAGGCTATTTAGCTCCTCTTCACTTTCTGCCACAAGGGTGGTGTCATCTGCATATCTGAGGTTCTTGATATTTCTCCCGGCAATCTTGATTCCAGCTTGTCTTTCTTCCAGTCCAGCATTTCTCATGATGTACTCTGCATATACGTTAAATAAGCAGGGTGACATACAGCCTTGACGTACTCCTTTTCCTATTTGGAACCAGTCTGCTGTTCCATATCCAGTTCTTTGGCACCAAAGAATATAATCAATCTGATTTCAGTGTTGACCATCTGGTGATGTCTATGTGTAGAGTCTTCTCTTGTGGTTGTTGGAAGAGGGTGTTTGCTATGACCAGTGCATTTTCTTGGCAAAATTCTATTAGTCTTTGCCCTGCTTCATTCTGTACTCCAAGGCCAAATTTGCCTGTTACTCCAGGTGTTTCTTGACTTCCTACTTTAGCATTCCAGTCCCCTATAATAAAAAGGACATCTTTTTTGGGGTGTTAGTTCTAAAAGGTCTTGTAGGTCTTCGTAGAACCGTTCAAGTTCAGCTCCTTCAGCATTACTGGTTGGGGCATAGGCTTGGCTTACTGTGATATTGAATGGTTTGCCTTGGAAACGAACAGAGATTGTTCTGTCATTTTTGAGACTGCATCCAAGTACTGCATTTTGGACTCTTGTTGATCATGATGGCTACTCTATTTCTTCTGAGGGATTCCTGCCTGCAGTAGTAGATATAATGGTCATCTGAATTAAATTCACCCATTCCAGTCCATTTTACTTTGCTGATTCCTAGAATGTCGACGTTTACTCTTGCCATCTCTTATCTGACCACTTCCAATTTGCCTTGATTCGTGGACCTGACATTCCAGGTTTCTATGCAATATTGCTGTTTACAGCATCGGACCTTGTTTCTATCACCAGTCACATCCACAGCTGGGTATTGTTTTTGCTTTAGCTCCATCCCTTCATTCTTTCTGGCGTTATTTCTCCACTGAGCTCCAGTAGCGTGTTAGGCACCTATTGACCTGAGGAGTTCCTTTTTCAGTATCCTATCATTTTGCCTTTTCATACTGTTCATGGGGTTCTCAAGGCAAGAATACTGGAAGTGGTTTGCCATTCCCTTCTCCAGTGGACCACATTCTGTCAGACCTCTCCACCATGACCCGCCCATCTTGGGTTGCCCTGCAGGCATGGCTTAGTTTCATTGAGTTAGACAAGGCTGTGGTCCTAGTGTGATTTGATTGACTAGTTTTCTGCTAGTATGGTTTCAGTGTGTCTTCCCTCTGATGCCCTCTTGCAACACCTACCATCTTACTTGGGTTTCTCTTACCTTGGGCATGGGGTATCTCTTCTCGGCTGCTCCAGCAAGACGCAGCCACTGCTCCTTACCTTGGACAGAGGGTATCTCCTCACCGCTGCCTTCCTGAACTTCAATGTGGGATAGCTCCTCTAGGCCCTCCTTTGCCCATGCAGCCACTGCTCTTGGACGTGGGGTTGCTCCTCCCAGCTGCCCTCCCTGGCCTCGGGCAAGGGGTGGCTCCTCTCAGCCACTGTCCCTGACCTCAGATGTGGGGTGGCTCCTCACAGCCACCCCTGGCCTCGGACACTGGGTAGCTCCTCTTGGCCGTTCCTGTGCCGATGCAACCTGGCACTCTCGGCCGCTGCCCCTGACCTCAGATGTGGGGTAACTCCTCTTGGCCACCGCTCTTTGGGCATGCGTCCTCCTGGCTTCTGCCCCTGACCTCGGACGTGGGGTAGCTTCCGGTTCAGTAGGAACTGGAAATATAAGGTCCATGAATCAAAGCAAATTGAAAATGGTCAAACAAGATATGGCAAGAGTGAACACTGACGTTTTAGGAATCAGCAAACTAAAATGGACTGGAATGGATGAAGTTAACTCAGATGACCATTGTATCTACTACTGTGGGCAGGAATCCCTTAGAAGAAATGGAGTAGCCCTTATAGTCAACAAAAGAGTCTGACAAGCAGTCCTTGGATGCAATCTCAGAAATGACAGAATAATCTCTATTCATTTCCAAGGCAAACCATTCAATATCACGGTAATCCAAGTCTATACCCCAACCAGTAATGCTGAAGAAGATGAACTTGAACAGTTCTAAGAAGAACTACAAGACCTTCTAAAACTAACACCAAAAAAAAGATGTCCTTTTATTATAGGGGACTGGAATGCAAAAGTAGGAAGACAAGAAACAGGCAAGTTTGGCCTTGGAGTACAAAACGAATCAGGGCAAAGGCTAACAGAATTTTGCCAAGAGAATGCACTGATTATAGCAAACACTCTATTCCAATGACACAAGAGAAGACTCTACATATGGACATCACCAGATGGTCAACACCAAAATCAGATTGAATATATTCTTTGCAGCCAAAGATGAAGAAGCTCTATACAGTAAGCAAAAACAAAACTGGGATCTGACTGTGACTCAGATCATGAATTCCTTATTGCCAAATTCAGACTTAAATTGAAGAAAGTAAGGAAAACCACTAGACTATTCAGGTATGACCTAAATCAAACCCCTTATGATTATACAGTGGAAGTGACAAATAGATTCAAGGGATTAGATCTGCTAGAGTGCCTGAAGAACTATGAACAGAGGTTCATGACATTGTATACAAGGCAGTGATGAAGACCATCCCCAAGAAAAAGAAATGCAAAAAGGCAAAATGGTTGTCTGAAGAGGCCTTACAAATAGCTGAGAAAATAAGATAAGTGAAAAGGGAAGGAGAAAAGGAAAGATATACCCACTGGAATGCAGAGTTCCAAAGAATAGCAAAAGAGATATGAAAGCCTTCCTCAGTGATCACTACCAAGAATAGAGGAAAACAATAGAATGGGAAAGATTAGAGATCTCTTCAAGAAAATTAGAGATACCAAGGGAACATTTCATGCAAAGATGGGCTCGATAAAGGACAGAAATGGTCTGGACCTAACAGAAGCAGAAGATATTAAGAAGAGGTGGCAAGAATACACGGAAGAACTGTACAAAAAAGATCTTCATGACCCAGATAATCATGATGGTGTGATCACTCACCTAAAGCCAGACATCCTGGAATATGAAGTCAAGTGAGTCTTAGGAAGCATCACTATGAACAAAGCAAGTGGAGGTGATGGAATTCCAGTTGAGCTATTTCGAATCCTGAAAGATGATGCTGTGAAAGTGCTGCACTCAATATGCCAGCAAATTTGGAAAACTCAGCAGTGGCCACAGGGCTGGAAAATGTCAGTTTTCATTCCAATCCCAAAGAAGGGCAATGCCAAAGAATGCTCAGACTACTGCACAACTGTACTCATCTCATATGCTAGCTAAGTAAAGCTCAAAATTCTCCAAGCCAGGTTTCAACAGTTTGTGAACTGTGAACTTCCAGATATTCAAGCTGGTTTTAAAAAGGCAGAGGAACCAGAGATCAAATTACCAACATCCACTGGATCATCAAAGAAACAAGAGAGTTCCAGAAAAATATCTGTTTCTGCTTTATTGACTACGCCAAAGCCTTTGACTATGTGGATCACAACAAACTGTGGGAAATTATTCAAGAGATGCCAATACCAGACCACCTGACCTACCTCCTGAGAAATCTGTATGCAGGTCAGGAAGCAACAGTTAGAACTGGACATGGAACAGCAGACTCATTCTGAATCAGGAAAGGAGTACGTCAAGGCTGTACATTGTCACCCTGTTTATTTAACTTATATGCAGAGTACATCATGTGAAACGCTGGGCTGCATAAAGCACAAGCTAGAATCCAGAATGCTGGGAGAAATATCAATAATCTCAGATACGCAGATCACACCACCTCTAGGGCAGAAAGCCAAGAAGAATTAAAGACCATTTTCATGAAAGTGAAAGAGGAGAGGGAAAAAGTTAGCTTAAAACTCAACATTCAGAAGACTAAGTTCATGGCATCCAGTCACATCATTTCATGGCAAATAGATGGGGAAACAATGGAAATTTATATTTTGGGGCTCCAAAATCACTACAGATGGTGGTTGCTGCCATGAAATTATAAGAACTTTGCTCCTTGGAAAAAAAGCTATGACCAACCTAGAATGCATATGAAAAAGCAGAGACATTACTTTGCCAACAAAGGTCCACCTAGTCAAAGCTATGGTTTTTCCAGTAGTATGTACGGTTGTGAGAGTTGGACTATGAGGAAAGCCGAGTGCCGAAGAACTGATGCTTTTGAACTGTTGTGTTGGAGAAGACTCTTGAGAGTCTCTTTGTCAGAAAGGAGATCCAAGCAGTCCATCCTAAAGGAAATCAGTCCTGAATATTTATTGGAAGGACTGATGCTGAAGCTGAAACTCCAATACTTTGGCCACCTGATGTGAAGAACTGATGCATTGGAAAAGACCCTGATTATGGGAAAGATTGAAGGTGGCAGGAGAAGGGAGTGACAGAGGATGAGATGGTTGGATGGCATCACCAACTTGATGGACATGAGATTGAGTAAGCTCCGGAAGTTGGTGATAGGCAAGGAAGCCTGGCATGCTTCAGTCCAGGGGCTCACAGAGAATCAGATATGACTGAACTATTTAACTGAACTGATTACATGCCAGACTTTATTCTAAGCCCTGGGAGTACATCAGTGAACAACACATACAAAATCCTTGGAGATTATTGGATACAAAAATGCATGGTTGGGACTTCCCTGGCCATCCAGTGGATGACTTCACTATCCAGTGCAGGGTGGTACCGGTTCAGTCCCTGGTCAGAAAACTAAGATCCCACATGTCTTTGGCAGAAAAAAAAAAAAAAAAAAAGCACAAAAATATAAAATAGAAGGAATATTGTAACAAATTCAATAAAAATTTTAAAAATGATCTACATAAACAAATCTTTAAAAATATTTTTTAAAACGTAGATTGGATAATCATATGGACTCTGTAGTCAGACCTCTTGGGTTCAAATGCTGGCTGTGTGATACTGAGAAAAATATGTGTTAATACTTCTCTATGCTTCCATGTCCTCCATCTGCAATGTGAGGATGATAACAGTACCTGTTTCATAGGATTTTTATGAGACTAAATGAGCTAATATAAGTAAAGAACTTAAAGGAACATCCAACATGTAAAATAGGGTCCATAAATTCCAGATGACTCAGCAGTAAATATTGCTCCTGCAATGTAGGAATCACAGGTTTGATCTCTGGGTCAGGAAGATCCCCTGGGGGAGGAAATGGCTTCCCATTCCAGTATTCTTGCCTGGAAAATCCCATGGACAGAGAAGCCTGGCAGGATACAGTCCATAGGACCACAAAGAGTCGGACAAGGCTGAGCACGAACTCACACACACAATTATTATATTAGATAATTACATTACTGAGTGACAAATGCTTTGTTAAAAAGATGTAAGCACAGAGTTCCCTGGGAGCACAGAGGTGAAGCACTTCACTTGGACAAGTGGTGGGCAAGGCCTCTTAGAGAGAATCATACTGGAATCTGGGAGGGTGACTGGAATTTAGCCAGATGAGAAACAAGAGAAATGGAATACCAGGCAGAGGGAGCATCATGTTTGAAGATCTGGAAGTAAAGGAGAGGATAGCAATGCTTAGAAATGCCAGTCACTTGATATAGGTATCAGGTTAAGGAGGTGAGCTTAGAAGGAAGATGAAGAAGAGACCAGATCACGTTAAGGAATTTGGACTTTATTCTGCATCAGAAGCCACTAACTTTTTAAAAAGAAAGTAATAGAGGCTGCACTGGAGTGAAATTACAAGAAAAGAGGCCAGCTGGGATGGATTGAAGACAGGAGGAGAAGGGGACAACAGTGGATGAGATGGTTGGACAGCATCACTGACTCGATGAACATGAATTTGAGCAAGCTCTGGGAGTTGGTGATGGACAGGGAAGCCTGGCGTTCTGCAGTCCATGGGGTCACAAAGAGTCGTATGACTGAGCAACTGATCAGATCAGAAAAGGTTGGAAGGATAGTCTGAACTGGAAGAGAAAAAGACCTAAAAAAAAAATGGAGTGAGCTTAAAGGGATGTGGACAAATAAAAGAGATGCTAATGAGGTTGATGTGTAAGGTGCCGAGTAGACACTGAGGAGGACTCCTGGGTTTCTGGCTTGGGCAATGTGGCAACACTATCTCTTACCAAAATGGGGCATGAGGGAAAGGCCAGAACTTTGTAGATGGGTTTGGGGATGAGCAGGGTAGTGCCAACAATAATTAGTAATTAACTTACTCTTGGATAAATTGCACTTGATAGGCCTCTGAATCATCCAAGCCAGGATATCCAAGTGACTCAGAATCCAGCCTAGAGATCCCAACTACAGAGATACATCAGCATGTAGATAAATTTGCAAGGTTCAGGAAACGGCCGAGATTACTCAGTTATTATCTCATTAAATCTCCACAACTCTATGAAGTAGCTTTTTCAAAAAAAGACCCTTGGGCATGTAGTAATTGAATGACAGACCCAGGCATGTCTGACTTCAAAAGCCTTGCTCTTGTCTCTTCTCCAAGCTGCCTCCCAGGTGGTATATTGATTGTCTAGATGAAGGTGGAATTTCTGTGTTCTTACCTTTGGTACTTTGCTGAGTTCACCCAAGTCCAATACTTCTGTAGTTTCTCAAAATATAAATATTAATGATACATACCTGCCACAGTCAAAACAGGATAAGAGAAATAGAAAGCCAAGAGATAATGTCAATGCAATATGGTGTCAATGAAAAAAATTAATCTGTTGATCTAAGAAAGTAATAAGAGAATTTTACTTGAGCAAAATTGAGGACTATAACCCAGGACAGCCTCTTAGAAAGCTCGGAGAACTATTTTTTCCATTAGAGGTCAAAGCGTAGTTGTATAACTTTTTGAGACAGAGGACTGTACATTAAATCATGCTGATAGTTTGCACAACCCAGATCTGTAAGTGCAGAGTGAGTAGTGAGTCATGGGCCACTAAATCCCTTACAAGTTTAAGAAGCTTATCTCCTGGGTGTCATCTCACTGATGCTTGAAAAATGTTGCTGTTTATGGCTGAGAAGGTATTTTTTGCCAGTGAGGAACCTTGGTTGATGCATGTGCAGATATACAAGGGGACAGACATGCCAGAGGGCAGAGAAAAAGTAGTATGCTTAAATTGTACTTAACTTGCCTTAGAATATGAATTTTTCCTTAATTCATAGTAAGGGGAGTGATGGAGGTGTGTGCAGGTGTATTTGCCAAAACGTTTTGAAGGCTTCTGGCCTTGGAAGTCCTGAAAAATGCCTATGTCAATCCTGTCAACCTCCAGTAGAAGCTGCTTACAGAATAGATGGAATTTGAGAGAAGAGAAAGGGGAGGAGGGCATTTGCCTCTGGGGAGTGGTTCAAAACAGACATTCCTGAAAGGAATACCATAGCACAGAAGAGGAAATGAAAGAGAAGAGACGAGACAAGACCTGGGAGGGAAACAGAAGGAAGAGCACCTACAGGAACAAGCCAAGAGGACTGACGACCAAACTCTAAACATCAGATCCACAGCCCAACACACTCCTGTGGTCCCTGGGAGGCTAACCTCTCCCACCCCACCCTCCCCCTCCAAATGCTTTCTAGAGGCCTACTATTGTCTTTCAGTGACTAAGTCATGTCCAACTCTTTGCAACCCCATGAACTGCTGCACCCAGGTTTCCCGCTCCTTCACTATCTCCTGGAGTTTGGGCAAACTTGTGTCCATTGAGTTGATGATGCCATCCAACCATCTCACCCTTTGTCACCCCCTTCTCCTTCGGCCTTCAATCCTTCCCAGCATCAGGGTGTTTTCCAGTCAGTCAGCTCTTCAAATCAGGTGGCCAAAGTATTTGAGCTTCAGCCTCAGCATCAGTCCTTCTAATGAATATTCAGGGTTGATTTCCTTTAGGATGGACTGATTTGATCTCCTTGCTGTCTAAGGGACTCTCAATTGTCTTCTCCAGCACCACAGTTATAAAAGCAACAATTCTTCGGTGCTCAGCCTCCTTTATGGTCCAATTCTCACATTCGTACATGACTACTGGAAAAACCATAACTTTGACTATTCAGACCTTTGTCATTAAAATGATGTCTCTGCTTTATTGTTTTATTTTTTTTCAGTGATCAGTCAACATTTATTAGATAGCCATTCCAAACAGATTGTTGTATTAAAAAAAAAGACTCCAACTCACAAACTTAACTAATTACACAGTAAAAAGCAAAATAAGGAAAGAAGTTTATACTTTCTATGATCGTTGAAATGTCTTTTCCTCCTCGTGTATTAACTATAAATAAACAATACCAATTCTTCACCCTTATATTGTTTTTATTATTATTAAAGTAACTATAACTTATATACAGTGGCATAGATTTATTTTTTTATTTTTTTAATACTTTATTCTACGTTACAATACTGTATTGGTTTTGCCATACATTGACATGAATCAGCCACAGGTGTACACGATCTCCCAATGCCGAAGCCCCTTCCCACCTCCCACCCCATATCAACATCACTCATTATCAGAGAAATGCAAATCAAGACCACAATGAGGTACCATTTCACACCAGTTAGAATGGCTGTGATCCAAAAGTCTACAAGCAATAAATGCTGGAGAGGATGTGGAGAAAAGGGAACCCTCTTACCCTGTTGGTGGAAATGCAAACTAGTATAGCCATTATGGAAAACAGTGTGGAGATTCCTTTAAAAATTGCAAATAGAACTGCCTTATGACCCAGCAGTCCCACTGCTGAGCATACACACCAAGGAAACCAGAATTGAAAGAGACACATGTACCCCAATGTTCACTGCAGCACTGTTTATAATTGCCAGGACATGGAAACAACCTAGATGTCCATCAGCAGATGAATGGATAAGAAAGCTGTGGTACATATACACAATGGAATACTACTCAGCCCTTAAAAAGAATAAATTTGAATCAGTTCTAATGAGATGGATGGAACTGGAGCCGATTATACAGAGTGAAGTAAGCCAGAAAGAAAAACACCAATACAGTATACTGACACATACATATGGAATTTAGAAAGATAGTAATGATGACCCTGTATGTGAGACAACAAAAGAGACACAGAGGTATAGAACGGACTTTTGGCCTCTGAGGGAGAGGAGGAGGGTGGAATGATTTGGGAGAATGGCATTGAAACATGTATACTATCATATAAGAAATGAAGCGCCAGTCTATGTTCAATACAGGATACAGGATGCTTGGGGCTGGTGCACGGGATGATCCAGAGAGATGTCTCTGCTTTATAATGTGCTATCTAGGTTTGTCATAGTTTTTTTCCAAGAAGCAAGTGTTTTAATTTTGTGGCTGCAGTCACCAGTCTGCCACTCTTTCCATTTTTTCCACATCTATTTGTCATGAAGTGATGGGACTGGATGCTATGATCTTAAGTTTGTTGGATACTGAGTTTTAAGCCATCTTTTGCGCTTTCCTTTTTCATTCTTATCAAGAAGTTCTTTAGTTCCTCTTCACTTCTGCCATTAGAGTGGTATCAGATTTGTATATCTGGGGTTGTTGATATTTCTCCCAGCAATCTTGATTCCAGTTTGATTCACCCAGTATTAGGGGCCAGTTGAATTTGGACAAACTCCGCGAGGTGGTGATGGACAGGGAGGCCTGGCTTGCTGCGATTCATGGGGTCACACAGTTGGACACGACTGAGCGACTGAGCTGAACTGAATGAAAGCTTGGAGAAGGGAATGGCAAACCACTTCAGTATTCGTGCCTTGAGAACCCCATGAACAGTATGAAAAGGCAAAATGATAGGATACTGAAAGAGGAACTCCCTAGGTTGGTAGGTGCCCAATATGCTACTGGAGATCAGTGGAGAAATAACTCCAGAAAGAATGAAGGGATGGAGCCAAAGCAAAAAGAATACGCAGTTGTGGATGTGACTGGTGATAGAAGCAAAGTTCAATGCTGTAAAGAGCAATATTGCATAGGAACCTGGAATGTTAGGTCCATGCTAAATGCTAAGACACTTCAGTCATGTCCAACTCTGTGCGACCCCATAGACAGCAGCCCACCAGGCCCCCCCGTGCCTGGGATTCTCCAGGCAATAACACTGGAGTGGGTTGCCATTCCTTCTCTAATGCATGAAAGTGAAAAGTGAAAGTGAAGTCGCTCAGTTGTATACAGCTCTTAGCGACCCCATGTACTGCAGCCTACCAGGCTCCTCTGCCTATAGGATTTTCCAGGCAAGAGTACTGGAGTGGGGTGCCATTGCCTTCTCCATGAATCAAGGCAAATTGGAAGTGGTCAAACAAGAGATGGCAAGAGTGAATGTTGACATTCTAGGAATCAGCTAACTAAAATGAACTGGAATGGGTAAATTTAACTCAGATGACCATTGTATCAACTACTGTGAGCAGGAATCCCTCAGAAGAAATAGAGTAGCCATCATGGGCAACAAAAGAGTCTGAAATGCAGTACTTGGATGTAATCTCAAAAATGACAGAATGATCTCTGTTTGTTTCCAAGGCAAACCATTCAATATCATGGTAATCCAAGCCTATGCCCCAGTCAGTAACACTGAAGAAGTTGAACTTGTACGGTTCTATGAAGACCTACAAGACCTTTTAGAACTAATACCCAAAAAGATGTCCTCTTCATTACAGGAGACTGGAATGCAAAAGTAGGAAGTCAAGAAACACCCGGAGTAACAGGCAAATGTGGCCTTGGCATACAGAATGAAGCAGGGCAAAGGCTAACAGAGTTTTGTCAAGAGAACACACTGGTCATAGCAAACACTCTATTCCAACAGCACAAGAGAAGACTCTACACATGGACATCATCAGATGGCCAACACCGAAATCAGATTGATTATATTCTTTGCAGCCAAAGATGGAGACGCTCTATTCAGTCAGCAAAAACAAGATCGGGAGCTGCCTGTGGCTCAGATCATGAACTCTTTATTGCCAAATTCAGACTTAAATTGGAAAAAAGTAGAGAAAACCACTAGAACATTCAGGTATGACCTAAATCAAATCCCTTATGATTATTCAGTGGAAGTGAGAAATAGATGTAAGGGACTAGATCTGATAGAGTGCCTGATGAACTATGGACTGAGGTTTGTGACATTGTACAGGAGACAGGGATCAAGGCCATCCCCATGGAAAAGAAATGCAAAAAAGCAAAATGGCTGTCTGGAGAGGCCTTACAAATAGCTGTGAAAAGAAGAGAGGTGAAAAGCAAAGGAGAAAAGGAAAGATATAAGCATCTGAATGCAGAGTTCCAAAAAATAGCAAAAGAGATAAGAAAGCCTTCCTGAGCAATCAGTGCAAAGAAATAGAGGAAAAGAACAGAATGGGAAAGACTAGAGATCTCTTCAAGAAAATTGGAGATATCAAGGGAACATTTCATGCAAAGATGGGCTCGATAAAGGACAGAAATGGTATGGTCCTAACAGAAGCAGAAGATATTAAGAAGAGGTGGCAAGAATACACAGAAGAACTGTACAAAAAGATCTTCATGACCTAGATAACCACGATGATGTGATCACTCACCTAGAGCCAGACATCCTGGAATATGAAGTCAAGTGGGCCTTAGAAAGCATCACTATGAACAAAGCTAGTGGAGATGATGGAATTCCAGTTGAGCTATTTCAACTCCTGAAAGATGATGCTGTGAAAGTCCTGAACTCAATATGCCAGCAAATTTGGAAAACTCAGCAGTGGCCACAAGACCGGAAAAGGTCAGTTTTCATTCTAATCCCAAAGAAAGTCAATGCCAAAGAATGCTCAAACTAGCGCACTATTGCACTCATCTCACACGCTAGTAAAGTAATGCTCAATATTCTCCAAGCCAGGCTTCAGCAATACGTGAACCATGAACTTCCAGATATTCAAGCTGGTTTTCAAAAGGCAGAGGAACCAGAGATCAAATTGCCAACATCCGCTGGATCATTGAAAAAGCAAGAGAGTTCCAGAAAAACATATATTTGTGGTTCATTGACTATGCCAAAGCCTTTGACTGTGTGAATCACAACAAACTGTGGAAAATTCTGAAAGAGATGGGAATCCCAGACCACCTGACCTGCCTCTTGAGAAACCTATATGCAGGTCAGGAAGCAACAGTTAGAACTGGACATGGAACAACAGACTGGTTCCAAATAGGAAAAGGAGTATGTCAAGGCTGTTTATTGTCACCCTGCTTATTTAACTTCTATGCAGAGTACATCATGAGAAACGCGGACTGGAAGAAGCACAAGCTGGAATCAAGATTGTGGGGAGAAATATCAATAACCCCAGATATGCAGATGACACCACCCTTATGGCAGAAAGTGAAGAGGAACTAAAAAGCTTTTTGATGAAAGTGAAAAAGGAAAGCAAAAACGTTGGCTTAAAGCTCAACATTCAGAAAACGAAGATCATGGCATCCGGTCACATCTCTTCATGGGAAATAGATGGGGAAACAGTGGAAACAGTGTCAGACTTTATGTTTTTGGGCTCCAAAATCACTTTAGATGGTGATTGCAGTCATGAAATTAAAAGACTCTTACTCCTGGGAAGAAAAGTTATGACCAGCCTAGATAGCATATTCAAAAGCAGAGACATTACCTTGCCGACTAAGGTCCGTCTGGTCAAGGCTATGGTTTTTCCAGTAGTCATGTATGGATGTGAGTTGGACTATGAAGAAAGCTGAGCACAGAAGATTGATCCTTTTGAACTGTGGTGTTGGAGAAGACTCTTGAGAGTCCCTTGGACTTCAAGGAGATCCAATAAGTCCATCATAAAGGAGATCTGTCCTGGGTGTTTCATTGGAAGGACTGATGCTGAAGCTGAAACTCCAGTACTTTGGCCACCTCACGCAAAGACTTGACTCATTGGATACCCTGATGATGGGAGGGATTAGGGGCAGGAGGAGAAGGGGACAACGGAGGATGAGATGGCTGGATGGCATCACCGACTGGATGGGCGTGAGTTTGAGTGAACTCTAGGAGTTAGTGATGAACAGGGTGGCCTTGAGGGCTGCTATTCATGGGGTTGCAAAGAGTCAGACAGGACTGAGAGACTGAACTGAACTGAATGAAAGTTTAATCAATTCTGACATTTGGTCTTGGGTTTTGCTGACAAGCTTGGATGGATTCACAATGATAACCTTTTTGTAAACACTGTGATCCCCCTATCAGACCTGATTTGTTCACTGTGATTTTTCCAGTACACTGCCTGGAAAAGTAGCATATCAAGAAGTACAAACCTTGATTGAATTAAAGTTAAATGCAAATAAATAATCAGCCACAGTAAAAATATTTTTTAAGAATCTAGTAGAATAGTTTAGCACCCAACTAATAAAAGTATAAAAATAAGTCTTCAAAGTCTGAATAAGATTGGAAAATGTTTGATTTAGTTGACATTTTTAGAACACCAACTAGTAATACCCATTATAGGTAGGCCATGTGCTTAGCCATAAAGTAGGTCTTAAGAACTTAAAAATTATTTTCTGATCATAACAAAATTAAGTTGGAAGTCAACAACAATGAGAAAAGACAAGTAAATAAATAAGTAATAAGATAGAAATCTAAAATATATTTTGTATCTTACATAATAGACTTGACATATTGAAATATTTTGTCTCCCATTAGTAGAAGCCAGACTCCTAAGCTAACCTTTGAGCAGCCACCAATTAGGCTTTCTTCTCAATATTGATGGCCATCGCCTAGTTTCTATCTAAAAGTTTTTGGATGGTCTTTGCTTTGTTACTCACAATTCACATGAATTCACAATTTATCTTTTAGTTACTGCTGGATTTTTTTTTTTTTTTAGTTTATCAGCCCACTTGTGGATATGACAGAAAGTCTTAACTCTAAAGAGAAAGCATTTGTAGTAAAATCTTCAAGAAGTAGTCATTTAAGCAGTGAGCTTTTTTCGGGACCATATCAAAATCGAAGTTAACATGTAAATATTCAAGAAACTAAGTAACGGTGTCTTTGCATGTATAAGACTCCCATTGAATGACTTACTAAACTCTTCTGGCACTTGCCTGCATTTCCAAATATCTTTGAATATTATGAGTGCTGTAGTTAAATAGCCAAAACATCACTTAAATTATTCACACACTGTGACCGATAAAGGACAAGATAAATAACAGCCTTTGGGATGGTGGAAGAAAACAGAGATCAATAGATGAGCCATGCATGCTACTGAAACATTGAAATGGAGAAGTTAATTATTAAACCTGTGGTGTCTCTTTAACTATGTACGGTCTTCCTTGGCTGCCATCTTCATTCTGTTTTATGGAAATAAACAAAGATCACCCAAATGAGAACAAGCCACGGCTATATTTTCAGAGCTTACTATAGCAAGAGCCAGCCCATAACGACATTTGGACTCAAAGGTCAGCAAGGGAGTAGCAGTGCTCTACCGTGAAAAGTAGTGGGGGCTCCCAGTATGCTGGAACTGGAGATGAGTCTTGCGTGGGAAACAGGAGGCAGGCTGATGAGAAGTGGTGGGGGCTCCCAGTATGCTGGAACTGGAGATGAGTCTCGCGTGGGAAACAGGAGGCAGGCTGATGAGAAGTAGTGGGGGGCTCCCAGTATGCTGGAACTGGAGATGAGTCTCGCGTGGGAAACAGGAGGCAGGCTGATGAGAAGTGGCGCTTCTGATGAGGTTGAATTAATGAGCATATTCATCTTTTTCTGGTTGGTTCTGGGTTGGAAAGAAGGGCAAAAATAGGGAAGCTGACGATCAGTGAAGACCTGACCACTATGGACAGATTGTTGTAGAGGCTGTGAGTGAGAATTCAGTTGTCTGGCCCTTGTCTGTTTGCATGTTCAGTCTCGCAGCATTAAGATTTCATGCGTTAGCTTTACCAGAGTGAACTCAGTATTTCTATCATATGCTAGAACCAGCACTCTAAAAGAGTAGTTATATTCTGGTGATCCTGAGTGATTGCCACGTCCACTCGGAAATCAGTGTCACTCCAGAGCATACATTCTCAGTGAGGGCAATATCACCCCCTTGGGAGTGGTTCTTGGGGGCAAAAAAATGTTCTCTTCTGATGTATGAAGCACAGATTTATGTAGAACATATAATAATATGTATTTACATAGAACATGTAATACATAAACAGACATACAGAATTCAAGTTGAATGTGGGGCTCAGGGCAAAAATGTCTGAAATAGAAGTGAGGGTGGGGAGAGGGTAGAGAATAAGGAAATAAAAGGTTGAGAAACATGCTGTAGAGCCTAGATAAATACTTCTACCTAAAACAAAGCTTTTCGGCCAGGGAGTTAAATAACACTGGACCTTCCCTCTTGGAGTACTTTGTCTGGTAATTTCTGGCTCTTCAAATTTCTCTCCAGTTGGTTTAGTTTCTGTTCTAAATACAACTACTGTCCCTTCTCTCAAAGCACTAGGTATATCTCCAGAATAAAGGGCCATACAGCCATAGCAGACTCCCGTGTAATATCAATAAAAAGATACAATTCCCACATAGTCACTCTTTTCCATTGCCAGAAAACAGATGTTAGTTCAAAAATATACAATGAGAGTAGTGGTTTTACTCCACCATTTTGTCAAGATAAAGGAGAGTCATATAATTTTACGCTGTATGTTTGATACACTAAAATTACATTATAATCACTGGACTATTATGGATAAAAAAGAAATGACTGTACACTTAAAAATGGCTAAGATGGTAAATTTTATATTATGTATATTTGACTACAATTTTAATAAATGACAAGCTAACTTTTCACTCTAGTCCAATGCCAAGGTCTTTGCATATAGTAAAGACTCTTGTGTACATGAAGTCTTTCTTCCTGTCTTATTGTTCTTAACAGCGTGCAGTGACTCTGCATATAACTTTCTGATTATGTGCTCTACCACTCAGAAGAGAGTATGTGTTCCCTCCCATGGCAAATTAGATATCTCAGTTTAGTTAGAGTCCCTAGCTTTGTGCTATTGGCTCTTGCTCTTTCCTAGAATGAGAGCAGCCACTGGTCAGCCTCTCCACTCCTTCACTATCCCAGCCTCACATACATGTAACACCATCACCACATCACCTCACACTCACAGATTGCATGTGTGCATGCTCAGGCTCTTCAGTCATGTCCGACTCTTCGTGACCCCACCAGGCTCCTTTGTCCGTGGGATTCTCCAGGCAAGAACACCAGAGTGGGCTGTTTCTACAGTCTTCTGCATTGGCAAGCAGGCGCTTCACCACTAGCACCACCTGGGAAGCCCACGCCATAAAGGAATTATCATAACCACGGCTATTTTGTGAGAATCTAGCTCCAAGGATCTTAAACATATTTTCTCATAAAATCATATAATTATTTCTTAAGTCAGTAGCTAATATAAGCAAACTGTTCAAATTTTTAAAAACCCATAGACTATTCAAAGAACAATCAAAGAAATGCACAAAAGCCTCTCTGGCTAATGTCTATTCTAATAGGAAGCAAGAGATCTTAATTATGTATTGAGTGTAAGATGAACTACTTATTTGGTATTACTGATCATTGGGGCAAGGAAAACATTTCACACTACACATGGGAAATAGTTTTTAGAGACTTACATGTAAACAAATATAAATCAACATGATTTAAATTATTATAAGCTCCACACGGAGAAGCACCTGCCATATTAATTTTGCAACATCCAAGTTTATGATTCTCGTCCCATCTAGTTCTTCCATTTCGCAGCTATCCAGCCTATGCTGTTGCCTGTTTTGTATATCTAAAGTTAAGTCTGATCGTGTTCCTTCACCTGGAAAAACTCTAAGTGGCTCCCTAGCACACACTGAATGCTGAATTTAAGACTAAAGAATATGTCCAGGATCAACCTTTATACCCTATATCCTGGTGAAACTAAACTAATAGATAGTCCCTAAAGATCTCCAGGCTTCTCACTCAGCCTTTGTGTGCAGTTATTCCTTTGGCTTGAAATTTCTTCTTTCCGTACATCTAAATCCATAGGATTATCCACCTAGCTAACTAGCATCTCTGTACCTCTAGGTGGAAACTAATTTGGTTGTAAATAACACACTCGCTTGGTGGCTCAGTGTTAAAGAATACGCCTGCTAGTACAGGAGGCCCAGGTTCAATCCCTGGGTCAGGAAGATCCCCTGGAGAAGAGAATGGATACCCACTCTAATATTCTTGCCAGGAAAATGCCATGGACAGAGGAGCCTGGCGAGCTATAGTCCGTGGGGTCGTGAAGAGTTGGACACGACTTAGCACCTAAATGGCAACAGCGCAAGCAGAATAATCTGCCAAACTCTGGTTGACAGGGAAAGCAGAAAATTGAATGGAAACTGACGGGGTTATTGTTGAAGGTAACCTGGAAGAAGTGACTTTTGACCTGGATTATAAAGGACATGCTAGAAAAGTCATTCCCACACAGGTGGACAGAGTTCTCTAATTAGGTGGAGGTCAAGGAGGGCACTGGGCAAAAGAATAAATACCTTTGTATTTCCTCTACTTCTCTTGCAGAGCAGAGAGACAGGAGTAAGATCTGTTCAGCTCCCTCGCTGCTCTCAGCCCTGTCATTCTCGCTCTCTCCTTTCTTGCCGCACATGGGATCTCATTTTTTCCTCACTTCCAGTTGCAGCCACCAAGAACACAGAGAAAGACCCAATGTTATTTTTTTTACTCATTTAATTTTTCATTTATTCCACCAACACTGATTGACTACTCTGTTCCAGGCATTTAATGAGGCACTAGAGAGAGAAGGATGGAAGAGAGAGATAAAAGAATAAATGGAACATCTCCAATCTTTATTAGGAGGCAATTTAACAAACAATATGTAGTGTTGGGCTGTTTGTTTGGTTATTTTTCATTTAGACCCTCCTATCCATCCTTCACCCTTATCTTCCCTGCCCATTGCCCCAGGAAAATGACGCCTGCAGATAACATCCTCTATTATCCAGGTTCCTTTGTCCTCTGCCTTCAGTTGGGACATACAAGCAGGAAAGACTTGAAAAGAGACCAGAGTATTTATTCTGTCTGTTTTTTATCTGCATTGTGCTACAATCTGACATTGGCTGCATCCTTCCAGGGCAATAACTCACAGGGACCCTACTTCAAAGACTCAGTTTCTTTAAAGAAGGTATAATATGGTAACCAAAGAATAATATGGTAACCAAAACGTGTAACCTGCCTTGGTGGTGTTTCGTTTATCATGGGGTACTTAAGAACGAAGTTCATGGGTAGCATTCTAAGTTATGGTTTGATTTCAGCACTTAGAAAAATTCTAGATCTGAGTCAAAAACCTCACTTAAGTTGCCATAATAGAAATTCATGGCTTTTCATCGTTTCCAGATTCAAATCAGTTCATAGATCCCAAACGCCCTGTTTAAAGTACTCTTGCCTGGAAAATCCCATGGATGGAGGAGCCTGGTAGGCTGCAGTCCATGGAGTCAGGAAGAGTCGGACATGACTGAGTGACTTCACGTTCACTTTCATGCATTGGAGAAGGAAATGGCAACCCACTCCAGTGTTCTTGCCTGGAGAATCCCAAGGACGGGGAGCCTGGTGGGCTGCCGTCTATGGGGCTGCACAGAGTTGGACACGACTGAAGCGACTAAGCAGCAGCAGCAGCAGCAGTGGCTTAAAACAACACAAATGTATTGTCTTATACTCCTGGAGCTCAGAAGTCTGAAACAGGTCCTACTAGGTTACAGTCAAGGTGTCATCAGAGCTGCATACCTTCTGGAGGTTCTAGGAGAGAATTCATTTCCTTATCTTTTCCAGCTTTACGAGTCTGCTGCATTCCTTGACTCATTTCTCCCCTCACTCACAGAGAGAGCTGATGGTAAGAAAGGCTAAGCAGAAGCCCCTGGAACTGTTCTACATCCATATAGTAAGTAAAAAGAATACTGTGTCCCTGGACAAGGACAGAGATTGGTGTCACTATTTAAAAACCCCAAAGATGCAAGAGTACAGGTTCCCTACCCTATACTCAGTTAACTTCCTGTTCAGCCCAGACAAAAGATGGATTATGGAACCATGCCCATTGTACCAGCATGGCAACTTCACCCAACCAGACAATACAATCCTAGTATCTGTGGCTATTAACTTAAAGAGTACTTTTCTTTTTCTTCAGGGCCATCTCAAATTGCCTACACCTGGAAGGGTGAGCAGTATAATTTTACCATCTTACTTTCAGGGTAATGTCAACTATCTTGTTGTTTCATCACTAAGTTATGTCCAACTCTTTTACAGTCCCATGAACTGTAACCTTCCCAGCTCCTCTGTCCATGGGATCTCCTAGGCAAGAATACTGGAGGGGGTTGCCATTTCTTTCTCCAGGGACAGAACTGCATTGTCTCCTGTGTCTCCTGCACTGACAAATGACTTCTTCACTGCTAAGTTACCAGGTAAGCCCCAACTCTCTTTTCTATCATAATATAGCCTCCTGGGATCTTGATCATCTTGAAATCCCATAGAACATCACATGGGTCCATTACATTGGTGACAAGCTAATTGGACCTTGGGAACAGTAAGTAGCAAGTTCCTTATATATTTCAGCAAGACAAATATGAACGCAGAATAGCAGGTAAATCCCATGAAAATGTTTGCAAGGATTCAAGAGATTTAGCAGTCTAGAATATGTTACGCTATTCCCCCTAAAATGATGGGTAAGTCAGTACACTGTGTGTGCCCACAAAAAAGAGGAACAGGGTTTGCCAGAACTCTCTGGATTTTGGAGACACCATATACCACAACCAGCTGTGCTTCTGCAAACTATTTGCTCAGTAGTACCCATGGCTGTCTGTTTTGAATGGAACCTAGAACAAGAGAGGGCTCCCTAGGTCTAGGCTATAGTGCAAGCTGCCCTGATCCTTGGATCTTAATGACCCAACAGATAGTAGTTATTACAAGTGTCTGTGGCAGGCAAGCTTCCGGCAGCCCCAATAGGAAAGTCACAGATAATCTGCCTAGGATTTTTAGAAAAAGTCATGCTCTTCGCCAAAATATTAGTTACCTTTTGATATATATTAAGGTTTCCCAGATGGAGCTAGTGGTAAAGAACCTGCCTGCCAATGCAGGAGACACAGACTGCAGTTCGATCCCGGGGTGGGGAAGGTACCCTGGAGAAGGAAATGGCAACCCATTCCAGTATTCTTGCTTGGAGAATCCCATGGACACGGAGCTTGGCCAACTGCGGTCCACAGTGTCATAAAGAGTTGGACACGACTGAAGCAACTTAGCACGCAAGCACAAAGGAACACCCAAACTCTGGGGCTCATTTTAGATGCAAGCTACAACAGTTAATGACTATTCACTATATGAAGGTCAGTTCCTCTGTTTCTATAGGGCCCTGATAGACCCTGAAAACATGATCGTAGAACACCTGGTATATTAGCGTGCACGGTCCACTGTAGCAAAGTACCACAGATAGGATGGCTTAACAGCATTTCATTGCCTGACAGTTCTGAAGGCTGGGGTGGTTGCTGTTCGGTTGCTCAGTTGTATCTGACTCTTTGCAACCCCATGGAGTGCAGCAGGTCAGGCTCCCCTGTCTTTCACTATCTCCCAGAGTTTGCTCAAATGCCTGTCCACTGAGACAGTGATGCTTTCCCTCTGAAGGCTGAAAGACTGAAATCAAGGGATCAGCAGGGTTGGCTCCTTCTGAGACCTGAGCGAAAGGATCTGTTCTAAATCTGTCTCCTTGACTTGTAGATCATAGTCTTCTCTGTGAGTCTCTTCATACCATCTTCTCTCTATGTGTATCTGTCCCTGTTTTCAAATTTTCTCTTTTTATAAGTATACCACTCATATTACATTAGGTCCCACCCTAATGACTTCTTTTTGACCTGATGACGTCTACAAAGACCTTGTCTCCAAATAAGGTAACGTTCTGAAAAGTTACTGGGGATTGGGATTCCAGCATACCTTTTTGGAGGTGACACAATTCAACGCATAACTATACAATCTGAACTTCAATAACAAACTGGTTATTACCTGGCCCACCAAATGATAAAGCTGAGTATGTTCAGTCATGTCCCATGAGTAAGTGAAAATGGTATCTATAGACACAGTAGATGAGCACAAGTGGTTCAGATGACATAAGAAAATTACATAAGCAATGAGCTTGGACTCCATGGTGCTTCTCCCACTGCTTGGTGTTTTTCCCTAAACACACACCTATAACTGCATAGCAGTTCCTCATAAACAGGCAACAGAGAAGGGAAGAGTCAGCCTTATGCAAAATAAGCTGGCACCAGTCACAAATGATGGCTGCTACATTATAGCCCTTCTCAGGGATGCTCTGAAATAGAATAGAAAGAGAAATCTTCCTAACAGAGAAAACTTGGAGTAGTACATCTGTTTTCCATTGTGCATGAAAAGAGAGATGGCCTAACATAAGATTTACACTGACTTACAGGTGGTGGCTAAGGTGTTGGCCAGTTGGTGTCTTAGGGACTTGGGAAGAGCAAGATGGAAAGACTAGTGACAAAGAGGTCAGGTGGGAGAAATTTAGGAAAGAATCTCTTGAAGTTGACAGAGTGTGGAGATACTTGTGTTTTGTGGAATACTTTCCAGAGAACAAGATGATCTGCCCATGGATGTCAGCCAGCTTCCCTGGGGCTTGCTGAAAGGATAGTGTCACGGTGGGGGTATGCAGGTTAAGCATGTGGGCCGTTGTACAGACTTCCCTTCTCCATTGCTGAGTGCACAAACCGGTGAGAGCTGAGGCCAGCGCTGAGCCATTCCCTGTAGTCTTTGTCGGATGACCTCTCTTTCCAGCTCCAGTTCACAGGCTGCAGCCACACTATTGAGTCACCTTTCCCAGCAGCTGGAAGAGGGAGGAGGGGATGGATCTGAGAAATACTTATAAAAGGCAGAATTGAGAGGAAATGATGGCCACGTGAACGTAGCAGGAGAATGAAGAAAAACTGAGATGACTCAAGTCTTTCTCTTTTTCAAACTGATGAATGGGGACACTTTTAATTTAATTGGTGAGTGGGGGTACTTTTAATGAAGACAGAAATCATCAGAGGAAGGTGAGGTGAGACTGATGGAAAGGATAAAAAGTTCAGTCTGGGCCTCTGAAGGTGGGTGTGAGTAAGTGGATGTGTCATAAGCAACTAGCAGTCAGAGGGGAAAATGATTCCTGAGTTCAGAAGCGACTTTCAGACTGGAGATAAAGGATGGAAACTGGAGTTTATTGATAATCATATGTTAATGCCCCACAGGACTTTGCATTTTGAACTTTTACCTCTAACTTTGGAAGAGAGACTTTGTTTGGCAGCTGAGTGAACAAGCTGAAGAGGACTTGTAGGGAACAGGAGTGCTTATCCATAAGAGGAAGTAAGTAGAGGGACCCTAATGCAAAGGTTCTGTTGTGTATTTCAGACTGAAAGTGCCAAGTGCACAAACCTCATCTGTCTCACTTCTCTGTCTCTGGAATCTAGATGAGAGTCTGATGCTTTGTATCCACACAGGTATTTGGGGCATGGATGAAGTAAATGAGAGGATGTGGGGATGAATGAGTAAAGGAAAAGGGGAATGAGTGAAGGAACCTACCGAGCATGCTGGGGACCTGGAGGAAGAAGCCACACCTGCCCTTTTACTTTTTTTCCAAATGCTCTTTGGAAGACTGAAAGATAAAAGGCCGTGTGGAGTGGCAGTTAAGAACTGAATTCAGGACTCTGAATTCAGGCTCCACGACTTCCTAGCTGCCTTTACTTGGCCAGCTGACTTAACCTTCTGCTTCCTCCCTGTAAAATAAACACAAAGATGCTTACAGCAGCTCCTGGGGAAAAGTAAGTTGCACATAAGTGTTAGCGTTATTATTTCTGGCATCTTGATGAGAAGGTAAACCTGAAAGACGAACCAGAAATCCCCTGCGGAGAATGAATCCAGACACTTAGCCTCTAAGTGTTATCCATAAGCGAAACAATCACTTTTTCTCTCTCTGCCTTCCAGGAGCTTTAAATACCCTAGAAATCCCCACCATACCATTCACTGGCAAAGGACAGAGATCTGAGTTTTAGTTCCAGCTGCCAGCAGTGAACTCTGAGTCTGCAGACTCTCTGAGTCTGCAGAGCACTATACCCTCTCTGGGCTAAGTGCCCTCGCTTGCCCACTCGAGGTTGCGGGAACTGAGCGCCGAGGTCCCTCTCAGTGAGGGCGGGCCATGCTCTCCCGCCGACCTGTAGCCTCCGGGTTCCTCGTCGGATGCCGCGCGCCGGCTCGCCGCAGCTCGGGCTGTCACACCCTCCCAGCGCGTTCCCGGGACCTCGCACCCTGCGCGTCCGGCGCCCACCCAGTGCCCCGCGCGCCCATAGGGAGGTGCCTCTCGGGCGCCCCCCGGCCCAGACGCCAGTTCTCTGGGGCCGGCGCGCCTTCTCCGGCAGCCTGCCTGCAGCCCTTTATACCAAGCCAACCCGGCGCTCACTAATGTTTAACTCGGGGCTGAAACTTGGACGCGCCTTGTGACTACGTGCCCGGCGCTCCGGAGCTGCACGCGCGTCCGGGCGGCTCGCCAGGCTTCTGACTGCGCTCCGGCTCGGAAACTTCAGTTTCGAAGAGACGCAGACCATGAAGGTGAGTGATTAAAGGGTCTCCCACTCCGCAAAAAGCCCCAGGGGTGAGCTGTAGATGCCTCTTCACTAAAGTCTCCCCAGATTACCCCCCCACCACCACCACCCAAAGCTCGCAGATCGAAACCAGGGGCTCTCATTAGGCGGAAGCTCCAGAGCCACCCTCTGACAGGTGAAGGGACGCCCCAAGGCTCCTGACTCGCTCTCGAACCCGCGGGGCCAAGAACCCAGGACTGAGGCTTGGAGGACCTGGAGAGCCACCGGCAAAACACGCGCCAGAACCCTTACTTGGTTTCTGAGCTGCGTTTAGACGCAAACATTAAATTGCTCGGAGGCCAGAAGTTCAAGGGAAAGCGCTCTTGCAACCTCAGACTCGCGAGCTCCAAACCCTCCCAGCCCCTGGTGCCCCTCTCGCAGTGCGCGCGCGACGGCAAACTCCGCTGCCTCCTGTGCAGCCGGGGCCCTGACCCTCTTACCCAGACTGGGGCCAGATGGCTGGCTCTAACTGGACCTGACCTGCCCTGCTTGCAGACACCATGGAAGGTACTCCTGGGATTGCTGGCCATCGCTGTGCTCGTCACCGTCATCACTGTGCCCGTGGTTCTGCTGACCAAAGGCAGTAAGTTTAAAACGTTTGAAAAAGATAAGACAGTTGGAGACCGGGATCAGGTTCTATTTTAACATTCCTAGGAGACCTAGGAATTTTGCTGGGGACTGGGTGGCACCAGCGTGCCAGGTCTTGGGGCTCATGCTTCGCTGGCGTGATTGCTGCTTCTAGTGTCGCCGCTAGATTCGCTTCGTTGGTCTCCGGTGTTTAGGCTGCGAGAGCCCTGCACCTGCCACGTTTTACATATGGCAAATACCTACTTCCTGAAAATAAGGGGAGATTTTGAGGTCTTTTTTATCAAATTTAAATTTAGTACCTTTTGAATCTCAGGGTTTTTTGTTTTTTGTTTTTTTTCCTTAAAAAGAACTTTCATGGTTGTGATCTTCAAAGGAAAAGAGACAGTGTTTAAAGATCCCAACGAGCTGTAAGGATGTCATGAGGGGAGGGAAAAATTTAAGAAAAAAACCCCAAATACAGTTTTGAGGAAAGAAAGTCCATAGGGAACTCAGGTGGTTTTCCATAAAGCTGATGGAAAATATCATTGTGTCCATGGTGATATTCAAGTGGTTTTCCATAGAGCTGGTGGAAAATATCACCATGTCCATGGTGATCTTCAGGGGAAGTAGGATGAGTTATGTTTGGTGGAGTCTTTCATTTAAATCCACCTTGGTTTCTTTTAGCTTGCTTCACTGTCTCTGTTTAGTCCTAGTTTTTAATATAAAACATCCACATAACGAAATGCACAGTACTGGATGCAAACAAGTAAGAATAACTAGTTTGGGTCTCCTCCGGCGCTGCTGCTGCTGCTGTTGCTAAGTCGCTTCAGTCGTGTCCGACTGTGTGCGACCCCATAGACAGCAGCCCACCAGGCTCCCCCATTCCTGGGATTCTCCAGGCAAGAACACTGGAGTGGGTTGCCATTTCCTTCCCCTCTGGCCCTACTTCCTTTTAAATAGTTCTTTCATTTAAGTATTCACATTCTAGTCGGCTAACTGAAGTGCCTTCTCTGATGGTCTAGTCAACCAGGAAATGTGTAGACAGTGCTGATATACTGGGAGATCTTATCTAGATTTCAAAGGGACAGTTCAGAATTAGTTTGTAGAACCATCAAAAATCATATTTGGCCAACAATTTCAGGGCCAGGGCAAAGGTGCCAAAGGTTAAATAACTGAGTCTGTTGACCTATTGATAATAACTTTCAGTAACTTAAAAGCCATGGTTATCACCATTTTAGGCTGTTAAATGGTAGGCATCTGTCCACTTTCTCAACTCTTTGTTACAAGCTGTTAAAATATAACTGCTTTCATAAAGTGGTACTTTGTATATTTAAACAACCACACACACACAAAGCCTTCCTGTGGGGAAAGGATGGGTCGCCCATACAATTAGTAAATATTCATATGACCTACATTATGTTCCAGGAACTGTGCAAGTCGCTGCAAATCCGAAGATTAAATTTTATAAATATAAAGACCTCCAACTTCAGGAAGTTTACAAGCTAGTGGGAAACAGATATGCAAACAAATCAAAGTAACCTGGATAGTCCATCTCTAACATATTATGAGGCACCCAGGCCTCCTTGGCATAATGGATGAAACTAATTATCAGAACTTCCCTTCAAGAAAGTTGAAAGGAAGAGCAAACTTTGATAATAAGTCACTTGAGACGGCAGGGAAATGAGTTAGGGGCTTGGATCATGCAGCTGACTACAGGGATTTTGTTTTGCTGGAAGAAGTATACAGACTGGGTAGGGGCTGTCTCACCATTTCCTTAAACCATACCTGGTCTCTTCTCCAAATGAAATCTGAACAAAGATTTCAATGACATTCTCTGGAAGGGGACTTCCAGAGAGGTTCACATGTCTCCACCTAACTTTTATTATGATGCAGTGAGGAAGTTTAAATAGGCTTGAGCCAACTTCTCAGAGTGTTAGGAAGATCACTTCCGGGAAAGATGTCTCACAAGAGGTTTCTTTTGTGGGGAGGCCTGGAAGAGTTAATATCAATTCCTGGAGGTAAGTTTTCAAGAAAATTTAGAATGACTTGTGAGTCATCTTGGAGATGCAATATTACCTCCTCTATCTGGGATCATACGAGGACTCTTAGCAAGAGAGAAGAGTGAGCGGCAGGACTTTAACCTATGGATGATGGAAAATTCTAGTGTGCCTGCAATGTGGAGCAAGACAGTTGGAAGGTGGATGGACATGGAACAAGGCTGGAGGGGAATAAAAGGAAGTGACCAGGAGACTGATGATGCAGAGTAGAATATGGAGGCTATGATTAGACTTTGATAATTGGAAACGTAGGAAGTAAGGGAATAGGGTGGCTGAGAACTCCTCTTAAACTACTGGGTGGAGATGTGGTTTAATTGTGTGCTTTATTTACACTTAGACAATCAAATTATTTTTCTCCTGTATTTCTTAATTGGCATGTATGTATATTTGAGGAGCAAAGGGAAATTATCTTGTTTGTTTCAACTCCTCCCTTAGGAACAAAGATAAAAGCTCAGCTTTTTGCTAAGCCAGCAATATCATTTCTGAACCACAATAAGGGATAACCTTTTACAAAGGATCTAGACACATCACCCAAGGAGCGTCCCTCGATATTATCCATCAACGTTTTAAAGTCAAAACCAGAAAGGAACAGAAGAAGTGAGTTGGGAGAGAGGAAATATAAATGAAAAGGAAAGGAAGTAGGGGGAAAATAGAAGGAAAGAGAAAAGGAAGAAAGATTTTGATAGAACAACAAAATAAAGTTTTGGATTACGTGGAAAGCAAAGTATTAAAAAGCCAAGAGAAAAAGGAAGAAGAAATGAGCAAACTCAAGTTCATCCCCAAGAGAGGTTGGTTGAGTGTTTCCATACGAAGAGCTGACTTAGGCAAAACTCTGGACACAGTTGGAGCAGAGAGAGAGAGACTGAGACAGAGAAAGACAAAGGTGTAAGCTTAATACTGTTCACAATTTTTTTTTTTAGAATAAAAGCTCCTTGAGGTCAGGAGTTATGCATTTCACCAGGTAATATTAAAAGTTTATCTCCTTCTGTATATATCATAACAGATTGAATTTTATTTTAAGTTCCTCAGATATCCTAAGAGAGAAGGATATTGCATATTTAGACATTGTTTTTCAGAGAATCAGCAATAAAATGTATAAAAATAATTTACTCATAGTGGAATTGAAATCTTCATGGCTTAGAGGCAATAAAACCTTCTCACTCAGTATTTGAGATCCCTTTAATTCCCTCTTTATGATATATTATAGGCTGAGTTTTTAAAATAGTTGTAAAATTGTTTTACTATTGAGTTTTGTTATTTGTCAGATAGTTTTCTTACTGAGTTTTGTTATGGGATAGAGACATATCGGTTCTTCTTGTATTCTTTCCACTGCTGTAGCAGTAAATTTCCTCAGTATCTTCTTTCAGTGCATAGGAAATTTGACTGCTCTGCCATCCACCAGTAATAAAAGAAAACCCAAATGTGAAGGAGGAGACAGGAATAATCAGAGAAAAGAAAAAAAGATAACATCTATGAAGTTTGCCTGAGGAAGTCCAGGATCTATTCCAGATTTAAAAACACAGAAGCAAGTCTGAATGAAAGCTTTGTATATTTCAGAGGACAAATTCTAAACAAAGAGCCCTGTAAAAGCTCTAGCTGACTCCAAGCTCACTCAGTTATCAAGCTTAGTAGAGTGTTCCTGAGGTCAGTGGGTTGGCCTTTTTCAGGCCAGCTATTTTGGCTTTTGGTTCCTAGCTATAGCATGTGCCTTAAATTTCTCTATCTTGGACATCTTGCCTCTCATCTTAAAAGGGGTCAGAAAAGGGAAGGCTACTTGCCTAACTGATGGTCAGAGAAAAGTGACATCAAGAGACTGACTAGAGCTGGATCAGTATACTTGAAATTTTAAGACTTACACTGCTGAACACAGGAAATGTGGCAGCGAGTACATGCAGGACCACCTTCCTTGGGGAAGAGAAGGTGCAAAGATGTGACAACCAACACAGACTCACTCCGTGCCAGGTACTGGGCAAGGGTGTTCAACACACTTCTCATTTGATCCTTACAACAACCCTTTGACAGAGGTTATTATCTCCAGTTTTACAGAAGTTTTAGAGAAATCTTGAGAGGGTACTTTAGCCATTTATTACTGCATAATGAATTGTCTCTAAACTTAAAACAAATATTTGTTATCTCACAGTCTCTGTGGGTGAGGAATTTGTCAGAGGCTTAGCTGGGTGATTCTGGCTCAAGGTCTGTCATGTGGTTACAGTCAACACATCATCTGAAGGCTTAACTGGGGCTGGGTAATCTGCATCCAAGCTCTCTTATGGAGCTGTTACCCAGAGGCCTCAGTTCCCTGCCAAAGGGTGGGCCTTTCCAAGCAGCTATCTCCCCGTGGGGAGAACAACCAAGAGAACAACCCAGTAGGGAACCTCAGAGTTTTGTTGACCTAGCCTCAGAAGTTATGTTCCACCACTTCTGCTGTGTGCTACTGGTCATACACACCAACCCTGACACAAAGTGAGAGGGCACTGCCCAGGCTGTGAATATTGGGGCGGGGCTCACTGGGGCCATCTTGGAGGCTGGCTACCAAAGAAATTAAGGGACTCACTCAAAGTTCCACAGAGTTGGGATTCATGCTTAGACACCGTGCCTCTACAGTTGGTACTTTGTGATCAAGTATAAAATTAATGTGGTCATATTAGCATAAATTTGACAGCTTCATCTCTATATGACTGTACTTCATTTCATGACTGCTAATCCCTGAATGCTAAGTGTTCTGGGGGAAAGTCCCTGCTGCTGCTGCCTCTATTCCTACACAAAGCTGTAGAGAAGCAATGACTTTCAGTCCAGAACTGACATGCCACTGTGTTTTTTTTTTTTTTTTTTTTTTGACTGTGCTGACTGTACCGGGTCTCCCTTGTGGCCCTTGGTCTCTTCATTATGATATACAGTCTTCCCTAGTTGAAGCAAGCAGGCTTAGTTGCCCTGCAGCATGTGGGAATCTTAGTTCCTGGACCAGGGATTGAACAGGCATCTCCTGAACTGTGCAGCAGATTCTTTAACACCAGGGAATTCTTGGTCGCCTCTCTTCTCACTGGTCTCATAGGTGTTTTCAGTGGCGATAGTTGGTCCAGGTTTAGTACTTACCGTGCTTCTAATGCATGTTGAGTCATTTCATTTGATCCTCTCAGAACAATCCAGGTCAGAGAAGGTATTAGTTTCCTGCCTTGGTACACTGAATAAAACTGAGGCAGGGAAGTTTAGTGCCTTGTGAGGAAGTACTAGTACTTGGGAATTCAGATCCTGTAACTTCTAGCCTTCCCTATGTCTGCTGATTTCTGTGTACGCTCGGTCACTTCAATCGTGTCCCACTCTTTGCAACCCCATGGACTGTGGCCCACAAGGCTTCTCTGTCCATGGGGCTTCCCACAGAAGAATACTGGAGTGGGTTGCCATTTCTTACTCCAGAAGATCTTTCTGAGCCAGAGATCAAACCTGTCTCCTGTGTCTCCTGCTTTGGCAGGCGATTTTTTATCGCTGAGCCAGCTAGGAAGCCACTGATTTCCATAAATAACTGTTTTAAAGAATTACTTTTGTGGCAGCTTTTGTAACTTAATGACTAATCATGCTTTATGGCTTTCATTATTGTAAATCAATTATCTTGTAAATATGTTTGCCTTTAGTCTTCAGAGGTCCCTTGTGACCTCCCAAAGAGGGTGTGTCTCTCAATCTGAGAGCAAACTGAAACTACAAAATCAGCACTTCTGAGTTCGCTGTTTTATTTTTGCTAAGTACTATACTTGCAGTTGTGTACTGTGCTTCAGAGTCACAACTTCCTGGGAAATCTTTTCAAACTTAATGATAAACCATTTGCTTTAGCTAACTGTCTACATTAATAAGCACAAGCGATCAAGAAGACAGAGGGACACAGGAAGGAGTTTCTCTATTTCAAGCGTGAATGTGGCATGATCTTGTTTCTATTTCTAAAATGTCTTTGACTCTGGTCTAGATCATGGTGTAGGGTGGGGAGTGATTTATCGAGGTGAGAGAGGATGCTTACTTGGCAAGGGTTGAATCAATGGAAGGAGCAGACATAAAGATGACTCCCTGAACAACTGACCGGATGATCCAGGCCAAATGGAGAACTTTATTTTGCCCTCATGGTTCTATGCTTGCCACAAGAGCTAATCTACAGTGGTTCCTCTAACTCTCTCATCCTACTTGGATACATTTCCGCTTTCCAAGGCAGGACTCTGAGCGCGCCTTCTTCATTATGCAACCAGCCTGTCAACAGAATGTCATTCTTTAATCCAGCAAATATTTATTGAGTATTTTCTACATCAGGCACTTTGTTGATCACTGGAGATAAAAAACAATAGACATGGCTCTTGCCCTCAAATAATTCACAATATTAAAAGAAGCATAAACATTAACTATGATAAAAAGCCCTAAGTGGCCTTCTAGTAAATGATCAAAGTGCTGTGGAAGCTCTACGGAGAGCATGATAAATGCTGCCTAAGAAAATTCATATGGAAACCAACCAAGCATAAAGGGTTAATAATTATTCAGCCTGGATATAATCCTTCCAACCTTGGGGCCATGAGAGTAGACTGGCTCCCAGGATTGCAGTTCACCTGTGTGTTTAGCTCTCAAAAACATAAAACCCCTCCCCCCATCCTGATTCTGTATGAAAGTTGTGTCAGATAGAATACATTTGGCTGCAAGTAACAATATCTGGCCCAAAGTTATTTAAACTATAGAGTCTTACTATTGCATTATTACTTCGCAGGTGGTACAGGCGGTAAAAGAATGTCTGCCAATGCAAGAGACAAAGAGATGCAGATTCAGTCCCTGGGTTGGGCAGATCCCCTGCAGGAGAGCATGGGAATCTCCTCCAGTATTCTTGTCTGGAGAATCCCTATGGACAGAGGAGCTTGGCAAGCTGGAGTCCATGGGGTCACAAAGAGTCGGACATGACTGAGTGACTGAACACACACATTGTGTTATTGCTAGTGTCTTCTGTAACTGGAGGTGCAGAAGGAGGACTGTTCTAGAGTTGCAGTGGTCCTCCCAACCTCTTCAAGAGCCTGAGGTCACTTTCAGCTCTGCTGTTCTCATACTGCTGGGTTTCATTCTTGAGCTTGTCCTCTCAGGTCGAGCTGCGGCAACACATCATTTGCTCACACAGCCATTTCACAAGGCAGAGAGATTGCTGTTCCTCATTCACAGTTTCTGTATCAAGGAGGAAAACTACTTTCAGAAGTCCACTGCTCCAAGGCAGACTTTCCCGCATGTCTCCTTGGCCAGATTTGTGTCACTTGTCTATTCTAAATTGATCTCTGGCAGGGGAAATGGATTGACATGCTTGGACTAGATAAATCAAGACTCATCTTTTAGGACCAGGAAGAAGCTCTTTCCGTAGCCCTTGGAAGGGGAAAGGGAATTACCTAAGTTGAACTGGAGATTCTAAAAGAAAGAAAGGGGAGGTCTATGTGGGCATATCAGATATTCTGATTGCTCATTTTTCATTACATTGGAAAATTTTAATTTGCTAACCAAAGAAAATAGATGTCAAGCTACCAATCAAGCTAGTTTTGCTCTCTAAAGAATTTGATCATATAACTCTCTCCTTCTCTTCTCTCTTTTTTCCTAACCAAATGCATTTATGATAAAACAGAGTGTTTTGATGCTGCCTTTTTTGGTCCTGAAGGAATTTTGAGCCCAGGACTTGCTTTCTCTTGGCATCCAAAATGATTAAGAATATGAAAGAATTGAGTTTGTAACATTTAAGACACAAATCAGAAAATGGAGGAGATCAGAAATATCTGAGGGAAATTACTCCCAATTTTCTCATAAAAACCATAGATAAACTGTTATATTTTATCCAGTATCATAAGGGGTATTTTTGTTGTTGTTTTAGTCACTCAGTCATGTCTGACTCTTCTGCAACCCCGTGGACTGTAGCCCACCAGGTTCCTCTGTCCATGGAATTTCTAAGCAAGAATACTGGAGCAGGTTGCCATTTCCTTCTCCAGGGATCCTCCTAACCCAGGAACCCAAGTCTCCTACATTGGCAGGTGGATTTTTACCAATGAGCTACCTGGGAAAAACAACAAAAGGCATTATTTACCTACTATTTGCTCCTGTATCTCCACACTCCCATTAAAATGTAAGCTTCATGAGGGCAGGAATTTTTCATCTTTGTTCACTCCAATCTCTAGCGCTCAGAACATTGAGGACAGTGGATACGTTCCTAGTGCTGCTGTAACAAGTTGCCGTACGTTGAGGGGCTTACAGCAACCAAAAAAATTATTCTTTTCACAGTTATGAAGCCCAGAGATCCAAAATCAAGGTGTCATCAGGGCTGTACTCTCGAGGAAGGTTTTAGGCAAGGAGACCTTCCTTGCCTCTTCCAGTTGCTGGTGGTTACCAGCCATCCTTGATGCCCCTTGACTTGTAGCTCAGTGACTCCGATTTTCCCTTTCATTGTTACATGGCCTTCTTCCCTCTCTTTCTGCATGATCCTCTTCATTTTCCAAGTCAGCAAAAGCCTGTCTACGTCGCATGGCCTTCTTAGAAGGACACGAGTCAGTATGCCCAGTGCAGCATGACTTCATTTTTTATATTTTTATTTTATGTTGGAGAGTATATCCGATTAACAATGTTGATAGTTTCAGGTGCACAGCAAAGCGACTCAGCCATACATCTATGTATATCCATGCTCCCCCAAACTCCTCTCCCATCCAGGCTGCCATATAACCTTGAGCACAGTTCCCTGTGCTATACGGTAGGCAGTATGACAACATTTAACTTAACTAATTACATCTACTAAACTCCTATTTCCAAATAAAGTCAACTCTCTGAGGTTTTTGGTGGACATAAAGATTTTGAGGGGTCTACTCAACGTGGTGGTAAGTCTATTCAGTCATGTCTGACTCTGTGCATCCCTATGAACCATAGCCTACCAGCCTCTTCTGTTCCCGTGCCCACTTCCGTGTGATGTTCCCTACCCAGGGATTGAACCCACATCTCTTATTTCTCCTGCACTGGGAGGTGGGTTCTTTACCACTAGCGCCACCTGTAAAGCCCACTCAGCCCAGTACAGCTTGATAAATATTTGATGAATTAAAGAAATTATCCTAGAGCTCATGTAAAAACATATTTTTGATGAACATTTTTAAATTTTACTTTAATTCTTATTAAAATTCTTATAATCATAAATATGGGGTCAAGTCATCCACCACTAGATCATGCTCACCTATTCATACAGTACAGTGCTAGCAGCTTTTTGATAAAATAAATTCATCCTTTCAGCTTACTTACAGTCTACTTAAGATGTGACTGTTCAGATTAAATTTTTAACTAACCATAGAAAATTACTTGATTAACTGGCAAACAATTTGGTATAGAAAATAAATACTGAAGAAGATGATGAGGTAGCAAAGTGTGATGGATGAAGCAAAGGGTAATTCCAGAGCATGAGGAGGGACCGTGAAGAACTGAAGACCACAGGTGTGGATTGTTTATTTCAGAAATTTGCTAAGCTCAAGAGAAGAAATAAGGAGATGGCTACAGGAGGCAGCAAGGTCAGTGTGTGTTTGACATGGGCGCACCCTGTGCATGCTAACAGAGAGCTGCTGCTCAGTCGTGTCCAGGTCTCTGCGACCCCATGCACTGCAGCCCACCAGGCTCCTCTGTCCACAGGATTCTCCAGGCAAGAATACTGGAGTGGGTTGCCATTTCCTCCTCCAGAGGATCTTCCTTGACCCAGGGATTGAACCCACGTCTCCTGTGTTGGCAGATGGGTTCTTTACCACTAGCACCACCTGGGAAGCCCAGGACAGAAGTAAGCAATGAAAAGGAAGTGAAGATGATGTGGGAGAAGAGCTGAAAAACCTCAGAGCCTCTAAGAACTCAAGAGGAATCCGGATCTGAGCCTGAGGCAGGCCCATTTCTGACTCCAAGTGCCAAGGAGAGGGTTAAACATGGCAGGACGGACAGCCAGAAGTGGAAAGCCCAGGAAGAAGCAAGCCCAATGGTGGCTTTTGCTCTGAAGGAGGAGTCACTGAATCTTTTCACTGGGAAACTTCATGCTCTTTGGAATATGGGGAAAAGGCAGGAAGAAAAGAAACCAGTTATAAAGCTTGCATGACTACTTTTCATGAGTGTGGGGAAAAGATTAGAGTTGAGTTGGAAGAAAAGAAGATGCCACAACTTTCTTTCCAGAAGTCACAGAGTTGTCATCCTTAATAACACTTCAGGGAGAAAATTTTAGGATTTACAGAAAGAATCAGTGCCCCTTTGACTTCAGAGCAACAGAAAAAATTATATTCTAATGTAACCCACCTACTGTCCCAGGTTCAAATGATACTACCAAGCTGCCTGTTTAGATTATTTGCAAGCATTTCATCTAGAGACTTCTATAAAGTCTAATGCATCTATGCTAACTCACGGAAACTTCCAACAAGCATTTACCATGTACCTCACTCTGCTGAACACTTAGGTTGTTTACAGTGGTGGTTATGACCTCAGGCTTCAGAACTCTATTGCCTAGGGCTTACTAGTCATGGGACTTGGGTCTAGTTTCTATCCATATCTGTTTCCTTTCCTGTAAAATGGGGATGAAAATAAGTTAATAAGTGTGTGATGCTAGAATAGCACATTGGAAGGTCTCTATGAGCATTTGTAATGATTATTCTTTATATCTCTGGTGGCTGAGATGGTAAAGAATCTGCCTTCAATGCAGGGGACCTGGGTTTGATCCCTGGCTTGGGAAGATCCCCTGGAGAAGAGAATTGCTACCCACTCCAATATTCTCACCTGGAGAATTCCATGGACAGAGAAGTCTGGCAGGCTACAGTCCATGGGGTTGCAAAGAGTCAGACACAACTGAGTGACTAACACTTTCATTTTTTCCTCTATCTATATTTTTAACATTAAAAAATTTTAACAGTCCCAGAGGCATGTACTATAATAATACTTGTCTCACACTCTTGAAAGTTTTGCTGGGTGAATTCTGGAAAGGGCAATGTCTGTGGTAGTTTTGTTTTCCAGTGATCATTTTCTTCATCTCTTGGAAGACAAACAGGTGTCACAGAGAGTAGTCTTGCTGATAATGCCTATAAATCCTTCTGGAGAGTTCTTCAGTGACAAAGTATTAGAGCTTTCAGCTTCCCCAAATGAGATATTCTCTAATCAGTTTTCTCTGTATACTAATCATTTTTAGCTTTGATGTCTCACTACAACTACTGACTATTTTTCAAGAGAAACCAGCCCTTTGCTAAAATAGTAGCTTGTTTCACAGGCCTCTGGGTCATTTATTTATATGGTTAAGATGTTTCTAACTTTCAACTGTTTCTCATCACCTTGGATTACACTGATTAAAGTCAGTCAACATAGTGAGGAATAAAAGCCTTGTCAATATTAATTTTGGCCACTATTATCCAGTTTCTTTATTCTCAGAAGAGTCCTAGCAAAGGGTGAGGGAGTGGCTATAATCAGAATTTTTTTAAAAATAGGACAATTTGCATTTCAGGAAGGAATAAAGCCATCCTGAGGTCCTGTTTATGCTGGCTTCCTGTGTGCGGAGCTTCCTGGCTCTTCACTGAGGAGAAGACAGGGTGAACTGGGTTTAGTTCAGGCAGTCCCTTCAGCCTTGCATGTCTTCACCAGTGGCTGAAATTTGAGACATGAATATTCTGCCAATTTCACTTTTCTGCCATATATATTGAAGTCTTATGTTGATAGTTGTATTGTTTCAAGGAGAATTTCAGTATCAGCTTCTGTATTTCTAACTGATCTTGGGAGCTTTTTTTTTTTTTTTTTCAGAATGGTTGCTGACCATTCCAAGGAATATCCAGATAGGCTCATCAAGCCATAGCCAGGGCTGACTGCCTATTTTCGCAAGTTAAGTTGTATTTGGAATACAGCCACGTCCATTCATTTACCTGTGGTCTGTGGCTGTTTTCAGGCTGCAGTGGCCAATCTGAGAGGTTGCAAAGCCTAAAATATTTACCATCTGGCCCTATAAGAAAGGAACTTCCCTGGTAACTCACTCAGTAAAGAATTTGCCTGCACCACAGGAGATCTGGGTTTGATCCCTCGGTCAGGAAGATCCCTTGGAGAAGGAAACGGCAACCCACTCCAGCATTCTTGCCTGGGAAATCCCATGGACAGAGGAGCCTGGCAGGCTACAGTTCATGCGGTTGCAAGAATCAGACATGACTTAGAGACTAAACCACCACCTATAAGAAAAAAGTTTGCCAACCTCGGATCTAGATATTGTAATCTTATAGCCAAAAGAGACTTCCTCTTTTCACAGGTAAGATGTATAAATCTTCACAGAGATGTGGCAAATACAGAAATCACACTAGATGTTTTAGCAGAGAAATTTGATATAAGAATTGGTTATAAAAATTAGAGCAACAACAACAAAAATTTCTAAGGTAAGCTAGAGACAGGAGCTGTAGGAAGGAGGTACTTCTGCTGCTGCTGCTAAGTTGCTTCAGTCGTGTCCGACTCTGTGCGACCCCATAGACAGCCCACAAGGCTCCCCCGTCCCTGGGATTCTCCAGGCAAGAACACTGGAGTGGGTTGCCATTTCCTTCTCCAGTGCATGAAAGTGAAAAGTGAAAGTGAAGTCACTTAGTCGTGTCTGACTCTTCGCAACCCCATAGACTGTAGCCTACCAGGCTCCTCCATCCATGGGATTTTCCAGGCAAGAGTACTGGAGTGGGGTGCCATCGCCTTCTCCGAGGAGGTACCTCTAGGGCTTGGGGAAAAAGGAGAAGAGGGACACAAAAGGTCTGGATTCTGAGCTGCAAGGTGTGTGAGGCATGTGACTGCTTCTGGCACCCCTGAGAGGCAGGATGCAGCAGGTTCAGGTGTAAGAAGGGAAGCGTGAGCCAGCACGGGCACTCCTTTTGGGGCACATGCTGACAGAGTGAGCAAGACAGAGGAAGACCCCCTGCTCTTCTACTCACTCCATTCCTTCTCTGTGTTCCCCTTGTGGCAGGACCCAACAGGAAGCCTGAGGATGAAGGAGCCTGGGAAGCATAGCTGTAGACTCCTGCTCAGCATTACTGAGCAAAGAATAGAAGTGTACATTTGAGCTGAAAGACGATACGTAAATGACAGTCACAGGCGTAGAGAAGTGACATGTCCTGGTGACCGCATGGAAGGTCGGAGCCTGAGGCTCCTGTCTCTGCTCTGTTTAGACCCAGCCAGCCCAGGGCACTGTTTTCCTACTGCCCAGGAGCTTATGGTTCACAAAGCTCATATTTAGAGCTGTGTTCCTATGTCTGTGTTCGCCTGTGGATGTTGCCTGGCTTTTATCTTTTGCCAAATATTTCTGAAGTGCCTACTATGGCCAGACACTGTTCTAGGCCATGCTGAGATAATAGCAAACAAAAGGTAGCACAGCCCAATCAGTGTCCTCCTGGAGCCCACAGGTAACCAAGAGAGGCAGACAAGTTAAAAATATAGTATGTCAGGTGGTTTCACTGTTGAGGAAAAAATGTAAAGCCAGGAAGGGCGATACAAAGAGAATTTCTTCACCAGAAGATTGCAAATGTTAGTTCAGGGAAGGAAGGTGAGGTTTAATGAAGACCTAAAGGAGATAGGGAGCAAACTTTGGGCACATCCCAGGGAAGAACATTCCAGGCTGAGGGTATAGCAAATTCAAAATATCTAAGGCAGAGGCAGGCCCAGTGTGTCTGGGGAACAGCAGGGAGGACAAAGTAGATGTAGAGAAGGGAGGAGAGAAGAGAGAGGGGGAGGAGGAGAGGAAAGAAGAGGAAGAAGAGGATGGAGGCCAGAGCCACGACATGGACAACCCTCGCAAAGTTGTTTCCTTTGTTCTAAACTGTTGCTGTTCTGGAAAAAAGTGCACTGTACTATTTGGTTGGCCTTTCAAAATAACCTTTGAAAATACATTGGTTACATGCCTAACAGAAGTTTGGTCATCAGACTCTCTGATCTTAGAGTAAATGCATAGGGGACACAGTCCCGGGTTCAAGGGCTCTACTCAATGGCAATGCCTTTATCAGATGCACGTGACATCCCTGGGAAGTTTCTTATTGAGAAGGGAAACCTGGTGACAGTGATTATATTCCAATACCTCCTGTGTATAGTAATCACTCTTCACAAATCCTGTAATTCCCCTAAGCTCAACATTTTCTCTCCATGTGAGAACGCTGTGGATAGTGTTAAACTTGTCAAAGGAGGAAGGGATGTTCGTTAGTACTGAGCAAATGATTTGATTGTGCTTATCCTAGGTGCTTCCTCAATGTGATGCTCTTATGCTATCTTATTAGGATTATTTGGCATATGAACACAGTGAAACTTAATTAGCTTTTATTTTATATGAACACAGTGAAACTTAATTTAAAAAAAATTTGCAATCAAATTTCTCATCTCAGCAGCACTCCTAGATACTCCCACAGAGAGACTCTTTCATCTCTGTTTCTTGATTGCCTAGCACATACTTGGAACAAGACAATAATAGGTAGTACAACTTATCTAGAGGACTTCTTAAATTTTAAATCCTAAGCCAAGAACTTTACATCTACTATCTCATTTCATCATGGTAGATCCCTTGAGGCTGGATAATGTTATTATTATTTTATAGATTACAAAGTTGAGGTTTTGACAGCTTCAATAATTTTCCTAAGGCTGCTGTGCAAGAATTAGGTCTGGGCTCAAATCCAAGCTCTCTGGTTTCAAAGCCACCAGGGACCCAACCCCTTATTGATATTTGTTGACTCATTGGTGATGGGCAGCAGCCCACATATGCTACTGGTTAATAAGGGATGTGAGCTGATTTCCAGTCAATTTCTTCTGCCTCCTTGATTTTTCTTTCTCTTTTCCCAATGTCAAGGCTGCTATTTTGCTAGATCAAATTCTAAAGTAATACTCATTTTATTTCTTTCATATCGGTATTAAATGTTAACTGATTACCAAATGGAACACAAGAACTCTGTAAACAGGTATCTTTTCCCCATGTTTAACAACTTTATGAGTTTATGAGCTGTAAAGAGTGCATTTATTTTTAGTTGCATTTCATTAGCCATTTATTTACCAAAATAGTTTATCTTTTTGAAGTAGAAATATTTATGTCATAGTTTCATACAGATCAAAAAAGTTTAGTATTAATGAGTATAAAAATGTTCAAAACATCCTATAATCATAAAATAACCACTGGCCAAAGAAGGCTAGTCTGTGTTACTACAGCACTCTAAAATTCTTTTTTGTTCAGAAATGATTTTGATCCTATGACAAGGGCTCATTAAGATATCATACACTTTAAAGAGAAATTACTCTTAGGTTGAACCATTCTAAAAGCTGCTTTTCTGCCATTTTTGATGGATAGAAATAACATTTTCATTTTGTTCAATGTAATAGTTGCTCTCAGTGAAGAAAGTACAGTAAGTTCCCTACGTGTGAATGAGTTCCATTCCAAGAATGCATTTGTGAGTCCAGTTTGTTCTTAAATCCAACAGAGTTAGCCTAGGTTCCCAACTAACACAATCAGTTATACATTGTGTATGTAATAGGTTCATATTATAATAGGCTTATAATACTTTTCATACAAATAACATGTACATAAAAAACAAACAAAAATACAAACCATTTTAAATCTTATAGCACAGTACATTGAAAAGCATAAAAGTACAGTGCAATAGCTGGCATACAGGGGCTGGCACTCACATTCACATCTTTGAAAGTTTGCAACTTGACCGTTCATATATAGGGGACTTACTGTATTAAAGTTGTTCACTGTTTTCTGATTTTAATTCAAGGAGGCGTAAATCTTGGAGTTTGGGTATAATCTGATGGGTAACACAGGATTAACCTCTCTGCTTAGCCAGCGCAGTGCTTTGAACTGATCAGTCAAATGAACGGCACGTCCCAAGCCCACCAGGAAAACCAAAGGAGCAGCCCAAAACCTTCAGGGTTGCCCTGTCAGTGAGCAAGCAGACGAGGAAAGAGAAATGAGAGCATGTCCTCTGGTGTTTGACAGAATAGGTTGGCAGTGAACAGTGAACTTGCTAAAGGTCAAAACCTGAACTTGGCACTCACGTCTCATAGAACTTGCTTATCTAGAGGTTTCGAAAGTGTCTTCCAATGAGCGCTGCTCATCAAATGGCAAGGCGAAAAACAAGGAACATTTGTTGCTCTGCTTGTTCCGGTTTTGCAGTGGTGTTTGGGGTGTGAGGAGCCAGGACAGGGAGCCCTGGCACGCAGGGTAGTTGTAAAGGAACTGAGTGAGGCTACCGCAAGCTGAGGCTGGCCCAGGCCTCGCACCCATGTTTTGGGCCATAGCAAAAGCACAGCAGCAGTGTTGGTATCTGAACATCAGCAGATGGATCAGAGTCATGCTGAGCAGAAGGGAGCCTGAATCTGGTGGAGATGGTGGGTTTAGAAACTCTGAGGCCTGATGAGAGGATGAGTCCGCAATGTCTGAGGTGAGTGAGGTGGTGGGAGAGGTTAAGTGCCCAGTGAAGGAGGAGCAGCCTCTGGGTCAGCAGATGACATCACAGAGGACTTTTGCCTCAGTTATTTTATTATTCCAGATTGAAGTGTGCTATAAAACCTGGGCAAATACCCCCATGTGAGATACCACTTAGATAGCACTGTATCTGATCTATATTGTAGGTACTCAGTTCATTCTCTTCGTATGAAATCAAAAGTCAGTGATCAGTGGCAATTCCTTGGTGGCCCAGTAGTTAAGACTTGGTACTTTCACTGCCAGGGTTTGATCCCTGGTCAGGGAAACAAGATCCTGCAAGCCATGTGGCTCAGCCAAATTTTTTTTCAATAGTCAGTGATAGATATTTTATGTTGCTATGCCTGTCTTCTTATAGATATGTATGTCTTAATATGTGTGGACTGCTGCTATAAAACAACCAGAGACAGGTGGCTTAAACAATAAACATTTATTTCTTACAGTTTTGGAGGCTAGGATGTCCAAGCAGACTTGCCAGCAGACTTCATGCTTAGTTTCTTGTGTCCTCACATAGCAGAAGAGGCAAGGGAGCTTTCTAGAGTCATTTTGTAATTTTTTATTTTATTTTGGTCGCAAGATACATGGGATCTTAGTTCCCCGACCAGGGATACTACATATGCCCACGGCACTGGAAGTGCAGGAAGTCACTTTTAAAGGGTATTAATCCTGACCTAATCACCTTCCAAGGGCTTCCCCTTCCAATACCATCGCATGGCAGTTAGGATTTCAGCATGTGAATTTTGAGAGGACACAAACATTTATTCAGTTGCATGTATATGTGTGGTTGGTGTATAAATCGACTTATTTCTATAGATCTGTCTAAACCTATTCCATCAGCAGATAATATCTGGAATGTGCACATCTATAACTGCAGATACTTTGATTTGTACTAATTTGGGGATATGTTTTACATCTGTCCATTTTAGACTAATAGCTCTTGATAGCATGGTATTTATTCACTGCAATAATATTCACTTTATAATGATTGATATATAATAGGATGATTGGATGAATATAGACAATTGAGGGTGGTTAGTGAACAAATGCAGATTTGTAGTTTTGTAGTCCAATATGAGTTACAAATACTATTTTCTGTAGCACAAGGCTTTATTTCTTGTTTAAAAGTTAGGTTCAAGGACCAGCTTCACCCACTTGTATTTTTGCTAACAAATACAAATGTTTTACTAACCTTCAGGGGAGAAATGCAGGACTGAATTGAAAAAAACAATAGTTAAAAAAATCTTTTACTTAACAAACTAGGCTTAAGCAAAATCAATAAAATAATAAAATGAAGTGTAGCAACTTTATCTGCCAAAACTGAAGGTTTTATAGGAAGAAACAAGATTATGTTATGAGATCAAATCCAAAGAAATAAACTCTTAAAAACATTTTTGAAGGGACATTTCCTATAAGAGAACTACCTTTCCATGGGCTGTAAAAACTAACAAGAGAAGATGCTGCTGGCTTTGAAATCCTTCTCAAAAAACTGCAGTTATAAGAATATTACGGTAGTGGATGATTTTGTGAGTGTTTATCTGTATGTATGTGAAAGATATAGAGAGTTTGGAAAAAGACTTTAGGGTATTTGTAGTCAGCAGATGCTCTGGGACTGAGGAAGAGGAATCACATTGGCTTTTAGCTGTGCTTAATGATACCCAACACCAACCAATGAAAACTTTTTTTTACATGTCTCTATTAAGGCATGGGCTTCCCTGGTAATGGAAAATTACCAGGCAAATGGTAAAGAACCCCCTGTAATGCGGGATACCTGGGTCTGAGACCTGGGTTTGATCCCTGGGTTGGGAAGATCCCCTGGAGGAGGGCATGTCAACCCACTCCAGTATTCTTGCCTGGAGAATCCCCATGGACAGAGGAGCCTGTCGGGCTACAGTCTACGGGGTCATAAAGAGTCAGACACAACTGAATGACTAAGCACAGCACAGCACTTTAAGGCACACCTCTGTGCTAGATGCTAAGGATGATAAAAAACAAAAACCCCCAAACCACATTAAGGCACACCTCTGTGCTAGATGCTAAGGTTGATAAAAAACAAAAACCCCCAAACCAATCAACACAAACACAAAGCCTTGTCTTCAAAGAATGCATGGCCTACCTGAGTAGGTCACACAGGTAGGCATGGAAAAAGAGTTATCAACAGGAGGTATTAAGTGATAGGAGCCCAGTGAGTAGTGCAGGGGCAAAAGTCAAAGGCAGGACTGGATGACAGAGAAAAGAAATGGAGGCTGGAGGATTGTGACAGATGGGGAAACAGTTGAGGGCGTTCCAGGAAGTAGCTTAGGGCAAGGAATAGAGGCATATAAGCCTGAGAGGATCCACTGCCTCCAGCAAGATTAGGGTGATTGGACCAGAAGGTTCTTGCAGGAAGAGAGCAGAAAAAAGCCCAGAGCCTCATGTCAGATTGTGGGGGCTGCCAGTGCCAGGTGAAGGAGTCTGAATCTTCTTGTAGACAGTGAAGACTCAGTGAAAGCTTTTGAGGAAGAGCTCACCAGATGACAGTGGCACTTTAGAAAGACCATTCCAGGGACGGTGCCATGCAGGAGCTGGTGTGGAAGAACCTGAATGCAGGATACCTGGAGAAAAGATTTCAAAGGAAGAGTCAATAGGGTAGGTTGTTTGTAGGTGATAGTAAAAAGAGGGAGACATCAAAATGATCTTCAGATCTTGAATTTGGGTCTTCAGTAACAGAATATAAAATCACCCAATTTCCTATGGAAATCTAGTTTTGGAAGGTGGACAATTATTCTAGACAAGATATGATAGGGTTAGAGGGGGACAAGTCAAGTAAGAAGGCTGGGCACAGCACTGGAAATGTGAATGTGGGTTTAGTAGGCTAAGGTAATGAGTGCAGGTTTTGTCATTTATCTAAGAGGAGAGTATTCCTGAGGCCGCATTTTCTGGAGTTCCCTGCAAGGAAGACTAGAGAGAGATGAGCAGAAAGTTGAAAACTAATTCCAAAGTATTTCTGCCTTACAAGTCAATGGAGAAAAAGAGAGTCAAAGTAGGAGATGGAAAAATAATGGTCAGAGAGTTAAGAGAAGGACTGAGGTGTCACAGAATCCAAGAGAAAGGTTCCATGTAAATTTTAATCAAGGTCAAGGAAAAGTGATGATAGAAACAAAGATCTCTGAACTAGGTGATTAGCATATCTTAAAGGTTTGTGTGGAGCAAGAGGACTTAGAAGTGAACCTTAGGGCCTCGAAGAAGGACGATCTAGCTTTGTGTCACCCATTGCATGGCTACATGACTGAAAAGGTGCCTATCAAGTTGAGATATACTCAACTTGGTACATCAATTGCATATCAGAATGTAAAGACAATACAGAAAGGAAATAATGTAAAACATCCCCTTGCTGTTGTTTAGTTGCTAAGCGTGTCCAACTCTTTTGTGACCCCATGGACTTTAGCCCACCAGGCTCCTCTGTCCATGAGATTTCCCCGGCAAGAATACTGGAGTCGGTTGCTATTTTTCCTCCAGGGGTTTTCCAGACCCAGGGATCGAACCCAAGTCTCCTGTGTCTCCTGCATTGGCAGGCAGATTCTTTACCACTGAGCCACATGGGAAGCCCTTGAAAGATCTCATTAGTAACATTTAAATGTTGATAACACATTGAAATGGTAACATATTTGATATGTTGGCTAAATAAAATATGCTATTAAAATTAATTTTACCTTAAAAAATTTAAAATATGGTTACTAGAAAATGTACTCATACTATATTTCCCTTGAGCATTGCTGATCTAGACCTTTGAAATTAAGCTCATTAATATAGCACTGTGAAACACATGCTCATATCCACTTGAACAGCTAAATGCGTGTTTACCCATCTACTCAGTCCAAAATCTTTCAGAGTGTCTTTTGCATTTTGTGAGTGTATTTCTATATTTTGTGATCAGTGTATACTGTAGAAATCCATTTTGAAAACTTTTATTCAAGACGAGTTACCCCTTCATACTGAATATTTGACTCTTTTTTCCCAACCAACAGATGATGCTTCAACTGATAGTCGCAGAACCTACACTCTAGCCGATTATTTAAAAAATACTTTTAGAATGAAATTCTACAATTTGAGATGGGTTTCAGGTAAGGCTTTCTGGTGGAAAGAGGGGCTGACTTTTATGCTAATTTTTATTTTATGCTTAATTGCAGTTAGGTTGTGGGGCACCTTTATGGCAATGAGAATATATTCTTATTTTTTAAGACCATATGGGAAAGTTTTATTTTCTACTTAAGGGTGCAAAAGGAGATAAGACAAAAGAAACCTTAGTATTTCTTTGACATGTACTAAAAAAAATTAGAAGTGAATTGAACCCTTTACAATGATGATGGGAAAATGAAGGCATACTAGTGTAATATTCATCAGTTCATGTTTTTCCAACTTAGAACTTGTATGAATTTAAATCTTACATTTTTATTGCATGATTTTTAGTTTATGAAGATGTTTAATAGCAACTTGAAATATTGATCTGGTCATTTTCTTTCTTTAGATCATGAATATCTCTACAAACAAGAAAATAATATCTTGCTATTCAATGCTGAATATGGAAACAGCTCCATTTTCTTGGAGAACAGTACATTTGTATGTTTAATCACATAATTAATTCATGCTTTAAGGGAATTCTGGGGATTTTTTTTTCATAACCTTTTAAATCATGAGTACTATCGTTTCTCATCCTGTTGGACTCTTTCTGCAGCATATGGTGCGGTGGATCTTTCTCTTCTTGGAATGCTCCCTGCCTTGGTTACTTTTTAGTCTCCTTTGACGATTCCTCCTCCTCTGCCCATTCTCTTATGTGTAAGTGCTCCTCAGGGTCCTGTCTTCACTGCGAGCCTCCCTCCTCACCTTGCGTGCTCCCCCTTCAGCATATTCTATGCATTTCCACAGCATCAGTGCTTCTCAAATACACGCTTGTAACACTAACCTCTTCCCAAGATCTAGACCTCTGTTTCCAATAGCTTTCTGGCTCCTGCACATGGATGGTCTGCAGGCATTTTAAACTCAGTATCCTGAGCTAAGCTAGTTATTCCTTCTTCCCTCTCCTAGCAAAGGGAAAGCATCCTATTCCTCTTCCTAGTCTTGATAAATAGCAACCTCCTCCACATCACTTAAGCTAGAAATCTCAGAATCCTCCTTGATTCCTCTGTTATCCCTCTTATTTAGCTACTCATAAACCCTATCCATTTTCTCTTGTGATGTCAAGTGTCTCTCAGATTTCCATTTCCACTGTATAGCCCTGGTTGAAAGCCTTGATTAATTTTGTGACAGTAAGTACTATATTATAATGCGTATCACACTTACTCCTTGGAAGAAAAATTATGACCAACCTAGATAGCATATTCAAAAGCAGAGACATTGTTTTGCTGACTAAGGTCCGTCTAGTCAAGGCTATGGTTTTTCCTCTGGTCATGTATGGATGTGTGAGTTGGACTGTGAAGGAGGCTGAGCACCGAAGAATTGATGCTTTTGAACTGTGATGTTGGAGAAGACTCTTGAGAGTCCCTTGGACTGCAAGAAGATCCAACCAGTCCATTCTGAAGGAGATCAACCCTGGGATTTCTTTGGAAGGAATGATGCTAAAGCTGAAACTCCAGTACTTTGGCCACCTCATGTGAAGAGTTGACTCATTGGAAAAGACTCTGATGCTGGGAGGGATTGGGGGCAGGAGAAGAAGGGGATGACAGAAGATGAGATGGCTGGACGGCATCACGGACTCGATGAACGCGAGTCTGAGTGAACTCTGGGAGTTGGTGATGGGCAGGGAGGCTTGGCGTGCTGCGATTCATGGAGTCGCAAAGAGTTGGACATGACTGAGCGACTGAACTGAACTGAACTGAACTGATCCCTCTCTCCATTCTGTAAATCAGAACACAACATTGCCCAGGTCCAAGGCTAATGCAACCCCTCCTCTCTCATCTCATCCTAGCCACTGGGTTGCCAGAGCATCTTTGGACAAAGCAGATAAGATTCTGTCACATCCATGTGCAAAAATAGTAGTTCATAGCTCCATTTCTTGTATTTAGACACTACCTATTTTTCTAATTGTATGTCCTCTCTGACTGACACACCCTATACTGTATTCAGATTACACTTAGGCAGTCTCTAAATATGCATGCCCTTTCCACATCTGGGTTAATACCTTTGCCATTTCCCCTCCTGAGAAAGTTCTCTGTCTGTTCCTGATCCCCACCCTCATAGCCATCTTTCCTTGCTTAAAATTAATCCTTCCCCCCTGACTCTCTAACCTTGATCACCACCCACCTTGCCTTATGGTCATCTGTAGGGGAATGTGCCCCCTCTTCTAGACTGGAACCTCCCAAGGCACGAGACACAAGTCTAGAATCATACCCTCCACATAGTAGGTACTCAACAATAGCAGTTAAATGGAATCATTCAACTGTTCTTCTTTCTACTTGATTGACAGGATGAATTTGGACATTCTATAAATGATTATTCAGTTTCTCCAGATAGACAATATATTCTCTTCGAATACAACTATGTAAAGGTAAAAGAAATGCTTTTTTACTGTGACATTTAAAGAATCCTATGAGTGTGTTATTTTATAACCGATCTCAAGCCTATGAATATTTAAGTTTGTTACTTAAGTCAAGCAATAGGCTCTAAAAACTCATTAATTCAGTATCAAAAGAAGAAATGGTCATTCTTAAATGGTCTTCATAAAAGATAAATGTAATGAGTGTTTTAAAATAAATTCATTTTAGGGTTTTCAAATACTAAAAAGTTTAAATAATATTATATAGACTAAAACTATAAGTTAATAAAATAGAACTTATAATTTAAGAGTCAGTTTACATGTTTGACTTGTAATATCTAGTAATAGACTGTTTTACTTCTTTTGTCTGATGAATAGTAAAACTCTAGATTATTTGCTTTAAAAACAACTAAATGTCTCATTCCAGAAGAGATTCTGTGAAGTGACTCAGACCACCTCTCAGCCCGCAGGTCCTCCATTTACAAACCGTTGCTAAGGGGCGGGCGCTGCAGCAGTCGCCAGTGCCCTGCGGGGAGCACTGAGCTTCCTCCAGTCGCACAGCCCACCATCAGAGTCTCACGCCTTCAGGAGAGGTTTCAGCCTAATCACACATCGTTTTCATGTTTAGTTGCTGTTGTTGCTCAGTCACTAAGTTATTGTTCAGGTGGAAAAGAATCTGCCTGCAATGTAGGAGACCCAGGTTCAGTCCCTGGGTCAGGAAGATCCCCTGGAGAAGGGAATGGCTGCTCACTCCAGGTTTCTTGCTTGGACAATCCCATGGACAGAGGAGCCTGGTGGGCTACAGTCCACGGGGTCACAGAGTCAGACACGACTGAGCAACTAACACTTCCATGTTTAGGGTGGCTGCCAATCACCAGCGACTGTAACTGCAGCTTTTTGATTATTCATGGTTTTGACAATGGCTGTAGAGTATGAGAAGTTTTGAAACATACAAGAAAGATTAGAAACCTGTAGAGAGATTCTCCTTGAAAACAAAACACAAAGCTGGAGATCCCGACCTCTGCCTTTCTTTTCTAGAATAAAGAGTAAATACTGAGTAATCTTATCTCATACCTTCACTGCTACACTCAGGTCATGCAAACCATCCCATACTCCACATCCCATCTGAGGATGGTGACTCCCAGTCATAATAGTTACCCTGGTTCATTGTGCTGGCCTCCATTTCCTGGACATGAAGACTCACTGACTAGGTCCTGCTCAACCAGTCCACCAGGAACGAATCAGAAGTCTATGCCAACTTTACCACATCTGTTTCCAATTACTGAATTAGTATTTGTTTAATATAGTGGTTCTTATTGCTATTTACAGATTAAAATCATGTTAGAAGCTTTTAAAAACTCCTAAGTATCCAGGTCCAGTCCCCAGGTCAATAAAGTGAAGTCTCTGGGGGTGAAGCTGGCATCAGGTTTTTTTTTTAAAAAACATGTAGAGTATTTTAACTAGCAGTTAGGATTGAGAACCACTGGTTAACAATTTCCAATGTTAAAGTCAAACATATAACGACTGTAAAGTTAAGATAGGAACAGCAAGGTAAATACCAGCTCAATTTAGTTTTTCACCAAGTTCAACAAATGCCATGTGATATCTACTAACAGATATATTTCATGGGTAGACCTTGCTGGACAACCATCATTGATAATTTGTATTTGTTGTGTCACTGAAGTTTTCATGCGCATTTGACTTCTTTTGCTATTTTCATTCTGTCCCTTTCATCCTGCCATCCATGTTTCCCAGGAGTATCCATGCTCCTTTTAAAACCTAAGTTAGATTATGTTGTGCCTATGCTTAAACTCTTGTGATCATTAGCTCCTCATCACTTTCAGAATAAAACCCAAACTCCTAACCAAGGCAACCTGAGACGCCTGGGTGACTGGACCTCAGTTTGCCCTTCTGAACTCACCACCCCCCACCCCCAAAACCCTGCACTCACCATGCTTGCCCTGTGCTTACAATGGATCACCTGGGGAGGTTGTTTTAAACCTCCCCTGCGTCATCTGACTCAGCATAGCCATGGGTAATTTTAAGGACTCCCAAGTGATACAGACTTCCCTGATAACTCAGCTGGTAAAGAACCTGCCTGCAAGGCAGGAGACCCGGGTTTCATTCCTGGGTCGGGAAGATCCCATGGAGAAAATCAGCTAACCTCTCCAGCATTCAGGAAAAATATCCGGAACAAAGAAAAGTCTAGTTTTATTCCATTTCTCTGGAAATCTATTTCCAGTGTTCTTTAGACCCTGCCATGTGGCTTCTCCATGACTGAGCCAGCACATTCAGAAAGATCAACCCTTCCTTTTAAGTTGTGGCTATAACAAGATAAGTGAGCGAGTGAATGAGAATGTAAACAAATAAGTACCATGCAGCCTAGTATAGATGTTCGCAGAGTATCTCCCCTCTTCGCCTAATGGTGTACAGACAGTGATAGCTGCGCTGCGTCTGTGGCGTGTTCTCAGGAGCCCTGTTAGGCCTTCACACGCACTCTCATGTTCCCGAGGTTGTTTCCGTCACTGTCTTCATCTCCCTAAAGAGAAGGCTGGAGCTTAAAAAGAAACCTGTCTGATATTACATCTTAGAGACTTGTCTTCATCCATTTGGGTCACTGTAACACCACAGACTGGGTGACTTAATAACAGAAATTTTTTTTTCTCAGTTTTGGAGGCTGAGAAGTCCAAAATCAAGGTGGCACCAGATTCAGTGTCTGGCAAGGTCCTATTTCCTAGATCATAGCTGGCCATCTTCTCCAAGTGTCCCACATGGCGGAAGGGGCAAGGAAACTGATACACGAGGAAACAAATCCCACTCATGAGGGCTTCCCCCTGCACAACCTAGTCAGTCCAGAGTGGCCCCATCTCCAGAATACTATCACATTAGGAGTTAAAGTTTCAACATATGAATTGGGGAAAGGAGGAGATACAAAGATTCAGTCTATAGGAAGACTTGAGTCCAGGTTAGAATACTCCAAAGCTTGTATTCTTAAACATGATCATTCCTATCTTTTGCTTGAACTTCTCTCTGCCATGATGCTTTTTGGTTCTTCTCTCTGTGTGGCAGCCCTCTGAGACGAATAATCACCTTTTCTATAAGCCTCTCAGCCGCCCCCAGTTCCTAATTTGATTCCTGCCTTTCCCCACCCATCCCCATTGCATGCTCTGTGATTCTTTTCCGGTAGTTTATGTCTCCATATCCCCCATTCAACTATGAGCTCCTTAAAAGGAGGGAGCCTATCTTATCCAGTAATGCCTAATCAAGAGGCTAGGCGCCAATGTTTATAGCCTAAATAGACTGATGAGTCTGTTTCAAAAGATGAAGTGAATATATATACAAACATCTTGGATTTCCCTTTACAGCCCCTAATAGATCTGTCATCCTGAAATGATCTCAAAACTTCTTAAATCTCTTAATATTTTTAGCCTGTACCACAACTTTTGGCTCTAGTGAGCATTATACTCTGAGGTTTCCCAGAAACAAACACGGAGTGTGTCAGAATAATCCAGGATTCAAAAAGTAATGTATGACTTACAAAAGAGGAGACTTAATAAATATTTGTTGACATGAGAGGATAGGAGGGTGATAAATGATGAGTGGGAAATATTATTCAAGATTAGGAGACTGACTTGTGTCTCAGCTCTGCCAATACAGCTCAGGGTCCCTGGGCTACCCACTTCATTATTTCAGCCTCACGCTGCTGCTGCTGCTGCTGCTAAGTCACTTCAGTCGTGTCCAACTCTGTGTGACCCCATGGACTGCAGCCCACCAGGCTCCCCCATCCCTGGGATTCTCCAGGCAAGAACACTGGAGTGGGTTGCCATTTCCTTCTCGAATGTATGAAAGTGAAAAGTGAAAGTGAAGTCGCTCAGTCGTGTCCAACTCTTCGCGACTCCATGGACTGCAGCCTTCTAGGCTCCTCTGTCCAAGGGATTTTCCAGCCTCATAGGTAACATTTAATTATCTTAGTTTGGTTTATTTCTTGAATATATCCTATGTGGCTTGTACTAGGACAGACTCCAGATGTTTAAAGCTGAATGATACAATTTCTTACCTCTGGGAATATGGTAGGAAAAACAGATATATAGGCAAGTAGTTTTTTTTTTAATATTTTAAATTTATATCTGCATCCTCATATAAACATTAATTTTTCATAAATGAAAATATGTGATTATGTTTTTTTAAAACCTTTAGTCTCACTATTTTTCCATTTTTTCGCTTGGCCCTCTATTCCTCATGGGCTTCCCAGATGGCTCAGTGGTAAAGAATCAGCCTGCCAATGCAGGAGTCATGGGTTCGATCTCTGGGCTCGGGAAGATCCCCTGGAGAAGGAAATGGCAACCCACTCCAGTATTCTTGCCTGGAGTATACCCATGGACAGAGGAGCCCTGTGGGCTACAGTCCATGGGGTTGCAAAGAGTTGGCATGACTTAGTGACTAAACAACAACTACTCCTCATCTCACTGCCTTTTCCCAGGTATCCCATATTGAGAATCTATTGTATATCCCTCTATATTTTATATGTGTTTATTCACTTAATTCTATGAAGATAGAGATTCTTTTTAGTTATTGCTTATTTTATAAAAATGGAATTTCTGTAAATTGCATTTCTCACTCAGAGAAACCATGTGGATATTCTTCCAAGTCATCTGTTATGGCTCTAATTCATTTATTTTTTGAATTAATAGACTTTATTTTTTAAAGCAGCTTTAGGTTTACAGAAAATGAGTGGAAAGTACAGGGAGTTTCCATATACTTCATTACCACCCCTCCACCTCATTCCATCCCTGTTATTTTTGCTATTATTAACATTTTACATTAGTGTAGTAGAACATTTGTTACAATTGATGAGCCAATACTGACACATTATTTTTAATTAGAGTCCATCATTTGCTTTAGGGTTTACTCTATATTGTACATTTTATGAGTTTTGACAAATGTATAATTTATAATGACTTTTATCTGTCATTACATTAATAGTATCATACTATACTAATCCATAAATAACTTCTGTACAAAGAAAACTCTCAGCTCAAATAATTTTACCAGCAAATTCCTTGTTATTTACCCAAATGAGCTAAAAACTTATACCTATGCAAAAAAACCTACACACAAAATTTTTACAGCAGATTTATTCATGTTTGCCAAAACATGAATACTTGTCTGTATGTATTAAAGTCCATAGTTTACATTAGGGTTTACTCTCTGTGTTGGACATGTTTTCATTTTTCCTAAAAATCTTCTGTGCTCCACCATTTTCTCCCTCCCTTCACGTGAACCGCTAGGAACCACTGATCTTTACTCTCTGTCATTTTATCTTTTCCAGAATGTCATGTGGTTGAAACGATACACTATGTACCATTTCCGGATTGGCTTCTCTAACTTTGCAATATGCTTTTAAGTTTCCTCCATCTCTTTTAATGTCTTCTGGCTCATTTCTTTTTGCTGTTGAATAATATCCCATCATCTGCATGGCTGGTTATGTCCAAGTTTTGGCAAACATGAATAAAGTTGCTGTAAAAATTTGTGTGTAGGTTTTAATGTAGGTATACGTTTTTAACTCGTTCAGATAAATAACAAGGAGTTTGCTGGCAAAATTATTTGAGCTGGGAGTTTTCTTTGTACGGAGGTTATTTATAGACTCATATGTTTATTAGATGTAAAACTACTCAGATTCACAATTTCATCTTACTTTTGATAACTCATTTTTCAGGGAATTTGTCCTTTTATCCTACTTTTTAAATATATAGATAGGAACTTCCCTATCATGTATACAAGGAAGAAAATTTTTTTCTTTTCTCTTAAGCAAAGAAAAATATCTTAAGTTTTTTTTTAATTACTTGTCTATATGTCTGTCTTCCCTACCATACTCCTAGAGGTAAATGTATAGTGGTTGGGACTTCACCTTCCAATCTGGGGCAGTGAGGTGTTCAATCCCTGGTCAGGGAGCTAGGATTCCCACATGCTTCACAGCCTAAAACCAACGTATTAAAAATAGTGTTGTAACAAATTCAATAAAGACTTTTAAAATGGCATATCAAAAACTCTTTAAAAAAGTGTATGGCTAAAACACATTTAATATAAATTCTTATAATCTTTGTCTGTGAAGCCTGTTGTGGGGCTTCTCAAGTGGCACTAGTGGTAAAGAATCTGCCTGCAATGCAGGAGACACAAATTCCATCCCTGGGTCAGGAAGATCCCCTGGAGAAGGAAATGGCAACCCACTCCAGTATTCTTGCCTGGAGAATCCCATGGACGGAGGAACATGGCAGGCTACAATCCATGGGGCTGCAAAGAGTCGGATAAAACTGAGCTACTGAGCACATCCATACACAGAGCTTGTGGTGGTATCCCGTTTTTTATTTCTGATACATTCATTCATACTTTTTTTCTTACTCTTTGTTAGTAATTTTACTAGTGTCTTCAAAGAACCAGTTTTCAGCTTTTTTGTTCTATTTGATTACTGCTTTTACCTTTATTAGGCTTCCCTGGAAGCTCAGACGATAGAGTCTGTGAGCAATGCAGGAGACCCGGGTTCAGTCCCTGGGTCAGGCAGATCCCCTGGAGAAGGAAATGGCAACCCACTCCAGTATTCTTGCCTGGAGAATCCCATGGACAGAGGAGTTACAGTTCATGGGGTCACAAAAAGTTGGACATGACCGAGCAACTAACATTTTACCTTAATTATTTCTTTTCTTCTAATTTCTTTGAATTGTGTGTATAAAAGTGAAAGTGAAAGTCACTCAGTTGTGTCTGACTCTTTGCGACCCAATGGACTATACAGTCCAAGGAGTTCTCCAGGCCAGAATACTATAGTGTGTGTGTTTTAGTATACATTGCCAAATGACTTTCAAGAAAACTATAGTACTTTATCAGAGAAGGCAATGGCACCCCACTCCAGTACTCTTGCCTGGAGAATCCCATGGACAGAGGAGCCTGGTGGCCTGCAGTCTATGGGGTCGCGCAGTGTCGGACACGACTGAGCGACTTCACTTTCACTTTTCACTTTCATGCATTGGAGAAGGAAATGGCACCCCACTCCAGTGTTCTTGCCTGGAGAATCCCAGGGACGGGGGAGCCTGGTAGGCTGCTCTCTATGGGGTCGCACAGAGTCGGACACGACTGAAGTGACTTAGCAGCAGCAGCAGCATAGCACTTTATATTTTCATTATCAATGTAGGAGAGTAAACACCTCTCCTCATCACTACCACCGATAGAATTAGAGATCCTTAAGATATTTTGCCAATAAAATGGCTGAAAAGTGAACATTTGCATTTTTTTAAACAGATGAACTTAGCATTACTGTGATAAGTTCTGGGAATTATGTTTGCACAGAAAGTGGCATGTCAGCCCACTGTGGTCCTTTGCAGAAGCAAGGCCAGAGATAAATGATAAATGAAATCCAGAGGAGTTTGTACTAGATAATTTCTGAGATACTTTTTAATTCCAAAATTTTAAGACTGTAGATAGGGAATTATAAGATATAAGATGTGAGAATTGTACAATGTTATATGGCTTTATCTCTCACCTGAGCTTCTATAGCAAGTGGTCAAGCTATCAAGAATCACAGAAGCCTGAAATGTCTATTTTCTTTTGTAGCAATGGAGGCATTCCTACACAGCTTCCTATGACATTTATGACTTAAATAAAAGGTCAGTGACTTCCTCTCAAAATCAATTATGATATAATTGATAGTATAATAATTAAAAAGAAAAGAAATTCTACTGTGATTTATCCACTTGGAAATATTTCTTTTTATGTTTTTCCAGGCAGTTAATTATAGAAGAGAGAATCCCAAACAATACACAGTGGATCACATGGTCATCAGTGGGTCATAAACTGGTTAGTAAGTCTCTCTTCTTTTCAGGAAAATAATGGCTCACATCTTTCATTTGCAGAAGCTCCTAACCCTGATACAGAGCAGATTCTTAGGAAAGCTGTAGTCACTATCACATAGAGTATTATTGCCTAAAATAACATTTTATTAGTCTAACAGAGTAAATATTAATACAATTCCTGAAGGTTTCTGAACTACTGTTAGGAAAATGTTTATTTACTGGCAAAATGCTCATTAAACTCAAATTTTAACCCTGCTGGATTTTGGGTTTTGTTCTGTTTTATTTTGGTAATTTTTTTTTGAAGCGTTACCACTTTCTGTTAGTTCTTTGACTTTTTCTGTATCATTATAGATCCATCTTCATGTTCTGTAGTCTTAGGAGAATGTCAGAAGCCCTGAAGAATCTAAACAGGAAGACAGACTGTTTATCTGTAGTTAACTCTGGGCTTGCAGCTGCCTTCTCTCTACTCAGCCCCTGCAGAGAGAAATGCAAAGCACACATCACTCTACAAAAGTGGACAGTCTTCTGGGATTTGCACACACTTTACTGTTCAATAGCAGTGGTTGTGGGCTGCTTCTTTTGGTAGATAAAGGGTATGTTTAGGATTATCTGGGTATTATAACATGCATACTTATATATTTAAGAACGTAAATGACTCTTCCTCCTGCTCAAATGAAATAATCTAAGGTAGTCATTCCACTTGCATACCAATATTATTTGAGGATAAAATAATAGATAAATTTTTAAACTCTAGGATAAAATATAACATTTTGTGTATCCATCTTTTTTCCCAATCTTTCTAGGCATACGTTTGGAACAATGATATTTATGTGAAAAATGAACCAAATTCTCCAAGTCAGAGGATCACATGGACTGGGAAAAAAGATGTAATCTATAATGGAATAACTGACTGGGTTTATGAAGGTAAAGACATTAAAACTTTCAAATCAGAAAATCTGTTCATTTTCAAAGACAGTTAAACTTGTCTTTGAAGACAGGGAAATTCAATGGCATTCAAAGTAGGTTGTATTCTAAAAGGTGATCAAATCTCCTTTAGCACTCATGTACCAGACCAAGAATTTCTTCACAGTGAATGTTACTGCTACATCCTCACTGTCACTTCAATGCTCCCATTGTCTTTGCTCTGCTGCTACAATTGACTTGTCTGTGTAGGTAGCTTTTCTGCTTTACTGGGACATAAAAGTCTCCAGATTAACATCAGATGTTTCTCAAACCAAGTCTACCTAACCCAGAAGTTACCAAGGAAAACTAAAAACTCCAACAACATTCCAAAAGATGACAAAACACTGTCTGGAGGTTGTGGAGTCCAGGGAAAGAACATGCCTCTTTTATAGAAGATTTGGGTTCATTTGAACATGGGCAAATTATCATTTCCTGTTTTTAAAAAAGAAAAAAAAATAATTAGACTTAGGGGGAAATGGGTTCAAATGACAGAACCGAAAAAGTTAAAAGAATAATTCTCTCTTTTAGGGTAAAGAGTTTTATAAAATATTAGGAAAATAGCATTCGTGTCTCTAGTTGCCAAGGTAAAAAGGCATTTTGAAGCTATTCCAAACCCTTTACAAGATTGCATAATGCTTATTAAAGACTCATCCTTTTTTAAACCTGTTATTTCTTCTTTATACTTAAAAAAGTCAGTTTTTCTTCATGGCTCAATTTTGGTTCTTACCAGTTCGAGTTGAGTTCAATCAAGTGGATAACACTGTAAGAACAACAGAAAACACTTTAAAAGAAAAATAAATTCCCACAAACCAGAAATAAGTGTTAGATTAAAACTTACAATAACATTTACTAACACTTGTCACTTAGATATTAAAAAGCATCTTTAGCACAGCATAACCTCCAGATCCCCAAGTGAGCTGGATAAAGAAATTCTCTTCCCAAAGCTCTGACCCACCCTTCCTTGGAACAGCTGGGCAACTCTAAGATAAATACATCCCAACACTAAGGTTCTTTCTAAGGTAGATAATAGCTGGAGGAATCTTGTTTTGCCTGTTCATGACTAAGCCATTCACAAGCAGAAGAATGGCTTCACAGTTCCAATGTGGGCCTGTCTTTAAAAATGGGACTTTAGTCCCTACAGGGAAATTCCTATAATTGGTTTTGTACATTTACGAATACTCCATTCTTAGAAAGAGCATACCTGTTTCTCCATATATCAGATCACTCTCCTGTTGGACCACCCTCTCCACTGCAACTATGAAGACTTGTTGGGATCAAAAAGTGCATTTGGAGAATCCATAGGTTCATTAGTAAAAGAACAAACAAAGCTGTAAGATCTAAACAAGGCCATGTGTTGCCCTGGGGAGGGACACTCACAGAGGAGCCTATAATCTGGAACTTGGGCCTCCTCCCCACCTGGGTCCCCAAATAGCTTTCTCTCTCAATTTCTCTGTTTTCACATTATTTAATGATTTTCTAGTTGATTATTATTTACTTTAGTTAACAAAGAGCTTCCCTGGTGGCTCAGATAATAAAGAATATGCCTGCAATGTAGGAGATCTGGGTTCAATCCCTGGATTGGGAAGTTCTCCTGGAGAAGGGAATGGCTACCCACTCCAGTATTCTTGCCTGCACAATTACATGGACACAAGAACCTCTCAGGCTACAGTCCATGGGATCACAAAGAGTCAGAGACAACTGAGTAACTAGCACTTCAACTTCAACATTTAGTTAATAAATGTTTTCTTTCTTTCTTTGTTAGTACTCTGTCTTCTAGGATGAAGTTAATTATGTAACAATCACTTTTGAGTATGAATATCATTTACCTGACCCAGAGATGAAAATGAACATTTTGGTGAAAGCACAGAGGAGAGGGGATAGGCAAGGAAATAATTGGGAAAAAGAGCACTCCTTACCCCCTGGGGCAGTAGTGTTGACAAGGGGGTGTGTGATTCACGTGGAGTGCCAACCACCAACAAGTTGCTATGCCAGGTGCTGGGAAAACAGACACAAATGCTACTCAGCTGCTGCTCCCAGAGAGAGACAAAGAAGCCTTCAAATAATTGTCATGGAGCAATCCAGTTAGAGGGAAGAAACTAGGTCCCAATGGTGCCTAAGGAAACTCAGAGTGGCAAGGTGGGGGTTGTGTGGGATGGGAGGTATCGCAGGATAGTGTGTAAGGGGGTGCTCACAGTCAGTTCAGGTAGGGCTGGAAATCTTTCCTTTCCTTCATTGTTCTTCTTTCTCCCTACCCTTGATCCCTGTATTCTTAGGACTTTGAGTTTGATCAGAGTAGTTTTATAATAATGGTTTTGACACGTCATTGTTATGGGAAAATGTGTTCAGTATTCTCCTAAATCAGAAAGAGACAATAAGTACCATATGATATCACTTACATGTGGAATCTAAATATGACTCAAATGAACTTATCTATGAAACAGAAACAGACTCACAGACATAGAGAAAAGACTTGTGGTTGCCAAAGTTGGGGTGGGGGGTGGGGAGGAAGGAACTGGGAGTTTGGGATTAGCAGATACAAACTATTATATACAGAATGGATAAACAATAAGATCTTACCATACAGCATAGGAAATCATATTCAATATCCTGTGATAGGAAATCATATTCAATATCCATAATAGAAAAGAAAAAGAATGAAAGAGAGAAAGGGAGATTTCAGTATTCTAAACAACTACTAATTCAAAGCATTTAACTCTACCTGCCACCTGTACTTAAACGTGACTTTACAAACCATTACCTTGCTGTCACTGTATTCATTTTATGTAATTCCATCTTGATCTGAGATTAGAACCAATGAGTAGAAGCCACAGGGAATGAGACATCGATTTGGTATATGAAGATGTTTTTAATGGGAAATCCGCTTAGTTTGGAGTCACAAGGCCTGTGTTCTTGTCTCTGGCAATTCACTCACTCTCTCTAACCCTTAATTGTCCTCTCAGTAAAATAGTCTATGAATAGAGTCACCTAGGGACACGACTGAGTGACTTCACTTTGACTTTTCACTTTCCTGCATTGGAGAAGGAAATGGCAACCCACTCCAGTGTTCTTGCCTGGAGAATCCCAGGGACGGGGGAGGCTGGTGGGCTGCTGTCTATGGGGTCACACAGAGTCGGACACGACTGAAATGACAGCAGCAGCAGCAGCAGCAGCAGCAGGGTTCAATTAGATAAGTGTTTTGTAAATTCTAAATTGCTGCATAAGTGTGACTCAATGATATAAGTATAAAGCAGCCAAAGGAGGAGCAAGCTGCCTGATCAAGTAGAAGGGTTTCTGCTACTAGAAGTGCTGAAATAGGCAGGAATGAATAGTGGAACATGAATTCCAAAGAGGAAAATCTGGATTCATTCTTGATTCTAGCAACTATTGGTCATGTGCTCCCAAGTAAATGACTTACTCTTACCTGCTTTTCTATGCTCACCTGCACAATGAATTATTATAAGGATTAAGTGAAATAATAGATGTTGGATATCAGTGTCTGGTGCATGGACAGCAGACATCAAATGTCAGTTGCTCATTCTTATAAGGATTATATTTTATCATTATTATTATTACTATAACTACTACAATTATCACTGTTATTGAAAATAAACATCTGGAATATAAACTTTTGTCAGGAGGCTGTGAAAATCAGAAAAGTGGGATAAAATGATTTCCTAATTCTAAGAATCAAGTTTTCATGCTTTTGCTTTTACCTTTACACTTGCAGCAGAATATGAAATGTGTAGATTAACTCTGCATAAAGGACTAGAAGGCTCCATCAGATCCACTTGAATCCTCCCTTCCCGGTTAATGAAAGAGGTTTTGGCATTTTAAGAGCCAGAGATAGGAAAGAGCTACCTTTGCCAGAGATTGAGGATGAGTCCAACATTGTTCAGGAAAGCAGGGGGGAAAAAAAACTAACTCTCTGCAACCCGATTGACTGTAGCCCATCAGGCTTCTCAGTCCATGGGATTCTCCAGGCAAGAATACTGGAGTGGGTTGTCATTTCCATTTCCAGGGGATCTTCCTGACCCAGAGATTGAACCCATGTCTCTTACACCAGAGGAAAGTGTTAATCCAAGAGAGTTCTCAGTTTCTAGGCAAAGGAGGAGCTCATTGGTAGGAGTCTCATGGAGCTCCCTGCCATTCTAAATCCATCCTTCCCATATTTTTTGTGCCAAGAGGAGTAAACGCTGGGCACCATATTGGCTTGATAGCCTAGAGCCACATACCGCCCACCGGTACCCTGCAGAATCGGTACAAACTGTTGACTGTTTGAAAATTAGAAAGGAGAATCAGCCCCTTATGTGAGATTTACGTTTAGTATATTTTGTGGCATAAATTTAGAGGATTATAAGATAAAGAAAAAATGTAGAGTTTATATTAAATATTGTGTGCTAAAATATTCAAAAATGGTCCAATGGGTTACTTATTCTTACAATCCAGCTCTATCCTTGAAGATTTTATTTTTATTCATTTGTATTACTCTGATTTTGGAAGCCCAGCAAATGCAAAGTGGTTCATTAGTTGAACTTTACTGTAATTACTAAAGCTAATGAGAACAATATTTTGAATGCCAAAGCCAATTTATCAGTTACTTCTTGTAACAGAACAATTTCTGTCTTTTTTCAGAGGAAGTCTTCAGTGCTTATTCTGCTCTGTGGTGGTCTCCAAATAGCACTTTTTTAGCATATGCCCAATTTAACGACACAGAAGTCCCGCTGATTGAATACTCCTTCTACTCCGATGAGTCACTGCAATATCCAAAGACCGTGAAGATTCCATATCCAAAGGTCTGTGCTCTGTTCATATAGCGGTTCCGTGATTTGATGGGAAGAGAATGGTTTCATTTAATCCTTTCCTGCTAATGAAAATATTGTCAGTCTCTCTTCAACAGCTTGCTGTGATTACTCTTGCTGAAGTCAACAGCATCTGGCAATTTTAAAGTATTTTTATTATCCCAGGAAAGAGTGTGATTTAAGGTTTTGTAATTTCTCCAAAAACTTTGAGGAATGACAAGCCGAAAAAGATGGGGAAAATGCTTTTGAAAGAAGCAAGGGAATGAAAATATTTGAATGGAGGAAAAGAGAGGCTGTAATTGAATCAGAAGCTCATCTCATTTGCAGAAGTTGGATTGTGCCCTAGATAAAGTTGAAAAGCATGCTTATATATCAGGTTGTATTACTAACTAGCAGATACATGACTAGTAGTTCTGTGATAAATTTGGCATTGATGTAAATTTCACACGTCCCACATTTGGAATAATAGTGTCACGTCTTGGTTTTCAAGACTGTTTCTCTCTCAGGACGCATGTTTGTGAAAACCGAAGAGCTTTATTAAGCCAAGGAAGGGGGAGATTTAGGAAGGGAACAGGATTCTTCACTAGTGTCATAAAAATAGTGGCCACACTATTTTTTATAGGAAAATCTAATAATGAAGTGTTTTTGCTGTAAGCAATTTGGGGAAAGGGATTTTTATTTTTACCAACTCACTGTTCAATTTGCTTTATGAAGAGCTGCCATTTTAGGAAGACTGAGGAAGTTAAAAGAAAAAAAAATCAGAGACTAAATATGGGAATGTATTTTCAGTGGAATGTTATTTTTTGAAGAGTAAACTGGCAAAAAAATCTTAGATTCTCACTAAAAATAACGTATTATTTCTAATTTGTCAATTGAAAACCTATGTGTATATATAAAATAATTGTATAGATTTCTGTCACAATATTGACTGTAAAGCTCCAAAGTAGTGAACCTGAATTCGGAATGGAAATGTTGGCTTCCTAATTAGCATTTTGGCTCTGGGCTCAGGTAAACTAATTTTACTAGTGGATTGTATCTTTGGCTGAACCCAGGTATTCTTCCTAGTGGTTAGCCATCAATCTTGTTTTCTGGAGTCAGGATATATTTATAGATTAAAATAATTGATTTTAACAAGTTTATCCTTTTTTGCTTGAAGTACATAAATTATGAATATTCATTACTTAAAGGGAGCCATTTATGTATTTCTGCCTGAATATGAGAAGGTTGCATGTCATGACTCTCCTTTAAGTTTATTTTATCTATATTAAAATACTTAAAAGTGTCTGGTTGTAATTTTAGCCATTTTTGTATAGCTTTAAACTTGTGCAATGATATTATATCATTTTTATTATTAATATTATTTTTATTATTAATACCAATTCTGTGATTGTTTTTTTCCTAGGCAGGAGCTGTGAATCCAACTATAAAGTTCTTTGTTGTAAATATCAGCAGTCTCAGCCCGAACATTAATGCAACTTCCCAACAAATTGTTCCTCCTGGTTCTGTGTTAATAGGGTAAGACTCTTGACCCAAATGCTCATGCTGTAAACAATTCCACAGTTCTCAAGGAGAACACTTTCAAAATGAGTGACAGAGTCAATGGCAGCATCTCATGGTGTCACCTGGCCTGGCCCATCATTCATTCTTCCATTCAACCACTCTGTTGGGCTATACCCCACAGGCCTACAGGGCCTGCACTTGCCCACATTTAAGACCAAAGACAGAGCCCAGTGTCAGCAACAGAGACATCAGTGGTTTAATGGAGATCTACATGTCTGAAGCAAGGTCCTGGAGCAACATCTCACCATGTGCTCTGGTGACATGAGCAGCAGGACATGGCAGCAGGCTTTGCTCCCAGAGGGGAAGGGGAGATTGCCAGTTATAGGAGGAATTATGTCAGCTTGGCTTATTAGTTACCATGGAAACCAGCAGAGGGGCATGCCCCTCACTGCCCCTTGGATAAGAACAGTCACTAGCTGGGGCCTGGAGCAAGCATGTAGGAATGTCAGTCAGGTGAGTAGGGTGTAAGTAGAGCAGGCTCTGGTCCAGCAGGAGATGTACAGAGAGCAAGAGAACAGCCATCTTGGGTGGTCTGACCCTACACGCTCTTCACTGAGTACAAACTTCACGTCTTCATGCCTGGCAGGGCTCTAGGGGTGGGCTTGCAGAATGAATGGGCAGTCAGAGTCTCTGGTGTCATGGAGCCTACACTCACGGCAGGGGAGATGAACAGATGAACAACCAGGTAAACAACTAAGGTTAAATGCGAGGCAGTGAAATGTGAAGACAATCAAAGGAGGGCAGCTGTGATGGTGATGGTGGGGGAGATCAGGGAAGATCTCTCTAATAAGATGCCTGTGGGAAGTGATGTGGAGAAAGAAGGGGAGATCCTGCCACATGGAGAGCTGGGGCAGCAGTAGCCAGGCAGAGGAAGAGCAGGTGCAAAGTCCCTACAGAGGGAGCATGCGTGGTACTGAAGAGTCCCTGCAAGGAGCCACAGATTCCAGAGCATCTGAGTGGAGAGGGGAGTATGAGAGGACGGTCAGCTCACGCGAGTCTTTGCAGGGCCTAGTAAGACCTAGACAAATTCAGGGAAACTGTGGATTAATTTTAGGGACCACCGCCCCCATGATACTGATGTGTCTCAAGATGTCACTTACTTGAATAATCCTTGGAGGTTTGAAATTCTCAGCCTTTCCTTTATTTTCCTATAAACACTAAATTGCATGAAACTTTTGGCTATCAGGTTGCTATTTTCCATTACTTATGTTGGTTTTGACATTGCTTCTAAATGATGACTAGCATCTATTGAGCACTCTCTATGTACCAGACACAGAGCATTACAGGCTTTATTTTATTAGTCTTTAAGTAATTCTCTCCAATAATAATAATTATTGATATTAAATTTTTTTCTATTTATGTATCTTTGGCTGTGCTGGGTCTTTGTTGTGTACAGGCTTTTTCTCCCGTTGCATCGAGCAGAGTCTAGTCTCTCGTTGCAGTGCTTGGGCTTCTCATTTCAGTAGCTTCTCTTGTTGCGGAGCACGGGCTCTATAGGTGCTCAGGCTTCAGTAGTTGCAACCCAACAGCTCGGTAATTGAGGCTTGTAGTTTCTAGAGCACAAGCTCAATAGTTGTGCTCAGGCTTGGTTGCTCTGTGGCATGTGGGATCTTCCCAGACCAGTGACTGAAACTGTGTCTCCTGCATTGGCAGGTGGATTCTTTACCACTGAGCCACCAGGGAAGCCTCCAATAATTATTATTATATGCCAGATACAGATAAGAAAATGAGGTCTAGAGGTTAGAAAATGACCCAGTGGGAGTCTGTATTCAAACCTTTCTGGCTTGAAAGAAAGACCTTGTAAGGATTCTGCGAGGTGCCTCTCCTCTGTGGATTCAGCTGGTGTCCTCAGTTGCCTGCAGTTAATATCAGAGCAATACGAAAGCATCTTCCTGTTCAGAGTTGCGTTGACTACATCAGGCAAGCTGAAGCTTTGCACTATCATTATTAATTCATTCACTTGCTTAGAAAAGATCTGTATTAACCTATTTATTCTGAGGGAAAATTAATTATAAATTAAAAGGTTTTATTTTTTTTTCCTGAATTTGTCCAAGGATGTATAAATTTACCTGGAGGTTCTAAAATCTGCTGTTTGATCCCCTCCAGCCATCTCTCCCATCAACATTAATTAAGCACTCACTGTTTACACTCATGGATGTCCATAGGAGTGAGTTTGCCTTCCAACACTTATGATGGGGTGGAGGATATAAACCATATCAATAAATGACTCCCAAAATGCCCATGACAGAGGCATAAACAAAAGTCAGGAGGCACTCTGAGGAGGCGGAGATGGGTTTTCCGTGACCCTGGGAATCAAAGAAAGCATCATAGAGAATGAGCAAATTGGACAGGGCATGATGGGGAGGAAGAGCATTGGAGTAGAAGGATGGCCGGGCATGCGGAAGCTCAGAACTGCCCAGGAAGGGGCTTTGGATCTTACAAATGTTTTTAAGGACCCAGGAACCTTGGTGCAAGTGAGATAAAACACAAAGGCGTGGTGCCAATAAGCAAATGGCAGGCGGCTGCTTGGGTTACAGGCCCAGTCCCTGTGCCCTCTCCTTCCCCTAGGGGTCTCAGAATAGCAGAACCCATCGTTGTTCCAGAAACACTCAGAATACCACTGTGAGGCACAGATGAGAGATCTGAGGCTGAAAGAGGTAAATACGTTTGCTCAAGGTCACACAGCAAGTTGGCTTGGGAGCTGGGAACAGGACAGAGGCCCCGTCTGCCAGCCAGAGTGAATACTATAATTAAGATGTACTGGTCAGGGATTGTGCTTGGCGCTCTGTTCACATTGTCTCATTTATTACCCACGTGCTGCTGTCTATGGTATCATTTTCACAGCTATTTCCCAGATGAAGAGATGGTGTTTCCCCACCTAGAAACCACTTTCTGAGGCCTAGTTGTGAATTTCAGAGCTCAGGAAACTTAAGCAGTTTAAGGATTTGTTTTCACCCTATATGAATGAATCTTACGTCTCTGTTCTTCTTAGTTCTCCATGCTGCTCTCACGGTGAGGGCTGCCTCACTCACTGTGGGTATTTTCTGTGGAATGTATTTCAACCAAAGAAGTGATTTTGGAAATGCTACAGGACTGTGTTGTGTCTGAAATTGCAAATCCAGCTCTGGTCTCTGTTAGCATCAGTACAGCTGCAGCTTTTCTAAAACCGGGCTTGAGGTCCCTCTGGTGAAAAATGTTCTAGTACACAGTGATGCTCCATTTTCTGGCCTCCTGGGAAGATCAGCAGGATCAAGTTCATCCAGGCAACATATGCCTCTTCAGCTGCCTCGCAGCTCCTATGGTGTCACATGGTAATTCACTCACTCCTGCGGTGAGGCCCCCTCTGCCTGCGCCCATCACTGATTTTCTTTCTAGGCCTCATCCTTTCATCATAGAGCTCCCAGCAGCTGAAATCCTACAGGAAGATTAGGCTCGTTTGTTAGACAGGGCTCCTCTGACAGCCAGTGAGAACCAGCCACTCCTCCAGTGGCTGCCCTCAATGAATTAAAAGTTCAAGCTGATCAGATTAAACTGTTCGTTTGCATTAACTGCCTATGTTGGGAATTTTTTTCTTTATTTCTTAGTTATTTATTTATCTTTGCTCGTGCTGGATCTTTGTTCAGTGTTGCGGCCAGTGGGGTCTCCTCTTGGTAGTGGTGTGCGGGCTTCTCATTGCAGTGGTTTCTCTTGTTGCTGAGCACGGGCTCAGTAGTTGTGGTGCACGGGCTTAGTTGCTTCTCTGCGTGTGGAGTCTTCCCAGACCAGGGGATCAAACCCGAGTCCCCTGCATTGACAGGCAGATCAGCACCACCAAGGAAGTCCTGTGTTGGGAACCTGAGAGCTCAAAATATTTGGGAGAAAATAGCAGATAAGGTAAAATCATAAGTCTCATAACTTTTACTTAGAGAAGTGCTTCACATGACTGGACTGAAACAGGACAAGTTTATAGGTAGGGTTGGGCCAATCCTACAATAATATCTCCAGTACCTTGAAGGGGGGCTTCCCAGGTGGTGCTAGTGGTAAAGAACCTGCCTGCCAATGCAGGAGACATAAGAGATGTGAGTTTGATTCCCTGGAGGAGGGCATGGCAACCCGCTACAGTATTCATGCCTGGTGAATCCCATGGATGGAGGAGCCTGGCGAGTTATGGTCCACAGGATCACCTAGAATCATACATGACTGAAGCGACTTAGCACATGTGCACCTTGAAGGGTGCCTGGCACATAGCAAGTGCCTAATCAATACATGTAGAATAAGTGAATAGATAAGTTCGTGTACAGATGGATGGTGGAAGTGACTTTGTGTTGAGGGGATAAGAGTTTATACAGCCTTTGTGTCTCCTCTGAACAGTTGATGACCCTTATTCTATAAAGTGGGGACCTTCAGGATCTGGGATTTTCACTCCGGAGGTCAGTGAACTGGACTGAAATACGCTGCAATGTATGCAAGAAAGGAGGCACTTTAGGAGTTCACATGCCCTGGGCTCTGCAGATCAGCTCTGCTCCATCTCACCTCCATCATTCTGATCCTCAGCAATCTGTCAGTGGACCCAGGAGGGCTGGCGCTGCTGTCAGAGCAGAGGGGGCGTGGAGCCTGTGGCCAGCACTGGCAGGATGCCCGCTTCAGTGACTCACTGAGTTAATCACTCCTCCACCTGCAGTTGCTTTTAGTGCCGTTGCTCAGTCACTAAGTCTTGTCGTACTCTTTGCAGCCTCGTGGACTGAAGCACACTAGGCTTCCCTGTCCCTCATCATCTCCCAGAGCTTGTTCAAACTCATGTCCATTAAGTCAGTGATGTCATCCAACCATCTCATCCTCTGTGGTCGCCTTCTCTTGCCCTCAATCTTTCCCAGTTTCAGGGTCTTTGCTCTTAGAAGTGGTATTCTTTCCAATATTCTTTCCAGTTAATAAGTACTTTAAGTATCTTTAACATACCAAAAGAAACATTTACACAAATTAGGGGACTTAATATCACACAACAGACATTTATTACATGCCTCCTCTTTGAAGGGCAACAGCCACTTTACAAAGGGATTCCCTGTCATGTGCTTTCAAAGGCAAGTGTCTCCTTGCACATTTAAATAGGATTTGCTTTGTAATATTCAGTTTTTCCGTCTATACACACTCTCGAGGAATAAATAGATTTCATAGAGTGAGGAGTTTTATCCAGAAAAGCATTAAGAGAGTGAAACCAACCAACAATGTTTGCCAGAGGGATGGGTGGAGATTCTACTGAGGGAGTGACTAGGAGCAAGGAAATCTGAAGCCAACTGCTTATTTTTAATCCAGTCCTGTCCAGCAGATGACCTTGGATGAATTACCTAACCTCTCTACACTTCTGTTTATTTTTCTGCAAAACAAGAACTCTGACGTTCCTCATAAGGTGGTCATGAGTTTTATGTCAGCACTTAGATCAGTTCCTAGCACAGAGTGGACTCCACATGGGTTTGAACTCTCCTTGTGTCCAGAAATTACTTCACTGCTTTAGTAGTAAAATCAACCGTATTCCTCTTGGGCTAACTCTGTTCCAGAAGTTAGGAGAGCTGGTTGGCTCACAGTGTCTAGCCTGGGATAGGCAGTCAGCAGCTCCTGGGGACATGAGGCTGCCTGTACAGAGCCTGGCCACCCTTCCACCCCTCCCCCAACCCATAGGACCAGTCTGTTTTTACAGAATACAGTTGGCACCAAGGGCAAAGTGTAGCTGATGATCCCGCTTGTTGGATTTTTCTGACCCTGAGTGGGGACTTAAATCTTCCTGTAAAAAGTACAATTAAGCCATTGGTTTCCTTTTGTCTTTTTCATGACTCACTGACATCGTGGCCTGGCATGATCACAGATCGGGGTGGATTATGCCCCCTTAATCCATCTCCCCTGAATTCCAAATCCTAAAGAGAAACCATGATTAAAGAGAAATGTGTTTATATGCAAATTCAGAATTTACAGTCCGCTCCACTGCTGAGCTGCATTTATGGAGCCCTCACAGGGTACAGAGTACATCTTGGGCTATGAAGAGTAACAAAGGTAGTTGAAGATACAGGTTTAGGAACCTTTGATCTAGAAACAGTCAGGGAAGATGCCAGATGCATGTGAGTTTCCTGGCAGACTTCCCAAATTCTGTTGCTCAATGTTTTCAAATGGAGAAAAGTTATTTTTATATGGCTGATTGCTGAACCTGAAGCATAATTTATGGCTTTCAGTAGATAAATTTATAGTACCAGGAGACCCACTAATCATGTTACAGGGTTTTCTTCCACCTCACCTGCCCCTTCCTCCTACCAGGCCACTTTAGAAACGATGAAGGCTGTTCATTTTTGGAGTCCACTATCCTTATTGATGCCCATGGAACCCATGGAAAATATGTGCATGTGTGTGAGGAAGCTTTTTCTCTAGAGAGAGAGGTACATGATTTTCATCCAGTTTACAAAGGAGTTTTGACTTAAAATAGTAAAAACTACTGGTATAGAACCAGGGTTAGCACCCCCGGGCCTAATCCGGCCCCCACCCATTTTTGGATGATCCCACAAGTAAGAATGGTTTTCACATTTTTGAATGGTTGGGAAGAAAAATCATTAGAAGAAGAATACTTCCTGACACGTGAAATTTACATGAACTTCACATCTCAGCCTCTCCTTGTTGGCACACAGCCACACTCATCCCTTACATATTGTCTCTGGCAGCTTTGTGCTGCCAAGGCAGAGCTGAGCTGTGTGACACAGAGCATGTAGCCCCAAAATTGGAAATATTTACTGGCTGGCCCTTTCCTGAAAAAGTGTTCTGACCTTTGGTCTAGAAAGTTAATTTCAAAATTTTTGTTTTCTATCTTGAGCTTCATTCTTCTATTCCCTTTGTAAGTATTTATTCCCTAGCCCCAGGAAGATAGATTTGCCTTTCCATTTTCTCGTTTAACTCCTCTGCCTTGGGCTCAGTGCAGTAGAGTTTGATGAGATGTCCTCACTCCTGGGTCAGTGGAAGCAGCATTCAGCTCAGACTCTGCGGCCTGGGGTTTTGGATAAATGGCACAAGACCTGTGATGGCCATGTAGAAGGGAAGGATCTTCAAAAAGCTTCATGGGCAGGGGATATTTAAGAACATCCTGAGGGGTTTCCCTGGTGGCTCAGTGGTAAAGTAGCTGCCTACCAATTCAGGAGATGTAAGTTTGAGCCCTGGGTCAGATGATCCCCTGGAGAAGGAAATGGCAACTCACTCCAGTATTCTTGCCTGGAGAATCCCATGGACAGAGGGGCCTGGTGGGCTATAGCTCATGAGGGTCACAAAAGAGCTGGACACAACTAAACAGCAACGACAACTAAGGAAGTTCAAGCATGTCAACTGAAGGGCAGGTTGACAAAGCTTGGAGCTCATAGGGTGTTCATGGGACACCAGCCGTGCAGACTGGAGAGGGCGCAGTTCTTAACAAGCAAGAGAAAGGACTGAAGTAGAAAGGAGTCTCTGTGAATGTGATGTTGTGCTGCTGGGTGAGGGGCTCTTGTCTTCTTTCAGGCGCCTGCTGCCTGCAGCAGGGCTGCCTGGAGGCCTGGGTACCCCTGGGCACGTTAACACAGTGAGTGTTCCACGCCATAAAGGCGAAGGATTTAAAGTGCTTTATCTAACACCTGGTCCATCCTAAGTGCTTGATAAATATTTGTTGTTTGATTCAGTGTCTGTGAAGGAGTGGAGACAGGAAGTGATTATTGATTCTGAGGAAGGACAGAGCTATTTAGGTGGTGAGGATGGGACAGGATTACCCCGTCTGTTCAGTGCCACATCCACAGAATTTTAGTGAGTGCCTGTTTTGTGACAGGTAGTCTGCTAGGCCCTGGAGATACCTCGTGAACCCTCAGAGAGTCTGCAGTTAAGCAGGGGAGAGGGCCTAGTAACAAGAGCAGGGGACAGGGACAGCCTGTGAAGTAAAGAAGGAGCATTTTAGGGGGAACAGATGTGGCCATAGGGTCAGATGGGAAGAGGCTGGAAGAAAAGATTCCTTCGGAATCCTTGTGACAAAAGGAAGCAAAGTTTTTATCAGATACCTGACGAGAGTGATTTAAGAACAGTTATATAAAATCACACAAGGGTGTGGGAAGCAAATGAAATAACATAAATTATCCAAAGCAAATATTTAGGGAGGCTAGCAGAAAGGTAAATTATGAATTCCGTGCATCTCACTATCACTCAAAATGTAATTCCAAAAATTCTTAAAGGTATGTGTTGGAGGAGCCTGCACTGCTCGAGATATCTCTATTTGTATAAATTTACGCTAAAATAACAAAAGTTTCCTTAATTTCTTCACATGATTCATATTTTGACACTTGAGAAAAGATTAGTATGATACAATGATTTGATTTTCAAAGTTTGCAGAGATATGAGTCCATTTTTCTCCCCCTTTGAAAATGAAGTTGAGAAAGGGGTCAGCTCTAGTTTCTACCTACTGGCAGGAATTTTCTAGAGAAGCACATCAAATCATCAGAAAAGACTCAAATCTCAGCCAGTATCCCTGGCTTCACTGTAATGCTCCTTCAAGACAGCAGGAAAGAGACAGGAAAACGTCCCTCTTGACACCCCACCACCACCAAAGGCCAGCTGAGGACTTGCAAAGTCCTGAGTCATGGTGTGAGTCACATATGGTACCCTGCGAGATGCTAGCTGCTTCTTCCTGTCAGATATATTTTGATTTCCATTCAGATTTAAGTTTCACTTTGTGCTTTAAGAAAGGGTAAAATGCTATGGTGTTAAATGGTTTCAACAACTATTAAAAATTGTATTCCCATGAAGATTGACTTCATCGAGCAAAATGTCTATTTGTACCAAGGTCTGGAAATAGTTTCTCTCTCTCTCTCTCTCTCTCCTTCCCACCCTCTCTTCCTTCCATCCTTCTGTCCTTCCTTCCTTCCCTCCTTTCAGGGATCACTACTTGTGTGACGTGACATGGGTAACAGAAGAAAGGATTTCTTTGCAGTGGCTCCCGCAGGAATTTCAGAACTATTCGATCATGGATATCTGTGACTATGACGGGTCCACGGGAAGATGGATTTCCTCAGTGGTAAGGTTGAATTGGGATATTCCGCTTCCAAAACTCCATGTGATCTGAGGGCTGTATGAAAACAGGAAGAATGCTATCAGGAAATACAGCTTGAGTTTCTATTCTTTCTACTGTGTCTGACCCTGAGGCAGTGAATAAGTCTTGATTGGCTTTTTAGATAATTTGATAACCTGGTGGTACTTCTATTTCACCTTCTTTCACTGCTCTGTTTTAGTTATGGTGACTATCACTAGGGATATAGTGGGTGGGTGGAAAACCAGAAAATGGAATTTGATGTCAAAATTCACAAAGTCTGAGAAAACCATGGGCTGCAAGGTCAAGGAAACATGTTTCAATAGAGAAAGCAGAGTATCCAGAGTAACTTGCTGAATATATATTCAAGAAACAAAACAAGTATCAAGAGGCCACAAACCTCTTATTAATAACCACACTATGACTATGATTACTTTTCAGCAGTAAACAGCTTTAGAAAGTAAATAGATAACTTCTAGGCTGACAGGGTAGCAACATTAAGGCAAGTGTTAATCCAACCTTGAAGTTCTGGGGGCCTTTCCAGCCCAGAGACCACAAGGTTCAGCTCTTGGATCAAATTTAAAGCCCCTTAGAGATCAACAGCCTCAGGAGGAGAATGTCTGGGGGAGGTTTCCTGGCACATAGCAAGGACACTGCTATGAGCCCTTTTCTGGTAATGGGCTCTGTGCCTGCACACCTCCTCTCCCTACTCCATTCTGGGTAGGCACAGGACAGAGTTGCCTCAGAAATCTTGGGCCCTGTATCTTGATCCACTCACTCATATGCATATAGCAATCATTGAATATCTATTTTGTTCCAAGTTCTATGCATGGCTCTGGGTGGAAAAAAAAAATTAGGTAGCATGCCTGTCTGCAAAATGTTTATTTTCTAGTAGGGAATATTGTTATGAAGACCAATAATAATTACCATTACTGTGACACTCACAGTAGCTAGATACTGCAGAAACAGGCTCAGTAATGTTAAGGAACTTGCTTAGGTCACAACATCAGCCAGAATCTAAACTATAAAACCAAGCTCTTTGCTTCCTGTCAATTAAATCATCCCAATATCAGGATAGTGTTCTATAAAAGTGTATATGCAAGGTACAAAAGAAATCTAGGGCAAAAGAGATAATCAACTTGATTAGGGACAGACAAAGGGAGATGGGAGATGACACAGAGGAGACGAGAGCAGCCTGGAGTAAGCTGCCACATGCTGGGCACAGGATGGCATGTGGACCCTATGAGCAGGAGCTGTGCAAAGGCATCTGAAGTGAGCAGCTTGGGTGAGCACAGGGGCTGCGGATACACAGGACTAGGGTTGAGGGAGAGGTGCAGTGTTGCTGAGGTTTGAGATATAGGCTAAGGCTCAGGTACCGTTCTGAGGGGTTTGGCCTTACCCTGTAAGACAGAGGTAGCTTACTTCAGGGTTTTAAATAGGAGAGGATCATAATGAGATAGAAGTATCTGTTGCCTGATGAAGTCAGCTGCGGATTGAGTGGAGTGGAAAGCAGATTGGAAGAACAGAACATCAGGGTCTACAACTGGGAGATCAGGGCAATGGACCTGGGAAACCCGACAGGACACAAACTAAGGCAGAAGCAGTGGAGAAGGGCGAAAGAAGCCAAAAAGTAGAAGACAGGCTAAGGGGGTTCCCGTGAGAGAAGTGGGAGGCCGAATGATTCCCAGGTCTCTGGTTTGAATAAATGGTGCCACTAACCTGGAGAAGAATAAAGGAGTAAGAACAAGCTGGTGGGGATGGAGGAAAGATGATGTAATCTTCAGTTCTATACTCACTGAATCGAAAATGCTAGATGAGTTTTAGGGATGACCTACGAGTTACACTCCCAGGACAGAGCTCTAGGCAAGAGAGGTAAATGTTCTAATGTAGTTATGTAAAAGGTACTAACATAAATATAAATATGTGAATAGAGATAGCTTTCGTTTCAGTACAATAAATCTTGCTTATGTTGCCACCAATTGCAGCTAAAGATAGAATTCATCTCTCATTTCTCTATTTTTCCCTCCCTAGGGACGGCAACACATTGAAATAAGTACCACTGGCTGGGTTGGAAGAGTAAGTTATAAAAATTATGGATTTTTCTGTTCTGTGGATCAGATACTCAGAGCTATTTCATATGCAGATATAATAAACAAGGGCTCTATGTTATTTGTTATTAATAGAGATATTAGTTGACCATTTCCTTATCACATTTAAATGCTCCCTCTAGCGAGACCTTTTAATAGAGAATATATAACATGTTCAGTTGAAAAAAGTAAAAGGACAACTGAAGATTCAAGAGAACAGCAGATAAAACAAAAGACATACTCTGGGCAAATTTCTAGCTCCCAGAAAGTTAAAAACAACCACTGCTGAGAGGCAGCCAAGAGGCCAAATGTCCTTGCTGACCTCATATTTGAAGTTAGGTACTTTGGAGGCAGAAAACACGGTTTTTGCCCATAGCCTGCACAAATGCAGAAGGAACCACAACAACCTACTGCTGAATCGAGGTGGCATACACGCCACACCCGCTCTGCCCCTCGCTTTGGAGGAATCCTAAGTGGGTTCACACTTTATTATACCCTGAGGCAGAGCTTTATCCGAGAAGGCAGGTGCCCCTCCGTGGCTCCCCCTGCCTCACACTGCGCCTTGGTGGGGGCTCACTGGCCACATTGCTACAAGACCATGGGGTGGAGCGAGCTGATGAAGGCGCTCCCGCCGCCGCGGCAGTGTGAAAGTGGAAGATGGAATCACACCTAATTTTTACAACCACTTCTATTCAGCCCCTTTATGAGAGAAACAAAGTGACATGAAAAAAACATAAAAATTTCTTCTCTCTCGGAGCACAGAGGTGCGGCCCCCTGGTCCAGGAACACAGCCCTTCCAGCTGGGCTTGGAGCCCCCGCCCCCGAGCATTCACACGTCCTTTTGTTCAGGCATTGATTGGGCAGAGGGGAGAGGTTTGCCAACATGAAAAGTGGTTTCCTCCATGGCAAGAGACATGCTACACTTCCTCACGACTCTTTGAAAAAAATATGTTTTTTCCTCTCTGTATTTAACCAGACAGATGCCACTTTTCACACATTTCTACTAGGCACAACTCCATCCAGGGGAAACAGGGAAATGTATTAAAAAGATAAGGCTGTGAACACAGGTCTAGAGAGGGAATGTGTTTCCGAGCTCTGTAATGAGAACACCAAGTGTATGGCACGCCTCGGCTTGCTCCATAAATGAATTCGCTTTGAATCACTAAATAGAAGAGAGAAGCATTTTTCTTCCTTCCCAAAATGGGAGCTGATGAGAGAGGAAACAGCGAGGATGAAGTGAACCAACAATTTTAAAAGACCATCTTCTACCTGCTCTCAATGTAGTAAGGAAATCGAAGTCAAAAAGAGACATATTCTTATCAGGCTGGGAGAGACCCTCTTCTGCTTAAACGACATTATGTTCTGAGAACTATCTTTTATCGAACTGTACAAAATGGAAATTTTGTTCTATATTTCCATACAACTATTTTTTTGGGTAAATTGTTGATCCTATTTAGCAAAATGAGAAGGCTTATAATAAAAATGATAACTATATGAATGTTTCTGTATGAAATACACGACAGACATTCCTTATGGTATCTAGTCCAGAAATGATTAAAGAGTTTCTGACTTTCAAAAAAATGATGTATAAGAAACAAGGTTGGGGGCGGGGCATCCCCCAAATTACAAACCACCCTCCAACCAGAAACAGTCAAAAATAATATTAGTCTGTTTCAAGAAAGCACGTTGTGACATGGAGAAAATTTACTTAATAGAACTGAGAGACTGATGCTATTTTTTTTTTTTCACGCTTGTATCAAGACATCCTAGCATATTCTCCACAGACAGAAGATGCCTAAGGCTAACAACGACCACTGCCTTGTGTTGAATGTCATGTGTAATCCTCCCTACATTCTTTGATTTGCATTGCATGCATGTTAAGCCACTTCAGTCATGACCGACTCTGTGACCCTATGGACCTTAGTCCGCCAGGCTCCTCTATCCCTGGGGCTCTCCAGGCAAGAATACTGGAGTGGGTTGCCATGCCCTCCTCCAGGGCATCTTCCCAACCCAGGGATCAAACCCGCATCTCTTACTTTCCTGCATTGGCATGCAGGTTCTTTACCATCGGTGCCACCTGGGAAGCCCATTCTTTCATTTGCTCCCCACCAGAAAGCCCTTAGGAGTTAAATCTTTTGTCTGTATTTTCTAGGAGAATTTTCTCTTGAGACCCTCCGATTGCGTTTGGCAAGCAAATGAATCATGGGTTTTGAGCATAGGTGTTGGAAGGACTTTCTGAAACTAAAACTGGTACTGAGCTAAGACTAGTGTGCTTTAACATGTTCCATGTTTTCTATTATTTTCTAGTTTAGGCCTGCAGAGCCTCATTTTACCTCTGACGGGAATAGCTTCTACAAGATCATTAGCAACGAAGAGGGTTACAAACACATTTGTCACTTCCAAACAGATAAGAGAGTGAGTATTTTTACATGATTTATTTTGGGTTGATCTCCTTTTTGGGAAACTAATTTGAAGTGGAAATCATGTGGTAAAGTCGATCACTATGTAATTAGTCTGTTTAAATAATCAGACTAATTCAGATACCCCGGTGGTATCTGGAGTAAGGTAGGGTGGGGTGAAGAGACCCAAGAAAAAGACCTGAGATTACCTGAATTCCTGATATAAATTATTTAATCCTCCCCTTAACTTTGATCAGAGAGAGAATCTAATAAACCTATTTTTAATCCCATCAGAATTGCACATTTATTACAAAAGGAGCCTGGGAGGTCATTGGGATAGAAGCTCTTACCAGTGATTATCTGTAAGTATTCTAATCATCAGTAGGATGTCGATGTATTTGTCAGAATCACGCCCTCCTTTGCCCAGAAATAAGGAAAAAATCTTCTACAAATAAAGAGTAGTCTATTTGGAATGTGTTCAGGACTTTTTCTTTCTAACATACGGAAGCCTTAATGATTTTCACATATGCTCAGCAGACTTGATACCATGCCACCAACCAGCACTACCTCTTGCTCTTACCTGCTTTACATTAGAAATGCTGCAGCCTCTTTTTCTTAAACGTTTTGGAACACTGAACTATTCTGGGGCATTTTGATAGATTTCAGCTAACACCGTATGTTTAGAAGGCTTGGAGAGGCTACTGTACCTGTCTCAGCCTTAACCTGTGGCAAACGGAAAGCTTTGTGGAGGCTGTCAGTGACCGTGCACAAGACGGTTGGACAGGGAGTGTTGTTTTTCAGTAGAACCTGAGGCACTTTTATAATTCTGTATCAGTTTCACCACAGAGGAGTTTTGCCATTGCTCAAAGCAGTTTTTGAAGGTCCTGTTTAAAAGTGGCTCTGCCACTCTCAGAAGGATAGGGCATCTGCCACCGAGTGGTCTGTGTTATGAAACAGAGAATATGGAAAACAGTAGAGATAAATGGGGGCTTCTCTGCTTGGTAAAGAATCTGCCTGCAATGCAGGAGACCTGGGTTCAATCCCCGGGTTGGGAAAATCCCCTGGAGAAAGAAATGGCAACCCACTCCAGCATTTTTGCCTGGGAATTCCCATGGACAGAGGAGCCTGGCAGGCTACAGTCCATGGGGTTGCAAGAGTCAGACACAACTTAGTGACTAATCCACCACCACCACATAGATAAATGGGGCTTCAACTTCAGACTAGTTGTCCAGTCATATTTTTCTGAAAGAAGACTTTTTTGAGTTTTCACTTGTCATTTTAAGAGAGTAATCCTCATATTCAGATACTTTAGCCTGTTTTTTTTTTTTTTTTTTTTTTTAAGAATCCCCTATTTAGAGATCATGCCCCTATTTCTGAGAAATAAAAGGGCAGGGAAAAATGTTACAAGGACTAATACACATGCACTTGTATGAACACTAATGCTGGGAGTTGAATTAAAGGGAGTATACTTGACTTTTTCTGTAAAACATAATTAATACATTTCATTTGTTTTCTCCCCAGATACTACATTAGTAATGAATATAAAGGAATGCCAGGTGGAAGAAATCTTTATAAGTAAGAATTTTATCAAATTGTTAATGAGCTGTTAGCTAATGAACAATTTCGGCTCTTATGTTTTCATTTTTAGTTTATTTTTTTGCCTAGTCCTAATATATTAAATTGGAACTACTATCAAATGTTTTTATTTCTGTATAAACCAACCCATATATCATCAAAAGAGCATGACTTTATTAGATGCTTTGTGATATTTGCAAACAGTAGGAAGTTTGAGGTTATAACGGATTTATTACATATTAACTCATTAAGTTTCATGAGTATTTCTTGGCATTCTGATATCTTTGAAACTAGTACATGGCATTATTTAATTCCTTCTTTCATTTATCCCTTTATCAAGTACTTAATTTCCACCACTGGTTTTACAGACTCCAACTTAATGACTACACAAAAGTGATGTGCCTCAGTTGTGAGCTGAATCCAGACAGGTGTCAGTATTACTCTGTATCATTCAGTCAAGGGGCAAAGTACTATCAGCTGAGATGTTCTGGTAAGTTTGAACTGAGCAGGGGGTACCCACAAAGTCCCTCTCAAGTCGTTCCCTCCATCCCCTCCCCTCTCTGAACAACCTTCTCATCACCCTCCTGCTCAGCATCTCCATCTCTGAAACCTCCTTTTCATTGTCCAGTTTAAGAAATATTTTTTCTGCCTTGATCACTTCTCTCCTATTGAATCTGAATGCTTGAAACCACATAAGTCTTTTTCCCTTTCCACTCACGGGTAAGTGGTAAGTTAGCCATCTTTCTTTCCCCTTCTAACCAAGGGGCTTGCTTTTAGACTGAAAGCACACAGACCCAGAGCTTATGTATGACAGAAGCACTTTTCATCCTTATGTACACACCTAGTGTGCATTTTTAAATACAAATTATAGTATGCACTTGCGAAAAATGTACGTAAGGCAGATCCTGTGACTCAGCCTGCTCACAGTTTCATCTTCTGTAACTATTGTTATTATTGTTTTCTTTATTAAAAATGAAGAAATCTGGACAAAGAGAGGTAATGTGATTTCATAGGTCATGCAGTCATAAGAAGCACAAGCGGATTTAGACACAGGCCTCTGCCATTAAACACTAGATTACCTCTCAAAGTGAGAGGAAGAAATTTGAATATTCTGAAAAGTTGACAAGAACTGTCCATTGCCAAAAAGAGGTCTCCTTATCGGAACCTTTCTGTACCGGCCCATTTTCTTTAATATCATATTTTTCTTCCTAGTTCTTTACCATGGCTGTTTCCAGTCATCCTTTTGGGCACGTGCTTTATGTATATTAGGCACTGTGCTCAAGTTTTGTATTCATGATCTTATTTGATCCTTAAGAAAACTCTGTAATGTAGATATGATTATCCTAGTTTTATACATGAAGAGACTGAAGCATAGGTATGCTGTCCTAAGTCACAAAGCAGGAAAGTCAAGGATTCAATCCCAGGTTCTTAGAATGCTTCCACTGTGGTTCTGATCAAGTGTAAAAATTAATAGTGTGATCCAAATGTGTCAAAATTAAATAGCTCACTAAGTAGCTTTTTCTATACATTACCTTCCACTCTGCAACTACCACAGTTGGAATAAATAGTGAAGATCTGAGCCTGTGAGAAAAACACTTTCGCATGCCAGGAAGGAATCGCTTATCCAAGTCAGACTGCAGATGTGCCGCCTGGCCCAGTCCTCCATAGTGGGGACAGCAGACGGGATCTGCCCTTTGAAGGTGGGGAAGTGGAAAGTGGAGTGGCAGTGGAGTGTGGGTGGTGGGGTGCCTGTCTCCAGAGCTCCACCCCTAGTGGGCGGGGCCGGAGAGGGGGTGTGGCCTCTCTGGACCTCGGAGTTAGAGCCAGGAAGGCTGGTGGCTTACTCTGGGTCTCAGAGGCTTAGTTCAGAGAAGAAAGAATTGGTTCAGACATGATAATGTGCGCAAGGCACTAAGCAGGGCCAGATGTGCAATTTCTGTTTCATTCTCCAGAACTCAGTGCCTTTCCAGTAATATTAATACTTCTTAGACGCAAATTGCGCTCATTTTAAGGAAAAAGAAAATCAGCTAACACGTATAAGCCTCTTATCCACTGTGATATTTATTCTATCAAAGCTAAATGGTATCAAAGTTATATCAAAGTTAAATGGTAACAAATGCTATTTTTGAAAAGTATGTTTTTTTAAAAAAAGCTCTGAAATATATTTTTTCCCTGATTATGTTAACAGGTCCTGGTCTGCCCCTCTATACTCTGCATAACAGCAGCGATGATAAAGGTAACATTTTCATATTTTACCCTTGGTTTGCTTTTAGGAAAGTGTGTGTGAATAGGAGCAACATGTGCTTAGCATAATGGGATTTTCTTCAGCTTTAGAGTGTCTTGACAATGACTTGAACACAAGGCTTAAAATATGAAGTATGTATAGTCTCATCAGTGAATCACTCACTTGTTCCTTATTGCTTTACACAATCCAAATTCTTCACGTTGTAACAAATGCTTCAAATGTTTGTTGAGAACTGAGAGTCCTGGAAAACAATTCAGATTTGGATCAAATGCTGCAGGATGTCCAGATGCCCTCAAAGAAACTGGACTTCATTGATTTGCATGGAACAAGTAAGTGAAATTTCTCTCAGAACGTAACTTTTCATGGAAACACCAATAAAATTATAACTAAATGTAACTTGATCTGACAGTATGTATTTTATACATAAATTATTATAATGTTACTTTTCCATAAAATGTTCCATCACAAGAATGACTAGTTTTATATTTTCTTAATCTAAAAATACAATATTCTACATAAAATATATTATTTTAAACGGAAAATATTTGGATAAAATGCACTGTTGCTTGCTAGTTCAGTGTCATCCCATTAGTAATTTTATTCTACTATTAAGTATTAATTATATTTTTAACAATGAAATGCTAATATATTTTACCTTTAACCCAAACAAATTGAAAATGACCTGTGTAAAAAAATTAACTTTGGCTATAAAATGTTGAAATTTCAGTCCCAGAACAGAAATCTTGAATTTTTCCTAACTTCCTCTCCATGATAGGCCCTGGCCTGATGGCCTGACCATCTATTATGTTCAGGGACCACTAAGAACAAGGGGTTTCTTTGAGTAGGAAATCCTGTCATTTTTTGTAGTTGTTTTTGTTTTGTTTTGTTTTCCATTAAGGGCTAATAATTCATAGGGAAGGGGGAATCCATCAAGAGTGATTTATTTTAGATTATTTTTAAATAAAGGCTAATAATAGACGCCATTCAGCTCCTCCAGTTTTAAGTGGCAGGAAAAGCATGGAGAGTGGAGAGTGCTTCTGAAGAAGCGCTTAGAGCAGTGCTCCTGAAACTGCAGATGCTTGTGGCTCACCTGGGACCTCATCAGTGTGCACATTTTGAGCCAGCCCGTGAGCATGGGCCCAGGATTGAAGCTTATAATAAACTCCCACGTGATGCTAGTGCTGCTGGCCCTTGAATCTAGTTTGACTGGCAAGGGCTTAGGGTTTTGAAGAGCTAACTGGACTTCCTGGAACAGAAGGTATTGAATATTACAATATAACATATTAAATATTTGGATGTGACCCCCAGAGAAAAGACTGTGCATCTTAAAAAATATAGGAAGTAAAACATTTCTAGTTAACTAGTGCTGATGCAAACAAAGGAGAGATCAAATACTGGGTTTGACATATTTTTAAAAAGCATTGTGATCAACTGATAGTTTGACATTCTACTCAGATATAAAAGAGACTAAAATTTTAGTTCTCATTAGCACATTTGATCAGAAAGCATAAAATAACCAGAAAAATACAAATTAAAGAAAAATCTACCTATATAAATATTTTACTCCTAAACTTTTCTTTTTTTCCTCAACTAAAATAATTATAACAACCAAAATACAAAAGAAAGGTGAACATAAGGAAGAAACATCTCTAGAGAGAATGATTTTTTTCCTTGTAGGTTAAATCTACTGAAGCTGGAAATAATCTTATTGAAATATGAAACAACTCTCCTCTCTCTTTCTCTCTCGTTTTTAAACATTAGTCTAACTAATCAGCCTGAATTTGGTAGCAAAGGTAACCAATTTATTTTTAGGGATAAATTTTATTAAACTGATGTTAAATCAAGTGCAGAGAATTAAACAGACCTGCACAAGATCGTGCAGAACAGTTTGCCCCCATAAACCTAGTTTCATTCTGTGAAACACAGAGCTGAAAATGGGAACTCAGCTTACAGCCTGGGATGGCAATAAGAATTACAAAAATGTTATTAAATCAGAATTTTAAAATAGTGTTAAGGCCAACTAAAAATCCTAAACATCTTCAAAGAAATTCAAGACGAGGAAAACATTTTGGAGGAAAACTTAGAACATAAGCCATAAACAAACTAGATAAGTAGATCAGATGCCAAAGAACAGAATCATAAAAACAAAACATTAGCAATTCTAAGATGCACTTTTATTTTATAAAACACCAATGTATTTAATAGACCCATTAGAAACAACTTTGTTTTAACCTTAAACTAGTATTTTAACCTGAAAGAGAATATTTTTATAGCAGAAAAGCATGCTAAGTCAAAACAGTTCATTTTCTTTTATATTCTAATTCAACAAATTGCTAAACTCTACATGTTACTTGTCACTGACAGAGATAAGAAACCAAAACCATGTGCTAATGTGTTCTTAATTCATTAATCTTTCTGTTTGTTTAGAATTTTGGTATCAGATGATCTTGCCTCCTCATTTTGATAAATCCAAGAAATATCCTCTGCTATTAGAAGTGTAAGTATTCAAGCTAAAGGAATAATGTAGAAGCTAACCACTGTACATATTTACCCAGTGTAGCTCACTGAAAAAATAGAGACAAATGCATCCTTTCTCTCTTCCTGAATTATTATAGAGCAATTTTAATAATTCTTCCATTTTGCAATTACAGATCCAAGCCTATATTTTCTACCATCTTTCTAATAGAGTAGCTAGACACTCTTTTTCCCTCATAATGGCATATGGGTTTTGTTTTGATTTTTTCCCCCTTGAACTCCAAGAGAATTTGAAAGAGATTCTCAAGTCTCCATTTTCATCCTTACCTCTTAGACATTTTAATAAGCAATAGATGGGTATTACTAGTCTTCACAGTTTCCTTATCCCTAAATTTACCCAGATATCTCTCATTGGTGGTCTTTAATTCATTCCAGTGTCAGGTTTCTCTCTTTATTTAGTTCCTGAATTATCATTGCCTGGTATTTTCCATTACTGTTTTTGGTGAAGAGAAGATATGAGAAAGTATTCATTATATAATTTAACCTTCTGCAAGTCCTAGAGAAAGTTCTGAAATCACAAGTCTTTAAGCAGTAAATGTGAGCTCCCATGAGGTCTAAATATGGTATCTTTGTATTTTTGGTAATTAGTAGGAAAACATTTTACTTCAATCTTTCCAAAATTGCTCTGACCTCACATATAATGCCACAATGCCACTCTTCCTATCCCAGCTTGCCTCATTTCTTTTATTCAAAACAAAACAAACCAACACAAGTGCTACGTGCCTGCTGCATGCAGGTAATTTGCCTTATTTTGTCCACATTGCAAGCCTATGTAGTCAGTTCCATTAGGTCCATTATACAGAAAAGAAAACTGAAAACTTGGGGATACTTTCCAGTTGTTACTAGCAAAAAAAAAAAAAGAAGGAATACAGATACTATCATGAGACACACCCTTTATACAGCATGTTCCCCTGCATTTACAATTCCATGTAAGCCAAACATAAAAGTTCAGAAAAAGAGAAAGAGGTATTTTAAACTTTCAGATGCACTGTTGGATTCTCATTACACCTAATTTAGTCAAATTTTGACTACAGTAACATTCACTTGCTTGGGGCCTTAGCCCCAGTACTGAACAAGCTTCTTTACAATTAAAAAGAGTAATGTTTTTGACACAAGGGTTTGTTTAAAAAGAAAAAAAAAGTGATATTTTTATCTTCTTGGAATTCTCAGTAAGTAATAACTAAATCTCCCTTTCATTAGGAAAGTTTAAAAAACATGGTAAATTCAGGCCCAGTTCTTTTCAGTGATTTTTCCTGTTCATTTTCTTAGATGTCTAAATCTTTGTTTTCTGTTTTTTAAAATAACGTTGCTTAGTTTTCAAGTTTAACCTGACACATAGTTAATACTAAGGGAAGCTATTAACTCTACCAAATTTAATATCATTGAAAGGACCGGGGTATTTCACAAGTTTAAAAAAAATGTTTACTTGCTTAAGAAATTCATGAATGCCTTCTTTTTCTAAAACTTAGAATGATACAATATCTAGTGTAAAATTAAAGCTGCACAATGTAAAAAAAAAAAAGTGGAAAGTGTTAGCCAATCAGTTGTGTCCAGCTCTTTGCAACCCCATGGACTGTAGCCCATCAGGCTCCTCTGTCCATGAAATTCTCTAGGCAAGAATACTGGAGTGGGTAGACAGTCCCTTCTCCAGGGGATCATCCCAATCCAGGGATAGAACCCAGGCTCCTTAAAGATTTTGAGCTTACTTAAGGACTTTGACTGCTGTAGGACATGCAGGGATGCAAACCAGGCTCCTCTGTCCATGGGATTTTCCAGGCAACAGTACTGGAGTGGATTGCCATTTCCTTCTCCAGCGGATCTTCCCGACCCAGGGATTGAACGCAGGTCTCCCATATTGTAGATAGACGCTTTACCGTCTGAGCCACCAGGGAAGTCCTCAGGAAGTTCTAATCAAGGAAACTTGTAGTCTAAGAGTGTTTGTAAGCTCAATCAGAGAGATATATTTGAAGCTGCATTTATTGTCATCTTCATTATTTCTTCATAACACAACTCCCCTCTTCTAATTATTAGAGTATTTATTCTTTGATTTCCAAGATATATGCAACTTAGTAAACATTGGCCTGTGAAGTCTGTGTTTGATAGCAATCTTCAAAGATAAAACTCATGGGCATCTTCAGCGGAAACACACAGCCATTATAGTCATGTTGTCACAACTATCAAGTTTGACAGGACCCACTGAGAACACTCTGGAGGCTGGGACGATTTCAGACTCATGAACAGGAAGGATGTACACTTCTTGTCCATGGGGAGTTAGAAAGGCAAGCCCTCTTCATTTGATTCAGGAAAACCACAAAGGCTAACAATTTGGGATTTTCCACAGATATGCAGGCCCCTGTAGTCAAAAAGCAGATGCTATCTTCAGACTCAACTGGGCTACTTACCTTGCAAGCACAGAAAACATTATAGTAGCTAGCTTTGATGGCAGAGGAAGTGGTTACCAAGGAGATAAGATCATGCACGCAATCAACAGAAGATTGGGAACATTTGAAGTTGAAGATCAAATTGAAGCAACCAGGTGAGTGACTAGGAGGCCAATTCAGAGGCTATTTAATTCCCCGCCCCCATTTATATTTTAAAGTTGTGAAGTATAAAGAATTTCAAGTGTCCTGGGAAGAATCATTCATCCTTGGGCTGGATTTTTAGTGAAAATATTATGTTTAGACTTCGAAAGGGAATTGATATGTGTGCTACCATCTTCTAGCAATAGGGACTCGGAATTCATCAAACACATGGACAAAACAGATAAGCGTGCCTCTGAGTAAACATCTAACTAAACAAGCAAGTCGCCCCTATAGTCAAGGATAAATAGAGGAGATTGGTGTACACTTATGTCAGAGTGGGATGACAGCCGTGAAGTCTTAGGAGTGGTTCCTACATTCTGCTGAGTGAGAGTTCCTCCCTCAGTTTGGGAAAGTTGTGGAATACGACCGTTGTCACTCAGTAATAAGGGATTCTTTAAGGATGAATCACATCAGTTGTGAGACTATAAATAGATGTGGTCTGACTTAAGAAAGATTTTAATCTTCATTGGTGGTTATCCTGGAGCGCACATGTAATATGCAGTGTTTTCCCTGCCTTATCCTGGAAGCTACACAGCAACCCTGAGAGATGAGTGTTCAGACCTTACACTTCAGGTAAAGAAATGGAGGCTCTTAGGTTAGATAATTTGCCAAGACTGGTCAGGTCTTGAATCTGGGTTTCCTTCAACTTACTTTCAGTTGCATTCAACCGGTAAATGGGGAATGTAGTCTTTGAGGTTCCATAGCCAACTACAGAGATGTCTGGAAAGCATAATAAATTAGTGATTTTAAATAGTGTTGTAAAATCAGAAACTAGGAAATGGAAAAAAAAAGTTGTGAATGATTAAATGGATGGAATAAAATGCCTTTTAAAAGGAACAACCCACAAGGAGAAAAGATGACAATTTATTAAGTAATCCTAAATCTGTTAAATCAAAGTTAATGATTAGCTATTTTCCTTGAAAGTAAAAAATAAATAAAAAGATATAGATAAGAGTATAAGTTGTTTTCAAGAGTGAGGCTTTGATATTTTACAAATTCATTTTTATTTATCCAGACTGGTCCTCTGTGAGAAAGGGCATGGCTTCCAGGGCCTCTCAAGTCTAAAGTGATAGAATTGTGTTATCCCCAATATACAACTCTGTTTAAAAAGTAATGAGTAGTTGCTTTTCAGCAACTCAAAGGAACTATGTACAACAACACAGATGAATCTCACAGACTGTTGAGTGAAAGAAGCCAGGAACAAAAGTTTATATCCTATATCTACAATAGAATTTATATTGGTACAAATTCAGGTAAAATTTTTCCGGGATTCAATGAAAGAATTTTTTTTTTTTTTTTCAAAGAGAAAAATGACCCAGAGGTTTCTGGGTGATAGTATTGCCCCACTTTTGGTTTAAGGTATGCTCACTCTGTAAAGGCTTACGAGCTTATACACTTGTGATTTGGTACACATATCTGTATGTATGTGTTCTAAGTTTAAAAGTTTACATGGAGAAGATGAGTTGAACACTACTTACATTGAATTTTTCTAATATTGCTTAACTCAGGGCAGTCTAAGACATATACCGTCAATTGAAAACAAAGGTTCTTAAGGTCACATATAGATCAGTGTGAGGGTCCCCACCTCCCTTGATACTACCAAGTTAAGAGCCCCATTTGCTAGATTTTTTTTAAAGTAAACCAATTGCCTTTTGATGTAAGGCTAAGACTAAGAAGTAGATGCAAAGAATATTTTTCTCCTTTCTTTACCTGGATTCCAACCACACAATTTAGTGACAAAAAGACATCTTAATCCTTCAAGGAAGAATCGCCTCATATTTCATAGTGTTGAGTTAACTAATCAACACCCATCATAAGATGGAATGTATTTAGAGAATGGTGTTTAAGTTCTCAGGTAGGGGGCCCAGAGATATTTCTCAGCCCTGCACAGATGTTCTCCATGCTCCCATGTTTCCCTATTGCAGGGGCAGCCTCTCTCAAACTGAAAAACATCTGGAGAGGTTTAAATTCAATTATGTAAAAAAGTGCATCTGGGCTGCAAATTTTTATATACAGCTGTGAAAAAAAAACAGCCAGGATTTGTTTTCTGTGAATCATACAGACACACACACATACACAGAGAGACATAATTTTTATGGACTCCAAAACAAGTAAACCTTGTTCATCTGGCTCTTAAGTTAAAAATGATAGACATTGATCTCAGGTGTTTATTTGATTGCTGGCAGCAATTAATCTTAATTTCTAAGAGAATGAAATAGAGAACAAATGGCAGGGTTTCACATTTGTGCAGTTACCTTCATTTTCTATACACAGTGTGATACTAATTCCTGGACTTCTTCCATGCATTTTAGACAGTTTTCAAAAATGGGATTTGTGGACGACAAACGGATTGCAATTTGGGGCTGGGTGAGTACTTTGGCTGATATGTTCCTTAGTGAATATAATCCAAAACAGGATAATTTTACTTTTGTTTGTACATATTTGGAGGTGTAAATCACAACCATCATGTCCATCGAAGAAGGTCCAACTGTCTTAGATTTCTGGGCAATGAGTCCCCCAGGCTTACACTTTTGTTTATTACAATGGGGAAAGGAGGTGAGCAAGTAAGAAAAAGAAGCAAGAAAGAGGGATAAAGAGAAGGAAAGATAGAGGGGGGAGAGGGAAGGAGAGACACTTTTTCTCAGGAGTCCACAAAGTAAAAACTTAGAGTTTATTGCCTTTTTGTTTTGTTTAACTTTTGTTTTTGTTTTGTTTTTAATTAGTACTACTCAGCAAAATGTCAATACTTTCCCTCTTACACCTACCAAGAAAAGGGACCAAGGCTCTGAACGGTAGTCTTTAGATACTGCCCAATTAAGGCCAATTTAAGCCTCCTCTATCATGCTTTCTATCTCGAAAGAGGCACAGTATATAAAGATGTGAGAAATGTGGAAACTGCGACTTGCTTACCATATGTCCTTAATTCCTTTACCTCCATAAAAATAACTGTTTCCATTTCTTAGTCATACGGAGGGTACGTAACCTCAATGGTGCTGGGAGCAGGAAGTGGTGTGTTCAAGTGTGGAATAGCTGTGGCACCTGTATCCAAGTGGGAGTACTATGGTAGGTGATGGCCCTCAGGTACAGAGACGCTGAGTGCGAACCTTCACATCTCGATGCCAAAGCCATTCATTTTTAGTTTCCTGTTTCTACAGTGAAGAAGCTGATTCTTCTTAGATGTACTTTATGGATACCTGTAATAAAACAGTCTCACTTCTTCTGCTGTTGGGAAAGGCTGGGTGGTATTAAATGCTACCTACATATTTAGTTAGCAACCAATTCTGTTTCCTAAATGTCTTATTAAGAAACTATGTTTTCCACATTTTAAAACATTCCCAATGCTACAGTTCTTCAGAGACACTTCCTTACCCTTGTTCTACTCTGACTTTGGGGCTTCACATATTACAAGAATAAAAGAAGTATTTCTTTCCCTTCAGGTTAAGGTTGAATATAAAGTAGGATTTTGGGTGGAAAGAAGAGACTTTGGCAGGAGAACTCCTGGGGGCTTTGTTTCCACTAAGTAGGTGAAAGCCACTCTAGAATATTCTTTTCACCACTGAGAAAGTATTGTTCTATCATACACATGTAAGGCTATGATTCCCAAGGGAAGGGGGAAGCAGTGGAACTCTAGGTAGTAGGGAAGAGCCAGAGGTGGTGAAAAGATGAATTATTTTTCTGTATCTCTTCTGACCCCATCTCAAGTCGTTTATGCAGTGTAATGATAGAATCATTGATAATGAATATGCTTATTAAATATTTTATGCCCTAATGTATGGTAGCAGAGAAGGCAATGGCACCCCACTCCAGCACTCTTGCCTGGAAAATCCCATGGGCGGAGGAGCCTGGTGGGCTGCAGTCATGGGGTCGCTGAGGGTCCAACACGACTGAGTGACTTCACTTTCATGCATTGGAGAAGGAAATGGCAACCCACTCCAGTGTTCTTGCCTGGAGAATCCCAGGGCCGGTGGAGCCTGGTGGGCTGCCGTCTATGGGGTCACACAGAGTTGGACACGACTGAAGCGACTTAGCAGCAGCAGAAGCAATGTATGGTAGTATATGGTAATACCAAAGCTGTGGAAAACTCTAAAGTCAAGAGAAGACAATGTGTAAAAGATACATCATTGTCTTTCTATTGAAAAAAATTGGAGAACATGGTTGGGATTGGTCCTCACACAATAGATTTGTTTTCATATAATACTTTCTTGCTTGATACTAATTGTTCTGTATGATGGCTTATTTCTGGAGACCTCTGGTGGTCAGTAAGATAATAGAAACAATCTTCATGAATTTGGAAATATATAATGGTAAGAAGAATTCATTAAATGTACATAGACCAATCTAACAGGAACTTTCTAGAATTCTTACATGTGTGAAAATTTGAACAATATTATTCAAAAATCAAATGGAAGGAGTACATAAATGGTGTTGCAAGACATACTTCTAAAAGTTTTTACACCGACATTAGTGAAAGTGAAAGGTGCCTAGTCATGTCTGATTCTTTGCAACCCCATGGACTATACAGTCTAGGGAATTCTCCAGGCCAGAATACTGGAGTAGGTAGTCTTTTCCTTCTCCAGGGGATCTTCCCAACACAGGGATTGAACCCAAGTCTCTTGCATTACAGGCAGATTCTTTACCAACTGGAGCTACATTAACCTCCAAAATTAAGCATTTTTTAAACAGTATTTTAAAAATTTTAGATCTTCTTACACAAGAAAACCTGGTTAGCATAATAAGAAAGGGCTATTATGTTCTAGGACAAGAAGAATTGTGCCTGTTTGGGGGAAAAATTACTTTGCCCTTAAAAGCTATTCCTACTCTCCCACCCCATTAAATGTACATCCCAAGTTATTTATATTTAAAGTTAAAAGATGAACATTTTGGGAAAGTCTTATATTTTAAAGTGTGCTTTAAAATATTATATTTCCTATATTAGTGTCCTCTAGATATGTACAGTTGCATATAGTCTATATTCACTTTAATCAAAATGATAAAATAGTAAAAACTCATTGTAGAAGAAAATATTTTGATTTCCATAGAAAGGGCCTGAGCAATATATATGGAACAGCTAATACTAGTTATCAATGCCAGTCATTCAAAAAGGGTTAGAATGTTGCTTAATCTTATTGTTTTGATGATCTGTTCTTCTAAATAATTAATTAAATTGGTATTGAAATACTGGTACAATTACAGTGATATTCACCCCATATAGCACAATGGAAACATATTATACGTATTTACTTACTGTAACCTGGCCATTTTTCAAAAAGTTATTTCACATTTTTAAAGTTAGATTGGAATTCAGCAACAATACATTTTCTCACTGATATTTTAAGAAATATACATATATGTGTACATATAGCTATATGTATATATATGTCTCTCTCCACAAAATGAGAGAAAACAGATGTTTAACTTGCCTTATGATAGAGTAGCTGAGCCACTATGGTGGTGTACCTCAAATAATGATAACTGAATTTTTTCCTTTCAGTCTGTCCCTCCCCCACCTTAAAAAATATGTTTTAAGTGAGCAACTAGTAATTGAAAATTATGAGGAGTTTCCAGCAGGAAAGAGAATATCATAAAGTAGGGTATATACATATATCAGGACCAAGAAATTCTAGACAATTTAGACGTTAAGTGACTTGCTAATCAAGATCTTTAAGGGAGTCAGATCTTTAATGTAGTGTTCTTGTCACTGAGCATTCCACATTTGACTTTTCTGCAGGTGGGTTATTGATTGGGTTTTTAGATCACCCTGTTTTGATCTCCCTCTGTCCTCCAGGGAAGGGATAATGGGAACTGGTTACAGGGCTGAGTACAGAAAGACAGGAGTCTGGATGCATCAACAAGCCAGGCAGAAACAATCTGAAGGCAATACTTCTGATGGTATAACACTGCAGACCTATGCGCAAGTTAAGACATAAAGTAACCCAGTAAAAGAGGGTAAAGCTTTTATTGTATGAATTAAGTTTTATTTCCTTTTCTCCATCACAGACTCCGTGTACACAGAACGTTACATGGGTCTCCCAACCCCAGAAGACAACCTTGACTCTTACAGGGTAAGCGCTGGTGAACTAGATCCATTTTATAACCTATTTATAAGTGGTATAAGAACATGTCTAAGTGCATCTATTCTAGAAAATATATATTTTTATTTCCAACAAAATTCTTGTTAAAAAATAACACAGGTGGTTTAGAGTTACTCCAGTAGCTTCCCCTACTATATTCTGCATAATTACAGCCTTTATCGTATGCTATATAGGTCACAATATGCATTCATTTGGAAATACAAAGCAACACCAGATAATTACTTTAATTATAAAAAATTTCCGTTTAGAAAACATGTCAAATTCAACATATTCCTTTAGAGCCCAGAAGACACTCTAAGTCTTTAACCACATATTAAAATTTCCTATGGTATTATCATAATTAAGATGTATGTACAAGCCTACAATTTTCTTATTCTTAGCCAAATGTGTACATTTTTTTTTCACACAAGATTTGAGTAAAGCAGGTGTCCTTTAGGTGTAGGAGGGCAATACTCTGAAAAGCTCTTGAACCCAAATTACGGAATAGCATCCATCAGGCTGGTTGGCTGCTTGGAAGAGCCAGTGGGCAGGTTACTGTGCAAATGGGCTATAGCATCTGAAATGGGGCCTGGGTGCAGCTATCATTGGCAGCCTGCGTGCTAGTGTGGGTGCCACTGCAGGGCCAGGGCACTCTCTTTGGTAGCACATTTGCTTCAGCTGGAATATCAGCCTAAGTACTAGGGACCCTTCAGGGCATTGCACCATTTCCCAAAACTTCAAGATTTTTGTCATGTAAGTTGGAAACCCCTAAATGTACAGATGCCCGGGTCAGTCATCCGATATTTACATTCTTCAGAGGATATTCAAAACTCTTCCCAGGACAGTGAATTAAAAAGAAAAACAATAACCCATATAATTTAAGAGCACAATTTCTTCTCGTCTGTGCCACAGCTCTCAGTGCTTGGGCTTTGTACTCATACATTGGTCTAAGCCATATTTGTACATTTTTGTAAGATGTCATCATTATTAGGGGTTCTGAAGCCATTTGATCAAAGCACAATAAAATGCAAATACAATTTCCAGTTTTGCTAGACATGTACAGTTTAGTTTTACATCTTCCTTTCAGCTTTATTCAGCAAGGCTTGTATGGGGTGTGGCGGAGAGGGGTATGAGTACAGTTGTGTCTGAGTGTGTGTTTTCATCTCTGTTTACCAGTCAAAATAGAAAAGTAACAACTGCATAAAATAGATGGCTGATGGGAACCTACTGTGTAGCACAGGGAACTCTACTTAATGCTCTGTTGTGACCTAAATGGGAAGGAAATCCAGAAAAAGAGGAGATATATAAACGCACAGCTGATTCACTTTGCTGTACAGCAGAAAATAACACAATATGATAAAGTAACTATACTGCAATACTTTAAAAAAAGAGAGAGAGAGAGAAAAGTAACAGCTTATGAGATGGGATGTATGAATCACCTTCTACTACAAAGCAGTCCCATAATCAGGTTGTCCTTATGTCTTCTGATTGTCCCACGTGATACTTCAGACTCAGTTTTTCCCATTCTTTCTCCTCCACATCCAATCAGCTGCTTTAGACATCCTTTCCCTGCTTCATGATCACATTGCTGATGCCACGTGACCACCACCTTTCAGAGCCATAACCCCGCTGCTCATTCCTTAGCTGGCGTCCCTGCACTCCAGGCTGTATCACACACAGAAGTAGGAGCTTAACCTACACTCACAGCGCTGACATGGAATTTTCCCTTGGACTCAGCTAAGTCCAGCTCTTATTCTTTAACCAGGTGTTCAATACCTTTCTTACAGCGGCCCTGGAATGTCGTTTTTCCCCTTCCACCTCCATCTATTAGGTGGAGAAGGAAATGGCAACCCAGTCCAGTATTCTTGCCTGAAGAATTTCATGGACAGAGGAGCCTGGCCGGCTATAGTGCATGGGATCACAGGGAGCTGGACTCGACTGCAGGACTGTCACTCACTCCATCTATTAGGACGCTTGTACTGCTCTCCTGGTGGACTGGCATCCTCTGTTTTGACTCACATGATGTTTTCCTTGTATATCTCTCAATCCTCAATTTATTGTTCTTGTATTCATAGTTATTTTGTACTCCTTTTCCCCCTCTGTTTCATTATTAGTCATTCAAAGCTTTCCTCAATATTGTATTCTTTGGATCACCCAATATCAAATAGAAACCTTAAAATTTTTTTGATTTAATTTTAAAACTTCTTGAATGGAAACATTGTTATAAAAACGGTACATCTCCATCATCTCTCTCATTTTACAGCTCTAATTTTCTTGTCAGTGACCCAACCAGGATGCTTACACTTGAAAGCATCCCTCCTGTGGTGCACCATATTTGGGCCATGGCTAAAAGTCTTTCTCAAATAATCCCAAAGTACTAAAAAAAAAAATCCCAAAACATCAGAGGTGTACTGCCCAGGACCCTCATCCTGACTAGATCCTGGTGGATGATGAGTCAAAGTTAATTTTAAAAATCCCATCTTAAAAGTCTGTGAACCTCGAAGGACAGGGGTGAAGTCCAAACCTTGATATCCAAGGAAGTCCATGGCACCTCCAAAAACATCAGCCAACAGGGTGTTTCCTCTTCAGTCAGTCCTTGCCCTAGAGGATAAATAGTTTTAATCTGCCATGTCAGCCTCTATCTTTTCCAGATTTTCCTAGAGGCTCCTGATTCCCGTCCCCATCCCCTCTTCTCCAACTCTGCCCCCCACTGAGGTGGCCATTTTCCTCTCTCCTCTTAGGTGTTCTCCGCGTGAGGTAGTCATGTAAATAGAAGTCACTTCCTGCTGCCGATGGCAACACGCGCGCTGGGAGCACAAAGTCACTGTCTCACTTTGCTGCACAGATGGCTCCCGAGGACTGTTTAATCCTTCCACGCCAGGAGTCGGGTTTTCTTGGCACAAAATTCTCTGCTGGCAATGGACACATTAAAACTGCCAGTACCAGGGCGCTAAAGGTTCCCAATGTGTTGCTCAGAGGAATTATTTGGGTGGGTGGCAGTTAAGGTGGGCAGCAGAAAGTGAGGTAAATGTATTCTCTGTGCTGCTTCTGCCCTGTAAGTTGCCTCCTCAGAAAGTGGAGAGCTGAATCTGAGTACCTATATTTGGTGCACAGCAGGCTTTAGAATAAAGCTGCCCTCCTTTGTTTTTTAAATGAGTCTGTGCTTTTGTCTCTGGCAGGAATATATTCAAAGATTCTATTTTCCTCTAAGGCCCCAGCTGCCCCTCTGGACCCCCAGCTTCTTTTACTTTTCTTTCCCAGGTTGTTTTTATTTCCTCCCTTTCTCTCTCCTCCTTGCCTTCCCTCCTCCTACCCTCTTGAAAAAAAAACAAAGGAGACAATTCCTTACAGGTTTTCCCTGTTCTCTGTCTTCCCGTGGGGCAGGAGAAATATTTTGAAAGAATCCTGTATAGGATAGCCTGTTGACTTTCTTCAGTACATCCAGGATAGGAATGACCAAAGTGTGTAACAAGCAAGGTCTTGATCTTTGTACACCTTTTAAACTATAGAATCATTTATCTGTAACCAGAATTATAGCCTTTGGAAGAGAATATAATTTTTGATGAAATTCAGATGAGGAGAGGATTCATTATTGGGTCATTAATGACCCAGACTTGAAAGAATGTAGAGAAGCACACCAAAAGGACATCTTGTGAAATAAAGGTTGTACTCATATTTAGGAAAGGAACTTGAAGGAACCATTTGTATATGTAAATGGAACACGTGGGGATGTCATGTATAGCTGTTCACCTTGTGCACTGCTAGAGGCCAGTCAGCTCCATTCACTAAGGCATGCACCTCTGGGGCTGCCTCCAACCAGAAGGAGTGCCTTTGTTTATTGTTACAAAGCCACCATATAGATTATGGGACCCTGGGACTAAGGCTTGGACCCAGTGCTGTGACATAAGCAGTGATCCATAAGACCCTTTTTGTAGATAATCACCCACCTACTGCCAAGTGGCAAGATAGAAGCACTTTTAAAGAATACCAGAGACTTAAAGGAGAAGGCAATGGCACCCCCACTCCAGCACTCTTGCCTGGAGAATCCCAGGGACGGAGGAGCCTGGTGGGCTGCAGCCCATGGGGTTCCTAAGAGTCAGACACGACTGAGCGACTTCCTTTCACTTTTCACTTTCATGCATTGGAGAAGGAAATGGCACCCCACTCCAGTGTTCTTGCCTGGAGAATCCCAGGGACGGGGGAGCCTGGTGGGCTGCCGTCTATGGGGTCGCACAGAGTCAGACACGACTGAAGCGACGCAGCAGCAGCAGCAGCAAAGAGGAAGAAGACATTCATGCCCCTCAAACTCCAAGGAGCTGGTCCCAGAAGCTCTAAGCAGGCAGGCAAAGTAGAGGGATGACATTGAAGCTAATAGGGCAGTGAAGCTCTGTGGAAACATTTTTTTTCTGCTGAAAGTCTCAGTCAGAGTCTCAGTCCATAGCCAACAGAAATGGCAATAGATTTGAGCAAAAGAATCAGACAGACAATAAGACAACCCTCACCCCCCAATGTGTGCTCGACTCTGCAACCCATGGACTGTAACCCACTAGGCTCCTCTGTCTGTGGGATGTCCCAGGCAAGAATATTGGAGTTTTAGAGTGGATTGCCATTTCATACTCCAGGGGATCTTCTCAGCCCAGGGATAGAACCCTCGTCTCTTGTGTCTCCTACATTGGTGGGTGGATTCTTTACCGCTGTGCCACCTGGGAAGCATCACCCCCAATAGCAATAAGCAAATAGCAACCATGGCCCCACCTTGAGGAGTGGGTTCCTAACAGTGATGAATAATTTCTACATGGCCAATCACAGTTTCTACAAGGCCAAGCAAATCTGTAAAAATCATTAAAATGGTAGACTTTCATTCACCTACTTGAGGTGCCTGGTGTTTTAGTTGTTCAGAAGTTGGTGACCTTGTTGATGGGACAAAGTATGGAGACAACACTTTTGTAGAAAAATAAAAGAAAGTAGTAATACAGCATGAACTTGAGCATGACAGAGTGCCCAATATATACGGAAAAGATCAGTGATTTCCAGATTGTGACTATGGAGCCCCAGCATGTCTTCCGAGCATGTAGTGGGGAAGGGAAGCAGCTGAGAAGCTGGGATTTCACCTCCCACCCCCGCCCCCCTCCTCTCAATGAAGGGGACTGTTTCATTTATTTCATTCATGTTGTTATTCCCTCATTAAGTGCTTCTATGACCAGATGGGCTTCCCGGTGGTTCAAATGGTAGAGAATCTGTCTACAGTGCAGGAGGCCCAGGCTCGATCCCTGGGTCTGGAAGATCCCCTATAGAAGGGCATGGCTACCAACTCCAGTTTTCTTGCCTGGCAAATTCCATGGCGAGGAGCCTGGTGGGCTACAGCCCATGGGGTTGCAGAGTCAGACACGACTGAGTCCTTAGCACTTCACTGTTCTGAGCTCTTTACATGGATTATTAGGTCCAGTTCTCCGTCAAATTCTCCGAGATAGGTGTTCTAATTATCTCCATTTTATTGACCTAGAAACTGAGGTGCAGTAATGTTATATAAGATGTAGCTACTGGGGTAGGAAACGGAGAGGGCACTTATCTGGAGCCAGTCAAGGAAGATTCCAGGAGATACAGAGGAAGAGCATAGGTGCTTTCCATAGGCTGCCCGAGGAGTGAGGCAGAGGAGCATAGTAGAGGAATGGTAGGCAGAGCTGTTTTCCGGGGGATTCGTGAAGCAGATTGGGTGAACCGAGGGATAACACAGAGCAGGGCTGTGGGAAGAGCAGGCCAAATGGTGGCTAATAAGGCAGGATGGGAGGCTGGGAAGGGAACGGATTCACAGAGAGCAGCATCAGATCAAGGGCAAGAGAAATGAGGCCCAAGTCCTGAGCCTCGTTGCCAAGACAAGAGGGCAGCCTGGAACACACAGAAGGGACTGATTTAACTTGTAGAGGAGATTTATTTTGCATTTTGCTCCAGAATTTGATAGGCTTTTGGCAAGTGTACGAAACAGTCATAGATTTGGCAGTCTTCTGCTAGCAGATTTGAAATGTTCAATCCTTAAGAACTGCTGCATCGTTAGGTTATGCAAAACAGGGTGCAATTTTTGTAAATATGCCATCTTGTACTGATTTGACATTTGTTCTATTATCCCAGAATATGCCAAAGGGAGAGAGACCTTCAGATTTAAGCCAAACCTTAACTTGTTTGTTGAGTGCTGATAAAATGTTGACTGCTGTGTGATCTTTAAAGAAGCCAGTGTTGCTGGGTGAGGCCTGAGGTAGGGCCCCCTGTCGGCGACTAGGGACTGTTTCCTTGATACAGTTGTTTGATTGATGTGAACTAGTAAAACATCTGATGTGCTGGGTTGAATTAATTTTTCTTAAAATTTTTTGTGGCCTCTGTTGTGGCATGAACGGTGCTTCCTTAAATAGCTTCATTTAATATTATTTATGAGGCTTTGACGGCAAGTGGGAGAATGCGCAGGGCAGGTCAGCACACTGAGGGTGCTATCTCACTGAAGTAATGGGTTGTCCATTAGACCAGTGGCTGCTCTTTCTACCAGATAACAGTGAGTTATTTGGCTGTGAAGTAAAGGGACATTAGAATATGATGTTAAGAGGTGAGGACCTTTGAGTTTGACCTGTGCTCAAATTCTGTTTCCACCATCTGTTCACTTGAAGAGGTTACTAAATCCCTGTGAACTGTTTCCTCATCTGGATGATGGGGACAATCAGACCTGTCTCACGCGGTTATTGAAAGGATTAAAGGAGACACCTGAGCCTGCCATGAAGTAAGCTTTCAAAAACATGGCAGCTGCCACCATTATCCTTGGGAAGCAAATTGTCCTTCTGGTTCCTGGATGGCACAAGGGGTAGCTTCAAAATTGTTAGACCTTCTGTTTCTCACAGTACTTCCCCACTCTTATCAGCTCTCTCTTTTATTTCAAAAATACAAAGATTTATTTGTTGGAAGGTAACTGAAGAACCAGCATGATCCAACGAGCAGCTACAGATGGTTCTTCTTGGGGCTTGAAGGAAAAGCTCTCGCAGAGATGCTGAGGATCGGCACTGCCACTGGTCCAGTCCTTCCCACTTCGCTTTGCCAGGCTGTTGCTGGCAGTGGGGCTCTCCGGAAGTTTCTAGCCTCGGGAGAGTGCCAACTGCACCACCATTGCATCCCTGCCCATTTATCACTCTAAGCTTCCTTTTTAGGAGCTGGTGACAGACTATTCGGCTTCTAACTTAGTCATCCATTTCCTTTTTATTTCTGTTTCCATCGATAGGCAAGTGAGGATTATCCTATTTTGGTGGGTTGAATTAGCACAATTAAATTATTTCTGGTCATTAATTCTCCCTTAAATTAGTGCCTGCATTTCTTTTACTGGCTTTGGCTGCTGCCCTTCACTGGTTAAAGTGTGCCATACAGCGGGCTGTCAGGAGTCTTTCTCTTCAGAGAAGCCAGGATGCCCGGTCTGGTAGGGAAGGATCAGTGGTTCTGGAGGCAGGGGGACACAGCTGCATCTTTCCTGGGAGGGGCGGGGAAATGTTCTCAGCAGCCTGAGCGCTTTGGAATGGGTGTGTGCCTGAGGCTGCCTGGCTCCCACGCACTGAGAGGTCCCTCTTGATGCATCTCCCAGCGAGCAGGGGGACGTGCACATTGGAAATGACACTCTTATCTTGTGGTTGCAGGGGAAGCCTTTGTTTTATTTTTCGCTTGCTGCATTAAAGTATTTGTCTTTCTTTCTTTGTAGTGTAATATTGTTAATGTAAAACAATTTGCATCATGACACTTTTATCACAGTTTTCGTCTTTTTCTCAGTATGTTGCATTTCTCACCATGTCTAGTTCATCACAGCTACAGTGTGTACATCACAACATTTATCTTAGGCTCAGGGTTTTACTTGTTTATAAAAATTGTCTTCTTTCAGCCTGTATTCACTCCATTTAAGAAAAAAAAGGCAGCCAGAAACTGTTTTGGTCCAAACTCCAGTAGTTATCACATTCCTTGCTAACTGTCCTGCGTATTTATATGTCTCCTAACTATTACTCTATGTTTCAATGACATTTCTCAGTTTTATGGCTCAGGGAGGTTGTGAAGTAGCTTTTGCTCTGCACTCTGCCAAGCAAGGAAGCCCTGGGAGGCTTTTAGAGGTGGGGGGCCAGGGGAGGTGACACAGCTGTATATTCGGGTCAGGTCTGGGTGTTAAAGGTGACTGTCCTTGGCAAGTGAAGAACTTTCTTCTCGAGAGAAACAAGGTGACGGAAACAACTGCGCAGGCGCCCGGGCCTGGGGCTGCCTCCGACTGTCAGCGTTTACTGTCTGTGTGTCCGCCCCAGCCTCTGCGGTCGCCAGGTTTGAATCCTACACTGGCCTTTTTGGTAGATTGATTTTGATCCTTTCCTCTCTCCGGGGCAGAACATCCCTAAGGGTTCTATTGGTGCGATTGGCGCTGCATGAGCCACACAGCCCCAAAATGCCTCAAGAATCTCGCAGGGCCGTGCAAGCGTGCTCTCTTCCAATGAATGCTCTCTTCTGATGAATTCTAAGAAGGCCATGAGCACGCAGGCGCAAAGAATACCCAGTGTGTCTGTTCACTGCAAATCCCAGGACAGTTCAGTAACAATTTCTTTCCTCCTGTATTTTTGCTGGAAGATCACATCATAAGTAGCTTGGAACTTTACTGGAGACTCAGTGCAGCTTAGGAGGTAAAAGAGTTTTTGTCCAGCTCAGCTTTCCTCCTGTAACCTGGTGCACTGGATTGTCTCCGTGTAGAAGTGGGATTGCTATTAATAGACCTATCTCGTAGGAGCATCATTAAATAGAGCAGGTGCTTTGATAAATCCTTAAAGATGCTTAGCAGAGTGACTGGCACAGAGTACACAGTAAATGTCAGCTGTTATTACTAATGACATTGTGTATGGATTGAAAGTGGGCAAAGCATATTTCTGTAAATTTCAGAATGAGAATATTTTATTTCATGTCCCCTAGTTGTTCCCACTTGCCTCTGCAAAATTAGGACGGAATATAGTCAACAGTACAATATAAGTGGTTACCTTTCTTTCATTTATCCCTTTAATTGATATTTAGCACTGTATTAAATGCTCAGAACAATATAGACAAATTCCTTTTCTCATCGAGTTTATTGTTTAGTTGGGTATATAATAAACAAATATTGACTGACAATGAATAAATGAATGGATAGAAGAATGGATGGAGTAACATTGGGATGGATGAATTCATCTGGGACATCTCACCAGATAACACATTTCCCTAAAAGTAAAGTAAAATAAGAGTGTGACTTTTAATGAATCCTAGATGTTTCTCCTGAAAGTTTGTGGGTAAATTCTCAATTGGGTCAGAAATGGCATATGGTCAGGACAAGTGGGACCCAGCCTGCACAGAGTAAGAGGGCTTTTGCACTGTTTTCTGGGACAAGATCACTTTGTCAATGCAAACATGTTGGCTGACTTTGTCCTGAAAGCTGTAAACAGAATGTCTTTTTTCCAGAAACACTGTTACAGCATCCTGACATCAGTGTCAGTAATTTAACCTTAAAAAAGCCACGTCTCTTGATTCCTATTTCAGTGACAGTAAGAGGAGTCAATCTTCCTCCCATTTCAAACAAAATAGTGCTCCGCAGCCTGTCTCCTGGTGCACAGTTCACTGATACTGAAGTCGGGGGCTAGAATACAAACACTTGGACCATAGCCCTATCCTCTTCCTGCCAGATCTTCAGGGTTCCCATCCTGATGTTAGCGACAAAGGTATCTGTAGAACATAAACCTTGCCTCTCATAAAGTTGACTTGATTCACCAAGATGCTGCAGGACAAGTTGACTGATTTGAAATCTGTCGGGGAGGCTAATGGCCCTTCCTCTGCCCAACTCATAATGAGACAACAAAAGCAGGCTCCAGCTCACCCCTTCCCAAAGTCACTACAATGTCTGTGACATTTTTACTTTCATCCCAACTCTGCAAACATCTCCAAATTAAGACCAGATGACTAGTCCCATACTTTCAAAGCGTTTTCATTTGAGACTCCAGCCTCATTTTAGAAGTCCTTCCTCAGGTTATGAAGCAGTCTTCAAAAAGCTGACCTCCAATTTTTCTCCTAATTACCTGGCTTGGTCCAATAGTGACATTTTCCTCAAGACAGAATGAGGCAGACAACCAGCCACTGATGATTTTCTAAGGCCATGTTTGATCTTTGTCACCCCTCTACCCTCCCATATGTTACATTTGCCTAGGTTTCAAACATCTGTTTCAAAAAGGTAATGCCTGCTTCTCATTCAGAGCCTAGCAATGTGGACCAAAGTTCATATGACATATTGCAGAGTATGTTTAGTTGTAAATGCTATGTACAGGCTCTTTGAAATGTAGCATGTATGGCACCATGTGACACATGGTTGCCATGGCAATACACTTTTGGCTGAACTACAGCATAAGCCCATGGAACATACATTGCTAATATGAGACTCTGCCCTGTGCTAATGCATAGGACCCGGCCAATCTGGGATCTGGGACTTGAGGGGTTTTGCATGCAGCCCGGGTGGCAGGTGCCCTCTTCTGCATGTGCAGGGAAGATGTGGCATTCTCCCTTTCCAGTCCTTCTCCCAAGCACAGGGCATGCTGTGCATTCTGCCTTGCATGGAGACAGCATTTGCTTGAATATCGGTTTGCTATATTTTGTATCAAAGGGGGCCCCAGCTGAAAACATTTTATTTTGTAAACTGAAGTGAAAAATCAGTTTATGGCAGATCTTTTTTGAATAATGACATTCTTTTCCCAATTCCAGAATTCAACAGTCATGAGCAGAGCTGAAAATTTTAAACAAGTTGAGTACCTCCTTATTCATGGAACAGCAGATGGTGAGTTTCAGTTAATTAGACTTTTTAGTATCACAGACAGGTTTGCAATTTCACTACTGACAAAACAAAAGCATGAGGGGCAAGACTGTTACATTTACTTCAATAAAACAGTGTTGCTTTCCACAACTCACTTGTCTTGGGATAAATGGGATGCTGAGTCCTAGAACTTCAGACAGTCCCCTTTCTTCTTGTGCCTTTTCCTACCAGAAGAGTGGAGCAGCTATTAGTTACTTTCTGTTTCCTTTCTCTCCCTGCAGATAACGTTCACTTTCAGCAGTCAGCTCAGATCTCCAAAGCCCTGGTGGATGCTGGAGTGGATTTCCAATCAATGGTATAGCAAAGCTTCCTGCAAGGGGAAGGAACTTCCTGGTGGGGTCTGGTTCCCCTCTCACGATTACTTCTCTCATCAAGGTCCCAGGAGAAAGGGACAAAAGCAAAAAAGAGCCTTATTTTTCCAGTAAGAAGTTGAAGAAGTGATATACTTGAGCCAGAAGCACAGTCATGTTCAGTATCAGTTAGGGTTGAAAAGCACAATATTGCATATCGTGCATCAGATCCCTAGTCTTGTGATTGCTCTTTTAGCCCTATGATTGTCCCATCTCTCCCTAATTTGACTCAAAAGTAATCACTTACCCAGTAAAAAGTATGGCAAAGTAATTCTAAAGTGAAAGCAGCATAATAATTGCTCAGCTCTAATATGAAAATCCATCTCTGGTACGTGTTACTAGCCCTTCTAACAAAGGTGGGGTGTAATAATCAGCAAGTTTCCGCTTTTGCAGCTTTCATGTTATCTTTTGTTGAGCAACTACAGGTAATAAACAATTAGGCAGGGTTTATAAAGTCAGAAATGGCTAGAGAGTTGTTGTTGCCTGTTCAGAGGATGTTTCTAGGTATTAAGCAAAATTCATTTTATGCACTAGATCTTTTCTGATTAAGAGAAAAAAAAGATTATGTGTGTATTGCACTAAATATTTTTGTGTTAAGAGCTTTCTTGTCTGTATTAGCTTTAATAGCCTGCTTCTCCGGACCACCACCCCCGCCCCCGAAAAAATAGCCTGCTTCCCCTCACTTTCTTTTAACATACACACTTTGCTCTGTGCTCAGTTCAAGCAGTACCTACTGTATTTAAAAGCAAGACAGTCATTTGATACCAAAAACATGGCATATATTTTCAGGGTTAGATTCTTATGAGGTTGTGGTGTATATTTCCACTGTTCAAAGAAAAGACATGATAATTTAAGCAATTTTTGAAAGTTAATTTATATCTCCATGATATATGCTTTCCTTGCAGTGACTTCCCACTTGTTTAACATGGTGGTATGAGTTTATAAATTTTTGCCTCAGGTCATCAACGCTTCCTAAATAAATGTCAGACATACAGATAAGAAATTCCAGTGAAAAATCTTACGTGTTTGAAAATAATACATTTGATTTCTGACTTCACTTATGCTAAACATATATATGGAATACAGAAGTAGATTTTTCTAGTTCCTTAGTGATATACATTAGGAAAAATTGCTTTTTAAAAACCTTTAATAGTTTTTTTTTTTACTGCAGTGGAGGAGAAACTTAACAATTGATAACACTTAATTCAAGTGGGCTTTATGGGATAAACATTCCATCCTATGCATGATGAGTTGAGTCACATTTGAAAATGGACTTAGATATTTTTGTGTAATACACATATCCTTAAAGCAGTGTGCAGTGAAGTCAAACTCATGGTGAGTTGTCTTAGCCTGTACCAAGGACAGTCGGAGACTCCTGTAAGACACAGCTACATGCCTTGGGAAAGCTCTGGGCAAGGGAGGGGGATAAGAAAACCTGTTTGACCATGTTTCAGTTTACAAACTGATTGAGGAGCTAAAACATTATGTGTTATTTCATGTATGCTCATGAGAACTCATTTGGATTAAAAAAAAAAAAAAAGGCAACTGACTTCCTAATTCTGACCTCTCTCTTGTGCCTCTGCAGTGGTATACAGATGAAGACCACGGGATCGCCAGCAATACAGCACACCAACACATATACACCCACATGAGCCATTTCCTGAAACAATGCTTCTCTCTACTTTAGCATCTCAAAACGGCATGCCATTTAAAGCTTGTGAAAAGCTACTTTTGCTCTCATTATCTCAAAACTGCACTGTCAGGATGATGCCTTAAAAAAAAACACTCAAATCAAGAAATGTAAGTTTACCTTGTTCCCAGATTTCATATCTATAACCTGAAGTAGGGACTTCTGTCTTTGCAACAGACTTACCTTATGGAAATTTCAGTCTGGTTTTTTTATTATTATTTAAAATAATTTCCATATCAGTTGGTGAAACCACCTAAGAGTTGTTTTCATGGGAGCTTTGCAGAGGCTCCCTGAGCAGCAGCATTTTCTAACTGAACTGGTGCAAATTTTGTTCTCTTCTTTGAAGGAATGACAGGATGTGGGCAGTGATGCCACTGAGGCAGGGGTAAGAAAAGAGGGGTTAGGGGAGAGAAGCTGGCAGGGCAAGGCTGCGAACCCCAGCCCAAGCCTGCTGACCCAACCAGGCTGCTGTCAGCTCCTCAGAGAAGAGCTGTTCACAGCCAGACTGGCACAGTTTTCTGAGAAAGACCATTCAAACAGTCTCAGGAAATCATATGTGCAAAGCACTGACTTCTGAGTAAAACCACAGCAGCTGAATAGACTCCAAAGAAATGAGAGGGAAACTGCCAACAATGCAAGGCCCCCAGGTGCCAGTTATGGCTATAGGTGCTACAAAAACACAGAAAGGGTGATGGGAAAGCATTGTAAATGTGCTTTAAAAATACTGATGTTTCCTAGTGAGAGAAGCAGCTTGGAAGGGAGATGTGAACACATCAGCTTGCCCTGTTAAGATATGAAAATATTTGTATTGCAAATCCTAACTTGAAGGAGTCTTTGCATCAGTTTTTCTTACTTCATTTCTTTGAGCATCTAATTAAGAAGAATATTTTAACTTTCTTGGACTTGTTTTTAAAAATTGAAAATAAGCTACAAATGTATATAATATGATTCCTGTTCTCTATACTGTGGAATATCTCCTGGTCAGTAATAAATATGCCTTCATTTTTTTCAGAGGTGTTTTGTGTCTTGAATCAGACCTAAACTGTATTGACATATGGACATGCTTACCCAGAAAGGCTCTTGTTTATTTTGCTTGTTATCCCAAACTGCCTTGTAAACATGGAGAGGGTTCAGCTTTTGTAAGAAACAGATACAAAGAAATGTGCTAAATTAAGCAGTTCATAGGGTTTTACTGTAATATCTCTATATATACAATTTCTGTTATTATACTTACATATAAGCTTTTAAAAAGTCAACTTAAAGTAATTTTGGTTATTTATGTAGCATATAATTTATCATTTCATTTCAGGGAACTATGATGAGGCACATAATATCAAAATATCATCTTGATAGCCCAGATGGCTTAGTGGAAGTTTTAAAAAGTCAACAACTTAAGTGTTTAGCTAATTATTTTTGGTTGACATAACTATATTAATGAAACCATAGATTTAAGTTGCTGAATTTAGTTTAGCAACGTCTCTATAAATGAGAACACATAATATTTTTGTTCAATTATTTGTAAAATGGCCTCATTTTTAACAATTGATTTTATAAACTCAAACATAGTTAGAAAAAGTTGTCCCAGACAGGGTGAGCTACAGCACAAAAATCTAAATAGAAGAATTAGAAAAAAATTTATCAGCTCAATATGAGACTGGTGAGTCATGTATAGGAATGGACAGAAGATTCTGAAATTGTTTCAACTGTATTTTCAGAACATGGAATTGAGTGGTTTCTTCTTAATTAAGTCTCATATATTATCCATTCATTTGGAACCATAAGTCAACCTTCAAACCTATAGGGTTCTTGTCATAATTCTAATAATAGAGTTTGTTCATCATGAGTAGTGAGACCAATCTTTGTAGAGTTCTGTATCCAGAAACAGAAATCATAGGTTACATGTTCACATTCTGGACTGAATTTAGTAATCAGAACAGCAAAGTAAGTGGAAATTCTCCTTTTATGTTAATTGAAACTGGATATAGTACAATATCAGATATTGTTTAGATACTAACAAGATAATTTTACAACCATATATATTGTATAATATTAGATGCTATACAGATATTAAGACCACTGCATAATATCTGATAGTGTACACTTATTGAACAGTATCAAAACTTCTATGAATTTACTGTTTCTTTAGTTTCAAAACATGCTCCATGTTTTCTATGGAGCCCAGAGATAATTTTAAAAATCCCAGCACATATTTTTCATACAAATGGTGATAATGTGCTTGAAGTTAAAGTAAATTTCATCTGACCCTCATAAGACAGTGTTACTCTCCAGTAAGAGTTTTAGGTGAGTTTTTTGGGAAAGGAAGTTAAATTGACAAATAAGAGACAGACAATCTGAGGGTATATTTGAAACACACAGAAATAGTCATGCCAGTAAGATATGCAGACTTGCTTGCCTTTAACTGTCGCAGCCTCCACAGGTACCTGGATGATAAGATGCCTTCATAAGCGACCTGTTAGACCACAGTAGCACCCAGGAACGCACCCTCCCAAAGGAAGGAGGAAATGTCACATCTCTTCTGTGGATACAGTGTTTCTTAAAGTTTTGACCAAGATTTTTAGAAAATCACTTTTAAAATTATTTTGAACTTTCTTTGTTGGAAACCTTGCTAAAAATGATTACACACCTCCAAACTTTCTTAAATAACCAGCATAGACCACAGTTTGGTACAGCCTGATGACTCTAGGCCACCACCGTGACATCAGGCTGCATGTCATTCTGAGTGTTTCTTATCTGCAGGTGGTCACTAAGGCTACCAGTTTCACCACCTGAAATTTGTTGCTTTTGCTCTAAGTTGATATGAGAATAGTTTATGAAACTATTACATTTGTACAATATTTAAGATTGAATAATCTCTGAATGAAAAAAAAAATCAGTCAATCCTAAAGGAAATCAACCCTGGTTATTCATTGGAAGGACTGATGCTGAAGTCGAAGCTCCAATATTTTGGCCACCTGATGCAAAGAGCCAACTCATTGGAAAAGACCCTGATGCTGGAAAAGATGGAGGGCAGGAGGAGAAGGGGGCAACAGAGGATGAGGTGGTTGGATGGCATCACTGACTCAATGCACATGAGTTTGAGCAAGCTCTAAGAGAGAATGAAGGACAGGGAAGCCTGGTGTGCTGCAGTCCATGGGGTGACAGAGAGTCAGACACAACGGAGCGAATGAACAACAACAAATGAAAAAAAAAAAAAAGAATAGGTTTCTTCAGAGTAAAGTAAGAGAATCTTGTGGTTCCAATTTTGTGATGGTTCTTTCAGTAGTGTCGAGAGCATTTTTATATACATCCTGAACGATTTGGAGTGTGTATTCAGGATATGTCTGAGGGATACAGATAGTTGAGTGAGAGATGAATGTGAGTAGTAAAGCATAACGTCACTACCTGTAGGAAAAGCTCAGAGCATGGTATTAATAAGACCAAAGTCATGCTCAGAGAAATGTATCATCTTTCTGAATGTCACCTTTCTGTGACAGGATTAACATTTAAACTCAAAACTTTGAATTAATAAAAAGAAAGGTAATATTCTTACTGCTAAATTGACAGTGGTTTTTCTGGAATTAACCTCCAGTAAACTCAAATTCTTATTCTAAATAATCTTTCATCTGAACAGTCACCCCAAATTGGTCAGATTATTTAAAATGCATGTATGATGAAAAGTGTGACTTAATGAAAACTCCAGTTATTCCAATAAACCGCCGGTGCATGGCAGGGGCTGACGATGGAGCTTAACTCACCCCTGGTCATAGGGATATTGCGCTTTCTAAAGCATCCTCTGACCTTATTTGTTGAACTTTCTGGCAGATGTGCATGGCCTCTTGTGTGAGTCCTGGAAACCCTCTGTAGGGCTGTGTGTCCCATTCTGTGTTGTGTGTTCCTTTTCATATTCAAGAGACGCTAGTTTGATCCCTGGGTCAGAAAGATCCCCTGGAGTAGGAAATGGCACCCCACTCCCAGTGCCTGGAGAGTTCCATGGGCAGAGGAGCCTGGCGGGCTACAGTCCATGGGGCTGTATGACTGAGCAACTGACACATCCAAAGTCATAATATTTGTGACTTGTGAGGAAAAAGGTATTCTCATTGATTAGGTTTGGTTTTGAGTGTTAATCGCAGAAAGATGAGTGACAAGGAAAATGTAACATTGAGAAGAAATATTATTCAACCCGGTGCTGGTTGCATGAATCTGAATGACTGTCCAGTTAAGGAAGAAGGTGGTCACCTCGTGCCTCCTGCTGGGTGGTCAGTGCACTCCAGTCTAGGCTAGACAGACGTGCGTTACAATCTCAGCATGGACACTCACAGTGAGGAACATTTTAAGGAACATTATTCAGCCTCTTTGAAGCCCAGCTACTTAATTTGAAAGAGATACCAGAATGCCTACCTTCCATAGCAATCGCATTGTTGTGAAGATTTATGCACTATGCCTGGTTTGATGATTTCATCATTTACACCAGTTTTCCCCATAGGTGTCTAGTGTCCGCAGGTGTAGGGTACATGAAGTTTCTCAGTGAGCATTTGCCTTTCTTCCAGTGCTGCCATGTCAGTGAGAATCCTTTATGGAGCTTTCATCATTCTTAATAACCTAAAAAGCCACATCTTCTGATGTATTTTACTTACGATTCTGTCTACAGCTTTTGCTGGCTGAATAACAGCAAAGCACAGGAAGAGCTAGGTTCTAGAGAATTGCTAAGAAGGGATAAAACACTATTCTTACCTTTAGGGAGTTTATAAGCAAATGGAAGAAATCTATAACTCTATACACTCCAGAAGGTAAAAATACATAAATCCAAAGCTAAGTCTATGTGAAGAGTGGATGAGGAATGTGGGATCAAAAGGTAAGCAGTGGGGATCTGGACTCACATGAGCCAGCCCCTGGCTGAATTTTGTTTCACACTTAGATTTTTTAAATTGTCTCAGGATTACTGTTGATACCGTGTTTTTCTGAACATTAAAAAAAAAAAAAAAAAAACCCCAAACACATTATATAAAGGAATACTCTATGTGAAAGGATGTATCATGAAGTTCTTGGGCCTGGGGTTGCTTATTAAGTACCTACAGTATATGCTTTAGCCTGTTTGGCTTCAATCATAATACAAGTTTATAGACCACTGATAGAGTTTGGTTTGAGTCTCTGAGAATCACCCTGGGTACAGGATTCACTTTTTCCCCCATTATGTTTCCTATCATGCTGCCAGACTAATCTTTCCTAAAATGCATGCCTCTTCATTACTCAAAACTCTTAATGGATAAAGTTGAAATATCCTAATATAGAATTTAACAACATTTATAATGTCTCCAACTTGTGTTCCTACCTTTTCATATGGGTTGGGTCCCCACTAGTCTCCTGACATTCCACCATATTGGGCTATCTGCTGAGTTCCAAAAATCCTATATTATCAAGTATGTCAGGCTTCTGAATTACCGTATATATTTACTTTTTAATTTTATTGTTTTCAATACTGACATGTTTGAGAATCACTGCAGTTCTTAGAGTAGGTTTCCTTCCCCATTACCATCCTAATTCATATTTTACCTCATATAACATTTTCTTCAAAGTTTGCCATACTCAAAATTCCATCCTTGAGTTATTCATTGCTTTTATTGTACAACCAACTCTGTACACATCACATTATGTTAAAGCTATGTGTCTACCTTGCCCTTAGAAGAAAGGATCACAGTCCTATTTTCAAAGTTCCAGCACAGAAAGTAGTGGCTAATATACCAATAGAAACTGTAATGAAGTGACAGTTGTGTCCATGAGCTACAATTTTCTAAGGAAAACACCCAAGGATCTCTTTAAAAGTATTTTGAGTAATCCTTGAACATTAGGGTTTCTTCAAGGGGGCTGATTACTTACAAGTAGCTTTTCAAAGTAGATATTTAGTGAATCATTATATTACCCAAATTACTCTCGTAAATTTTTCAAATGGTTATAACCTCATTTCATTGTATGAATATGTGAGAGAGATATACAGGAAAATTTGGAGGGCGTTCTTGCAATGATAGTAAAATAGTCCCACATCTAAGAGCAAACAGGCTAAAGTTAAATAGAAACAGGGGTAGATGGGTGGGGAAAAAAAAAAAACTGAGTCACACATTTAAGAGCCAAGAAAAGTCCTGAAAGATCTAGGGATTGCCTTTAAATACAAGTTGCTAGTGAATCATCAGTGGAGAGTTTCTATCATGCTAACCTACAAGAATACACTCAAATTATATTTAGGAGAAAACTTCCCAATATTAAAGGCTGTTAAGTGATAGCAATTACAAAGTCAATTCGTAAGTCAAGAAAAATTACTAACCAGTACATTAGAGTCCTGAGTGCAGTTAACTCCATAACATATTGCCAGATCACTACAGAAGAACAGTAATGCCATCTGAACTACTGAAAAAATGAGAAGCATGAAAATTTAAAGAAATGCTTTTCCCAAGAGGGTTAAAAACAGAAGTCTAAAGAGTTTCAATGATGGGAAACCATACTAATGATCTTGGAAGATTTTACTAGTAATGAATACAATGCCATTTGTACCTAAGTCACTGCTTTCTGGGAAAATGAAGAGGTACCTCCTAATATAGCTCTCATCATAGTTTGTTCATGAAGTTCAAATTGTTTAAATACTCTTGAAACATCTATACCACCAAGTTTTCTTAACATCATTACTTGTGTCTAAATTTAAATATTATGTTCAAAATGTTCTACATTGATTTACTGATTAACACTAATGAAAAAAAGACAAGACACTCTGCATCACAATTTAAAATGTGCAAGGAAATTAGTTAGGATAAATATTTATTTCCACATAACATGTCTTAGTTGTGAAAAACACAATATCCTAGTCACATTTACACATTACTTAAACTTTGCAATAAATTACATTCAAGATATTCAATAATTTTGACCAGGAATCTGAAATTAGGAGGAAATATATAACACTATGCTTTTCTTATATTTTATATGATTTCAAAATATTAAGATTAACATAGGGATAGCATTAAAATTTACACAAGAACAAAATGACTATAAAAGTACTCAGAAATACAGAATTTCATTGGATATGAGTGCTTATTCAAATAGGTGATCATGTGAAGATTTTAATTCACTATGATCATCTTAAACAGAATAGTTATTAATATATTAAAACACTAGGAGGCTGCTTTGGGGACTGACTGACATGTACAGCTAGTCTAACTCATAAAACAATGGGAATGTTTACATCTAGTGTCTGTATTATAAAATACACAAAGGCAATGCATTTGGAATGGAAAGTTCCTGTAGTTTTTCCTTGGCTTTTATAAACACAGACTTTATTAACTACAAACTCTTCTTATATTTTTAGGCTTATGTTCCATTGAAGAAATGGCTCCTTGAAAAATTGTAAGGGGAATTTTACAGAAGGTATCAAAATGTTGAACCTAGTAGAGGCCCTGTTGTTTATTTCCTTCATAAGCTTAATCACAAGAGGATTTGTGTTTTTTTTTTTTCACTTTCATGTACATTTATACTCAGAATATTAATAAATAGTTTGGAAAAGCCACAAGGCTCTGAATTATTGCTAAACTAGACATTGAAGATTATAAGGTTGATATCATTGGTAATTCTTAAGAAACAAGAGCACTATGAGATTTCGTCTTTATTCACATTACTCAAAAATTCTATACTTTCCTTCCTCTTGTATAAACTCAGTAAAGAAGAATTATTTCATATAGACTGAAATATCTATAGAAACTTCTCAAACAGAATCTGAGATTTTCATTTAAAAGATTATTTTTCTACAACATGCATTTAGTTAAGAAGTGGAAAAGAGCTCTGCAGAAAAAAACAATTGGAGACCATCAGTCTAACATTAGAACATGATTCAGAAGCAGCATTAAGCAGTCTATGACCTTTAGCAATGGAATAAATGTACAGGAGTGGAATTTCACATACAATGACTCACCACGTGGCATTCCATAAGTATGTATATAATAGGCTTATTTGGAAAAGACTTATTGTCAATGGGAGATAAATTTAACAGTATATTTCTGATAAAGATTTATATTGAAAATCTCACAAAACCTACAAAGTTCTTCTAAAGCATCTCATACAAGCTTAGTATTTGATCATGTAATCAAAATTTGAATATTAAGCAAATACTACTTGGTTCTTTGCATTAGTATCTGATTCTTTTAAACAAGTTGTGAATAGGTTTCCATATATATTTTCCAAAATGACTTTAAGTTTTAGTTACATATAAATTCTTAAGTATTAAATATCATATTAAATCAAGGAAATGCATAAATACAATTATTAAAAATGCTTTCAAACTAACTTTTGATTTGGGTATTTTGAAATAAGTCACTAATGCTAAGCTATAAAAATAAAAATAAGTAAGACTACCTTCCAAAATTCTTCTGAATGAAATTATCAGATATCTTCAGGTCCCTAAGTAGGAAAATACAAACTAGGTAAATATGACTTATCTCTTTAAGAAAGCTATTGCTCTCGTAAAACTGACAATGAGAATCTAGTGTTTACAAATGTCTAAAATACAGCAAGGAACACAGAGATTCTTGCATTAGCTTTTGTATATGCTCACAAGGGTGTCTCACTGTTCAGAAGTTTAAACACAGTAATGAAACAAGTATTGCACTACTTACAGTATGAAGATGGATTTGAGATGAAAGACAGAATTTATAATACACAATCAAAGCGGTTTTATGAATAATTGTGGCACTCTTCTCTTATATATGTAAAAAATAAACTGAAGATCAGTCATAGACAAGTTTCCCTGTCAACACCTTTCCCTGAGTCAGCTTTCTTCTCTTTTCGGCTTTCAATGCTACAGGGGAAAAAGGAGAAATGTATTACTTCAATCCAGTGAGGCCCCTGGGAGACCTCATTCAGACATAAAACCCATCAATTTCAATGACCACAAGGGCCCTTAGGCAGTGCTTTTTCACGCTGTGAAGCATCAATAGATAACAACGATTAAAATCCTCTGCACTCAGTGAGGTAGAAACCAAGAACTGAAGAAAAAGGGAAATTCAAAAAACAGAAACTAAAAAACAAAACCAGACATTTTAAAAGCAGCCCCCAAGCATGCACGATTAATACCATGGTCCTCATTTGGCCAAATGAATCATTGATGATTGTTGCAAATGCCAGTCATGCCCCTCCCTGTCTTAAGATAGCACTGTACGATGAATGACATAAACAAGATGTCGCAGTAGGTATTTCTGGGCCCTGCTGCAAGTGGCGCGTCCTTTGTGAACAGACTGGATTTTGATCTTGTGTGAGAACTGCATTGTTGTCAGGGGAACAGGCATGCCTCTGCTGGTCTGGAGGACCTGGTCACCCCGCACACTGCCCTCCAAACACCCAGGCCATCTCCTCACAAACTCCTCCTGTCCATTAGAGGAGTTGTTTCCCCTCACTCCTTTTGGAACAAACTCATTCCCACCCAAGTGGCTTCTGTTTTAACTATTCTCCAGTTAACTTCATCAGTGGGCAACCTGTTAATGTGACGCTCTCATTTCTTAAAGAAATATTTTTCCAATACCCACTTTACCTAATCTCAAGTTGACAGTTTTTATGCAAAATTCAAATAATGTGCTGACACACAGGAAGCTCACGCCAAGAGCACATGCTCCAGAGGGCAGCTCGGCTCCTTCCCAACCATGTGCAGCACAGGCGGGCCGCTCCTGCTGCGGACTCGAGGGCAGCCCACGGGCAGCCTTTGGGTCCCTCAGCTGCAAGAACCCATACATTTTTAGTGCTACCTTTGGCTCAGTATAACTGTGAAATGGTTGATGGTGGGGAAGCCCTTGGTTTTATATAACTCCCTCCAAGTAAGAAAGTGACAGGTAAAACCCCCTTTCTCCTACGGGGCTTCCTATGCAGCTTTCTTAGTGGGCAATAACTTAGACACATTTTAAGAATGTGTTTTTTAAATTGTTTTTTCCTCCAATTCAAGCTAGAAACAGCCCTTCTCAGTTGTCACCACCACCCGGCGCCATCAGGTAAGAAGTGCTGGAGCTTCTGCCATCTCTGGCACGCTGCCAGCACTGAGAGCTGGTGTGAGCGGGTGCCTATGGCACCCGGGTTTGTGCCTGCCACACTTCACAGCACACACTCCTTACAGGTCAGAGCAAAGCAACTTTTTCTCTTTTCTTTTCTCCTTCCATGAGAAAAGATGACAGTGTGCACATGATGTGTTGAGAGGCTTAACTCTGTATTTTTAACTCCTCTATCTGCATGACTCACTTTCTTCTACTTTAAGTTCCTTCAGATGACAAGTGTCTGCTACCCTACTTTCCAAATTAACTTTTCCCTGGGTACTACCTGACTCCCAATCTCGTCTGGAAAACAAAGCCAATGAAAAGGGGCAGCATAGAGCAGTGGAGGAAGCCCTGGGCTTAGAGCCAGATGATGACATTCAGTTCCGGAAGCAAAGAAGGAGCTATGTGACCTTGGACTAGTTATTTAATTTATCTGGGACTTGGTTTCCTCATCTGTCAATTAGTTTTGGACTGAATGGCCTCTCATTTTCTTGCAGCTTGAATACCAGAATCCTGAGGCTAATAGTCTCAATTCCAGTGAGCTCTATCTTTTGAAAGATAGAAAAGCACATTCTGTCTATGGGAGACTGTGGAGACAGAGACATACTGGTCTCTACACATGCACAATTCCCGTGTGCACTATAACCTTTTGATAAATGAGCAAACTCCCACAGCACCATTAGCCACCAAAAAAAAAAAAAAAAGCCATTCAGAATGTCAATTTAATTCACACACATGCTTCCTTCTGATGTCCTGCTTTGGTCATACTGGTTGTTTGAGACAAAACAATAACTAATTAAATGATTGGGCTTCCCCCTCCCTGCCTACCCTGCTCTTTAGAACCAGTAGTTTTGGTATCAGGTCAGATTTTATCAGTGAAGTAAAAATTTTTAAACTCGCTCAAGACTTTCATGAAAAATATTATTGACTTGAATCTTCTTAGTGCATGGCTATTACTCTTTTCCTTGCTACATCATTTTCAGGATGCCAACCAATTCTAAACTTCCATTGTAACAAATGCATTAGATGTATGTATTAAATTTATAACATATCTATTACATGCTACCACAATAAACACATATTGCATATCTATTATATACCAGGTACTCTATAAGGACCAGGGGACACAAGATGGATGAGACAAAACATAAGGAAGTCATATTTCAAGAGAGGGCAAAACATGACCCACCACCTTTATGCTGCCAAGCAAGCTATTAAACTGTTATTTGTCAATGACACCATAATAGCTGATATACACAACATTTACCAAGCAGTCATGAGAGGGCTGAGGCCTAGCAAAACAGCATTAAGAAACATCCAACACAGAGGGGGTGGGGTGGAGGGACAGAGGAAAGCAGGGAGAAAGTCCCTAGACCCCGCCTCTGCCACCAAAACAAAACAGAGTGCTGCCAGGTGCCTGCCCAAGAAATGCTGCTGTTAGGTGTCAGTTTATCAGAGCAGTTGCCCACCTACTCAGAGTCAATGCGGTTTTTAATGGGACCGGTTTTCACCGGTTCATTTAAATAAGCTGTGGAGGAGCTTGTCACAGGTTTGTACAGTGCTGTTAAACTAGGATCGGATTAGACACCCCACAGATGTGGTAGAGCCCACAGTCAGTTCTTGGACCCTTCTTTCAGTTACACTGGATGAATTTTTTTAGACAAGTAAATGAAATAATGGAGAAAATATAGCTGCTATTTCTGCCACTCAGAAGAAGGCATCTGGGCTTCTCTGATAGGCAGTGGGGCCTATAGCGGGGGCAGGAGGGAAACAGCTAGGGCTGGGGAGTCAGAGACGCTGGGGAGGGGAGCCAGCTTAGGTCTCGAGAGCCAGACCCTGGGAAGCTGGTCTTCAGGGCTTTTCTTGCCAGTGGATACTCTAGCAGGTATAGCATTTCTACAGTTCCTAGTCATCAAACTGCAGTGCCTTCAACACATACCAAGAGAGAGCAGTGGCTTTGGGAGAGTGTTGCTGTTACTAGTATTGGTGGTTTTAGGATTTCTAGAAGCCACACTCATTCTGCCAGTTTCCACCGTTACGAAGACATTAATCACTAACCAATAGACATTTTATCACATGGAAAGCCACAGATTTTTGTCACATTTAAAGGTAAAGAAAACTGGGCAAACTTTCATTCCACAATAGTTTGAATCTTATGCTAGTGGGAACATATGTTCAAAGAATAAGAAAAAAAAGTGGTTATATGAAAATATAAAGGATGATCTATTTAAAATTGGATCTGCTTTTAAGCATGGTACATTGTTCACCAGAATTAATCTACTGTGAGAAGTAATCTGACATAGATATCTTAAACAATTGAATTTTTCTGGTAAAAGCATCACATGACATTTACTTTAAGAAGTACCTAAAATATCATGACATAAAACTGCTGCTTGAACCAAAGGAAAATAGGGAAAGCATTTTCATCTATATTGCAGGAAGAAAAGCAATCTCTAAATTTGATTGCCTCAAATTTCCCACATATTCTCATGCCTGGAATTTTATTTTGAGCTCATAAACTTGGGGTTCACATTTTTAAAAATCAGAAAAATGCCATATTTTTAATGAGAAAGGGTCCTCAAGCATATATTTCAATATCTTTGAGAAACTACCCTTCTCATGACTCTGATTTTCTTCCAAGACTTCTAACAAAACAGAGTTACTGTGAGGATGGTTCTATAAGACTGCAGCAGGGATCTTTGGGAAAGGAAGATCAAGCAGGGCTTAGAATAAAATATTACTTCCACTTGAGCCAAGCAAAGAAATACATGAAGATTCTAAAGCCCCGTTAAAAGACAGAAAATATCAACCAGAAGTCTTTGAAAGAGCCTTTCAAGTAACTTTTGGAACAAGTGTTGGAGTTATCTGAGGAGGGAAAGAGAGGGAGATGGGGAGAAGGAGGGAGAGAGAGAGAGAGAGAGAACTTTAAGTAATCCCCAGTTTTATGAGGTGAAGACTCCTAAGCTCTCTGCACATCCACTGCTGTTTGACATAGATATGACACTGAAGCAGCATGCCATTTTGGGGTGACAAAAAACCAGCAACAGGAGATAGTCTCTAAGTTTAATGTTGCTTCTTCTTGTAACCCATGCTTCCAAATAATTCTCATGAAGATAAAGCTTGCAGTTTTGGAGGCATGTTAAATGGAAGCTCTCAGCTTTACAATTTCTTAATTCAAGGGATAAATTTTATTTTTCCAATGTAGAAATCTGATGTTATTACAAAATACAGCTCTACTAGATTTATTGATTTATATACAATGCATTTGTATAAGTCATGTGGGGGAAAAAAGTACTCAAGTTGCAAACTCTCTTAAAGAGCTGAGTGGTTATAGGAATACTGTCAACAGTCTGAAAGTGGACCTAAGCCCAAGACTCTCCATGCCTTTTGCCTCCCCAAAACTCACACAAAGAACATAGGCTGACCAGATTTCTAGAAGACACCACTTAAGAAAAGGAAACGCAACCAAGGAATAGGTTTGAGGGAAAGGGTCTTACCTTTGGGAAATCAGCTTCTAGAGTGATTAGGAAGGGGAGCTTATGACAAAAATGTAATATAAAAAATTAAGTAGAAAAAGTTAATTTAAGGTCATAAAAATAAAGGAAATTAATAATTAAACACTGTTCCAAATCCCTCAGACTCTCTTAATAAGAAATATTAGCATAACACAGAGATTTTTCTTCAGATCAACATCTAAGAAGACAAGATGGTTTGAACTCTTACTTATAAATTCTGGAAAATGCATTTTAGAAATCCTGTGATGACTCTTGGAATTTAAGAACACATTCTTCCCACCTCATGCATTTAAAACTGTCATCCACACCTATAGGAGTTGTATGTAATGTTTGCATACAGAGAAGAAAAATGCATAAAACTTTCTGGAGCTGAAAGTTTTGGGGTAAAAAGGTTAGGGAAGATTTTTCAGGGCTGGAATAAGGGACTGGAAATAAACTAAATACAAAATTACCATTGCAGGTGCCATATGGGTTTTAAAAAGAACAACAGGAGAATGCAAAATATGGTCAGACATATAAGGGGGGTCCTAAGAAGTGGATGATGAAGGAATACACTAAAATCCTACTGTCAAAGAGTAGGCCAAAATGAATGTCCAAAAATGCCCTGCATTGAAACTCATTTATAGCCCCACTTCTCCCCACTGTCATAGTTTTGGAGTGAGCTTTTAATTTGAAAGAGAGATATTGAAAACATACCAACAAATGGGATCTTTGTGATTTCTAACCACTTTTTAGTTTTCTGAAATATTTTAGAACTAAGTTAATTGGAAACCAATACTATTCTTTTGCTCATGGAGTCATGTCATTAAATGACTGGGTTCAGTACAAATTCACATTATTTTAGAATTCAAACCTTTTAGAAGGAAAGCTTGACTCCTTATCTTTTGAGTTATCGGCAGTAATCAGAAGGTTCCTCCACAAGGCAGTCTTTGACATTTCATCAGAAATATTGATCACAGATGGATCATCTCTAGATAGGAGTTTACCCAAAATGAGATAATAAACATTAAATAAGAAACTGCAGTTATCTATCCATAGATACTAAATATAGGACAGTATTATGCCTCTGTACAGAATTTTGATAATTAAAAATTAAGTATTATTAATAATTGTTCTCTCCAAACAGTTTCACAACTATGAAAAATTAAAATCTAAATGAAAGATTCTAGTTATACAGAAACTGGTTTGGGGTACAGTTTTCCTAATTCTTTCCCAATGACAGAGTTGGGAATGAGCATGTTCACTGAGCATGTCCAACAAGCATGTTCACTGCTGGGCCTCTTGTCCCTATATTCATAGCCCGGTATAGCACTTCACCCCTCTGCTCAGACTCCACAGTGGCTCCCACCCAATCAAAGTAAAAGCCCAGTGGATGGGCTTCTGAGGCTCTGCCCCCTGCTCGCTTCCCCTGCAGCTTTGCCTTCTGCTAGTGCTCCCCTGCTCTTTCATCTCCAGCTACAGTGCAATGGCCTCCTGATTGCCCTGGGACCCCACAGGCTTGATGCTCCCTCATGGTCTTGTACTTCTCTTCCTCTGCCTATAATGCTCCTTTACATGGTATGGGTTTGGCTGAAAATGTGTTAGGGCTTTTCCATAACTTAAGGAAAAACCCAAGCAAACATTTTTGCCAACCAAATATAAATAACCCTTTCCGTTCTTAGTTCAAATGTCACCTGCTCCAATAGGCCTTTGTTGACTGCTTTATTTAAAATTTCTGTTTCCATCTCCCCGTAGCAACTTCATCCCTCTTTCTGCTTTGTGTTTTTGTTTCATTTTTCACCATTTGAAATATATGCTATATTACTTGTTCATTTGTGTTTTTTCTGTCTCCCCCACCTCTATTCTACTTGAATGCAAGCTTCATGAGAACAAGGATTCTTGAATATTGGTCCTCTGCTGTTTCGCCATAACCCAGACAAAATCTGACATTTGGTATCCACTCAACAAATATTTTATTCAGTGGCTGGGGGAGCCTGTAATATTAGGGCCTGTAATTATGCTGGATGCTTTTTTTTTTTTTTTACATTTTAAAACTGCACCAATTATAAGTCCATTTAGAACTCTCTAAAACATTCCCAGGGCCAGAAAGGCAACCAAATATCAACAGAGATAAAACACAGGCCAAACCAAAGAAAGTGTCACTGTGTGAGAAATCAGTACTCTTTTCTACCACAGGTAAAAATGATACTCTGCTATGGAAAAAGTCATGTTCTACAGAAATCCTAAACTGACCTCTCATATCCCTCATTGTGGACATTCACAAGAGGGCAACAAATTAAATTTTTAAGAGGAACACTGAGAGTCTGGAGCAAAACAGTTCTCACAGACTCCTTCCTTCCTAATCTGGACATCCTAATCTGTGTTCCTTAATATGTCTTATTAATTCACCCCTTGGTAACAAAGAATGAGATCAACTAGTTTCCAAAAGAGTCATGGGGAGAATACAAGTTTTTCATAATATTATGTGAAAAAGAGTCTTGTGAGCAAAAGAGTTTAAAAATGCTGGCTATAACAAAATTAAACTTAAAAAAAACACCAACTCCAGTACTAGTTAGATTCTTTAACCTGCCAATGTGCATCGTGAAACTCTAAACTGAAATGTGGTATAGAACATTTTTCAGACTTATTAAACCACAAAATCCTTTTAAGAGGGGTACCACAGGAAACTAGGCAGATTTCTATAGAATACAGTTGAGAATATGCTGATTCAACTAAACAATCAACAGGATTTTAAAACTTAAATATTATTTTAAAAAAGAAAGAGAGAGAAAGGGAAAAATGTCTTCTGTACTTGTGCTTACTCTTAAGTGGTAGATGATAAATATATTTTTTATATCTAGGAAATATGATCTTCCAGTCAGACCCTGAAGATCCACTCCTATTTTTTAATGCTATGAAAAATTCCTTCTTTAGTCAAAAGCCTTCTATGCTTTTTTTCTTGGCATGGCCCTAAATTATCCTTAAGCACTTTGGGATCATATATATATAATTTTTTGCCAAATACTTTCAAACGTTTTTTATTATAACTTAGAGAATTTTGCTTTTTTGCTATGTCTCTGCACATGAAGAAGATTAGCATATTTTGGAGAGTTACATAAATATTTCCTAAAATTACTAGTATAACTGAATCCTTCAATTCAGGAAATAGATTATCTCTTTGGAAGTGTCTTTCAGTAGGGGCAAATCCTATGTTTTTCCCAGAGTTCAAACATTTACATGTGAATACCTAACTCATTTATTCCAGAATTGAATACTGATCTGTCTTCAAGTGCTACTTTAAGAGAATATGAAAGAACTTTCATGCTCATTATAAAATACGAGACCTAAGAGAACAGTTTCCCACCTCACTTCACTCTAAGCTACTTAGCCAGAGTCACACGGCTTCTAGTGGCAGAACTGGGGCAGGATAATCAAACACCCAGTTTTAGTTTCAGTTCTTTCCACTCTAACACAATTTCAACAAACCTCAGTAGGGATCCACACGCATGAAATTCTCAAGTAGCGTATATAACAACATATTACATTGCTCCAGTTGGTGTGTTTTTACATTTACATCTTACCTATAGTGCCCTTCCAGTGGGAGCTGTACTGTGCCTTCATCTTCCATAGCTAGCATACTTTGTTCTTCCTGCAAAGACAAATGTAAAATATACAATGTGAATCTGACGAGCCTCCATTTTACATTAAAGAAGAAACAGAAATTAATATTTCACTATCTCATTAACCTCAGAACCTTCCACTTTGTTTGCATTTATTAATGCTAGCACAGGTCCTTTCAATAAAGTATCAGCTACCAAGAACAGAAGTAATTAATGAGAGTCTCATACCACAAAGCAATTTAAATGCTAACAACAATCTCCTTCATGTTATTCAATATAAAATATGGTTAATTTCCAAGCAGATTAAAACAAAAATCTAAATTTTACAAGGACAAATGTATTGGTAATCATTTTCATTATTGTAAAGTTGAAATTACATTCCCAGAATGCTCTATTAGAAAGCAACAAGAGACGTATTTAGTAGAGCAGTGGTTCTCAAACTTTCGTTTACACCAGAATCACCTGGAAGGTTTATTAAACATATAGATTGCTGGGCTGTGCCTCCAGAGTCTGATTCAGTAGATTTGGAGTAGGGCCTAAGTACACATCTTGGGTGATACTGACTATGCTGGTCTGAAGACCACACTTTGAGAACCACTGCTCTGGAGACTTGGTAACAGACAGTAGGAGATATGGAGAAGTAGAAGTCCCTGTATGGACCAGAACACAGGAGTACTTTCCATTTAAGACTCATTATACACTTTTGTTTTAGGCCTCAGATTTCTTCTTCAGTGCAATATTCCACCCTTCTCCAAATGGTAGAAATGTTTCATATATTCATTTCTTCATATATAAATTCCCTATAGTCAATTATAGTTTTTCTAGTAGTAATGTATGGATGTGAGTGGTGGACCATAAAGAAGGCTGAGTGCCAAAGAATTGATGCTTTCAAATGTGGTGTTGGAAAAAATTCTTGAGAGTCCCTTGGACAGCAAGGAGACCAAATCAGTTAATCTTAAAGGAAATCAACCCTGAATATTCATTGGAAGGACTGATGCTGAAGCTGAAGCTCTGATACCTTGGCTATCTGATGAGAAGAGCTGACTCATTGGAAAAGACTCTGATGCTGGGAAAGATTAAACGTAAACGGATAAGAAGGCAGCAGAGGATGAGATGGTTAGATGGCATCACAGACTCAATGGATATGAGTTTGGGCAAACTCCAAGAGATAGGGACAGGGAAGCTTGGTGTGCTGAAGTTCATGGGGTCACAAAGAGTCAGACATAACTTAGCAGTTGAACAACAAATGTTTTAAAAGATAAACTTATGTAGCACTGAAACACCCTAGTTTAATTTAAAATAATGTTATCATTAGCCTTTTTCCATGTACCAAAATTAAATGTAGTAGCTACAGATTATAGCTCCTATTTCATGCATTTATTTTCACATGGGTCAATTAGGAATGTTCAAGTTTAGAGAACTATTTGGGGCCACTTAAAACTGTTAGAATTACTGGCCCTAACTCCAGAAATGAAATTTTAAGTTGTGAAGAGATGAAGAGCTAGGTCACTTTCCTGACCAAATGGGAACTGAAGAGAGAAAAAAGGAAGGCCCTGGATGGTCATTGCTGTCCCTCTTTCAGTAGCTAAGCAGAAGCTTGGCTGGTCTAAACCAGCTTTGGTTGATGTCATTTTTCCTGGCATACAAGTCTATTCCTAGGCTCGCTCCTCAACTTGCATGCTGCCTAGTCTGAAGAACCATTACCATATTTCTTGTTACTTAAAGAAATGGTGTTTTCTACCTCCTCTTCAGCTAGCCTATGAATTTATGAGGCAATGTGGGGGCAGGTCTTGTTTTCACTCTTGAAATGCTCTCTGTACAGATCTACCCAGTAACCAGGCAGGCTCCCTCTGCTAAGCCCTCAGCCTCTGCTGAGGCCTTAGGCCTTAGAATACCTCTGCCCAACCTAAGCTATGTAATAAAGGAGATGTTTGAGGAATGCATGGGATCTGCTATTTCTCTGCTTAGAAGTTGCCCTCCCAACCAACCCAGTGTTATATCTGTACTCTGTGATACTATTGACATGTAGCTGTTATCCTTTTGCATTATGGGAATTTACTCTATTCTCTTTCTCTGTTACATTTCAAGGAAAATTTTTCTTTGAAGACCTCTAGTTCAGTTCAGTTCAGTTCAGTCACTCAGTCGTGTCCGACTCTTTGCAACCCCACGAATCGCAGCACGTCAGGCCTCCCTGTCCATTACCAACTCCCGGAGTTCACTCAGACTCATGTCCATTGAGTCAGTGATGCCATCCAGCCATCTCATCCTCTGTCGTCCCCTTCTTCTCCTGCCCCCAATCCCTCCCAGCATGAGTCTTTTCCAAGGAGTCAACTCTTCCCATGAGGTGGCCAAAGTACTGGAGTTTCAGCTTTAGCATCATTCCTTCCAAAGAAATCCCAGGGCTGCTCTCCTTCAGAATGGACTGGTTGGATCTCCCTTGCAGTCCAAGGGACTCTCAAGAGTTTTCTCCAACACCACAGTTCAAAAGCATCAATTCTTTGGCATTCAGCCTTCTTCACAGTCCAACTCTCACATCCATACATGACCACAGGAAAAACCATAGCCTTGACTAGATGGACCTTAGTCGGCAAAGTAATGTCTCTGCTTTTGAATATCCTATCTAGGTTGGTCATAACTTTCCTTTCAAGGAGTAAGCGACTTTTAATTTCCTGGCTGCAATCACCATCTGCAATGATTTTGGAGCCCCCCAAATTAAAGCCTGACACTGTTTCCACTGTTTCCCCATCTATTTCCCATGAAGTGATGGGACCGGATGCCATGATCTTCGTTTTCTGAATGTTGAGCTTTAAGCCAACTTTTTCACTCTCCTCTTTCACTTTCATCAAGAGGCTTTTTAGCTCCTCTTCACTTTCTGCCATAAGGGTGGTGTCATCTGCATATCTGAGGTTATTGATATTTCTCCCCCGCAATCTTGATTCCAGCTTGTGTTTCTTCCAGTCCAGCGTTTCTCATGATGTACTCTGCACAGAAGTTAAATAAGCAGGGTGACAATATGCAGCCTTGACATGCTCCTTTTCCTATTTGGAACCAGTCTGTTGTTCTATGTCCAGTTCTAACTGCTGCTTCCTGACCTGCATACAGATTTCTCAAGAGGCAGGTCAGGTGGTCTGGTATTCCCAACTCTTTCAGAATTTTCCACAGTTTATTGTGATCCACACAGTCAAAGGTTTGGCATAGTCAATGAAGCAGAAATAGATGTTTTTCTGGAACTCTCTTGCTTTTTCCATGATCCAGCGGATATTGGCAATTCGATCTCTGGTTCCTCTGCCTTTTCTAAAACCAGCTTGAACATCAGGAAGTTCACAGTTCATGTATTGCTGAAGCCCGGCTTGGAGAATTTTGAGCATTACTTTACTAGCATGTGAGATGAGTGCAATTGTGCGGAGAACTGAGCATTCTTTGACATTGCCTTTCTTTGTAATTGGAATGAAAACTGACCTTTTCCAGTCCTGTGGCCACTGGTGAGTTTTCCAATTTTCTGGCATATTGAGTGCAGCACTTTCACAGCATCATCTTTCAGGATTTGAAACAGCTCAACTGGAATTCCATCACCTCCACTAGCTTTGTTCGTAGTGATGCTTTCTAAGGCCCACTTGACTTCACATTCCAGGATGTCTGGCTCTAGATGAGTGATCACACCATCATGATTATCTGGGTTGTGAAGATCTTTTTGTACAGTTCTTCTGTGTATTCTCGCCACCTCTTCTTAATATCTTCTACTTCTGTTAGGTCCAGACCATTTCTGTCCTTTATAGAGCCCATCTTTGCATGAAATGTTCCCTTGGTATCTCTAATTTTCTTGAAGAGATCTCTAGTCTTTCCCATTCTGTTGTTTTCCTCTATTTCTTTGCATTGATCCCTGAAGAAGGCTTTCTTATCCTTCTTGCTATTCTCTGGAACTCTGCATTCAGATGCTTATATCTTTCCTTTTCTCTTTTGCTTTTCGCTTCTCTTCTTTTCACAGCTATTTGTAAGGCCTCCTCAGACAGCCATTTTGCTTTTTGCATTTCTTTTCCATGGGGATGATATTGATCCCTGTCTCCTGTAGAATGTCACGAACCTCATTCCATAGTTCATCAAGCACTCTATCTATCAGATCTAGGCCCTTAAATCTGAAGACCTCTAAGATATATATTATTTCTTATATATTATGCCTGTTTCCCATGTTATGTGGAGGTACCATCAGAACTAATTCAAAGTGAGTAGACAGTATCATTGGTTTGAAATTATATATTTAAGCACTTGTGCAGAGCTAATCCGTAGTCTAAAATGACGCATGCCTTGCAAATGGGTTAGTTTCTATATATATGGAAATGATACATGGACCATATTAATTTATATGCACACCATTGAGGCCATGGGTAGAACACATTTATCCTTTCAGGAAGAAAAGGTTACTTTTTCTATAGAAAATGTCATCTTAATGCACATGTAAAAGTGAAAGTTGCTCAGTCATGTCTGACTCTTTGTGATCCCATGGACTATACAGTCCATGGAATTCTCCAGGCCAGAATACTGGAGTGGGTAGCCTTTCCCTTCTCCAGGGGATCTTCCCAACCCAGGGATCAAACCCAAGTTTCCCGCATTGTGGGCAGATTCTTTCCCAGCTGAGCCATAAGAGAAGCCCAAGAACACTGGAGTGGGTAGCCTATCCCTTCTCCAGAGGATCTTCCTGACCCAGGAATTGAACTGGGGGTCTCCTGCATTGTAGGCAGATTCTTTACCAACTGAGCTATCAGGGAAGCCCTGATGATACACATGGAGGGACATAAAGAGAAAGCAACCAGCAATCCCCAATGTTATTTAAGTAAAACCAAATACAAGCAAAATGTAATTCTTTTCTTGGTTGTCTACTGAAAGGTAAGATTGTTATGTAGTATCTTTTCTGACCAACTCATAATAAAATGTAAAGAAGCCAGGTAGAAAGGTTTAATAAACAGTAAACATTAGGGAAAAAGAAAGGAGCTTAAGAGAACAACGGTGCCATCAATGCCTGGATTACCTGGCAGCAGAAAACGAAGGCTCAAGATTCAATCTAACAGCAAAAATTGGATCAAAGCTTTGGGAACAATTTTGTTTTTTTCCTCAGATGATTTTCCACTTTTCTCTCAAATTACTTTCAATAATTATTTTGCACTCTGTGGCTTGTTAGCATGTGTGGGCTTTATACTAGTCATAATTCTATCCAAACAAAAACTCATCACCTCTAAAGATAGCATTTCCAAGCCATGCTTATCTAAAGAGAAGGGTGGCGGAGCAGCCGCTGCCGTCAGTGCCAGAAGGAAGCTGGGTGGGCCCCAGAGCTTGGGGACAGAGGGCCGGCTGCATCCCAGGCAGCTCTGTGAGGAAGCCAAAAATCGAGACTTTTTGGGGAGGAGCAGTCAAATCAGGCACTAGCCGTCACGACAATCACAACCTCTTTTATCTCCATCATACAAGGAAAGAGAGAGAAAGCAAAAAGCTTACTGGGTATCCTTAACTTTGTTAGTCTGAAATATCCTAAAATGAGTTCCATTCAGCATTTCATTTACACAGTGTCCATCAAAAATCTGCTGAGTTCTACAAGGATGATGATCAAAGTTTACCAAAGAACACTTGAGGGGGGTTTGCCAGTTTGACTACAGGAATGTTCATAGTCTGATTTGAACACCAACTTTTTATTCAGATAGCCAAAGCATTGTTCTGATACTAAACAAGTGAAGGACAGTTGATTCTATGCCCAGTAAAAAGCAGAAATATAGAGGCTAAAAAATGAATCTTTTCAACAGCACTCAAACATTTACTGGGTGTATATCATGTGCTAAGCACACAGTGAATAAAAAGAATAATCCAGGAGCTATTCATGAATCCAATGGGCAAATACATTTTTCATGACAGGTTGTATGCTAGGTACTGGGCATACAACAATGAAAAGAGAGTCATAAACCTTACTCTTAGAGGACAAGAAGGATCACTGTAAGAACAGAACAAGAGGCAGTGGTATCTGGGCCAGTCTCATTTGATCAGTTTGGTAATAGAAAGGAAGAAATTAAAGTAGGAAGAAACAAGGTAATAAAAGGTAGGAATAAATAAGACATGTTTTCACAATAACGAACAACTAGCCTGGCTGGGGTGAAAGGCCTGTGCTAAGTAGAAAAGGAAAATAAAATCAGAGGTAAATTGTGGTGTGTTTTGATGAAGGATTTACATATAAAGTTAGATCCTGAATCTGAATTATGGTTTGTGGTAGTGTAAAAATACAATTCATATATTATGATATCTAATAAATGTTCTACCTTTAGTGAAACAGATAGCATGCTACTGTATCCATTTTTCATGTAAAGTCTGTATCTATGGAGGAGTCCTAAAACAGCTCAGAGTACAAACAACAGCAGAACAGAGCCAATGTTCACAAAGGTGTCGAGAGTATTAGAGAGAACATTCAGCAATTTTAGAATTCTTAGATATTAAAAAATGGAAAGGAATTCAGAAATCAAGTTCAACCCCTTCAGTTTCCTGCAAGAGAACATGAAATGCAACAGAATGCATGAAGGGCCTGAGTATCTCCTTCCTCAATTACTAACAGGATAGATAATGCTGCAAACATCACACACACACACAAACATACATACACACCCTATAATTATTTGTAAACCATAAAATATTATAAGAGATATTCCTTAAGACTTCCAATATGCAGAAGAGCCAATACATACAACTACTCACTTGAACGATGAAAACTGAAAAGAAAAAAAACGGGGGGGAGCAGTAGTCCATATAGAATTCATATAAACAGATGGATGCAACATACGTTTTTCATCAGCAAATTTGATTCAGTTTCTCTAATTGACTTATCAAAATTATTATAAAATTAAAAATTCTGACAGAGTAACTCTGGATTTAGAGGAATATATTCTGGTGATACAGAGCTTGGGGGTTTAGGAAAGATCATACCTCAAATTTCAGAACTCATGAGAATCACCTGGAGGTCTTGTTAACACAGATTTCTGGGCCCATATCCAGAGTTTTGATTCAGTAGCTCTGGAGTAGGGTCCAAGAATTCAGATTTATGACAAGTTGACAGGTGTTGGCTGATACAGCAGAGATCCTAGGACCACACTTTGAAAACCACTGCTTGAGGAAGAATAATATGCTTGCCTTGCTCTGAGATTCAACTAGAAGAAAGATTTGCCTGTACAATAATTAGTCCATGCTTCCTAAATCCACAACTGATGCTGATCTTTCTTAGCATAAGATATGCTCTCTAATATGTATAATCTTGGCCTTGCTCACGAGCCTGTTTCAGACAGATCGTAAGTCCCACTTGCACCTCTCCTTTTCTTCACCATAGCATATATGTTGGAGTGAACCTCTCACAAACCAAGAGATGTCAATATCATGATCACTGAGCATAGCTGAATTTCTAGGATTTATCTAACATTAACCTCCTCCTCCCTCACCGAGGAGCAAACATTCTGCTGGGGCTTTCTGCTTTATCAGCAGCCCTTTTGTCAAATGTGTACAATGTCCTAGAGAATACTGAAGTAGGAAGTAAAGTGTGTTGGTACTCTGAGCACATTTGGACATCCAGAATTTGATTCTGCAGTCTTCCCTTTACACAGAGCAATGTGCAAAATGTCAGGGTTCCAATATTCATTTCTATCCTGATTATAATCCTTTCTTTCTAAAAACTGAACCATATGCATATGCATATGCATGAAGTACATGAAAATTTGGAACAGAAGCTCTGCGACCTTGGACTGGCCTGTGTAGCTATTTATTCTGCTTAACTCATTATTGAATTTTAAGGTCAAACTAATGTTTTCTCAATGCCATAAGACCAGAAGTGGGCTACTGATAGTAAAGCCCTGAAAGATAAAGGTACAAGCTTGTAACTATCATCAAAAGGACAAGAGGTGAGTCTACTTAAAATTCAAATCTCAGTGAACTGAGACATTTCTGCTCTTTACCATCTTTCCGGATCACAATCAGAGTTACTCAATTAATCTAAGTAATTGCAGAAACGCAACATTTTGGGTAGAACTTGTTCATTTATCGCATTCATGTAAATGTCTTCTCCAGTCTTCTTCTGGAAGACTGGGCCTTGGTATAAGATGCTACATTAAGATCACACTCTTTGGTGGAATCCATAAGCCTCAAGCAAATGAAATACTGAAATACTGAAATCTGGGTTACCAAGTAGAAAATCAACCAGAATTTTAGTTTCAGTAAGCTGCTGCTGCTGCTAAGTCGCTTCAGTCGTGTCTGACTCTGTGTGACCCCATAGATGGCAGCCCACCAGGCTCCACCTTCCCTGGGATTCTCCAGGCAAGAACACTGGAGTGGGGTGCCATTTCCTTCTCCAATGCATGAAAGTGAAACGTGAAAGTGAAGTCGCTCAGTCGTGTCCCACTCCCAGCGACCCCATGGACTGCAGCCCACCAGGCTCCTCCGTCCACGGGATTTCCCAGGCAAGAGGACTGGAGTGTGTTGCCGTTGCCTTCTCCCTCTCTGAGGGAGGGAATCTTCTGAGTAGAGAAATCTTCCTACTCTCTATACTGATCATATTCTTTTAATACTAATTCCAGGTTAGAAAGTTATTATCTTTAAATTATACTTTCTCTCTCCAGTTGTCAAATGTAGAATTATCTTTCGTTGCACTGGTCAGAACTATATTTTAATGTCCTACTATGGATTATTTCATGACTGTATTATTGGTTTACTTGTTTCTTTATAAGTACTAAGGATCACATTAAAGTACATCACATTAATCTAATTGAGAATTTAAAGGTCTGTAAACCTGATTAATGTATTTCAAGGCATTTTCCTTTAGTTTTTCTCATACTCTGAACTGAAGGATACAGCTGTAACCTTTCCTCAATAAATCCTTTATCTCTTTTTGAATCCTTTTAGAAAAGACTTAGATTTAGTAATATTAATTACTTCTAAATTCTTTATCTACATCATAAAACAGTCAATAACCATTGGTATATAATTAGTCTATAATGTAAAAAGATTAGAAGCTCATTCCATAGCATCTCTGCCTATCTGAAGTTACTAAATTCCAAAATGGACATATGGCACACATACATATGAGTACCATACATATGCAGCTATGTGAATGGTTCTCAGCAATGGAAATAGCATATTCTAATACATTTATGATTACTGTCAAATTTGCTTTCTCCTATTTCACAGACACATAAAGGAAGAATATGAAACTTTCTTTGAATGAAAAAGGGAAGAAATATTAAGCATAATATATTGTATATACTATTCATATGGATCAAGCCAGTCAATCCTAAAGGAAATTAACCCTGAATATTCATTGGAAGGACTGATACTGAAGCTGAAACTCCAATATTTTGGTCATCTGATGCGAAGAGCCAACTCACTGGAAAAGAGTCTAATGCTGGGAAGTACTGAAGACAAAAGGAGAATGGGGTGGCAGAGAATGAGATGGTTAGATAGCATCGTCAACTTAATGAAGACAAATCTGAGCAAACTTTAGGAGATAGTGGAGAACAGAGGAACCTGGCGTGCTGCAGTCCATGGGGTTGCAAAGAGTAGGACACGGCTTAGTGACTGAAAGACGATAAAAATTATATATACATGGTATTTTTCTTTTTACAAAGTTTTAGAAGGGCAAGAATGCTCCATGGTACAGATATGGCATAACATGAATGCTGTAGAAGATATGATTGTATGCCTGGGGCTGTTGATAGCTGATTCCTACAGAAATAGTAAAGACATTTGACAGGAAATCAAAGCAGGAAAATAATGCAAAATTACAAGTTACTGCATCAGAATATTTAACATTCTCATTATCAGGGAATTTAAGGAAAACCTTGTGGTCAATGAGTTTTGCATTCAAAATTGTCTTCCTTAGAATTTGAAACTTCTTAGAAATCATTTTCAACCTAAATAAATTTTAATTGTCACGTATGAATAGTTTAAGCCTTTAATATTTCTATACTCATGTTCACTCTATTTATATTTATTTTATACCAAATTGTGTTGCATTTTTCTTGAATAGTACCTGAGGAGGACTGCAAACCTTTAATAAAGCCCTAAAATCATATACAGATTATCCAAATATCCTAGTTAAAGCACTATTAAAATATCTCTCACACTTAAATGAGAGTATAAACTTAGAAAAGTAGTTAAAGCTTAGAAAAAAACAGAAAAATAGAGCACTATTTAAAATGTTTTTTTCTCATACTTAAATATGAGTATATCAACCTTAGAAAAATAAAGAAGCTTGATAACTTTATATTGACATTTTCAACATTATATCAGTATTATTTTTCATACAGTTCATGAGGTTCTTGAGGCAAGAATACTGGAGTGATTTGCCATTGCCTTAGTATGGCTAGAAGTATAATTCAAAGTATGCCTTCTACAACATATAGGACAATCTTTTCACCATGGAAATGTGAAGAAATGCCAGACAGTCACATATTATGTACAGATGTTTGTAGAAATGTCTGAGCAGAAATCCCATTAGACTTCATGGCCTAATATGGACTCATCTAATGGTTAAGTAAAACCTAAGACCATTGAAATGTTTGCAAACAAATTCCCCAGAAGAAAAAGGAATATGCCCATGGCTTGAGAAAATATACCACAGAGAGGAAACTAAATACATTTACTGACTGCTGTGTAGAAGAAAAAACGGAGGGAATAACGCTCAAGTCTCACTAAGTATTTTCTTTCAAGTTCATTTCCAGTTATACAGAAATTTTGTTCTTCTGTTTTACAACTTATGGACTCAGTCATTCTGCTAAATGATGTACTGGTCATTTATTTTTCATTTATACTCTTAGTAATACTTTAAAAATATTATGACTACTAGCCTTCAAATTAGATCCAGATTTATACATGAATTTTAAATGTCATAAAACTTAAAACAAATTGTTTTAACATGTAAAACAGAATAGGATAAATCAGTGGTTTGTGAAAGTAACAAAATCCCCAAAGTTTTTCAAACAATATTTACTCAGTCTTAAAGCACTTTGAAAGATTGAGGGCAGGAGGAGAAGAGGATGACAGAGGATGAGATGGTTGGATGGCATCACCAACTCAATGGATATGAGTTTGGGTAAACTCTGGGAGTTGGTGATGGACAGGGAGGCCTGGCATGCTGCGGTTTACAAGGTTGCAAAGAGTCAGACACAACTGAGTGATTGAACTGAACTGAAAGCACTTTGAAAGAAAATCACACTTGATCTAACCAAAAGGCCAAGAAGTGATGAAAGCAAATCAGAGCAACATGCTTTCCTATTAAACATTTCATATATTTCAAGAATAACTAATTTTATCTTTTAACTAGAATTAGAATCTTTTGATTAAAACTGTTCCCTAGGAAAATACCAACAATAATAATCTCTTTTTTTTTTCTTCTCACATATTCAACCTAAAAGCAATCACTGTTTGATCACAATTTGGAAACAGTTAAGGATCAGTAAGTTTCTGCCATCCCAAGGGGAGGAATCAGAAAAATAAACCTTACAATTCTAAGTATAATGAAGTACAAAGTATTTGCATATTCCACTAGAGTTTGCTCATAGAAGATATGTGCTCTCTCTGTTCAAGTTTCAGCTTTATGATTTGATACACTCATCTTTCAAAATAGTCCACCTGTGCTTGTTAGTAATCACTAAAGATAAACACAATAATCTATTTTGCAGAGCTGTTACTGTGCACGTGTTGCTTTTTCTTTATAAGATAGTGATTTTGCTCTGACTTACTTCTTTTTCAGCATCTTCTAGTTTCTTTTTCTTACTCTCAGGCATTAAATCATCCAACCAGCTGAGTTCCCGTTTGGTAAACAAAAAGTCCATCAATTTTCTTACAAATACCAGAGCTAACACCTGAAGGAAATAATAAAAGATTTTAAAACAAGGAAAAAATATAAATGGGAAATTTAGATTTGTTTGTTTTTTGGTAGAAACAAGTCAATTACAATTAGGTCTGATATTAAAGTGAAATTTTTATATATGTGTGTATAATAGATATTGTCTAACTTTTGCTTCCTTCAGTTTCTTTTCTTATGACATCTCCAGAATAATGGCTATGATTCTACCCATTATAGGAGGCATTTAAAGAAGCAATGAAAAAAACTATATTTTTGACCATTTCCTTAAGAACACTTTAAGAATATTAAACCTTTAATACCTATGCTGATAATATTTTAATCATTTATAGTCATTCAAATTCTAATATTTTAGCTTTGAAATATTTGAAACTCATCTAAAATATTTAATAAAATTTAATTTTTAAAGTTTCCTTAACTTTTCAGATTTGCTAGTTTATCTTTAAAGTTAAATTGTGAAAGTTTAAATTTTCCAACCAACTTTAATTAATTCAAACTAATGTTCAGAATGATAGAGCTAAAACTAGTATGAATCACTGAAATTCATATATAATCTAAAACCCAATCTTAATTACTAGTATTAGTGGCTAAAGTTTATACCAAGGTTTCCAATAACTGTTTAAAATTATTCTATCGTTCCAATTTGTTCATGGATTTTTGGTGAGAGCAGAAAATCAGAGAGAGAAAAAGAGCTGACTTAGAAGTGTCATACCATCATGGGAAAGACAATAGCAGCTCGTGAAACTTTTATTATCCACAAAAGGCCGAGGCAACTCATCTGAATAACTGTGAAGAGATGGACTTTTCGAAGTGGCACATGCCTTAGATATATAAAATCTGGTTGATGTTTTGCAGGCATCCAGAAGAGCTTTATTCTATCAAAGAACTAAAAGATAAACAGACTAAATTGCTTTTAACAGACAACAATAAAAGTAGGATAAGTAAATGTATAATATAGTCCAATATATGGTACATTTAGATCACATTTACATTGACATCTAGGCATCAGGACTATGGGATTGTTAAGTGTACATTCTGAAATACCACAACTTCAGTTTTATAATATCCCATATTTTCTCAAATGTGGATACAGGTTATAATTTAGAAGAGTTTAATAACACTAATGCTAATGCTAAACATTACTCCCTCGGAGAGTATAGCCTTGAGACAAAACATAATCATCACCCTCATCGTCATCATCACATCTCAATTTCTTCCTTTACTTGTCCTTTAAGTACTGGGGTTCCCTGCACCCTTCTTTACTGAATATTTTATCCATACCCACTGTTTCAACTTTCACATACTTGCTAGACTCTCAGCCCTCAGTCTCTACTGCAGCTCTTTCTGTCTTGAGCTCTAAACTCACATGCAGCTGCTGTGTAGGATGTACCTCCTTATTTTGACTCTGCTGTTTTGACCTTGCCACTTTCATCCCCATAAAAGGTTTTGGTGCTGTTTCTAAAAATACAAATACCTTGGCCATAAAGTTTTAACCTAGATGAATTATTATTAATAAAGTATTTCCAGAGCAAATTTTAACAGTTTAATTTATTGATCAGTTTCCTCTACTACACTGTCAAATCATTTATATATTTTTTTCAATTGTATCTTATTAACATTATTTTCATCTGGATCAAGGTTATTTCTGTTTAAACCTTATCATAAAGACAGTATTTTTGGACTAGATATTACTTTAATAGCTTTGACATTTTTACCCATCAAAGTTAATTTTCTCAATTCAAATGTTATAGATGAAATGTCCACAAGAATCTGAAATCTTCAATCATTATTTTACTTTACAAAATGTACTGTATGTTAGCTTTGTTTTATGCAGATCATTTTGTTTAATTTTTCTCAGGCCAAATTTTACAGTTTTCAATGTTTCCAACAAGAAGTGATGATTTAGAAAATGACAGTTTCAATCACTGTCAGTTCTATTTCATACCATGGAATATCTCCTATGTGTTTCAAGAGTAACATTAGATTTAGTCCTTAGCTAATTTATATGAGAATATTGTAAGCAATCTTCATCAAATTTTCCAAAATTACTCAAATACGCCAAAGAACAAAAATGCCCAAAGAGTCAAATAAGTGTCAGTGTAGTGTCACATCATGTTTTACATGACGACACCATCTCATATCCCCAATTCAACACTTTCCTTCTGTTTTTACCTGTCTTATGGCACAGCATGACCTTCCGTGGGGCATCTAAACCAGAATCACACATACTTGAGTCCATCCAGTGTCCATTTATTTAGTTATATTCATTTATACCTTCCAAAAATTTGTTGAAAACCTATGCAGAGTACTAAGTGCTGAATTAGCTCCTGGTCTGTTCTTCTCTATATTGTCCATAAATATTTCCCTGGGTCTTTTTATCTCTAACTCTTAAATATCTCTTAAAATTACATGTCATTAAATAAATAAAACTCAGTGCATGATGGAGATAGGAATAGGGAAAAAATAAAGTTAAATCCTCGGGGCTATAAATGAATGTTTCAATTTCTATAGAACTAATTTTTCCCCAGCTACCGTTTCTCCATGTGTGAAGTTATGTTATTGCATAACTGTACTTCAGTGTGTGGGTGATTCCATTGTTATTGCTTAAATGGCACATTTGCTTTACTTTGGATCCTTAAAGTGTTGGAATGAATATAAATGTAGTTATATATCTGAGTACAGAAACAGCATTCATAAGAACACTATGTTCTGTTTTTCCTGCCATGTTGCACAATAAGAAACCTAGATAAATTTCTTAATATTGCCAAACAGGTAATATACAAGATTCTTCTAACAAATGGGGTAACAAATTAACATGTTTCTTGAACTGCTGATATTCTGCACATTTTTAATTATTACTACTCAAGTACCTAATGATAGTCATGGTAAATGTATTCTGAGTTTTGCATTGATCTTGTCCTAAGATCAGCATCCCATTTCTCCATCCAGGTACCACAATATTCCAAATAGGAATTTCAGCTCCCTGAGTTCAGGGCTCACTTAAATTTTCACTAACTCTGTTTCTTAGTGTGAGACCCTATTTGATGTTTCATTTGTACTATTTAGAACTCATTATACTTTTCTCACGGGTCTTCGATAATATTTTCCTCAACTTTCATTTGAAAGATTCACACCCCAAATAATTCAAAAATTTGACATTCTTGTTTAGTTCCAAAGCTCATGGGTATAATAAAATCATGTGAGTGGAATTGGGGGAAATCTGTTGAAGCTATCAAAGTTATTTTACTTTATTTCTTAAAGTGCTGCTGCTGTATTTATGTGAGCCTGAGGCCTAATAATAAACACTTTTCACTTGCAGATGAAATTAATACTCATAGAACTTTTGCCAAGGGCAAAAAAATCCCAGCAAAACAAACAAACAAAACCTCTTCAGCACTCTTCCCTATCTGTCTTACAGACAATTCTTTTAAAGTATATTTTTCATATATAAAGTTATAAATGAACAAATTAAATGTAGTTAGAGTAAAATTAAATGCATAACACTTCTTAAGTGTTATAACAGTGAAACATTCAGTTATAACCCTGAGGATTATAGTTTATTTCTTAAGATTCAACACATCTCCTCCCAAGTTACTTTTACCCAGTATCAGGATCAACACACTCATCCTATCGACTTTGGGTGATTAGTGATCTTACAGTAACATCATGTTACAGTTCTGTCTTGGTTCTGACATCCAATAGCATCCTCGGGCCTAAGAGGTTTTCATTCTTCCAAGGTCAGAAGCTGATTTATTATTTTTTCAGGAAAAGAGTTCCTGTACTGCCTGTCCCTCAGCATTGAGAGTTTAGCCAAGATCTTCCACGGTACTGCTGCCTCATCACCCATTCTGTCCGATCAAGCAGGCTGCAGCAACCTTAAATTACCCTAGCCCCTCAGGCAAGTGCATACCTTAGATAGCGACCTGCAGAGTCACGAGTAAATATTAGTTCCTAGTATAATTTCCTCAATGGGCCTTGTGATCAACGACCTCCTCTGCCTTCTTCTCCTTATGCACCGCTTAGATAAGACCTCTGTAAAGCTCACCAAACCCTGCTCTTCCGATCTGAAGAGCCCAGTTTCAGCCTTAGCCAAGGAACCCCAAAGTGCTCCACCCACTGACCCTAATAAAGGCATCTGCCCTAGGTCCCGCTCTCTCTCTCTGTCTCCATTTCGTCTTGGCCTCCCCACGTGGCCCCTTAAGGCCAGGTCCTTCCTGTGAAGACCTAGGAGTGATAAACTCTTCTATTTCTGTTTCTCTTGTGGTCTGTTGTTAAAGCACCAGTTCACCATCTAACAGCCTGTGCTCCACTTAAAAAGTGTTAATTTGATGAATTAACATTTAGTCAGATGACTGTACCTTTATAGGTCACTGAACAGTAATGAGTCTATCTTGTTAAAGAAAAAGTGGCAATTTATATTTTCTTTTAGCCAACAAAAAAATATACAATAAATAATCCTCAAACTAGTCTCTTTTTCAAGAAAATTTAAGGGTTTGGGAACAACAATCTTGTCATAAAACAAAATTATTCAAAGGGAATTTTAAATAGAAATCTGTATTAGTTTTCTAGTGCTGCTGTAACAAATTACAACTTGATGGCTTCAACAATAGAAATTTACTTTCTCATAGGTGTGGAGGTCAGAATTTCAAACTCGAGGTTTTGGTGCGGCCTTGGTCTGTCTGAAGGCTGAAGAAAATTTTCTTGCCTCTTCCAGCTTCTGTTGGTTCCTGATATACCTTGACTTGTGGTGGCAAAATTCCAGTCTCTGCCTCGACCTTTATGTGGCTTTCTTCCCTGTGTCTCTCTGTGCCCTCTCATCTTCTTATAAGGACTCTAGTCATTGGATTTAGGGTTCATCCTAAATTCAGAGTGAGCTCCTCTTGAAACCCATAACTGATTTTATCTGCAAAGACTTTATTTCCAAATAAGGTCACATTCTGAGATTCCAGGTGGATGTGTGGGGAAGGGGTACTATTCAACCCATTATAATAACATAAGCAGGAATAATTTGCCAACAGCCTCAGTAAAAATTTAAAATAATCTTGTGGCACTTAAAAAAATGTTTTAAAATTTTATTCATTTACTTTTGGGCTGCTCTGAGTCTTCATTGCTGCATGGGGTTTTCTCCAGTTACAAGTGGGGCTACTCTTTGTTGCAGAGCATGGGCTCCAGGGCACTCAGGCTTCAGGAGTTGCAGCACACGGGCTCAGTAATTGCGACCTGAGGGCCCTAGAGTTCTGGCTCCATAGTTGTGGCGCAGGGGCTTAGTGGCTCCACGGTATGTCAAATCTTCCCGAACCAGGCATCAAACCAGTGTCCCCTGCACTGGCAGGCAGATTCTCATCCACTGTACCACTAGGGAAGTTCCTCTTGTGGTACTTTTTAAATGTGTCCACAAATTCTTTGATATTATTCTCTTCAAACAATGGAGTCTAAATTTCCCTCCTCGTGTGTGCAAACTGGCCACGATGACTGGCTTCTAACAAATATAAGAAAAGTGGAAGTGACCATGTGTGACTTTGTAGACTGTCAGTAGGCACAGGGACTTCAGCCTCACTCTGCTTCATAATTCTCATTCGGATGGATGTTAGGTGTGATGTGTGGATGACACTCTGTTGTGATGACACTTAAGTGTCTGATGGAGAGGCCGCTTATCAATAGCCAGAGAGGCACTACCATCTCTTGCCCACAGCGTTGGGATAAGCCATCTTGGATAAACACCTTCTAGTCCTATCCAAGCCTTCAAATGACTGCAGTTCTTGTCCACATCTTGCTAGCAGCCACATAAGGCATTTTGAGCCAAAATCACCCAGCTACTATATTTCAAAGTTTATGACCCACAGAAACTATGAGATAATAAATGTTTACTGTTTTAAGCCAATAAGTTTTCTAGCAATTTTTTAGGTAACAATGGGAAATTAATGCGAAAACTATATTTATTTAACTAAAAATTAAACAATCTATAAGGTTTTCCTTACTAATTTATAAAAATAATTCTATAAAGACAATTGCAATAATAACAGAAAAGCAAACATAAAGGCAAAAATCACCCAGAATCTTATTACCTTAACAAATTGTTTTTCTTCCTCCACCTTCCTTTTTAATCTACCCACACTCACAGTTTCTTAAACCTGTGGAAGTTCCAAGTTGTTTTCCCACTTTTTCACCTCACATTTCACTTTGTCATAAGCATTTTTACTGTGTTATTTTTATGGTCATCGTATTTATAAATTTTAAATTAATTTATCAAATTTATATTAACCATAGATTCCTTAATTTTACTGTTGTTGAGTAACTGTATTGTTTCCAATATTTTGATAATATGTGTTACAAGGAATATGTTTGTGTATATATTTTTACTATTTTCATTGACCCACATACATCATCACAATATCAAAGATTAAAAGCATTTTAATATTTTATATATTTTTAAATATACTGATATCCTTTTCTAAAAGGATTATAAAGTATAAACTTTGTACAGTTTTAACATGTATGTGTGTTAGTCACTCAGATGTCCAATTGTTTGCAACCCCATAGACTGTAGCCTGCCAGGCTCCTCTGTCCATGGGATTCTCCAGGCCAGAATACTGGAGTGGGTAGCCATTCCTGTCTCCAGGGGTCTCCCACACTGCAGGCAGATTCTGTACTGTGTGAGCCACCAGGGAAGCCCCACAGTTTCAATATACTCATAATAAACAGAATTATCCTCAGATTATGAACCATTCTTAAGAAATTTTTCAGAAATTTAACTGTAGACTGAAAGCTACTCCTCAGATAATGACATTTTCTTAGCTCTCAAGTGACTTTGCATCAACAGACCGTAAGATATGTCATCACAGCTTTACTGTATATACTTTACTTACTATATTATTATAAAGTAATTTACCTGAATTCCTTTTAGTGATGAAGCACCCATATAAAGAAACACTCCATATAGCACTGGCATAGGAATAAACTGTAAAGGAAGAATTAGAAAAAGGCACAGGTTATTTTCAAATATAATGTGGTTGAGACGTTTTGTACTTCCAAAGAAAAACACAGAAAGGTAAATATTTTAGAAGTATGGGGCAGAGTCAGAAGACACAGGTTCAAATCTCAGCTCTAGCACTTTTTAGCTGCATAGCCTCAGGTAAGTTACCTAAGCTTTCTGTGCTTTAGTTTCCCAATATCTAAAAAGGGATAATAATAAGTCTATTAGACATATTTAATAGGTCAAAATCAATAAAGTCACATGATGTATAATAAACAATAAATATCAAGTATATTATTAGGTAAATTTAAATGAATTCAATTATTTAAAATGATTTAAAATCTTTAAAATGAATTCAATTATTTTAAACATTAAAAAAGTATATCCAATAACTATGTCCATGTAGTAATTTTATGGAACATTTAAAATACAAAACTGCATATGTGGCCATGATCATGGCACTGCTTATCTCTATGCCTCCCCCTTTACTAAGTAACATTAATTTCAAATATATCTGTCCACTGACAAGAAATTAGAAACTTTCTTTTGTGTAAGCATACAGTAAACTCAGGTCACAAGTTAGTCAGAGATGAGTGACTGTTTCCCAGAACTTGATTACCATTTCAAAATTACAATAATAATTTATACATCTAATTTACTTTGCCAGATTAAATTTTTTACATACTTAAGGATTCTAAAATATAGCACATAATTTCCCTTGGTAAGAAGCTATATAAACATGGTAAAAAAATTCATCACTTCCATCACATGCCATACAATATTTACAAATTGATGGCTTAGACTCAAATGAAATTTCTTAAACAATAATATATATATTCTGCCTTCTCTCAAATTCACAAAGGGAGATTTCATTACCTTCAGAATACTAGTCATAAAGACTGATGAGCCCATGAGAATGAAAATCATAAGCCCAGTAACTCTTTGCTCCCGAATGCCAAGAAATTTGGGTTGTTCTCCTGGAGCTGAACATTCAGATTCCAGTTTCAGGCTGTTGACATGAGTGATAGAAAGGACAGTGGCAGCCACAAACCACGGCAGGCCCATGATGGAGCACACACCCAGCATGACAGCCACCATTAGCAGATCCAGATGGTATCCACAACCTTTCTGTTAAGAGAAAGAAAACAGGATTCTCATTCTACCTGAATTTGGCATAAATACCAATGACACCACCACCACAGAACAGAAAAGAGGTACTATTTTGAATCTTATATAACTGATTCTGAAATGCAAAATAAATTAAAGATAAAAAGAGAATAGTCTCAAAATATACAGTCCACTTAAAGAAAAGCTACAGATGTTCCTACTGCAATTATGATTAGAGTGACTTCTACATATTTTAATAGATATAATTCTGGCTTACTAGTACATTAGTTTCCATTCTATTTTTACTGAATAGGTAAAGTCATTATCAAATATAGTCCCTTTACTTTGGTTCCTTAAATGGGCACGTTAATTTGTAATTCATGTCTTTCATTATTAATTTATACAAAAATTATTGATCATCAATTATATATCAGGCATTAGGCTGAGAAAACAAAGTAATGACTGTGTCCCCAGTAGAGCTAAGAATGGCCTGGTTGTGACTAGACACCACTTCCTGACAATATCCATGAAGCCCTCTTGCTGAGAACTCCGAAAGGATAAACTCTTGTTAAGTCCTTTCCATTTACCCTCTTTTGTCTCAATGGTTGACTTTTATTGTGAAAAATAATATCATAGAACCTAAACTTCCTTTTACATACTCATTTTTACCCTAGCATAGAACTATCTTGTTCTCATCTCTTGCAGCACTAGAAAAATTTGGCCTCTCCTTAAAATGATAGTTTTCTGCTTTCTATCCCCTATATGATTCTACTCCATCACTGACTTCCTGGCTGCAAACTTGAGTGCTCTCTTGAATGAGATAGGGAATGTAAATAATAAAAAATGGATGCATGGGACATGCGGAGGTGTGGAGAACTGAAGACTCTTCCCTTGAGGAAACTGACTGGCTAAGAGTCCTTAGAGGACACAAACAAGATAGGGAACAGTTCTGTCACCATCACCCATAGGAAAGTGACAGTGTAAAGCCTAAGAGTTAGCAAATGCTATTTTCCATTCCAACGTTTAATGACTACTTCATGAGAGGCAGTATAATAAGATGGTTAAGAGTCTAAGTTCTGGAGACAGGTTCAGTTCAGTCGCTCAGTCATGTCTGACTCTTTGTGACTCTATGAATTGCAGCATGTCAGGCCTCCCTGTCCATCACCAACTTCCAGAGTTAACCCAAACTCATGTCCATTGAGTCGGTGATGCCATCCAGCCATCTCATCCTCTGTCGTCCCCTTCTCCTCCTGTCCCCAATCCCTCCCAGCATCAGAGACTTTTCCAGTGAGTCAACTCTTCGTGTGACATGGCCAAAGTACTGGAGTTTCAGCTTTAGCATCATTCCTTCCAAAGAAATCCCAGGACTGATCTCCTTCAGAATGGACTGCTTGGATCTCCTTGCAGTCCAAGGGACTCTCAAGAGTCTTCTCCAACACCACAGTTTAAAAGCATCAATTCTTCGGCGTTCAGCTTTCTTCACAGTCCAACTCTCACATCCACTCATGACCATTGGAAAAACCATTGACTAGACAGGCTGGAAGAAGCACAAGCTGGAATCAAGATTGCTGGGAGAAATATCAATAACCTCAGATATGCAGATGACACCACCCTTATGGCAGAAAGTGAAGAGGAACTAAAAAGCCTCTTGATGAAAGTGAAAGTGGAGAGTGAAAAGTTGGCCTAAAGCTCAACATTCAGAAAATGAAGATCATGGCATCTGGTCCCATGACTTCATGGGAAATAGATGGGGAATCAGTGGAAACAGTGTCAGACTTTATTTTGGGGGCTCCAAAATCATTGCAGATGGTGATTGCAGCCATGAGATTAGAAGGCATTTACTCCTTGGAAGGAAAGTTATGACCAACCTAGATAGCATATTTAAAAGCAGAGACATTACTTTGCCAACAAATGTTCATCTAGTCAAGGCTATGGTTTATCCAGTGGTCATGTATGGATGTGAGAGTTGGACTGTGAAGAAAGCTGAGTGCCAAGGAATTGATGCTTTTGAACTGTGGTGTTGGAGAAGACTCTTGAGAGTCCCTTGGACTGCAAGGAGATCCAACCAGTCCATTCTAAAGGAGATCAGTCCTGAGTGTTCTTTGGAAGGATTGATGTTGAAGCTGAAACTCCAGTCCTTTGGCCACTTCATGCGAAGAGTTGACTCATTGGAAAAGACTCTGATGCTGGGAGGGATTGGGGGAAGGAGCAAAAGAGGATGACCGAGGATGAAATGGCTGAAAGGCATCACTGACTTGATGGATGTGAGTCTGAGTGAACTCCGGGAGTTGGTGATGGACAGGGAAGCCTGGCGTGCTGCAGTTCATGGGGTCACAAAGAGTCAGACATGACTGAGCGACTGAACTGAACTGATCTGAAACAGACCTTTTTGGCAAAGTAATGTCTCTGCTTTTGAATATCCTATCTAGGTTGGTCATAACTTTCCTTCCAAGGACTAAGCGTCTTTTAATTTCATGGCTGCAATCACCATCTGCAATGATTTTGGAGCCCCCAAAATAAAGTCTGACACTGTTTCCACTGATTCCCCATCTATTTCCCATGAAGTCATGGGACCAGATGCCATGATCTTCGTTTTCTGAATATTGAGCTTTAAGCCAACTTTTTCATTCTCCTCTTTCACTTTCATCAAGAGGCTTTTTAGTTCCTCTTCACTTTCTGCCATAAGGGTGGTGTCATCTGCATATCTGAGGTTATTGATATTTCTCCCAGAAATCTTGATTCCAGCTTGTGCTTCTTCCAGCCCAGCATGTCTCATGATGTACTCTGCATATAAGTTAAATAAGCAGGGTGACAATATACAGGGTGAAATACTCCTTTTCCTATCTGGAACCAGTCTGTTGTTCCATGTTCAGTTGTAACTGCTGCTTCCTGACCTGCCTATAGGTTTCTCAAGAGGCAGGTCAGGTGGTCTGGTATTCCCATCTGTTTCAGAATTTTCCACAGTTTATTGTGATCCACACAGTCAAAGGCTTTGGCATAGTCAATAAAGCAGACACAGATGTTTTTCTGGAACTCTTTGCTTTTTCTATGATCCAGCCAGGAATGAAATGCTGGGTTAAGCAATGATCTTGGACGAATCATCTAAACTTTTGTGCCTTTGTTTCCCTATTTGATAAATGGTTATGATGATGACAAGAGACATAGTGCTGAGTTGTTCTGAGAATTAAATAATTTACAAATGATTTTCACATAATTTAGAACGATGTCTGATATATTAGTAAGCACCAAGTAAATGTTAGGGACTATCATATTTTCACAATTGAACAAAAATTTTCTTCTTTTGTACTTACTTGTTTCAATGCTCCTTAATAAAAATATGTATATGTTTAAGGGCAGGTAAACTTATCACATAATTTCTCAGTATATCCCAATTTTTAGTGCAATCATTAACATATAATAAGCAATCAAAAATCCACAGACTGACAATTTTAAAAGGAAATATGCATAACTGAAACATTTTTAAAATCAAATTTAGGTGTAATTTTAAAATAAATATAACTTAAATTTATTATGATGAATGTGAGAAGAAATTACTAACTATTCTAGAGGAGTAATTTTGGCTTTTTTTACAGGCAGTTTTACCAAGCTGCAAGCAGTTTCTAGTTTATCTGAAAGACAGTATAGCCTTGAAGGTAAAACATACTGAGTACTTGATGTGTATTTATGATGATTGTGTTTTCTTTCTGCTATTTTATTCATTGTTTTATTAAGAAAAAACACCCTTAAAATCAGTTGTACTTCCTTCCCTTTCTGCTCACCCCAGCCAAATCATAAAAGTACAGGAGATGACAGAGAAAAGAAGATGAGACATATCCACACAAGAATCCTTGTTCCTCCTGCACTGTCACCGGTTCAGTGGCACTCTTCCTTGGGTCAGCTTAGCTGCAGTAATGCTCCAGGCTCACTCAAGTGCCTGAACTCAATTTCACCTGTGAATACGACCCTAGACAATTTTTCGGCTAATAAATCTGGAGAGGATTTCTGCTATTAACTCTGGAGAGGTGTTCTGGAGAGAGCTGGAAGGCGGGAAGAGAAACACCTTTGTGTCAGTACGACCAAGAAAGTATAAGAAGCTTCACCAGAGCCAGACTATGGTTGCCTAGTCCTTTTGCAGAACATCTTGGAAGATGTAGTTGCATAGGATAGAACTCAAATTTTAGTCCCATTGGGCTTCCTATGACTCAGTGGAAAGAATCCTCCTGCCAATGCAGGAGACATGGGTTCGATCCCTGGTCGAGGAAGATCCCACATGCTGAGGGACAATTAAGCCCACATGCCACAACTACTGAGCCTGTTCTCTAGAGCCTGTGAGTCACAACTACTGAGTCCACACGCTCTAGAACCTGTGCTCCACAAGAGAAGCCACCACAGTGAGAAGCCTGCACATTGCAACTAGAGAGTATCCCCCATTCACCACAACTAGAGAAAAGCCTGGATAGCAACGAAGACCCAGCGCAGTCAAAAATAATACATTAATTAACTGGATAAAAAATTTTAGTCCGGAAGAAGAAGGACAGAGTCTTAACCAGTTAGACAAGTCTTGTCCTAGGAACTGCGCGGTGTGAAGAACATAGGACAGCAAAGGGTCTGATCTTCGAGCCCTTGTCACTGAGGCAGTACAGTGTAAATGGTGCCCCTGGGCTGTTTTGCAAATCTGTGTTATTGCTAAGAGAGAATGGAAGAGGTGCTAGAAGCTGAGAGATAGACAGGAGAGGAGGGTAGAGGACATGGGGGCTTGAGAGTCAGGCTTGTGCTTTCAGCACACCCCGGTCTTTCCCATGGTATATGCTCCCTATGGCATAAGAATATGAGGAAGGCCTTCTTCCTGACAACCATTTCCTATAGTTCTTGTCTTAGTGTTTCAAAAATATGACGTGGTAGCCTGGATGGGAGGGGAGTTTGGAGGAGAATGTAGGTCTGAATCCCTTCGTTGTTTACCTGAAACTATCACAACATTGTTAGTTGGCTATACCCCAGAACAAAATTATAAGTTTTTAAAAAATAAAATCATTTGCTTGCTGTTAAAAAAAAAAATGATACAAATGTAAACTGTGGGATGCTAGACTGCAGTAAGCAGACAAAATAACACTTTCCAAGAGAATAATTTCCTTTTTAAATTTAGAAAGCTAGCTTTGTAAAGTCCAAGCAGATAATAAAATCAAAAATACAATTTCCCCTGATTATGTTGTACAACAATGGGAGCAGCTTAATTTAATGTGAGTCAAAGGAAATAAAGCAGTTCTGGCACTTCCACTAATTAATCATCATCCTTCGTCTTGCCTTCCATTTAAAATGTCTTTAAAACCATGGTCTTTGTAACCAAATTATTAGCTGATAGGCATGCCAGCCAAAAGGAAGTATCCCTTTGTCAGAGAGAGAACTCTGTACCTTCTAACATATTTCTGTAGATTTTTTTCTGAAATAAAGACAGAATCAGTGCTTCCATTCTCACATTCATCCACGAAACACGGGAAATGGACATATGGGAGGAAAAGGGAGCTAGCAACAGGTGATGCTACACCAGACCCCACTGAAACCAACATGCAGCAAGACAAGAGGCCAGCCAAGAGGACCATCTGATGCCCAGATGCCACTGCTGAAAAAATTCATTCCAAGCTTGGCAGCAATTTCCTGCATCTGTCAAGTTAACCACATAAAAGACTATAGATTGACATGAAGAACCAGACTGACAAAGAGGGCAAAAAGAACATATCAAATGCCATAATCATCAAGAGAATGTGGTGCCAAATGAATGTGGCAAATGCATTCATTTACTCCAGTGATCTGGGATTGTATTGCTGTTTATTAAAAAATGATGTCAAAAGAAGCCTGAACTGTCTACAGAAACATGAAGAAAAGCCCACAGTTATATCTTAACAGAAACTTTCTTTTCTGAAAGACAGCAGCTTTCCAGTTTTAGAGAATATATTTCTTTTAAAAGTGGAAATTTTTCACGATTTTCAAAGGGATTCAGGTAACCAATGTTTATTCTACTTCTCTAGGGTAGAAACAAACAAATGAGAAATGCTACAGAGAGTATGGATTTACATCCACATATAATATGAATGGTAATTTCCATTATTAAGTTTTTACATTTGCAACTTCAGATGCTTTTAAGTAATCTAAAGATCACGAGGAGTCGTGAGTTAAAGTTTTGCTGGTCTTGAAATTCTTCATTCTGAGGGAGGAGTCAGTCACTTACCCTGTGAGTTGGCGCTAGACTCTTCAGCTCAACACAGCTTTATTGCATATGTAGTAACACAAAAAAATTTTAGTAGTAGGAGAAAAATCCTCTAAAATAAAAAAATTCCTCTAGGAGAAAACCTCAGCAACTGGTTTTGGTAATGGAAGGGAAGAAAAAGTGAAAAGATCTAAAACATAAGTTTGGAAGAGATAAAGAATGAAATGATGAAATTTCTAGGTGACTTAGCTATGTGATGTCAACTTAAATATATAACATGACCTCTGCCAGATGCTTGATACAGAGTCTAGAAATCGTCATTCATCTAACTATCTCAGGGAATGCTCCAATCAAGACAAAAACAGGTTTTCAAATAAGAAAAGAAAATCAGCAAAAGTTGATAATGTGGTTAACTTGTGGTCTGGGGATATATTCAAGAAACAGGTGTGTCTTTTTGTGACAATGTGGTTCAAGTAAAAGCCAGAGACTGGGCAGACATTTCAGGGAAGCAACAGGTGGGGAGAGCGGTTATGGAACAGACCGTTACTCTGAGTAAAGAACATTCTGAGAAAGTGATTTTTTTTTTTTTTTTTTTGCTGTTAACAGGAAAATCAGTAGCAGCAGGCCACACGATACTGAAGCTTAGAGAACACAGGGTTAGAGGCAAAAAAAAAAAATATTCAGTGTAGATAAAATATATCTTCACTGGACAGAACTTACTTTGAAAATATCCATATCCAAAGGAAATTGAGGGTGTTCAGACTCATAGTGGCCAAGAAAAGACCAACTCTTCTTCTTGTGACAATATAGCAAATCCTTATCTGGCTTTATGATTAAATCAGATTTGCTCTATTAAATCCAGGCTATTAAGGGGTAAAATAGGCATCTTTTGACTATAAAGCAGTTTGTACAATAAAAAGTAATGTACAAATAATATAGTTAATAATATAGTCTCAACTTCATTTTAGTGACAAAAATATTAAATGCTTTAATTTGACAAAAGCATTTAATTCTAGAAAAGAAGGTAATTGAAAGGACAACTTAAAGAATGCTTTACTATATTTTAGCTATTCCACATGATACATAAAGGTGGAATAACATAGTACATTTATTGATCTGGAGCTTTGGAAAGTCTGTGAATGTCAAGGGACTACCATAAACTCAGGAAGAACAAAGAGCAAGCATTATGTGATTATAAGGTAGAGAGATTTGGAAAGGGCAAGCATACAGGACAGCCAAAGAGGTAACATCACCCTTGGCAATTCTTCACTTCTACATTCTGTTTTAATATAATTCCACTAATATTTGGAAAACAAATATACAAAGAGAATTTTTCAGTGAAATTGGTAATATTTCTGCCCAATTATAAAAGCAAAACAAACAAAAAACCAACTTCTTTTGAAAGGGAAACAATGATTAGATAGCTTTCTTTCTAAAACAAGAGTCTTTTAGTTCATTTAAAAACACGTGTCATACAAGGAAATTATATATAAATTTCCATTAACATGATAATGCAGCCTATACTGTTGACATAGGAGGATTACCATGATAATGCTCTTATGCAAAAAAAAAATGCAACATATGCAGTATGAAAATACATATTTCAGTATACAATAAAAATAGAGATGAGAAAAATGGAGATGTTTTCAGTTTTAAAAAAATAAACTGGTGTCTAGGAAAAATGTTTTCCTACTTCTTAGAGAATAGCAGACTAAAAATGTTCAACATAAAGTTTTTAACACCAGCTTTATAGATTATTTAACTCTGTAACTTTAATAATTAGGTTGTGGCAGTATTTGCTTTTGCAGAAGGCTGATATTTTAATATCAAATATTTTTGAATGATTGATATTAAATAAATTGACTACTAAGTTGGGAATCTGAATTTCTTATTTCGAGAGCTGTAAATGATTCAAAGTTTCCAATATTGAATAATGTAGTTCAGCAGTATTTTGGAGCCAGCTCATATAGACTTATAAGAGCCAATTGTTTAATTTTCAATTTTCTCCCTGCCAATTGATGTCACTTTGGTAGCTTGAAATGGGCCATGATAGGAGTATTCACATCGTGAAAATCGGCAAACATTATAAATCAGGGTATTTTTTTACACACAGAGAACTGGTTGTTAAACACGTACCTCACATCATTGGTCTAGTTCCTAAGACTTCATGTGATATTTTTGTAGAATATATCTTTTATAATTAAAGTTTTTCTTTGACAAAAACAAGAAGTTAATATGAACTCATTTTTTAAAAAGGATTTGAGCACTCCTGTTACTTTCTAAAAACAGAATAAAAAATGCTCTTTATTTTAAAACAGATACACATTCTCCCCAGTATAATAGACAAAATTCCTTTTCAGTAAGATTTATTGCAAATAACAGTGGTTCCTTATATTTATGTCATTACTGCTACTGCTAAGTCGCTTCAGTCGTGTCCGACTCTGTGCAACCCCGTAGACGGGCAGCCCACCAGGCTCCCCGTCCCTGGGATTCTCCAGGCAAGAACACTGGAGTAGGTTGCCATTTCCTTCTCCAATGCATGAAAGTGAAAAGTGAAAGTGAAGTCACTCAGTCATGTCCGACTCTTCACGATCCCATGGACTGCAGCCTACCAGGCTCCTCAGCCCATGAGATTTTCCAGGCAAGAGTACTGGAGTGGGGGTGCCATTGCCTTCTCCATACTGGAAACCTAACAGTTTCAAATTTCTGGAGGAGTCAGAAAGAGAGAAAATATAATTGTTTTGTTTATAACATATAATTTTACCAAATTATTTTCATAATTAGTTTGAGAAGAAACTTAAATGGGCCATGTGTTTCCCTACTCCCAGAAAACACAAGATTCAAACCTGTAATTTTTCAGATAGAAACCATAAAAGTTATAAGAATATTCTCTGGTTCATTCAGTCCTTTGTTAACTTTTGTGAAGTCATCAGGTTTTACTATGTCATTACTAGTGAAGTCGTCCGGTTGTGTCCGACTCTTTGTGACCCCATGGACTGTAGCCTACCAAGCTCCTCTGTCCATGGGATTTTCCAGGCAATAGTACTGGAGTGGATTGCCATTTCCTTCTCCTTCCTATCAAATAGTTCAATCAGGTTTTTAAAATCTTCCTAAGGTACATACTTAAAAATTCTATAAAGTATAATTTCTGTTGCTCTGACAAAATTTTTCCTAGAATTTAAAGAATATATGATGATAACTCACCATTATCCCATGACACCAGAAAAAACAAGATTGTGAGTGTTCTAATTTTTATAAGGTTTGATTCAGAGTACTTTTAGTGATTTTGTTGGTTCAATTTAACTTAATATATTCCTATAAATGACAGTGCTCACATTATATATCTCATACCAATGAACAACTTTATTCACAGTTGCAAAATGGCAGGGTCAGAATATAATAAATAAAATATATTTATGTTTATTATCTTTGTAAAAGAAAATCATTGAAATCTGCAGTAAAACTAAACAAAGATGTCACTTAAAAACTATAACATTTATAACTTGGTTTTGATGTCATAGACATTATAGATGGAGAAATAACTAAAGAAAAATGAGAGAACTATTTGAAGATGTAATTTGTTCCAAAATAAATGCAATCTAATAGACATACTTAGAGTCAAATATAGAAATAGAAGAATCTCAGATGTAAGACAAATTGGTAAAACTACACTTCACCAAAATAGACCATTTCATTAAAATGTGTTAAACATGGTAAAGAACACTAGAACTTTGGCAACATTTTTAAATTTTAAGTCCTAGAGGTAAGGTTTTAGAATTTAGAGCTCAGCCAAGTGCCATAAATTAATTAATAATCAGTTTAAGCTTATTGTAAGACAAAGTACTGTGAATATAGAAAATAAAATTATAAATCTGAAAATTTTAATATTTCACTCTGCAAATGACTATAGAATACAAAGTATAATACAGAATACAAAGCATAATAAACATTAAAAACATCACTTGATCTCAGTTAAATCATAATGATTTACATTAAAATAGATGATAAAATATACCTTTAACTTATGTTCTTTTCTGTTGATAATGACAGCTGTAATCTGTTGGTCCATAAAAATTAGAATAGTACAAAGTAAAGCTGGAATAATAGCAGCTATTACTGTCCACCATGGATTTGGACCTAAAGGGGTAACAAACCAGCCACGATCATCTCTTGTGGGCTGTGAAAAATTAAAGAATGCATAGTTATTAACTGGATTGATAAATACCTAATCAAATGAAGTCTTACAGACAATACCAGGAAAGCCCTAATTATAAACTGATACGCCAAGTGAATTATATTTAATAACAATATTCACAAAACATGGTACCAGGCACCATTCTAAGTGTTTTAAATATTTCAACTCACTTTTTCCTTCACAACAGTCTAAAGAAGTTACAGACAAGGAAATAGGCATAGAGAATAAATTTCTCAAGGTCCCAAAGCTAGTGAGTGGTGAAGACAAGATTTCAACTCTGATAGACTGGCTTAAAAATCTTTGTTCTCAATCAATATCTATATTAAATAAAATTATATTACCATTATCATATGTGCTATTGGATTGGCAAATTCATTCACTTTTACAAATATCACATTGACAACTGTGTATAACTCATTTTAGATGTGTATCCAGGTCACTAAGTAAAAACAGCAAAAAGACACTCAGGGAAGGGTTCTAAACATGGCTGGTGCCTGAGATGAGTCCCAAATGAATTCATTTTGACAATTCTTTGAGGAAGTCCCCAGCTCTGTTTGATAGGCAAGAAAACAGGTTCAAAGAGATTAAGTAACTGGCCCAAGGTCATAGTTGTAACGTGGTTCAAACTCTACAGCAGACCTAATTTTATTTGTTTTCCAATCCCTATCCATTGTGCAATTCTGCAAAAAGAAAATGCACTTCCCTTATTTTCAAAATGTTTTCTTATCTTTTAGGAATATAGACATTCCTACTGGAAGAATTAACAGGAAACTTTTTCAAGTAGCTTCCAGGTCTCTATTTCTGTGATTACTATTTACTTTTTAATATTAGACCAAAATTGTAGTTGGGCTGTGAGCATTTTATTTTCTGTTATATTAATCAATATTCTTTATATTTTCATGAAAATCCCAAGTGGTAGGTTTATAGCCATCATCTGAATAAAAATTAGACCTACATAGATGGAGAAATAGTAAATGTTATGATAACTTCACCTTGAAAACACTCGGTACTTGTAGTTTTGGAGACGGGATTCCAATGGCATAGTCAATCAAAACCATACATAGGATCGTAAGAAAGACAGCAAAGTCGCTCACTATGGATCGAACCTAAAGATAATTAAAACACTTGTCACTTGAAGGAACTATAAATAGTGAGGGATACTCAGGAATATAATCTAGAATCACACTTTATGACATGATATCATAATATTACATGTTATACATACTATAATATTACTGTTAATTCTGTCATATTTATATTTATGTAACTCTATCATTAAGATAAATATACACTCAACCTTTTCAAAATGAGGCATTATGGAATAGCTACAATGCTGATTGTGCTGTTTTCAGTATTTATTTAAAATCTATATTTATTATGGGAATCATGCATGGTACATTCACCAGTGATGCTGATAAAAATCTAAGTTTATTATGAATTCCAGTGTGTGAATATTTAAAATACAGAATAACATTGCATGGAAAGAATTTGGCTAAATTTTAATACTCTTTCTCATACAGGTTAACATTTTAATATGATAAACCCCAAACACTATAAGATAAAATCTGTTTTTATTGACGTATCACAATAGTTTATCTGAGATGTAAGTATAGCAGCAGTTAATGTGCACAACAGAGTAAGTAAATTTAAAAGTTATTCTATTTCTCATTTATAAAGTCTTCTTTGAGCAAAATCCTTAAACAATGTTCAGTAAGATCTGGCTTTTATTAGGATGCCTTTATGTCACACACACAAACACATACAAAATTCAGGAGTTTAATTTAAAAAAATCAATTATATATTAATCAAATTAAGCTTTTGGAGGAAAGAAATTAATCTTCCAAGTTAGGGAAGGAAGAGGTAACAAAAACAAAAGCTTCTCTCAAACAGTTCAAAACATTTTCCCAGAGTAGACTTTTCATCACAATTTTTAGCTCATCTCTCAAAAGCTTGTTTTCTTGTTTCTCTTCTTTCTTTTCTTCTCTCTCCCTCCCTTCCTTCCTTAGTCCTTTTTTGGCTGAGTCAGGCCTTATAGGTGTTACTTTGCAGTGTTAAATATTGAACTAAGCTGTTTCTCTGTTTACTTTCTTTTCCAAATATGCAGATGCAAACGTGGTGGGTTAAGGGGAGGGACTGACACTTTAAAAATGAAAAAGGGGATAGTGTTCCAATGAGTCTTGCAGGGGCTTTCCCAGTTACAAAATGTAACAGTGGCTCCTATGAGGTGTCTGTCAGGCTGGAATAGTTCCCACTGTTCACTGGGCAAGAAAGTGACAATCAGTAATGCAGCGTGTGCTTTTGAGTTCCAAAAATGAAAGTCGGAAAGTGGGAGTTTATCTCTGGGATTTGAAGTTAGGAGATAAGCCTAGAAGCAATCTGCACTCCCAGCTCCAGTCTCACAAAATGCTTCCCTCTTCCCCACCTCACCACACCTCGCTCCAAATACGGCAGCTCAGTCACACAAAAGCCTTTTAGAGGCCCCTTTAATGACCGTAATCGCTCTTTCTTTTGTCCCAAAATACACATATCACCGTAACATGCTTTATGCTGGTAGACGTTTTGATCAGAAACACTGTAGTCTAAGTACCTTGGTTGGAAAATAGCGGCTAGTCTTGAACTGCTTCAGTGTGGCTGACAGAGTAACTGTGGAAAAGAAGAGGATCACTGACCAAAACAGAACATCCGGAACATAGGGGTGCTCGTGGCCGCAGGCACGTCCAACATACTCCCCGTGCAGTGATCTGCATTCCTGCCAGAGAAGTAAAACAAATGGCGCTATTAAGAAAAAGAGGTGGACATAGTTCTTTCAGAAAACTAATGTCTTAGGATCACTTGTAGTTGAGTTGTCAAGGTTTTTCATTAAGGCTCATGTTTGGATAGGTAGTGAGCAGTAAGAACTGTTAGGTAGGTAGAATAGGGAAAAGGAGTCCAAAATGGCGGTGGCTCAAAGCCAAGGAAGGTCAAAGGAAGGTCCGAGGACCAGAGTGAAGACTTCAGGTAGAACAAACAGCACTCCTGGCTAAGCCCAATTTGCATAGGGCGGGCCCAGGTGGAGGAAAACACATAAAAGGAGGAGCCAAAGCGCTTTTCTCTCTCTCTTTCTCTCCTGCATGAGTGCCTTCTCTCTCTCTCTCTCTCTCTCTCTCTCTCTCTCTCTCTCTCTCTCTCTCTCCCCCTCCCCCACCTGCTCCTCCACTCTCTTCTCTTCCAGTGTTTGGGTTGGCATGCCCTCACGCTTTGAGGACAGATTGTCCTGCTATCTTCTAAATAAAATAGAGCTATAACACTGATTTGCCTAAGAGCTATAACAAGGTTTGTCCAAGACCCGAGAGCTGTGATGCGCCAAGGGCTTTAATGTTCATTGCTCCAAATTTTTGTTGTGACGAGACAAAAAACCGAGGAACATACACTCGTGTGACAGAACCGTTTCTAAAATTTTTGCCTTTTAAAAGTTAAATCTATAAAACTGATTGACTCACCAATCATCAACTTAATTATCACATCAACCCTATAAAATAGGTAGTTGTTATGATTTCCATGTTGTGTCTGAAGAAACTATGGTATAGAGAAGGTAAGTAATTTGCTATAGCCTCACCACTGCTGGGCAGCAGCAGAGCTGGTGGGAATATTATTGCATATTAAAGGAGAACAGTGATTCTCTAGAATTATCTAGTCCTAAAGCTCCCAAGAAAGGTGAGAAAAGCAACAACAAAAAAATACGATATATTATTACTGAAGTGAAACTAGAAGTCAAAGATGGGGCTCAAACTTAAGTTATAGAACAAAAAAAAAGTACTGTAGGAGCAGGGCAAAGTTCATATTTACTATGAGTTTTTCAGAAGCTTCCCAGGTGGCTCAGGGGTAAAGAACCCACCTGCCAATGCAGAAGACCTGGGTTCCATCCCTGGGTAGGGCAGATACCCTGGAGAAGGAAATGGCAAACCACTCCAGGATTCTTGCCTGGAGAATTCCATGGACCAAGGAACCTGGCGAACTATACTCTATGGAGTCACAAAGAGTCAGACACAATTGAGGGACTATGTAACAACAGCAAAAACAAATGACTTCATGATCTTTCTTTTTTTTTTTTTCCTGGTATGTGTTTTATAAGCCCCTGAAGAATCATTTCTAATTGCTGTCTTAGCCATGAGGTGGCAGCAAAGTCAAAAATTTTTCTTTCTTGGAGGAAAAAACAGCATTTTAAACAATATTATTTTGAAATTAAGACTTTTTTAAAGCTCATATTAGATTGGATTTTACCATTTCATTTTAAAGATTAGAACATTAAATTTTAATTTTTATTTCAAAACAGGAAAGAATGGGTTAAGTGATCCAGTGACCTTGCTAGTACCTGAGATATTCTCAACCTGAATTAGGAATTGAATTGTGCCATGGTACAGAAAGATCTTAGGAGAAAATACGGACTGCCAGATTGATCACCAGCAGAGACTGTCCAATGAACAAAGCCTCAAGCCCTGGAGTACAGCAGGAAACACATACCTTTGAAAGATTCTAGACTAAATCACAGACCGCTTACCTTGTTATCCAAAAACAAATTAGTAAAATCACTTGGGACAGTTACCTGTAAGGCTGGGATTTTGAGAAATATTTTTCGTATACTTTATAATTATCTAAAACAATTCTGTTCCTTTTTCTAATCTAACTGCAAATGCTACATTTTTTTTTGCTAGCTAAAGTTGAATTCCAATTAACCACGTTAAGTTAATACAGAGCACAGAAACTTTGCTAATTGGAAAAAAAGAATCCCCAAGCCTTAATTATAGCTTTAGTTTTTCCTTCTCTCAAAACTCTGTTAAAATGGATAAAGAAGCAAAAACAAATCCTTGAAATTTTTAGTCCCTTCTCTTGCCCCTTGTTCAGCTTTATTAGTAAAGCAATTACTAAGCAAAGTAATGGAATACACACACACACACACACACACACACACATATATATATGGAAGCTAGAAAAATGATACTGATGAACCTATCTGCAGGGCAAGAATAGAGGCCCAGACATAGAGACTGGACTTGTGAATGGGTGAAGGAGAGGGTGGGATGAATTGAAAGCAGCGCTGAAATAGATACATTGCCATGGGTAAAATAGCTAGCTAGTGGGAAGTTGCTGTATAACACAGGGAGCCAACCTGGTGCTGTGATGACCTAGAAAGGTGAGATGCTGGGGGAAAAGTTCAAGAGGGAGCAGGTATACGAATACTTAAGGCTGATTCATGCTCTTGTGTGGCGGAAACTAACACAACACTGTAAAGCAATTATCCTCCAATTAAAAGTAAATTTAAAAAAGAATGGATAAATACAAAGAGGAGCATAAAGTTCCTTTGTAAACACATTACCTATGTATGTGTGACCATCTTCAATCTTTTGTGCAGATATAAAAGTCTTCCAAGTCTTGGACTTGGTTGAGTCTTGTTCTCAATTCTTAGTAATATAGAAACCATTTAAAGAATTAAGTGTCTTATAAGCTATAATACATTGCCATTAGCCTGCCTAGTCACTTTAATTCAAAGCAAATTTGAAAATTATTTTTCTTTCTTTTAGGGGGCAGTATGTTATTTAAAAAGGAAAAATTGTGAGCTACTATATTCTACATTTATTTTCTGGTTTATACCAACTGTACCCTTAAAACACACACACACACACACACACACATGAAGTCCTGAGATTTGGAAGAGAAAACGAAATCTAAATCCTGTTCTCTTATTTTGAGTCTCACATATGGTTTCACTTACGAAAATGAAAAAAATGCTTGTTGACAAACTCATTTCTACTAATTATTCTTCAACACGTTTTAAGCTTCAACAATTTTATAAGTTGGTAAAAATTAAGTTTGATAAAGTAAGAAATTAGAGTTGGCATTAGTGTCCTGCCCCTTATTTATGTATAAGCTAAATATGTAATTCTGGCATTGAAACAATTCTTAACCAATTGCTAGTTAATTGACTGTGAATATTTTAAACCTTGTCTAGGAATTCCTTATAATGACAGATTTTGATATACTGCTAAAATATATATATAAACATAGAAACCTAAGTACTCTAGCTTGCTATAAAACACTTGAATTAAGCATTATTCACAATAGTCAAGATATGGAAATAATCTAGATGTCTGTTAATGGATGAATGGATTAAGAAACTGTAGTATAAACATACAATAGAATATCATTCACCCTTAAAAAGGAAGGAAACGTTGTCACTGCAGCAACATGAATGACCCTGTAAGACATGCTAATCGAAACAAGCCAGACACAGAAAGACAAATATTGTATGATTTATCTTCTGTGTGGAAGCTAAAAGTCAAACTCAGAAGCAGAGAGTAGAATGATAGTTACCAATGACTCGGGAGAGATGAAAAATGGGGAAATATTGGTTGAAGGGAACAAAGTTTCAGTTATGCACGATAAATAAACTATGAAGTGCTAGTGTATAACACAGTGACTATGGTTAATAATATTGCATTAAATAATTGAAATTTGCTGGGAGAGTAGATCTTAATGGTTTTCACCAGGTAAAAAGGTTGCTTATGTGAGGTGATATGTGTGTTAATTAGCTTGATTGTGGTAATCATTCACCTTGTATACATTCATCAAAAATATTTTATCCCTTAAATATATAATTTTATTTGTCAATTATACCTCAATAAAGCTAGAGAACAAAATAAACCAAGACATTTACATTAAATAGTAAATCTGTGATTTGAGACTGCTTTTCAAAATAATCATTAAATGTTTATTGAACACTCACTATACATACAGTTATTTGGGAGAATCAAAGAAAGCTAAAGTTCTTGCCATTGCTGAGTTAGCAAGGTTAAAATTACAGTTCATGAGATACGTAACAATTCAATTAAAAATTATCAAGTGACTAATACACAGAGTAAATATTACATGACCATTTTTACAAAACTAGTTATAACAGCCATTAGCACTGTTAATAAAATTAATAAAATGCTTTTGATGATCATGATGGTTATGCTGAGAAAAAAATAGAATAACAATTAAGACAAATCATTATGGCCCTCAATGACTTAAAATTGTAAGTTTTTTTCATTATGTAGAATACCCTTTGTTGATAAGTGCTATTTCTGGTCAAATTAGCAACTATTCATTGTAAATAGTGCTTTTACCTAATGAAAAATAATGTGAAAATTTCTGCCAGACTGTTAAAACCTAGTGCAGAACTTAACAAAGAAAAAAAAACAACCTCAGGATTAGATTTGCTTTGTTTGATTGCAAAGTATTTTTCACTGTACTCTGCTTGACCCTAAAACTTCTAATATTTAAAATTAACTCATGCCTAGGTAGATCAATTGTGCTATGAGTCTCTTAAAAATGTATGATTCAGGATTTGCTACTATATGGAATAAATATTATTATTTAACATTAAATTATGTAAGACTATAAAACAGAGTAAATTATCATATTAAATAACTTAGAGATGAAATTATTGGGTAAGTGTATTATAGGGGACACCAAGATGAGGGACAAAAGAAAGGAATTCTTAAAATATAATATCCTTATAGTTTATAAAAGGGGAATATAAATGGAAGATGCATTGCTGAATGGATCAACCATGTCTAAATTCTGAACAGCTGTAGCATTCTTTCTTGTTCAGCTCATCATTTCTTTTATTGGTCAGCTTAAATGAGCTCTCTGAAAGGGAAAAGTTCAGTAATCTTTTTCTAAGGAAAATACAACAGAATAAGTGTTAACCATAACATTAAAAAAATGAAAGTGAAGACATTTTAGAGCAAATGACTAGGGTAAGAAGAAAGGTAGTAAAATATGGGTCAAAGATAGAATTTTAAAAATTTTGATTCTGAAAAAAATAATGAGGAAAAGTGAGAAAAGTAGGCAACAGGTCAAGTGCTCTTGTAAGAACCGTGTTTAGAGTTTTATAATCGTACAACAAAAAAGGTTTGTGTGTATCACTAACTGGCTCACTTACTAAAATGTGTTTCTCATGAAATGAACTAGAATTCATACAGTTTTATGCTGATGGTTATAATGGGATTTGAGCTTATACACGTAGGTAAAATTGGCAGAAGCCTTGGACTGTAATGTCTGTAACTGAGAAGAATAGAAAAGAAACTAGAATGACTCAGATTTTAATACTTATTAAAAGCAGAATTTCTGTATTTTTTCAATTATGAGATTTGATTGACCAGAAGTAAAGGATGTAAATATAGATGAAAATAGGTGTGTGCAAATATTACAAGAGATTAAGAAAAACAGAGACATTCAACTATGAGAGGGGAAAAGATATCATTAAAAAGGAAAGACAAATATTTTTAAAGGCATAAGATTTAACTTTGATAGATGAAAAATATGTTGTCATCCTCTTTCTTAAATGGAAGGAAGATAAGGAGACAATGGAAGGAAGAAAACTCTTTCTGAGGGAGGTGCCAGAATTTTAAGAAAAGTGACTGGTTTTCCCCAAAAGTTCAATATTTATACAAAAATATTAACAAACATCCCCTCCCCCTCAACATATTCTGAACAGCTGGAGCAGTATTATGGAGTGAAGTAAAAGCATTCTTTACACAGAAGGCTGACTTAGTTCTGTCATATGTTTCAGTTTAGGTCAACATTACTCTTATTTAATGTGCTTTCAGTTAATCTAGTCACATTATGCCATATATGTGTGCTTTTAGAGTAATTCAGGACTACTGACTATTGGAAAAGCTTAATAATGAAAGAAAAACCCCAGTTAACTTATGCATATTTGAATGGATGAAATAAAACTATCACTTTTGTAATAGTATTTATTTAAAATAATTTGCCTTAGTGGCAATAATTCATTCAAAATGTCAAAAAGACCTTATAGTAATAAGATTCAAGACATGTTTCACTTACCGAAACAGTTAGGTTCTCCCAAATTATGTCGGAGGCAGAAATATTGGACTCCTTCCATTCCTTCAGTGTATTATTACTAGGATTATGTGGCTCCACACAGTTACATCTGCAAAGACAAAACAGACTTAAAATAGATGTGTAAGTTGTCCGTCTTCCCCAGTCACAGCCTTCCTCCATCTGAAAGATAAGTAGTCCGGTCATCCTAAATATTCCAAAACACACTATTTTCAGACATATGATAGATACATTACTAGGACATTATAGCACTTTTAATGTTTCCTGGAATGAGAGGTCATTCCCTCTCTGTTCCAGTCAGAGGAAAGTTTTTAAAGTATAGGTTAGCACACAAGGCTTTGGGGGCCTTTTAAATCAAGATGCTTTCTAAATCTTACAACAACCATTTACCCCTAAATTTTAAGTCAAGTGGGAAAAAAATGATAAACATCCAAATGTATTTTTATAATTTATATACTTTTATTAATATCGTAAAAACATATGAAGTGAAGTTGAAGTAAAGTCGCTCAGTCGTGTCCAACTCTTTGTGACCCATGGACTGTAGCCTATCAGGCTCCTCCATCCATGGGATTTTCCAAGCAAGAGTGCTGCAGTGGATTGCCATTTCCTTCTCCAGGGGATCTTCCTGGCCCAGGAATCGAACCCAGGTCTCCCACATTGTAGGCAGATGCTTTACTGTCTGAGCCACCAGGGAAGTCCTGGTGTTTATATATATATATATACAAAATTATATAATTTCATATTCTGAAGATCACTTAGAATTATGCTATGTAATTTTAAATTAAAGCTAAGTTGAAGTAAGAACCATGTGTATCTCAGGATATACTTTTCTTTGTGATGAGTGATAGTCTTATTAAAACTCAAACAATCAATATGCAAAAATTTTTTGAATAGCTACTATATATGCAAGGTAACAAGATGAATGCTGAGAGTAAGAGCAAACTTAAGAAAGAAGTTTGCTTACTCTTAAGTAAGAGTAAGAAAAGAAAATCAATTCTCTGTCATCCCCATACTCATTGGAAGGACTGATGCTGAAGCTGAAGGTCCAATACTTTGAGCACCTGATGCAAAGAGCCGACTCATTAGAAAAGATGCTGATACTGGTAAAGATTGAGGGCAGGAGTAGAAGAGGACAACAGAGGATGAGATGGTTGGATGGCACCACCAACTCAATGGGCATGAGTTTGGGCAGACTCTGAGAGATAGTGGAGGACAAGGAAACCAGGCCTGCTGCAGTCCACGGGGTTGCAAAGAGTAGGACACAACTGAGTGACTGAACAACAGCTACATACAAGGTACCATGACGAATGCTGAGGGTAGGAGCAGAAAGAATGGGAAAGATTTGGGCAATTCTTACTACTATGTAATAAAAAACAGCTTTTGATATCACATTCTTTATAACTTTGTAAGTAAATGAGAAGACACAAGCAAAGATTATCAACAAGTTAATGGTCTTAGATGTTAACTTCATTTTACAAATGGTTTGTTCCACATATACTATAAAACTTAAAAATAGGTTGGACTGCTATTTTAGTGATATTAATTGAACTGTAGAACTCAACTACTATTATTTCTATAATAAAACATATTACAGTTTCTACTTGATAAATTCCTTTGCCTGAGCTCAGTCTCTCTTTCTACATCAGAAGGTTTAGTCTGTTCTTTTTATCACCACTCATTCATTTTCCAAAGCATACTCAGTGTCTATTATTATAAGGAATTCTACTTGACTTGAGCAATACAGACAGGCCTGCACCTTTTCTCACTAAGGATGGTTAGAGTATTCCCACCTGGGCTCACTTGGGACTGGGGCACTAAAAACACAGAGGAGTCCAATGAGAAAGTTGTTAATGAGGATTTTAAGGGAATGAGAGAAGGAAGTATTAGCCACTATGCGTAGCTGCAGTGACCACTGTGGTATCAGGAGGAGGAGACATAGCAAAAGGGAAACAAAGGTCTTTGAGAGGCAGTAACAGTCATTCATTGATGCAATTAGTTCAAATCTATAGGTTCCCAAGTCCCGGATTAGTTGTACATAATCACAGAACACAGGCCTTTGTATCAGAAAGCTCTGTACTTTACTGATTGTGTGGCATGGGCAAGTTATTTAAGCACTCTAAACCTTGGTTTCCTCATAAAGTAAAATGAGGACTGAAATGCCTACCTAGTAGAGCTATTATGAAGAATATGTGACATGATATATACTAAATGCCATGTATATGTTTATGCATTTTGTAATTGTTGCTCTTATCATCATCATGATTATCATCATTACTTTCTGGTTCATTTTTTGTTTTTTCATAAGATGTAATAAAACTGTTAACTTTCAATTGATGTAATAAAAAAGAACAATAGGCTTTTCTCTAACATGCTGATATTCTTTTTTGTTTCCAATTCTTTAGAGAGAATTAAATTCTGACCAGCATTAAAATAGTTTCACTACTATTACTAAGAATCTATCAAAAGAAAAGAAAATTCCCATTCAATTTGACTCTAGGTCATTAGATCACTAGGCAAATATAGTAAAGATAATATATGAGTAGAGAGAATAATTTCATTTTAAAAATAGCTTAAATTATTAAAATTACATTAAAACCATTAAATCACTAATTATTTTCTAAAATTAAAAATCAGATTTGGCTTCTAGCTTAAAAAAGAGGACTGAATACACATGTTCATTTTGTTATGACCTAGAATTCACTAAGCTAAGGAATAATATAAAAAGAGACATGAGGAGATAAATGAAAAGAGAGATATGTAAACAAACGGAATACGAAAGTCATATGAAAAAGAAGATTTTTGAAAAAGCAGAACAGAAAAGTAATACTACTAATAATAGTACCTTTACATTTAATCCCTAAACTAGGTTGTCACATGAATATATCGAGATGCAAGTGACAAGGCCAAGTTTACACAGCTAGAAACTCCAGAGCCAGAATTTAAACCTAGGTAGTGTTCTCTTACTCACTCACTCATAAATATATGTATATATTTATATACAAACAGATATATGTAATTATATATATAAATAAAATTTATAAATTTATATAGGATATAGGATATATATATGTGTGTGTGTGTATGTATGTATATATATATATATATATATATATTCCAACTGCAGTAAAAGAGGGAGCTGGCCTGATGAGTAAAATATCAAGGAGGGTCTTAACTAAGAGAAGAGTTTATACTCTGAAAAGAAACAGAGTAAACAGATGGAGCCAAAAACATGAGAACTAGTTTAAAGTTTGACTATACAATAGTTGACACCAGAAATCCATCCCCAACTGCTGTAGACTTAGATACATACCACTCCAAGAATAGCCTCAGTCTTTTCTCTAAGCAATACCATCAACACTGTAAGGCAAAATTACATTGGACGTGGAGGTCTCTATTGAATGAAATCAACAAATCAGATGTAAGGAAGAATGAAAAAAAATGTTTATACTTTGCAGATTCTAGTTTTTTGTGCATGTGTCATTAATTAGAAAGCATAACTTGTAAGTAAACAAAGAAGATACAGGATGAAGGAAAGAGGGCTTCCAACCTAAGAAAGCAGTGAAGGACTCTCAGAATGACAAATGTAGTAGAGCCCAAGAGTAAACCACAGAGTGAGGGAATCACAAGATGGGTGAATGCAAAGTTCCACTCTCTTTCCCCCACAGAAACTGCAATTTAACAAAATATGGACCAAATACTGCAATGAGAATTCTAGAATCTAGTCAAGATGTTGCCATATCAGAGTGCAAAGCTGTGAAAAGCCACATTCAAATGGATAAGAAGAGCAATTTCACTTTAATTGCCTCAGCCCCTTTTCTAAGCTGGCACAGCTCAGCAGTGGTAGAGAATAACTTGGCTCACACTTTTTAGCCTGGGGGTGAAGAGAAAAGTAGAGGCTGTATCTGACATTCCAGCTCTTCACAGGGCTACTGAGGAACTGGTATCTGTCTTGTCTAATTCAGAGTACTGACAGAACCATTGTAGTCTGGATGCCTTGGTGCCACTGAGAACAAAGAAGAATGGGTAAATTGGCATTCAGGGACTAGATGGCTCAATGCAGTTAGGGGTAGAACAATCTGAGGCTTCTCCCTCTGGAAGGACTGAAAAGAGCATATGTCTGATGTTCAATCTCCTTAGAAGAGTGCAGAAGGGGCTGGTATCTGTCTCACCTAATTCAGGCTGCTGATGGGGAGTCAGCATACAGCAGAAATCTGGAGGCCTCTGAGAACAAGGGACATCATAGCAGCTTGCTACTGGAAAACCAGGACTTCCTAGGCAGTGCAGTGGTGAAGAATCTGCCTACCAATGCAGGACCTGCAGGAGATGCAGGTTCAATCCCTGAGTCAGGAAGAGCCCCTGGAACAGAAAATGGCACTCCACTACAGTATTCTTGCCTGGAAAATTCCATGGACAGAGGGCCTGACAGGCTAGTCCATGGGGTCATGAAAAACTAGACACAACTCAACACCAACACACATCGTAAAACCAGAGAACTTGCAGTACCACAGAGTGACCCCAGGTAGAGCAAAAATTATGAGTCCCTGGAAAAGAAATCAGCCAACTCTACCTAATTAAGAAATTGCACACACAGGCTCAAAGAATTTGCATCCCCTTCCCTCTAACAAAAGGTTACAGAGACCCCCAGAATCTCTAGTCAAGCTGATTAGAAGTCTTCTGCAGAAAGGGCCAGTCTATAAAGGCTATGAGATGTGGCTTTTATTTCAAGTGTGCCAATCCTAAAACAAAGTTATGGGATACATGAAGAAACAGGGAAACATGGCCCATACAAAAAAAATGCTGCTGCTGCTGCTAAGTCTCTTCAGTCGTGTCTGACTCTGTGCAGCCCCATAGACAGCAGCCCAACAGGCTCTCCCATCCCTGGGATTCTCCAGGCAAGAACACTGAAGTGGGTTGCCACTTCCTTCTCCAATGCATGAAAGTGAAAAGTGAAAGTGAAGTCACTCAGTTGTGTCCGACTCTTAGTGACCCCATGGACTGCAGCCCACCAGGCTCCTCAGTCCATGGGATTCTCCAGGCAAGAGTACTGGAGTGGGGTGCCGTTGCCTTTTCTGTACAAAAGAATGAAATAAATCAAATTTATCTTGAAGAAATTTATCTTGGAATAAATCAAATTTATCCTGACAGAGAATTAAAATAACCATTATAATGACACACTATGAGATCAAGATGATGTATAAACAAAGTGAAAATGTCAGCAAAATATAAACTATTAAAAAGAACAGAGAATTTGGAGTGAAAGAATACAATAATTGAAGTAAAAAAAAATCAGCAGGAGGATTTAACACTAGGTTCAATTAAGCTGAAGAAAGAATCAGTGAACTTGAGGACAGGTCACTTGAAATTATCCAGTCAGAAGACTAGATCGGAAAAAAGAATGAAACAGAGTGAACAAAGTCTGAGGAACACATGGGATATCATAAGCAAATCAATATATCCATCCTGGGAGCCCTGGAATAACAAAGAGTAGAAATAGTGCCCCCAAATTTCCCAAAACTAAGGAAGGAAATTATATCCATATTTCAGAAATCCAGTGGATTCCAACCATAGTAAATCCAGTGGATTCCAACCATAGTAAATCCAGAGAAATCCACACTAAGACACATTATAATCAAACTGTCAAAAGAGAAATACAAAGAAAATTCTAACAGCAACAAGAGAAAAGTGAATCACCACGTGCAAGAGAAGTCCCATAATACTATCAGTGAATTTTTTCAGCAAGAACTCTACAGGCCAGAAGGCCGTGGGATGATATATTCAAGGTGCTAAAAGGAAAAACTGCCAACCAAGAACACTATATAGTGGCCAAAAAAAAAAAAAAAAGTGGTACTTGAAAAATGAAGGAAAAAGAAAACCTTCCCATGTTAAAAAAAAAAAAAAACAAAAACTCTAAGGGAGCTCGTCAGCACTATAACTGCCTACAAGAAATGCTAAATGGATTCCGTCAAGCTCAAACAAAAGGATGCTGAACATCACAAAAGCATATGAAAGTACAAAGCTTGCTGCTGCTGCTGCAAAGTCACTTCAGTCGTGTCCGACTCTGCGACCACAGAGATGGCAGCCCACCAGGCTCCCCGTCCCTGGGATTCTCCAGGCAAAAACACTGGAGTGGGTTGCCATTTCCTTCTCCAATGCATGAAACTGAAAAGTGAAAGTGAAATAGCTCAGTCCTGTCTGACTCCTAGCGAACCCATGGACTGCAGCCCACCAGGCTCCTCGTAAATATACAGACAAATACAAAATACTGTAATAATGGTACATGAATCACTTTTAATTCTGGTATAGGGTTGAAGGAAAAAGTATTTTAAAAAGTATTACGATAAAAATATGTTAACGGATACATAATTCAGAAGGATGTAATGTTTTGACATCAATAACACAGAAAGTATAAGGAAGAGGGAGTCAATGTGAAGAGTATTTGTATGTAATAAAGTTAAGTTTTATCAGCTTAAAATAGATCGTTGTAAATATACAGTGCTTTATGTAAGCCCCATGGTAACCATCAAGAAAGTAGCATTTTGTTGTAGAACATCCACAAAAGAAAATTAAAAAGGGATCAACACATATCACTACCAAAAGAAGTTAACAAAACACAAAGGAAGGAAAAAAGAGCGGAAAGAGGGTGAAGGATAAATATAAGACAGAAAACAACTAACAAAATGGCAATAGTAAGTTCTTCTCTATCAATAACTACTTAAATGTAAATGGATTTTACTCCCTAATCAGAAGATGTAGAGTGGTTAAATGGATTAGAAAAAATCCAACTATATGCTATCTAGAAAAGATTTTTGATTTAGGAACACACGTAGAGTGAAAGTTAAAGTATAGAAAAAAATATGCAAATAGTAACTGAAAGAGAGCAGGGGCCAGGGTGGGCCATAATTATATTAGACAAAATAGACTTTAAGTCAAAAACTGTCAAAAGAGACAAAGAAGGACATGATAAATGATAAGAGAGTCAATTAATTGCGTAGATACAACAATTAAAAAGATATATGTACCTAACAGCAGAGCACCAAAATATAGGAAGGAAACACTGACAGAATTGAAGGGAAAGATAGATAATTACACAATAATATTAGGAGATTTCAATACCTCACTTTAAATAATGGATAGAATCCAGATAGAAGATGAATAAGGAAACAGAGGATTTGTAAAATACTATAGACCAAATGAACCGAATATCATATACAGGGCATTTCATCCAACAGCAGCAGAATATACAGTCTTTTCAAGCACACACAAACCATTTTCCATAAGAGATCACATTTTAGGTCACAACCTAGTCTTAACAAATTTGAGAAGACTGAAATCAAAGTAAGTGTACTTTCAAAGCACAGTGCAATGAAACTAGAAGTCAAAAACAGAAGGAAACTAAAAAATTCAAAAATAATGGAAATTAAGCAATGCATTCTTGAACAACCAATAAGCCAAAGAAGATAGCAAAAGAGAAATTAGAAAGTATCTTAAGACAAATGAAAACAAAAAAATACTAAAACTTATAGGATGCAGCAAAAGCAGCACAAAAGGGAAGTTTATAGCAATAATTGCCTATATTAAAAAGATGAAAATTCTCAAATAAACAACCTAACTTTAAAACACAAGAGACTAAAAAAATAAAAACAAATGAATCCCCAAGTTAGCAGAAGGAAGGAAATAATCATCAGAACAAAAGTAAATGAAATAGAAAATAGAAAAACAATAGTAGAGATCAATGAAAATGCATTGTTTTGTTTTGTTTTCAAAAAAATCAACAAAATTGACAAACTTTTAGCTTAAGAAAAAAATTAAGAAGACTCAAAATTATTAGAGAAGAGATATTACAACTAATGCCACAGAAATTAAAAGATTATGAGATATTATTATGAGAAATTCCAAGCCAACAATTTGGATAGCCTGGAAGAAATAGATAAATTTCTAGAAACATGCAATCTACCAAGACTGAATTATGAAGAAATAGAAATTCTGAACAGACCTATAACTAGTAAGGAGACTGAATGGGTAATCAAAACCTCCCAACAAAGAAAAGCCCATGACCAGATGGTTTCACTGGCGAATTCTACCATGCATTTAAAGAATTGGTGCCAATCCTTCTCAAGCTCTTCCAGAAATTGAAGAGGAGGGAACACTTCCAAACTCATTTTATGAAGCCAGAATTACCCTGATACCAAAGAAAAAGACATCAAAAGAAAACTAAAAAACAATATCCTTAATGAATATAGATGCAAAAATCTTCAACAAAATATTAGCAGACTAAATTCAACAACACATTAAAAGGATCATACATCATAACCAAGTGGGATTTATCCCTGGAACACAAGAATGGTTCAACAAACAAATATCAATCATTGTATTACACCACATTAATGGAACAAAGGATAAAATCACATGATCTACTCAATAGATGCACAAAAAGCATCTGATAAATTCAACATCCTTTCATGATATAAGTACTCATCAAACTAGGAGTAGAAGAACATTATCTCAGCATAATAAAATCCAGTATGACAAGCCCACAGCTAACATAGTAAACAATGGGGAAAGACCAGAAGTTTTTTCTCTAAGATAAAGAACAAAACAAGGTTGCCCATTCCCGCCATTTCAATTCAAAACAGTACTGAAAGTCCTAATTAAAGCGATTCAGTTAAGGGGAAAAAAAGCATCCAAATTGGAAAGGAAAAAGGAAAATTATCTCTACTTGCAGATTATATAATCTAATACAAAGAAAAGTCTAAAGCTCCCACACACACACACACACACACACACACACACACACACACACTATAAGAATAAATGAATTCAGCAAAGTTGCAGGATCCAAATCAACATTAAAACATTAAAAAACTCAGTAGAGTTTCTATAAACTAGCAATGAATAATCTAAAAAGGAAACTAAGAAAACAAACCCATTTACAATAGCATCAATAAGAATAAAATACTTAGAAATAAATTTAACCAAAAATGTGAAAGACTTGTACACTTAAAACTACAAAGCACTGCTGAAAGAAATTAAAGAGGACACAGATAACTGAAAAGAAAGAAATGTGTTCATGAACTGCAAGATTTAATATTGCTAAAAATACCCACGTTACCCAAGGGGATCTACAAATTCAGTGCAATCACTACCAAAATATCAAAGACATTTTTTATAGAAATAGACAAATTAATCCTAAAATTCATATAAAACCATAAAAGATTCTGAACAGTCAAAACAATCTTGAGCAAAAGAACAAAGTTGGAAGTCTCACACTTCCTAATTTCAAAATATATAGCAAAGCTGGAATAATTAAAAAAAAAAAAACACCACAGTATGGTACTGGAACAAAGACAGGTACATAGACCAATAGAACAGAACAGAGAGCCCAGAAATAAACCTTCACCTATGCAGTCAAAGTTCTTCGACAAGAAAGGCAAAACTACACAATGTGGAAACGTTGAAGTCTCTTCAACAAATGATGCTGGGAAAACTGGATATCCACAAGCAAAAGAATAAAATTGGACCTTTTATCATACACAGAAATCAATTCAAAATGAATAAAAGACTTGAACATTAGACCTGAAACTAGAAATTTTCTAGAAGAAAACAGGGTGGAATGCTTTATTACATTGGCCTTAATAATGATCTCTTGGATATGACACCAAAACACAGGTAATATAAGCAAAAAAATAGACAACTGGACTACATTAAACTAAAAGCTTTTACATAGCCAGGAAACAATAAGCAGAGTGAGAAAGCAACCTATGGAATGGGAGGAAATACCTGCAAACTATATCTGGTAAGATATTAATATCCAAAATGTAAAAGGAGTAACTACAACTCAACAGCAATAAAACATATGTTTAATGGTGCAGCCATTATGAAAAACACTATATAGTTTCCTCCAAAAAATAAAAACAGAGCTACAGGATCCAGAAATCTCCATTTTTGGATCCAAAGAGACTCGGATCTTGAAGACATAGTGTATTCCCATATTCACTGCAGCATTGTTCAAAATAGCCAAGAAGTGGAAACAATCTAAATATCCATCAACAAATTAACTTTGTTTAAAGTGTAATTATATATACAATAGAATATTATTCAGCCATTAAAAGAAAAAAAGGAAATTCTCTCATATGCAGCAACATGGATGAACATTGAGGATATTGTGCAAAGTGAAATAGCCAGCCACAGAAGGGCAAATACTACATAATTCCACTTACATGAGGTATTTAAATAGTAAAACTTAAAGTAGAATTGTGTTTTCCAAAGATGGGAAGAGAGAAATAAGGAGTTGCTTCAAAGGGTATAGAACTTTAGTTATGCACCATGAAAAAGTTCTAGAGATCTGCTGCGCAACATCTGTTGTACTATATACTTATACTTTTAATAAGCAATTAACAGGGTAGAATTATTGACTTCTTGGAAAAGCTTGAGGACATTCAAGCTTGGAAGGCTGGCGAAAGGGCAGTTAGCAATACAATGGGTTGGGGGAAGCTTTACAAGAAAAACATGTTCCAAGGAGGAAGAAAACTGAAGTATATATAATGATTTTGAGGAGCTCATGAAATGTTGAAAGGAAAATTCATTTTATCATGACGTTATGAACATTGTTGGGTTTTTATTCTTCACTATTTTCAGTTATTTTCTTAGGACTTGCTGAAGGGATTACCACATACATTCAGTTATTAGGCTCCATTAACTGCTGGGTGATTACTCTATTGTTTTGTTTTGTTTTTGTTTTTGTTTTAATCAAGATTTTTTTAAATTAATTTATCTATTTTAATTGGAGGCTAAGAAACCTAGGGCATAAAACACTCCTGTCATGATGCAATTAAACTCTAGCTTCTTTGTAACTGAGGTTATTGTTTGAGTTTTTTCTGACCTCAAGAGGACTTTCCTTAGCTGTCTCTTTCCCTGGTTCTCTCTGGTATAGTAACAGCCCTGTTGTTTAGTCTGTCTCTCATAAAGCTACCTACCTTCTCTTAATTGCTTCTTAACAAAACTTTCAATATTTTTAAAATGTAGTTAAAATTGTGTTTATATGAGAGTAGAGTTGATTTACAGTGTTGCGTTAGTTTTAGGTGTACAGCAGAGTGATTCACTTATACATATATCCATTCCCTTTCAGATTCTTTTCCCATATGGGTTATTATAGAATACTGTACTGAGTACAGTTCACTATGCTATATAGTAGGTTTCTGTTGATTATGTTATACATAATAGTGTGTATAAGTTGATTCCAAACTCCTAATTTATCTCTCGCAACTTTCCTCACTGGTATCCCTAAGTTTGTTTTCAAAGTGTGTGAGCCAGTTTCTGCTTTGGAAATGTTTTTATTTTTTTCAGATTCCACATAAAAGTGGTTTATGCCCTTAAAACAACTGTTATTATTGCTTCCCCAAATGATTTTTTTTTACCAATACAGTTGTTTCACCAGTGTGAGGGTCCTTAGAGTTCCTTATGATACCATTTTGAAAGAACATTGTTTTCTGAATGCCAAAGGAGTCACAGTACTAGAGCCATAGAGAGGAAAATGTAACCTAAGCACACTACTTGACTAGAGTGAGAAAGACTTATATCAATATAACTATGTAAAGGTTTTTTAAAATGTGGTTTAAAAAAACATTTTAGAACTGATCTTTACACAAATTTAGTGCAGTTTAGTTGCTCAGGCGTCTCCAACTCTTTGTGACCCCACGGACCACAGCACGCCAGGCTTCCCTGTTCATCACCAACTCCCAGAGGTCACTCAAACTCACGTCCATTGAGTCAGTGATGCCATCCAGCCATCTCATCCTCTGTCGTCCCCTTTTGCTCCTGCCCCCAATCCCTCCCAGCATCAGAGTCTTTTCCAAGGAGTCAGCTCTTGGATCAGGTGGCCAAAGTACTGGAGCTTCAACTTCAGCATAGCCCTTCCAATGAATATTCAGGACTGATTTCCTTTAGAATGGACTGGTTGGATCTCCTTGCTGTCCAAGGGACTCTCAAGAGCCTTCTCCAACACCAGGTTCAAAAACATCAATTCTTCAGTGCTCAGCTTTCTTTATGGTCCATCTCTCACATCCATACATGACTACTGGAAAAACCATAGCTTTAACAAGACGGCCTCTGTTGGTAAAGTAATGTCTCTGCTTTTAATATGCTATCTAAGTTTGTCATAGCTTTTCTTCCAAGGAACAAGTGTCTTTTAATTTCATGGCTGCAGTCACCATCTGCAGTGATTTTGGAGCCCAAGAAAATACAGTCTCTCGTTGTTTCCATTGTTTCCCCATTTATTTGCCATGAAGTGATGGGACCCAATGCCATGATCTTCGTTTTCTCAATGCCGAGTTTTAAGCTAGCTTTTTCACTCTCCTCTTTCACTTTCATCAAGAGGTCCTTCAGTTCCTTTGCTTTCTGCCATAAGGGTGGTGTCAACTTCATATCTGAGATTATTGATATTTCTCCCAGCAATCTTGATTCCAGTTTGTGCTTCATCCAGCCTGGCATTTCTCATGATGTATTCTGCATATAAGTTAAATAAGCAAGGTGGCAATATACAGCCTTGACGTACTCCTTTTACAGTTTGGAACCAGTCCGTTGTTCCATGTCCAGTTCTGATTGTTGCTTCCTGCCCTGTATACAGATTTCTCAGGAGACAGGTAAGGTGGTCTGGTACTCTCATCTCTTTAAGAATTTTCTACAGTTTGTTTTGATCCACACAGTCAAAGGCTTTGGCATAGTCAATAAAGCAGAATAGGTGTTTTTCTGGAACAATCTTGCTTTTTCAATGATCCAATGGATGTTGGCAATTTGATCTTTAGTTCCTCTGCCTTTTCTAAATCCAACTTGAACATCTGGAAGTTCTTGGTTCAGTTACTGTTGAAGACTCACTTGAAGAATTTTTACCTTTTATTTGCTAGCATGTGAGATTAGGCAAATTCCTTAACACTTAACTTTGGTTACAGAATAAAATACCACTACAGTAGAATAAGAGGTAGGGAGATAGGAGGAAGAACAGAGAATTGCAAGGAAAGATGGATTTATTTATCTCTTCTTACAAGTGTAAAAAATTAATAAATAGCAACCTCAATTAAATAGCCTTGGGAAACCAGACAGGGGAGCCTCACATCCTGAGATAACAGCAGACCCCAATAGTAAGAAGAAACATTTCCTCTTCTCTGGCAAGAGCTCATCCAATTCAGCCAATAAAATGCCACGGACTGTTTGGACACTATGGCCCTCCCAACTTCGTTTCCCCCTTTAGAAGAGTTCTCCTTTCCATTCTTGCAAGGAGCTTACATGTTGCTATGGTTGCAGATCCCAAATTGAAATTCTTTGCAGGTCCTGAATAAATTCTTTTTTTTTTTTATTTTGCTAGAGAAATAACTGGTAGTCTATGTGTTGTAGGTCAACAATTTAATGGCCCTTAAGAGGATCCCCAGAAAGCCCCCAAGAGCTCTGAAGCTGGTGAGCCAACAGGTGTGGTACCAACATTGAGCCTATTGCTTCTCACTGCTTTTCTCACCAACCCTGGAGTTTGAGGGTGGGTCTTTCTCCTGGATCTGAGCTTCCATCTACTTTGCATTTTGAAGCTCTCCAGGTTTTACTCAGTATCTATTTTAAGGTTTCTTCCTTTCTGGTTAAGGCCTTGTTCTGTATGTGAGTATTCATTTGGCACTTTGGTCTGATTTTTGAAATCAGACTGTTCCAGCTGGAACTGGCTAGCTTTCGGCCCATTCCTTTTGGAACATGGGATGTTTCACTGGAGTTGTGCCGATTCAGCCTTTGGCCCCATTCCATTTTGAATAGGGGCTGTTAGATTGGAACTGTGCGGAGCAGCTTTTGGCCTGGCTCCTCTGGGACCAGACTGTTCCCTTAGAACTGGCTGGTATTAGGCCTGCAGGCTATCTGCACTGTTTACGCTATCTGAGCTATTTGAGTTGTTTGAGCTGCTTGAAAATTATTCTCTTACTCTAGAGAAAACCCTCCAAGATTTGGGATCCCAGTTATCTAAATATTTTGAGGGTACCCCTCTTATGGGGACTCCAGCCAATTTTATTTGAAAACCATGATTCTTCTTCAGGCACATTTCTAACTAAATGTATTGACCCAATCAAAGACAATGTATAGTATCTATGGCCATTATGAGAAATTTTTGAAGTCCCCTTAACTTTTCTTAAGGCTGAATTGGACAACCACAGGTCTAAATTTCCAAAACTGAATGGAATTCATATTTCAATCAGTCATTTGTGCCTTCTAAACGTTATCAGGAGCTTAAAATTACCACACCACATAATAAGATTTGAAGATTTACTGAGGCAAACAAACAAAGATAAAATGACTTCCTAAGCCTCATGATCTTCTTCCTCTGCTTCTTTATCTCAAGCCTCACCTCCATCTTCCTCCTTTCCTGCTGTGCTATATACAGCTCCTCTATTTGGTGGCTCAGATGGAAAGAATCTGCCAGCAATGCAGGAGACCTGGATTCCATCCCTGGGTGGGAATGATCCCCTGAGGAAGGGAATGGCAACTCACTCCAGTATTCTTGCCTGGAGAATTCCATAAATATAAGAGCCTGGTGGGCTACAGGCCATGGATTTGCAGAGTTGGACATGACTGAGTGACTAACCCACAATCTATATATACTTAGTTCCTCCATATTAATTCTCTCAATGAAGTTTCCTTTTTCTCTGAAATAACACACTCTCCCTTTCCTCTGAACTTGTCCCTTAAAATTAAACCTTCTAAGGATCCAGAGGCTAAATGCTTAATTTCTTCTACTCCCTGGATTAAAGCAGAACTGCCAGCCACAGCCAAAGATTTTCCCAAAATAAATTAAGATTCTCACAGTCAAATTTATTAACTAAGTTTCTCTGACTAATATCAACTAGTTCATATACTTGTCGTGATGACTAGACTCAGCATTAGATGAAAAGTGCCAACTGGGAAAATCCTGAAAGGTCTCTAGAATTACAAACAGAGAGCAGCCCACTAACATTATATGATCGTGCTAAGTTGCTTCAGTCGTGCCTGACTTTGTGTGACCCTATGGACTGTAGCCCGCTAGTCTCCTCTGTCCATGGGATTCTTGAGGCAAGAATACTGGAGTGGATTTCCATGGTCTCCTCCAGGGTATCGTCCCACTCTAGGGATCAAAGTCCCGTCTCTTACATCTCTTAAATTGGCAGGTGGATTCTTAACCACTAGTGCCATCTCAGAAGCCTCGGGGCTTGAAACTTGGATTTTCTAAATTTCATGCCCATCATTTGAAAAGTGATGGTGTTGGACTTGTAAGTACATGGTTAACTATTTTCTTGTTAACTCTTTGCCTGAGATAGTTGAACCTAAATTTCCTCCTAAGGCCCTAAAGGATACATTGATAATCAGGACAGATACAGTCCCTGTCTTATAGAGCTTGGGGCTGAGTGGTAATAAAAGCTGACATTACTTTCATAGGCCCAGTACTGTGCTAAGTGCATCATATGCACTGTTTCATTTAGTCACACAATCCTACCAGCCTAGGGATTGAACCCGCATCTCTTATGTCTCCTGCACTGGCAGGCAAGTTATTTACCACGAGTGCCACCTGAGGCTCAGGCTCAGGCAATCACTAGGAGTCTTCAAAGGGCAGTTCCTAGGGCTTTTCCAAAGCTTATTAACTGAAACAAAATTCGGTCCTATACACAAAATCCTAATAACTCTGTTCATTGCTATTACAATCAATTTCAGATTATTTTTAAAGAAAATTCTAGTCTTCCTTCAGATGTTCACTTCATCAAGGTAGCTTTTCACTCTGTATTTATTAGTGGGATAATCCTGGATCTTTCCCTTCTAGTATGAAGGAGCAGGATGGAATAGGAAACCGTGTTTACTCTAGATTTAATCTTGCAAACCAACTCTTTCATGGTCTAGATGAGTAACCTAAAAGAAGACTGCTAAAATTCTTAATCTTCAACTCCAGCAAATTAAATCCCCTAAATGAAACCAAAACCCTCCTAGTTTCTGCTAGTGTTGCAAAGGGAATATTGGAAAGGAGATTGTTACAAATTTACCTTCAGCCCTCTAACCAGCCTTTCCAATGTCCACTCAGTTCTCAATGATGTGACTCTGAGGGACTACAGGGACTCTCCCTAATCTTCTTCCTAACTGATTTAAAGAAATCGTTCTTCAGACTGAGGATGACACTCTCCTAGTCCTATGTGACAAGAGAACCACACTCCAGGTCCTCAATCTGACTACAACAAAGCAGCCTCTGCCTTGGTGTACTAAAACAGTCCAAATAGTGGGCATCTCTAGTGAACCTCAAGAGGTTCCTGTCCGAAGCTCTTTCCTTTTGTTTAAGCTCTTTGAGAAATACACACCCTTTCTTCTTAGTTCTTCCACCTCTAAGCATTTGCTAGGCTGAGACTTCTTATAGAACCATCATGCCAGAATTTCTTTCTCCCAAAAGGAGTAAATAATTTTAGAACTTCACAGTAGTCGTCTAGGAAGCCAAGAAGATGATTTAAATGGCTCTTTGACATTTTTACTTGTTCTCTCTCTGATGGTGCTAGAGCTGAATTCAGGAAACACTGATCATTTCTCCCTATTGAATCAGCTACCATCCTTCTCATGGAGAAAATCTCCAACTAATACTGGCAAAATTCATAGCACAACTCCCATCAAGATTCAAATATATCCTTCAAAACTTCTTCCTGGAATTAGTCAATATCCTATAAAAATTAGAGAAATCCTTCAAGTTATAAAGCCATAAAGAAATCTGACTGCCAAAGAATTGATGCTTTGAATTTTGGTGCTGGAGAAGACTCTTGAAAGTCCCTTGGACAGCAAGGAGATCAAACAAGTCAATCCTAAAGGAATCAGTCCTGAATATTCATTGGAAGGACTGATGCTGAAGCTGAAGCTCCAATGCTTTGTCTACCTAATGAGAAAAACTGACTCAATGGAAAAACCCTGATGTTGGCAAAGGCAGGAGAAGAAGGGGCCGACAGAGGATGAGATGTTCGGATGGCATCAACTCAATGGACATGAGCTTGAGCAAACTCAGGGAGATAACGAAGGGCAGGGAAGCCTGGTATATATGGGGCTGGACACGACTGAGCGACTGAACCGAACAGATGGGGATGCAAAGAGTCGGACATGACTGGGTGACTGAACAACAACAATAAACGCTTACAAGGCTCAAGACTGCATTATCCCTTGTCCTTGTCAGTTAGTTCCTATGATACTCCTAATTTTTGTGGGGTGGGGCACAGTGGGTGTTGAGAGAATTTATTCCTTAAGTAAGAACCAAGCTTTATTTATTTACCAAAAAAAAGTTGGGGCAAAGGAAAAGACAAGTTTTACAGAAAATTATAACAGTAACTCCCTTTGGTAAAAAGGATAGACGTTTGTCTAGGACGTCCAAGCAATAAACAATATTATTATCCCTTGACACTCTGTTGCTTCTAACCCCTCATATGCTTCTAACATCCATTCCCCTTGAAATAAATTCTTTACTCTAGTTGAGTGATGTGGTGCATTCTTTAGTATTCCAGTTGATGAAGCTAGCCAATACCTTTTTGCCTTTACTTGGAAAGAAAAACAATTCACCTGGACAGTAATGCCTCAGAGTATTACTGAGAGTCCTTTTATTTCTCACAAATTCTGAAGGCTGATCTAGTTGACATAAAGTTCCCAGGGGTTCTACTTTGTTGTAATATATGGATAACTTGCTTCTTTGCTCTCTGTCTCAAGCCTCCTCAGCATCCATTTGCTAAAGCTTTTAGCTTAAAGGGACATTAGATTTCCAAGGAAAAACTGCAGTTTTCCCAAACCCAAGTTTGATATTCGGGACATCTAATATCAGAACAAGAGTTACACCTAAATTTGGATAGGCTTCATGGTGTCTAAGCTTCCCCAAACCCAAAACAAAGCACCAACTGCAAGGTTTTCTAGCTGGTTATTGCTGAAATTGGATTTCTATTTCTCTCCTACGGCCAGAAGTCTGTATTTTTTGATAAATAACCATCCTGACTAAATTTTATGGGAGAATAAGATGATACAATATTCTAATACTTAAAGGAGAGTTTGATAAACCCACTTGCCCCCAGGCATCCCTATTCTCATATTTCCTTTCTGTATGTGAAAAGGAAGGGAATGCCTTTAGGATACTCAACTAAACACGGGGACCACCGTCAACATGCTGGGTACTTTAGCAAGTAATTAGATCCTGTGCCAAGAGGAGAAACCCCATTGTCTCAGAGCCATTATGAACACTGCCCTTTTGGTTAAGGCCATGAGAAAAATGTTGTGGGATCCCTTTGACAATTTTTGTACCTCATGCAATGTATTCTGAATTCTCAATCCACTCAACATTTCTCAGTTGGCTTCCTCATCTCCTATGAAGTCCTTTTGTTAACTCCTCCTCTTTTATGTTGTAATAACTTTAACCCTGATACTCTTTTCTCCTCTGTCATTGATGAAGTCTCTCACAGCTGCTTAATGCTGATGAATCACCTTCCTACTACTCATGATAATCTACAGGAAATTCATTTTGGTAATACTGACTTCTCATGGTTCATTGATGGCTCTTATTTTAAGGGTAAAAATGGCATATATTGTGGTGGCTACACTATTGCAACCAACTGCCTTTAACATTTTTGAGGGAGTGTCTTTTCCTCCGAGTACTTTGGTCCCAAAGGCTGAATTATACACTCTGACACAGGGTTATACTTTAACCAAGGGCAAAACTGTCAATATTTAGACTGACAATAGATATGCTTTCAGAGTAACTCATGATTTTTTAATGTTATGGAACAATATGAATTCTTTACTTCCATTGGAAATACACTTTAATATGGCCACTATGATTAAGACTTATTGGATGCATGACTTTTATTTGCCACTTTGTGAAAAGTAGTGAAAGTATTAGTCACTCAGTCATGTCTGGCTCTTTGTGACTTCATAGACTATAGCTGTCAGGCTCCTCTGTCCATGGATTTCTCCAGGCAAGAATATTGAAGTTGGTAGCCGTTCCCTTCTCTAGGGGATCTTCCTGACCCAGGGACTGAACCTGGGTCTCCTGCATTGCAGGCAGACTCTTTACTATCTGAGTCACCAGGGGAGACATCTGCCACCTTAGCTATTATTATCAATATGCTGGGTCATTCTAAACTTGACTCTCTGAAAGCTAAGGGAAATTGCCTTGCTTACATTTTCACAAGGAATGCTGCCCTTAATGGAACTAACAGCAGAGAAACCTTTCCATGGTCCAAAGGGATATTTCTCCAAATGACAACTTAGAAAAACTGGCTAGAGAAGCCCAACAATTGACCTTGAAAAGAAAAGGCAAGACTAGAAATTCAAGAATTGTGGTTTGATAAAAGAGAAAGCTCTGCTTTGCACTAAATAACAATCTAGCTCTAAAGGAGACTCTAAAATTCCCACTCCTCACCACTGTACATGCATTAAATCTCTGGTCTACTGACAAAATGATAGCCTTCATGAATTAATATTGGTAGGGAAACTTTAACAATGCCACAAAAGTGCCTACTTTACTTGTTGGCTTGTCTGAAATACAACCCAGGGAAGCCTGTTTGTACCGTTCCTGGACATTTTAAACCACCTAATTGACCATTTGAGGTCTGGCAAATGGAGTGATACAATTTCCTCTGTCTCATGAATATAAGTATATTTTAGTCATGGTCTATATGTTTTCACCCTGGACTGAAGCTTTCTCTTGCAGACAAGCCACTGTCTCTTCTGAGGTTAAAGTTCTTTTGGAAAAGAGTATCCTCATCTAGGGAACTCCTCTTGAGAGATCTAGTGATCTCATTTTACTAGTCAGGTACTTCAACAAGTCTAAACTGTTTGGCTGGTCTTACAACATTTTTTCTGTGCATGCCACCTCAGTCCTCTGGTTCAGCTGAACGCATGAATGGCATTGTGTGTGTGTGCTAAGTCGCTTCAGTGTCTCTACCTCTTTGCAACGCTACAGACTATAGCCTGCCAGGCTCCTCTGTCCATGGGATTCTCCAGGCAGGAATACTGGAGTGGGTTGCCATGTCCTCCTCCAGGGGATCTTCCTCATCCAGGAATTGAACTCACCTGTCTTATATCTCCTGCATTGACAGGCAGGTTCTTTACCACTAGTGCCACTTGGAAGCCCATTAATGGCATTATTAAGACTCAGCTGGCAAATTTTGTAAAATTCCTCCAAATATATTGGCCAAAAGCATTGCTATTGGTCTTTTAAAATCTCAGATTCACCTCTGTTAGAATTCATAAATTCTCACTCTTTGAGACAGTTTCTGGATGCCCACACGCCCCCCCCGGCCCCCATAACGCAGCCCACCCCCCCCCCCCATCCCGGGATCCAGGCAAGAATACTGGAGTGGGCGCCAGTCCTCCAAGTATTAATTCAGCTGGTCGCCGTCGGCCACCTCTGCTAGCGCCCCCCCTCCGCGTGTCTCTAGCAAGAATACTGGATGGGTTGCCATTTCCTCCCCAAACCAATGAAAGGAGATAGTCCAATATTTCAAAGGCCTGATTACTTCTATTAAAAATGCAAAATATTTCAGTGGAGCAATCTTTTCATAGCTCACTTTCAGGAGATAGGCCTTGAGCATCAGACCTTGAAATCTTAAATTTTGTCTTTGGAAAAAACACATCCAGAAGGACTCTCTTCAACCTTGCTGGAAAGGTTCCTATTAGGTGTTGCTAACTGACCCTTGTGCTACCAAACTCCAGGGAATAGACTCTTGAATTCACATGACACACCTAAAAAGCAACAAATCCTAAGTGGATTGCATGTTATCTATTGACTTCAAAGTAAAGATTTTCCAGAACTGAAGCAGATGACATCTGATGAGACATCTTTTCCAAGTTATACAAACCAGGCCCATTGGATATCTGTCACCAAACCTTTGATGATGTCATATATTCAGATGATTTTCAATATCTGTGATTTTGATAATATGGACTTAGAGAAAAAGTATCTAAGAGTTCTTCCTAGATCTCCTTGTTACTCAAATGTGACATAAATAGGTTTCAAATTGGTGTACTTTCTTTCTAACCTGGGACACTATACTCAAGTAAGGTCCTTCCTTGTATTGAAGGACAAAAACTGGTGAAACCAGAAAACCTCTTTTAAACAATTTTTTTTTTTAATTGGGGGATAATTGCTTTACAGTATTGTGCTGGCTTCTGCCATATATCAACATGAATCAACCGTATGTAAACATATGTCCCACACCTCTTGAACCTCCCTCCCACTTTCCACTTTCCCACCCTCTCGGCTGTCACAGAGTATGGGTTTGAGCTCCCTGCATCATACGGGAAATTTCCACTGGCTCTCTATTTTACATATGGTAATGTACGTTTCCATGCTATTCTCTCGATTTGTCCCACCCTCTCCTTCCCTCACTGTGTCCACAAGTCTGTTTTCTCTGTCTGTGTCTCCACTGCTGCCCTGCAAATAGGTTCGCCAGTACCATCTTTCTAGATTTCATATACATGTGCTGATATACGACATTTTTCACTTTCTTATTTACTTCACTCTGTATAATAGGCTCTAGGTGCATCTACCTCATTAGAACTGACTCAAATGCATTCCTTTGTGTGACTGAGTAATATGCCATTGTATATATGTACCACAACTTCTTTGCCTATTCAACTATTGATGGGTATCTAGGTTGCTTCCATTTCCTGGCTATTGTAAATAGTGCTCCAGTGAATATCGGGTACATGTGTCTTTTTAAATTCTGGGTTTTTCAGGGTATATGCCCAGGAGTGGGATTGCTGGGTCATATGGTAGTTTTATTTCTAATTTTTAAGGAATCTCCATACAGTTCATCATGGTGGCTGTATCATTTTACATTCCCACCAACAGTGCAAGAGGGTTCCCTTTTCTCCACACCCTCTCTGGCATTTATTGTTTGTAGACTTGTTGATGATGACCATTCTGACTGATGTGAGATGAGACCTCATTGTAGTTTTGATTTGCATTTCTCTAATGATGAGCAATGCTTAGCATCTTTTCATGTGTTTCTTGCCTTCTCTATGTCTTTTGGGAGAAATGTCTGTCTAGGTCTTTTGCTCACTTTTGATTGAGTTGTTTTATTAGTACTGAGCTAAATGAGCTGCTTTTATATTTTGGAGATTAATCCTTTGTCAGTTGTTTCATTTATTTATTATTGTATTCCATTGAGGGCTATCTTCTCAGCTTGTTTATAGTTTCCTTTGCTGTACAAAAGTTTTTCTAAGTTTAATTCAGTTCAGTTCAGTCACTCAGTCATGTCCAACACTTTGCGACCCCAAGGACTGTGGCATGCCAGGCCTCCCTATCCATCACCAACTCCTGCAGTTTACTCAAACTCATGTCCATTACGTCACTAATGCCATCCAACCATCTCATCCTCTGTCATCCCCTCTCCTCCCACCTTTCCCAGCATCAGGATCTTTTCCAATGAGTCAGTTCTTCGCATCAGGTGGCCAAAGTATTAGAGCTTCAGCTTTAGCATCAGACCTTCCAATGAATATTCAGGACTGATTTCCTTTAGGATGGACTGGTTGGAGATCTTGTAATCCAAGGGACTCTCAAGAGTCTTCTCCAATACCACAGTTCAAAAGCATCAATTCTTCAGCACTCAGCTTTACTAATGGTCCAACTGTCACACCCATACACGACTACTAGAAAACCGTTGCTTTGACTAGACAGACCTTTGCTGGCAAAGTCATGTCTCTGCTTCTTAATATGCTGTCTAGGTTGGTCATAACTTTTCTTCCAAGGAGTAAGCGTCTTTTAATTTCATGGCTGCAGTCACCATCTGCAGTGATTTTGGAGCCCAAAAAGATAAAGTCTGACACTGTTTCCATTGTTTCCCATCTATTTCCCATGAAGTGATGGGACCAGATGCCATAATTTTAGTTTTCTGAATGTTGAACTTTAAGCCAACTTTTTCACTCTCCTCTTTCACTTTCATCAAGAGGCTCTTTAGTTATTCTTCGCAATCTGCATATGGTGTCATCAGCACATCTGAGGTTATTGATATTTCTCCCGGCACTCTTGATTCCAGCTTGTGCTTCTTCCAGCCCAGCATTTCCCATGATTTTCACTGCATGTAAGTTAGATAAGCAGAGTGACAATATACAGCCTTGATGTACTCCTTTTCCTATTTGGAACCAGTCTGTTGTTCCATGTTCAGTTCTAACTGTTGCTTCCTGACCTGCATACAGGCTTCTCAAGAGGCAGGTCAGGTGGTCTAGTATTCTCATCTCTTGAAGAATTTTCCTCAGATTGTTGTAATCCACACAGTCAAAGGCTTTGGCATAGTCAATAAAGTAGAAATAGAAGTTTTTCTGGAACTCTCTCACTTTGTCAATGATCCAATGGATGTTGTGTCAACCTGTTAACCTCTATTTCCTCTGCCTTTTTAAATCCAGCTTGAAAATCTGGAAGTTCACGGTCATGTATTGCTGAAGCCTGACTTGGAGAACTTTGAGCATTACTTTACTAGCATGTGAGATGAGTGCAATTGGGTGGTAGTTTGAGCATTCTTTGGCATTGCCTTTCTTTGGGATTGGAATGAAAACTGACCTTCCACTGCTGAGTTTTCCAAATTTGCTGGCATATTGAGTGCAGCACTTTCAGAGCACCATCTTTTAGGACTTGAAATAGCTCAACTATTGAAATTCATCTCCTCCATTAGCTTTGTTCATAGTGATGCTTCCTAAGGCCCACTTGACTTCACATTCCAGAATGTCTGGCTCTAGGTGAGTGACCTTACCATCATGATTATCTGGGTCGTGAAGATCTAGTTTGTATAGTTCTGTGTATTCTTGTCACCTTTTTTTATTATCTTCTGCTTCTGTTAGGTCCATACCATTTCTGTCCTTTATTGAGCCCATCCTTGCATGAAATATTCCCTTGGTATCTCTAATTTTCTTGAAGAGATCTCTTATCTTTCCCATTCTATTGTTTTCCTCTATTCTTGGTAGTGATCACTGAAGAAGGCTTTCTTATCTCTCCTTGCTATTCTTTGGAACTCTGCATTCAAATGGGTGTATCTTTCCTTTTCTCCTTTGCTTTTCGCTTCTCTTCTTTTCACAGCTATTTGTAAGGCCTCCTCAGACAGCCATTTTGCTTTTTTGCATTTCTGTTTTCTTGGGGATGGTCTTGATCCCTGTCACCTGTATAATGCCATGAACCTCCATCCATAGTTCTTCAGGCACTCTGTCTATCAAATCTAATCCCTCGAATCTATTTGTCACTTCCCCTGTATAATCACAAGGGATTTGATTTAGGTCATACCTGAATGGAGGCTTCCCTGGTGGCTCAGACGGTAAAGCATCTGCCTAAAGTATGGGAGACCTGGGTTCGATCCCTGGGTTGGGAAGATCCTCTGGAGAAGGAAATGGCAACCCACTCCAGTACTCTTGCCTGGAAAATTGGTGGACTATACAGTCCATGGGGTTGCAAATAGTCAGACATGACTGAGAGACTTGGATTATTGAATGGTCTTGTTTTCCCTACTTTTTTCAATTTAAGTCTGAATTTCACAATAAGGAGTTTGTGATCTGAGCCACAGTCAGCTCCTGATCTTGATTTTGCTGACTGTATAGAGCTTCTCCATCTTTGGCTGCAAGGAATATAATCAATCTGACTTTGGTATTGACCATCTGGTGATGTCCACGTATAGAGTCTTTTCTTATGTTGCTGGAAGAGGGTGTTTGGTATGACCAGTGCGTTCTCTTGGCAAAACTCTATTAGCTTTTCCCCTGCTTCATTCTGTACTCCAAGGCCAAATTTGCCTGTTACTCCAGGTGTCTCTTGACTTCCTGCTTTTGCATTCCAGTCCCCTATAATGAAAAGGACATCTTTTTTGGGTGCTAGTTCTAGAAGGTCTTGTAGGTCTTCATAGAACCATTCAGCTTCAGCTTGTTCAGCATTACTGGTTGGGGCATAGATTTGGATTGCAGTGATATTGAATGGTTTGCCTTGGAAACAAACAGAGATCATTCTGTTGATTTTGAGTTTGCATCCAAGTACTGCATTTCGGACTCTTTTGTTGACTATGATGGTTACTCCATTTCTTCTAAGGGATTCTTGCCCACAGTAGTAGATATAATGGTCATCTGAGTTAAATTCATCCATTGCATTCCATTTTAGTTTGCTGATTCCTAAAATATCGATGTTCACTCTTGCCATCTCTTGTTTGACCACTTTCAATTTGTCTTGATTCACGGACCTAACATTCCAGGTTCCTATGCAACATTGTTCTTTTTTTTTTTTAATATAAATTTGTTTATTTTAAGCAATATTGTTCTTTACACCATAGGTCTTTGCTTCTATCACCAGTCACATCCAAAACTGAGGTTGTTTTTGCTTTGGCTCCGTCTCTTCATTCTTTCTGGAGTTATTTCTCCACTGATTTCCAGTAGCATATTGGGCTCCTGGGGAGTTCACCTTTCAATGTCTTATCTTTTGCCTTTCATACTGTTCATGGGGTTCTCAGGGCAAGAATACTGAAGTGGTTTTCTGTTCCCTTCTCCATCAGACAACATTTTGTTAGAACTCTCCACCATGACCCGTCTGTCTTGGGTGGCCCTACATGGCATGGCTCATAGTTTCATTGAGTTAGACAAGGCTGTGGTCCATGTGATCAGAACGGTTAATTTTCTGTGATTGTGGTTTTCAGTCTGTCTGCCCTCTGATGGAGAAGGATCAGAGGCTTATGGAAGCTTCCTGATGGGAGAGACTAACCTGGGGGAGACTGGGTCTTGTTCTGATGGGTGGGGCCATGCTCAGTAAATCTTTAATTATCTATTGATTGTTTTCTGTTAATTAAGTTTAATTAGATCCCACCTGTTTATTTTTGCTTTTATTTACATTACTCTTCATGGTGGGTCATAGAGGATCTTGCTGTGATTTATATCAAAAAGTGCAGAAAACCTGACTCTTGACCAGCAGTATTTTCAGAGGAAGATGTTGATCAAAAGGAGAAAATGTAAAAACCGATAAACAGAAACCTCAACAAAATAGGGTCAGGAGACCAGAAAGTGAAGCTCTCATGTCTTATCACAACAGCAGAACCCAACAGGGAGAATAAATGGTTTATTTTTTTTTTCCAGGCAAGAATCATCCAATGAGAGACTTCAGAACTCGGCCAATGGAAAGCCATGGACTATTTGGGTTACTATGGCTTTCCCAATTTCCTTTCCACTCTATGAAAGAGTTCTCTCCATTTTTTCATGGGTCCTGTACATGGCTTGCCATGGTTTCAGATCCCAAACTGAAATTCTTTGCTGATCCTGAATAAACCCATTTTTGCTGGAGAAATAACTTGCAATCTGTTTAAGTCAATACAAAGTAGAAAGTAAAAAGACTTATCTACAACCTGTGGAGACAGAAATAGAAGTCTATGTTACTTGTGGTTGCTTGTTTATTTATAGTTACCAAGGTCATAGGAACGATGGAACTTAAGATATGATAGAATTATTTTGGAAAGAGAGACAAAGCAACAAGGCTGGAAGTGGGAGTAGAAAGGGAATTAAATCCATATGCATAACAGCAAGTTAGTCACATTTAATATTGGTAAACAAAGAAATAGTAATATTAGCATATTATTTAGAGAAATTTGCTACTGCTGCTGCTAAGTCGCCTCAGCCATGTCTGACTCTGTGCGACCCCATGGATGGCAGCCCACCAGGCTCCCTCGTCCCTGGGATTCTCCAGGCAAGAATACTGGAGTGGGTTGCCATTTCCTCCTCCAATGCATGAAAGTGAAAAGTGAAAGTGAAGTCGCTCAGTCATGTCCGACTCGTAGCAACCCCATGGACTGTAGCCCACCAGGCTCCTCCATCCATGGGATTTTCCAGGCAAGAGTACTAGAGTGGGGTGCCATTGCCTTCTCTCTAGAGAAATTTAGGTAACACCAAAAATAAACACAAATCTAGGTTAAAAGTGTTGTCTTTCAGTGAGCTGGTGCTTTGATTATAATCTTTCTTTACTATTTGCATTTTTCAGGGTGTAAATGGATTATTTTGATAGCCATAAAATGTATCTGAAAAATAATTGTTTCCCCTTGTGGAAGCTCTATATTTACTTTCTTATTTCAATGTGTACAAATTATCTTGAGGTCCCTCTTGTATTTAGTTTTATCATTTTTCTCTCTTTAAAATATTCAAAAGTTTTGCAGTCATGGGGGAACCATTCCAGTATTTCTCTTAAATCATACTCAGATTGATCAGAATTATATTCTCAAGCTATTTGGATTGTTTTCAACTTATAATTATTTTGAACATCAACTAATGTTAAAAAATTATTATCTTTAGCAGTATCTGTCCCTGGTAGCTTTTAAAACAGATTATTTCTCAATGTCATTTTCACTGTCATTCAAAGCTTACTGCTTCTGTGATAAAGAAACATGTTAAATTTGCTTTCTGGTCAGTAACATATCCATTTGTTTAGATTCTGAGATAAACAATGCTTAAATTGTCATTAACATTTTTTTGACACTTTGAAAAATTATGTTTCAAGATTTTATTTGTAAGAATCACTTCATTAATGTCAGAGTTAGCATTTACTTGCAATCAAACTTTTTATCAATTTTAGTTTATAAAAACTGCCTCACTTATTTTTCCATGTAGAATAAGCATTGTAGAAATACTAAAAGCATAAATTACTTGTGGATACTGAATACAGGACACTTTTGTGGTGGTCTATGTATCAGATAATTTGTATACCACTTCAAATCCTATCAGCCACACCTCTTCTTCCAGCCTTTGCTGCAATGATCAATTCTTTATGGATTTCAACAGCTCACTTTCAAGTGCAATGCTTTGATGCCTTTCCTCAGGTTGCATCACATATCTTACTTCCTACTCTTATACTTCTGCCATCCTTAACCAATGGGCTACAAAGGCTGATAGATATATGCTTCCCCTTTTCATCCCCAGGGAAAACAATTGTGAGCTGAATTTCATAACTCTTCAAATCAAGTGTCACTCATCTATACTTTTAACCAATGCAGTAACACCACAATTTCTTACAGGCTTTATCTCTTTCCCAATGTCACTGTATTAGCCGACTCAGGCTAATATACTGAGTGGTTTAAACAATATAAATATATTTTCTCACAGACCTGGAGGCTGCAAGTCCAAGACCAGGGTGCCAGCATGGTTGAGTTCTTCTGAAGACACTCTTCTGGCTTGCAGAAGACCATTTTCTCCCTGTGTCCTCACATGGCGAGAGAGATAAGAGCACTTCCCCACTCCTTACAAGCACACAACTGATCAGATTTGAGCCCCATGCTTCCCTGGTGGCTCAGACGGTAAAGCGTCTGCCCGCAATGTGGGATACCCAGGTTCGATTCCTAGATCAGGAAGATTCCCCTGGAGAAGGAAATGGCGATCCACTCCAGCACTCTTGCCTGGAAAATCCCATGGACTGAGGAACATGATAGGCTACAGTCCATGGGGTCGCAAAGAGTCGGACATGACTAAGCAACTTCACTTTCACTTATTACCTTATTTAATCTTGATTAGTTTCCCAGACATTGCCTCCGAACACAGTCACTGGGAGTTAGGACTTCAAAATATGAATTCTGAAGGGACATAATTCAGTCCATAGCAATCACACTCTTAATGTTCTTCACCCCTGCTCCTGAAGATCAATTAACCTTCAAGGAAGCCTCTGACTTAGACTATGCTTTCAGGGGAACCGAGGTTACAGTATGTTTTATTCCATATGTGTGATAACAGAAAAAGGACTCATAGAAAGTGCAGTCATGAGGCATTATTCACAATGCTTAATTAATTCAACAAAAGGTAATGAGTATCATGCAAGACACCATGCTAAGTGAAAGTTGCTCAGTCGTGTCCGACTCTTTCTGGCCCCATGAGCTATATAGTCCAGGGAATTCTCCAGGCCAGAATACTGGAATGGGTAGCTGTTCCCAATTCAGAGATTGAACCCAGGTCTCCTCCATTACAGGTGGATTCTTTACCAGCTGAGCCACAGGGAAGCCCATGCTAAGACACCATGCTAAGTGTAGTATTAAATAAGAGACATGATCCTAGTGTGTTTTTTTTTTAATGTAGAAGAGAAATACAACACAGTCAATTATGATTATACAAAGACATTTGAGAAATGTACTATGAAGAGGTCTAGGTTGCTAAAAAGGTAAATAAAAGGAGAGCCACACTTTGAGTCTGGATACTCAAAGAAAACTTTAAGAAAATAAGGTTTAAGTTGAGGTCTAAAAGATCAACAAAATTTAGTAAGAAATGGTGTGGACACAGTGGTGGGGGTGGAAGGTTGGGGGTGATGGACTAGAGACAGCAAAAAGCAGGTAGAAAGCCTGAGTCAGGAGCAGACATGCACAGGAAGGTTAGCATAGCTGAAACAGAAGGGTAGTCAGGAAGAGATGAGGGGTGGGACTGTGGCGTAAGCAAGGCCCAGACTGTATGAACTGAGCATTGAAGGTCCTAGTAAGCACTCTGCATGCTAAAATGAGAACCATAGGAAGCCTTTGAAGGATTTTGTGAAAGATTTTTTTATCCCATTGTTACTGGGGTTTTTGTAATGTATGTTGGTTATGCAGCCCTCATTGACAGTATTTAAAATCATTAGTTGAAAAGATCAGATCTAGGCATACACAGATTAATTGCAGCTCCAGCTCTCAAGAAATGACATTAAAGGAAAGTACTCAGGTCACTGAGAGGTCTTGCAAGAAGAGTCAGTGGACATAGCAGAGAATTGTGGTAGGAAAGGTCCTTCATCTGGCATTCATCAAGGAAAGATTAGGAGTCAGATCAGGTGAGCTACTACAGATGCCTAACCCATGTTACCCAAGACATGACTTCTGGGTCCCAGGTTGAGATTCAAGGACAAATTCTAATATGAAAAACCTCTCCACTCAATGAAGATACCCAGACACTGGCCTGGGAACAAAAAAATTAACAATAGAGCTCCAAGTAGCATGTCTATAGTGTGAAGTAATATGACTACATGTTTTTTTTTAAAAATGTGTATTCAGTTGTGTTTGACTCTGTCCCATTGGAATGTAGCCCACCAGGCTCCTCTGTCCATGGGACTTTTCAGGCAAGAATACTGGAGTGGGTTGCCATTTCCTTCTCCAGGGGATCTTCCCAACCCAGGGATCAAACCCATGTCTCTTATAGCTCTTGGATTTCAGGCACATTCTTTACCTGCTGAGCCATCAGGAAGCCCTAAAAAAAAAAAAAAAAGTAAAAGAAAAAAAAATTATCCACGCTGATCGTGAATCTTCCTCTAAATGGAGGCTTAGAGATTACATTTATGGTAGCTTCCAAAAATTATCCATGGTGTCTACAAATGTCTTGTCTTAAATCTCTTGTTCCAATTTTATAGTTGTGCTAGGATTAGATTAGGTGAAAAAGCAAGACTTGCAGGTATACAAATGTCTTGCTGTTGTCCTGCTCATACATATATGAACTTGCCAACATCTCTCTTTAAGGCAGTTCACTAGTAAGGGGGTAGTGTATTTCTATGATTGGAAATTCCTCCAAATGAATCTTTGTTCAGTTCAGTTAAGTCACTCAGTCATGTCCGACTCTTTGCAACCCCATGAATCGCAGCACGCCAGGCCTCCCTGTCCATCACTATCTCCCAGAGTTCACTCAAACTCACATCCATTAAGTTGGTGATGCCATCCGGCCATCTCATCCTCTGTTGTCCCCTTTTCCTCCTGCCCTCAATCCCTCCCAGCATCAGAGTCTTTTCCAATGAGTCAACTCTTCACATGAGGTGGCCAAAGTACTGGAGTTTCAGCTTTAGCATCATTCCTTCCAAAGAAATTCCAGGGCTGATCTCCTTCAGAATGGACTGGTTGAATCTCCTTGCAGTCCAAGGGACTCTCAAGAGTCTTCTTCAACACCACAGTTCAAAAGCATCAATTCTTCGGCACTCAGCTTTCTTCACAGTCCAACTCTCACATCCGTACATGACCACTGGAAAAACCATAGCCTTAACTAAATGGACCTTTGTTGGCAAAGTAATGTCTCTGCTTTTCAATATGCTATCTAGGTTGGTCATAACTTTTCTTCCAAGGAATAAGCGTCTTTTAATTTCATGGCTGCAGTCACCATCTGCAGTGATTTTGGAGCCAAAAAGATAAAGTCTGACACTGTTTCCACTGTTTCCCCATCTATTTCCCATGAAGTGATGGGACCGGATGCCATGATCTTCATTTTTCTGAATGTGGAGCTTTAATTCCTCTTTCACTTTCATCAAGAGGCTTTTTAGCTCCTCTTCACTTTCTGCCATAAGGGTGGTGTCATCTGCATATCTGAGGTTATTGATATTTCTCCCTGCAATCTTGATTCCAGCTTGTGTTTCTTCCAGCCCAGCATTTCTCATGTTGTACTCTGCATATAAGTTAAATAAGCAGGGTGACAATATACAGCCTTGACGTAGTCCTTTTCCTATTTGGAACCAGTCTGTTGTTCCATGTCCAGTTCTAACTGTTGCTTCCTGACCTGCATAGTTACTTTGTCTCCGAAAAAAAAAAAAAAAAGGCCTAATACCATAGGAACTTAATGGGAAAATGTTTTTATATTGAGAAAACTTGATAAATTTATTGATGGCAAAAGAAAACTAAAATGCAAAATAAAGAAAATATACCAAATATCTTATCTTATAGGAGAATACAGTAAGAAAGAACTAGCATTATAGTAAATGTATACATTAAACATACATCTAACATAAACATACATGCATATATATATGTTTATATATATAAAATAGAATTTTATTTGAAAGAAAATTAGGAACAAAAACATTTATCAGCTAGCCATTTGATCCCATTTATATTACTAAATCAGAGGATAGGGAGGCTTGGTGTGTTGTAGTTCATAGGGTTGCAAAGCGTTGGACATGACTTAGTTATTGAACAACAACAGCAAGATGCTAACAAACAGCTCATCCATGCATATTTCAGGTTATTTATGTGCATATTTTACAAAAATCACTAAATTAGTCAACTCTTCTGTTAACTTACCCCACTAAAGCAACAAAAACCAAGCAAACTACTAGTTCTGACTCATTTGAATAATAGGCAAATATATTTAGGACCTAACTTTTTGTAAAATAAATTCTTTAAAGCTATAACTCATGCCCTTTACTTTACACTGGGGAAAATTAATCATTGTTTCAAATGAAAATTTAGTCCTTGTTCAAAAATTAAAGTATTTACTAGTCATTGTTCAAAGATAAAGTATTAATTAGTACATTTTAAAAGAAGAAGAAATCAGGATAAAGCCTTCATCTTACTGGAAGACTCATGTAAGTTGGCTCCTGGGAACTAGGATCTTGATGCCTAGCTATGAGATTGACCCATCCATCTTCAACAGCAACCTGGCCAGTTCAGGGGCTGAAAATCTCTAAATGCTGGCCTCTGAGGCTGATTATCTGTGCCTGGATACAATAGATGGTATTTTGTTCACATTACTTTTGGCCACCCTATGGTAGAGTCTCCAAAAGCAGCGAGGACAGGATCCTTTCTTTGACATGTGCAGGATGGTTTCTAGGCTAGAAGAGTAGGTAAAGCCAATGACTATAATAGGAGTCAATCCATATATACAAGAACCCAGGGGCTTTCATTAAAGACATTTGGGGCAATGAGATAAAGGTTGGACTTGCCATCAGACTAGGAACTACAGTTGAGTATTTGGTACCATGGGCTAATCAGATAGACATGGTCTTGGATATGTAAGTTGAACCTGGATTTTGAGGGTAGAAGTTTACTGAAGATATGATACCAAAATTTGTTGGCTGAGAACACAGTTTCTGTCTTTTGGCAGACAGGTTAATGGTAAAACAGATCATGATACTCTCCATAACTATGCAAACACAATGGCTAACATGATTGTGTCTGTCAATCATGTTATAAGGAATGAAGTCCCCATATTCATGATAAACCTATTAAGATATACTTTCTCAAGAAGCTGCTCAGAAAAATTCTCTTCACAGGTGAAATTTCAAGGAGTCCAATGTTTCTGTTCATGAAATTTCCCTTTTATTGGAAAATGAGCATGTTGACTACCAAGTCATATTGTATGAAGCTGTACTGATTTCCTAGGCAATTATTCACTCCAATGATTAAAACCTACTGTGCAAAATGTTCTAAGAGATTAGAAACTGGACTGCACACCTACATTTTCAATGACAGAATTTAAATATTGTTGTTGTTCAGTCACTAAGTCATGTCCTACTCTTTGCAACTCCATGGACTATAGCATACCATGCTCCTCTGTTCCCCACTATCTCCTAGAGTTTGCTCACGTTCATGTCCATTGAATCAGTGAAGCAATCCAACCATTTCTAACCAAATTTAAAGATTAGAGTATTGAATATGATCCAGTAATTCCACTCCTGAGCATGTATCTGGAGAAAATATAGCCAGGACATGGAAGCATTCCATAAACAGAGGAATGGAGCAAGATGTAATACATACATACAAAGGAATATTACTCAATCATTAAAAAGAATGGAATGATGCCATCTGCAGCAACATGTATAGACCTAGAGATTGTTATACTGAGTAAAGTAAGTCAGACAGAGAAAGACAAATATCATGATATCACTTATATGTGGAATCTTAAAAAATGTTAATGAACTTATTTACAAAACAGAAATAGAGTCACAGATGTAGAAAAGAAACTTATGGTTACCAAAGGGGAAGAGAAGAGTGATAAATTAGGAGATTAGGGTTGACATACCCACTACTATACATAAAATAGATAACTTAGTAAGGACTACGGTGTAGCCCTGGGAACTCTATTCAGTACTCTGTAATGATCTACATTGGAAAAGAATCTAGAAAAGAATGGACATACGCATTTGTATAACTGATTCACTTTGCTATACAGCAGAAATTAACACAACATTGTAAATCAACCATACACCCATAAAAACTAATTTAAAAAAATAAAGATTAGGGCACTGAAATACCCTGTTTTTCCTGGGAGGCTTCATTTTTATAAAGAGTAAAAATATAGCTGTCTTACGATTATAAACAGAAACGTATCTTAATGTCTAAATAAGGCATATTAGCTATTATGAAGAAAATTATTTTTCTGCATTTATGGAAAGAATTTTCTGTTGTTTCCCATCTGTTAGCCAAAAGCAATGAAGTCCTTATGTTTCTCCTGTTTCATCACTTGTGATTTGATAAAATGAGCAAAATAAAACTAATAAAAACTATATGCTTGAATCTGGCAGGATGGCATGCCATATTCCTTTTGCATCTAAAACATCTATTTTTTTCCCTTCTTACTGTGTAGTCAAATACACAAAAACTATTTTAAAAATGTGTGAAGCCCAGGGGTTTTCAGGTGATCCACTCTAAAATATATGCATGACTTTATCTGGGTGTTTTCTTTGCTAGCTTTGCTGAAGGAGCAGATTATTCAGTGACTTTTGTCGCCTTCTTAATGGTATCACCTACCATAAAATATTAAATAATCCTGTTGCCTTAGTTCTGAGTACAAAGAAAAGTAACATCTCTATTTGGAAGCAATATTGAACTAAATCTTGACTCTGCCTTTTAGGTCTATTTGACCTCTGAAAATTACACAACCTCTTTGAGCTTTTATTAACTACTATATATCAAATGTATTTTAACAACTGTTCAGGATCATGTTGAGCCTTAAAAGAAGTATCATAATACAAGTAAAACTTCCAGTACTATTCCTAAGAATTTAGCAGATGCTTAATACAAAGTAGCTATCATTTTATAAGTTCATGAGTTATAGAGTACTTTGGTATAATTGAATTAAATTTATAAGTCATTCTTATGACTGCTAGGACAGGTACTTTTGTCCCCATTTAAAAATAAGAAACTAAAGCTCACCAGCAGTCTGGTACCATGGAAAGGCTCTAGCAGGGCACAGGATTTCTGGTCTGTACTCTTTTAAAAATGGAACCCATAGGCAACACATCCCAGCAAAATAAAGACCATGTGACAACCAACAGCTAATGTCATACTTAACGGCAAAAAAATTGAAAGCATTTCTTCTAAGTTCGGGAATAAGACAAGAATGCCCACTCTTGCCACTTACATTCAAGGTAGTATCAGAAGTCTTAGCCACAGCAATCAGACAGAAAATGAAATAAAAGGAATCCAAACTGGAAAGGTAGTAATTAAACTATCACCGTTTGCAGATGACATGATATCATACGTAGAAAACTCTACAGACACCACACACACAGGCACACACAAACTAGAACTAATCAATGAATTGATCAAATTGCAAGACATAAAATTAATATACAGAAATCTGTTACATTTCTGTATACTAACAATGAGAACCATCAGAAAGAGAAATTTTAAAAATAATCCCATTTACAATTGCATCAAAAAAAAAAAAAAAAAAAAAAGAAAATACCTGGAAATAAATCTAACTAAGGAGGTAAAAGACCTGCACTCAGAAAAAAACTATTAAGACACTGAATAAAGAAACCAAACTCAATACAAAAAAGATGAAAATACAGACCATATTAAGGGACTGGATAAATTAATATTGTTAAAATGATTAAACTACCTAAGGTAATTTACAGATTTAATGCAATCTCTATCAAAATACCAATGCCATTTTTCACAGAACTAGAAAAAATAATTCTAAAATTTGTATGGAAACAAAAAGACCCTGAACAGCTAAAACAGTTTTAAGAAAGAACAAAATTTGAGGTTCACACCTCCTGATTTCAAACTATACTACAACGGTACAGTAATCAAAATGGTATCAAAAACAGAAACATAGATCAATAGAATAAAGTAAGAGCCAAAAATGAACTCATATGGGCATTAATCTATGATGAAAAGGCAAGAATATACAATAGGACAGGTAGCCTCTTCAGTACTGGTGTTGAGAAAACTAAACAGGTATATACAAAAGAATCAAACTGAACTATTTTCTAACACTATGTAAAAAAGTAAACTCAAAATGGATTAAAGACATGTAAAACTTTAAAGAATAAACATTCTAGAAGAAAACATAGGTGGCATCCTCTTAGATAATGGTCATCAAATAAACAAATGGGACTATATCAAACGAACAAAAAATAACAATTGTGCACAGCAAAGGAACTATCAGCTAAGTGAAAAGTCCACTTACTGAATGGAAATATGTATTTACAAATGATATATCCAATAAGGGGTTAATATCCAAAATATACAAAGAACTCATACAACTCAACATCAAATAAACAAACAACCCAACTGAAAAATGGGCAAAGAGTATGAAGAGACATTTTTCCAAAGAAGATATAGTGATGACCAATAGGCACATGAAAAGATGCTCAATATCACCAGTCATCAGAGAAAAGTAAATAAAAACCAAGTGAGATATTACCTCACATCTGTCAGAATGACTCTTCTCAAAATCACAACAAATAACAAGCATCAGCGACAATGAAGAGAAAATCCTCATGCTCTGTTGACAAGCATGTAAATTGGTAGTCACTATGGAAAACAATATAGAGATTCCTCAAAAAATTAAAAATAGAACTGACCTAAACTTGAAATCTCAGGGACAGGGGAGCCTAGTGGGCTGCCGTCAATGGGGTGGCACAGAGTCGGCCACGACTGAAGTGATTTAGCAGCAGCAGCAGCAGCAGCAAACTTGAAACCATGGAATAAGGTAATTAATGGGTTAAAAGAAAACCCTTGGCAACCCAGAACTCTATAACTAGTCAAATATTCATCATGAATAAAGGTGAAATGGTGAAGGTGATCAAAAGGTACAAACTTCTAGATAGAAGACGAATTCTGGGAATGTAATATACAGCATGGGGATGTTGTTAACAATGCTGTATCGCATATTTGAAAGTTCCTAAGGGGACAGATCTTAAAGTTTCTTTCACAAAAAAATATTCACTATGTGTGGTGATGGATGTTATTATTAAATTTACTGTGATGATCATTTCACAATATACTATGAATCATTTAATCATTATGGTATATACCCCCAAATGGAGCCCATGTAAGGTGAGGTGGGCAAAGGAAGCTTTTTTACTTAACATTGTCTTATTTCCAGTTTAACTTTATTCTGTAACAGAACCAAATGGCTAGGAATATTCTAGAACTATGGATATTGTCCCCAGTGACATATATTTTATTATTCCAGAGTAACAGGAGATAACAGGGTACATATTTATTCCAGAGTAACAGGAGATAACAGGGTACATATTTAATCCATAAACCATAGTATTTATAACTATGTTCCAAATCATAGTTAGAAAACAAATATGTGTCAACCACCTTATTCCTACACTTTTAATGTAACAAATATTGCCCCCCAAAATGTCAACAACAGGTATTACTATATTTTTCTGCCTAAATTCTCATTTTTTGAACAAAGGTAAAAATAAATCTTTTCAAGGTCAGTTCTGGGGCCTCCAACCTTGTGAAGAAGAGATATTTTTTATATTCCTGATGCTCTTAAATCTCTGGAGATGGTTTCGAGAATAAAGTATACTGAAGGCAGTGAGAGGAAGGAGAAAATTCTACCTACCTTCCCTTCCCAACGGGGAATCCCAGCTAACTAAGTCTGCGCGAGTGAGGAAGCAGCAAGTACCTTGGAAAGCCACTCGACATGCCAACTAAAAAACTTCAAGGTCCTCCTAACAGATGGTGTCCAATCCTTTGGTCAGGGATCTCGAACTCAGAGCCATGTGAACATGTGCCTGGTTTTGAAACTGGTGTGTGCTCCCTAAAGACATCTTATTAGAACCAGTTCAGTTCAGTTCAGTTGCTCAGTCATGTCTGACTCTCTGTGACCCCATCAGCAGCACGCCAGGCCTCGCTGTCCCTCACTAACTCCCGGAGTCCACCCAAACCCATGTCCATTGAGTCGGTGATGCCATCCAACAATCTCATCCTGTCGTCCCCTTCTCCTGCCCTCAATCTTTCCCAGCATCAGAGTCTTTTCCAATGAGTCAGCTCTTCGCATCAGGTGGCCAAAGTACTGGAGTTTCAGCTTCAACATCAGTCTTTCCAATGAACACCCAGGGCTGATCTCCTTCAGAATGGACTGGTTGGATCTCCTTGCCGTCCAAGGGACTCTCAAGCGTCTTCTCCAACACCACAGTTCAAAAGCATCAATTCTTCGGCTCACAGAAAGTATTTAAACTGCTACAGAGATCAAAATAATTATTTTAAATATCTGCATAGGTATATGTATATATAGGCTCCCCTGGAAGCTCAAACTGTAAAGAATCCGCCTGCATGTAGGAAACCCAGGTTGGCTCCCTGGATCAGGAAGATGCCTTGGAGAAGGGTACAGCAACCGACTCCTGTGTTCTTGCCTGGAGAATTCCATGGACAGAGGAGCCCAGTGGGCTGGAGCCATGGAGTTGAGAAGAGCTGGGCACGACTGAGTGACTGAACTGCAGCAGCTTCTTTAAGCTATTCCCCCCAAAACACCATGCAGCCCAGCCTTCATATCATGAGAGCCACACCACTGTCACCTCCCTCGTCCGACTTCCAGATCCCTATTTCCTCACAGCCTCGCATAAATCCGGCCACCAGGCTGGTGTCACTTCTCCATTCGTTTTGCTTGCTGTGTGCACCATTCTCTTTGGGCCCTGGTCTCTTGTTTTTCAATGTGCTGTGCTAGTGAGGACAATGGCTTAATGCGTTACTCTATTCCTGGGAGTGCATTTACATTACAACAGTGACTTTCTGAAAGTGTTGCAGGGGGCAAGTCAATTCTGACTTCTTGTTGAAAACTGTGTCTGACTTACTTTTCTTATTATAATCATACTCCAAGGCTTTGCCTGGAGGACCCTGTCTCTCTGCTTGACTGTAAACTCAAGTGCCTTTGTTCAGTTCATGGAGAGAGAGTTTGTCCTGCACACCTGTGAACAGAAGAGATTAACACACCTTTCTGGGCTTTCCTTGTGGCTCACCTGGTAAAGAATCTGCCTGTAATGCAGGAAACCTGGGCTCAATCCTGGGTTGGGAAGATCCCCTGGAGAAGGGAAAGGCCACCCATTCCAGTGTTCTGGCCTGGAGAATCCCATGGGATTGCAAAGAGTCGCACACAACTGAGTGACTTTTACTTTCACTTTCACTTTGCTGGGCACACCATTCCTTTGGAGATGTTTTGCAAGACTGAAGACCCTTTCATTTTACTTCCCCACTGCATCTCCCTCTCTATTCTGCCTTTTGACTTTAGTTCCTCATCACTTCTTTCCCTCTAATCTATAAAAGAACCTGGTGTCCAGATCCAAATAAAAGTGTTATTTTGAGGTGCTAGCCTGCCATTTTCTCGGTCTGCCAGCTCCCCAATTAAAGTCTCTTCTCTGCCTCAACACCTCCTCTCTCGGATTCACTGGGCCTATCACACAGCGAGCAGAGTGAGCTTGGACTTGGTAACAAAAGTATTAAGAAATTTGGGATAAAAATGTCAAGCTCATAAGGGAGATATTTTTGGGAGGGAGTCAGCTCTATAAGTGAATGTTAGTCACCTATGCCTCCTTGTCAGGACTTTCTCTGGTTAATAACACTCCTCTTTCAGAAATCAAATCCAAGGAGAAAAGGTATGTTTTTAACCTGAAAGATTTATACATCACAGATACCAAGTAAATCATCATTGATCTTTCCTGAGTCCACACCTCTAATATTTGAAATCTCTGCAGATAATTCTCAGAGGCTTCACATTTATACAGGAAATTTGATAAAGAGCTCTGTACCAACCCTGAGGGCTCAAAGAGAGCTTTGGCTTAGATTTTATGTTTTTAAATGTCAGTAGTCTTGGAGAAGGTCATGGCACCCCACTCCAGTACTCTTGCCTGGAAAATTCCATGGGCAGAGGAGCCTGGTAGGCTGCAGTCCATGGGGCTGCGAAGAGTCGGATAGGACTGAGTGACTTCACTTTCACTTTTCACTTTCTTGCATTGGAGAAGGAAATGGCAACCCACTCCAGGGTTCTTGCCTGGAGAATCCCAAGGACAGGGAGACTGGTGGGCTTCCATCTATGGGGTCGCACAGAGTTGGACACAACTGAAGCGACTTAGCAACAGCAGATATTCTAAATAAATAAGATAAAATGAGGGGGAAAATCCCACTTTCTTTTTTTCACCTATATTGATGAACTTAATCCAAATAATTTTTTATCCACACCTACAAAAAGGAAAGTAAAAAGAACTAGAGAAAGCAATGTGAGGAGACAGAATATGAGTTTAGAATAAGACCTTCTGTTAAGTACATATTATTAAGTACTAAAATAAAATTTAGTGCCTCTGTCCTTAAGATGGAAATATTCATGCAAAAAAAATTCTTTAGGTACATAAGATAGCCTGGTGTCTATGACAACACTGGACTTTGGATTCTTCAGCCAGAGTTCTTATATCATTCAAATCCAAGCACTTAACTGCGTGACCTTAGACAAATTACTTAACCTCTCCATGTTTTAGTTTTTTTAAAGTTGGAATAGTGATATCAATCTACTTCATAGGGTTATTATGAGGGTAAAATGAGTTAATATAGGTAATAGCATCCACAACAGGGTCTGGCATAAGGAAATACTAATTAGGTATTAGATGGTTATTACAATTGTGCTACTGCCAGCTCATAGATTAGAAAACTCAATAATCCAAAGGCAAAAGAATGGGCAGTATTGGCACTTTTCCTGCAGTTTTTAAAAATGCCATCATTTGTGTTGGACTGTTTGGCTTAAAACATATTCTTCACCAAACACAAACACGACCCCTACTATCCTTTACTACCCAGAGAAAAGTATGTGCTCTAAACCACCATAACTATAACTATATATACATATATATATATAAACGGCTATGGAATGATTAGATAAACATTATAATTAAATGCCTTCACCCAGAAATCTCTGCTTTCGTTACAAGGCTAATGAAAGTGATCAGTCTTCCTTACACAAGAAGGGCCTACAGGTGCCTTCTAGAAAACAATTCCTTTCAACATTATTACCAATTTTAGTCCCTGAGTTGCAGATGCTCTGCTTTGCCTTTGTAAATTATTAGTACCATCCTGTGTGCACTGAACAGTAATGTTTGTGGTTCTTTTTTTTTTCTTAAGTCTCTTTATTTATTAAATCACCTTAAGAGTGCTGTGTGACAAGTTAGGTATTAATACAAAAATCACAGAATTATGATGTATCTGTAGAAGTCAAACCTGTTTGTATGCCTATTCATTTTTATTTTTCAAAAAGTATTATGAATTTCAAAAGAACTAAAGCCACATTATAGAATAATTATAAAATAAAAAATGAAAAAGAAATCTCTCAGAACCCATCAGTAACTAACTCTTTGGTATATTTCTTAAGTAATTCTTCCTTATTATATTTTCAACATATTTATGAGCATATGTTTCTAATCTCTTTGATATAGAACTTTCTATTAATATTTGCTCATTACTCTTCATAACCACAATTTTTAATGGGTGTGGTATAGTTCACTCATTCTTTTATCACTACATCTTTAATCTGTTTTCCATTAAGATAACTATGTAAATAATAGTCTCTTTTGAGTACATCTATTTCCATGTTTCAGATTTTATTCTTAGAAGAGATTCTGTAAGTACTTAACAGTTCTCTCTCTAATAAATTATTTAAACTTACAGCTATATTGTATTATGCAGGAAACAGCTTTTCAAAATATGTAAAATAACTCTGCGAAACACCATCACTACTAGCTAAAACTAAAAACATACTTTTTCCATGAAATTCTTCTTAAACTTTTTCTCATCTGAATTTTATCTCCATTCATATAGCTAGTTTCTCCTTGGCCCCCAAATACAAATAACTTTGGAAGTGTTTCTCACTCTCATGGCATTTTGTACCTTTATGTGATAGCACTTATGTCAAGTATAATCAGTAATTATTTGTATGATATTTAATGTTTATGTCTTTCAGTAGATAATATGCTACACTGCAGCAGAGACTCACCTATGTTGCTACTTTTACACCCAAGTGTCTGGCACATAGCTTGCAGTCTTGTTTGTTGATTCAATGTTTTAACACCAATACAGTATACTAACACATATATATGGAATTTAGAAAGATGGTAATGATAACCCTGTATGCGAGACAGCAAAAGAGACACAGATGTATAGAATGGACTTTTGGACTCTGAGGGAGAGGGAGAGGGAGAGGGTGGGATGATTTGGGAGAATGGCATTGAAACATGTATGAGTGAGGGAGGAAGTCGCTCAGTCGTGTCTGACTCTTTGCAACCCCATGGACTAATAGACTACTAGGTTCCTCCCTCCATGGGATTCTCCAGGCAAGAGTACTGGAGTGGGTTGCCATTTCCTTCTCCAGGGGATCTTCCCGACCCAGGGATCAAACCTGGGTCTCCCGCATTCCAGGCAAAAGCTTTAACCTCTGAGCCACCCGAGAAGCCCCTGAAACATGTATACTATCATGTAAGAAACGAATCGCCAGTCTATGTTCGATACAGGATACAGGATGCTTGGGGCTGGTGCACGGGGACAATCCAGAGAGATGATATGGGGTGGGAAGTGGGAGGGGGTTCAGGATTGGGAACTCATGTATACCCGTGGCGGATTCATGTCAAGGTATGGCAAAACCAATACAGTTTTAAATTTACATTTATTAAAAAAAAAGTTTAAAATTATTTTGTACAGTGTTATGCTAAGTAGTACGGGAATATATAGTAATATATGACAGTTATTGCCTTTAAAGAATTATAATAAAAATGAACCCTTACTATTATTTTTATTTTAATACATCACAGAAAAAAGTTCACGGGCTATAAAACCAAATTGACCTACAAAACAAAAAGGCAACCTACTGACTGGGAAAGATATTTGGAAATTATATGACTCATAAAGGGTTAATATCCAAACTATATAAACAGCTCATACAACTCAATATCCTTGACTCATTTCTGATCTTAATGGGAAAACTTCTAGTTTCTCACCATTAAATATGACATTAGCTGTGTTTTCCATAGATATTCTTTAACATTTTGAGGAAGTTCACCTCTATTACCAGTTTACTGAGAATGGGTGTTGGATTCTGTCAAATGCTTTCACTGTATTTATTGGTATGATCATGTGATGTTTTTCATCCATAGTCTGTTGATGGGATGCCTTACATTACTTGATTTTAGATACAGAACCAGGCTTGCACATCTGAGATAAATTCCATTTGGTTGTCACGTATAATTTTTAAATACATCATTGGATTTGATTTGCTAAAATTATGTTAAGAATTTTTGTATCTATGCTCATGAGAGATATTGGCCTTTAATTTCTTTTTAAAAAAATAATGTATTCATCTGGTTTTGGTATTAGTCTAAGACTAGCCTTAGACCCTCTTTCATTTCTGATATTAGCAATTTGTATCCTTTCTTTTTCTCTTAATTAATGGGGCTAGAGGCTATCAATTTTGTTGATCTTCTCAAAAACATATTTTAGATCATTAATTTTCTCTATTGATTCCCTGTTTTTTTCATTGATTTCTTTAATTTTTAAAAATCATTTCTTTTGCTTACTTTATCATTAATTTTCCTTTTTTTCTAGTTTCCTAATGTTGAAGTTCATTGGTCACTGATTTTAGATATTATTTTCTAAAAAATGAATTTATTGCTGTAAATTTCCTTGTGAAAGTGAAAGTGAAGTCGCTCCAGTTGTGTCCAACTCTTTGAGACGCCATGGACCGTAGCCTAACAGGCTCCTCTGTTCATGGGCTAAAATTTCCTTGTAAGCACTGGTTTTATTGCATCCCACAACTTTTTATAAGCTGTGTTTTCATTTTTGTTTAATTTAAAGTGATTACCTTTAATGTTACCAGCATAGTTCAATACACTGAGTAACAAGCTAGTACTTTCCCCAGTGAACATCCATTTCTGTCATTCAGCAAAGCCTTAGTGTTGATTGAGATGTGGATACCAGATGGGTTTATAGTAACCTTTCCTGGAATTTAGACTTTCAGTTTTAATATTAGCTAACCACTTCTGGAGTTTAAACTCCTGATCAAAATATTACCGGTACATGGTTGTACCTTAATCTGACACATACATACACATGCCACCTCAGGGTTTGGGCTGAGTTTTAATGTAAATTAATACATCATTATATATACCCAGGATATGGAAGCAACCTAAAAGTCCATCAGCAAAGGAATGATAAAGATGTGGTACATATACACAATGGAATATCACTCAGGCATAGAAAGGAAGGAAATAATGCCATCTGCAGCAACATGGGTGGAGCTAGTTATTGTCACACTGAATACAGTCAGTCACACAGAGAAAGACAAATCCAGTATGACATCACTTACATGTGGAATCTTTAAAAGAAGCCTATAAACGAACTTATTTACAAAACAGGAATAGAGTTACAGATGTAGAAAACAAACTTATGGTTCCCAGAGAGTAAGTGGGTGGGGGGGATAAATTGGAAGATTAGGATTGGCACACATATACACACAGTACTATATATAAAATAGATAATCAATAAGAACCTACTGTACCGCACAGGGAACGCTACTCAATATTCTGTAACAGCCTATATGGGAAAAGAATCTAAAAACATGGATATATGTATAACAGATTCACTTTGCTATATACTTGAAACTAACAACATTGTAACTTAACTATACACCAGTAAAATTTTTTTAAAAAACATCGTAACATTCCACTTCAAATATTTCAGATTACATCCTTAAATGTAGGTCAATTCAGGAAGAGAAACGGGGTCAGTACTTCAAAGCCTGTGAACTCTGATAATGGTCGTCACATTTCCACAAAGTGAAATACTCTATTTGATATGTAGTCACGTGACTTTTGGCCATTCAGTGCATCTTAAAGAAGAAACCATCAATTCCTGCTTAGTGCTCTCACTCTAATATGGGATGCTCATTTAAATTTCTGCCCTTTCATAGCTACTTGATAAGAAAGTATAAAAATAATTCTTTTTAAGCTCTGTATATCTGTAGTCACAGAGAAGAAAAATAATAGATAAGGTGAATCTGAGAAGTAACATTGTTGAAAATCATTTGAGAAAGTCTTACTAATTTCTACCAACCTCCCTGGCTTTCTGGAGGCAAAAAGTTAAAAGGACAGTCTCATACACAAAAGACTCATAATCCATTGGGAACAGTGAGGATAAGACAAGTAAATATTAAATGTATACTTATCATCAAGATAAGAATTTTGTTCAAAAGTAAGATGGGAAACCAAGGACAGCAAGTGTTTAGATTAAGAATCAAGAATTAGATGGGCTATCAGAAGTTTAGCTGTTGAATATAAATTAAAAGATGCTTACTCCTTGTAAAGAAAGTTATGACCAACCTAGACAGATATTAAAAAGCAGAAACATTACTTTGTCAACAAAGGTCCATCTGGTCAAGGCTATGGTTTTTCCAGTGGTCATGTATGGATGTGAGAGTTGGACTGTGAAGAAGGCTGAGCACTGAAGAACTGGTGCTTTTGAACTGTGGTGTTGGAGAAGACTCTTGAGAGTCTCTTGGACTGAAAGGAAATCCAACCAGTCCATCCTAAAGGAGATCAGTCCTGGGTGTTCACTGAAAGGACTGAAGTTGAAGCTGAAACTCCAATACTTTTACCACCTGATGCGAAGAACTGACTCATTGGAAAAGACCCTGATGCTGGGAAAGATTGAAGGCGGGAGGATAAGGGGATGACAGAGGATGAGATGGCTGGATGGCATCACCTACTCAATGGACATGAGTTTGAGTAAACTCTGGAGTTGGTGATGGATAGGGAGGCCTGGCGTGCTTCGGTTCATGGGGTCACAAAGAGTCAGACATGACTGAGCGACTGAACTGAACTGACTGATTCATTTACTGAGTACCTGCTATCATGTTTATTTGATTCTGAAATGTCATATAATTCAGTTTCTTAATCTCAGCTTTTTAAGGGAGAAGAAACCTCTAAATTCTATGCTAAATTTGTATATTGGTTATAAGATACATTTTCAAAAATTTAAAAAATGTAAACAAACATGTTCATTCTATATGTGCTAAGTGCTATATGTGCTAAACACAGTGGGTACAAAGATGTGCTAACTAGTCATGGACCTAAATTAGGGAGGTTAATCTATTCGAGTTACACATGCATCACACAAACACATAAAATATCATTCTGCTAATATATTGCATACTATTAAAAATATTACTCTTCTTTGTGTTGACCCAACCAACTGCAAAGATGAATACATCTCTAGTCTTTCTTTAGCTAGCTATCTTGAGAGTTTAGCTTACTACTATATTGAAGAAATATTTCATCTTACATAAGCAGAATGATTTATTCTTTTCCATTTGTTAAAATCACAACAACCTAGAGAAAGTTATTTCCACAAAAGGATTACTTATTGAAAATGAAATATTCACCTTGATCATCTCGGGTAATTGGTATATTCTTGAAACTAAATTATCTTGACAGTTGTTGTTGGCAAAAGAGAAAAGCTTATTGCTTCAAAGACAGGCTTATATAATAACACATTATAAGGTTAGGATGACAGAGGAGCTAAGAAACTCTTTTTAAAAAATTAAAGACATTTTGTTATTTGATTGGTATAACTATGAATTTAAAGATATCTGAATATAGGAAGCCCAAGTGTAAAGATTTTCTGAAATGTAGCCTCTTTTTCAATATCTCACACTTAAACAAAATATATGGCAGCACAAGCATATCAAGCTTACAAAGCTTGCAATCTCAGATATTCTGCATCCTAGCTATGACACTTTCTAATAATTTCTCTCATAAAAACTGTGAAAGCATGAGACCAGTAACATCAGTACAAAACCTTAGGTGAGCATGAGTGTAATGATGCTTACACACTTCAATCACTCAGTCATGTCCGACTCTTTGTGACCCCATGGACTGTAGCACACGAGGCCTCCCTGTCCACCACCAACTCCTGGAGCTTGCTCAAACTCATGTCTATTGAGTTGGTGATGCCATCTAACCACCTCATAACTATTGTCCCCTTCTCCTCCCACCTTCAGTCATTTCCAGGATCAGACTCTTCAAATGAGTCAGTTCTTCACCTCAGGTGCCCAAAGGATTGCATGGTTTCAGCTTCAGCATCAGTCCTTCCAATGAATATTCAGGACTGATTTCCTTTAGGATGGACTGGTTGGAGATCCTTGCAGTCCAAGGGATTCTCTCAAGAGTCTTCTCCAACACCACAGTTCAAAAGCATCAATTCTTCAGCACTCAGCTTTCTTTATGGTCCAACTCTCACATCGATACATGACTACTGGAAAAATCATAGCTTTGACTACACGGACCTTTGTTGGCAAAGTAATGTCTCTGCTTTTTAATATGCTGTTTAGGTTGGTCATAACTTTTCTTCCAAGGAGCAAGTGTCTTTTAATTTCATGGCTGCAGTCACCATATGGAGTGATTTTGGAGTCCTCACAAATAACATCTGACACGGTTTCCACTGTTTCCCCATCTATTTCCTATGAAGTGATGGGACCAGATGCCATGATCTTAGTTCTCTCAATGCAGAATTTTAAGCCTACTTTTTCACTCTCCTCTTTCACATTCATCAAGGCTCTTTAGTTCTTCTTCACTTTCTGCCATAAGGGTGGTGTCATCTGCATATCTGAGGTTATGGATAATTCTCCTGGCAATCTTGATTCTAGCTTGTGCTTCATCCAGCCTAGCATGTCTCATGATGTGCTCTACAAATAAGTTAAATAAGCAGGGTGACAATATACAGCCTTGATGTTCTCCTTTTCCTATTTGGAACCAGTCTGTTGTTCTATGTCTAGTTCTAACTGTTGTTTCCTGGCCTGCATACAGGTTTCTCAAGAGGCAGGTCAGGTGGTCTGGTATTCCCATCTTTTGAAGAATTTTCCACAGTTGTAGTGATTCACACAGTCAAAGGCTTTAGCATAGTCAATAAAGCAGAAATCGATGTTTTTCTGGAACTCTCTTACTTTTTCAATGATCCAACAGATGTTGGCAATTTGATCTCTGTTTCCTCTGCCTTTTCTAAAACCAGCTTGAACATCTGGAAGTTCATGGTTCACGTATTGCTGAAGCCTGGCTTGGAGAATTTTGAGCATTACTTTGCTAGCATGTGAGATGAGTACAATTGTGCAGTAGTTTGAGCGTTCTTTGGCATTGCTTTTCTGGGGATTGGAATGAAAACTGACCTTTTCCAGTCCTGTGGCCACTGCTGAGTTTTCCAAATTTGCTGGCATATTGAGTGCAGTACTTTCACAGCATCATCTTTCAGGATTTGAAACAGCTCCACTGGAATTCCATCACCTCCACTAGCTTTGTTCATAGTGCTGCTTCCTAAGGCCCACTTGACTTCACATTCCAGGATGTCTGTGTCTAGATTAGTGATCACTCCATCGTGGTTATCTGGGTCACGAAGATCTTTTTATACAGTTCTTTCTGTGTATTCTTGCCACCTTGTCTTAATATCTTCTTCTTCTGTTAGGCCCATACCATTTCTGTCCTTTATTGAGTCCATCTTCTCATGAAATGTTCCCTTGGTATCTCTAATGTTCTTGAAGAGATCTCCAATCTTCCCCATTCTATTGTTTTTCTCTATTTCTTTGTACTGATCACTGAAAAAGGCTTTCTTATCTCTCCTTGCTATTCTTGCTACACAAGAGAAGACTCTACATATGGATATCACCAGATGGTCAACACCAAAATCAGATTGATTATATTCTTTGCAGCCAAAGGTGGAGAAGCTCTATAGAGTCAGCAAAAACAAGACCAGGAGTTGACAGTGGCTCAGATCATGAACTCCTTATTGCCAAATTCAGACTTAAATTGAAGAAAGTAGGGGAAACCACTAGACCATTCAGGTATGACCTAAATGAAATCCCTTATGATTATATAGTAGAAGTGAGAAATAACTTTAAGGGACTAGATCTGATAGACAGAGTACCTGATGAACTATGGACGGAGGTTTGTGACATTGTACAGGAGACAGGGATCAAGACCATCCCCAAGAAAAAGAAATGTAAGAAAGCAAAATAGCTGTCTTAGGAGGCTTTACAAATAGCTGTGAAAAGAAGAGAAATGAAAAGCAAAGGAGAAAAGGAAAGATAATGATGCTTAAAGATTGATTAGTGTGAAAAGGTCACAGTGACAAGAACAAGACAGCCACCAAAAGTGTCAGGAGTTCATGAAATAGCAAATGTTTTGTGCAGAAGTGTGAGGTTATATAACACATTAGAGTAGCCACTATAGTCAGCAATAACTTTCAGGTAATGCACATGACTAAAAGTACAATGATAAATACAAGCATTATATGCATAGCAAAAGAGATTTGTTTATACTACTCCAAAGAGTAAGTAATGGCAGTACCTAAGCAGATTCATGTATACAGTGTGAGTGGTTCCAGAAATTAGGGAATCATGGTATGAAAGCTGAAGACAACGCAGTAAGGGTATGTGGTCAGCACCACATTTCTCAGGGAGACTTTTATTCTACATGTTTTTCTTTCACCCTTTTCAGGGTCAAGCACCAGTAAAACCTCACTATCAGGAGGAACCAGTCTTTCCATCGCTTCTACCTCCTAACTTGGGTTGGGGAGGACAGTTGGGCAATGGAACACAGTGATTAGCACACCATTCTTGCTCAATCTTCAAACTGTTAGCTTTCAGACAAGCACACTGTGACAAACCATAACTTAAACTTGTGGGGATCTTTCTTTAAAACATGGAGATGGAAAAGGAGAGGACCTGTGCCACTCTTCTCTTGATTGCCATGATAGGAAGGAATCATGGACAAATACAGCTATTTTTATGCTCTAAATATCCTCTGATCATTTGTCTTAACCCACAATTCGACTTGATCTTAGCACGTTTTGACTGCTGGGAGACTGCAATCCATGTTTATCTATGCTCTCTTCATGATCTTTAACCTCTCTCTTTCCTACATCTCTCTGTTCTCACTTTCAAACCATGCAGCTCTTTTTCTATCACAAGTTACCATTCTCATGATCTCATTGCCTTCTCCAGAGGCACTTTTTCATTTTTTGACACCAAAATGGCCTATGCAATGCTTTTTCCATTTCTTTACCACCTCCTCCTTTCTGACTTTTTGCCAACAGGCTTCTAGTCCTGCTTCCCTCCTCACCCAATACCTTTCCTTAAAACTAACAATGATCTCTTTTCCTTATTCTGTTTGATCTCTATACCACTGTCTTCTCTAAAAATTTCTTGATATAGTCTTGACCCTTGCCTTCTATAGTCTGAAATTATTCATGGTTTTCTGCCTTTCTGATGACTCTTTCTTGTTTTTATCTATTGGTTGCATTTTCTCATTCTTCTTCCCTCAAGCTGTGATCATTATTCATAGTTCAGTCCTTGCTTGTCTGGTTTTCTTCCTTTCTAGACCAGGGGATTTTAAATTGTATTCCTTGATCTAAAATACCTTAGAAGCTGCCACTGAGAACCCAGGGAATGAATGAAAGTGTGGACAACTGGTGCCTTCCCACTACTTCAAACAGAATAGCTCTGATTTTATCTGTTTATTTGTTCCATATTGTTTATTTTGGAGAGCTTCACTAATTTACAGAAAACTACATCAGAATCATAAAACCTGAATCTAATTTCTTTGTTTACCACTATCTATATAACTTTGGACAAATATTTCAAAGCATTAATAAATTTCTAAATCCAAGCTTGTGTCCTTCCCTCCACCTAAACTACTCTCTCCTTTCTAATTCCTACTCATTTTTTGGTTTTCTGTCACTTCCTCCAGGAAGTCTTCTCTGAATCTGAGATCTGGGTTAGGTGTTCTGACACAGTACCATAGCATTCTGAACAAATCCTTTAACACAATACTTATTTGGTTGTCTGTTGGTTTACATTTCCTACTAAACTGTAAGCTCACTGAAAACAGACTATTATTTATGATTTACCTAGCTTAGGGCATGTAGTAGGTTTGAAGTCCCAAGCAGAGATAATTTTATATTCAGCAAAGATACCCAAATTAGGTGACACTGCTCTCTTTTCAACTAAACATAAATGAAAAGGCATGTGTCAAAGTTATCTCTCATTGTAATCAAACTGCTCTCCCCATCTGCCTGTTTTCTGAATGTCCCTGACATCTCCTTCATCTACTTTTGAATCCTATTTACAACATCCTCACCATTTATTTTTATTGGGGAAGTTATTTTATATTCCACTGATTTTTTTTTTTTTGGTCCTAAAACAGAGATGCACTGTTAAAGATATCTGCAATGACCAAGAAAACATCAAAATACTAATTCATCTTGTTTTCAACTCTGTATCATTACATCATTATTAACAAGATTATAACACTGCACTATTTTGGCCTAATATTAACAATATCAACTTCTAATAGTAAACATAGATGAAAAATTTTCAAAGGAAGATTTTGAGGGCATATCTGAGCAGTTTATAAGAAAAGTATTGGTAGCAGATATAGAGATTATAACTGCCTGGTAAAGAACGTATTGCTTTAAATATTTGCTGTTTAAAATGTATATATAATAACAACAAAAAAGTCCTAAAATTAAATCAAAGAACAGTAATATAATGTTCACATATACTCTGTTAATATGGCCTTAGAGAAATCCTGTCTTTAATCCTAAACTGTAACATCACCCTCAGCAACCATATTAGGGCACTTTCATCATAAATGTCATAGGTTTCAAGAGCAAAATTACATTTCAATTCAGTGCTATTTTATTTAAGAGTTTATCATATTTTGAAACACCAAGCTAACGCAATTTAGACCCAATGAGTATCTTTTACCTCACTACTTTAAATCTGGAATCTTAGCTCTTTACTACTATGATTCTTCAGATTATATTAAATGGAAAAGGTCCTAAGAAAGACCAAAATCAAAAATATTTTACAATAAAGCAATCTCTGTATAGCAAAATTGATCATGGTTCATTATCTGCTTAACAGAGAATGCCTGACAAATAGAACTTCAAAAGATATTCTTGGAATAGATGTTATAAAGAAAACTCATGTATCAGATGAGTAGCTGATTAGATGAAATCCTGTACAGCACTGAGAGACCAAGAATTAGGTCACGAATCAATTCAAGGAAGTTGATCTGCTGACTTAAGTTTCTCATGTTTCTTGTAACAATAGTAATATTTGTATAAAGAAAAGCCCCACAGCCAACAGGGGAAATGGTACTTACGAGTACTGTGTCAGCAGTTCCAAATCATTATGCATGTTGATTGGATACGCTTCGCTGAGTTCAAACAACTTCTCTAGGGCCTCATAAATGAAAATGATGCAAATAAGAGAAGCAAAAGCTTCTTCAGTAAACCGGGTGATATAGCAGACAAGGGAGCTTGCATCAGTGGCCACAAGTATGATACACAGGGTTGCAGTCCAGAGTCCAATACTAGCTCTTAAAGATAGGTATGACAGCCCATATTCTCTAAGAGGAGGGAAAGAACAGGGAAAGAAGGTCATTGAACTTCAAGCTTGTCACCATTTTTAGTAGATGGAAATAAGTTTAATTCAGGAAGCGAAAGTAAATAAGCTTCACATCCCATGAGTATCTCAACTCAAAACTTTGTCTACAGGGAACACCTAAGGTTACAAAACTCAAAGAGGTTTCTCAGTGCTTAGAACTGAATATAATTTTTTATAAATATTACATAAAAAATACATAAATATTTTACTGTTTCTTTATTTCCATGGAGAGACAAAAATGGCAAACTGAATCAAATCAGCAACTTCCACCTCTGCCAGCAGATTTCCAAACGTGATGTTGAGAGAAGCATAAACACAGTAGAGGGATAGACAGGGACTAAGGGTGAAAAGTATATAATACTTACTTGCAAAATTTAAACAAAATCTTTTCAAACACCAAAACTGGTCCTGTACTGCCTAGTATGGTAAGAGGCTGTCCACCAAAGAGAGAATAGGCTATTCCAGTCATAGATGCTCCAAAGAGAGACTCGATTGCACTCTGTGTAGAGATATAAATGATTCCATTATCTAAGCTGTACAGGTTACCATTATAACTGGGAAAAAATATATAAAATACATGGGGTCTATTCTGTGAAGCACCTACCAGCAACCTTGGGCAGGAGGTGGGGAGGGAGAATTAAAAAAGGGGCAGGTCATCAAAATATGAATGGTAGTAGACAAGGATACATTATCTCCCTCTTCTTTATCTTACCTTTCTTTCACTTACTAAAAGTTTACATGTATTCACAACAAATGTCTGGCAGACTCATGGCCTATATAAGTGGGAAATGGACCTCTTAAGAGGTAGAACCAATCTAAAGCTAGCCTAAGACTGGGGGCCAGGGATGAGATCAGAACCTTGTGCAACGTAAGAATTATCTGTTCTGAGATTACCAGTTTCACTAGTCAAGAAATTCATATGAAGTTTATCTGCTAAACCACACATCAAATCTCTCCTCATAAAGGAATTCAAAATGAAATGCACACCCATCTAACTACGAATCTTAAATGCTGATTCAAATTCAAGTTCAGAGAAAAGAATAATACATACTATTCGACCCTCAGTTGCTTCTCCCAACAGTCCTCCAAATGTGATGACGGGAGACATACATGCGCAGTAGAGAAACAGAAAAGATGCTAAACACTGCAGGCTGAAAGCATCTGTGAAGTCACTCCAGAAGTATGGAGCTTTTCTTTTGATATCTAAAATAAGTCCCCCAAAAATCCTAAGACAGGGGGAAAACACAATAGTGACATACAAAGATAAAAACACATAAGTCAAAATACTCATTTGCTTAGTTGCCAGGTCACAGTATAGGTTTTCCATCAGCAGAGATGAGACCCGTATTAACCTGCTAGGTTTTACATCATGATCTACAGGAATAGCTTTGTATCACTAAGGCACTTCAGTTCCTAGTAAAAAATCATGTCAACAACCTCAAAAACCCTAGGTTCTCTCAAACTAGGTTCTCAGCTGTTCAACAATCAAAATTCAAACAGTGAGATTTAAGGATTACTCTAATCTCTGTTCCATTTTACAAAAACCTAGTCCTAAAATCAGGCCTCTTATCCTCAGTCATTGGCAATATTGGAATTGTTTACATTCCACTTAGTGTAGCAGAAAGTGAAGGAGGGAAGGTAAACTGATTTTTATATAGCCTAATAGTAAACACCAACCTAGAGAGAAAAAGTGGTATATAACCATGGCTCTAGCTATCCACTCTCTTTGTAAAAAAATCGCTTGCCAAATAATATTTCATACAGGCACTTAAATGGCCTTATGGATGACAATAATACTTAGTAGAGAGAGGTAAGTTCCATTATTGTTTTCATTTTTGGAAAACTAACACAGGGGCCTTATAATAAGCAACCTAGATAAATATACTTCTGATGCACTGTTGCCAAATATATTCAAACATCTATAATTAACAAGACAATAATGACCTTGCTGCTACTGCTAAGTCACTTCAGTCGTGTCCGACTCTGTGTGACCCCATAGATGGCAGCCCACCAGGCTCCCCTGTCCCTGGGATTCTCCAGGCAAGAACACTGGAGTGGGTTGCCATTTCCTTTTCCAATGCATGAAAGTGAAAAGTGAAAGTGAAGTCGCTCAGTCCTGTCCGACCCTCAGCGACTCCATGGACTGCAGCCTTCCAGGCTCCTCCGCCCATGGGATTTTCCAGGCAAGAGTACTGGAGTGGAGTGCCACTGCTTTCTCCAATAACGACCTTACTTGGGGTAAATGCATGTATTCTAAAAATATCAAAGAAACACATTAGAAACATGTAAAGGATGATGTTTTGGTAGGAGGAAGGGAGTGGCAGAAGCATTAAATTGCGAAATGTCTAAAATCTGAGGATGAAATTTTTTAATCTGTTAGTAATGAGAGCATTAAATAGGTATTCTCATTCTTTGAACATTTACTAACAATATGCAGATTTAACATTTGACTACTAAAAGCTCTTTGTGCTCTTTGGAATAGAGATGTCATATTAAAATGAATAAGTCTATGATTAAGTTCCTACATGGAGGTTAAAAAAAACTGTTATGTTCAACATACTGCAAGTACGCTAAATACACCAGGGTTATGGAAAAATATTAAAGGTTTATTCTTTATTTTCTAAATAGGAATATAATGTGGCAATCTAAGAATCATTTCAAAAATGATTGTTCTCTTGAGAAGCAAATTACTATCTGCCTTGAAAAATGTACCTCTTCAGAATAACTGAAAATTCTATTATTTTTAATTGCCCTGATACAGACATAATAGTAACATATTAATAACTATCTTATTATTATTTGAGTGATTGAATCATTACATTTTCCACGTCCACCAGAGGGATGTGGAGCAGGAGAGGCTGAAAAGGATGAAATTTCAATTTAAAAAAAAAAGGACATTTAATATTCAGAGAAGTTTGCAAAGAACCTATGAAAATTCACATACATACACAAAAATCATCTTAGTTTAGGTTCTCCTACTTGTGTTTAGTAAAACACACGCATAATTTTTATTTGGGGGATCATTTCTGACTGATGTGTTAACTTCGCAAAATCATAATTCAAAACAGATTTAATCTACTAGTCTATTTATTCATGTACTTATTTTTACATCCCATCTAATCCCCAAAAGAATGTGAGGTGGTTATGAATGATCACTTCATAGTTAATATTTATAGGCTTGATAGCACTTTCTATTAGACTACTGTTTCCTAATTAACTACTTATTAGGCCATACATTAGTCTAAATAGCTGTTTTATTACAGTGTAATAAACATTCTTTTAGCAGCAAAAATCTAAATCCGGAAGTGGGAGGTTACTGCAGAGAACAGTACAAGAGCAGCCCAGATGTGCACCAGCAACTCCAGGAGAGCAGATGAGTAATGGATACTTGACGTCCTGTCAGCAACAGAATCTGTGGAAGAACTCTGGAGGAGCGAAGATACCGGATATTGGTGACCTGGGAGGATTTAGGAAGCAGTAAGGAAAAGTGAACTTTGAAAAAAAAATCTAAGCTATATGGCACGTTACACCTGAGAGAGAGGAAAAAAAAAAAAAACCACCAAAAACAAAAAGACAGCATTTGAAAATTTGGAAGTAAACAGAAGAAGTTACAATGTTTCCAGTAAGGGGAAAGGGAAAAAATTGTCTGAATCATCTCAAATTAGGTACCAGACTGAGGAAGACATTTCCTCTAGAGACAAAACATAGAAAAAGGGAAAGAACAGAGGAGAATTAAAATGTACAGAGTTGTCAGGAATTGGAAAGTCAGCTTAGAGGACACAGCGAGAACAGTACCGGAGATGGCCCTGAGGAGAGGGGAGAACCAAGCCTGCAAGGTTTTGCAACTGCCTTCAATTATAATGGAGGCTGTGTGCACATATTCCCTGAAGAGAGGCCCACCCAAAGGTTTCTGATTTTCTGCTCACACATTTCTTGGAGAGAGCCAAGCTGTCAAAAAAAACCCATAAAGAATCATTTTAAGAAATAAATTGAAGCTTTCATCTCTTCAAAGATGTGTGATTAGAAAAATAAATCATATAGCTCTTTCAGATTACTATCATAAAAATAAAAAATATCATTATATACATCTTACTTGCATGTAATGAGACAGGGTCTATAAGACTGAGTTCTTGGTATTTATTGTCATTTCCATTTTGAACTTGAAGTTTTCAACAGGCTCTTTTGGAAGGGGCAGGTGACAGTTTTCCCCTTCATTCTAAGAATCTGTGAATCTGTTTTATGCACAGCCAATGTGAAAGACTACATATATAAAAGGGAATGGTGTGTTCACTGTTCTGGTTTAATAATCATGACAATGGTTAATGATGAGATATCAAGTTTATTAGCATATTTACCCCCAAACAGTAGGTATTCAAAGTATAAAGACAAATTAGTCCTCAAAACAGTGATTCCCAACACAAAAGTGATATACCATTTGGGCTTTCAAGTCCCATACAAGGGCTTTTCACTAACCTTCCGGTTCGCTGGAGTTCAGGTCCACTATGGCCTCCATGGGGCTCAGCTTCCCCATGAGCTGCTGTTCCATTTGGTACAGCAGGAATCTTTCTCTTCTCCTGTGGGAAGTTTTTTTGTTTTTAATTTCAGGTGCTAGTTGTAAAATATAAAAACAATTTTTTCCCCTTGAGGCAATATACAGAGCAGTTAAGAATCCAGGCTCTGTACTTATTTGCTATACAACCTCTAGAAAAGTATTTAGCCACCTAAAGCCTCAGTTCTCACCTCCTTTTACTGGTGATAACTCTGACGGCAAAGCGTCTGCCTCCAATGCGGGAGACATGAATTTGATCCTGGTTAGGGAAGATCCCCTGGAGAAGGAAATGGCAATCCACTCCAGTACTCTTGCCTGGAAAATCCCATGGATGGAGGAGCCTGGTAGGCTACAGTCCAAGGAAGGGGCAAAGAGTCAGACATGACTGAGAGACTTCACTTTCTCTTTCCATTGAGAGAATGAAATGAGGTGAGGCATACTTATTCTTTCTTTCAAAGACTATTTATTGAGTGCCTAGTGTGTGCCATTCAAGAAGGCGATGGCACCCCACTCCAGTACTCTTGCCTGGAAAATCCCATGGACGGAGGAGCCTGGTAGGCTGCAGTCCATGGGGTCGCTGAGGGTCGGACAAGACTGAGCGACTTCACTTTTACTTTTCACTTTCATGCATTGGAAAAGGAAATAGCAACCCACTCCAGTGTTCTTGCCTGGAGAATCCCAGGGACAGGGGAGCCTAGTGGGCTGCCGTCTATGGGGTCGCACAGAGTCAGACAGGACTGAAGCGACTTAGCAGCAGCAGCATAGATGCAAAAGTGAGCAGGAAAAAGCATTCTGTTAGTGGAGACAAAATAATCCTATAATGTCAGGGAGAGATAGAGATGATATAGCTAACAGTGTTAGTCGCTCAGTCATGTCTGACTCTGAGTGATCCCATGGGCTACTGTAGCCCACCAGGCTACTGTGTCCATGGAATTCTCCAGGCAAGAAAACTAGAGTGGGTAGCCATTCCCTTATCCAGGGGATCTTCCCTACCTAGAGAGGGTAAAGAACTTGCCTGCAATGCAGGAGACCTGGGTTCAATCCTTGGGTCCAGAAGATCCCCTAAAAGAGGGAATAGCTACCCACTCCAATATTCTTGTGTGGAGAATCCCTTGGACAGAGAAGCCTGGTGGGCTACAATCTGTGGGGTTGCAAAGAATCGGACATGACTGAGCAACTAACACTCTCACTACTACTCTAAGATAGAGATCCCAAAAAAACTAAAACAAGAAGGGGTGAGAGGAGACTGGGATTAGGATAGGTTGAGGTAAGGAGGTGTTGATGGTGGCATAAGCCTAGTCTAGTTCAACTGTTCAATGAACGTTAACTGTTATCATTAACTATTTTTAAAGTATGTTTCCCTCTCTGATTCTGGCTCATATCTTCCTACCCAAGCTTCTTTCTGATACAAAGCAATCAGAAAGACTATGCAAAAGGAAGCTTTTAATAGAGCCAGCGACAAAATACTGAGGTTATGTAAGTGCTGTTTCTCTTCAGATCTATTCCACCCACTTTTGTCAGTGATAGAGAGTTTAAAAATCAGAAAATCCTTCCTACTGGTGATCTTAGAGCATATTGATGTGTTCAAAAATGCTTAAAAGGGAAAAAAATCAATGGTGAAATTAAATTTTTACTTAACTGCCATTCCAAAATAGTGTAAACATATAAACATGTTCTTAATGCTTAGTGTAAACTGAACAAGTGGGAATTGTCAAATGATCTTATTACAATGGGACACTTAGATAAAATGGTACAGATTTAAAATATGACAAAAAATATATTTTGAAATGCAAAAAATAAGTTCACTGACTGATACTTTATAATTTCCCAGGTATATAAATAGATCCAATGAACTTAAGTTCAAAGATAAAAGACAATATGCCTGTCAACAGATGAAGGAGCTGCCTTTACAGGTAAATAACTATCATATGTTAGCAAAGGGCTTTAACAGTGGCCCTTAATACCCTCAATACCCAATAATCACCTGGGGAAACATTTCTTAACAAGTCTAAGAAGGCAAGTGGGAATTATTTGTTCTTATTATTTATCCCTTACTGCATAAATTAATTCACTGTTTTACTACGGGAAAAGCTATTTGCCTTATACACTGATAAGGCAAATGATAAACCATGAAAGATATTCATCATTCTAAAGTGCTTATTTCCTCAAGGAGTGCCTTCTTACAGTAGGGAGAAAGGGTTTAGAAAAAATAATTGTGTACTGGTGAATATTCTGAGGGAGATACAGGAGACGTTTCTTGTTGTTCAGACCTGACTGAAGGGCCCACAGTACAGCACGGGGAACTATACTCAATATCGGTAACAGCCTATAATGGAACATAATTTTTAAAATAATAATTATACACACACATATATATGTATATGTGTGTGTATATGTATAAAACTGAATCACTGTTATACACCTGAAACAAACATATTGTAAATCAGCTATATTTCAATAAAAATTAAATAAATAAAATTTGTTTCCGAGTTTCTTCTGATATCTTCAATCTGAATTACTGGAAGAAAACACTGAACAGATCTGTTTCTTCCTTTTGGGGATTGAGAGAGGTTTGATAGATTTAATAAGATCCCCAAGATGTCCATATTTATGTAGCATTATGTACATGACAGAGTCTAAGGACAGTTATGATGTTAAACTTATTTTTCATATGCAGAATTTATAATAATAAAAAAATAAAGAAATAAAAATGATGGAAAATCAAAAATTTAGAGCATGCTAAAGGTATCTGCGAGGTGTGGGGAGGAAGAAATGGCAATGATAAACAGAGTGGTCAGGCAGGCTGAGAGAGAGTGCCATTTGAGAAAAACTGGAGGGAGTCCAGAGAATTAGCCATAAAACAACTAAGGGAACATCCAGGCAAAGAACAGCCAGTGAATGGGACAGTCTTAAGGCAGGAGTGTGCTGCAGAGATTGAGGAATAAGGAGGCAGGAGGCCAAGGAGAGGAGTGAGCAAGAAAGAGATGGGAGATGACTTAGAGGCAAAAGGAAGCCAGACTGTGGGGGGTTACTAGATCATTTTAAGTATTTGGCTTTTATTCTCAGTGAAATGAGGAGCTTTTGCAGGATTTTAAGGAAAGGAGAGCATGATCTAACGCTGGCTGCTGTGTCAAGAACAGATTCTAGGAAACGAGTAGAAGCAAGGAGACTGATTAGGGGGCTATGTCAGTAATCCAGGAGCAAAAGAACTGATGACATAGGGGATCAACAGGGAATTGGTGGGGTAATCTTTTTGAGTAGGTATAAAGAGATGGGATCTACTGCACAGGTGGAAAACTGACTTTGGATAATTCATCAGTAGTAATATAGGAGCAGGCAGAGAACGCAGGTGCAGATGCTGGCAGGTAGATAACTGTGGTTTGGGGAATCTAAGCAGGTAAGTGGCATGAGAGAAAAGCAAGGAAGTTGAGGGTATACATAAGGGAGTCATTATAATGACTGACATAAAGTTCTAATGAGTATTTTCAGGGGTATCCCTTAAGGTGACTGGTTATTATTCTCTTAACTGAAAGTAAGAATTTTTTTTTTAAATACTGTGATTTACATACTTCTGGAAGAATAAAAACCATGGAGATTATCCCAGAGAGGAAAATATTTGAATGAATATAAATTCAGTACTTAATTTATTTTGATTCATTTTGCTCCACATCATAAAAGAAAACATAGGTTCATAGAATCTATCATTCAATTCCAACATACATTTTAAAAATACTAATGTTGTAAAGAAACACAGAGCATATCTCATTCAAACTCATTATATAAAATTGTGTTGTCTAACATGACAGCCACTAACTACAGGTGGCTATTTAAATTTAAATTAATTAAAATTAAAAAATCAGTTCCTCACTTGCATAAGCACATTTCTAGTGCTCGATAGTGGCTTGACTTAATAGATAGCCTAAGTATAGAACATTTCTATCATTGCAGAAAGTTCTATTGGACACACTGATATATAACATCAGTACTGAGAGGTTACAGCGTATGTTTTAAGGTAATAAAAGGAGATAATATCAGAACCCAGGTGCCTTGATTGTTAGCTCAGTGTTCTTTCTACTGTTGTCACTGTTTAGTCTCTAAGTCATGTCTGACTCTTTTGTGATCCCATGGACTATAACATGCCAGGTTCCTCTGTGCATGGGATTTCCTAGACAATAATACTAGAGTAAGTTACCATTTCTTTCTCCAGGAAACCTTCCTGGCTCCAGGGATTGAACCCCAGTCTCTTGCACTGGAAGCTTCCCTCATAGCTCAGTTGGTAGAGAATCTGCCTGCAATGCAGGAGACCTGGGTTCAGTCCCTGTGTTGGGAAGATTCCCTGGAGAAGGGAAAGGCTACCCACTCCAGTATTCTGTCCTGGAGAATTCTATGGACTATGCAGTCCATGGGGTCGCAAAGAGTCGGACACAACTGAGCGACTTTCACTTCACTTTCACTTCACTTCAAACCCTTAAAATTACTCTTTAAGCAATTTACTAATTTTAGTAGTACATCAAATGAAATTATGCGATTGTGATTATAGAATCCGACTATAGAATCTCCTCTGAGAAAAGGAAAACAAATGGCCTTCAATAATTATGAAATAACTACAGGATAGAAATGTAGAAATGAGCCATCAGAATAGTTTCCTTCAATTAATAGTGGGTTTGAGATAACTTTTAAAAGACTCATGGTTAAGTCTTTTACTCAGTCATTTACCTGTCTCTGGCTAACCAGAAAAACATCTATGCTTAGAGCTGGGTCATTTAGGCCATCTGTTACTTCAACTAAGGCAGCAGAGTCAACTACAAACACAGCTGGACTCCACAGGGACCAGAGCCAAAGGCAAGAGTGAGTAGGTGACAACAGGGAGAGTAGTAGGAGGCAGATTCACTAGGAATAGAGATGGCAATATCAGTGAGCTTAAAAACATTCGGCCTCCACTCTCAACAAAGTCGTGCCTGCATAAGAAAATGACCTCAAACAGTATCAGTAGTCTTTATTTCTATCTGCCTTGTATGCAAGTAAAATGCACATCAGATTTTTATATGGAGGATTTTTACAATTTTCATACCACATGCCCACACAAAGGTAATACAGACATAAGAATTATGAAGAAAATTCTTGAAATCATAAATGTGATTAACAACAGTAATAGGGAGTTTTCCATACAAAATGACAACCATGCTTTTGAATTTTCCTAACACTTACCAACTTCAAAGCTATGTATCTGAGTATGGCTGGTCCGTAATGGGCTTTTCTTAAGCATATTTTCTATCCTCATTAGAATTTAAAATTTCCTCCAGGATAGTATGTTTTACTGCTAAGTCACATCAGTCGTGTCTGACTCTGTGCGACCCCAAAGACATCAGCCCACCAGGCTCCCATCCCTGGGATTCTCCAGGCAAGAATACTGGAGTGGGTTGCCATTTCCTTCTCCAGTGCATGAAAGTGAAAAGTGAAAGTGAAGTCACTCAGTCGTGTCTGACTCTTTGCAACCCCCTAGACTACAACCTACAAGGCTCCACCTTCCATGGGATTCTCCAGGCAAGAGTACTGGAGTGGGTTGCCATTGTCTTCTCCGATAGTATGCTTTAAGGTGGGTCTGAAATGTTTTTGAACTGTGGTGTTAGAGAAGACTCCTGAGAGTCCCTTGGACTGCAAGGAGATCCAATCAGTCCATTCTGAAGGAGATCAGTCCTGGGTGTTCTTTGGAAGGAATGATGCTAAAGCTGAAACTCTAGTACTTTGGCCATCTCACGTGAAGAGTTGACTCATTGGAAAAGACTCTGATGCTGAGAGAGATTGGGGGCAGGAGGAGAAGGGGCAGACAGAGGATGAGATGGCTGGATGGCATCACCAACTCGATGGACGTGAGTCTGAGTGAACTCCGGAAGTTGATGATGGACGGGGAGGCCTGGTGTGCTGCGATTCATGGGGTTGCAAAGAGTTGGACACGACTGAGCGACTGAACTGAACTGAACTGAAAATCTTTTCAGGCATGTAGTACTGTTATTTAGTAGAATATCATTGATATACCAAATTTTTGTGTTGAATACAGAGAAGGAAGATTCTGTGTCAGGGAATTTCATGTCCCTGCCTTCTTAGAGGTTAAGTAGGTTCTGGTACCTGGTTGCTGAGACAGTAAAGAATCTGCAAGCAATGCAGGAGACTTAGGTTCAATCCTTGGGTTGGGAAGATCCCCTGGAAAAGGAAATGGCAACCCACTCCAGTATTCTTGTCTGGTAAATCCCATGGACAGAGGAGCCTGGTGGGCTACAGTCCATGGGGTTGCAAAGAGTCGGACATGACTGAGCGACCAACACACACCAAATCAAATGTGGTGGGAAATTTAGCTCATCAGATTCCACAGGTTGAGAGTTCAGCCTTAGAAGACTACCCACCCCTCACACCCCATTTCAGTTGCCCATCACAAGCACGAGTTATTGGTGGTGCTCCGAACCCACTGGGGATATATCTGAAGCTCCTGTGAACCCCTTCTTGGATTGGACTAATTTGCTAGAATGGCTCATAGTGAAGTGAAGTCGCTCAGTCATGTTCGACTCTGTGACCCCATGGACTGTAGCCTACCATGCTCCTCCGTCCATGGGATTTTCCATGCAAGAGTACTGGAGTGGGTTGCCATTTCCTTCTCCAGAGGATCTTCCTGACCCAGGAATCGAACCCAGGTCTCCCTCACTGTAGGCAGATGCTTTACCGTCTGAGCCACCAGGGAAGTCCCTAGAGAAACATTTTATTTACTTGATCACCAGTTTTATTACTAAAGGATATAACTCAGGAACAGCCATATTGAAGAGATGCATAGGACAAGGCATGGGTAAAGGGAGAGAAGCTTCCATACCCTCTCTAGGCACACCACTCTTTCCAATCTCCACGTGTTCACTGACCTGAAAACTCTCTGAACCCGGCCCCTTTGGGGGATTATGGAGGCTTCATTACAAGGGCATGATTGATTAAAGCACTGGCCATTGGTGACTAAACTCAAACTCCAGCCTCTCCCCTCTCTCCTCCCTGGAGGCAGAAGGGTGCAACTGAAAGTTCTAAACTCTAATCTCCTGGTAAGGCTCCACCTGGCAATCAGCCCCCATTCTTAAGTGTTTCCTAAAGTAACCTCATTAACATAACAAAAACATCTTTGTTCCTTTCATCACTTAGAAAATTCCAAGCATTTTAAGAGCTCTGTGCAGAAATAGGGACAGAGACCAGATAAATACTTCTTATTATAATCACATCACAGAAGTTACAATTTAAATCATTTGAATCTTCAGCTATACTATCTTAGTACATATATTTAAAAGGTAAAAAAATGATGGTAGTCTTAAGAGTATTTTCATATATACATACCTGGGAAGGAACATTTTTGGGAGGCTCTATTCGAATGCTTGGGTCCCACTCTCCCGGGGGAAGGACAGTCACCTGATCCAGAAATTCGTCAATTCCTGACACCAAGTCATTACGATCTTTTGCTTTGTAAGCAACATCATGAAACACCTATAGAGAGAAAATAACCATTCATAAATTTTAAAAATGCGTCTAAAATCTTAATGTATTTTGTGTTTTTATTTCCTAGTTAGCACACATGTGACTATAACAATTTGAATACGAAGCTCTTAACTGAAGAAGTTTTAGTGTAAAATATTATAACCTCTTTTATTCTGTAACTGCATAGATGTTTATCTTTTCTTAGAATGCTAGATGAATGTTGAAATTTCTGGTGGAAAAAGAAAAGGAAGGAAAAGGAGAATAGAAGGAAGCTCATTAAACTAGAATTAATGATTAAGGTTTGACAAACATTGTTTATATATATGTAAATCAAACTTTCTGAAAGAAGCCCTTGCTTTAAAATAAGAGATAAAAGTTTATAACAGTATTTATACCATGGCATTAAATAATGCTATTGAATAAATGATGGACTAATCAATAAACAGTACTAAGCCTAGTTATTATCTATAGAAAATAGGATCTTTATCCATATCCCACTTAAAAAGCAATTCTAGGTATTAAAAACTTAAATATGAGTGTTAAACTATTAAATTAATTGGACATAATGTAGAAGGATATATTTATGACCTCAGAGTAAACAGTAATACAAATCTCAAAGATTTAGTGTAGTGTCAAAACAAGCACATAACTAATTTTTGCTGTTCTTCAAGGAGAAAAAAAAACCTACGTGTTCAGACGTGAGTACTGAACATAAGATAATATATTTTGTAAATGATGATCTTACAGAAAGCAATTTTAGTAGAGTGGTAGTGGCAAAAATTACACTGTAATACATTGAGATAAATGAAATTATGATATTCAGGACCAAGTAGAGATTACTCTTTCAAAACTCTTAAGATTCAGGTTCAGTCAATACTACAGTGGGACATGCTATGTTAAGGAGTAAGAAATCTTAAGGATGGGAAAATCCTGGCCTTTTATTTCTTATGTATTTTCTAAGTAGCTACTATATGTTAGGCCTGTTTGCTAAATGAACCAAAGGAGTCATTGTTGACTTAACTAAGTGACAGAGAGAGAAAACTGTTGACACAAAAGTCCAGAACAAGAAAAATAAGTTTCTTTTTCTTTTGCTTTTGTTCTTATAAAACTATGTTATTTATGTTAATACACAATTACTTTATTATTATTTTAAAATAAATTCACAAATATATATTTTTAAATTCTCATTTTTAAGTTCTCTTATAAATATCAGCATACTATCAATATAACAAAGGCTCTTTGGAATGCTTAATAATCTTTAAGACTATAAAGGGATTAATAAATTGGTAATAGTGCCAATAAACAAAATCATATGATTTATCTCCAGTCATGCTCAACAGGAAGGGAGAAAAGAGGCTAGCTTAATTCAAGATAAGGTGTTGCTAGGAGAAGGCAATGGCATCCGACTCCAGTACTCTTGCCTGGAAACTCCCACGGATGGAGGAGCCTGGCAGGCTGCAGTCCATGGGGTCGCTGAGTCAGACACGACTGAGCGACTTCACTTTCACTTTTCACTTGCATGCATTGGAGAAGGAAATGGCAACCCACTCCAGTGTTCTTGCCTGGAGAATCCCAGGGATGGCGGAGCCCAGTGGGCTGCCGTCTGTGGGGTCGCACAGAGTCAGACACGACTGAAGCGACTTAGCAGCAGCAGCAGGATGACTAGAACATTCAGTCATTAATTCATTAAAAAAAAAATCTATTGAACCCTGACTGAAGGTCAGACACCATGCTAAATATGAAGATACAAAAGGAAAAGACAGTCTACCTACAAGAGGTCCCCAGTACAGAGAGGAAAAGAACAGCTGAGTCAGCAAATAATTATTTGAGCACCTGACAAAATCAAGGAACAAAAATGAATATTAATGGTAACTGGCTCACATGGAATTTAGAGCTTAATAATGAAATTCAATTCATCATTTTCTTAAATTGTATGAATCAACATATTGAATCTTATTCTTGAATATAATTGCTCCATGTATTTCAAAGCAGTTAGATGGCAGAACAATTTCTCCACCTGAGCTTTGAACAATAAAAACCTTTTAAAAGTATTTAAATTTTCTTTTAATATTCAATGAATGTACTTCATAGTTAACATATCCTATTATAATTAACAGCTCTCATCTTTCTGGTTGAGTTTCCTCTTCTCTATTTCGCTCCTCATAGAGTTACAAATTGCTCCAAGCTAACTTTCAAGTCTAAAGGATTCATATTTGAGCCTTCATTCAAGGGCTCATTTGTTGTTGTTTAGTTGTTAAGTCGTGTCCTATACATGTATATATAGGAAACTAATACACGACTGAAGTGACTTAGCATGCATGCATGCATTGGAGAAGGAAATGGCAACCCACTCCAGTGTTCTTGCTTGGAGAATCCCAAGGATGGAGGAACCTGGTGGGCTGCCATCTATGGGGTCGCACAGAGTCGGACACAGCTGAAGCGACTTAGCAGCAGCAGCAGCAGTTGTTAAGTCATGTCCTATACATGTATATATAGGAAACTAATACTCTCTTTAAGTTGGTTCTTTCTAAAACAGATGAAAAAATTGGTTTTGTTCTAACTTTTGGTTTCCTATGTATAAACATCAATAACTAACTCATATAAAATCAATAAGCATAATTTTAACAGATATAATAGAATTTATATTGAACTCCAAACATAAGTTCAAATTTTCAGGTTTCATAAACCTAGGAAAAGTCATATACAATACTAATGAGTTCTTTTCATAGATATTTGAAATATTTCAATAAATTATTAAATTATTTAGATGAGATTTCAGAAATGTATAATCTCATCTGGTATTTACTACTGAATCTTGAATTTATGTCACTTCTGTGATTTTTGCATCTGCTCTTCTTTTACAATAAAAATAGATTTTTGCAAGGCATTGTAGAATTCAAGAAACCAGTTATATGATATATTTTATGTTTATTTTTATGATCTTACATTTTTTAGACAGCTGATGAAAGTTTCTTTGAGAAGCTGATGAAAGTGTTTTCCAGTTCAAAAACTACATACAGTGTTTGTACACAGAAAAAATTGTGTGTTGACTCAGAGATCACAGGCCTCCTTGAAATCTATCTTCAGCTCCTCTAATGGTTAAAAGGCTCCAAGGTTAAAAACATCTATACTTAGGCAATTACAGAGAGTTGATAGATGTCTTATGGCTTTGAGTGTCGCATATACTATCCAGATAAACTGCCTCTTTTATTTTTTGAGACCTTAAAACCATTTTGCCCCAAACAAGACCCTCAATGATATTAACAATGGTGCTTACTTTGGCAACACAAATGCTATTAAGGGAATATTAATAAATACGCTCTAAATTCACTAAACAACAGATTTTGTTTGAAGTATAGGGTTTTAAAATGCTCATGTGTGTGAATTTATTACCCCTTGTGAACAAATCTTTCCAAGGGAAATTTTATAGTGGAAGTATTTAAAGGGGATTCAATACAGAGAAAGCTGATTCACAGTAAACTGTCATGAATACAGAACTCCAAAAATTAGGTGTACCTAGGAGGGGGAAATGTTCCCAATGAACTTGAATAAATACCTCATCTGTCATTAGGGTTGCAATTGATCTGCCAATCTCATGGTACTGTTGACCCTTTCCCAGGGGTCCCAGAAGAATGAACAAAAATCTGTAATGAAGAAGAAAAAAAACATCTGTTTCAAGGTAGAAATAAAAAATAATTTTAGTAGTACAGCATCACTCATCTCAAAAGAATTACTGAAGATAGGACTTCGATGTAAATATAGGATTTCCATATTTTTCCACAGGTTATTATTACATATAATATTTTGAAACATTTTATGTTTCAAAATGACTCATGCTTAAGATCCTTGAGCAATTAGAATCTGGGGTATTTTGCTGTTTCTTTCATTTAGTTACCTATAATGCTTAAGCAGTTACTGTGAATTTTAAAGGATTCTATAATTCTTATAGGAGAAAGTTAAGAAAAATAGAATCTGATTAAATCTTTTTGAATTGTAAGATAGAGAACTCACTATCCCATATGTAAACTGTAGAATTAGGTAGAAGAGAGGAATGGTAATACAGTAGCATAAGCAAAGAAAGAATATATGGTTAAAAAAAAGTGAGTGTGTGGAAAATTTACATTACATAGAAAAAATGATTACCAGGCATCAAAAATTAGAATTTAAAGAATCCATTAATTCCAATGCTGGAGGAATAATAATAGCTGCACTGTGATAGTCCATCTATATAAAGTTGAAAGTCTAGCAAATTCATCATCACAACTGGAAATTTTGAAGAAATCAACATGTGTTTTAACTTTGGAGGACCAATTACTGTCCTGTCTCTGAAAAAGGTCAATTCTACAAGGAAATTATGAGAATTTTAAAATGCCCTGTATTTCATTATATAACTACAGCATTCACTTGTTAAATGGTTTCTGCTTTTAAGTATGAAGACTAATGACTTTATAAGGTATACTGAAATAGATATTACAATTATACCTTTCATTCAGTTATAAACTCTATTAGAGATTGTACACGTTTTTACATGATGCATATATTACAGTCTTAGAGGATCTGACAATTTTTTTGTGTCAGTTGTAACTGAATCCAATTCTACTATACAGAAATGTCCACTATACATTTAAAACAGGAATAATTTATTGTGATAGCAGACGCTTTACTAACTAACTATAGTAGTTTTAAGAAATTTCCTAACCTATGTACATCTTACTATTTTCACATTTCTATTCCATGGACTATTTATAAATCCTAAAATTATTTTCTGGTATTTTTACTATGTGTTACTGTTATATACACAGTGTGCCCTTTTGTCCTCCTAAGAAAGGATAATTAGGAACCTTGAATGGCTTTCTTTATTCTATTTGTCTAACTAATCTTCTTTCATTTTTCACCTTTCCTAACTAAACAGTCTAGTCTTTTAAATCTCTCCTTATACTGTGCCTCTACCGTGCCCCTAATTTTTCCTCCACTGTTCTCTAGACACACTTTGCTAAGTCAGTATGAAATGAGGTCACTTAAACCTTGACAGTTTTCAAAGTGAGGGTATATAACCCCATTATGGCTTTTCTCTACTCCTGGGAATTTTTTTTTCCTTTCCTTTGAAGTACAAGAGCTATCATTGTCATAAATAACCATCATTTACTCAGAGTTCATCGGACACCTTCTTAGCTGGTGGAACAAGAATGCACTGCTTGCAAGACACAAAGAAATTTTAATCTTCTAAAACAATACTGCTATGGTTAGTAAATTTCACATGTTAAATCTGAATCCCAAATTCCCAGAAACTCTGAATAAATAGATTACAGGGTGTATATGGAAAAATGTAGCCTTAATCATACATCGGACACCACCTTAATGTGTTCAGTTCATCCTTCTCTTTTTAATAAAACTTGGTATGCATCAGAAGTCTTGGTAGCCCTCCAGATGAACAGACATACTTCTCTCTATAACTTGAATTGGTAGCCAGTTTCCTGCCTCAAATCTGTTCATACACAGGTTCAGGTAGAGGTTCTCAAACACTGAATTCCTTTCCAGTCAGCTGAGTTCTAATGAAATGAGGCCTCTTCTGACTAAACTATTCTATATTTTTGGAATATCATATCCACAATCAAAACACAGAGTGATATAATTGGCTGTTTTGAGTGAAGGCTGAAAGGTTCATAGAAGAAACATTCTACCAACCCAGTTACCACGGCACCTGAAATTATCATCAGTTTAACTTGACTAAGACTTACAATGTTTGGAAGAGGAGACAATTAACAGCATCTGAGACAGTTATATGCTGTGTTGCTCTGTCATGTCTGACTCCTTGTGACCCCATGGACTGCAGCCCACCAGGGCCCTCTGTCCTTGGGGATTCTCCAGGCAAGAATACTGGAGTGCATTGCCATGCCGTCCTCCAGGGGATCTTCCCAACCCAGGGATCGAATCCAGGTCTCCTGCACTGCAGGTGGATTCTATACTGACTGAGCCACCAGGGAAGCCCAAGAGACAATCATGGCATCACACAAAGGGCAGCAGTCATGACGGAAGCAGGGCCATACATAGATAAATTTTGCTGTGGAACAGGATCAGAGTGAAAGCCTGTCTACACACAGGAACCACATCTGATGGAGGGAGAGGGAAGAAAACAAGGTGCCCTAGAAGAATTGCTAGGAATGTAATGTACTGTGGCCATTATTCATTTTTCTTCACGAGTTTGCCCATGGACAGTCTCATCTCTATAACATGGAGATAAATAATAAAGAACAAAATTCAGTTTGTATTATTGCAAAGTTGTTAGTTTTTATGTGCACCTAAATGAAAAAGTTGTAATCAAGTTAAATTTGTCCTTTTGATTCAGATTCAACCATAGTAACTACCAATGATTCTTAAGACTCTATGTATGGGAACTAGAAAGATTGAAACATATAGTATGTAACAAAAAGCAGGCAGTATCCTAATGATGGCTCTTAACATAAACTGAGCCTTGAAAACTTTGATCTTTTTGAATATGATCACACTCATATACGAGATCCTCTTTAGCCCATGCATGCATGCCTGCAAAGTTGCTTCAGTCATGTTCAACTCTTTACGACCCTATGGACTGTAGCCTGGCAGGCTCCTCTGTCTATGGGATTCTCTGGGCAAGAATACTGGAGTGGGTAGACATTCCCTTTTCTAGAGAATCTTCCTGATTCAGGGATGGAACCCGCCTCTCTTTGTCTCCTGCATTGGCAGGCGGGCTCTTTACAACTGGCTCAGACCCTCAGACCGTAAAGAATGCCAGCAGTGCAAGAGACCCAGGTTCCATCCCTGGGTGGGTAAGATCCCTTGGAGAAGGGAATGGCTACCCACTCCAGTATTCTTGCCTGGAGAATTCCATGGACAGAGGAGCCTAAGGGGCTCCAGTCCATGGAGTAGCAAAGAATTCCACAGAATAGAGCGACAAACACTTTCACTTTCTTTACCACTAGCAGCACCTGGGGGCCCTGTTTAGCCCATAGTCTAATGCAGCCTTTGAAAAAGTCTACTACTTTATCACTTTTCACCAAAAGTCTAAAAAGGAGTTCCAGTATTCTGGCTTAGAGAATGATTATACAGCTTTTGAGGGATTCACTGATAGCTCAGTTGATAAAAACAATCGTCCTGCAATGTAGGAGACACCAGTTCAATTCCTGGGTCGGGAAGATTCCCCTGGAGAAGGGATAGGCTACCCACTCCAGTATTCTTGGGCATCCCCTTGTGGCTCAGCTGGTAAAGAATTCGCCTGCAATGCGGGAAACCTGGGTTTGATCCATCCCTGCATTGTGAAGATCCCCTGGAGAAGGGAAAGCCTACCCACTCCAGTATTCAGGCCTGGAGAATTCTATGGACGGTATAGTCCATGGGGTTGCAAAGAGTTGCACATGAATGAGAGATTTTCACTTCACTTCATGATGATATAGACCAGGGTATTCAGAGATAAGGAGAGTACTTAAAAGAAAACATAGAAATTTGAGAAGAAGAAAGAAAGAACAGAACAATTTTTAAAGCACTTTTGCCCTCCTCCACAAAGGAAAAACAACAGTTTTGTGGATTATACTTTAGTTTCAAGAAAAAAACTCTCAGAGGAAATTAGATTTATAGCTTTTTCTCCCCCTGGTAAAAAATGGCTTAAGAAAGTGCAAAAGATGCTCGTATACTTTTACCTGGTTGGGATTGGGACCTCAGCTAATCCTTGAAGCAGCACAGCTGGGGACAACCTCACAAATGCAACTACAGTTCGATCCAGAAACTCTAATTCCCCAACTAAGATGTTTGAAGCTTCAGCACCTGGAGGAATCTTCTTCATAAAATGCAGGTCGACCTGGAAGCATCACAAAGTAAAATACATCAAAATTGGAAACATTTGTTAAATCATTCCTAGCAGAGTACTTCACACATGGTAACCCATCATTAAATATAGTTTAAATAAATATAGCTTATAGAAGTATTATTTAAATCAAATTTAAAATAGATAAACATCTTTCTTGCCCTTTAAAAATACTTTTTTCTTTTATTTCTGTATTTTTTGGAATTTGTTAACAATACATTGAATACTCTAGTTTTCTGCTCAATACTTTTCAAAGATGCTTTTCAGTATCAGTAATCTTGAAATTTTCAGGGTGAAAAGATTATGTGTTCAATAATTAAATGCATATACTCTAATCATAATTTTTAATTAGTATTTGCCAATATATTTAAATATTTGTATTTAAATATTTAAATATTTGTATACTACTATCTTAATTTTGTACATAATACATTTCAATTAATATGTAAAATATGCCTATTTCAAAAGAAACATAATCAAAATTTTCCTTATAATATAAATTATGACTTTAATATTCAACTTTATCTTAATTGTTCTATATCCTTCACATTTTATACTTGTCCTGATCAATCTTCAAATTTAATTTCTCATCAGAGTATTTAGATATGGCAGAGTAAAGGAAACAAGAATAAAAATATTAACACTTGGAGTTGGTGAAGAGCCACAGTTGAATTTCTGATATGAGATGTCTATGACTGAAATGAATGCACACAAAACAAATCCATCAGTAATAAAAAGAAATGCTTAAAGGGTGAAGTCTGAAAATGAATGTAAAATATTCAAAGAATAACTATCAATTTTCATATGGAGAGCCTCAGTGAAAACGAAGTAGTGATTTTTAAAGTCACTTTTACAAAACCTATTTCTTATTTCTAATTCATTGAGTTGCTTTTAATGGAAACCTATTGGCAGGTAATAATGACTGCTGTAATAATTCTTTCTATGCTCCTAATGAAATGGAGACTAAAGACCAAAGTGGGAATAGGAGAAAGTGAGGCAGAGAGAAGGAAAAGAAACAGAAGGAGAAAGAAGGAGAGGGAGGGAGATGAGAAGACGAGGAGAAAGTGGAAACGAAGAGAGGAAAAATAAGAGGAGAAAGGAGAGACGGGGCAAGAAAAGAGCTCTGACAAATACTTGAGGTCAACAAGACTTTTGGGGGCCAGATACTCCTTCTGTTTAATGATTTTAGAATTTTTTTCAAGCAGTTTAAAATGAAAAAAAAATTAAAACTTTTAGGAGCAATAATTAGGAAGTCCATAGCCAGACTATAGTGACTATATTAAATCTGCTGCTTTGTGAAATCAAGACCTCAGCACACTTGTATAGAAGGTTTATAACTACTTAATTTTCTGTGAGATAAAGGTGCCTCAAAACATAAAACCCATTATATGAAATATTTATTTTATCATAAGGATTAAATATAAAAATAATCTAGTATGCCACTAAAATATCAAATAGAAGTAATGTTCTATTTTAAAGAAAAAGTAAATGATTTAAAAAAGCAAAACTGCCTATAAAATTTGATGAATATTATAAATTTCAAAAATTTTAACCTATGTAAATTTTAACCTTTGTAAACTTGTAATACTTATACACTATTAGCTCTGTGAGAAAAACATATTTAATCTCCACAAGTCTTTCAGAGCCTAAAAAAGTAAAACAAACTATTAAGTTTTTTCCCCCAATAGAAATATGATTTTAATACACTGGGACAAAGAGAAAATGGTTTTTAAAGAAAATCTACAACTGGTAAGCAATATGAGTCATATTGGTAATATCTGTCATAACTCTAATGAGAAGTTTGAGTTCAACCTGGAAGACTGTGTAAATTCCTTTATTCAATATTTCCTGACATATGCCATAATGTTAACTATTGATGTCTGTGCCTCAGGCATAGGACAACTACACACATGACTGCTTTAAGATTTACTTTAATTAAATCAAGGAATACCTAGTATGCTGTGTGCATGTGTGCTAAGTTGCTTCAGTCGTGTCCGACTCTGTGTGACTCTATGGACTGTAGCCTGCCAGGCTCCTCTGCCCATGGGATTCTCCAGGCAAGAATACTGGAGGGGGTTGACATGCCCTTCTCCAGGGGATCTTCTCAACCTAGGGATCCAACGTGCACCTCTTGTGTCTCCTGTATTACAGGTGGGTTCTTTACCACTAGCGCCACCTGGGAAGCCCACCTAGTATGCTGCTGCTGCTGCTGCTAAGTCGCTTCAGTCGTGTCCGACTCTGTGTGACCCCATAGACAGCAGCTCACCAGGCTCCTCTGTCCCTAGGATTCTCCAAGCAAGAATACTGGGGTGGGCTGCCATTTCCTTCTCCAATGCATGAAAGTGAAAAGTGAAAAAGTGAAGTCGCTCAGTTGTGCCCAATTCTTAGTGACCCCATGGACTGCAGCCTACCAGGCTCCTCTGTCCATGGGATTTTCCAGGCAAGGGTACTGGAGTGGGTTGCCATTGCCTTCTCCAACATAGTATGCTAAAGTAGCTTAGTTTTATAAAAGAAAATACATGGCCCTTCATTTTTTTTTGCATTATATAATACTTGATATCACTGATTGATACTTGTTACTTAGAAAATCCACTAAAATATTTAGAATTTAATTTCAGGATTAGGAAATTTATTGACTTAAAATGTAACAAATTATAGTTAAATAACATATATCAAAAGACCCATTATTGTAATACTGTATGCTATATATAGTATAATACTATACTATATACTAATATACATAGTATAATACTATTCTCCAGGCCAGAATACTGGAGTGGGTAGTTTTCGTTTCCCTAGGGGATCTTCCCAACCCAGGGATCAAACCCAGGTCTTGTGCATTGCAGGCAGATTCTTTACCAGCCAGCCACAAGGGAAGCCCAAGAATAATGGAGTGGATAGCCTATTCCTTCTCCAGCGGGTCTTCCCAACTTTGGAATCAAACTGGGATCTCCTGCATTGCAGGCGGATTCTTTACGAAATGACCTATTAGGGAAGCCCACACTACATTATAGTACTTATTATTCTTGGACTAGTCATATATTTGGGGGCAACAGATATATATTATCTACTTATTTTATTATATTATACATTATTCCTGGGCTAGCCCTATATTTTTATGTTAATGTACAATTCATAAAGAACCTTATTTGGCAATCTAACTTTTAATACAACAAAGGTCACATTTAAGGACCACAGTTAAACTTTTTATAAAACTACAAATATCAAAAATAACTCTGAGGAATTAGGTTGACCTACATCCCTAAGACAGTCTTCAGGTGGACTCAAATATGGAATAAAGAAATCGTGGAATTTTCTAGTCTTCTGAAGAGAATCTTGAAGAAACCAAGCTATACATTCTTATGGATCTGGATTTATGCATCTGGGGTCTCCAGACCTTTATGCTAGGAAGGAAAACATGCTTTATTCTGATTATTTGGCACTTAAGTTGTGAATGAAAAACAGTTATATCTCTGGGGAACAAGGTTAGACCAAAGATAATGGTGGAACCAAAAGTTTCTGGACAAGCTACACACTAAGATGTGAAGGAAATACACATGAGTCTTTAGGGAGAAAGTTTAAGCCTCAAGCCCATTGTAGAATGTACAGGAAAATGAACAGAAATTCCCTGGGAAGACGTGGTCTTGTAACAATAACCAGCGAGTGATCTCTATTAGCTCTCTTAATCTGGGATTCAGTTTTCTCCCCTTCTCAATGAGATTTTTAAGGTTTCCTAGAATTCCAGGATTTTATAATGCAACAACTCTTCATATTTCATACGTTGAAGACTGATGATGAAGTGAGTTCCTTCTACATAGAAAATAATGTGGCAGTTCCTTTAAGTCACTTGAAATTAAAAGAAGCCATCAACATTTGATATGAGCCACAGTCAGATCATGAACTCCCTATTAACAAATTCAGACTTAAACTGAAGAAAGCAGGGAAACCACTAGACCATTCAGGGATGACCTAAATCAAATCCTTTATGATTACACAGTGGAAGTGACAAATACATTCAAGGAATTATATCTGATAGACAAGAGTGCCTGAAGAACTATGGACAGAGGTTCATGACATTGTACAGGAGGTAGTGATCAAGGCCATCCCCAAGAGAAAAAAATGCATAAAAGGAAAAGGCTTGTCTGAGGAGGCCTTAGAAATAGCTGAGAAAGGAAGAGAAGAGAAAGGCAAAGGAGAAAAGGAAGGATATACCCATTTGAATGCAGAGTTCCAAAGAATAGCAAGGAGAGATAAGAAAGCCTTGCTCAGTGATCAATGTAAAGAAATAGAGGAAAACAATAAAATGGGAAAGACTAGATATCTTCAAGAAAATTAGAGATACCAAGGGAACATTTCATGTGAAGATGGGTTCAATAAAGGACAGAAATGGTCTGGACCTAACAGAAGCAGAAGATATTAAGAAGAGGTGGCAAGAATACACAGAACTGTACAAAAAGATCTTCATGACCCAGATAACCATGATGATGTGATCACTCACCTTGAGCCAGATATCCTGGAATAAGTCAAGTGGGCCTTAGGAAGCATCACTATGAACAAAGCTAGTGGAGGTGATAAAATTCCATTGAACTATTTCAAATCCTGAAAGATGATGCTGTGAAAGTGCTGCACTCAATATGCCAACAAATTTGGAAAACTCAGCAGTGGCCACAGGACTGGAAAAGGTCAGTTTTCATTCCAACCCCAAAGAAAGGCAATGCCAAAGAATGCTCAAACTACCGCACAATTGCACTCATCTCACAGGCTAGTAAAGTAATGCTCAAAATTCTCCAAGCCAGGCTTCAACAGTATATGAACTGTGAACTTCTAGATGTTCAATATGGGTTTAAAAAGGCAGAGGAACCAGAGATCAAACTGCCAACATCTGTTGGATCATCAAAAAAGCGAAAGAGTGCCATAAGAACATCTACTTCTGCTTTATTGACTATGCCAAAGCCTTTGACTGTGTGGATCACAGCAAACTGTTGATAATTCTTTAAGAGATGGGAATACCAGAACACCTTACCTGCTTTCTGAGAAATCTGTATGCAGGTCAAGAAGCAACAGTTAGAATTGGACATGGAACAACAGACTGGTTCTAAATCAGGAAAGGAGTATGTCAAGGTTGTATATTTGTCACCCTGTTTATTTAACTTATGCAGAGTATATCATGTGAAATGTCGGGCTGGATGAAACATAAGCTGAAATCAAGATTGTGGGAAAAATATCAATAATCTCAGATACGCAGATGAAAACACCCTTATGGGATGTGAAGAACTAAAGAGCCTCCTGATGAAAGTGAAAGAGGAGAGTGAAAATGTTGGCTTAAGACTCAACATTCAGAAAACTAAGATCATGGCATCTGGTCCCATCCTTTCCTGACAAATAGGTGGGGAAACAATGGAAACAGTGAGAGACTCTATTTTTAGGGGCTCCAAAATCACTGCAGATGGTGACTGCAGCCATGAAATTAAAAGACGCTTTTTCCTTGGAAGAAAAGCTATGACCAACCTAGACAGCATATTAAAAAGCAGAGACATTACTTTGCCAACAAAGGTCCATCTAGTCAGAGCTATGGTTTTTTCAGTAGTCGTGTATGGATACGAGAGTTGGACCATAAAGAAAGCTGAGCACTGAAGAATTGATGCTTTTGAACTGTGGTGTTGGAGAAGGCTCTTGAGAGTCCCTTGGACAGCAAGGAGACCCAACCAGTCCATCCTAAAGGAAATCAGTCCTGAATATTCATTGGAAGGACTGATGCTGAAGTTGAAGCTCCAATACTTTGGCCACCTGCAAAGAGCTGACTCCTTGGAAAAGACCCTGATACTAGGAAAGACTGAAGGCAGGAGGAGAAGGGGATGACAGAGGATGAGATGGTAGGATGGCATCACCGACTCAATGGAGATGAGTTTGAGCAAGCTTTTGGAGCTGGTGATGGATAGGGAAGGTTGCTGTGCTGCAGTCCATGGAGTTGAAAAGAGTCAGACACAACTGAGCAACTGAACTGAACTGATCAACATTTGGGAAATAATAAAATAGTCATATAGTCATATATATAGTCAAATAATAAAATAGTCACTATATCAGTTTAAAAACACAATATATCTGCTTTTTAAAAGCATTATAGGAATCAAAAAAAAAAAAAAAGAAAAGAAACTGACGATTCAGATTATATTAAAAAACACTCCTAAATGAGTAAGTCTGATGGGCCTAACCACTGAAAGGGTTAAAAGATACATGGTTTGAATGTAGATAGAACATAGGATCAAGTAACATGAAATGAAAAAAAACTTTTTTTCACCTGCATATTTCAAAATTCTACCAGGGTTTGGAATCTATATATGAAACTTAAAATACTTAAAGTAATATGTAAACTAACTGATTCACTTTGATAAATTTACTACCAATCTGAAATCCTTAGGTTAAAAATCCTTAATTCATATACCTGCAAAATCTGGCACTAAAGTCTCTTTCCATAATGATGTACTACTTTTGTTCTTTCCAAATCCTACTTCTCTACCCTTCCACAGTATAAGGTAAGAAGTATTACTTTGCTGGAAAAAAAAAAAAAAATCCAGAGCCGAGGGTTTAAATTGTCTTGAACCTCACAGGATTCATTGTACACATACATCCAAGACACTGTTCAACACACTAAAGATCCAGTAGAGACCAAATCATATTAAATTTTGCTCTAGTGTTTACTTTTGGCACTACTGTTTCTACTAATATCAACAACAACACAGCAGCCACATTTTATTTAACACCCAAAGGGTTGGCAGAGAATTAGATGGTTAGATAGTATCACTGACTCAATAGACATGAATCTGAGCAAACTCCAGGAGATAGCAGAGGACAGAGGAGCCTGGTGGGCTACAGTCCATGGGGGTCGCAAAGAGTTAGACAGTACTCAGGGACTGAACAACAGGAACATTATAAACCCAGTGCTCTGACAGCCTCTATTTTCTCATTTAATCGTCACAAAAAATTATAAACAGGTATTATTCGTATTTTACAAGTGACAAAGGTGAAGTTCAGAGATCTTCTCCAATATCAGGTAGCTTGTAAATTGTAGAGTTAAGATCCCATACTTGTTCTCAAAAACATGTTCTTTTCAATGTGCCATGCTATGGGCAAGACACCAAGAAATACAGATGGTTGGCACTGCAGAGAGAGCTCTAGAAATTTAACTTTCCCATTAAAAACTGGAGTGGTCCAGTGATTTGAAATGTAATAAGAAAGGAAAGGATTAAAGACAAGAAAATCTATTTTTCACTCTTTTATAATTCAAATTGTTCTAGGGAACCTGAAGATAAGACTACTGTCTCCCATTGGCTATATTCATTTTCTTTCAAATGTGTTGAAGCATTTTTAAAGGCTGCAAAAATAGGTCAGACAACTGAAAGCAAAATGATATAGAGATATAAAATTCAGTGTCAAAGGGTTATATCCCTTAAGAAAAGGTAAAAGGTAATTTATTTGAAAATATGTGATTTATTATCACTGTTTTTGAGAATGTTCACTGTGCCCTTGATATACTGTTAATGCTCGCACAAATAAGTAAGCAACTTTTTATGTCATTGCTTTTAAAATATTATTTCAAATGAAGAACATCAAGAAATTAAATGTATGGCAATTTGCAACAGTTTTATTCGAACTTGCAGATGAATGAAGATGTAATGCTTTAAAAAAGATATTTTTGGAGCAGAAATGGAATACACTTGAACTGGCTTAGTACTGAATCACATGCCTCCGTACAGTGAGATGAGCTTCGCGCCACTGTCGAAACAGAGCCCGAGGATGCCCTCACCTCTCTGTCTTGCTGGTGTGGAGGTCCTTTCTCATGTCTTTGTTTCATCCCACATGGGCTAGTATGCCCCTTTTGTTGGCCTCCCAGCCCCTGCACGCATAAGTAACAGACTTAAGCTGGTACACCATGCTCCCACAGGGACTCTGCCAGGCACCAGAGGGAGAGCATGCACGTGACTAGATCCAGACAATTTGGGCCTTGGCAGAGGGGTTCTGAAACAGCAACAAGGGGCTGGTCGCTGTTACTCTTTTCAGAAGCTTGGTGCAGGCAGCCTCCTATACACTGCCTCCCATTCCCATCTCCTCCCACTGTTAGAACCACCGCCAGTGCTAAGGGCTTCATGGGGGAAAAAAAAATACTCTGAGGTACCGCTGTTTCAGCCACTTCAGTAAAGAAAACTGTTGACTCCCCCTGGTCAGTATTAAAATTCTTTCATGATGTTTAGTTTGCCACAGCCTACAATAGCACATATAGGATATCAGGAATTTCCTGAGCAAAATCACATTATTTTCACAGAATACATTCAAATCAATGATTTTTCATTTGAATTGTCTCCAATTAGACGGATCCCTCAAGAGAGTCAGTCTTTATTATGTTTTTATTCAAAATTCTGTCAGTCTTAATGCCTTTCTCTTAATCACCACAATGAAGCTTTAAGTTATATGATTTACTTTTCCACAAATAGAGGGGGAAATGATTTTCAAAAACGAAACCAGTGAAAGTTTTAAACAGTAAGCTTCTGTTAAATTCCCTGTGAAGTTCAGTTATCCTTTTTACGGGAAGAGATGCATCATACCAAGTGGCTGAAACCTGAAGACTACGTGTAAAATCTACACATTTGATTTTATGAATAGGCAAAACATTACATGTGAACTTACATGCTAACATTATAACAATATCAAGCTTTGGCTAAGAAACAAAACATGTATGCATGCAAAAAATTGTGTCAACACCTCTTAAAATGGTTGGTACTATCTAGTAATAACTTAGCAGATTACTTAAATGAGAGGGAGAAAACCTTACCTTGCTAAAGTCAACCGTGCTGTTTTCCCTGCTCACATCATTTTTATTCTCAACACAGGCTGGTGCAGACTGAGGAGAAACAACCTGTCCTGCTAAAGAGATTGTTATTACAAAATACAAACAATTACTTACATAATTCTAGACATACTGCATGCAATGTGAATTAAACTAAACTAACATAGGTTTTTAAATGAATTTATGAGGTAAGCATGAAGGGTCAATATAAATAGATATCAAAAAATACAAACATTCTTATTTATCAGTTACAGATAGAAATGGGAGAATTCAGTCAAGGAAATGAAAATGCATTCTCAGATTAAAACTAAACAGTTACTCTCTAAGAAAAAAGAACAACTACAAAAATGATTTTAATCTAATTACAGTCTTGAAACATCAGTGATTTTTAAATTTTATCCAAAACTAATGATATATATACATCTCTTAAGATCTAAACTCAGACTGAAGAGTTTTATAATTTTTTTAAAGAGCAAATATTTATCTGAAAAGCACATAGCATATTTACAGTTTTCTACTGCATCTGAAAAACAAAGAGAAAAAGTTCTTTGACAACAGCTTTTGGAAATTTCTATATGAGAGATTCAGTTAGAAATACCTTCACCTCATATATTACAAATACTGTGTATATATTATGCTTCTCACTATTCAACCATGTAAATATATTGATATTGGTCTGCAAAAGATCAATAAATTTGAATTGTATTTGTTTTCCATTAATACTAACTAGCAACTTAATTATTTTGTAGTCTTTTTCCAATTAAAAGAAAGATTATGATATTAGTTAAGTGGACAGTACAGCTAAGAACGTGTCAATGGTTAATGAAGGGTAATTACATTTCATTATTCACTAAATATGAAACATTCATTTCAATCACATTATCTGAAATCTGTTCATATTTAGGAATTAAGTTATAAAGATAAATGTTTGCTTATTCTTACATGTATCTCTCTTTTTCCCTAACCTCTCCCTACCCTCACTTGTTACTTTTACTGTGATATGAGCAATAACAATCCAGCTTTGAAGCCTTGATCATATTTTATGACAATTACTCAGTTACTCCAAAATACTGCTCTTATTCTCCACTGTCTTAGATGGTAATATTCTCAATTCTCTCTGCCCATCTCTTCTCTCTACCTCCCTAAATCCCAACTTTATTCAAAGTTTACTTTTAGACTCATCTCTAATCACTGCAGTCTGTACTTAAGTTCTCTAAACTGCTAGTGCGCATACAAATAATACTTCTTTAAATTCTCTCTTGAAATCCACTTATTCATTGATACCTAGAAATTACCAAGTGTGATGTAAAACACTAATAATTTACTTTCAAATATTATTATCATTTTGCTTTTTGAACATTAAGCCTCTCAGGCAGGGGTCATTTTTAATAGGTACAATTTTCATGGTTTAAAATTATTATCTTGCCAGAGAGTAATGGGCTTAAGATTCTTCTAAAGTTTAAATATTTCACTGCTTTCATTAAACACAGTAAAGCAACACATTTGATGAAGATTTTCTAAATGATTTTAAGAGAAAATTCACCTTAAATCATGTATACCAATTCTGATTACAGCAAATTCCAAAAATTATATTTTAGAGAGGTGACAGACTTAAGCATCATCAGTTATTTTCATTCTCCCATTTCTAACTGCAGTGTGCAGCTATGACTGTGAACTGTTCATTAGCAGACATTTCATTTATCATTCTCAAAATAATAACTATACTTTAAAAAAAAACCTTTTACATAATGCATTTGTGCTACTAACAGATGTCTTCAATCACCAGTTTCACATCATTTCTCCATATGAGTTAGAACATTACATATATTTAAACCTAAATTTACTGAATGTTCCATAAAACTGAATGGTGAAATCAAGGCATGGATAGATTAAATAAACATATATCTGCTTTCTTATAATAATTTATTTCATGTGATAGAAGACCACATGGAAGAACAATTATTTTATTCAATGAGCAGACACAAAAATAGTCAACCTAATAACAAATCATCAACTTCAAAGAGATTTCATGGGATAGAAAATATGCTGCAACTTAAAATTTGAAGAAATTGCACAGCCTATGTTTTCACATATATACTCCAAAAGCAGGCTATTTCATAAATTACCTTTAACTCATGAGATATGTTTAAAACTAGCACTTGTATTTCCTCTTATAAACATTATTATGTTTTGAGATTTACTGTTCTATGCTATTCTTATTCTACAAATTTTATAAAATATTACCTCATAAAGTTGACTATATGGAAGGGATTTGAAAAATGTTTTCTATAACTGTTTTTATGACATGGATAATAACCAGTAGAGAGTATTTAACTAGCAGGAGACATATTAGATGATAATAATTTCCCTACTACTTCCAGATTCTAAGTATATGCATAGAATGCATATGCCAATGCAGGGGACAAAAAGTATAAAAACTGTAAGTGTGTGACATATGAATACAACTCAAAAGTTTGATATCACTCATATGTCAGAGATAATAGTTAAATATTAGCAAATATTAATAAACACATTTAATCTCATCAAAGTTTAAAGAGTACTCCAACTCTTATTTCTAATGTGTATGTTAATTTGTTAAAATGAAACAACACATATTAAAGGTATATACTTTAAGGCAGTATCTGAAAGTGACAGGATACAGAAAAATACACAGGTATAATATTATTATTGAAAAATTAAACATAAGGTTTGGTTTGGGTTCTTTTGAAAAAATTGAAGCCTTTAAATAAAGCTTAAAATTTTATTTGTTCCATCTACCTACCACCTGTCTAAAATGTACACATGAACTACAGTCTATTTAACTACTGAAATTTTCATAAATTAAATCATTTTTATAATTGTTATCTACTATCTTTTTCTGTCTAAACACTGATTTCTTTAGTTTATTCCAGTTATCACTGCCTTTCAGAAGGTGATGGCTTAGACTTCAAAATGACTCTCATTAACTCAAATATATAAGAAGAATCAGTAAATTTAGGTTTCGAAAGAGCATCCCTTATTTTCTCATTCATATCTAAATCAATACTAGTTCACAGAATACAATTTTCAGGTACAGGATTTTATACTCAGCCAGAAGTGAATATGTTTCCTAAAAGGATAACAAAGAATTTGCTAGGATTTTCCCCACTCCAGGATGAAAGAGTATAGAGTTAGGATTTAGCATTCACATATACATGTAGCTGCTGCTGCTGCTGCTAAGTCACTTCAGTCGTGGCCGACTCTGTGCGACCCCATAGACAGGCAGCCCACCAGGCTCCACTGTCCCTGGGATTCTCCAGGCAAGAATACTGGAGTGGGTTGCCATCTCCTTCTCCAATGCATGCATGCATGCTAAGTCACTTCAGTCCTGTCTGACTCTGTGAGACCCTATGGACAGCAGCCCACCAGGCTCCCTTGTCCACAGGATTCTCCAGGCAAGAATACAGGAGTGGGGTGCCATTTCCTTCTCCCATACACATGTAGAAGTTCTATGAATGCTATTTTTATTATAATTTTTCCAATCAAGATGCCACAATGTTTTTGAACATACATGTTTTTGCCTGTTTCTTTATATTACCTTCACTTGGACCATTGATCACTGTCCATATTAATATATTCTATAAGTAAATGTCATTGCAATATTTAATCAATTTATTATTATAATATCTAAATAACTTAGAGATTAAGATGATTATCCAAAAAAGACATTTATTAACTTAAAACTTTATTATATTTAGGGTAAATTATTCAAAAACTGATGAAGTAGCTAAAAATTAGCTGAGACATGTTCATGATTAGGTTTCCCTGGTGACTCAGATGGTAAATAATGTGCCCGCCATGCAGGAGGCCTGGGTTCAATCCCTAGGTCAGAAAGATCCCCCCTTGGAGAAGGGAATGGCTACCATTCATGATTATTTAAACGTAAACACTTAAGAAACCAATACTTTTATTTTTCCAACCTTTCAAAGAGTTCACCATCTTAAATCCAAAATTCCAGTATTTGTTATACATCTATATCAAAGTATATATTACACAGTATTCACATCAACAACTGTTTGAATTAATTTTCCTTTGAGTCATGAATTCATTTTTTTCCTCTGGACCTCCATGTAGGGATCATATATAAGTTAAATAAAAAGTTATTATATGCCATGTGCTTTTTCAAGGCAAATCATAAAAGATATGGGCAAGCACAGGAGGAAACAGAGCAATTCAAGCAGCCTCTAACTAGAAAATAGAAGCTCTGCTTGTTACACAAAAATTTTTCACCAAGTCTGTTGTGAGACTAGCAGAATCATTTCCCTCACCATAGAGTTATGGGGGAGGAACATGTGATTATCTCAAAAGAATTAGGTGGGTTTTTGTTTTTTTGTTTTTTTACTTTAAGTAGTGTCAGTATCATTAAAGCCTCTCAATACTGAAACACAACCATAAAAAGTTCTCAAAAGATTATTAAAATTACATTTAATTCATCTAAGTCCTTACTTATAGCTTTCTTTCTCTTTAAATACATTATGTATATAAAACAGCAGCCTTTAAATCTCTATTTGGCCAAATTCAAATCAATAGAAGAAAAATATATCACTGAAGCAAACCAGTATTTCCTATAGCTTAATCCACTGAAAATCACATGTAATAGAAGGAAACTGGGATGAAGACATGGAGGTACAATACTGTTAACCTATAGACCAAGCTGGTTTACACTACCTCAGAAACCTTCAACGCATTTAGAGTACCCAAAGGGTAGGAGATGAGGGAGGTACAGAGATGAGATGAGCCTGTTAGAGACAGACACAAGACAGAGCAAAATAAAGAAATATAAAAATGAATGACAAAGTTACATACATGTGTAACAATACATTTATCCATGGGAATAGAAAACATGAAGAAAGAAAGGCTAAATATTTAGAAAATGTTGATTAGGTGAGCTATACTTTAAAAACATGAAAATATGCACATAAAAACTTGGAGAAAAATTAGTATGTCAAAATAATTATGTAATATAAGAAATAAATTTAAACACATCATCCTAGAAATATTTTTGCTGTTAAGACATATTCTTGAGTTTCCAAAACTAAGTAGCAACAGTACAGTTTCTCAACAGACCAAAAGAGTGTGTCAACGTCATCTTGATTTTTATGTTTAATTGTATAATCTACATGAGTTTTTAAACGTCTTCTCTCAAGTAATTCTAAGAATTATTATTCTAGCTTTTTTTTCCATCAAGGTAAAACATTATAAACGGATACTTTTAAAACTCTTGATATCTCTTATGAGATAACGGTATTTAAAAAATAAGAAAGCACATAAATATGTAAACACATAAAACATTATATATCTGGAAACAGTACAGCATTTGTAAAAGATGCAATTATAAAGCCATAAAACTGATTTTAAAAACCATAAAAGAATCATTCACAATACAGACATCTATATCACTTTAAGGGGTGAAATCTGTGCCGGCCTAAAGAGTCAAGTCATTTCATCCTCCCAAATCTAAATGTTCTCCAGAAACCTACAGTTCTGAAAGTAAGTCAGAGACCTGCTGCTCTGCAATTCCTTTTAAGATCCTAAATAAAAGGTACAACTGGAAAGTGTTCAGAACAGGAGAGAGAAAAGATAAGTGAAGGAAAAGAAATGAGTTAGAATTATTAGTAAAGGAAACAGTGGAATGAAGACACCCTACACTTAAGTAAACTAAGTCTAAGTTATTTTTTTAATGTAAAGGTTACCACAAGGGTAATAATATTTTAGAATAGATTTGTAATCCAGAGTCTCAAAAATACAATTGAATGTATGATTTAAATGATTACTACAAATACTGATATATCTTGCTTTCTAAATCATTAAATCTTTTGTTTTATTTTGCAAAGTCCTTCCAGTTTCAATAAATTATTCAAATATCTTTATATAAAGTATTTTATATAAAGTACTTTATTCTTGAGTACTTTCCACAATATTCTTTTGAGTTCTAATGTTAAAGAAGATATGAGTTTTCTATTATCTTTTTGTTGTTGTTTTGCCAGATAGAACTGTCACTTTTTATTGAAACATCAGAATCAGACATTTAATTTTCACAGTTTTGATGCTTAATGAAAAGTGAAAGTTAAACACAGCATGGTGGCATTAAAAATGCACGGTGAATCCATAACAACCTGTGTCTTAGCCCTTACGAAAATGTGCAGTACACCAAGAAAAAAATTATACAAAAAAGTTAAGCTAGCATACTTAGAGATAAGATTGATAAATGATCACAAATTACTAAAAAAGTTATAAACAAAATACAGCAGATGGGGGAAGAGCAACAAAATCACTACCATGTAAGTCTATGGGGAAGAATCCCACTTATCTTCAGGTTGAAAATGTCTAAACGTTTAACCCTTGGGACTACTACCAAGGTAGCATGTTCAAGGAACAGGGCAACCAAGGAAGCAGAAACTGATTCGACATGACTCTTTATTTATAGAGTTCCCTATACAAGCACCAGTTTGTTGCTGAGGGAGCATCAACTGTTTCACTTCTATAGAGGTATTATATAATACTTTAAACAAGAGGGGCTTGTTCCCATCCCTGTACTTCGCAAGGAAAACGTTCTATGTTTTCAAGTTTCTAGGAAATCCTCACTCTATTTAATTCCTATACTTTTAATTTTTAAAAGTTTCTTTTTGCATAAAATAGTGAAGAGATTTTTTTAAATAATGAGAATATTATATTTACCATTTTGAATGTAGTGAAACCCTTTTGTATCTCTCTGTAGTATACTGCGCAAAAAAATGTAATCTATTACATATCTTGAGGCAGAGTGTCAAATCTATATTTATAGTTATGATTTTGATTTGCTTATTTAGAGTTAGTTTTTAGAGTTCATAAGTAGATTGAGAACCTTAGTAATAACGGTCTTTCACCCTCTCTTTCACTTTCGCTTTTCACCCTCTTTCACTTCTGGAGAGGAGACTTATTTCTAAATTGGTGATTTCTGTTCACATTTTCAGAATTCTTAACACACATAATTATGCAAAGTGTGTGAGGAAGCAAAACAGAGTCACAGGGAGGTGTTATAAGCCTAGGCTTAGAAAACCACTTCTGACAGTGTACTTTATGACAATACTTAATTGGGTGTATGTATTTTATTAGAAATGTTTCCAAGTTTTTATTACCCTAATATATGCCTCAAAAAGATCTTATGTGTTCAGATAAAGACTGACTATACAGATGGCGACAAAACCACTTCAGAACTATTCATATTCTAGTTTTGAGAAAAACTAAGCAATTGCGTCAATAAGACAAAAAGCAGACTCTCAGAACAACTTTGTATCTATATGTGGATTTTTTTATTTAAAGCTATAATTCTATCACCTCTTCTTATGTTTAATGAAGGTTTAAAGCTGTAACAGATAATGTGTCTAGGTCTATATATTACAATAAATAATTCATCCAGTGAATTCAGTGCCCTTTCCCTCCAAAAGTACAATGTAATAAAATCATTTTATAGTAAACATTATCCCCAGTGAAAATCTGAGATACAAATTATGGCTAGCTCACAAGGTCCTTACATCTTTGAATAAACACATATTATTCTTACAGACATATATTTTATTGTCTGATTTCCAGTAAAGGTAATGAAAAAAAGGCAGAAGTTAACTTTTATAAAATTTGCTTGCATTCAAAGAGATTTACATCATGATAATATCTTAATAAGGTCTTTAGAATCATCTAGATATACGTCAATAGTCAAAATTAGCAAATATCTCAATCTGCTTTTTGTTTCTTAATCTGTTTTCTTAAAAAAATCAAGTAAATGCTAGTATTGTGAGCATAATAAAAGCACTATATTTATAATAAGTTTCAGAATATAAAAACTTCATTTTGTCATTTTTATATATAACATATTTTAAAACAAATTGTGATTTAGAATATGAATATATTTTAAATATATGATGTAATTCAAAGCAAGCTACAAATACTCAAAATATCCAGTGGCATTGATAAATACAATATGGTATATTCTATAAAGCACTCATAACACTTTTATTGAACTTAATATATGCAAAACTATGGAGTTTTCAATATAACAATGATTTACATTCAGTCATTAAAGGCTCTTTAAAAAAATCAAATGAGTATTTCAAAAATTATTTTGCCATTTAGAACTGGTTCTGTGTTCTGAAACAACAGTACATCTAACCATCTTTATTGATTTACTAAAGTATTTCTTCTATCTGTCTATATTTGATTTGGTAGTATGGAAATTACCAAAGTACCTATTATAAAGTAGAATCTGGAAAAACCTCATTTTCATGTATTTGTATTTAAGGCATCTTTGAAGTTTTTGAAAACAGGAGAGAAATTACATAAAGTCTATGCTGTCAATATAATGCTTCAGTCCATTTGTGGAAATCAGTCTCTCTAGTAAAACATCTGAAATTACTTTTCACTAATTTGTATTTTTAAAACTGGGAACTTTTCTAGCTAGCAGAAGTATAATAAACTCATATCATCTGCATGATAACTTCATTTTCCTTCACAGGACTGATGGAATGGATGAGTGACAGATTTCTAGGCAACTTTCTTATTCAAATGGATACCAGGAGGGAACAAAATACACAGAAAGGATAAACAGTCAGAAACATTGTTTTGGCTTCATGACTGCTAAGGAGTAAGTCATGAATGAGTACTAGAAAACAATGGTTGCCATCATCTATGTTGGTGTGCCAAGATGGTAAGTGTGGTGGCTGGACACGAATGAAACAGTACTACAAAAAGCAATGAGCCTGTGAACTAGAAATCAGGCTTAATATATGTAGAGACACAAGTAAGGTACTAGCTGCTCTTTTCAGTTGTGATCTCAAAAGGGGTTCGTTGCCCATGAACAACATGAAGCTAATATTTTTCTCTCACCATCACTAAATGATGATGATTATTCATGTTAACTAAAAGACATTAAGTCAAAGCACTGTTAAGCTATGAGACACTCATTAAGCTATGACACAAAGACTAGGATCTTATTTGGGATGCAACTGACAGTTTATGTTTGCTACATTGGAGTCTATAACCTCCTATTAGAAAAAAAGTTTCCCTTGCATTCTTTCATGAGCCTTACAGGAAACTTAAATTCTTTGTCAAAATTTCTACTATTTGAATTTCAATAGATCATTTTCAAGTAAGATATATTTTAAAGGACTTTGATATTTCAGATAACTATAATAAACAATGAGTACAATAAAGAAACATTTACCATTTTTATCCATGGAATTTGGTTCTGATTGTTTCTTGCCAATATCAGCAAAGGAACGAACAATGGGAATCCGATTGGTGAGCTTCTTCTGATTCTGGTGGTGATGCTGTTTCATCAGAGCCTCGTGGACCCTGTGGCGTACATCCTCACTGAGCTGACCTGAGCTCACTTGTTGATCAAGGACCATATCTGTAGCGTGAAGGCAGAAAGAAGATATAAGCACAGCTTTCCTGTGAAGTGACATTAGTGAACCACTGAGTCCAAATATGCATACCCTAGGTAATCTTAGAAACAGAAGTTTGTCTTTGTAGAAGTGTTACACAAGAAAGACATGGGAACTTTTCATTATAAATCAAACAATTTAAAACATGTATCATATGGAGTTTTATTTTTCAAATATGAACAGCTGTATTGAGAACAAAATGCTTTATTGTCTCCTTTATTTACACTGATGACAAGGAATAGTAGTAGGAGTAATATAAATACAAATAGATGTCTAAAATTGGAAGATAGCCTCATACTTATATTTTAATATGATCTTCCTCTCCTTTTCTAGTAGACAATAACTTCCATGTTTTTTCTTTAAGTGAACAAAAGTCCACCTGTAAAAATCTGATGCAAGGTGGCTTAGGCAACTATCTGCATGTGTGCTCAGTCATGTCTGGACTATTGACAGCCAGGCTCCTCTGTCCATGGGATTTTCCAGGCGAGACTACTGGAGAGGGTTGCCATTTCCTCCTCCAGGGGATCTTCCTGACCCAGGGATTGAACCCTGATTGGCAGGTGGATTCTTTACCACTGAGTCACCTGGGAAGTCAAGTAAACAACTCTTTCACATTAATATAAAATCAATCCTCTTAAATCTTCCTTGATACTGTGTTTATATTTAAGAAAAAACATTCTATATCCATAAAATAAAGAATAAAAGATGAGATTTTCAGAAGGCTACAGTTAGGCAGATTGATATTTATCATATGTAAGTGTCAGAAATGCCTATAAAATAAGTAGATGAGTAAAGGTGTTTTTAGGTTTCTTGATAATACAAAGTTCACCTCACTAAACATCAGTGTACTTAATCTGCTTTCCTATGACCAAATATTAACTGTTTGATTTTCTTATATAAAGCAGATTACAATGAATTGCGTTCCACTGCCCCACTGAGTTGGAGAAGGCAATGGCACCCCACTCTTGCCTGGAAAATCCCATGGGTGGAGGACCCTGGTAGGCTGCAGTTCATGGTGTCGCAGAGAGTCGGACACGACTGAGCGACTTCACTTTCAGTTTTCACTTTCATGCATTGGAGAAGGCAATGGCAACCCACTCCAGTGTTCTTGCCTTGAGAATCCAAGGGATGGGGGAGCCTGGTGGGCTGCCATCTATGGGGTCGCACAGAGTCGGATACGACTGAAGCGACTTAGCAGCAGCAGCCCCATTGAGTATACTGAAGATTTGAAAACTAGCAGAATCCTCCTTCCCAACAATGTCTTCCTTCCATGTGAAAAGCAAATGACTGGGGAAACAGACTTGGGTCCTGTCTCACGTTCCAGCTGTGTGGCCTTGTGATATTGAATAATTGCAGTGTCCTTATTTCTAAGACAGAGATAATAGCTATCTCATACCAGCACTGTTGCCAAGGCATAAGGCATGATTGGAATATGGAGGTCATCAGTAATTTCCAGGTACAAGATTTTCTTTGCAATTTCCTTTAAGTAGGTTATGGGTTTGTGGTTTAAATTTTCAGATACTTTTAATTCATTTATCTATATTTTACAATAGTATATCAAGCAGAGGCAGAGTTGGATTTATCAGTAACAGAAAATCCAAATCAAACTATCTAAAACAATAAATTTCATTGGCTCACATAGCAGAAAAATCAAAGTTAAGTTGGATTTACTTCATTTTTTCAGTGATCCTATCAGATTCCCCCTTAGCCTCAGGCTGTTTTCCTCATTATCATAAGGTGGCTGCCAGCAGCAACAAAGAAATACACATCTTTCATATCAGAGTTTCTTTGCTTGTTTGTGACTTTCTCTTAGAAGAGAATAAGCGTCTGCCTCCAATGCGGGAGACCCAGGTTCAATCCCTGGATCGGGAAGATCCCCTGGAGAAGGAAATGGCAATCCACTCCAGTATTCTTGCCTGGGAGAATCCCATGGACAGAGAAGCCTAGTAGGTTACAGTCCACGGGGTCGCAAAGAGTCGGACACGACTGAGCGACTTCACCACCAGTGGCAATTCTGAGCTCGACTGACATAGTCCTGTCTATCTTTGCTGAGCCAATCACTGACTAAGAAGATGGGATCTCCACTTGCTTTAGGCTAATCAAGAACTTCCCATTACTCTGGAATCATTTCCCTAATTCAGAGGTAAACAAACCTTTTATGTACTGGGTCAGATGATAAATATTTTAGCCTTTGCAAGCCATACAATTTCTGTCACAGCAATTCAGCTCCATTTACATAGTATGAAAGTAGCCACAGGCATGTACAAATTACCATAATTGTGCTTCAATAAAACATTTTTATGGACGCTAAATTTGGATTTCACAAAATTTTCACATTTCAGAATATTGATCTTCTTTTTATTGCTTTTAATAATATAAACTGTAGTATTCTTTGTTAGCACACATGCCTAACAAGATCAGGCAGTGGCCATATTTGCACATAGAGCATAATTTGCCAGCCTTTGCTCTATCACTTGGCTGTTTACAATGGAAAGAGGTAGAATGCATGTCTGGGGAAAAAGCCATAAAATCCTCTATAATACCTTCAAAGTCTCTTCTGAAAATGTATGATAACATATTTAAACTTATATCTCAATTCTTTGGAGACTAGTAGTTATAATACACTTGGATTAATTTGAAATAAAGGAAATGGTTAATTGTCAACATATATGACTTCACATTGCAACCCTGACAAGAGTGAAAAACATATATAAAACATGCATCATTGTTGTTGTTTTAGTCGCCAAGTCATGTCCAACTCTTGCAACGCCATGGATTGTAACCTGCCAGGATCCTCTGTCCATTTTCCAGGCAAGAATAGTGGAGTGGGTTGACATTTCTTTCTCCAGGTAATCTTCTCCAAATATGCATTATATACTTCATAATAGGAGTTGTAAAGTAGGTTATTCAGATACCATCACACAGCAGTTTTTTCTATAAGTCATGATATGTATCCCAAGTTTAATATTCTAATCAGAATAAAAATTAATCATATAATAAAACATGTACATGCTTATAATTTTTCATTCTTACCAAGGCACAGCTTTCCAGGCTTGAGCACCATGAAAAACAATAAGTCTCTGGCTTAAAAGTTTTTCAGAGATAAGATCTTTATATAAAACAATTGTATAAGAGAAAATAAATTGTAAAAAAAAAACACCTCATCTGCTCATTAGTCACACAGAAATAAATATACAGTAAACTCCTCAGAAGTAACTGCATCTAGCAATGCCTTAATGAACCATAAAAGTTAATCTACTTGCTTAAAAATATAACTCATACTAAAGGTGGAATTTAAGTACCAAAGGGAGTGTGATTCACTAATCACTTACATTGTTCTCCTCACCACTATAATATACATTAGTATTAACCTTGAAAAGTAGTTAAGGATAATGGGTCATAATGGCTTTCAGCCCAGAGTCAAGACCGACCATCTCCACAGGCTCTGATGCCTAAATAACACAGTCTAGCCTGCCAGAGTACAATGCCAGGATCTGATGGTAACAGAAGGAGCAGGAAGAAAAAGGATAAATCGGTCAATCTTCTAGCACTAAACGGGCTCCAGAAAAATAGCATTTGTGTAAAAAGGCCTCAGAAAGTGAAAAAATACTTCTCATCCTAATAAGGCAATTATGTCACCATGATTAGTCCATTTTGACTATTGAATGAAAGCCTCTAGAGACTATGAGATTCTACAGACTCTATATAAATCTCTGCCTCTTTAAAGATGATCATATAATTGTTTTGTATTAATAATCTGTTTTCTTAACTTAAAAGATTCTGGAGGAGAAGTGGAGGATAGAGGCTTCTAAACTGTATAGTTTGGTTGACAGTACCAACAGCAGTATGTGTAATAAAAATGTAAACTACCATGGTGCTGGTGCTAAGTCGATTCTATTGTGTCTGACTGCAATCCCATGGACTGTAGCCTGCCAGGCTCCTCTGTCCATGGGATTCTCCAGGCAAGAGTACTAGAATGGGTTGCCATGCCCTTCTTCAGGGGATATAAACTATTATAAAAATACTTAATTTCCTGACCAAGAATGGTAACAGTACAGGCATTTAAAACATATATATGACTATTCTCATACTCCCAAATTTGCAGAGTATATTCAGTGGAGCAAACTATGGGTTTTCCTTGGACAAAGATTTTAAACAACAAAAGTTGTTTTAACGAACTGAGATCTATGATTGCTAATCTGTCCATGGTACTAGCTTGGCTTGGTTTTAATATTTTACCTTCATTGACAGAATTAGGTTAAAATATAAATATCACAGAGGTAATATTCCATTATTAATCTTTATAGTGCTGAATTTAAAAGAAATTAACATAGATTGCAAAATTACCTATAATTTATATGAATATAATTGAGTAGCATTTTTAATATAATTAATCTCTATATCAAAGTAAGTTATGATAAGAAAATATATCTGTAGAATCTTGGATTTGAAAAGGTTAAGTAATATTTTGAAGGAATAAGATTAAATTTATTCTCAGTTCCTTAAAACATTGGGAAATAGACATTTTTAAATTAACTTTATCCAGAAGAAAATCCTACTTTAATTACACCAGAAATTCTTGACAGACCTGCCAGATACAAATGGGATTTTCTCCTACTAAGTCTACAAAAATCTCTTTAAGGAATTATTTAAGAGTCGATTAAAAACATATCAGAAGATTGATATAAAAATCCTTGACCATTCTAAAACAATATCTGGGCCATATTCCTCTACTAGGAAATGTCTAGAAAACATTAAGCTGTAGGTCTGTGCTTTACAAAGTACTAGGGCTTAGAGCTCTTAAAGATAAACAATTATATCTAGCTCTCGCAAGACAGAAAGTAGTGACTAATACGTTAGTAACTGCATAATGTATAGAAAAATATAATAAATAAGAGGTGAAGGAAAACTTTCAAACCTTAAAGTCAATCACAATCACTGTGGTCCCAAATTATCATGAAATAGAATAAAACAAAATTTATGATTATAGGTTAATCAGAAGAAGCTATTTCCCATTTCCTGCAGGTGTTACCTGTAATATATCACTATTAATCTGTTTATAAAATGGGGGAAATAGTTTCCTCTCTACCACACAAGGTGTCTTTGATAATAAAATATAGTAACGAATGTGAAATACAAAGTTAGAAGTCTTCAAAATGTAAAACGTATTTACTACATACTCAATAATATAGCTAAATTGTCACAAAGTAAAAATAGCAGTGAATAAACAACAAGAAAATAATTACAAGCTATCAGGAGAAAATGTTTTAATGAGATTTTATTGAGGACAGAAATAAATACATTTGGATCAAATAAGCCAAATTAAAATTACTCAAAGGAGAGAATCTCTTCTCATTAATGACTGAAAAGGAACCTAAAGTAATAATCATCTACACAAGTATTTGTATCATATTTTTCTACATGGTATTAGCTCTAAACTGACCTTTTCTGAATGGCAATTTACAGACTGTTATACACTGAAAATGAGACATTAAAAAGTTAGTCTACTTTAGAGCCAGAAAGATACAGACTAATTAGAAAAGAATAAAGAATACTAAAAGCTATTAATATTTGGGGTACAGAGACTTCCATTGAACTACTTTCATTTGTAAGAACAGACTTAGAAAATGCAATCTGCTTTAAAAGACCAGATTCAACACAGCTAACGACCTTTACATATTCTACAGAGCTGAGCTTGGGGAAGAGGGCAGGTTTAGGGAAATGAAACATAATTTAGACAACAAAACCAACCTAAGATGATAAGTGTTTTAGTCAAACTATAACAGAATATTTGCTAGTGGAAATGAATTACTAAAGAAGCCATTCGAAATTACATGTTTTAAGAAATTTAAAGCCTGGTAAAACTATGAGGACTATTTTCTGAGGCTAATTTTGTCATGCTGAGGAATTTGACAGCTTCATTAAAAAGAGCCAATATAAAATTCATTTGAATTAATCCATTTTCAAAGGTAATGCCATCACTGACTAAGTAGCAGAAATAAACTCCTTATTTTCACAAGACCTTTAACCTTCTGAGTCTCTTCATTTATGAAGGATAATAATAATAGTACTTGGTTCCAAGTCTGTTCTGAGAATCAAAAGGTAGCTGTAGAATTACTAAAAAGAGCTTCCTAAATGGTGAAGTGCTAGGAAAGCCTTCCCATTTCATTTTTAATTAAAACATACAATTTTTATTGGTATCAGCAATACTCCATAATGTAAAGCTAAGAGATTGAGTTGGAGGGCTACTATACCAACATTCTCAGGAAGTTTGCTACTTTCCACATTGTTGTTATACTTGCTAAGTCGTCCAGCTCTTTGCAACCCCACAGACTGTAAGTCTTGGTTAATGTGACCTGTTACTGTATCCTGTGTTCTTCCAAAAATATGCTGTGTATATTTTATACAGTCATTTAGGCTCTAGTTCTGTATTTTAAAATGAACTTCTTTCTAAGTGTTGTATGACTGAGGGGAAGGAAGCTTATCGTCTCTGTGTGTGTGTGTTTTGTTTGTGATTTAACAAACAAAATATCTCTCATGCTTACCTTTCCCCCCATATTGCAATGTATGTATGCCTACTAGCACCAACAACCAAATAAATAATTTTAGAGGAGTTAACGACATCCATTTCAAGCCATCTCTTTCTTCAGACAGCAGTTGTAATGCCATAGAAAGAACATGGAAGTTAAAGTCAGAGGACCTTAAATGGAACTTGTACTGTAAAAGTTTCAGAATTTCTATTTTCTTATTGAATATGGGAGTGACACTTTATGATGCTATTTGAAGATTAAATTACATACATTATTTTTCTAATACAATATTTTCTCATGTGATCAGAAAACAGTGTTTTGGGTTTTCTTCCCCATCCCTACAATATAATTAAGACATTGAAATCTCTCTGAAGTCTTTCTGTTCTACAAAGAAATTCCACATGGAACTGCTTTTATTTTTTTTTCCAAACCAGAAATCATTTTAAAAGTGCTTGAGTCTTAGCTTTGTTTCTATTTTGAAAAAACCTTCATTAACCATTTTATTTACACCCTTTCAAAACTCATTTCTGTGGGAGTTTCGTTCATATTATTTTGTTTTTACTAAAATGTGTTTGCTTCCAGATCAAAAGATGTAGGAGTTCTTTTATTTCCAGAGTAACAGTAAGAAACTTCCTAAATGTAACTGCTTGTGTGATAATAAGCTTCTAGTACAAATCATTCATCCCAGAGGCAAGTCACAGTTTTCAGTTAGAAACTAATCTCAACTATAGCACTTGGCTTCCTCTGGAATTTAAGACTTTTAGTTCAATTTAAAATAAATGGAATATAAAAACGAAAGTAAACAATTGGGACCTGATTAAACATAAAAGATTTTGCACAGCAAAGGAAACTATAAGCAAGGTGAAAAGACAAACCTCGGAATGGGAGAAATAGCAAATGAAACAACTGACAAAGGATTAATTTCCAAAATATATAAGCAGCTCATACAACTCAATACTAGGAAAACAAACAACCCAATCAAAAAGTGGGAAAAATATCTCAACAGACATTTCTCCAAAGAAGACATACAGATGGCTAACAAACACATGAAAAGATGCTCAACATCACTCATTAGTAAGAAAAATGCAAATTAAAACCACAATGAGATATCACCTCACACCAGTCAGAATGGCCACCATCAAAAAGTCTACAAACAATTAATGCGGAGAGGGTGTGGAGAAAAGGGAATGCTCTTGCACTGTTGGTGGGAATGTAAATTGATACAACCACTATGGAAGACGGTACGGAGATTCCTTAAAAACTAGGAATAAAACCACCATATGACTCAGCAATCCCACTCCTATGCATATACCCTGAAAAAACCAGGGTTGAAAAATACACATGTATCCCACTGTTCACTGCAGCACTATTTACAATAGCTAGAACATGGAAGCAACCTAGATGCCCATCAACAGATGAACGGATAAAGACGTTGTGGTGCATTTTAGTCAGTTCTAATGAAGCAGATAAACCTAGAACCTATTATACTTAATGAAGTGAGTCAGAAAAGGAAAAATATCATATTCTATAGCACATATATAGAATCTAGCAAAATGGTTCTGAAGAATTTATTTACAGGGCAGCAATGGAAAAACAGACATAGAAAATAGACTTTTGGACATGGGGAGAAGGGAGGAGAGAATGAGCTGCATGGAAAGAGTAAAATGAAAACTTACATTATCATATGTAAAATAGATAGCCAACAGGAAGTTGCTGTATGGCTCAGGAAACTCAAACAGGGGCTCTTTATCAATCAAGATGGGTGGGATGAGGAGGGAGATGGGAGGGAGGTTCAAAGAGAGGGGATATATGTATACTTATGGCTGATTCTAGTGGAGGTGATGGAATTCCAGTTGAGCTATTTCAAATCCTGAAAGATGATGCTGTGAAAGTGCTGCACTCAATATGCCAGAAAATTTGGAAAACTCAGCACTGGCCACAGCACTGGAACAGGTCAGTTTTCATTTCAATCCCCAAGAAAGGCAATGCCAAAGGATGCTCAAACTACTGCACAATTGCACTCATCTCATATGCAAGGAAAGTAATGTTCAAAATTCTCCAAGCCAGGCTTCAGCAATATGTGAACCGTGAACTTCCAGATGTTCAAGCTGGTTTTAGAAAAGGCAGAGGAACCAGAGATCAAATTGCCAACATCCTCTGGATCACGGAAAAGCAAGAGAGTTCCAGAAAAACATCTATTTCTGCTTTATTGACTATGCCAAAGCCTTTGACTGTGTGGATCACAATAAACTGTGGAGAATTCTGAAAGAGATGGGAATACCAGACCACCTGACCTGCCTCTTGAGAAACCTATATGCAGGTCAAAAAGCATCAGTTAGAACTGGACATGGAACAACAGACTGGTTCCAAATAGGAAAAGGAGTACGTCAAGGCTGCATATTGTCACCCTGCTTATTTAACTTATATGCAGAATACATCATGAGAAATGCTGGACTGGAAGAAACACAAGCTGAAATCAAGATTGCTGGGAGAAATATCAATAACCTCAGATATGCAGATGATACCACCCTTATGACAGAAAGTGAAGAGGAACTAAAAGCCTCTTGATGAAAGTGAAAGAGGAGAGTGAAAAAGTTGACTTAAAGCTCAACATTCAGAAAACGAAGATCATGGCATCCGGTCCCATCACTTCATGGTAAATAGATGGGAAAACAGTGGAAACAGTATCAGACTATATTTTTGGGGCTCCCAAATCACTATAGATGGTGACTGCAGCCATGAAATTAAAAGACGCTTACTCCTTGGAAGGAAAGTTATGACCAACCTAGATAGCACATTGAAAAGCAGAGACATTACTTTGCCAACAAAATCCACCTAGTCAAGGCTATGGTTTTTCCAGTGGTCATGTATAGATATGAAAGTTGGACTGTGAAGAAAGCTGAGTGCTGAAGAATTGATGTTTTTGAACTGTGGTGTTGGAGAAGACTCTTGAGAGTCCCTTGGATTGCAAGGAGGTCCAACTAGTCCATCCTAAAGGAGATCAGTCCTGGGTGTTCACTGGAAGGAATGATGCTGAGGCTGAAACTTCAGTACTTTGGCCACCTCATGCGAAGAGTTGACTCATTGGAAGACCCTGATGCTGGGAGGGATTGGGGGCAGGAGGAGAAGGGGACAACCGAGGATGAGATGGCTGATGGCCCCACCAACTTGATGGACATGGGTTTGAGTGAACTCCGGGAGTTGGTGATGGACAGGGAGGCCTGGCGTGCTGCGATTCATGGGGTCACAAGAGTTGGACATGACTGAGTGACTCAGCTGAACTGAACTGAACTGATGGTTGATTCATGTTGAGGTTTGACAGAAAAGAACAAAGTTCTGTAAAGCAATTATCCTTCGATAAAAAATAAATTTTTAAAAAGTGGCCAGGGGCACCCCTAGTGGTTAAGAATCTGCCTGCCAATGTAGGAGACACAGGTTCCATCCCTGGTCTGGAAAGATCCCATATGCTTTGGGCAACTAAGTCAGTGTACCACAACTACTGAGCCTGTGCTCCAGAGCTGGTGAGTCACAATCAGTGAGCTCATGTGCTGAAACTACTGAAGCCTGTGCACTTAGAGCTTGGTGCTCCAGAACAAGAGAAGCCACAGTAAGAAGCCTGTGCACCACAACCAGAGAAAGCCAGTGCACAGAAACAAAGACCTAGCACAGTCATAAATCAATAAATAATTTAAAATAAGTGGCCATACCCTTCTGTTCTATTCTAAGCTAGTATTTTTCCTATTTAATGAAATTTTTTCATTTGGTTATTCATGTATCTGAATATTGAAAAAAATCAATCTCTATTTTTATGGATTTTTCTTTCTATTTTCTCATGGCAGCCTAATTACATACTATGTTGAAAAACAAAAACAGTATAGTCTAGATAGGAGCCAAGATATATAGGTTCTTGTTCTACTTGCCACTGTAAGTTAGACCATATATCTTTGAGATTCAACTTCTTTTCTCTTAAATGAGGTGGTAAAACAAAGTTATTTTTAAGGTCTCATACACTGATCATGAGAATTAATTTCCTAAAAATTATACATATATAGAATTATAAGAACAAAAGAGTAAAAAAATCAGCTGCACCATAAGGATGAAATAGACTAAGGAAAATAAAAGATATACCTGCAATTTCTTCTAAAGTATTGGCATGCATGTCCAGCAACACAGTTCCATTCAGAATACAACTTCTTAACTCAAATAAGCTGTGCAGTGAAAGAGTAGCCACATAAGGCTTGCTCCACCTTTCCCCTCCATCTTCCACATCTTCTTCAAATTTCAACCACCTATACAAATAAATAATATTATCAGCACATTGAGAGTTACACTGTAGATAAATGAATCTTTATCTCAATAATAAAAGGTAGACACATAAAGATATTGACATTATTTCTTCGTTTCAAGGGTTTTAGAAGTAAAAGCGAAGACCTCTGGTTTATTTCATTTTTATTACATTTAACATTCTATCTGTCATTGAAACATATATTGAAAACAAAGAAAAATTTTAAGTTATTTTTATTAATTTTTTGGTGCAAGAGTGGCTAGTGGCAGTTGGGCAGTGCAAGAACGGGAAGCAGCATGCGGACATACCCCATGTCCAAGGTCAGGAGCAGCGGCTACGCTTTGCTGGAGCAGCCGTGAAGGAATACCCCACGTTCAAGGTAAGAGAAACCCAAGTAAGCTGGTAGGGACTGAGAGAGGGCATCAGAGGGCAGACAGACCGAAACCACAATCACAGACAACTAGCCAGTCTGATCACACGGACCACAGCCTTGTATGACTCATAAAACTAGTCCATGCTGTATGGGCCTGACAGAATGCAGTCCACTAGAAAAGGGAATAGCAAATCACTTCAGTATTTTTGCCTTGAGAACCCCATAAACAGTATGAAAAGGTAAAAAGATAGGACACTGAAAGATGAACTCCCCGGGTCGGTAGGTGGCCAATATGATACTGGAGATCAGTGGAGAAATAACTTCAGAAAGAATGAAGGGATAGAGCCAAAGCAAAAACAACACCTGGTTGTGGATGTGACTGGTGATAGAAGCAAGGTCCGATGAAGTAAAGAGCAATATTGCATAGGAACCTGGAATGTTAGGTCCATGAATCAAGGCAAACTGGAAGTGGTTAAAGAGGAGATGGCAAGAGTGAACGCTGACATTCTAGGACAGTGAACTAAAATGGACTGGAATGGGTGAATTTAACTCAGATGACCATTTTATCTATTAAGACATGAGTTTGGGTAAACTCCGGGAGTTAGTGATGGATACGGAGGTCTGGCATGCTGCGATTCATGGGGTCGCAAAGAGTCGGACACGACTGAGTGACTGAACAGAACTGAACTGAACTGTGGGCAGGAATCCCTTAGAAGAAATGGAGCAGCTATCATAGTCAATAAAAAGAGTCCAAAATGCAGTACTTGGATGCAGTCTCAAAAACGACAGAATGATCTCTGTTTGTTTCCAAAGAAAACCATTCAGTATCACAGTAATCTAGTAACTCGACCAGTAACACTGAAGAAGTTAAAGTTGAACGGTTCTATGAAGACCTACAAGACCTTTTAGAAACTAATACCCCCAAAAGATGTGCTTTTCATTATAGGGGACTGGAATGCAAAAGAGGGAAGTCAGGAAACACCTGGAGTAACAGGCAAATTTGGCATTGGAGTACAGAATGAAGCAGGCAAAGGCTAATAGTGTTTTGCTAAGAGAACGTCCTGGTCACCCTCTTCCAACAACACAAGAGAAAGCTCTACACATGGACATCACCAGATGGTCAACACTGAAACCAGACTGATTATATTATTTGCAGCCAAAGATGGAGAAGCTCTATACAGTCAGCAAAAACAAGACCAGGAGCTGACTATGGCTCAGATGATGAATTCCTTATTGCCAAATTCAGACTGAAATTGAAGAAAGTGGGGAAAACCACTAAACCATTCAGGTATGACCTAAACCAAATCCCTTATGATTATACAGTGGAAGTGAGAAATAGATTTAAGGGACTAGATCTGATAGAGTGCCTGATGAACTATGGACAGAGGTTCATGACATTGTACTAGTGACTTCTATCATGAGTCACCATCGAGACAGGGATCAAGACCATCCCTAGGAAGAAAAAATGCAAAAAAGCAAAATGGCTGTCTGAGGAGGCCTCATAAATAGCTATGAAAAGAAGAGAAGCAAAAACCAAAGGAAAAAAAGAAAGATACAGCAATTGAATGCAGAGTTCCAAAGAATAGCAAGGAGAGATAAGAAAGCCTTTCTCAGTGATCAATGCAAAGAAATAGAGGAAAACAACAGAATGGGAAAGACTAGAGATCTCTTCAAGAAAATTAGAGATACCAAGGGAACATGGTAAAGTGTCTGTCTACAATGCGGGAGACCTGGGTTCCATCCTTGGGTTGGGAAGATCCCCCGGAGAAGGAAATGGCAATCCACTCCAGGACTATTGCCTGGAAAATCCCATGGACAGAGGAGCCTGGTAGGCTACAGTCCATGGGGTCACAAAGAGTCAGACATGACTGAGCGACTTCACTATATTCACTAAGGGAATATTTCATGCGAAGATGGGGTCGATAAAGGACAGAAATGGTATGGACCTGACAGAAGCAGAAGATATTAAGAAGAGGTGGCAAGAATACACGGAAAAACTGTACAAAAACAATCTTCATGACCAAGATAATCACGATGGTGTGGTCACTCACCTAGAGCCAGACATCCTGGAATGTGAAGTTAAGTGGGCCTTAGGAAGCATCACTACAAACAAAGCTAGTGGAAGTGATGGCATTCCAGTTGAGCTGTTTCAAATCTTAAAAGATGATGCTGTGAAAGTGCTGCACTTAATATGTCAGCAAATTTGGAAAACTCAGCAGTGGCCACAGGACTGGAAAAGGTCAGTTTTCATTCCAGTCCCAAAGAAAAGCAACACCAAAGAATGTTCAAAGTGAAAGGAAAGTGAAGTTGCTCAGTCATGTCCGACTCTTTGCAACCCCATAGACTGTAGCCTACCAGGTTTCTCTGCCCATGGGATTTCTCAAGCAATAGTACTGGAGTGGATTGCCGTTTCCTTCTCCAGCGGATCGTCCTGACACAGGGATGGAACCCAGGTCTCCTGCATTGTAGACAGACACTTTACTGTCTGAGCCACAGGGAAGTCCATTAAGAATGTTCAAACTACTGCACAATTGTACTCATCTCACACGCTAGGAAAGTAATGCTCAAAATTCTCCAAGCCAGGTTCAGCAATATATGAACCATGAACTTCCAGATGTTTAAGCTGGTTTTAGAAAAGGCAGAGGAGCCAGAGATCAAATTGCCTACATTTGCTGGATCATCGAAAAAGCAAGAGAGTTCCAGAAATACATCTATTTCTGCTTTATTGACTATGCCAAAGCCTTTGACTGTGTGGATCACAATAAACTGTGGAAAATTCTTCAAGAGATGGGAATACCAGACCACCTGACCTGCCTCTTGAGAAACCTATATGCAGGTCAAAAAGCATCAGTTAGAACTGGACATGGAACAACAGACTGGTTCCAAATAGGAAAAGGAGTACGTCAAGGCTGTATATTGTCACCCTGCTTATTAAAATTATATGCAGAGTACATCATGAGAAATGATGGGCTGGATGAAGCACAAGCAGGAATCAAGTTCGCTGGGAAAAATATCAATAACCTCAGATATGCAGATGATACCACCCTTATGGCAGAAAGGGAAGAAGAACTAAAGAGCCTCTTGATGAAAGTGAAAGAGGAGAGTGAAAACGTTGGCTTAAAGCTCAACATTCAGAAAACTAAGATCATGGCATCTGGTCCCATCACTTCATGGCAAATAGATGGGGAAACAGTGGAAACACTGAGAGACTTTATTTGGCGGAGCTCCAAAATCACTACAGATGGTGACTACAGCCATGAAATTAAAAGATGCTTACTCCTTAGAATGAAAGTTATGACCAACCTACACAGCATATTAAAAGCAGAGACATTACTTTGCCAACAAAGTTCCGTCTAGTCAAGGCTATGGTTTTTCCAGTGGTCATGTATGGATGTAAGAACTGGACTGTGAAGAAGGCTGAGCAGTGAAGAAATGATGCTTTTGAATTGTGGTGTTGGAGAAGACTCTTGAGAGTCCCTTGGACTGCAAGGGAGATACAACCAGTCCATCCTAAAGGAGATCAGTCCTGGGTGTTCATTGTAAGGTCTGGTGTTTAAGCTGAAACTCCAATACTTTGGCCACCTGTTGTGAAGAGCTGACTCATTTGAAAAAAACCCTGATGTTGGGAAAGATTGAGGGCAGGAGGAGAAGACGATGACAGAGGATGAGGTGGTTGGATGGCTCAGCGATTCAATGGACATGAGTTTGGATGAACTCCAGGAGTTGGCGATGGACAGGAGGCCTGTCGTGCTCGGTTCTGTGGTTGCAAAGAGCTGGACACGACTGAGTGACTGAACTGAACTGAACTGAAAATTATATTAATACAAGTGTTTAATCTGTCTTCCCTGGTAGCTCAGTGGTAAAGAATCTGCTTGCCAGTACAGGAGACGTGGGTTTGATCCCTGAATTGGGAAGGTCTCCAGAAGATAATGCAATCCACTGCAGTATACTTGCCTGGGAAATTTCACAGACAGAGGAGCCTGGTGGGCTACAGTCCATGAGAGAGTCAGACAGTACTTAGCAAGTAAACAACAACAAATGTTTATTCAGTGGTCACAGGGAATCTGTAATAGAACTAATAAAGAGAGTATACTTCATGGAATGATAATAAAATGCATAAGGAAATGAAAGAGTAGTCATTTTTATTTAGTGGAAGGTCTAAAAACAATACATGGATCTTTTGAAAATTTTGCCCTTTGATATTTAGAGAAACTAGTATAATTTGGGGATTATTCTGCAGGAAAAATACTTATTAGGCCTGTTTGAATAAAATCTTGTGACTGCAGTGACTTCTAGGGACTAAATCTATGAGAACTGAGCTCAGATTGCATTACCTAAGTGTTCTTGCCAGGGCTAAGAATAGAAGACTCTTGATATCACAGTGCCAAATGGGAAACCATTGCCTTCTTGGAGTGAAATGAACAGTAATATCTGAGATTTTTTCTAACTAAATAAATGGAAGGAGTAAAGTGAAATTGATGATTTTACTGCTTGGCAGTCATACTAAATATATTATTCTTTTAAGGACTTCTTTTTAAATCTCAGTAGATAACCAATTTAATTCCACCATTTCTAACAAACCCTCACCTAAATGCCTCTCCTTTCTTCACTCCATTTTCCTCATTTTTTTCCCTCTCCTTGTCACTTTTGCCCTACCTTCCTCTTGCCATGCAATATCACTCAAATTTCCTCTCTATATGATATTATATTACTGTTTTACATATAAAAATTATACAATCAAACACTCCAACAGAGGACAAGTATGTTGTCTAGTAAAGAATCAGTATATTGGCAAGCTAAAAAGCTAACCAAAAGGCCTAGTCAGAAAGATTAATGTGGAGAGTTCCAAGAAAGATAAAGGAACTCTGGATCTGTTCTTAGTGTTCAAGGACCAAAATGTCAGCAAGTAAAAAGGAAACTAATAGGGAAAAATAGCTATCTCTGCCACAAGTTTAGAGAGGGAGTATATCTACGCCCATCATGAGTTCATAGAATGTTTGAAGGTTGAAAAACCTTACACTTGAGCACAAAAGGCAGACAGCATCTCTTCAAATGGTGGCAATATTATAGCAATTTTATATATACATCTATATACAACATAGATATGTATTTTTGCCTACACAGTTCAGAATATTTTCATATTGGGAATCTTAACAATTTTTACCTCTTTTGGGGTCATTATGCATCAGAGACCATGTGATAGTCATTAATACAGCTCACCAACAATAGCTTAGCAACCGAACAACAGAAGATTCAGTAATTGCCAACATAACCAAAATATGTAATCATTCCATCATCACAAATGAGCTTCTTTATCTTCTCAGTCTTCACCCTGTTTCTGTCCTCTCAGTTCAGTTCAGTCGCTCACTTGTCTCTGACTCTTTGCGACCCCATGAATTGCAGCACGCCAGGCCTCCCTGTCCATCACCATCTCCCGGAGTTCACTCAGATTCACGTCCATTGAGTCCATGATGACATCCAGCCATCTCATCCTCGGTCGTCCCCTTCTCCTCCTGCCCCTAATGCCTCCCAGCATCAGAGTCTTTTACAATGAGTCAACTCTTCGCATGAGGTGGCCAAAGTATTGGAGTTTCAGCTTTAGCATCAGTCCTTCCAAAGAAATCCCAGGGCTAAATTCCTTCAGAATTGACTGGTTGGATCTCCTTGCAGTCCAATGGACTCTCAAGAGTCTTCTCCAACACCACAGTTCAAAAGCATCAATTCTTCAGCGCTCAGCCTTCTTACCAGTCCAACTCTCACATCCTCACATCCATACATGACCACAGGAAAAACCATAGCCTTGACTAGACGGACCGTAGTCGGCAAAGTAATGTCTCTCCTTTTTGAATATACTATCTAGGTTGGTTATAACTTTTCTTCCAAGGAATAAGCGTCTTTTAATTTCATGGCTGCAATCACCATCTGTAGTGATTTTGGAGCCCCCAAAATAAAGTCAGACACTGTTGCCACTGTTTCCCCATCTATTTCCCATGAAGTGATGGGACCGGATGCCATGATCTTCATTTTCTGAATGTGGAGCTTTAAGCCAACTTTTTCACTCTCCTCTTTCACTTTCATCAAGAGGCTCTTTAGTTCCTCTTCACTTTCTGCCATAAGGGTGGTGTCATCTGCATATCTGAGGTTATTGATATTTCTCCCCGCAATCTTGATTCCAGCTTGTGTTTCTTCCAGCCCAGCATTTCTCATGATGTATTCTGCATATAAGTTAAATAAGCAGGGTGACAATATGCAGCCTTGACGTACTCCTTTTCCTATTTGGAACCAGTCTGTTGTTCCATGTCCAGTTCTAACTGTTGCTTCCTGGCCTGCATACAGATTTCTCAAGAGGCAGGTTAGGTGGTCTGGTATTCCCATCTCTTTCAGAATTTTCCACAGTTTATTGTGATCCACACAGTCAAAGGCTTTGGCATAGTCAATAAAGCAGAAATAGATGTTTTTCTGGAACTCTCTTGCTTTTTCCATGATCCAGCGGATGTTGACAATTTGATCTCTGGTTCCTCTGCTTTTTCTAAAACCAGCCTGATCATCAGGGAGTTCACGGTTCATGTATTGCTGAAGCCTGGCTTGGAGAATTTTGAGCATTACTTTACTAGCATGTGAGATGAGTGCAACTGTGTGGTAGTTTGAGCATTCTTTGGCATTGCCTTTCTTTGGAACTGGAATGAAAACTAACATTTTGCAGTGCTGTGGCCACTGCTGAGTTTTCCAAATTTTCTGGCATATTGAGTACACCACTTTCACAGCATCATCTTTCAGGATTTGAAACAGCTCCACTGGAATTCCATCACCTCCACTAGCTTTGTTCATAGTGATGCTTTCTAAGGCCCACTTGACTTCACATTCCAAGATGTCTGGCTCTAGATTAGTGATCACATCATCATGATTATCTGCATCGTGAAGATCTTTTTTGTACAGTTCTTCCGTGTATTCTTGCCACCTCTTCTTAATATCTTCTGCTTCTGTTAGGTCCAGACCATTTCTGTCCTTTATCGAGCCCATCTTTGCATGAAATATTCCCTTGGTATCTCTAATTTTCTTGAAGAGATCTCTAGTCTTTCCCATTCTGTTCTTTTCCTCTATTTCTTTGCATTGATCGCTGAAGAAGGCTTTCTTATCTCTTCCTGCTATTCTTTGGAACTCTGAATTCAGATGCTTATATCTTTCCTTTTCCCCTTTGCTTTTCACCTCTCTTCTTTTCACAGCTATTTGTAAGGCCTCCCCAGACAGCCATTTTGCTTTCTTTTTGCATTTATTTTCCATGGAGATGGTCTTGATCCCTGTCTCCTGTACAATGTCACAAACCTCATTCCATAGTTCATCAGGCACTCTATTATCAGACCTAGGCCCTTAAATCTATTTCTCATTTCCACTGTATAATCATAAGGGAGTTGATTTAGGTCATACCTGAATGGTCTTGCAGTTTTCCCTGTTTTCTTAAATTTAAGTCTGAATTTGGTAATAAGAAGTTCATGATCTGAGCCACAGTCAGCTCCTGGTCTTCTTTTTGTTGACTGTATAGCGCTTCCCCATCTTTGGTTGCATAGACTATAAAACTGTCCCCTAGTAATCATTAATCTCTTCTTCATCACTGTAGTTTTGTCATTTTGAGGACATTCAGTCCACTTCAATTCAGTTCAGTCGCTCAGTCATGTCTGACTCTTTGCTACCTGATGAATCGCAGCACTCCAGGCCTCCCTGTCCATCTCCAACTCCCAGAGTTCACTGAAACTCACGTCCATTGAGTCGGTGATACCATCTAGCCATCTCATCCTCTGTTGTCCCCTTCTCCTCCTGCCCCCCATCCCTCCCAGTCCCAGGGTATTTTCCAGTGAGTCAACTCTTCGCATGAGGTGGCCAAAAGTACTGGAGTTTCAGCCTCAGCATCAGTCCTTCCAATGAACACCTAGGACTGATCTCCTTTAGGGTGCACTGGTTGGAACTCCTTGCAGTCTAGGGGACTCTCAAGAGTCTTCTCCAACACCACAGTTCAAAAGCATCAATTCTTCAGGGCTCAGCTTTCATCACAGTCCAAATCTCACATCCATACATGACCACTGGAAAAACTATAGCCTTGACTAGATGGACCTTTGTTGGCAAAGTGTGTAATCATACAGTTTGCAACTTTTGGAGATAGACATCTTTCACTAAAGCACAATGTCTCTGAGATCTGTCCAAACTGTTGTATATATCAGTAGATTGTTCCTTTTAATTGGTGAAAAGACTTTCACTGTATGGATGTATCAGTTTATGTAACACTCACCCAATGAAGAATATTTGAGTTGTTTATAGATTTTTGCTATCACAATTGAAGCTGCTGTGAACATTCATGTAGAGGTTTTTGTGTGAATGTGTTTTCATCTCTCTAGGGTAAATGCCCAAGACTGTGATTGCTGAGTCCTATTTACTAATACATGCTTAGTTTTATAAGAAACTGTCAGATTGTTTTCTAGAGTAGTGCTACCATTTTACATTTGTGCCAGCAACAGCGGAGAGATTCAGTCTCTTGAATCCTCATCAGTATTTGCTATTATGACTATTTATTTTATTTTATTTACTCTATTAGGTGTGCAGTGGTATCTCACAGTGGTTTTAATTTACATTTCTCTAATGACTTATGATTTTGAACACTGTTTACATGTCTATTTGTGGCGTGTATCTCTTCTCTGAAAGGTTTTTTTGTTTGCTTGTTTTTGCACATTTTCCTAATTAATTTTTTTATACTGCTGAACTTTGATAGCTCTTTACATGTTCTAGATATAATATTTTTGTCAAATATGTGGTTTGCAAATATTTTCTCCCTGTCAGTAGTTTGTCTTCATCCTCTAATAGGTTGTTTTTGTCACAGCAAAAGTTTTTAATTCCAATGAAGTCAAATTTAAAAATATTTTCTTTTAGTTAAAAGATTATGCTTTCAATATCATGTCTAAAAACTCATCTTCTAGCCCTTGGTCATGAAGATTTTCTCCTACATTTTCCCTAACGTTTGTATAGCTTTATGTTTTACATTTAGATTCATGATTTATTTTGAATTAATATTGCGTACACTGTGAAGTTTAGATTGAAATTAATTTTTTTACTTATAAAATTGTGCTAGTACCATTTTTTGAAAAGACAATTCTTCCTTAACCTTTGTCAAAAATCACTTAGTTGAACTTGGATTCAGTTCAGTCGCTGAGTCGTGTCTGACTCCTTGCGACCCCAGGAATCGCAGCACACCTGGCCTCCCAGGCATCAACAACTCCCGGAGTTCACTCAAACTCATGTCCACTGAATCGGTGATACCACCCAACCATCTCATCCTCTGTCATCCCCTTCTCCTCCCACCTTCAATCTTTCCCAGCATGAGGGTCTTTTCAAGTAAGTCAGTTCTTTGCATCAGGTGGACGAAGTATAGCAGTTTGAGTTTCAACATCAGTCCTTCCAATGAATATTCAGGACTGATTTCCTTTAGGATGGACTGGTTGGATCTCCTTGCAGTCCAAGGGACTCTCAAGAGTCTTCTCCAACACCACAGTTCAAAAGCATCAATACTTCGGCACTCAACCTTCTTCACAGTCCAACTCTTATATCCATACATGACCACTGGAAAAACCATAGCCTTGACTAGACGGACCTTCGTCGGGAAAGTAATGTCTCTGCTTTTGAATATGCTATCTAGGTTGGTTATAACTTTTCTTCCAAGGAATAAGCGTCTTTTAATTTCATGGCTGCAATCACCATCTGCAGTGATTTTGGAGCCCCCAAAATAAAGTCTGACACTGTTGCCACTGTTTCCCCATCTATTTCCCATGAAGTGATGGGACCGGATGCCATGATCTTCGTTTTCTGAATGTGGAGCTTTAAGCCAACTTTTTCACTCTCCTCTTTCACTTTCATCAAGAGGCTCTTTAGTTCCTCTTCACTTTCTGCCATAAGGGAGGTATCATCTGCATATCTGAGGTTATTGATATTTCTCCCAGCAATCTTGATTCCAGCTTGTGTTTCTTCCAGTCCAGCATTTCTCATGATGTATTCTGCTTAGAAGTTAAATAAGCAGGGTGACAATATACAGCCTTGACATACTTCTTTTCCTATTTGGAACCAGTCTGTTTTTCCATTTCCAGTTCTAACTGCTGCTTCCTGGCTTGCATACAGATTTTTCAAGAGGCAGGTCAGGTGGTGTGGTATTCCCATCTCTCTCAGAATTTTCCACAGTTTATTGTGATCTACACAGTCAAAGGTTTGGCATAGTCAATAAAGCAGAAATAGGTGTTTTTCTGGAACTTTCTTGCTTTTTCCATAATCCAGCAGATGTTGGCAATTTGATCTCTGATTCCTCTGCCGTTTCTAAAACCAGCTTGAACATCAGGAAGTTCACAGTTCATGTATTGCTGAAGCCTGGCTTGGAGAATTTTGAGCATGTGAAATGAGTGCAATTGTGCCGTAGTTTGAGCATTCTTTGGCATTAGTCTATCTTAATTCTCTATTCTGTTCCATTGATCTACATGTCTCTGAAAAGACATTTTAAAAACAAAACTACTTCCTTTAGAAAAAGTATCCTTCAAATTTAGGGTTTGGTCTTTCAGAAAAGAATGGAGACTCTTGGGAGTTTCATGCAGTTTGGATGACCAAATATAAGTTATATGCATGGATGGTTTGATATAACCATTATGAGTATTACAGGAGGAAACATCAGATGCTTCCCATAAAAAGGAACCCACAAGTTACAAATATCAAGTTACTAAACACTTCAAGATTCAGTGCTTTATGCCAACTCCAGAATGATGCCAAAAGCTTTGAAAGATATTTAAATGAATATATTTTAAAGATATATACGTATATCTCTCTTTTCTGCTTTTCATTCCATTTCATACGCTAAAGATAGAAATTAGCAGGCCTGAGAACACACCAAATCCTGTTTCAAGATCTGTAGTCACTGAATATACTGTCAGTTGCAAAATGCCTGACTGCAGTTAATGACCTAAACTGCTGTAATTTATTCCATTTTTCAAATAAACTCAGCTGACACTTGTTTGACTAGCAAACCAAAGCAAACAGGAGTCTCACAAGCATGAATGAGATGTGAAAGACAATAAGAAAAACTGAAATTGTAGGCCAATTGCATGATATTTTCTATGGGGGAAGGGTGGATTTAAACTCTTTGAGTTTATTTTCATTTCCTTCAGTAACTCTAGGTCTGTTTTCATCCATAATTAACACATTGGAATCCCTTTCTACTAAGCAACAACAACATAAAATAGGTTTTTCCTGAATTCTTTGAGGATCAAGTTGATGATAATCTCCTCTACAATACACATAAAGAAATCTACAAAATAAAATTCTTCTGTAAATTAGAAATGGACTTTTTCTATGGAATTTAACTGTTTCTGTTTATTTTATTCTCACTAATTCAGTTTAACTTTTCTAATAATTTTATTCGCTGATTCTATCCAAATAGGGAGTTACTGTATCATCTAAAATCATAGCCTTGGGGTAGTCATGCATTTTCGAGAGAAAACATCTTTTTATGGGGTAGAGTTAAGGATATTGAGAGTTAAAAGGGAACATGGTTAGGACAGCGTCTGGAGAATAACATATGTGATCATAAAGTGCCTATTTCAAGGGGGAAAGGGAAAATAAAATATATCCAAACTTAGAGTTTATTGACATTAGCTGCTCTTAACCCATATTCTTTTCACACCTTACACTCCACTGAAAAATCTTGATGATTTGAACCTCCACCTATTTTAAGTATTGAATACCTTCACATCATGAATAAAATTGGTTTGATTTAATCATCCTTTTCCACATTACCATCTATGTATCAGAGGCCTAACTGCTATCCCTTGGTTTGCCTCTGCTGAGCTCATTTGTGGGAAATATTTTTAAAGGGCAACCACAGTGAGTCAAACATGTTGTTTCCACAGTTGCACAGCTGTGGTACCTTTGCGTACTTTTCTATTAATAACATTACATGTTATTTATAAGTAGGACATTGTAATTGTGCTGATTTCATGAGCCCAGTCATATGGCTTCTTTTAGGATCTTTAAAAGTGAACAGCTGGTTTTCACAAACATTTATTAAATAATTATGATTCAAAATTTAGCTTCAAAATCTAAAACTTTACCTAAGCTTTAATTGGCAACAACAGTGGGCATGAAAATTCTAGGTGTGATATATGGCAGGTGCAATGTGCTGATAAAATATCCTTTTTAATTTCTACTATTAGGGTAGAAAAATTTAATTACCCCGGAATACTAATCAAAAGAAAGAAATAGTTCAAATGGTTAGGCTAATAATCTATTAGAATTAAACTGCATTTGAAAAATCAGATGGAGTCATGAATTAACTAGAATTAGTCTTTTTAGATGAACTAGGTTATCCAGAACAAAATTACCTTTACCACTTTAAAACCTACTTCATTTCTAAGTCCTCAATAAATATGTTCTGTTCTTTCCTGAAGTATTGTGCCTCAGCCAAAATTTACTACTCTTTTCTTCAATGTCTGTTACTATTTTGACTGCTTCTCAGATGTTTATTTGAAACTCAAATATATGCACCAGAAGCAGGGCTAAGAACACAGGTCCTACCTAATAATATTAGAGAATACTAATAATTAACTAGATCATCTCTTACATTCTTTATAAATAAGTAGCAACATATTTTTGTGACTTAGAATAAAATGTTGCTCAAGTTAATCCATTAGAGCATGAAAAACCATACCTGCTCAACTGTGATAGGCAGAGAGCTAGATTCTGGTATTACTCTGCTATCTCTTAGCTTGAAGAGAGTGGGAAAGTTACAAGAAGTTAGTGTTTAAGAGCAATAGATCACCATTTGATCTAGAAGGTAAAAACTCTAGATTTTTACGTCAGAACACATATTCCTATCTTAATTCTCTGCTCTATTCTGAGAGATGAGAAAGAAGAAATACATTTTTTAAAAAATGCTGCCAAGAAGTAATTCTCAGCAATTGATTAAAGAAACTGTAATCAGAGCTGTACAGTCATCATAACCATCAATCTTCTTCATTTAAGTCAGCCAGGAATGCTTGTTTCTTAGAACTAGTTGAGGATGGATGACTCTAGCCTTAAACAGGGAGGTTTGCACTTTAAATTCCTTATCAGTAACTTTCCATCATAAAAGAGCAAAATTTATAAAACTAACTGGCGGAGAATATTATCATATATTGTTTTTCTGTCATCAAAAAGATGAGCACACATATTATGTCTTTGAAAATAGTACTTAGGTTTTGATACAGTTGGAAGAAAAAAATTAGGTAGATGGTTCTTAATCTTAAAATTTTCCAGGTCATATATTAATAAAAACTGTTTCAAATTTAGTTCTATATTTAAAATATTATAATAGCATTAGAAAGAATTTAATTTACATATATATTTTTCATTAAAAAGGGTAATTCACACAGAATAACACACTCTAGTTTTAAGGCATTAAAAAACACAAATAACAAAAATGAATGACTTGAAATAAAACCAGTAAAGGAAATAAACAGCTAGTTCTCTGGAAAAACATAAAAACATATGAAAAGATGTTTAATTTCACTAATAATTAAAAATACAGATTAAAACAATGAAATTTATTTTGCACCTATAAAATTAGCTAAAATTTTTACAAGTTTGATGACTTTTGGCAGCGTGCTGCAATTCATGGGGTTGCAAAGAGTCGGACACGACTGAGTGACTGAACTGAACTTGAACATTCTTTGGTATTGCCTTTCTTTGGGACTGGAATGAAAACTGACCTTTTCCAGTGCTGGGGCCACTGCTGAGTTTTCCAAATTTGTTGGCATATTGAGTGCAGCACTTTCACAACATCATCTTTTAAGATTTGGAATAGCTCAACTGGAGTTCCATCACCTCCACTAGCTTGTTTGTAATGCTTCCTAAGGCCCACTTGACTTCGCATTCCAGGATGTCTGGCTCTAGGTGAGTGATCACACCATTGTGGTTAGCTGGGTCATGAAGATCTTTTTTGTATAGTTCTTCTGTGTATTCTTGCCACCTCTTTATATATTCTGCTTCCCTTAGGCCCATACCATCTGTCCTTTATTTTTTCCATCTTTGGATGAGATGTTTCCTTGGTGTCTCTAACTTTCCTGGAGTGGTCTCTAGTCTTTCCCATTTTATTGTTAACCCTATGTATGCCTGCAGTTCCTTGTGCACACCTGGATCACAGTATTCATTATAAAGTATTCACAACTTTGTTTACTTATATAAATCCTGCATTAGGAGGTGAGGTTGTTAAAAGCAAGATCTAAGGTGTTTGTTTTTCATTTGGCTGCTCAGAGCAGCTTGTATGATCTTTGTTCCCCACCCAGGGACTGAACTCGGGCCCTCTGCAGTGAAAGCATGAAGTCCAAACCACTGAACAGCCAGGGCATTCGCTAAGATTTTTGTTGTTGTTGCTGTTCTATTGCATTTAGCACACAATAGCACATAAATGTTTGTTAAATAAATCAGTAAATATGGAAGAAAAGAAGAATGAAAAAATAAATGCAAATTTATTTTGCAAATAAATTTATTGTATTTATAAATAAATAAATGTAAATTTATTGGTCTTTTATCACAAGTCATCAAATGGCAATATAGAAATATTCATTATAAGTGACAGAAAAAGTAATCCTTTAAGAATTATTTTTAAAAACCACTATGTTTAAATGTATACATTTCATAGAAACACATTACAAACATTTTTACCCTCAACAAATAGTACATAAATCCAGGACTCCAACTAAAATCTCTTAAAAATTTTGTCCTTTCTTTTAAAAAGTCCCACATAATATTACCAGTTGGAGCATAAGTTAATAATTGAAAAGATACAAATAAATTACTGTTAGATAGCAATTGTTTCCCTGATGACACACAAATTATACTACTGTTTCTCTTTAAGACTGCAGCTGCTGCTGATTCTGCTTCACTGTTTACTATAATTACAGCCTTCGGATTTCATTCTGACCCATATGCCATTATAGGATATGCCCAGGCCAGATGAGCAATTTCAGAAATCAGCAGAACTGATGGATGTTTGCAAAGTTGTGGCAATAGAAATCCCTTTTTTCTGGTAGTATGAAACTTCTTTAGTATCACTTCCCCCTTCAACCAAAAATTCCTCACCTGGCTGTTTCTCGCCACTCAGCATCCTCACCTTCACGCCAGCAAATCTCATCGAGTTCTGTGAAGAGGTCATGAGGAATGTGCTCCTCATCATCATCCTCAGTCCCAAGAATAAACTGTACTCGCTGTGACGGGGTGTCTATGGATACCAGAGACAAGAACACACATCAACAAGACCCGGAGCTGCAAATGTCCCAGTTACCACCTTCACACCACTCGCATCTCCCCCACCGCAGCACTCACCCAGAATAGACTTGAGAAATTAAGATGAATTCAGTATTACACTGAGTCCAGTAAAATATGGGATCACAAACACATAAAATGTAAATATATAATGTACTATATTATCAAAGATAAAATCAAATGGGATGATTATTTTGGATTACTTAAGCATCATGGAAAATATTTCCACATCTCTCATACACACACGCACAGTTTCTCTCATCACATTGCTACACTTTATGGTCATATTCAGAAGAGCAGACTATGATAAAATTCACTTATATTAAAACTGTGCTGAATATAATTCACCAAAAAGAACTCCTTTACGAGGCTTCTTGACAGTTACACCCTTATCCTTCCCCTCACCCCGGCAACTATTAATCTGGTCCCTACTGCTATAGCTTTGCCTTTTACAGAACGCCATACAAGTGGAAACATACGGTGTATAGCTTTTAGAGACTGTTATTCACTTACCAATATGCCTTTAAGGTTTTGAAATTTATCTGTGTCATGGAATATATCAGTTATTGTTTCTTTTTATTGCTAAGTAATAGTCCATTATATGAATGTACCTTGTTTTGCTTATCTATTCATTTGTTGAAGGATATTAAATTTACAGTTTTTCAATTATGAATAGAACTGCTATAAATATTCTAATTTTTTGTGTGAGTGTAAATTTTTATTCTCTGGGGTAAATACCTAGGAGTAGAATTGCTGGTTACCTGGTAAATATATGTTCAATCAATACATTTGTGATGAAAATTATAAAACTTTACTGAATGATATAAAAGTACACCTAAATAAATGAATATATTTATATTAATGGAAAAGCCCAATAGTGGAAAACCATCTTATAAATTCAATGCTATTACAATAAAATATCTGGTATTTTCAACTATTTTTTAAAACACAAGAGAATGAATAAATCAGTAACAAACCATAGTGATCACTAAATCTATAATATTAAATATTTTGTGAAAATAAACCAATTAATAAGTAACTTAAAGGATTAGGTTCAATTAAGTCACAACTGGGAGGATTTTGGAAGTCAAAGTGAAAAAGATACATATAATATGAAATATGATATAGTCTCATAATTTTTGTATCAATAAATGTTTGCAGTGTGGCCCTAGCTTCTGCCTACCTTAATAGCCTTACCTTCTGCCTTGTAATTCCACTCTGGGTACCTTAGTTTCCTTTCAGATTTTTAAAAATAGCATGTTCCTTCCCATTTCAGGGCCACTGCACAATACTGTCTCCTCTAACTCTCCTGTATCTTTCATCTACTTCACTATAATATACTTTGGCAAGCCTACCTAATCAGACTTATGAAACACACACACACGAGCACTCATATGCAACAATTAAATCAGGCACCTGTTATCTTAACTCACAGTACTCCTTGTTATACTTTCCTTAATTGCAATTTAAAATTTACTGTTCAATAACAAATTAAATACTTTAAGTAGAAAATATTTCCAGTTGCCAGAATTAGTTTCCTAGAAGAAGATAGGATCAAGTTCCTAAAGAATAATGCATGTAAAAATACTTTTAAAATTATAAAGCATCATACAATATTATTAATGATGACTGATGCTGATGCTAGTGGTAGTGGGGATGGATAAAATGAAAATATAGCCCTGTCAAATTAGGTTTAGAATTTGAAGCAAGGAGAATGAGAAAATACCAATGCCATTAATTGAAAGAGGGTTATAACATGGATGAGCCTTGAAGATGCTAAGTGAAATGTCAGACAGAGAAACACAAATACTATTAATATATGATTTTACTATATGTGGGATCTAAAAAAGACAAAACAATAAAACCAAAGCATTGGCTGCTCAGTCTTTGTGACCCCGTAGACTATAGCCCACCAGGCTCCTCTGCCAATGGAATTCTCCAGGCAAGAATACTGGTATAGATAGCCATTCCCTTCTAAAAAGGGATCTTCCTGACCCAGAGATTGAACTCATATCTCCTGCGTTGCAGGCAGATTCTTTACCATCTGAGCTAAACTCATGGAAAAAGAGTTTAGACTTGTGCATACCAGCAGTACGGAGTGGAAAGAGGAGAAAGTGGAGAAAAATGGTCAAAAGGTATAAACTTCCAGTTGTAAGTACTAGGGATGTAATAGACAACATGATGACTATACTTAATACAGCTTTATGATATGCAAGTAAGTTGTTGAGTAAATTCTACGAGTTCTCATCTGTGATGAATGTTAATTAAACCTATCATGGCAGTCATTTCACAACATATGTAAAGCAAACCATCATGTACCTATACTGTGAGGTATGTCAGTTATTTTTCAACAAAACTCGGGAAAAAAGTGTTGTCAGAATGAGGAGCCAGTATTGTAGGCTGAGAGCACAGGAGACATCTTTTAGATATGCTGACTTTGAGGTGATTATACTTCAAACATATAAAGATGATCACAGGACTACTGGATATTTGATTCAGTAAAGAGGACAAAGTCAGAGGAAAAGATACAGGCTACATTTAACTAGAGAAGTAATATGATTACAACGAATGAGGACTCAAAAATGAAAGACAAGAGAAGGCTCAGTATCAGGGGAATTATATGATTTAATATTTAGGATGAGGAAGAGGAGTTAAAAAATTAGAAAAGGATACGTAAAAGGATTGGTACACTGAACAAATATATAATGAACACCTTCCATTGGTCACATGAATTAGACAGACATAAACAGAAAGAAAACAACCCTCTGCCCTTATAAAACTTACATTCGATGAAAAGAGTAGTATAACAGGGTCAAAGTAGAAAAGAACAAGTCAATAATGTCAGATGCTGTAGAATCATTGATGAGAACTAAGGAAATGGAAAATAAATGCAAAAAGCAAAATCGCTGTTTGCGGAAGCCTTACAAATAGCTGTGAAAAGAAGAGAAGCGAAAAGCCAAGGAGGAAAGGAAACATATAAGCATCTGAATGCAGAGTTAAAGAGAATAGCAAGAAGAGATAAGAAAGCCTGCTTCAGTGATCAATGCAAAGAAATAGAGGAAAACAACAGAATGGAGCTCTCTTCAAGAAAATTAGAGATACCAAGGGAACATTTCATGCAAAGATGGCTTGATAAAGGACAGAAATGGTATGGATCTAACAGAAGCAAAAGATATTAAGAAAAATGGCAAGAATATACAGAAGAACTGTACAAAAAGATCTTCACGACCCAGATAATCATGATGGTGTGATCACTCATCTAGAGCCAGATATCCTGGAATGTAAAGTCAAGTGGGCCTTAGAAAGCATCACTATGAACAAAGCTAGTGGAGGTGATGGAATTCCAGTTGAGCTATTTCAAATCCTGAAAGATGATGCTGTGAAAGTGCTGCACTCAATATGCCAGAAAATTTGGAAAACTCAGCACTGGCCACAGGACTGGAAAGGTCAGTTTTCATTCCAGTCCCAAAGAAAGGCAATGCCAAAGAATGCTTCAACTATCACACAATTGCACTCATCTCACACGCTAGGAAAGTAATGTTCAAAATTCTCCAAGCCAGGCTTCAGCAATCTGTGAACCGTGAACTTCAGGATGTTCAAGCTGGTTTTAGAAAAGGCAAAGGAATCAGAGATCAAATTGCCAACATCTGTTGGATCATGGAAAAAGCAAAAGAGTTCCAGAAAAACATCTATTTCTGCTTTATTGACTATGCCAAAGCCTTTGACTGTGTAGATCACAATAAACTATGGAAAATTCTGAGAGAGATGGGAATACCAGACCACCTGACCTGCCTCTTGAGAAATCTGTATGCAGGCCAGGAAGCAACAGTTAGAACTGGACATGGAACAACAGACTGGTTCCAAATAGGAAAAGGAGTACGTCAAGGCTTTATATTGTCACCCTGCTTATTTAACTTATATGCAGAGTACATCATGAGAAACAGCGGGACTGGAAGAAACACAAGCTGGAATCAAGATTGCGGGGAGAAATATCAATAACCTCAGATATGCAGATGACACCACCCTTATGGAAGAAAGTGAAGAGGAGCTAAAAGCCTCTTGATGAAAGTGAAAGAGGAGAGTGAAAAAGTGGGCTTAAAGCTCCACATTCAGAAAACAAAGATCATGGCATCTGGTCCCATCACTTCATGGGAAATAGACGGAAAAACAGTGGAAACAATGTCAGACTTTATTTTGGGGGGCTCCAAAATCACTGCAGATGGTGACTGCAGCCATGAAATTAAAAGACACTTATTCCTTGGAAGAAAAGTTATGACCAACCTAGACAGTATATTCAGAAGCAGAGACATTACTTTGCTGACTAAGGTCCGTCTAGTCAAGGCTATGGTTTTTCCAGTAGTCATGTATGGATGTGAGAGTTGGACTGTGAAGAAGGCTGAGCACCGAAGAATTGATGCTTTTGAACTGTGGTGTTGGAGAAGACTCTTGAGAGTCCCTTGGACTGCAAGGAGATCCAACCAGTCCATTCTGAATGAGATCAGCCCTGGGATTTCTTTGGAAGGAATGACGCTAAAGCAGAAACTCCAGTACTTTGGCCACGTCATGCAAAGAGTTTACTCATTGGAAAGGATTCTGATGCTGGGAGGTATTAGGGGCAGGAGGAAAAGGGGACGACAGAGGATGAGATGGCTGGATGGCATCACTGACTCGATGGACATGAGTCTGGGTGAACTCTGGAAGTTGGTGATGGACAGGGAGGCCTGGTGTGCTGCGATTCATGGGGTTGCAAAGAGTCGGAAACGACCTAGCAACTGAACTGAACTGAACTGAAGAGCAATAGGATTTTAATAGCCTAATATTCAAAAGCATTGGAATTCTAAAGACCATATACTATTTTTACAATCACAAATAAACTATGTATATTGGAATACAGACCATATATTCAACAAATGGTTACTTAAAATCAAATTTACAAAGTTATACTATAGGAAGAAAACCATTAATAGAATCATAATTGTAAATAAGCAAGTTCCTTTGCAAACTTTAATCTTTTCATTACTAGTTATGTGTCTCAAACTGATTTAGTTACTCACATGCTAATTATAAAGTGGTTGGCTATAGTGACATTATAAGACAAGGGGAAAAGTCAAAATTGATTTTTAAAAGTATCAATATCTTCTATAGATCAAGCATTTTCATATAATATCTCTTTATGTCTGAGCATTAACCTACTCAAAAGGACACACATCACTCAGTCTCAAAATGCAATGAACATAATGAAAGAGCTGGAACATCCATGTCATGGATAAGAAGACTCAATATTAACAGGATGATAGTTCTTCCCAACTTGATATGTAGATTTAATGCAATCCCAATCAAAATCCTGTCAAGTTATTTTATGGACATTAACAAACTGATTCTAAAGCTTATATGGAAAGGTAAAGGCAGAAGACCCAGAACAGCCAACAAAATATTGAAGGAGTAGAACAAGGTTGGAAGACTGACATTCCACAACTTCAAGACTTACTATAGAGCTACAACAATCAGGACAGTGTGATAATGGCAGAATAACAGACAAATAGATCAATGGAACAGAATAAAGAGCCCAACTACAGAATTCCGTAAATACAGTCATCTAATTTTTGACAAAGGAGCCAGGGTAGTAAAGTTTCTTCAACAAATGGACATCCACATGCAAAAACACTGATCTAGACAGAGACCTTACAACACTTTTCCAAAATAAACTCAAAATGGACTCGTGTGTGTGTGTGTGTGTGTGTGTGTGTGTGTGTGTGTGTGTGCGCATGCACACACACGGTCAATCATGTCTGACTCTTTTGCAACCCCAGGGACACTAGCCCACCAGGCTCCTCTGTGCATGGGATTTTCCAGGTGAGAGTGGAGTGGGTTGCCATTTCCTCCTCCAGGGGATCTTCCTCACCCAAAGATCAAACCCACATCTCTTGAACCTCCTGCATTGGCAGTTGGATTCTTTACCACTGCACCACTTGGAAGTTCCCAAAATGGATCATAGACCTACATGTAAAACACAAACACACAAAACCCTAGGAAGATAACACAGGAGAAAACCTAGATGACCCTGAGTATGGTGGTGCCTTTTTAGATACAGCACCAAAGATAACTATCCATGAATGAAAGACAATGTCAAAATAATTGGAAGACAAGCTACAGACTTGAAAAAGGCACGTCTGATGAAGGACTATTATCCAAAATACACAAAGACATCTTAACACTCAACATTAATAAGACCAATATGAGAGTCCCTTGGACTGCAAGGAGATCCAACCAGTCTATCCTAAAAAGAAATCAGTCCTGAATATTCATCGGAAGGACTGATGCTTAAGCTGAAACTCCAATACTCTGGCCACCTGATGCGAAGAACTGACTCCTTGGAAAAGACCCTGATGCTGGGAAAGATTGAAGGCAGGAGGAGAAGGGATGACAGAGGATGAGATGGTTGGATGGCATCACCAACTCAATGGACATGAGTTTGAGTAAACTTTAGGAGTCGGTCATAGACTGGGAGGCCTGGCATGCTGCAGTTCATGGGGTCGCAAAGAGTTGGACATGACTGAACTGAACTGAATAAAACCAACAACTTGTTTTTAAAAAACAGGTCAAAAACTTTAATGGGTAACTCACCAAAGATGATATACAGATGGGAAATAAATATATGAAAAGATGCTCCGCATCATATGTTATCAGGGAAATTCAGAACAATGAGATAACATTATGCACATATTAAAATGCCCCATCCAGAATTCTAACCACACCAAATCCCGGCAAGTATGTGAAGCAACAGAAACTCTCATTCACTGCTGCTGGAAATGTAAAATCTTACGGCCACTTTGGAAGATGACTTAGCCTCTTACAAAACTAACCTTACTTTTACTACATGATACAGTAATTGCTCTCCTTGGTATTTGCCCAAAGAGTTGAAACTTATGCCTACCAAAGAAACTCTTAATATGGATGTTTATAGCAGCTTTATTCATAATTGCCAAAACTTGGAAGAAAACAAGATGTCCTTCAGTAGGTGAATAGATAAATATGTTATGACTCATCTAGACAACAAAATATTATTCAGTCCTAAGGTTAAATGAGAAACTAAGCTATGAAAAGACATGGAGGAATCTTACATGTGTATTAGTTGGTGAAAGAACCTAATCTGAAAAGGCTACATTCTATATGATTTCAACTATGTGACATTCTGGAAAACTACAGTGAGAGTAAAAGGTCAGTGGTTGTTGGAAGTGGGAATGGGATGAAAGGACTGAATATAGAGGATTTTTAGGGCATTAAAACATTCTGTATGATATTAAAATGACAGATTATGACATTGTACATTTGTTCAGTCCCATAGATACACAACACCAAAGTGAGCCCTAAGGTAAACTATGGCTTTGGACATGATCATGATGTGTCCACACAGCTTCATCCTTGGTAAAAATGTACCATTCCAGTGAGCAATATTAATAGTAGGGGACACAAGGAATGGGAGCAATGAGTATATGGGAATTCTTTCTACCCTTCCTGTGAATTTTGACATAAACCTAAAACTGTTCTAAAAAATAAAGGTTTAAAATGTAGGGCTCCTCAGTTTTCAAATTGTTCCCACCAATATGCACCACTGTATCATATATATAATGATATATATTCAAGAAATTATAAGAAAAAGGAAAAAGAAGCTACATTTACATAGTTTATTTGCTTTACACATTAGCAAAACATTTCTCTTTTAGAATGCTAATACATAAGATTTGGTTTTATTACCAAATATTTTAAGAAATTTGATAACTAAATTTCACAGCAAAATGAATAAGAATTAAGTCAATAGAAAAGTCTCCAGTTTAACTACTTCAAAAGAAGATGCCAATTTCCTAGATGTAATATGAATGTTGATTTTGAAATGAGGCTGCTGAATTCCCATGAATGTCCTTAAGGAAATTACAGTGTAGCAAATACATTTATGATTTAGTTTATCTGAAATAAGATGCTAATATTATATTTTTCCTAAAAGCATAATATCTGGGTGATAATAATAAATACTAAACCTAATATCAGAGTCAAGACAGCCTGTTACCTTTATGACTGGTTGTTCTGGACCAAAAAAACAAAACAAAACAAAACAAACTTAAATCAGAGTTTCAAATGGCTATAAAAAAAAAAGAAAAATTGCAATTTTAGAGTTACACTAAGAAATCAATTATATTTTTCTATTAGACCTACCCATGTGATAAGACATAGCAGTTTTATATCTCACAACAGCCTATTTTAACTAGTAACTCACTTACCACATTCCAGAGCAGCCATGCCTCAACACTGGCATTATGTTTCTCATGCTTTTGAAACAATTTCTCTCATCACTGTTTTCAGTGACTTATTTCAGTGTATTCTGCATCAGTAACCTGGGGATCTATAACATTTACCATGCACCCAATTTCCCTAACTCTACTATGTGCAGGAACCTTATGTTTAAGACTTCTTGGTGTTTCCCCTAATAAAGCATGAGGACCACCCATCGCAACATAGCCATGAAATAATATGGAGAAATAAGAACCTCACAGTTATGCATAAAGAGGTTTTGAAAGTCTGAGGTAGGGTCTCATATATTTAAAAGACTTCTCAAAGACACAATGATAATAGCATAGGAAATAATTTTTAAAGTAGGATAATTTATTCTTAGATGAAAGATATTTTATTTGGGTTTTAAATAAATAGAACTTCTGTATCTCTCTTTTCATTCTTCAAAGTAGAAATTATTTTTCAGATATTAGGTTATGCTCACAAAAATCTTTTTATGATCATCCTATCACCATAATGTCTTAAAAGAGATTCAGATTATGTTTCAACACAGCAAATGTTCAAAATGTGTTATTCAATGTCCTTTTAAATGTCTATTTAACTTAAAATTATATGACATAAATCATGTAAATTATAGTAATACCAATATCAGAAAAAAATTTTTAAGCATAAATATTTTTTATGTTGATAGCTATTTTATTTATTTTTAAGATAGCCACTGAAAACATCCTGACCTGCATGCTCAGTCATATCCGACTCTTCGAAACCTCAGGGACTATATAGCCCACCAGGCTCCTCTGTCCATAGATCATTGTAATACAAACTGTAGCTAAGGCTCTAATAGATTAAGATAAGGATTTGTTTCTGTATTTAGTAAAATTATAATGGAAATAAATTACAAAATATAGAAACTATGCTAGTGAATAAGGGTCTCAGCCTCTTAGTAGCCTCTTCTGGAATCTGTAGATACACAAAACAGTATCATTAAAAGAATTAAAGTATAAGCCACAAGTGTAGGAAGATAATTGAAATATGAAAACAAAAGACATATCCATAATATGTAAAGAACTTCCATAAATCAAAAGGAAAAAAAAAGCAATAAAAAAGAGCATAATATTTGAATAGGCACTTCATAGAAGAGACTATCCAGATGGCCAAAAGGCAAATGCTAAGTTACATAACCTCACTAGTAATCAAGAAATGCAAATTAAGACAATGACATACCATTATGCCCCTGATCAGATGGTTAATGTTGACAGAATGAAATTGTCAGGTGTTCGTTAGAATGTAAACAACAAAGGCTCTTACACTTTACTGGTGAAAGTATAGACATGCACCCTGCTTTGGAAACTGGTATCATCTACTAAAATTGAAATACATATATCTTATGACTCAGTAATAAATAATTTCATTCTTAAGTATGAGAAATGCATATATGCACCAAGAGCCAAGAGACCTATGTTCACAGCACTGTTCTTCATAGTATCTCCAAAAATTAATGATCTAAATGTCCACAAATAGTAAAATGCATGGTATTTACAAATGAATGAACACTATGCCATAATAAAAATGAATCAACCAAAGTGAAAGTGAAGTTGTTTCTGACTCTTTGCAACCCCATGGGCTGTAGCCTACCAGGTTCCTCCCTCCATGGGATTCTCCAGGTAAGAGTACTGGAGTGGGTTGCCATTTCTTTCTCCAGGGGATTCTCCCGACCCAGGGATCAAACTCAGGTCTCCCGCATTCCAGGCAGACGCTTTAACCTCTGAGCCACCAGGGAAGTCCCAATAAACCAAAGCTATAGTCAAACACATTTTGAATCCCACTAACACACTGTTGAGCAACTGATCAAGACACATATACCTCCTGTATGACTTCATTTATAAAAAATTCAAAAATAGGCAGGACACCCAGTGTAAGAAGACAGACTAGAGATCCTTTTGGGGAGAAGGGAGAGAGTAGTAACTGGGAGTGAGGTCAAAGTGGGTTTCTGGAGCAGTAGCCAAATTAATGGTTACACAGATGTTTCTCTGTGATAAACCATTGAGTTTTACACTTGCATTTCTGTTTTAACATTTATAAACATTTGTGTTATACTTTATTAAAAGTATTTTTTTAAACTAATTGATATTCTCATCTATCAGCCAGCTGCGAGTTAAATAGGAAGAGAAAGCCATTGCCATCAATAAACAGATTTGAACTTAGGTATTTTCTGTATTTGCTTCATTTTTCCTAAAGCATGTATACAATTTAACATCTAAGGAAAGAAAAATCCCAAGCCTAATTCCAGGGTTGTGTTAATTCACATAGTACCTTTGAGTACCATATTTTAAATAAGCATTTAATAAAGTATATATCTTTAGTATTCATTTCTAGTGCTTATACACTAATTATAATGTACATATTCCTGTTATATTCTTTGTTGGAGGCTGAGGAGCAAATTAACATTAAAGTGTTCCAGTTTCCCTCAGTATCTTTTATATTTTCACTGACTTCAAGCTTACGCTTCAAACTTATTTTTAAACAACTCATCCATGTTACTAGTTGAAAATATAATTTTAAATTATATTAGGTGAATGAAAGATGACATTAAAAATAACAAGATGGAAAGTTTTAGCAGTTTTCTGTCAGCAGGAAATTGATTACAGTATGAAGAAAAAGTAATTAATCATCACATTCTTATACAAACAATTGTGTTTAAGTGCAGTAACAAAAGTAGGTTGAATTTCACTTCAAGAATCAAAAGTTTTCTGTAGGGCATGGCCAGAAAGGCGACCGCCCCCTCACCCATCAGGCACCCCATGGTCATGGGCAACCTGGTGCTAAACCATTCGTAGATGACCCGCTTCTGGGTCGGGGTTTCGTTCATAGCAGAGCAGCTCACTCGCTGTGATCTACTGAAAGTCAGCCCTCAACACTAAGGTCTGTAAAATTAAGATAAAAGTAGACTATAAAAAAGAAGAAAAAATGAAAAAAATAAGTTTTCTGTATATTCCAAGCTTCACCACCACCATCACTGCACAGCCAAAAAGCTGGGTCTGTCTTTGGACTTAACTAGAAATCACATTCCAGCCATGGGCCCTGGTGGACTAGACCCAGCTATCCCAGGCCTGTGACTTGAGCAGGCTCTTTGGCTTCAGTAAGGCCTGCTCAGTTTTCCCTGGATGCAGCACTAACACAGTCAGATTCCTAACAGCATCGCTTTCTATGACAGGATCATATATGGGATTCCAGATGTTTCTCAGACACTGGAGAAACAAAATTTTTAGGAGTGCCAAAATTCTAACATTTACACTGAATCTTTTTGTTAAATTGATCCTTGCTCCAAAAATATGAGTCCAAATTATTCCATGTCTCCATAGACACACACTCCAATTTACAATGTAAAACCTCTGGAAGCCCACCAGAGGAACCTGATTCTTCCTCACACTCTCCTCTAACCCACACCTCTTTGGAAGCTGAACTTTTAATCATTTTAAAGCACTTGTAGGCATGCATTCAAAAGATTTTCTTGGAAATCTTTCCTAGTAAAATAAAGATTTCTTAACTAGTCAGAAATTTTCTTTGAAGCCTTCAGAATAGTAATCACACATATTCACACTATGCTGAATATCAAAGCCCAAGTCAAGGGAATGGTGTTCATAACATGGTTTCAGTCTTAGCATGTAGCTGAGTACTAAATTATCAAGGCCTTTAAACTGACTGTGGAATAGGAATAAAAGCAGATTTATTAGTCCTGAAGAAACTGAAGAAAATGTGAAATCTAGGAAGTTCTACTGCCTAGAGATCACCACAGTGCCAAACATTTGTCCCTGATAAAACACATCTTAGGTCTCACTATCTAAAAGGTACTCAGATGGTTGGGGAAGGAAGGAATAGGTGGCATCCCAAAACAGTGGCTGACACAACAGAGAGAGACTCTGGCTCACCTGACTTATTGCCAAGTTTCACCAAATAAAGAGGCAGGACTCTCTTAAGATCAATGGCTCTTGATCCTTGCTGGATATTAAATCACCTGGGTACTTTTAAAAAAAATACCAGTGCCTAGAGAAACATCCAAAATTAAGTAAATAAAATCTTTGCGCATCAGTATTTTTTAAGAGCTCTTCATGTGACTCTAACATGTAACAAGATTTGACAAGCAGTATTCTAGAGTCTGTCTAATTTTAATTGGCATATAAATTACCTAAGGTTGTCGTTAATGCATGGATTGCTATGTCTAGAAATGGGTATCAGATTCTGTATTTCTAAGCTCAAATGTGATATTAATATTGCTGGCTCATGAACCACACTTTGAATAGCAAAGTATCTAGAACAGTGGATCTCAATCTTGGCTTTGAGTCATCTAAGGTACTTTTTAAAATACTTATGCCCCACCCACAGAGATTCTGATTAGTATGGGGTTTGGCCATCAAAATATTTTTAAATTCCCAGGTTTTAAAGGTGAGAGCCACTCTTCTAGAAAAACTGACATAATGTATCCAACTACAGGAAGCAAGCTTATTTTTGTTTGTTTACTAATCACTTCTAAGATAATGTGAATATATTTTCTCCAAAATTAGAAGAGAATGAAAACTCAAAGTAACCACAAAGCTAATTCCAACAGATATTTCATTCTTAAGAGTTTACGAAGGAGCCTCTCCCTAACTATACAGATGGAGTAGGAGAAAGAGAAATCTACCCAGCTTTGTCTTTGTCATACTCCCAGACTCCACTTCATGAAACAAAAACCCTAAAAATGTGGGAGACACTTTCATACCTCCACTCTCTGCCCACTGATTCAGAGATGACCATTCTTCCAACATGCTAGTGTAGGAGACTCAGAGTATTTTTCTTTATATACTCCCCACTATCAATCAATCTACCTCTGACATAAGTACAATATATCTGGGGAATTTTAATGCCCATAACTATACACAGCAATGGAGACAAACAGCACATTGAGGGCACTGTCTCTATAACCACTCTTAGGCTAAAGCTGAACATATATAATATGGATATCTTTGCCGAGTAAAAAGAAAAAAATCTGGGAGCCTGTAAAAATACTACAAATCAATGAAAAGTCAAAATAATCTTGATGGCCCCAAAGAAGATCATACCTCTGAAAATTATCTGCTTCAGAATCAAAAAAAAAAAGTCCAGAAATAATGGAGACCATAAAAGGACTAAAAACACAGGCTCTCAAGCAAGAAAAGTGTTAGTCACTCAGTAGTATTTCACGCTTTGTAACCCCATGGACTGTAGCCTGTCAGGCTCCTCTGTCCATGGGATCCTCCAGGCAAGAATACTGGAGTGGGGACGTCCCTGATGGTCCAGTGGTTAAGAATACGCCTGCCAACCCTGCTGGGACACAGGTTAGATCCCTCGTCCGGGAAGAATCCACATGTTGCAGAGCAATTAAGCCTGTGAGCCATAACGGAGAGTAGCTCTCACTCACTCAGAGAAAGGCCACAAAGCAAGGAAGACCCAGTGCAGCCAAAACTAAAATAAATAACTTTTTCTAAAAAAGAATACTGCAGTGGGTTGCCATTCCCTTATCCAGGGGGATCTTCCCAATCCAAGGATCAAACCTGGGTTTCCTGAATTCCAGGCAGATTCTTTACTGTCTGAGCCACCAGGAGAAACTCATCAAGCAGGAAAACCAAAATCTAGGAAAGGACAGGAGGAAATGTAAAGAAAAATTGGATGAGATAAGAAATTAACTCAAGAAAACTAAAAATACAACAACAAAATCAAAACCCCTAGTAGAAGTAGTAAAATGCAGAACTGATACTGCAGATAATCAAATGAATAATGAGAGACTAAATTCAAGCTACAAAAAAGGACAAAGAGCAGATATCATAAATCCAAGATGCAGATGTGTTAATAATTCACAAAGAGACCAAAGTAAGTGGAACAAAATCAGAAAAGACAAGAAAATGTTCTCTAAATGGAATACATCAGTATGTGCAGACTGTAAAGGCATTTTAATATATTCACCATTAGGCCTACCTATTTTACTCCTAAATAAACTAATTCAATAAGTAGGATGAATAAAAGCCTCTTTAAGGTTACTTAAGACTTCATAGCCAGAGAAGGCAATGACACCCCACTCCAGTACTCTTGCCTGGAAAATCCCATGGACGGAGGAATCTGGTGGGCTGCAGTTCATGGGGTCTCTGAGAGTCAGACACGACTGAGGGACTTCACTTTCACTTTTCACTTTCATGGATTAGAGAAGGAAATGGCAACCCACTCCAGTGTTCTTGCCTGGAAAGTCCCAGGGACAGGGGAGCCTGGTGGTCTGCTATCTACGGGGTTGCACAGAGTCAGACACGATTGAAGCGACTTAGCAGCAGCAGTAGCAGCAGGCCTATCTTAGCAAGTTTTCTTAAACAAGAGAATGCAAAAAACAAAAACAAAAAAACTATAAGCATTCAAGCTTAAAAGAAACAAATTTTTAAAATGAAAAAATATAGACTAAAAACTTCTCTGCAATACTTAGCAAAACCAGGTATTGAATAAAGCAATGTCTATAGAGTATTAAAAGTAAAATTGTTACCCCAAACTTCGTATGCTAACTTAACGTCATATTTGAATACAATCTGACAGGGGAATGTGGGTTTGAGGCACTTGAAAGGACAGATGACAAGAATAATCCAGTTGAGAAGAAGAAATAAACTAGATTATAAATTGTGTAAATTTCCAGGTGGGAGGGAATAGGAAATAAACATAATTGAAAAGAAAACTCTCTTACTGTTAAAGTGGAAAAAACATAGTTGCAGATATAGGTATATGTTTATGTCTATATGGGAGGGAAGGTGAGTAAATTCTTTCTGGTGACATATTTGAAGTAGAAAGCGGCTGCTAAGTGACTATGAAAAAATAGGTGTTAGAGAAGGACGAAGGAGACTGAAAAATAATTATTACAAAAATTGAAAAAATGCAATAGAGTTGGGAGAAAGTGTTGAAAGTTGACATTACTAACAATTTTTTTTTTTTTGGCACACCTGTGCTGACCACGGATCAAACCCAGCTTGACAGTGAAAGCACTGAGTTCTAACCACTGGACCACTGGGGAATTCCCACTTGAGTAATGAATATAAATTGCTACAATCTGCCTGTTGAATGACTACATCTTGCAGAGCAGACCTACCAGGGGAAGTAGGCACATGGAGGAGCCCCAACATAAATATGGTTTTTAAGGTAGAGGTGAAGGTATGGATAAAAGTAAAACAGGGAACCTAAGGTAATTTAGAATATTAGCAAAAGTACTACTAAAATTGGCCATGAAATCAAAGTAGGATAAGGAAATAAATGTAACATGGATAGAAAAAGAAGAGAGAGGCCAAGTAGTTGAACAAGCAAATGAGAGAAGCTGTGGTCAGAGAAAAAAATGAATGCATTAGTGACTTCAGAGAAGGCATGACTACTGGTGAGTAAGTGGACAAGGCGCAGTGAAGGAGGTCATAGGAAGTGGGACGGTCAGACAACCAAGTCAAGTTCTTAATTATGTCATATACACAGATTCTCATAGCACTCAGGAATTGTTAGTAACTTCCATATCACTGTGCTTTGATATTCTGTATACAGTTGACCCATGAACAATGTGAGAATTAGGGGAACTGACCTTCCTCCCAGTGGAAAATTCATACATAATTTATGGCCACTCATATCTGGTTCCATATCCATGGATTCAATCAACCATGAACAATGTAGTGCTGTGGTCTTTACTACTGAAAAAAAAATTCATGTACAGGTAGACACTCCAAAGTCAAATCTGTATTGTTCAAAGGTCAACTGTATACTTTCAAAAGAATAACATTTAAAATAGTAGAAATTTCACTCTTAAGAGTGAAATTTGGAGAGCATCAGCAGTAGTTTAAATGGAAACTTAATAAGGACATTTCTGTCTGGATTTTCAAACTACTTAGAGCAAGCACTATTATTCATATAAATTATCAAGAATTAATACAATAAATTCTACTACTTAAGCGTATTTCCTCAATCACTTAGATTTCCTCAAATCTAAGCTAATTCTCACCTTCACAAAACAGATGCACAAGAGAAAAAGATTAAACATTCTCTCTCCCACTTTCCCCCAATCTGCCCAACATCTTTTACAAAGGTATAAACAATTTTATGAGTATGTAGCATTACTGCTAATTATGGATTGTCTAAACAAGTATAATATTACAATGATGAATTTAATTAAAACAAAGAGGAAGATTCTTACCAAAGGAAGGTGACTCCCTTCCATCCTCTAGTCCTGAATCTCTCTCTCTGTCTCTCTTTCTGTGTTTATGACCACGATGCCTGTGACGTCGATGGCTTTTTCTTCCTCCCAGGGGCACATGAACTCCAATAAATAGTGTCCGATGACCTTTATCAGAAGTAAATACACAAATTAAACTTTGAATTATTCCAAGGCACAGAAGATGATTGTTTACTTGTTATTGGAAACCCAATACAATTCAATCCACCAAATGGTTCTTGACTATTTATGATGTGATACAGTGCTTGCAGCTTAGCACTGTACTTTGGTACATAGGTCTATCAAACATCTACAATACTAAGTATTTGGTTATACAGTATTTTATAACCACCATTATTTTAATAACTATCACAATAATCCCTGTGTCTACTCCCCATAATTTATATTTTTTTCATTAAAAATATTTTGTTCTATTTTCTCCCTGTACTTAACTAACCAGTTATTTTACCAGTTCGCTTCCCCTCACAGTTAAGTGTGTGAAACGATCTTTATCTCTAATTAAAACAGATTTCACCAAGACCCTAGTAATGTCAAATCCTGTGGAATTTTAGGCTCTATTGTTTATATCTGTGGCACTTGATACTATTGACCATTCTCTTCTCTGATTTAACTTTCTCTAGGTCATCGTCCTCCTTTATTTTTCTTTTTTTGCTCAAATTAGTTTCCTTTTCTGGCTCTCCTTCTATTTATTCAGTCAAGATTGGGATCCCCAGGATTTGACACCAATTCTCTCTTAAATTGTAGACTTACATAACCATCTATTAGACATACTCACCTAGACATCCTTCCCATAGGCATGTTAAATTCCATGGAACTCATCCTTTATGTTGTCCCCCAAGTATCATCTATCCAACATCTATCTTAGTAAATGCAAGATCTGTCCAGTCATCCCAAAGCACATCCAGTTTGTAACCAGGTCCTCTTTTGCATCTCATTTATTCATTCTCTCTTCAATATCACTGGGGTCCCTGTCTTAATTTGGACCCTCATCTCTCACCAGGACTATTAGAGCATTCTCCCTAGCATGTTCCTCTCTAATTCCAACCTTGTCCCATTCTGAATACTGATGTCATTGTTTCCCAAAATGCAAATCTGACTACATTACTCCCTGTTTTAGACTCATTGATTGCTTTCTGTTGCCTAAAGGATAAAGCTTTTAGTATCTATAAAGCCAAACAACAGTGGACTTCTGCCTATTTCTCTAGGCTTCCACTCTGCCACACACAGGATAAGGCAGCATGTATCCTTTCATTCTTAAAGTGCCAGGTGTTCTCAAGTCTCTCTTTCACTTAATGTTGGTACTGTTCTCCCAACAGTATGAAATATCTTTGTCTTTCCTGATGAATACCTAACTCATCTCCCAATCTTAGTTCAAGGATTATGCCATGTATGAGACTTTTCATACTCCCTCAGTCTAAATATACATGACCGTTTTCCCCCTTAGGATCCTCTGGTGCTTAATCATATACATCAAAGCACTTGATTGTAGTTGTTTACTTATAAGTAGTTTTCTTATGAATCTTCTCTGGGGAGGGTCCATGTGTCAGTTATTTTGTATCTTTGTCACCTGACACAGTGCCTAGCAAATAACAGATGCCTAGCAAATGTTTACTGAAATGAACAACTTATTGAATGGTATTGCGATGGGTATCAGGGATGCAAATATACATAAGACATTATTTTATTCTTACAAATTAGCTGGTTCAGCCTTCTCCAATTTATATAAAAACTAGCATTCACAAGTGTGGTATATTGCTCTGAATGTATATATTAAAATCAATTTGAAGATGTGAACCCAAAAAGACATGATTTAATCTGTATACTGAAAAAATGGAAAATTTCCAACATCATTATTTTAAGAGAACTGGAACAATCTAAAATATACACAGAAAAACTTTAAATAAAAATAACCAGCATTATTTACAATTGCCAAGATATGAAAGCAACCTGTATCCATCAGCAGATGAATGGATAAAGCTGTGATATATCTCTGTGTGTGTTGTGTTCAGTCACTTCAGTCATATCCAATTCTTTCCAACCCTGTGGACTGTAGCCTGCTAGGCTCCTCTGTCCATGGGATTCTCCAAGCAAGAATACTGGAGTGGGTTTCCATGCCCTCCTCCAGGGGATCTTCCCAACTAAGGGATCAAAGACTCCTCTCACTGCAGCTCCTACATTACAGATTAATTTCTTATCACTGAGCCATCAGGGAAGCCCTGTGTGAATATACACACACAATAAAATACTACTTAGCCATTAAAAAAGAATGAAATTTTGCCATTTGCAACATTATGGATGGATCTGGAAGGCATTGTGCTAAGTGAAATAAGTCAGAGACAGAAAGACAAATACTGTAGGATATCTCTTATATGTGGAAACTAAAATACAATAAACTAGTGAATACAATGAAAAAGAAGCAGATTCACAAATATAGAGAACAAAGTAGCAGTTACCAATGGTGGGGGGAATATAGAAGAGAGGGAGTGGAAAGTACAAACTATTGGACATAAGATAGGCTAAAAGATGTATTGGACAACACAGGGAGTATATCCAATATTTTGTAACAACTGTAAATGGACTGTAGCTTTAAAACATATAAAAATAAAATTTTAATGAATTAATTAAAACGAAAATAACAAAAACCTTTTGAGGAAGCTCTAGGAAGGAGAATTTACCTTACAAGATAACAGGACATACCACAAAGTTAAATATTTAAAATAAGTCACAAACATTGGCATTTAACATTAGTAATTTTGAATTACTTGGCCATCACTACATTGTAATCCTCTACGCTAGTAAGTTGAAGGCTATTAATCATGGAGAAGGTATAAAGCAACAAAGATTGAGACTTGCATGAAACTAACACTAAAGACTTACAGAAAAAATCAAAGGCTTAAAAAAATGAAGAGTGAATTTCCAATTAAATTAAACATGGGAGGCTAAACGCTTACTTCTTACAACAGGAAAAGCTTCTGGGTGCTAAAAGTGTTCTGTTTGATGATATAAGTTTTTGCTTTAAATACATTTCTTAAACTTTGTACATAAGCTTTGTGCACTTTTCCATATGTATGCTTCAGCTCACAATTTTAAAATTTTTAAAAGAAACCAGAGAAAAAGAGTTTTAAGAAGGTGAGAGTTACCAGCTTATATGTTATAAAGGGGTCAAAGAAAATTGACTAAAAATTAGTTATTACATTTGGAAATTAATGTTTATCTGTAACTTTCTTGAAAAAGTTGTAAGTTTCAGTTCAGTTCAGTCGCTGAGTCGTGTCCAACTCTTTGCGACCCCATGAATCGCAGCACGCCAGGCCTACATGTCCATTACCAACTCCCGGAGTTCACTCAGACTCACGTCTATTGAGTCAGTGATGCCATCCATCCATCTCATCCTCTGTCGTCCCCTTCTCCTGGTGCCCCCAATCCCTCCCAGCATCAGAGTCTTTTCCAATGAGTCAACTCTTTGCATGAGGTGGCCAAAGTACTGGAGTTTCAGCTTTAGCATCATTCCTTCCAAAGAAATCCCAGGGTTGATCTCCCTCAGAATGGACTGGATGGATCTCCTTGCAGTCCAAGGGACTCGCAAGAGTCTTCTCCAACACCACAGTTCAAAAGCATCAATTCTTCAGTGTTCAGCCTTCTTCACAGTCCAACTCTCACATCCATACATGACCACAGGAAAAACCATAGCCTTGACTAGACGGACCTTAGTCAGGAAAGTAATGTCTCTGCTTTTGAATATAGTATCTAGGTTGGTCATAACTTTTCTTCAAGGAGTAAGCGTCTTTTAATTTCATGGCTGCAATCATCATCTGCAGTGATTCTGGAGCCCAGAAAAATAAAGTCTGACACTGTTTCCACTGTTTCCCCATTTACTTCCCATGAAGTGATTTAGACAGTGACTATTTCTTAGAGCTAAGCCTTAAAGGTTATAAAGGTTTTTAACAATTGTTAATTAAGAAAGCCATTACCAGACAGTCCATTGGGTCGCAAAGAGTTGGACATGACTGAGAAACTGAACTGAACTGAACTGATTACCAGACAGACAAACATAAGGAGAATCGTGGACCTGACCAGCCAGTCCAGAGGGCATGGTTGCAGGTAATGAATATTGTCTTTGTTTGTAGAATGTGAATATCATGGGCAATTGATGGCAAGAGTGAGTATCAACATTCTAGGAATCAGAGAACTAAAATAGAGTGGAATGGGTGAATTTAACTCAGATGACCATTATATCTACTACTGCAGGCAGGAATCCCTCAGAAGAAATGGAGTAGCCATCATGGTCAACAAGAGTCCGAAATGCAGTACTTGGATGCAATCTCAAAAACGACAGAATGATCTCTGTTCGTTTCCAAGGCAAACCATTCAATATCACTGTAATCCAAATCTATGCCCCAACCAGTAATGCTGAACAAGCTGAAGTTGAATGGTTCTATGAAGACCTACAAGATCTTGTAGAACTAACACCCAAAAAGATGTCCTTTTCATTATAGGGGACTGGAATGCAAAAGCAGGAAGTCAAGAAACACCTGGAGTAACAGGCAAGTTTGGCCTTGGAATGCAGAATGAAGCAGGGCAAAGATTAATACAGTTTTGCCAAGAAAATGCACTGGTCATAGCAAACACCCTCTTCGAACAACACAAGTAAAGACACTACACATGGACATCACCAGATGGTCAACACCGAAATGAGACTGATTATATTCTTTGCAGCCAAAGATGGAGAAGCTCTATACAGTCAGCAAAAACAAGACTGGGAGCTGTCTGTGGCTCAGATCATGAACTCCTTATTGCTAAATTCAGACTTAAATTGAAGAAAGTAGGGAAAACCGCTAGACCATTCAGGTATGACCTAAATCAATCCCTTATGATTATACAGTGGAAGTGAGAAATAGATTTAAAGGGCCTATATCTGATAGATTGAGTGCCTGATGAACTATGGAATGAGGTTTGTAACATTGTACAGGAGACAAGGATCAAGACCATCCCCATGGAACAGAAATGCAAAAAAGCAAAATGGCTGTCTGAGGAGGCCTTACAAATAGCTGTGAAAAGAAGAGAAGAAAAAAACCAAAGGAGAAAAGGAAAGATATAGGCTTCTGAATGCAGAGTTCCAAAGAATAGCAAGAAGAGATAAGAAAGCCTTCTTCAGCGATCAGTGCAAAGAAATAGAGGAAAAGAACAGAATGGGAAAGACTAGAGATCTCTTCAAGAAAATTAGAGATACCAAGGGAACATTTCATGCAAAGATGGGCTCGATAAAGGACAGAAATGGTCTGGACCTAACAGAAGCAGAAAATATTAAGATGAGGTGGCAAGACTACATAGAAGAACTGTACAAAAAAGATCTTCATGACCTGGATAATCATGATGATGTGATCACTCACCTAGAGCCAGATATCCTGGAATGTGAAGTCAAGTGGGCCTTAGAAAGCATCACTATGAACAAAGCTAGTGGAGGTGATGGAATTCCAGTTGAGCTATTTCAAATCCTGAAAGATGATGCTGTGAAAGTTCTGCATTCAATATGCCAACAACTTTGGAATACTCAGCAGTGGCCACAGGACTGGAAAAGGTCAGTTTTCATTCCAATTCCAAAGAAAGGCAATGCCAAAGAATGCTCAAACTACCGACAATTGCACTCATCTCACACACTAGGAAAGTAATGCTCAAAATTCTGCAAGCCAGGCTTCAGTAATACGTGAACTGTCAACTTTCTGATGTTCAAGCTGGTTTTAGAAAAGGCAGAGGAACCAGAGATCAAATTGCCAACATCTGTTAGATCATGGAAAAAGCAAGAGAGTTCCTGAAAGACATCTATTTCTGCTTTATTGACTATGCCAAAGCCTTTGACTGTGTGCATCACAATAAACTGTGGAAAATTCTGAAAGAGATGGGAATACCAGACCACCTGACCTGCCTCTTGAGAAATCTGTATGCAGGTCAGGAAGCAACAGTCAGAACTGGACATGGAACAACAGACTGGTTCCAAATAGGAAAGGAGTACGTCAAGGCTGTATATTGTCACCCTGCTTATTTAACTTATATGCTGAGTACATCATGAGAAACGCTGGGCTGGAAGAAGCACAAGCTGGAATCAAGATTGCCGGGAGAAGTATCAATAACCTCAGATATGCAGATGACACCACCCTTATGACAGAAAGTAAAGAGGAACTAAAAAGCCTCGTGATGAAAGTGAAAGAGGAGAGTGAAAAAGTTGGCTTAAAGCTCAACATTCAGAAAACGAAGATCATGGCATCTGGTCCCATCACTTCATGGGAAATAGATGGGGAAACAGTGGAAACAGAGTCAGACTTTATTTTGGGGGCTCCAAAATCACTGTAGTTGGTGACTGCGGCTATTAAATTAAAAGATGCTTATTCCTTGAAGAAAAGTTATGAGCAACCTAGATAGCATATTCAAAAGCAGACATTACTTTCCTGACTAAGGTCCGTCTAGTCAAGGCTATGGTTTTTCCTGTGGTCATGTATGGATGTTAGAGTTGGACTGTGAAGAAGGCTGAGCAGCGAAGAATTGGTGCTTTTGAACTGTGGTGTTAGAGAAGACTCTTGAGATTCCCTGGGACTGCAAGGAGATCCAACCAGTCCATTCTGAGGGAGATCAGCCCTGGGATTTCTTTGGAAGGAATGATGCTAAAGCTGAAACTCCAATACTTTGGCCACCTCATGCGAAGAGTTGACTCACTGGAAAAGACTCTGATGCTGGGAGGGATTGGGGGCACGAGGAGAAGGGGATGACAGAGGATGAGATGGCTGGATGGCATCACTGACTCAATGGACGTGAGTCTGAGTGAACTCTGGGAGTTGGTGATGGACAGGGAGGCCTGGCGTGCTGCGATTCATGGGGTAGCAAAGAGTCGGACACGACTGAGCGACTGAACTGAACTGAACTGAAGAAGTCACCAAGTCAAGGCTGAAATAAACAATCTGAAACTATATCCAAATATATTCAGGTAAGAAGAGGATGCCAAGACATAGAGTTGACCTAACATCTTTAGTTCAGAAAATAAGAACACTGTGAAGGAACTTCCTGACATAGAATTCTACGGGGCAGGTTAAAAAGAAGACTCTTGGGTTTTTCACTATTAGTGTAATTGATGGATAATATGGTAAGCTTAGGCTTACCTTCGTTAGAAACTACCAGACTATCTTCCAAAGTAGTTGTACCATTTTGCATTCCAATGAGCAAATAATGGGAGATCCTGTTGCACCACATCCTTGCCAACATTTGATGATGTCAATGTTTTGGATTTTAGCCATTCTAATAGATTTGTAATGGTATCTAATTGCTTTAACTTGCAATTCTCTAATGACATGATATTGAGCATTTATATGCTATTTACCATCTATATATCTTCTCTGCTGATATTTCTCTTCAGAGCCTTTCCTATTTTGTAATTCGATTATTTTCTTATTGTTGAATTTTAAGAGTTTTTGTATATGTGGGGTAACAGTCCTTTATCAGTTATCTTCTCCAAGTGTATTCTCCTGTCTGCAGCTTGTCTTTTCAATCCCATAACAGTGTCTTTCACAGAGTAGAAGTTTTCATTTTAAAGAAGTCTAATTTATCAAATTTTTTTCATGAATTGTGCTTTTTGTTGTTGCATAAAAGAAGTCACCTCTGAGCTCAAGGTCACCTAGATTTTCTCCTATGTTATCTTCTAGAAATTATATAATTTTGTTTTACATTTAGGTAAATTATCCATTTTGGGTTAATTTTTGTGAAAGTGTAAGGTCTGTGTCTAGATGCTAATCTAAGTGCTAATTTACTCACTAGCCATTTGACACTATGAGTTAAAAACTAATGCCCATGCAAAAGTGTGCACTCAAATTGTTATAGCATCTTTATTTATAATCATCAAAAACCAGGAAACAACCAAGATGTCCTTTACTAGGTGAGTGAATAAACAAACTGTGGTACATCCATACAATGGAGTATCAGCAACAACAAACACACAGAGGAATTTTAAATTCATATTGCTGAGTAAAGAAGTCAGCTAAAAAGCAGCATACTCTAAGATGTTAACCTGTATACGACATTCTGGAAATGGTAAAATCATAGAGACAGTTAAAAATGTCAGAGATTCCAGGGGTTTGGGGAGTGGGATTAGAGATGAAGGGGTGGAGTATCAGGCATTTTTACAGAAGTGATACTATCCTGGATGATACTGTAATGATGTATATGGAATATTGTACTCTTGCCAAAACCCACAGAGATATACAAAACAAAGAGTAAATCCAAATGTCAACTATGGGGTTTAGTTAATAATAATCTATTGATATTGGTTTGTCATTTGTAACGAATGTACTGCACTAATGCAAAATGTTAATAATAGGAAAACTGTGTGCAGGGGAGAGAAAGAGCATATGGGAACTCTGTATTTTCTGTACAATCTCCCCAGAACTAAAACTGCTCTGAAAAGTGAAGTCTTTTAATTTTTTTAAAAATTGTGTTCTCACAGTCATATATTTTAGGAAAATTTGTAAATACAAAATACCTTCACAATGGCGGGGGAGCGTCAGATACACAACGCTCCGGAAACATTTTGGGGAAACTAAGAGGAAATAGGGGCTTCCCTGGTGGCTCAGTGGTAAAGAATCCATATGCCAATGCAGGAGGCATGGGTTAAATCCCTAGTAGGGAAGATCCCCAGGAGAAGGATATGGCAACCCACTCCAGTATTCTTGCTTGGGAAATCCCACAGACAGAGGAGCCTGGCGGGCTACAGTCCATGGGGCTACAAAGAGCTGGACATGACTTAGCAACTAAACAACAATAACAAGAGGAAACAGAGTTGGAGATATATTTAGGTTGGGTTTAAAGGAACATATTTATGTGATTCACAATCACTTCCAGACATGAGTAAATTATTAGCTACTGTGACCATCCTAAAGTAGTAGTTTCCAGTGGCTCAGTACTCATTCTGCTACACTGTGACACGAATGTTCAGGGCTGAAATGGTGTCATAATATGCAAATGTATCATAATCTGCCTAGTATTGGAAGCATGTGGTCAATGGAAAAGAAGCATGGCTTCAGTTACATAGAGTCAGAGTTAGTCTTTGGAAAATTCTTCCAAATCTTTCAGGTTATATATGCAAGAAGCTTCAGAGAAGCTTTAAACTTTAAGACAACCCTGAAAATCTTCATAAAATTGTAAATAACTTGTAAAGATGAAAGAAATCTTTCTAGACTATCAATAGTAAAAATTAAATTTTAATTAATCATGATAAAGACTGATTTAACTTTCCATATTCTCAAGAGAAAATAATGTTTTAAAATCTTTGACATTAAAGTTCAAGAATGTTGGAAGAAAAGTATTACAGATATATGTTGTTACCATTGTTCAGTCACTAAGCCACGTCCGACTCTTTGCAACTGCATATACTACAACATGCCAGGCTTTCCTATCACTCTCTCTCTGAGTTTGCTCAAACTCATGTCCATTGAGCAGAGGTATGTCAGGCAGTTATTAAAAATATTATGCCATTTCTCCAAATGTTATGATTTTGCACTGCTTATCAGTTTCCAAATGAGTGTTTTGATTTTTCTCATTATAAATATTCACCTTTGTATGTAATTTGAATTCAAATTTTGAATTCTTCCTCTTAGAGAATCCTGAAAATTGCTTAAGCTTCAGGGCACACAAAGTCTCAATCTGCCCCTAATACAACCTTTATGTGAGCAGCTCCCAGTTTTCTATCTCCAGCTCAAACTTCTTTCCCAAACTCCAAACTAGCATATCCAACTGCTTACCTGATACCTCCACTGCATGTCTAAAGGACATCTCAAGATCAACATGTTCATGACTAAACTCCTAATCTAGCCCAACTCAACTCCCCAAATAAACTGCTCCCCCACAATCTTGTCTGTCTCAGTCGATGATAAAACATTTGTCAAGATGCTCAGAACAAAAACCTTGGAATCACTTTTTATCTCTCTTCTTAAGCTTACAACCAAATCCACTGGAAAATCTGTTGGGACAACTTTCAAAATATATCCAAAATTTGTCTGCTTATTATTTCATTTCACTGCTCTGGTCAGGCCACATGACACCCAACCAGAATTACTGCATTAGCCTCCAGACAGGTCTTTTTGAGTCTACCTTTAACCCCTACAATCTGTTCTAAATGCAGCAGCTAATGTAGCCCTCTTAAAAGGCAGGTTAGATTATGTCATTCTTCAGCTAAATCTTCTGCTAACCTGTTTCACTCAGAGAAAAGGCCAAGGTTTCTCTAACGCTCTATGAGACCCTCTGAGATCCGCATGTCCCCTGAGATTTCCCCATCCCTGTCAGCTTTTCCATCGCCTCCCCTGCTGATGCCCTCATCACTCCACTCCAGCCACACTGGCTTCCTTGGCATTCTCACTGTCACCCAGGAACTTTCTATACTAAGTTATTTACATAAGCATAATAAATGTTTAGTGTTGAATTTCTAGTTTCTTCTGAAAGTTTTTAAATTTCAGAAGAGCAGGGATCTCTAATTTGTTCACTGATGTATCCCAAGTATCTAGAATGGTGCTCAATAGTTTCTAATGCTTAAAAATTTTTTATTGCATATATAAATCTTTTCATAGAGATGATATTTTTAGTAAAATGCATAGATAGCTGACAAAATGATGCATTATGTTACTAAACACACTAAAAACTTAAGAATAGAAACAAAGTTAATGGCCACAAATTTCAGTGCAATAATACTGAAATTGCCACAATTCATGGCTATGAAATAGAGAAAATATTATCTGTATGGTTAGAGACTTATACACCAAATAAACTGAAACCTTTTGGAAGTTAAAGATTGCCTAAAAAATACAGACCTTCAAAGAGATATAGACACTTATCTCCCAGGTTTATATGTTTACATTTCAAAAGATAATAAAAGTCCAAAAGCTACTGGTTTGTATTCCAAAGGGTTTAAACTGGGGATCTTACCCTTATCTTCCTTGAGATTTTTTTACATAAGGTAGAAAAGATTTCTCCTTGCAGTCCAAGGGACTCTCAAGAGTCTTCTCCAACACCATAGTTCAAAAGCATCAATTCTTTAGCGCTTAGCCTTCTTCACAGTCCAACTCTCACATCCATACATGACTACTGGAAAAAACCATAGCCTTGACTAGACCGACCTTAGTCGGCGAAGTGATGTCTCTGCTTTTGAATATGCTATCTAGGTTGGTCATAACTTTTCTTCCAAGGAGTAAGCGTCTTTTAATTTCATGACTGCAGTCACCATCTGCACCTGTCCATTCTGAAGGAGATCAGCCCTGAGATTTCTTTGGAAGGAATGATGCTAAAGCTGAAACTCCAGTACTTTGGCCACCTCATGCGAAGAGTTGACTCACTGGAAAAGACTCTGATGCTGGGAGGGATTGGGGGCAGGAGGAGAAGGGGACGACCGAGGATGAGATGGCTGGATGGCATCACTGACTCGATGGACGTGAGTCTGAGTGAACTCCGGGAGTTGGTGATGGACAGGGAGGCCTGACGTGCTGCGATTCATGGGGTCGCAAAGAGTCGGACAAGACTGAGCGACTGAACCGAACTGAGAAAAGATTTATCTGCCTCTTTAGGTGGAAAAAGACTGTTGTATAGTAGTTCCTATATAAATTTCCAGATTCATAATATTGGGGCTCTCCTTCTATGTGTATTACCATCTGGTTCTCATCTCATTATGCTGAAGTGGAAGAATGGGGTGTGAAGAACAAATGTGGTTAACTGCTGCTAACTGCTGCTAAATAATAATAGTCCTCCTTTGATACAGAAATGTTGTGCTTGATTTTAGGATAAATTAAATATTATATGCATTAAAAATTTATCAATAGATTTAGGAGATTTTCTACAAATATTATATGAGATAATATAACTGGTATAAAATACTGAGCATGTTGCATCACATATACTGAACATGTCGCATCACATGGTAGACACGGGTTAGTTCCCTTCCCGCTTCATGCTACTCACTCTCAATGGCTTAAAGAAAGATGAAGACAAATTTTCTGTCTTATTTCATTGTCTTCCAGCTTTTCGATATATTGCCAACTTTTCTAATCCTAACTGTATAAATCCTGGCCTAAGAAATTAGAGAAACACCTTACACTCTGTAGAAAAACATATACAAGTAACATTTCCAGGTTAATGTTATCATAAAATTTTCCTACAATATTATATTCAAAATTTAATAGACACCACTTAAGAAGATAAAGAATTCAAGAAACTTAATGATAAATGACATGGTTCTGAAATGACTTATTAAACATAACTAGAATTATTTTTCAAGATTAGATACAGAACAATTTTTATTTTATGATAAAGTCCGGAATTTTATTTTAAAAGGAATTGTTTCCAATGAGCATTTTTAAATTCATCAAAAATGGTCAATAAGAATTTTACATGTTTAAAAACCCAATTTAATAAAAATTTAGATATGAATATATTTTAAAGAAGTGAGAATGCAACACTGCTATTAAAAGAAATAAGCACTGAACACAAGAATTTATTTGAAATTTACTTGTATGTCAGTTGAGGGAAAATAGTTTCCCCATTAGAAAAACAAAGGGTTCATTAAAGGTAATACTGCTTTCTGAACACAAATCTTAACGAATCCTGGATTTCTGACCCTTATATTGTGTTGAATATTGAGCAGGTTCAGAATTATTGTAAATATTTTCATTATGTAAGAAATACCAGTACTGAAACAACACTTTATGTGTCCGTGGTCATAGTATACTGAGTGTTTACAAAATGCTTTGAGAAAAGAGATGCATTTGGGGATGGAAAGGAATCCTACTATGATTCATAATAATACTAATTAACTACTCTGCTTTATTTAGCTGGCAGGAAGGGGGGTCAAGCTATCTACTCTTGAAGAGAACTGTGTGTTTTTTCCATGAAATGAATATAACACAGCTGGTGCATAATTACTGAGTTGCTACAGCCATTTATTTAGACGTGTCAATCATGGGAAAAGGTCAAGTACATTAAGCTGAATAAGCATGTGATCTTTAATTCCATGGATACTCTAACAGAATCAGAAAACACAACAAGGCATCATTTATCATAGTACATCAAAGAGCTGTAAGTCCAGCAGAAATTCTCTTCTGAGATTAGAGCTATAGAGAGCAAGAAAAGAAACCAAGAGGGTGTTAAGTGAGTGTGTATATGTGTACATTGCAAAGAGATACTATTAGGCTACTTACCACTTACTGCACTGTTGTTTCTTGTGCTATTTTGCTGAAAGAATTAATAAGTCACACCAATGCTAGTCACAGTCACCTGACGCTAAGACCATATATGTAATGATTACAAAACCAAAGACCACGTGACTGTGACTATTCTACACAGAAAATAAAAATCTTGAATGTGCTAAAGTTGTTCATCAGAGAAATCACAGTTTGAGGTTTATTAGTTTAGAAGATACTGTGGAATATTTTAAAATATACTATTTCTTATGTGTTTATAACACTACCTTGAGCAAAATATAACAAAATATAACATTACTTTGTACGTTGAGATATCAATGTTAGCCTTATATTGGAGGATAATAAGCCTCACTATTAGGATTCATAACATATATTTTCTAAGAAAAAAAAGAATTTCCCATTTTGATAGATTGTAAGAGAGCTTGATGTTGGATGTTTAGGGTGCTCAAAGGCAATCTAGTCAAAATCAGTCAAGAAACAGGAATAATAAGAAATGCTTATAGGATATGATCCCTGCACTTAAAGAAAAGATAGTCATCCAATTGCTCAAAAATCAAATACCAGAAAAGAAAATAGCAAGCAATGAAACAAATAAAAAGTAAAAAAAAAAAAATCTGTGTTAAAGCTAATATTCTTGATTTCTATCAAGCATTAAATGCTGTAGGAGTTCATAACAAAGTGAAATCAAAGGTAACCTGAGCAATCAAGGAAAGTTTCATGGAGAAGGACTTAAGTATTAAACTAGAGAATGGGAAACGGAGGAGTAGGAAATCTAGAAAAACAAGACAAATCGCACAAAAATCGAAGAACACTTTTGGGGACTAATGTGAGGTGCATGTTATAGCAGGAGAAAAGTAAAGTGAGGTAGAGCATGCATTTTTGTAATTACAAAAGCTTGCAATTTCACTATTATTTTCAAATATTTATGTTTTGCTATTTTATTTTATAAGGAAAAGAGATCAACATATGTTCTGGGAAACTTTTAAAAATGTATGCAAAAGACAAGATTGTGCTCCCGATCTCCTAACCTCATTTTAACTAAATTATGATTTCTGAACAGCCTTGACACTTTGCTTCAGGGAAACTGGTAGGATATGAGCTGTCACGGTAATCCAAGCCTACGCCCCAACCAGTAATGCTGAAGAAGCTGAAGCTGAACAGTTCTATGAAGACCTACAAGACCTGTTAGAACTAACACCCAAAAAGATGTTCTTTTCATTATAGGAGACTGGAATGCAAAAGTAGGAAGACAAGAAACACCTGGAGTAACAGGCAAATTTGGCCTTGGAATACGGAATGAAGTGGTACAAAGGCTAATACAGTTTTGCCAAGAGAACTCACTGTTCATAGCTAACATGCTCTTCCAACGAGACAAGAGAAGACTCTACACATGGATATTACCAGATGGTCAACACCAAAATCAGATTGATTATATTCTTTGCAGTCAAAGATGGAAAAACTCTATAGAGTCAGCAAAAACAAGACCAGGGGCTGACTGTGGCTCAGATCATGAACTCCTTATTAACAAATTCAAACTTAAATTGAAGAAAGTGTGGGTTTATCTCAGGGCTTTCTATTTTGTTCCATTGATCTATATTTCTGTCTTTGTGCCAGTACCATACTGTCATAATGACTGTGGCTTTGTAGTAGAGCCTGAAGTCAGGCAAGTTGATTCCTCCAGTTCCATTCTTCTTTCTCAAGATTGCTTTGGCTATTCGAGGTTTTTTGTATTTCCATACAAATCTTGAGATTATTTGATCTAGTTCTGTGAAAAATACTCCTGGTAGCTTGATGGGAATTGCATTGAATCTGTAGATTGCTTTAGGTAGTATACTCATTTTCACTATATTGACTCTTCCGACCCATGAGCATGGTATATTTCTCCATCTATTAGTGTCCTCTTTGATTTCTTTCATCAGTGTTTTATAGTTTTCGATATATAGGTCTTTAGTTTCTTTAGGTAGGAATATTCCTAAGTATTTTATTCTCTTCGTTGCAATGGTGAATGGAATTGTTTCCTTAACTTCTTTTTCTACTTTCTCATTATTAGTGTATAGGAATGCAAGGGATTTCTGAGTGTTGATTTTATATCCTGCAACTTTACTATATTCATTGATTAGCTCTAGTAGTTTTCTGGTCGAGTCTTTAGGATTTTCTATGTAGAGGATCATGTCATCTGCAAACAGTGAGAGTTTTACTTCTTCTTTTCCAATTTGGATTCCCTGTATTTCTTTTTCTGCTCTGATTGCTGTGGCCAAAACTTCCAGTACGATGTTGAAGAGTAGTGGTGAAAGTGGACACCCTTGCCTTGTTCCTGACTTTAAGGGAAATGGTTTCAATTTTTCGCCATTGAGGATAATGTTAGCTGTGGGTTTGTCATATATAGCTTTTATTATGTTGAGGTACGTTCCTTCTATTCCTGCTTTCTGGAGAGTTTTTATCATAAATGGATGTTGAATTTTGTAAAAGGCTTTTTCTGTATCTATTGAGATAATCATATGATTTTTATTTCTCAGTTTGTTAATGTGATGAATTACATTGATTGACTTGTGGATATTGAAGAATCCTTGCATCCCTGGGATAAAGCCCACTTGGTCATGGTGTATGATCTTTTTAATGTGTTGCTGGATTCTGATTGCTAGGATTTTGTTGAGGATTTTTGCATTTATGTTCATCAGTGATATTGGCCTGTAGTTTTCTTTTTTTGTGGTGTCTTTGTCAGGTTTTGGTATTAGGGTGATGGTGGCCTCATAGAATGAGTTTGGAAGTTTACCTTCCTCTGCAATTTTCTGGAATAGCTTCCGTAAGATAGGTGTTAGCTCTTCTCGGAATTTTTGGTAGAATTCAGCTGTGAAGCCGTCTGGACCTGGGCTTTTGTTTGCTGGAAGATTTCTGATTACAGTTTCAATTTCCGTGCTTGTGATGGGTCTGTTAAGATTTTCTATTTCTTCCTGGTTCAGTTTTGGAAAATTGTACTTTTCTAAGAATTTGTCCATTTCTTCCAAGTTGTCCATTTTATTGGCATATAATTGCTGATACTAGTCTCTTATGATTCTTTGTATTTCTGAGTTGTCTGTCGTGATCTCTCCATTTTCATTTCTAATTTTGTTGATTTGATTTTTTTCTCTTTGTTTCTTGATGAGTCTGGCTAATGGTTTGTCAATTTTATTTATCCTTTCAAAGAACCAGCTTTTTGCTTTGTTGATTTTTGCTATGGTCTCTTTTGTTTCTTTTGCATTTATTTCTGCCCTAATTTTTAGGATTTCTTTCCTTCTACTAACTCTGGGGTTCTCTATTTCTTTATGGACACCTTATCTTCGACAAAGGAGGCAAGAATATACAATGGAGTAAAGAAAGTCTCTTTAACAGGTAGTGCTGGGAAAACTGGTCAACCACTTGTAAAAGAATGAAACTAGACCCCTTTCTAACACCATACACAAAAATAAACTCAAAATGGATTAAAAATCTAAATGTAAGACCAGAAACTATAAAACTCCTAGAGGAGAACATAGGCAAAACACTCTCCGACATAAATCACAGCAGGATCCTCTATGATCCATCTCCCAGTATACTGGAAATAAAAGCAAAGATAAACAAATGGGATCTAATTAAAATTAAAAGCTTCTGCACAACAAAGGAAACTGTAAGCAAGGGGAAAAGACAGCCTTCTGAATGGGAGAAAACAATAGCAAATGAAACAACTGACAAACAACTAATCTCAAAGATATATAAGCAACTTATGCAGCTCAACTCCAGAAAAATAAATGATCCAATAAAAAAATGGGCCAAAGAACTAAATAGGCATTTCTCCAAAGAAGACATACAGATGGCTAACAAACACATGAAAAGATGTTCAACATCACTCATTATCAGAGAAATGCAAATCAAGACCACAATGAGGTACCATTTCACACCAGTCAGAATGGCTGTGATCCAAAAGTCTACAAGCAATAAATGCTGGAGAGGATGTGGAGAAAAGGGAACCCTCTTACACTGCTGGTGGGAATGCAAACTAGTACAGCCATTATGGAAAACAGTGTGGAGATTCCTTAAAAATTGCAAATAGAACTGCCTTATGACCCAGCCATCCCACTGCTGGGCATACACACTGAGGAAACCAGAATTGAAAGAGACACATGTACCCCAATGTTCATTGCAGCACTGTTTATAATAGCCAGGACATGGAAGCAACCTAGATGTCCATCAGCAGATGAATGGATAAGAAAGCTGTGGTACATACACACAATGGAGTACTACTCAGCCCTTAAAAAGAATAAATTTGACTCAGTTCTAATGAGATGGATGAAATTGGAACCGATTATACAGAGTGAAGTAAGCCAGAAAGAAAAACACCAATACAATATACTGACACATATATATGGAATTTAGAAGATAGTAATGATGACCCTATATGTGAGACAACAAAAGAGACACAGAGGTATAGAATGGACTTTTGGATTCTGAGGGAGAGGGAAAGGGTAGGATGATTTGAGAGAATGGCATTGAAACATGTAAACTATCTTGCAAGAAACGAAGCGCCAGTCTACGTTCAATGCAGGATGCAGGATGCATGGGGCTGGTGCACAGGATGATTCAGGTAGATGATGTGGGGTGGGAGGTGGGAGGGGGCTTGGGCATTGGGAGACTGTGTTCACCTGTGGCTGATTCTTGTCAATGTATGGCAAAACAAATACAGTATTGTAATTAAAAATAAAAATAAAAATAAATAAAACTCAAAAAAATGGAGGAAAAAAAAAGAAAGGATCACTATGAACAAAGCTAGTGGAGGTGATGGAATTCCAGGTGAGCTATTTCAAATTCTGAAAGATGATGCTGTGAAAGTGCTGCACTCAATATGCCAGCAAATTTGGAAAACTCAGCAGTAGCCACAGGGCTGGAAAAGGTCAGTTTTCATTCCAGTCCCAAAGAAAGGCAATGCCAAAGAATGCTTGAACTACTGCACAATTACACTCATCTCATATGCTAGGAAAGCAATCCTAAAAATTCTCCAAGTCAGGCTTCAGCAATACGAGAACCACGAACTTCCAGACGTCCAAGCTGGATTTAGAAAAGGCAGAGGAACCAGAGATCAAATTGCCAACATCCGCTGGATCATGGAAAGAGCAAGAGAGTTCCAGAAAAACATCTATTTCTGCTTTATTGACTATCCCAAAGCCTTTGACTGTGTGGATCACAATAAACTGTGGAAAATTCTGAAAGAGATGGGAATACCAGACCACCTGACCTGCCTCTTGAGAAACCTATTTGCAGGTCAGGAAGCAACAGTTAGAACTGGACATGGAACAACAGACTGGTTCCAAATAGGAAAAGGAGGACGTCAAGGCTGTATATTGTCACCCTGCTTATTTAACTTCTATGCAGAATACATCATGAGAAACGCTGGGTTGGAAGAAGCACAAGCTGGAATCACGATTGCCAGGAGAAATATCATCTCAGATACGCAGATGACACTATCTTTACAGCAGAAAGTGAAGAACTAAAGAGCCTCTTGATGAAAGTGAAAGAGGAGAGTGAAAAGTTGGCTTGAAGCTCAACATTCAGAAAACAAAGATCATGGAATCTGGTCCCATCATTTCATGGGAAATACATGGGGAATCAGTGGAAACAGTGTCAGACTTTATGTTTTGGGGCTCCAAAATCACTGCAGATGGTGATTGTAGCCATGAAACTAAAAGACGCTTACTCCTTGGAAGAAAAGTTATGACCAACCTAGATAGCATATTCAAAAGCAGAGATATCACTTTGCCAACAAAGGTCCATCTAGTCAAGGCTATGGTTTTTCCAGTGGTTATGTATAGATGTAAGAGTTGGACTGTGAAGAAAGCCGAGCGCCAAAGAATTGATGCTTTTGAACTGTGGTGTTGGAGAAAACTCTTGAGAGTCCCTTGGACTGCAAGAAGATCCAACCAGTCCTTTCTAAAGGAGATCAGCCCTGGGTGTTCTTTGGAAGGAATGATGCTAAAGCTGAAACTCTAGTACTTTGGCCACCTCATGTGAAGAGTTGACTCATTGGAAAAGACTCTGATGCTGGGAGGGACTGGGGGCAGGAGGAGAAGGGGTCGACTGAGGATGAGATAGCTGGATGGCATCACCGACTCAACAGACATGAGTTTGGGTGAACTCCAGGAATTGGTGATGGACAGGGAGGCCTGGCGTGCTGCGATTCATGGGGTCGCAAAGAGTCGGACACGACTGAGTGACTGAACTGAATTGAACTGAGCAAAAAGGTAAAACTGTAAAATTTTCCAGATTTAGACTTGTCTTGTATTAATCTGAAAAACATGTACATATGTAGAAAGTGGCTCATTCTGAGAACTGTGGTAATTAATGACAGAGTGTTGCCTGGAAAAACTGAAGAGTTTTTCAAGAAAAAAGATTTCCATGAAGACAGTTGATGGAATTCAAACTGTGAAACTGAAGGAATGAAAAAATTTAAAAAATCTGAAAGCAAAGAGAGAAAACACTTTTAACATTTCTACACAGAAGTTTACAAATAGGAAATAGTGTTGCAGATTTTTTTTTAATGGCCACAGTATTTTAGGAGATTTTCCCATCAAATAGTAGAATCTGTTCTTCTAATCCTTGGATCCTGGCTTGGCCATGTACCTTATTTTGACTTTGGGGACATTGGCACATGTGATACAAAAAAGACTTAGATAAAGCTTTTGTTTTTTGCCTACTGCTTTCCACAAGAAAGCTTGTGGTTTTGTTCCTCTTATGACACCATGTAATCATATGTATCAAATCTATCCAATTTTATCGCATGCCATCACCAGTGTACATTCTATGCATGCATGCCTGTGTGGTTGCTGTCACTTCAGCTGTGTGACTCTTCGCAGTCCCATGGACTGGAGCCCACCAGGCTCCTCTGTCCATGGGATTTTCCTGGCAAGAATAATGGGGTTGGTTTCCATGCCCTCCTCTAGGGGATCTTTCCAGCCCAGGGATCTAACTTGCATCTCCTGGCTCCCCTGCATTGCAGGTGTACTCTTCACCATGGGCCACTGGGGAAGCCCATATATTCTATGAGCACCTTATATTTCCTTATAACATTTTTCAAAAATTCAGTTAAATAACTAATTGTATAATCAGGTATATAATGCCTATGATAGGCTCCAGAGGCAGAAATAAGGTCTGTACAATCATGTTCTCATTCCTAGTACCTGGCATATTAAAAGCTCAGTAAGTGCTGAATAAATAAATGACAACAAATCAAACTCATTTTTAAAGAATTTTATGCTGAAGTAGGCTAGAAATTTTAAGAACCAGCTCAGAGGAGAGAGAGCTTTGAGGAAGATAGGATATGTATGCCAAGTGAAACACAGAGAGCATGCCTTGTGAAGGGAGGCACAAGCACAGAGAGGGTCCAGAGACACATGCAACTTGTTTTTATCAGGAAGTAAATGAACACTTTATTCATTAAATGCTTTATTCATTGCTCATGAACAAACATATACCTATACTACATATAGAAACCAAACTTTTTATTTTTAAGAAATTTTATGGGATATTTTAGATGAAGCCCATGACTTTACCACATATAACCTGACAGCAATGGTGTGCTGAAACTGGCTTATGTCAGTTTGCCAGAACTAGCTGGGCATGTCTCTTCCTAACTCTGTATTCAGTGAAAACATTTCAGTGATGTGAAAGCAGCCATGAAAAATGGAAAATGCTATAAACTTAGGATATGGAGGCAACCAAGAGAAGAGGAGGAGGGAGGGCTATCAGAACACCACTGCCTGGTACCTAGTGGGGACGTAAAGATGGAACTTCCTTTTAACTTCTTGACAACTGTCTATACCCAGATGTGACCTGATCAATTTACCTTGATAAGGCTGACTTCATTTTCTAGAAAGATCCACTTGTGTAGTTTTGTAATTATGTGGATAGCAAGTACCCAATTCTAAGTCAAGAGAATAAAAAAAAAAATTATTGGGGCAATACAAAAGCATAGAGCTAAGATGATGGTGAAAAGTGACATTAGGGGCATCTGTTTTCATCCTCTCATTTATATAGGATCATGAGAGCATTTTAGGAAGCTGCACCCAAATCCTTTTGCTTTGAGATGTAAAGTCATTAAATCATTTCTGAAGGCGTATGGTACCCTAAATGAAGACAAGCAGGAATGCATGGAGGCCTCCCACTTCCATTCTCTGTTGAAAGGAAACTCCATAGATGGGAGGAGAGTTTGGACCCTTTTCCAGACTCAACAGCAGCCACCATATTACTCCGTGTGTGTGTGTGTGTGTGTGTGTGTGTGTGTGTGTGTGTGTGTGTGTATTGATGGTTTGAGGTCCATTGTGTGAATGATGCTAAACACCTTTCTGACAAAATCTTAGGTACTAGAAAGCCTACTCTATGTGAGGAAAACTTGAAGTATACACTCAAGTCTCAAGGCTGATTTTTGTATGCATATATGTGGAGAAAGAAGTTGTGTAGCTGACCAGGAAAGATCAAAAACTTTGGTGGGCAGTGCCTTGCTCCAAATAATAGTGAGTAGTCACAAACTCCAGTGCAACTTGCATCACCCCAACTCCCTGGATGCCAGCAGATTTCTACTTGGTGGCAGAAGATACTGAGTCTAACAGGTTAAGTTTTCTAGAGTTAAACAGTTGTTGAGATCAACCATGAGGGAGATATCTAGTTTATAAGGTCCGTATTTTATCTCTTTTTTCACTGCTATATTACTAGTACCTAGAGTAGTATCTTTGTTGTTGCTATTTAGCTCCCAAGTCAGGTCCAACTCTTTTGCAACTGCATGGAATGTAGCCCACCAGACTCTTCTGTCCATGGGATTTCCCAGGCAAGAATACTGGAATGAGTTGCTGTTTCCTTCTTCAGGGGATCTTCCTGACCAAGGGATCAAACCTGCATCTCCTGTGTTGGCAGGCAGATTCTTTACCACTGAGCCAGCAGTTAAATAATAGGCATTAAGTAGAACTGGAGGAAAGAATGAATTAGTGAATCTGAAGTCCCATTAATTCTCACTGAGGGTGGCAACTGGTTAGAGATATTAAGGACTGATTAAACCATTTAGTTTAAGTAACCCTATAGAAATTGGGAGGAGATCCTGAGGAGAAATGCCATACTTTTGGAATATCCAGACAGGTTGTACCTCTGTCAATGCTAACCAAATATGCCCTAATTTTATGTCTCAAAATAATAAAACCAGATATATCCTTTCCATAAAAAATTTATATTTGATGATATTTTGGCACATCTTTTCTGTCTCAAAATTCTTTCTTCCCCAAGAAAGGTAAAGGATAATTTCTCATGGTTTTCAAGAAGCATGAATCATTAATAGGAAATTTTTTAAACCTTTCACTTACACAGAGGGCTTCCCTGATAGCTCAGTTGATAAAGAATCTGCCTGCAATGCAAGAGATACCGGTTTGACTCCTGGGTTGGGAAAAGCTGCTGGAGAAGGGATAAGCTATGCACTCCAGTATTCCTGGGCTTCCCTTGTGGCTCGGCTGATAAAGAATCTATCTGCAATGCAGGAGACCTGGGTTGGGAAGATCCCCTGGAGAAGGGAAAGGCTACCCACTCCAGTATTCTGGCCCGGAGAATTCTATGGACTGTATAGTCTATGGTGTCAAAAAAGTTGGACACGAGTGAGTGACTCACTTTCACTCGCTTATACAGAGCAAGCAGTCCTTTTCAAATTCAAAACTAATGAACTTTTCTTGTCAGTAAGAGAACTGAAAACTTCAAAGTATTTAAATATTAAGCAAAGTTAACAAGAAATTTAAATTTTAAAGCATACTCTAGAAATTGATTTAAAGATTATAGAATTTAGAGCTGCAAAGTTCTTTAGAGAGCACCTGACTGATTCTCTCATTTTCATGACAGAAATAAACAGAAATAAATGTGAAATAAACAGAAGTTGAAGAATTTAACCCAACACTGCTAAGACTAAACATTTCTAAGTAATTGTATCCAATAGGGAAATTTTAAAAGTTTCTTTCTTCATGCAAAACTCTACTATTTCCATGTAACATGAAATAATGATACAGTTCATCTTTCATGTAACAGTCTTTCAAATACTCAAGTTATTTAGCAGTTATGTCTAAGTATCCCCTTAGCGTTTTCCGCAACTAATATTTGTATTAGATGACCGCTACTTTGGTAACATTCATCTTTTTCAGTGCCTACTTTAGGCATATTTACTGTATGAAGGTCCGTATGATGCACATGGGACACTTTGGACACATCCATACAGACTCCCATAGCTCTTATAGATGGAAATAACATTCCAAGAAGTGAATAAAATTCCAAGAAGTGAATCATACAGAGATAGAATAAAGAATAAGAAGAAAAAAATCAAGGACAGATATATAGAGAGTAATCAACATTTGAAAGATAGATGAGAATAGACAAAGCTTTGATGAAATGGATGGAACCTCTCACATTATGTCAGTGGGAGGGTAAAACATATCAAAATTTTTAAACTCTATAACCTTTTGAGTCAGTGATCCTTCTGAGAATTACATCAGGAAAGTCAAGTGCACAAAAATATATATATAATAATAATTCATTGAAACTTTGTTTAAAAGAGATAAATGAGGAATAAAACATCCACTGATAAGGGATTGGTTAAATAAAGCATGATAAAATCATGCAATGAAATACAAAGTACAATACAATTAATATGGACATGGAATGATGCTGATTTTTTTAAATGAAAAGAGTAGTTTAAAAGATTATGAATTATACTATAATTCACTTACATGTAATTTAGCTATCTAAAGAGCCTCTTGATGAAAGTGAAAGAGGAGAGTGCAAAAGCTGGCTTAAAGCTCAACATTCAGAAAACGAAGATCATGGCATCCGGTCCCATCACTTCATGGCAAATAGATGGAGAAACAGTGGAAACAGTGGCAGACTTTATTTTTCTGGGCTCCAAAATCACTGAAATTAAAAGATGCTTACTCCTTGGAAGGAAAGTTACCACCAACCTAGACAGCACATTAAAAAGCAGAGACATTACTTTGTCAACAAAGGTCCGTCTAGTCAGGCTATGGTTTTTCCAGTAGTCATGTATGGATATGAGAGTTGGACTATAAAGAAAGCTGAGCACAGAAGAATTGATGCTTTTGAACTATGGTGTTGAAGACTCTTGAGAGTCCCTTGGACTGCAAGGAGATCCAACCAGTCCATCCTAAAGGAAATCAGTCCTGGGCGTTCATTGGAAGGACTGATGTCGAAGCTGAAACTCCAATCCTTTGGCCACCTGATGCGGGAAAGAGCTGACTCATTTGAAAAGACCCTGATGCTGGGAAAGATTGAGGGCAGGAGGAGAAGGGGACGACAGAGATGAGATGGTTGGATGGCATCACCGACTCAATGGACATGGGTTTGGGTGAACTCCAGGAATTGGTGATGGACAGGGAGGTCTGGCGTCCTGAGGATCATGAGGTAGCAAAGAGTTGGACACGACTGAGCAACAGAACTGAACTGAACCCTTGTCTGTTTATGTACATAATTAAAGTGTATTCTGTTTATAATATTAATTCTTTTCAAAAATAATAATTGTTGCTCCTAAGTGGTGAGTTTTGGGGGCTGTTGTGTTGTTTTGTTTGCCTCCTTTATACTTTTTATATTTCTTGGATTTTTCTAACTCAAGTAATTTTTTGTTTTAAAATATTGTTTTAATAACTTTTAAAACAATAAAAACTATTTTAATTTTGGGAATAAACATAGAAATGTCAAGTAGACTAAGAGGGGCCAGTGGATAAAACAAAAATCACTAAGGAAGACTGCTCTGAGAAGCCACAGGAAGGGAGATGAGAAAAGAGAAGGAAGATCTAAAAACAAAGGTATAGCCAAAAGTTTTGCAAGGAACTGAGAATTCAAAAGGACTGACAACAGGGGACCACTGTAGCTGGCAGTTAAGAGCACCTTTTAATAGATAGAATGCATATGAATAAATCTTTAAGGAAAATCAAAGTGAGATAGCACGAGAGACGCAATCATTATTTCAACTTAGTAAACATGACTTACCATGTTCATGATCAGTACTACTATCATTGCATTAGAGTATCAGAAAATACTTTCCCACTATATTGTCACCCTATTAAATAATAGCAATTTACTATTATAAGAAAATGAGTTATGCAAAGGAAAAAATAGGTATAATTCTAAATAATTTAGCTAGATATTATAAATCCTTTTGGTAATAAGACTAATATGTTATTCACAAATGCTACAAAGGTAATTTAGAAGCAGCTTTGAAAAGTCAAAAGGAATAGTAATAGTTAAGGACATTATGTATAATCTTAAAGTCACTATATATAATATACAATGTATAATACATAATGAAATATTACTCAGCCTTAAAAAGGAATGAAGTTTTGCCATTTGTAGCAACGTGGATTCATGAACCTAGAAAGCATTATGCTTAGTGAAAGAAGTCAAAGAAAGACAATACTCTATGTTAGCACTTATATGTGGAATCTAAAAAGTAAGATGAATGTATATAACAAAACCGAACAGATTCACAGATACAGAGGATAAAGTAGTTGTCACCATCAGGGAGAGGGAAGGGGAAGCAGCAAGCTAGGGGTAGAGGATTAAGAGATACAAATTGCTATGTATAAAGTAGATAAACAACAAGGCAATATTTTACAGCACAGGAAATTATAGCATCCATTTTGTAATAATGTTAAATGGAGTATAATCTATAAAAATATTGACTAACTATGCTATAATCTGAAGAAAATACAATATTATAAATCAACTAAACTTCAATAAAAAGTATATTCATAATATTCCTGCTGCAGAGACAAGATAAAAGCTAAATTTATCAGCAGAAAATCAAATTTTTATTTTCTTTTAATCATACTTTCAGTTGTTTTGCTTTTGTGTATTATCTTCCCAACTGAAGCTGTCAGTTGGGATAGAGATGATAGAGAGGTAGAGATGACAGAGAAAGAAAGAAACAATAATTAGTTATTTTCATTATGCTTTCAGCAGTCCTGACAAACTAAGAGTAATAGGGATGACTAGGTAGGTTAGGCAGAGAAGGCAATGGCAACCCACTCCAGTACTCTTGCCTGGAGAACCCCATGGATGGAGGAGGCTGGTGGGCTGCAGTCCATGGGGTCACTAAGAGTTGGACACAACTGAGCGACTTCACTTTGACTTTTCACTTTAATGCATTGGAGAAGGAAATGGAAACCCACTCCAGCATTCTTGCCTGGAGAATCCGAGGGATGGTGGAGCCTGGTGGGCTGCCGTCTATGGGGTCACACAGAGTCGGACATGACTGAAACAACTTAGCAGCAGCAGCAGGTAGGTTAAGAAAGAGGAAAGACAGAATGGGGTATTGTCACCAGAAGGAAATATAAAAGAGCATTCCAAAAAGCAACCTCAGAATATTGGTATACAAAATGGAATTAATTATATTAAGGTTCCAGTGATACTATTAATAGCACTGATAAAAGCATCATTTAAGTTCATTCCCTCAGTCATGTCTGTTTCTTTGCAACCCCATGGACTGCAACACTCCAGGCTTCCCTGTCCATCACCAATTCCCAGAGCATGCTCAAACTCATGTCCACCGAGTAGGTGATGCCATCCAACCATCTCATCCTCTGTCTCCCCTTCTCCTCTTGCCTTTAATCTTTCCCAGCATCAGGGTCTTTTCCAATGAGTCAATTCTTCACATCAGGTGGCCAAAGTATTGTAGTTTCAGCTTCAGCATCAGTCCTTCCAGTGAATATTCAGGACTGATTTCCTTTAGGATGGTCTGATTGGATCTCTTTGCAGTTCAAGGGACTGTCAAGAGTCTTCTCCAACACCACAATACAAAAGCATCAATTCTTCGGCATTCAGCTTTCTTTATAGTCAAACTCTAGCATCTATACATGACTACTGCAAAAACCATAGCTTTGTCTAGACAGATCTTTGTTGGCAAAGGAATGTTTCAGCTCTTTAATATGCTGTCTAGGTTTGTCATAGCTTTCTTTCTTTTTAAAAATTAATTTATTTTAATTGGAGGCTAACTACTTTACAATATTGTAGTGGTTTTTGTCATACATTGACATGAATCAGCCATAGGTGTATATGTGTTCCCCATTCTGAACCCCCCCGCCACGTCCCTCCCCATCCCATCCCTCAGAGTCATCCCAATGCACCAGCCCCGAGCACCCTGTCTCATGCATCAAACCTGAACTGGCAATCTGTTTCATATATGATAATATACAGGTTTCGATGTGTCATAGCTGTTCTTCCAAGAAGCAAGCGTCTTTTAATTTCATGGCTGCAGTCACCATCTGCAGTGATTTTGGAGCCCAAGAAAATAAGGTATAAAAGTATAAATGTGTATAAAATTATAAAATGTGTGATAAAAGTATAGATGTGTATAATACAGTAAGGGGTTTCCAGGTGGCACTAGTGGTAAAGAATCCACCTGCCAATCCAGGAGACATAAGAGATATGGGTTCAATCTCTGAGTAAGAAGAGCCTCTGGAGGAGGGCATGGCAACCCACTCCAGTATTCTTGCCTGGAGAATCCCATGGACAGAGGAGCCTGGCAGGCTAAGGTTCATAGGGTCACAAAGAGTTGGACATGACTAAAGTTACTCGGGAAAGGAATACGACAAGGCAGCATATTGTCACTCTATTTAACTTACATGCAGAGTGCGTCATGCAAAATGACAGGCTGGATCCATTGCCGGGCTCCAATGGTTCACAAGCTGAACTCAAGATTGCTGGGAGAATATCGACAACCTCAGGTATACAGATGATACCCCTCTAACGGCAGAGAGTAAAAAGGAACTAAGGAGTCTCTTGATGAGGGTGAAAGAGGAGAGTGAAAAAAAACTGGCTTAAAATTCAACATTCAAAAATTGAAGATCATGGCATCAGGTCCCATCACTGCATGGCAAATGGATGGGGGAAAAGTGGAAGCAATGACCGATTTTATTTTCTTGGTCTCCTAAATCACTGCAGATGGTGACTGCAGCCATGAAATTAAAAGATGCTTGCTCCTTTGAAGGAAAGCTAAGATAAACCTAGACAGCATATTAAAAATCAAAGACATCACTTTGCTGACAAAGGTCCTATGTATAGTCAAAGGTATGGTTTTCCCAGTAGTCTTGTACCTATGTGAGAATTGGACTAAAGACAGCTGAGTGCTGAAGAACTGATGCTTTCAAATTGTGGTGCTGGAGAAGACTCTTGAGAGTCCCTTGGACTGCAAGAAGATCAAACCAGTCAATCCTAAAGGAAATCAACCCTGAATATTCATTGGAAGGATAAATGCTGAAGCTGAAGCTCCAACTCTTTGGCCACCTGAAGCAAATAGCCAGCTCACTGGAAAAGACCCTGGTGCTGGGAAAGATTGAGGGCAAAAGGAGAAGAGGGCAGTAAGAGGATGAGATGGTTAGTTAGCATCACAGACCCAGTGGACATAAATCTGAACAAACCCCAGGAGATAGTGAAGCACAGGGAAGTCTGGAGTGCTGGGGTCATAAAGACCCCATGGGGTCATAAAGAGTCGTATACAACTTAGCAACTGAACAACAAAAAAAAATCCAGAAATGTAAGAACACCACCTCTTTCAATGACTATTTAATACTTACTATCATCAGTATTTATTGCAATTGATATTTTAAATGTAAATATTTATGTGCAAGGTGGCCACTGTAATTTTTCCCAAGGAAGTTTCCCTTTTGATAGTACCAGTATGTAAACCACCTTTGAAAACAAAGAGCATAAAGCAGAAGTTTTGCTCACTGCTTGTATACCATTAGCACGCAATTAATATTGGTGAATGATGATGACTTCACAGGGAAGTCCAAATTGATTGGTAGCCCACCTGTGCTTCAATTGTGAGGGGATAACCTGTGGAGGTTCCGATCACATGCAGCCAGAGGGTTTTAAAGTAGGATAGCACTAGAGGGAAGCTAGTGGAAATAGAGACTGAAGAATTTAATCAAGAAGTAGACTAAGTTGATTCCTTCACAGTGTCACTTTCAGAATACTACTCCCACACTATTAAACTGTATAACTAAATAATCAACTCATTTAAGTCTCATGTCTAAAAAACTCAAAAGCATAGTGTTAATATAAACATATTAAGAAGCTTTAGTCATTTGTGGTTTGTCTTCAAAGTATTAAATATTTTGAAGAAAAATATAGCAGGATTAAAGCAATAAATTCTTTGCTGCAAAATACCCTATTTTAATATTTATAGGATTATATTTAAGGTAATGAAAAGGGATTTCTTTCCATCCATTATATCACTAAAATAGCAAATGACTGAAAATCTTACATATACACACACAAATATACAGTTCTCCTTATTCACAAAGGATATGTCTTAGGTCACATGACATAACAAATACTTCAAGTCTGTACTGTGCCTTTGATAAGTAGAGAATAGGTAGTAAACAGAGACAGATTTATAAGAAATAATGAGGGAGATTAAGAACATATGCTCTTATTCTAAAATCAGCTGCCTAAAAACTGACATTGTAAACTAGGGATGGAAAAAATACAACAAGGACTCCTAAATTATGAAACCATAAATTTGCTGAATTTCTTAGTCACATATACACATTGTAATATTTGTTACTATTACTATCCTCATGCAAGGACATACTTGCAAATGATATAACTATTTGTGAATGATCTAATAAGCCATGACCAAATTTAGAAAAATAGATCTTTAAAATTTACAATATTCTCTAAAAACAGACTATAAATATCAAACTACCACTCCAAATAGAAAAAAAATCACAAATAAATTTATATATCAAAATAAATATGTGGGTCACACACAAATTCATGTGGAACAAATTAGTATGAAGAAACATGGAACATGTTTATGTTATGTATAGCTCACCTGGGAGTTAATTTTAGGAATAAAAGTAATTCCATTATTAGACTGTTTAAAAATAAATATTCTCTTATTTAGTTTTTATTTTTAGAATATCTAGGAGAAAAATAAAACAATTCATTGTGAAATGTACATAGGTGGCCAAGATAGTCAATTAGGAAATAAAATTTACTACTGGCTATCTTTTTTTTTCTGGTATCTTCACTATTAGACTATCTGCCCAATTCCCATCCTCAAATATCTAAAGTGTTTGGCAGGCAGAATGTACAATTTTAAATGGATCCTATGTAGTTAATTAACTCCACTAATTATTACCAATGGACCAAATACCACTTAGAATTTCTCCATCAAGTGACTTTGAACCTGTATCACAATATTAAATTGCACAAAAGCTAGCAACCAAAAATAGCAGGAAAAATGGCTCTTTCTTTTTCAAATAAAAGACATTTGAAATAACGAAACAATAAGATTATTCATTCTGTGGTACAGCAGAGACAAGAATTTAAAATAAGAGAACATGAGGTTACATTAAAAATTGTCTCCAGTGGGATAGAGCTCTTCCTTTTGTGGAAATGAATCGGTCTAATGGGAATTTACTAGTTTTAAATTTTTCAAATCTTTGCAAAATTATTTGGAAAGCTATTGCAATGCAGGTACTATCAAATTCTTTATTGCTTCATTGGATAATCTCAACTTTTTAAAAATAGTTATGACTGAGTAAATATGCCCCAGTCTTCCAGTTAATACACTTCTTGCCCCATTCAGTCACCTAAAAAACAAGTTTCCACATTATGTTTATATCTAGGTGTTAAAAGCCCAGACCCCTGAGTGTCTGAATCCCTGCTCTTATACTTGCTAGTCAGGGCCTGGGCACCCCAGTCTTCTGGGCTTTGGTTTCTTTATCCATAAAATTGACATGATAATAGCACTTACCACACTGAGTAACTTTAAAAAATTAATTCATTTTTCATTATTTTGACTTACCTTATGCAAATATTTAAACTTCATTTCCAATCACTCCTTACCTCCATGTACACAATTCCAGTGTGTTGGCCACACCATACTTGCCATTCCCAGAATATGATAAATCCTTCCTTCTTTGTCCTCAGAACTCTCATTCATCCTTCTAAGCCCATCTCAATCTCAACTGAGATTGAGCAACTTTTGTTTCTCTCACCAGAATTCATTTTTGCCTTCTGATGGTAATTTTTGGAGATTAAAAAATCAGAAAGAAAAATATGTAAGCCTAATTTTTGGATTTTTCTTTATTTTTTAATTAGTTTTTACTTTGGTTGAAAAATATTGTATCATAATCATAGGATCAGCACTTATCTTCTGTTTTTTAGTGAAAAATACTTTTGACATTACAATAATTATGGTCAGAAAAGCATTTTAGTTATCTTAAGAACGCAGGAATGCATTAGGTGAAATGAAGAAAGTGGGAAGGTATTATCATTGGTAAAATTATGTTGCATGACAGCTTTGCATTACGTATTTTACTTATATTTTCTCTGGCTTTGGGTCCACAATATATTGAATGGTCCTAAAAGAAATAAACTAGTAAACCTAATTTTTTGTCTAAAATAAAGTGAGCAAAAGAATATCAAGATATAGGTATACTTTTCTCTATTAAATCTATGATTTAAATGTATTTTGCTCTGTGCTAAAAGCAACATAAAATAAACAAAATGTCCTTTTAATTTAATTTGCAGGCCAAGATTTAAATATTAGCTTAACTTTTCCATTAAACTTTAAAATTTATAAATTCCTGAATATCCAATTAAGATGTAACTAGTTTCATTTATCTTAGTACAGTGCATAATCAGAACCTCCTGTATTTACATGTTAAATGTTTGAAAGGTAATTAAATATTTGATGAGTGTTGATTATGCATCTAATTATATTACATAAACTTCTTACATGTTTTGTGACATATTATTGAATTACATATAAATGAGATTCAATGCAACACATTTTTTAGTACCTATCAAGTATAAGAAAATGTGCTGGATAGATACTATGATATTATGCAAATAACAGGTAAGACAAAGATTTGTTCCTGAACAAGCTTGTAATCAAATAAGAATGATACGAAATATATATGTAATAATAATATATGAAATGATGTAAATTCAGAGTTATCTGAAGGAGGAAGATAATTATTCTGCCAGGAGGGATCAAGTAACACTAATGGGTGGGTAGAATGAACATTCTATTCTTTGTGGAGAAGATGCTGCTGCTGCTGCTGCTGCTAAGTCGCTTCAGTCGTGTCCGGCTCTGTGCGACCCCATAGATGGCAGCCTACCAGGCTCCCCCATCCCTGGGATTCTCCAAGCAAGAACACTGGTGTGGGTTTCCTTCTCTAATGCATTAAAGTGAAAAGTCAACGTGAAGTCGCTCAGTCCTGTCTGACTCTTAGCGACCCCATGGACTGTAGCCTACCAGGCTCCTCCATTCATGGGATTCTCCAGGCAAGAGTACTGGAGTGGAGTGCCACTGCCTTCTCCAGTGGAGAAAATGAGAAGGCACCAATTTGGTACTGTTGTGGTTTAGTCACTAAGTCGTGTCTGACTCTTTGCAACTCCACAGACTGTAGCCGGCCAAGCTTCTCTGTCCATGGGATTTCTATTTAGGCAAGAATACTGAAGTAGCTTGCCATTTCCCTCTCCAGGGGCTCTTCGCAACCCAGGATCTAATCTGCATCTCCAGCATTGCAGGTGGATTCTTTACCACTGAGCCACCCGGGAATTTCCCAATTTGTGTGCTTAGTTGCTCAGTCGTGTACAACTCTTTGCAACCCTATGGACTGTGGCCCACCAGGCTCCACTGTCCATGGGGATTCTCCAGGCAAGAATACTGGAGTGGGTTTCCATGCCCTCCTCCAGGTGATCTTCCCAACCCAGGTATCAAACCCAGGTCTCCTGCACTGCAGGTGGATTCTTTAACACTGAGCCACTTGGGAAGCCCCCAGTTTGGTATGGAACAACTAAAAGGTTTTGAACACAAAGTTTCAAATAATATTCTTAAGGTTTTACAGCCTCCTATATGTTATCAAGCTGTAGTAAATAGCAGGTATTATTTTAGAAATATGTGCTAAAAACACAGAAAACAAATTGTATCTCACTCACTAAAGAATTTATTTATATATATCAATTATTTTGGGAAAAGTCAAGTGGGCCTTAGAAAGCATCACTATGAACAAAGCTAGTGGAGGTGATGGAATTCCAGTGGAGCTATTTCAAATCCTGAAAGATGATGCTGTGAAAGTGCTGCACTCAATATGCCAGCAAATTTGGAAAACTCAGCAGTGGCCACAGGACTGGAAAAGGTCAGTTTTCATTCCAATCCCAAAGAAAGGCAATGCTAAATAATGTTCAAACTACCGCACAATTGCACTCATCTCACATGCTAGTAAAGTCATGCTTGAAATTCTCCAAGCCAGGCTGCAGCAATACGTGAACCGTGAACTCTCTGATGTTCAAGCTGGTTTTAGAAAAGGCAGAGGAACAAGAGATCAAATGCCAACATCCGGTGGATCATCAAAAAGCAAGAGAGTTCCAGAATACATCTATTTCTGCTTTATTGACTATCCCAAAGCCTTTGACTGTGTGGATCACAACAAACTGGAAAATTCTGAAAGAGATGGGAATACCAGATCACCTGACTTGTCTCTTGAGAAATCTGTATGCAGGTCAGGAAGCAACAGTTAGAACTGGACATGGAACAACAGACTGGTTCCAAATAGGAAAAGGACTACATCAAGGCTGTATATTGTCACCCTGCTTATTTAACTTCTAAGCAGAGTACATCATGAGAAACGCTGGACTGGAAGAAACACAAGCTGGAATCAAGACTGCCGGGAGAAATATCAATCACCTCAGATATGCAGATGATACCACCCTTATGGCAGAAAGTGAAGAGGAGCTAAAAAGCCTCTTGATGAAAGTGAAAGAGGAGAGTGAAAAAGTTGGCTTAAAGCTCAACATTCAGAAAACAAAGATCATGGCATCTGGTCCCATCACTTCATGGGAAATAGATGGGGAAACAGCGGAAACAGTGTCAGAGTTTATTTTTGGGGCTCCAAAATCACTGCAGATGGTGACTGCAGCCATGAAATTAGAAGACGCTTATTCCTTGGAAGAAAAGTTATGACCAACCTAGATAGTATATTCAAAAGCAGAGATATTACTTTGCCAACTAAGGTCCGTCTAGTCAAGGCTATGGTTTTTCCTGTGGTCATGTATGGATGTGAGAGTTGGACTGTGAAGAAGGCTGAGCGCCAAAGAATTGATGCATTTGAACTGTGGTGTTGGAGAAGACTCTTGTGAGTCCCTTGGACTGCAAGGACATCCAACCAGTCCATTCTGAAGGAGATCAGCCCTGGGATTTCTTTGGAAGGAATGATGCTAAAGCTGAAACTCCGGTACTTTGGCCACCTCATGCGAAGAGTTGACTCACTGGAAAAGACTCTGACGCTGGGAGGGGTTGGGGGTAGGAGGAGTAGGGGATGACTGGGGATGAGATGGCTGGATGGTATCACGGACTCAATGGATGTTGAGTCTGAGTGAACTCTGAGAGATGGTGATGGACAGGGAGGCCTGGTGTGTTGTGATTCATGGGGTCGCAAAAAGTCGGACATGACTGAGCAACTGAACTGAACTGAACTTAACCTGTGAGGAGGGATGCAAGCTGTAACAAGTATAAGGTTAGGCAACAAAGGAATATGAAGGATAAAAGGGCAAGCATTTTATGCCATATACAGAAACTAACTCAGAATGAATCAAAGAACTAAAGGTAAGACCCAAAACTATAAATTAGAAGTAAACATAGGAAAAAGCTTTATGACATTGGATTTGGCAAGTATTTCTTGAAAATAACACCAAAAACATAGGCAACAAAAGCAAAACTAGACAAACTGGACTACTATATTAGAGAGGAGGTTTAAAAAAAAATGGAACCCTTGTGCAGTTTGGTGGGAATGTAAAATTGTGCATAAGCTATGAAAAACAAAATGACAATTCCTCTAAAAATTAAATACAGAATGACCTTGTTGTTGTGGTTCAGTCTCTAAATTGTATACTACTCTTTGCAACCCCATGGACCACATTACACCAGGCTTCTCTGTCCTCCACTATCTCCAGAGTTTGCTCAGATTCGTGTCCATTGGTGGTACTATCTAACCATCTCATTCTCTGCCACCCACTTCTCCTTTTGCCTTCAGTCTTTCACAGCATCAACATCTTTTCCAATGAGTCAGCTCTTTGCATCAGGTAGCCAAAGTATCATAGTTTTTCCAATGGATATTCAGGATTAAATATTCAGGATATTCCAATGGATATTTTTCCAATGGATACTCCTTTAGGATTGACCCTAGGATCCAGCAAGTCCACGTAGGGGTATATACTGAAAAGAATTGAAAGCAGGGTCCTAAAGAAATTTCTGCATATCCATGCTCATAACAGCATTACTCACAACAGCAAAGAGATGAAAGCAATTATGTTCATAAATAGATGAGTGGATAAATAGAATGTAGTATATACATACAATGGATATTACTCAGTCTTCAGAAGGAAAGTAAGTCTAACACATGCTACAACATGGATAAACCTTCAAGACATTATGCTAAGTGAAATAAATCAGTCAAAAAAGACAAATACTGCATGAGTTCACTTACATGAGGTGTATAAGGGTAGCCAGATTCATAGAAACAGAAGGTAGAATGGTGGTTGCCAGGGGAGAAGGAAATGAGGAGTTGCTGTTTTACAGAATTTCAGTTTTGAGGATGAAAATGTTCTGGAGATGGCGTATACAACATTGTGAATAGGTTTAACAACATTGAACTGTACACTTAGAATTGGTTATGATGATAAATTTTATGTTAGGCTTTTTTACCACAAAGAACTTCTATGTCATTTCAAATAAGTATCTATTGGTATATTTTATCTATGTTACAAAAGAAGCTCTTAGAAAGTGGCACTCCCGTCTTTTCCTTTTAATTACACAAAAGAGAAACTACCATACTTCCTCCATTACCCTCAGTAATGCCACCTTTCGTCTGGTGCTCTCATCTTACCCATGTTATAATATATTATACTACCAGTTGATTTTTTTCTGAACCATTGCCCCTGCATTATTTTCTGATGCAGGGTAATCAACTTGGGAATCACTAACAGATTTGTTTATTCTTTGCATGCATCACAACAGAATCCTCTACAGCATCCTCAAATGCTGGAATATTCATCTACTCACTATGATCTGGGGAGCAAAACCAACATAAATAAGGTTTTCCTCATTTTTAAAAATTCTGTAATATAATATTATGTTTGCATTCTGTGATGTTGTTTTCAATCACCAGTGACTCAGTCACAATTATTCACTTCTGGGATTAAAATTCCCACTATAGACATCAGCAAATGAAACAAATATGATTTATCCAATTGTGTTTTTCCAATCAGAAATCTCTTTTAAAGCATTGTGAACTGTTATGTGCATTTCCTAATCATTCCCAGTAAAAGGAAATGTATGTAATATATGTTAACACAATAATTAAAATGACCTTAGTAAATCTTATTTTAGCATTACGTATTTTCCATTCAAAGGGATCGTTTACCATTTTACTTTAGCTATTTATAAATTTCCTTCTCCAGGGAATCCTTCCCGACCCAGGGATCGAACCCAGGTCTCCTGCATTGCAGGCAGATGCTTTACCTTCTGAGCTACCAGGGAAGCCTCATTTATAAATTACTAACTGTTAACTTCCATTTATCTGTGTGTGGATTATCAACCATAATCTTTAAACCCAAGATGATTTTTCCCTGGAATGGAGTATATTCTTACAATAAATTCTTGTCTTGTTAGGTTTTCTTGTGTGAGTTTAGTGACTATAAGCATAGTTTAAGTCATGGTACAACTTAAGTAGGACAGTAAATACACTGCTGAGAAAAAAGCAATAGCATTTCAAATCTAAAGAAAAATTATCTTTATATTACTCATTACTGGGTTAGATTTTTCAAGTTTCTGCTCATTTCAATTTATATAATAACTATGGGTGGCATGCAAATTACTGAGCCCACCCAGTAAGTATAAACTTTCTAGATCTCGAGGGTTTTCTGTGAATCAAGCAAAATGTCAAGCATAGAGTAGGTATAGTTTGAAAGTTGTCTCTAAATAGTATATTACCTCTCCTCTTATTTAATTGTTGTAGCTAAAGTTAAGAACCAAGAATAATGAATTTAATTGTAATTTAAGTGGCTACATTACAATTCTTAAGGAGAATAAACACTTCAGACTGCAGTAGGTTATTAAGAGCTATCTCCAATTCATTTTCCTTCAGATGATTTGGGTATCACTTTTTAACAAAGAGATGAAAAATACCATATACCTTGTATCCCACTAGTAATAATCATTGTCTGTTTCACCCCCTTCATTGTTTGGTAGGTTTAATGGCTCAGCCTAAAACTATACACTTTAGTACAAGGTCAAAGCTAAAATACAGGTCTCTTGAGTTTCCATCTAGCCCTCTGTTTGCTAAACACCCTGCTGCTTGATAAACGAAAGGCTGAGGAATTTTGAGTGCTATTAATTCCAAGATTTTGGAAGTACAGCTGCATTAGAAAGTCTGTAGAAATTGCACTGTAGTAAGCTATTTTCTTTCCTAATTTTCTCATTAAATTTTCTTAAAATAAAAAAAAAAATCAACTAACGGGTACACATAAATTGTGGTATATTAATAATTGCCACAGAATGCTCAAACAATCACACAATTGCACTCATCTCACACACTAGCAAAGTACTGCTCAAAATTCTCCAAGCCAGGCTTCAAAGTACGTAAACCATGAACTTCCAGATATTCAAGCTGGATTTAGAAAAGGCAGAGGAACCAGGGATCAAATTGCCAACATCCGCTGGATCATCAAAAAGCGAGAGAGTTCCAGAAAAACATCTATTTCTGCTTTATTGACTATGCCAAAGCCTTTCACTGTGTGGATCACAACAAACTGTGGGAAATTCTTCAGAAGATGGGAATACCAGGCCACCCGACCTGCCTCTTGAGAAATCTGTATGCAGGTCAGGAAGCAACAGTTAGAACTGGACATGGAACAACAGACTGGTTCTAAATAGGAAAAGGAGTACATCAAGGCTATATATTGTCATCCTGCTTATTTCACTTACATGCAGAGTACATAATGAGAAATACTGGGCTGGAGGAAGCACAAGCTAGAATCAAGATTGCTGGGAGAAATATCAATAACCTCAGATATGCAGATGACACCACCCTTATGGCAGAAAGTGAAGAGGAACTAAAAGCCTCTTGATGAAAGTGAAAGAGGAAAGTGAAAAAGTCAGCTTAAAGCTCAACATTCAGAAAATGAAGATCATGGCATCTGGTCCCATCACTTCATGGCAAATAGATGGGATACAGTGGAAACAGTGACAGACTATTTTGGGGGCTCCAAAATCACTGCAGATGGTGATTGCAGCCATGAAATTAAAAGACATTTGCTCCTTGGAAGAAAAGTTATGACCAACCATGACAGCATATTAAAAAGCAGAGACATTACTTTGCCAACAAAGGTCTGTCTAGTCAAGGCTATGGTTTTTCCAGTAGTCATGAATGGATGTGAGAATTGGACTATAAAGAAAGCTGAGCACAGAAGAATTGATGCTTTTGAACTGTAGTGTTGGAAAAGACTCTGGAAAGTCCCTTGGATGGCAAGGAGATTCAACCAGTCCATCCTAAAGGAAATCAACCCTGAATATTCACTGGAAGGACTGATGCTGAATCTGAAACTCCAATCCTTTGGCCACCTGATGCAAAGAGCTGACTCATTGGAAAAGACCCTGATGCTGGGGAAAATTGAAGGCAGGAGGAGAAGGGGACTACAGAGGATGAGATGGCTGGACGGTATCACCAACTCAATGGATATGAGTCTGAGTAAGCTCTGGGAGTTGGTGATGGACAGGGAAGCCTGGAGTGCTGCAGTCCATGGGGTCGCAAAGAGTCAGACATGACTGACTGACTGAACTGAACTGAAAAATTGCCAACACTTATGTAACTCTTGCACCAGGTACTATTCTAAGTATTTTTCCCTTATTTCTCACAAGAACTTTAGGAAACACATTCCATTGTTATCTTTATTTTCACAACAGAGAAAAAAACTGAGAAAGTGAAAGTGAAGTCTCTCAGTCATGTCCGACTCTTTGCCAGGCTCCTGCCTCCATTGAATTTTCTAGGCTAGGGTCCTGGAGTGGGTTGCCCTTTCCTTCTCCAGAGGCTCTTCCTGATTCAGAGATTGAACTCAGGTTTCCTGCATTGCAGGTAGATGCTTTACCACCTGAGCCAGTAGAGAAGCCACAGAGAAGCTAACTAATTAACTAGCTAAGGGTTCTGTAGCATATAAGGGACAGAGCTGATATTTAAACCCAGGATATTCTGGTTCAGAATCTCCCTGTTGAATTATCTGGTCACCCAAATGATGCCTTGAGCCCTCTCTCACAGATATCACAATAAAACCAGAATACCAACTGTCCTTAACTCCCAGTGACAGCCTACTCTAACAACCCAGACTGAGAGAGATGCCTCTCCTGTCCTCCTCTGTCACACAGCCCCACCCAAGATGCTGCTGCCGCTAAGTCACTTCAGTTGTGTCCGACTCTGTGCGACCCCATAGATGGCAGCCCACCAGGCTCCGCCACCCCTGGGATTCTCCAGGCAAGAACACTGGAGTGGCTAGTCTGTCATAATTTTTTTCTTTTCATTTCCCAATTAATTTTAACTCCTTGAAGCAAGGGTTACTGAAAGACTGGCACACAATACAGTATGGGAATACAGGAGAGGTTCAATAAAGGTCTGTTGAATGAGTTAATGCTCTCATTGTTTGCAGGACTGCCTACTGGCTCTCCAGATTACACCAAAACAGTCATATCCACGATCCACCACCACTACTCTGATTTCAACTTTTGCAGTTCTCCAGATTACTAAAACTTTACATTTCTTTGAAATACCAATAGGTATCCCCTTCCCCCAAAAGTCTTACCTTCTAAATCTTCTTTCTCAAAGTGTGTTTTGAGAATAGAACGAGTTCCACCTCTATCCACAACTGCTTCTTCATCATTTCTCTGGAAGAGAAAGAAAGACTAAATGATAGCACTGTATATTATCTTAATTTCAGAAAATAAATTTTAATGTGACCTGATAATTTAGAGGTATAATTCATTAACATAAACCTACTTGCACATGACTATTCTGTTTGATTATCAAGTGTTAGTTTACAAAAGAAAAGACTAAGATTAATCTGACCACACATTCAGAGAGGAGTGTCACTTGATTTTCCATGAAACTGAGGGCAGTTAAACATTCTAGTTGGCATCATTTGTTAGTGAGATGAAAAATAGAAAACAAATAGTTATCCTGTCAATTTAGTAACATGCATTTTTATCTCTGATAAAGAATTCTTGTTAACAAGATGACATTTTGAACTGTACAAAAGAAATGTGAAAATCATTAATATTAACACCACTAATGCTATGGCAGGGACAAATAATTTCATTGCCATTATAAACATGGTTGAGGAGAACTAACCTCTTGAAAGCAATTAGTAGCAATCACTAAATAAAGTACAACTCTAGTGACTTTCCTTCAGTATAATGCATTTTATTCAAACTAACCTGTAAATTACAATCATATGCACTAAACCTTAATTCAGTTTCTCTAAAATTTTTTACCTATTTAGAAGAACTGGACATAGCCTCTGTATTTTGAACACTGTACACATACTCAGAATAGTAGACTCAGTGATTAGGTATTCAGTAAAATAATGCGGGAGGTGTGAGTATATTCCAGTTTGACCATGTATGAATGGACAAACTACAAAATACTGAATGAAGAGAAATACAGATTATTTACAACTTGTATCTGATGGTGAACATCTATGTAAAAATTGTCTTAAAAGTGAACACTGGGCACAAAAGGAGAAATGAAAGGTAGAATAAATTCGAATTAATGTTTCAAGATCTATGTCTAAGCTTATTCAAGTTTATAACTATTAGAAAAATAAAATATTTTTGTTTCTTCTTTGAAAGTCTTTTAATTCCTGATCATAATCTTAATAAAGATTTGACCTCCATGTTCAGCAAATCAGTACTTTCAGTTGTAGAATTATAGACATGGGAAAAGTGAAAGTGTTGGTTAGTCAGTCATGTCTGACTCTGCGACCCCTTGGACTATAGCCCACCAGGCTCCTCTGTCCATAGGATTCTCCAGGCAAGAATACTAGTGGGTTGCCATTCCCTTCTCCAGGAGATCTTCCTGAACCAGGAACTGAACCCAGGTCTCCTGCATTGCACATAGATTCTTTACCATCTGAACCACCAGGGAAACCCAGATTATAGACATATTTCAATCTAAAAAGATCAGTTCTCATATGCTTCAAATGCAGCAAAATATGTAGCAGAAGGACATGCTTTATATCCTGTTGTCTTTCTGACAACTTGTGCTGATACAAGGCAGGGTAAAGTCTTTGAAATTAGAATTAAAGAAACTTACAATATAATGAGAGAAAAAATTAAAATGAAGATACCCATTGCTCTTCTGTTTGGCAAGGTTTAAGAAAATCCATTGGTTTAAGCAATAATAATAGCCAAAGTCGAAACATATCATTTTCTTGAACCAAATAAATGCAAGCTTCAGCCTATTCTGAATCTGCTCTTGATACATTTACAAATGAAATTTATCCTCTCTGCAAGACATTTTCAAATATGTGTCACATTGGAATACAACTCTGCCCTCTGGGGTATTGTTAGGAAGAATGCCAAAAGCTAAGTCATGCATCCTTGTTCAAAGGTCAGAAAGAGCATTGTTCCACTATAACTCAAAATGGCAGTCTCTGAAAACAAATGCAAAATGGAAAGCTTTATTAGAATATATGAAGATGTTTTTCCCCATACATAAATATTTGATTTTGATTTCAAAGACCTGAAGCAATTTTCAACTTACACAAAATGTTTTTCCCCATTATTTATATAAAGCATGTATATTCTCTGTATACAAAAGTCAATTTTCTTGAATAGCTAATATTAAGATATTGAGATAAAATAAAATTCTGCATCAGAAGTAGAAGTAGAATCTAAATAGGAAATAGCTGATTGATTAAATACTATGCAGGTTACAAACAGAATGACCTAATTTTAATTTTTCTTTAAAAGAGAAAGAACTAGAAGCTAGAATATGAATATAACTCAATGTAAGTGACTCATTTTGTAGTTTCACACTATCCTTTAAATGCCCCTAGTTGTTCCATATTTGCAGCTAAAAATTTTGAAGATATAGATTAATGCTAATTATATACTGAAATTCCTCAACTTTGGCTATAGCGCAAAAGATTGCTTTGATATTATTCAAGACTTTTAGCAGAGTAGTTCCCTTCCCCCATATGACCAGGAGCAGGAAAACATGAGGTGTGATGGCCCTGGGTCCAGTCTATGTGGTAATCAAATAAAGCAATAAGCAAAAATTTTACTTCATCTTAAACTTTAGAATTGGTGAAAATCAGATATATATTCAGTTCAGTTCAATTCTGTTGCTCAGTTCGTGTCCGACTCTTTGTGACCCCATGAATCGCAGCACGCCAGGCCTCCCTGCCCATCACCAACTCCCAGAGTCCACTCAGACTCACGTCCATTGAGTCCGTGATGCCATCCAGCCATCTCATCCTTGGTCGTCCCCTTCTCCTCCTGCCCCCAATCCCTCCCAGCATCAGAGTCTTTTCCAATGAGTCAACTCTTCGCATGAGGTGGCCAAAGTACTGGAGTTTCAGCCTCAGCATCATTCCTTCCAAAGAAATCCCAGGGCTGATCTCCTTCAGAATGCACTGGTTGGATCTCCTTGTAGTCCAAGGGACTCTCAAGAGTCTTCTCCAACACCACAGTTCAAAAGCATCAATTCTTTGGTGCTCAGCCTTCACAGTTCAGCTCTCACATCCATACACGAGTACTGGAAAAACCATAGCCTTGACTAGATGGACCTTAGTTAGTGTGCCCTAATTTCCATATGTATTAATATTTACTCATCTAGGAGCAAATTTTAGCACTATGTTAGAGAGACAACACATAAATATATTACAGTGCCTTTCAATGCAATTCACCTTTGCTATACTGTTGGGTAAACACTTTTAAGATGGTTGAGTCCAGCAAATAGAGTTTTAATTGGGCAGGGCAACATGGTCCATAGTTAAAAATACATATCCCAACACAGTCACATATTCATATACATGGAATCAAAAGTTTCACAAACTAACATTTATTCTTACTACAAACAATGCACTCTGGTATTTTCTGTTCAAGGGTATACTACTTCATTCAGAAGTCCTAGTCACTACCCATAACATTTACGAAAGGACTGAAAAATGGCTTGTGACCTGCAATTTGAAAAACATTGGTATGGACTATGACCCTGGGACAGACTAACTCATTCACACAGAAATTTCTTCTAGAATTGTTTATAAATATCATCAGCTTTAAGAGTATGCAAAAAACACCTTTTTCTGATTGACCATGGCTCTTGAGCACAGTCATCAGTGAACTAAACTTTTCTGGTTTTACAAGCCAAAATTTATAACAGCAGTCTTCTGGGCAGGAAAACTGAAACTTTTTCATGTCCTTCTGATAATTCTCATCTCATTTGAAAATGGATTAATAGAGGAGAAAGCAGTTCATTTTCAATTCAGAACTTTTTCTTCCTTATAACTATTTATCATATTTTTTAAAAAGTAACCACTTTTTCTGCCTTTTAAAAAATATCAGATATTAGGATATTATGGTGTCCTATATATTCTCCACTAATCCTTACAGATCGACTTTCCACTCTTACTCACTATGCTCTGTTTCTTTACAGACTGCATTACTAAGATCCCTTGACTTTTAGCTTCCTATTATGATAGAGCACTATAGAGTGGGACAAGAGAAACATAGCCCCTGTTGGACCATAGCTTGGCAATGACTGTGATCCTTTATCAAAGAACAAAGCTCTTGTCATGTGACTTATACAGCTATAGATCTCACTGGTTTGCATTAACTACTTCCTTGCTCCTTTAGGCCTAGGAGTAGTAACACTTTCCAGATGGTACACATTTCTAGAATTTGATTAAGGATTACCCTTTATCCTGCCTACACTTAAAAAAAAAAAAACTTTTATTGGAGTATAGTTGGTTTACAATGCTGCATTAGTTTTGGGCATACAGCAAAGTTAATCAGTTATACATATATGCAGTCTCTTTAGATTCTTTTCCTATATCAGTTCAGGTCAGTCAGTCAGTCGTGTCTGATTCTTTGCAACCTCATGAACCGCAGCACACCAGGCTTCCCTTGTCCATCACCAGCTCCCAGAGTCCACCCAAACTCATGTCCATTTAGTTGGTGATGCCATTCAACCATCTCATCCTCTTTTGTCCTCTATTCCTCCTGCCCTCAATCTTTCCCAGCATCAGGGTCTTTTCCAATGAGTCAGTTCTTTGCATCAAGTGCCCAGAGGATTGGAGTTTCAGCCTCAACATCAGTCCTTCCAATGAAAATCCAGGACTGGTCTACCTTAGGATGGACTGGTTGGATCTCCTTGCAGTCCAAGGGACTCTCAAGAATCTCCTCCAATATCACAGTTCAAAAGCATCAATTCTTCTGCACTCAGATTTCTTTATAGTCCAACTCTCACATCCATACAAGAACACTGGAAAAATTATAGGTCTGACTAGATAGACCTTTGCTGACAAAGTAATATTTCTGCTTTTTAATATGCTATCTAGGTTGGTCATAATTTTCCTTCTAAGGAATAAGCATCTTTTAATTTCATGGCTGCAATCACCATCTGCAGTGATTTTGGAACCCCCAAAAATGAAGTCTGACACTGTTTCCACTGTTTCCCCATCTATTTCCCATGAAGTGATGGGACCAGATGCCATGATCTTCGTTTTCTGAATGTTGAGCTTTAAGCCAACTTTTTCACTCTCCTCTTTCACTTTCATCAAGAGGCGTTTTAGTTCCTCTTCACTTTCTGCCATAAGGGTGGTGTCATCTGCATATCTGAGGTTATTGATATTTTTTGCAGCAATCTTGAATTCTAGCTTCTGCTTCTTCCAGCCCAGCGTTTCTCATGATGTACTCTGCATATAAATTAAATAAGCAGGGTAACAATATACAGCCTTGACGTACTCCTTTTCCTATTTGGAACCAGTCTGTTGTTCCATGTCCAGTTCTAACTGTTGCTGCCTGACCTGCATACAGATGTCTCAAGAGGGGAGGTCAGGTGGGCTGGTATTCCCATCTCTTTCAGAATTTTCTCAGTTTGTTGTGATCCACACAGTCAAAGGCTTTGGCATAGTCAATAAAGCAGAAATAGATGATTTTCTGGAACTCTCTTGCTTTTTCAATGATCCAATGGATGTTGGTAATTTGATCCCTGGTTCCTCTGCCTTTTCTAAACCAGCTTGAACATCTGGAAGTTCACAATTCACGTATTGCTGAAGCCTGGCTTAGAGAATTTTAAGCATCACTTTACTAGCCTGTGGGATTAGTGCAATTGTATGGTAGTTCAAGCATTCTTTGGCATTGCCTTTCTTGGGGACTGGAATGAAAACTGACCTTTTTCAGCCCTGTGGCCACTGCTGAGCTTTCCAAATTTGCTGGCATATTGAATGCACCACTTTCACAGCATCAATTTTCGGGATTTGAAACAGCTCAACTGGAATTCCATCACCTCCACTAGCTTTGTTCGTAATGATGCTTCCTAAGGCCCACTTGACTTCACATTTCAGGATGTCTGGCTCTAGGTGAGTGATCACACCCATCATGGTTATCTTATCTGGGTCATGAAGATCTTTTTGTACAGTTTTTCTGTGTATTCTTGCCACCTTTTCTTAGTATCTTCTGCTTCTGCTAGGTCCATACCATTTCTGTCCTTTATTGAACCCATCTTTGCGTGAAATATTCCCTTGGTATCTCTAATTTTCTTGAAGAGATTTCTAGTCTTTCCCATTCTGTTGTTTTCCTCTATTTCTTTGCATTGATCGCTGAGGAAGACTTTCCTATCTCTCCTTGCTATTCTTTGGAACTCTGCATTGAAATGGGTATATCTTTCCTTTTCTCCTTTGCTTTTTGCTTCTCTTCTTTCCACAGCTCTTTGTAAGACCTCCTCAGACAGCCATTTTGCTTTCTTGCATATCTTTTTGGAGGATGGTCTTGATTCCTGTTTCCTGTAAAATGTCACAAACCTCTGTCCATAGTTCATCAGGCACTCTGTCTATCAGATTTAGTCCCTAAATCTATTTCTCACTTCCACTGTATAGTCATAAGGGACTTGAATCAGGTCATGCCTGAATGACGGTCTAGTAGTTTTCTCCACTTTCTTCAATTTAAGTCTAAATTTGGCAACAAGCAGTTCACGATCTGAGCCACAGTCAGCTCCCAGTCTTGTTTTTGCTGACTGTATAGAGCTCTCTCAATCTTTGGCTACAAAGAATATAATCAATCTAATTTCAGTGTCGACCATCTGGTGATGTCCATGTGTAGCGTCTTCTCTTGTGTTTTTGGAAGAGGGTGTTTGCCAAGAACAGTGCCTTTCCCTTTATAGGTCATTACAGAGAAGTGAGTAGAGTTCCCTGTGCTATACAGTAGGTCTTTAATAATTATCTGTTTTATATATAGTAGTGCATATATTTCATCCAAATCAGTCCTTTCATTAAATTTTTTTCTCACACTTTTTGAGTGACAGTCTCTTTCTTGCTATGACTCTGATTCACATGTCACATTTATTTAAATGATTAAATACTATGACATCAAGTTTTGTAGAGATAAACATATAATCAAAATGGCGACCTATATACAGAACTTTGACTAAAAATATCTGTCAGAAACACTGTCTAATGTTCAACTAGGTATATTTGTTTATTTTTGCTTTTATTTCTCTTGTCTTTGGAGACAGATCCAAAAATAAAAATATATATATATATATTGCTACCATTTATGTTATAGAGTGTTCTGACTATGTTCTTTCCTAGGAGTTTTATGGTTTAAAAACTTAGATTTATTATCTATTTTGTTTTTCTATATGCTGTGTGGATATGTTCTAATCTCATCCTTTTATATGAACCTGTCCAGGTTTCCCAGCATTTCTTATTGAAGAGACTGTCTTTTCTCCAGTTGTTTTTTGCCTCCTTTGTCATAGTCTATTAATAATTGATCACAGTCAGTGGCTTTATTTCTGAGCTTTCTATTCTGATCTATGTGTTGGTATTTGTGTCACTACCATGCTGTTTTTATTTCTGAAGTTTTGTGGCATAGTCTGAGTCAAGATGCACATTTCCAGTTTTATTCTTTTTCTCAAGTTTGCTTTGCCAGCATTATTTACACTAGCCAAGATATGGAAGCAACCCAAGTGTCCATCAACAGACGAATGGATAAAGATCATGGGGTATGTATATACAATGAAATATTATTCAGCCATTAAAAAAGAAATTCTGCCAGTTGTAACACCATGCATGGACACAGAGTATATTATACTTAGTGAAATAAATCAGAGAAATACAAATACTACATTTTACTTATATGTGGAATCCAGAAAATAAAGCAAATGAATGTATAGAACAAAACAGAAACAGACTGATACAAGCAGAAAACAAAGTAGTGGTTACCATTGGGAGAAGGAAGGAGAAGAGGCAAGATAGGGGTATGGAATTAATAAGATACAAACTACTGTGTGGATCACAGTAAACTGTGGAAAATTCTGAAAGAGATGGGACTATCAGATCACCTGACCTGCCTCTTGAGAAACCTGTATGCAGGTCAGGAAGCAACAGTTAGAACTGGACATGGAACAACAGACTGGTTCCAAATAGGAAAAGGAGTACGTCAAGGCTGTATATTGTGACCCTGCTTATTTAATTTATATGCAGAGTACATCATGAGAAATGCTGGCTCGAGGAAACACAAGCTGGAATCAACATTTCTGGGAGAAATATCAATAACCTCAGATATGCAGATGACACCACCCTTATAGCAGAAAGTGAAGAAGAACTAAAGAGCCTCTTGATGAAAGTGAAAGAGGAGAGTGAAAACGTTGGCTTAAAGCTCAACATTCAGAAAACGAAGATCATGGCATCTGGTCCCATCAGTTTATGGGAAATAGATGGGGAAACAGTGGAAACAGTGTCAGACTTTATTTTGGGGGCTCCAAAATCACTGCAGATGGTGACTGCGGCCATGAAATTAAAAGATGCTTACTCCTTGGAAGGGAAGTTATGACCAACCTAGACACCATATTAAAAACCAGAAACATTACTTTGCCAACAAAGGTCAGTCTAGCCAAGGCTATGATTTTTCCAGTGGTCATGTATGGATGTGAAAGTTGGACTATAAAGAAAGCTGAGTGTGGAAGAATTGATGCTTTTGAACTGTGGTGTTGGAGAAGACTCTTGAGAGTCCCTTGGACTGCAAGGAGATCCAACCAGTCCATTCTAAAGGAGATCAGTCCTGGATGTTCATTGGAAGGACTGATGTTGAAGCTGAAACTCCAATCCTTTGGGCACCTGATGCAAAGAACTGACTCACTGGAATAGACCCTGATGTTGGGAAAGACTGAGGGCAGGAGGAGAAGGGGATGACAGAGGATGAGATGGTTGGATGCCATCACTGACTCGATGGACATGGATTTGGGTGGACTCAGAGTTGGTGATGCACAGTAAGGCCTGGCCTGCTGTGGTTCATGGGGTTACAAACAGTCAGATATGACTGAGCGACTGAACTGAGTTCAACTATGTATAAAAACAGATAAGCAACAAAGATATATTATACAGCACAGGACAATGTAGCCATTATTTTGTAATAACTTTAAAAGAAGTATAAACTGTAACAATGTTGAATCACTATTCTGTACACCTGAAACTAATATGACATTGTAAAGCAACTATATTTGAATAAAAACACATACCACTTAAATAAATGATCACATCTGTATTTTTACAAATATACAATCTTTTTGTATACAATCCGTAACAAAAACATACAATTCAAAAAATGTTATGATTAACAAAAAATACTGTTAAATGAAGATTAGAGGAAAAAATGGTAGGGAGGAGACTGAATCATCAAAGAATTGTCAGTAGCATAAATAACTCAAGAATGCTTAATTTATTAAATAAATGATAAATAAAGGATAGATTAAACTTCTGGATATGCAAAAGGGAATAAAAAGAGTAATTAATCAAATATAAGTATTAAACACTTGCAAACAAGTAATATGTGTATATATTTCTATCCATGAGGCTCTACACAGAAATTACATTTTAATTTAGTTTACAGGGTTTCTCTCAACCTATGGATTAATATCCTGGTTAATATTAATGAAACATCTTCCGGTATTGATTTCAGAATTAGAATGGCAACCTGCTCCAGTGTTCTTGCCTGGAGAATCCCAGGGACGGTGGAGCCTGATGGGCTGCCGTCTATGGGGTCGCACAGAGTCAGACACAACTGAAGCGACTTAGCAGTAGGCAGCAGCAGCAGCAGCAGCAGGAACATACAGACACATGTATTTTATAAACATGACGTGAGAGCTCATTTCACTTCACAAATGTTAAAACGTGTTTTCTATAACTTTAACATGTTACATACTGTATTATTATCATGCTGCTGCTGCTGCTAAGTCGCTTCAGTCGTGTCCAACTCTGTGCGACCCCATAGATGGCAGCCCACCAGGCTCCGCCATCCCTGGGATTCTCCAGGCAAGAACACTGGAATGGGTTGCCATTTCCTTCTCCAATGCATGAAAGTGAGAAGTGAAAGTGAAGTCACTGAGTCATGTCCGACTCTCAGCGACCCCATGGACTGCAGCCTCCATCCATGGGAGTTTCCAGGCAAGAGTACTGGAGTGGGGTGCCATTGCATTCTTCATATTATTATCATACTTTGCTTTAATAATGGGTTGCTACTGTTTCACTGAAAACATGCAGACTTTTAATTTCTTGGTTTCTTATCCATCTCATTATTTTTTATTCTAAATTGTGAAAATATAAAAAGTGAATATTAACACCTGAATTCAATATTACTAATCACCATATTTGTCCATATTTACTCTGGAGACATCCTATTTTTTTTTCATTTTTCCATGTGAGCTAAAGCATTATACAAATTGAAAAAGGTTAATTGTTTAACCTCTAATTATATTATGCTGTATTACACAGTACAATAGATGAGGAAGCATCAGTTCAGAGATTAACATTTCGTAAGAGTTCAATAAATGCTAGCTGAACTGAAATCTAAGCATGTATCAGGCTTAAGTTTGAGTTTCATTTAGTATATTTCAATAAAATAAATGAAACCATAGATTTTTACTAGATATTATTTTGAAATTAAGTATTTAAATCTTGTATCTACTTTATAATATAGACTATACCATTTCATGGTAATGTAAGCTCAATCCATCTAATTCATACACTGTACTAAGAACTTCCCTGGTGGCTCAGACCGTAAAGCGTCTGTCTACAAGGTGGGAGACTGGGTTTGATCCCTGGGTTGAGAAGATCCGCTGGAGAAGGAAATGGCAATCCACTCTAGTGCTCTTGCCTGGAAAATCCCATGAACAGAAGAGCCTGGTAGGCTACAGTCCATGGAGTCGCAAAGAGTCGGACACGACTGAGCGACTTCACTTGCCCTGAATCATATGAAATATATTTATTCTAAAGTAGCACAAGAAATCTTTCTCCTTTTGGTGTTTTTTGATAAAAGGCAATGAGTCCACTTCTAAAGTGTCTAACTGGGGAGGTGGCAAAGAGGTTTCATTTGCTTATGCAAAGTAAATGTGTATTTCATCTTTCAGTTCAGTTCAGTTCAGTCGCTCAGTCGTGTCCGACTCTTTGTGACCCCATGAATCGCAGCACGCCAAGCCTCCCTGTTCATTTCCATCTCTCGTAGTTTACTCAGACTCATGTCCATCGAGTCAGTGATGCCATCCAGCCATCTCATCCTCAGTCATCCCCTTCTCCTCCTGCCCCCAATCCCTTCCAGCATCAGAGTCTTCTCCAATGAGTCAACTCTTCGCATGAGGTGGCCAAAGTACTGGAGTTTCAGCTTTAGCATCATTCCTTCCAAAGAAATCCCAGGGCTGATCTCCTTCAGAATGCACTGGTTGGATCTCCTTGCAGTCCAAGGGACTCTCAAGAGTCTTCTCCAACACCACAGTTCAAAAGCATCAATTCTTCGGTGCTCAGCCTTCTTCACAGTCCAACTCTCACATTCATACATGACCACAGGAAAAACCATAGCCTTGACTAGACGGACCTTAGTCGGCAAAGTAATGTCTCTGCTTTTGAATATGCTATCTAGGTTGGTCATAAGTTTTCTTTGAAGGACTAAGCGTCTTTTAATTTCATGGCTGCAGTCACCATCTGCAGTGATTTTGGAGCCCAAAAAATAAAGTCAGACACTGTTTCCACTGTTTCCCCATCTATTTCCCATGAAGTGATGGGACCAGATGCAGAGTTCCAAAGAATAGCAAGAGATAAGAAAGCCTTCTTCAGCGATCAATGCAAAGAAATAGAGGAAAACAACAGAATGGTAAAGAATAGAGATCTCTTCAAGAAAATTAGAGATACCAAGGGAACATTTCATGCAAAGATGGGCTCAATAAAGGACAGAAATGGTCTGGACCTAACAGAAGCAAAAGATATTAAGAAGAGGTTGCAAGAATACACAGAAGAACTGTACAAAAAGATCTTTAAGACCCAGATAATCATGATGATGTGATCACTCATCTAGAGCCAGACATCTTGCAATGTGAAGTCAAATGGGCCTTAGAAAGCATCACTACGAACAAAGCTAGTGGAGGTGATGGAATTCCAGTTGAGCTGTTTCAAATTCTGAAAGATGATGCTGTGAAAGTGCTGCACTCAATATGCCAGCAAATTTGTAAAGCTCAGCAATAGCCACAGGACTGGAAAAGGTCAGTTTTCATTACAATCCCAAAGAAAGGCAATGCCAAAGAATGCTCAAATTACCACACAATTGCACTCATCTCACATGCTAGTAAAGTCATGCTCAAAATTCTCCAAGCCAGGCTTCAACAATATGTGAACCGTGAACTCCCTGATGTTCAAGCTGGTTTTAGAAAAGGCAGAGGAACCAGAGATCAAATTGCCAACATCCAGTGGATCATGGAAAAAGCAAGAGAGTCCCAGAAAATCATCTATTTCTGCTTTATTGACTATGCCAAAGCCTTTGACTGTGTGGATTACAACAAACTGTGGAAAATTCTGAAAGAGATGTGAATACCAGACCACCTAACCTGCCTCTGGAGAAATCTGTATGCACATCAGGAAGCAACAGTTAGAACTGGACATTGAACAACAGACTGGTTCCAAATAGGAAAGGAGTATGTCAAGGCTGTATATTGTCACCCTGCTTATTAAATTTCTATGCAGAGTACATCATGAGAAACGCTGGACTGGAAGAAACACAGGCTGGAATCAAGACTGCCGGGAGAAATATCAATAACCTCAGATATGCAGATGACACTACCCTTATGGCAGAAAGTGAAGAGGAACTAAAAGCCTCTTGATGAAAGTGAAAGAGGAGAGTGAAAAAGTTGGCTTAAAGCTCAACATTCAGAAAACAAAGATCATGGCATTTCATCTGTACACATACAAAAAAATATAGAACTGAGACTAAGTATTGGAGAGTAAAACCCTCTGTCATAGGAATAGGGATAAGAAGGCATAAACTAATCATCATATAGAAATTTTAAGATTTTTCTCTCTTTTACTTGGAACACTTCACCCATGAATATATTTTTTTAATTTTATTTTTACTTTATTCTATGTTACAATACTGTATTGGTTTTGCGATACATTGACATGAATCAGCCACAGGTGTACACGATCTCCCAATGCCAAAGCCCCCTCCCACCTCCCACCCCATATCATCTCTCTGGATCATCCCATGCACCAGCCCCAAGCATCCTGTATCCTGTATTGAACACAGACTGGCGCTTCGTTTCTTACATGACAGTATGCATGTTTCAATGCCATTCTCCCAAATCATCCCACTCTCTCCCTCAGAGGCCAAAAGTCCATTCTATACCTCTGTCTCTTTTGTTGTCTCACATACAGGGTCATTATTACTATCTTTCTAAATTCCATATATATGTGTCAGTATACTGTATTGGTGTTTTTCTTTCTGGCTTACTTCACTCTGTTTAATCGACTCCAGTTTCATCCATCTCATTAGAACTGATTCAAATTTACTCTTTTTAAGGGCTGAGTAATACTCCATTGTGTATATGTACCACAGCTTTCTTATCCATTCATCTACTGATGGACATCTAGGTTGTTTCCATGTCCTGGCTATTATAAACAATGCTGCAATGAACATTGGGGTACATGTGTCACTTCACCCATGAAAATTTTAAAGACCTCTTAGAGACTACAGTGTTATGACAGGGAAATGAAGTAGTCCAGAGTCAGGCTTGAAATACTGAAATGTTAAAATGTTGAGAAGCTTAGTGATGAAGATCTTGCAGGGCTAAGCTATCTCTGGCTCAGGATTACCTTCATCACAACATAAAATTCTGTATTTATTACCATCACTGTGATTCAAAGAATACTATCTCTCCTGTGAGGCCTCCTAGGGGGCCTTACATCTGATGGTTTAAGGATAAAAAGTGTATGAGACATTAAAAACAATTTCAATTAGTCAAAAATATTCTAATGGGCAATCATTCTTTATAATTCTCTGTCTTATTTGCCTATGTGATCCTCCAGATTTGTTTGCTTGTTTTGAATTCTCAACTCCTGCCTTATCACTGAGTCCTCTTACATCCTCATTTCTCCAGATTAACCAAATTTTGTACCCAGAAAAATGATGCTAACTGCTGCTTAATTTCCTGCTGCTGCTTCATGCTGTCTTTACTGTCTTCACATTCAGTTCAGTTCAGTTCAGTTCAGTCACTCAGTCGTGTCCAACTCATTGCGACCCCATGAGTCGCAGCACGCCAGGCCTCCCTGTTCATCACCAACTCCTGGAGTTCACTCAGACTCAGGTTCATCAGTCAACTCAGTGATGCCATGCACCATCTCATCTTCTGTCACCCCCTTTTCCTCCTGCACCCAATCCCTCCCAGCATCACAGTCCTTTCCAAGGACTCAACTCTTCGCATGAGGTAGCCAAAGTACTGGAGTTTCAGCTTTAGCATCATTTCTTCCAAAGAACACCCAGAGCTGATCTCCTTCAGAATGGACTGGTTGGATCTCCTTGCAGTTCAAGGGACTCTCAAGAGTCTTCTCCAACACCACAGTTCAAAAGCATCCATTCTTCCACACTCAGCCTCTTCACAGTCCAACTCTCACATCCATACGTGACCACAGGAAAAACCATAGCCTTGATTAGATGGACCTTAGTCGGCAAAGTAATGACTCTGCTTTTGAATATGCTACCTAGGTTGGTGATAACTTTTCTTCCAAGGAGTAAGTGTCTTTTAGTTTCATGGCTGCAATCACCATCTGCAGTGATTTTGGAGCCCAAAAAATAGTCTGACACTGTTTCCACTGTTTCCCCATCTATTTCCCATGAAGTGATGGAACAAGACTCCATGATCTTCGTTTTCTGAATGTTGAGCTTTAAGCCAACTTTTTCACTCTCCTCTTTCACTTTCAAGAGCCTCTTTAGTTCCTCTTCACTTTCTGCCATAAGGGTGGTACTATCTGCATATCTGAGGTTATTGATATTTCTCCTGGAAATCTTGATTCCAGCTTGTGCTTCTTCCAGCCCAGCATTTCTCATGATATACTCTGCATATAAGTTAAATAAGCAGGGTGACAATATACAGCCCAGCCTTGACGTCCTCCTTTTCCTATTTGGAACCAGTCTGTTGTTCCATGTGTAGTTCTAACTGTTGCTTCCTGACCTCCATATAGGTTCCTCAAGAGGCAGGTCAGGTGCTCTGGTATTCTCATCTCTTTCAGAATTTTCCACAGTTTATTGCTTGCATATAAAATGCTTTACAAGCCTCCATCTGTCTTGTAGGTCTTAATACACACACACACACACACACTCACACACACACACACATATAATATTCTTGAAATTTAAAATTCCATGAATTGATAAAACAGTGGGCTGGAGAGACAATTAAGAAATTTCGGGAAATATCTGAAAAAATTATACAGAATGTATCACAGATAAACATTGTGAAAAATAAGAATAGATATTTTTTAAATGAGGGATAATATGATAAAGTCTAACATATACTTGGAGTTCTAGAAAATGAGAATAGAGAAAATGAAGTCGCTCAGTCGTGTCTGACTCTTTGCGACCCTGTGGACTGTAGCCCACCTGGCTCCTCCATCCATGAGATTCTCCAGGTAAGAATACTGGGGTGGGTTGCCATTTCCTTCTCTAACTGTTTGAAAATAGGTGAAAATCTTCCAAAATTGATAGAAGACATGCATCCTCAGATTCAGGAATCACAATGAATTACAAACAGAATAATTAAAAGACAACTCACACATACACATATCATGTGGAACTGCAGAATGACAAATTTTTAAAGTAGCAAGGAAAAAAAAGATTACCTACAAAGGAATAACAAACTAATAAAATAGAAGCCAGAAGACAGTAAAATAGTATATTCAGGATACTAAGGAAAAAATTGGTAATCTAGAAGTAAATATTTAGTTAAGCTATCATTCAAGAAACGTACTTTAGAAACATAGAAATTAAGAGAATTTATCACTAAGGCACCCTTTCTAAAGGAACTTAAGTACATACATCAGGAGGAAATAAAACTATCCAAGAAAGAATGTCTGAGATGCAAGAAAGAATCCTGAGCCAAGAAAATGAAGGATATAAAGAAAAATAAAATTAAAATAAGATAAATTAAACATTACTTTCATGAATGTTAGGACATACATATATATCTTTTGAGTTAGTGCTTTTATTTCCTTTGGGTAAATACCCAGATGTGGAATTGCTGGGACATTTGGTAGTTCTAATTTTGAAGAGTCTCCATAGTGGTTTCCCCAATTTACATTTCCACCTACAGTACATAGGGATTCCCTTTCTCCACATCCTGTCCAACACTTGCCACTTGTTGGCTTTTGATAACAGCCATTTTAACAGGTGTGAAGTGATATCTTACTGTGGTTTTCATTTGCATTTCCCTGATAATTAGTGAGCAACTTTTTATGTACCTGTTGGGTGTCCACACATTTTCTGTAGAAAAAAAAAAATGTCTATGCGAGTGCTCTGCCCACTTTTAATCCAATTCTTTTTGCTACTGAGTTGTATGACTTCTCTACATATTTATCCCTTATCAGATATATGATTTGCAAATATTTTCTCCCATTCAGTAGGTTGCCTGATTTTTTGTTGATAGTTTCCTTTACAGCTTTTTTAATTTGATGTAGTTCTACTTGTTTACTTTTTCTTTAGCTACCTTTGTTTTTCATATCAAATTCAAAAAAAAAAATGCATTGGTCTCTATCCTTTATGTTAAAGTTCTCCTCAGAGGTCTTGCTTTCTTTGATTTCATGCTCATATGTACAAGGATGAAATCAAAAAGTAAATTGGAAGCCCTGTGTATCTGGATAAGACTTGTCAGCTTTGAGCACATTGTAAAGTGATTTGCTTTGGTTGTTTCTTGGGGGAACCCTGATGTCAATATGTCTGGGACGTTCGTCCTGAGCTTGTTAAGTCCACTTGTGTCTTTTATTATCCTGCCTGGCAGATGAAAGCCTGGCTGTCAGCTTTCTAGGAGGAAAATGGAGGAGAGTTGGGATCACAGTATTTTTACTGAAGTTGTTTTTAATATGCTGTTTTATGAATTTATCTGTTCCTGGGCTTCTCAGTCCAAAGAGATTCTGTTTTACCCCCTCCATAGAATAAAACTTCAGTCGACTGATGGAGGGACACTGGAATATTTGCCGGTTGATTGAAGTGAAGGAGGAAGATGATCCAGAAATATAATTGAATTTCAATGCACTACACTAGCAGCTTGATTCTCTTTTTCAGAGGTATCTGGTGCCGTTCAGGATATTTCAGTATATATTGGGCTGTTTCTCAGCTTTTGCCACTTCCAGTTAACAATTCTGCTTTCTCCGTTAGCCACATCATTTGGCATTTTCCTCCTGTTTTTTGACTGACAAAATATGCCACTGTTTTCTTTTTCCTCTCCCATTCTCCACACCTTAATATAGTTTTAGCCTAGAAAAAGGTTAAAAATACCATTACTACTTTTCTTCATAGGATTTTGGGAGAAAAGAAAACTAGCTGTGGGTATTCTACTTTGTAGTTTTACAAAAAGTCTCCTGATTTTCCTTTATCTTAGCTATCCTTTCAGAAAATATCTACCAGGGTAATATTATCTTCTTAAAATTATTCTATTATTAATGTTTATTATGCTACTATTACAGTTCACTGTAACTATTATCAAATTTTCTAATCTCTAATTCACAGCACAAAACCCCTCAATAAACTTATACTTCACTATTCTTAAACTTACATCACATAATCCACCTATTAAGTTAATATTTACTAATAATTTAACATATGCCAGTTATCTATACAAGCAGTGGGAATCAGTTCAGTTCAGTTCAGTCACTCAGTCATGTCCGACTATTCACAACCCCCATGGATTACTGCACGACAGACTTCCCTGTCCATTACCAACTCACCCAGTTTAATCACACTCATGCCCAGTGAGTCAATTCTTCCGCACTCACCTTTCTTTATAGTCCAACTCTCACATCCACACATGACTACTGGAAAAACCACAGCCTTGACTAAACAAACATTTGCTGGCTTTTTAATATACTGCCTAGATTGTTCATAAATTTTCTTCCAAGGAGCAAGCATCTTTTAATTTTATGGCTTCAGTCACCATTTGCAGTGATTTTGGAGCCCACCAAAAATAGAGTCTGTCACTCTTTCCACATCTATTTGCCACAAAGTGATGGGACCAGATGCCATGATCTTAGTTTTCTGAATGCTGAGTATTAAGCCAACTTTTTCACTCTCCTTTTTCATCTTCATCCAGAGGCTGTTTAGTTCTTCGCTTTCTGCCATAAGGGTGGTGTCATCTGCATATCTGAGGTAATTGATGTTTATTCCTTCAATCTTGATTCCAACTTGTGCTCATCCAGCCCAGCATTCTCATGATGTACTCTGCATATAAGTTAAATAAGCAGGGTGACAATATACAGCCTTGATATATTGTCCTTTCCCAATTTGGAACCAGTCCATTGTTCCATCTCCATTTCTAACTGTTGCTTCTTGACTTGCATACAGATGTCACAGGACGCAGGTCAGGTGGTCTGGTATTCCTATCTCTTGAAGAATTTTCCAGTTTGTTGTGATCCACACAGTCAAAGGCTTTAGCATAGTCAATAAAGCAGAAATAGATGTTTTCCTGGAACTCTCTCGTTTTCCATAATCCAATGGATGTTGGCAATTTGATCTCTGGTTCCTCTGACTTTTCTAAATCCAGCTTGAACATCTGGAAGTTCACGGTTCACATACTTTTGAAGCCTGGCTTGGAGAATTTTGAGAATTATTTTGCTAGCATGTGAGATGAGAGCATTTGTGTGGTAGTCTGAGCATTCTTTGGCATTGCCTTTCTTTGGGATTGGAACGAAAACTGACCTTTTTCAGTCCTGGGGCCACTGCTGAGTTTTCCAAATTTGCTGGCATATTGATTGAAGCACTTTCACAACATTATCTTTTAGGATTTGAAATAGCTCAACTGGAATTCCATCACCTCCACTAGCTTTGTTCATAGTGATGCTTCCTAAGGCCCACTTGACTTCACATTCCAGGATCTATGGCTCTAGGTGAGTAATTGCACCATCATGATTATCTGGGTAGTGAAGATCTTTTTTTGTATAGTTCTTCTGTGTATTCTTGCCACCTCTTCTTAACATTTTCTGCTTCTGTTAGGTCCATACCATTTCTGTTCTTTATTGAGCCCATCTTTGCATGAAATATTCCCTTGGTATCTCTAATTTTTTTGAAGAGATCTCTAGTCTTTGAAGCCCCAGCAAGATGGTAGGAGAGGTGAAATGACATTTAGAATCAAACGCCATACCAGTAAGAGATGCCCAGAGGGCTCAAACATACCTTGTATACACCAGGACCCAGAGACCCCACAGAGAATGAGACAGAACAGTGTTTGAGTGTTTCCTGAGGAGGTATGGGTCAGCAGTGGACTGCTGCAGGGGCAGGGGCTCTGGGTGCAATAAACCTGGGTATAAGCCCTCTTGAAGAAGGTTGCCATTAACCCCAGCATAGAGCTGTGAGCTTCCCTGGTAGCTCAGATGGTAAAGCATCTGCCTACAATGCAGGGGACCTGGGTTCGATTCCCTGGGTCAGGAATATCCCCTGGAGAAGGAAATGGCAACCCAGTTCAGTATTCTTGCCTGGAGAATTCCATGGACCGAGGAGCCTGGTAGGCTACAGTCCATGGGGTTGCAAAGAGTTGGACACAACTGAGCGGCTTCACTCACTCACTTACTCAGAGCTGCGAGAACTTACACAGGACTGGGGAAACAAACTCGTGGGGAGCACAAACAAAACGTTGTGTGCACCAGGACCCACGAGAAAGGAGCTGTGACCCCACAGGAGACTGACCCAGACTAGCCCATGAGGTCCTGGGAGTCTCTGGTGGAGGCAAGGGTCGGGGGCTGTCCTGCTGCAGGGTTGGTGGCACTGAGTGTAGCAGTGCATGCATGGGACCTTTTGAAGGGAGGCTGCCATTATCTTCATTACCTCCATCATAGTTTGGCTTCAGGTCACATAAAAGGGAGGGAACACAGCCCCGCCCATCAACAGAAAATTGGATTAAAGATTTACTGAGTATGGCCCAGTAAATTGAGAAAACTAAGATCATGGCATCTGGTCCCATCACTTCATGGGAAATAGATAGGGAAACAGTGGAAACAGTGTCAGACTTTAATTTGGGGGCTCCAAAATCACTGCAAATGGTGACTGCAGCCATGAAATTAAAAGATGTTTACTCTTTGAAGAAAAGTTATGACCAACCTAGACAGCATATTAAAAAGCAGAGACATCACTTTGCCAACAGAGGTCTGTATAATCAGGGCTATGGTTTTTCCAGTAGTCATGTATGGATGTGAGAGTTGGACTATAAAGAAAGCTGAGCACCAAAGAATTGATGCTTTTGAACTGTGGTGCTGGAGAAGACTCTTGAGAGTCCTTTGGACTGCAAAGAAATCCAACCAGTCCATCCTAAACGAAATCAGTCCTGAATATTCATTGGAAGGACTGATGTTGAAGCTGCAACTCCAATACTTTGGTCACCTGATGGGAAGGATTGACATTTGAAAAGACCCTTATGCTGGGAAAGATTGAAAGCAGGAAGAGAAGGGGACAACAGAGGATGAGATGGTTGGATGGCATCACCAACTCAATGGACATGAGTTTGAGTAAACTGCAGGAGTTGGTGATGGACAGGGAGGCCTGGGGTACTGTAGTACATGGGGTCACAAAGAGTCAAACATGACTGAGTGACTGAACTGAACTGAGCATGGCCCCGCCCATCAGAACAAGACCCAGTTTCCCCCTCAGTCAGTCTCTCCCATAAAGAAGCTTCCATAAGCCTCTTATCCTTCTCTATCTGAGGGTAGACAGACTGAAAACCACAATCACAGAAAAGTAACCAATCTGATCACATGGACCACAGCCTTATCTAACTCAATGAAACTATGATCCATTGCATGTAGGGCCACCCAAGATTGACAGGTCATGGAGGAGAGTTCTAACAAAACGTGGCCCACTGAAGAAGGGAATGGCAAACCACTTCAGTATTCTTGCCTTGAGAACCCTATGAATAGTATGAAAAATCAAAAAGATAGGACACTGAAAAATGAACTCACCAGGTCGGTAGGTGCCCAATATCCTACTGGAGATCAGTGGAGAAATAACTCCAGAAAGAATGAAGAGATGGAGCCAAAGCAAAAACAACACCCAGTTGTGGATGTGACTGGTGATAGAAGTAAAGTCTAATGCTATAAAAGCAAATTACATGTTAGGTCCAGGAATCAAGGCAAATTGGAAGTGGTCAAACAGGAGATGGCAAGAGTGAAAATAAACATTTTAGGAATTAGTGAACTAAAATTGACTTGAATGGGTGAATTTAACGCAGATGACCATTATGTCTACTACTGTGGTCAAGAATCGCTTGGAAGAAATGGAGTAGCCATCATGTCAACAAAAGAGTCCAAAATGCAGTACATGCATGCAATCTCAAAAATGACAGAATGATCTCTGTTCATTTCCAAAGCAAGCCATTCAATATATAGTAATCTAAATCTATGCCCCGACCAGTAATGCTGAAGAAGCTGAAGTTGAACAGTTCTATGAAGATCTATAACACTGTCTAGAACTAACACCAAAAAGATGTCCTTTTCATGACAGGGGACTGGAGCACAAAAGTAGGAAGTCAAGAAACACCAGGAGTAACAGGCAAATTTGGTCTTGGAGTACAGAATGAAGCAGGGCAAAGGCTAATAGAGTTTTGCCAAGAGAACGCACTGGTCATAGCAAACACCCTTTTCCAACAACACAAGAGAATACATACATGGACATCACCAGATGGTCAATACCAAAGTCAGATTGATTATATTATTTGCAGCCAAAGATGGAGAAGCTCTATACAGTCAGCAAAAACAAGACTGGGGAGCTGACTGTGGCTCAGATCATGAACTCCTTATTGCCAAATTCAGACTTAAATTGAAGAAAATAGGTAAAACCACCAGATCATTCAGGTATGACCTAAATCAAATCCCTTATGATTATAAAAAGGAAGTGACAGATAGATTCAAGGGATTAGATCTGATAGAATGCCTGAAGAACTATGGATGGAGGTTCGTGACATTGTATAGGAGGCAGTATCAAGACCATCCCCAAGAAGAAGAAATGCAAAAGGAAAAAATGGCTGTGTGAGGAGGCTTTACAAATAGCTGAGAAAAGAAGAGAACTGAAACACAAAGGAGAAAAGGAAAGATATACCCATTTGAATGCAGAGTTCCAAAGAACAGCAAGGAGAGATAAGAAAGCCTTCCTCAGTGATCAGTGCAAAGAGATAGGAAATAGAAAATGGGAAAGACTTACACACCTCAGTGAATACAAATTCCTAATGGTGTCCAAAGTGACCTAGACTATATATTTACACAAACATTTCATACTAATTACCCATTTGGATATTCAACAAAAATTTATTAAGTAGTTATGGTATGCCAGGAATAACATTAGTGCTGGTGTGAAAAATTAAAACACATTTGGCTTTTGAAACAGCTCATAGTCAAGACAGGAAAATCAACGGCTTCAATACAGCATGTACTGGGCTTCATTTAAGATAAATAGCTAAAGAATCCATAAGAACCCATGTGAAAAACATCTAATTCACTCTGAAGAGATGAAGGAATGTTTCAAAAGGAGGCAGTGCTTAATATGAATAAATCTTGAGACATAAGAAATAGTTAACCAGGTAAAAACAAGTGCAATGAGGGACTAAAAGACATTATAGGCAAAGAGAACAGCATTTTAAAAAGGTTTGAGAGAGCCTGTCTCTAACTTGTAGAATTTAGAGTGAGTTTAACTAAAAATGGCTAAGTTTAAATGTCACTTCCTCATTCCTCGAAAAATTAAAAATAGAACTACCATATGATCTAGCAGTACCACTTCTGGGTATGTATTCAAAGGTAATAAAATAACTGTCTCAAAGAGGTATCTGCACTTCCATGTTCACTGCCACACTACAGACAATATCCAGAATATGGGAACAATCTAAGTGTATTATCAATAAATGAATGAATGGAGTAAATGCAATATTATTTAGCCATGAGAGAGAAGGCAGTCTTGCCATTTGCAATGAAATGGATAAAGCTTGAGGGCACTATGCTAAGTGAAATAAGTCACAGAGGGGAAGATAAGTATTGCACGTTCTCACTTATCTGAACTCCAAAAATTATGAAAGTAATGGGGAGCCTTAGAATTAATTTAAGTAGGGAAATATCTGTTTCTGGTTTCCATCTTAGAAAGAATACTCTGGCAGCTGATTGGTGAGTAGGCTGCTTTGGAGATGAGCAATGGGAAGAAAAAAATATATTAATTAAGAAATGACTACAACAGTCCAGGTGAGAAATGAATGTGAATTTACACTGAGGTCAAGACAATGGGGAATGGAAAGAAAAGGTAAATTTTGGAGTCCTTAGGAGAAACACTCTACATTACTTGGTGCCAAAGCCTTTGACTGTGTGGATCACAATAAACTGTGGACAATTCTGAAAGAGATGGGAATACCAGACCACCTGACCTGCCTCTGGAGAAATCTGTATGCAGGTCAGGAAGCAACAGTTAGAACTGGACATGGAACAACAGACTGGTTCCAAATAGGAAAAGGAGTACGTCAAGGCTGTATATTGTCACCCTGCTTATTTAACTTATATGCAGAGTACATCATGAGAAACGCTGGGCTGGAAGAAGCAGAAGCTGGAATCAAGATTGCCGGGAGAAATATCAATCACCTCAGATATGCAGATGACACCACCCTTATGGCAGAAAGTGAAGAGGAACTAAAGCGCCTCTTGATGAAAGTGAAAGAGGAGAGTGAAAAAGTTGGCCTAAAGCTCAACATTCAGAAAACAAAGATCATGGCATCTGGTCCCATCAGTTTATGGGAAATAGATGGGGAAACAGTGGAAACAGTGTCAGACTTTATTTTGGGGGTTCCAAAATCACTGCAGATGGTGATTGCAGCCATGAAATTAAAAGACGCTTACTCCTTGGAAGAAAAGTTATGACCAACCTAGATAGTATATTCAAAAGCAGAGATATTACTTTGCCGACTAAGGTCCGTCTAGTCAAGGCTATGGTTTTTCCTGTGGTCATGTATGGATGTGAGAGTTGGACTGTGAAGAAGGCTGAGCGCCAAAGAATTGATGCTTTTGAACTGTTGTGTTGGGAGAAGACTCTTGCAAGTCCCTTGGACTGCAAGGAGATCCAACCAGTCCATTCTGAAGGAGATCAATGCTGGGATTTCTTTGGAAGGAATGATGCTAAAAAGCTGAAACTCCAGTACTTTGGCCAACTCATGCGAAGAGTTGACTCATTGGAAAAGACTCTGATGTTGGGAGGGATTATGGGCAGGAGGAGAAGGGGACGACCAAGGATGAGATGTCTGGATGGCATCACGGACTCGATGGACCTGAGTCTGAGTGAATTCCAGGAGATGGTGATGAACAGGGAGGCCTGGCGGGCTGCGATTCATGGGGTCGCAAAGAGTTGGACACGACTGAGCAACTGAACTGAACTGAACTGAACTGGATTTATGGTTGGCATTAAAAAGTTGAAAATTATTATTAGGTCATTATGCTAGGAGAAACAAAGAGGTCTTGAAGATTAAATAGTAATTTGCTTAGGATATACCAAGTTTGAGATATTGATAAGATAAATGAGCAGAGATGCTATGTCTGGAACACTAGACAGAGGTTAAGGTGCAAATTTAAGCTACAGAATTGCAATTCATCACCATGTAAAGCAGCAGTTCTCAATTTTGGCTGCCCTTCAGATTCATTTGGAAAGTTTCTTGCAAATATAAAAACATGGGTTATAAATCCATAGATTTTATTTAATACTTCTGAAATAAACCTGGAGTATCAATATTTTTTAAAAACTAGACATTTGATTTTAATGCATAATGACAAGAATCACTGGTGGGTAATTTAAGTCATGAGTATAGATTAGAATTAAGGATTTCAAACACACATTGTCCAATTAGGGGAGATCTAGAAGAAATCAGAAAGATTATGATAATAATAACAACTATAATTTATTGAGTACCTATGGTAGAAACTGTGCTAAAGACTTTACACATGTTATTTGCAGTAAAAAGAGATCAAAGAGTGGGTCATATGAAACTTGTCACCCTTCTTCCATGAAGTCTTCCACAGCACTTTCAGTTTACCTTGATGTTTCTCGTCTCAATTTGGCATTTACAATAGATGAACTTGTACATGACTATTTAAAATATTATTTGAATGTATATAGCTCTAAGCCATATATATAACACAGTAGTTAAGAGCAAGAGCTCAGTTAGACCTCCTGGTTTGAACCGCATATCATCCTATCTTTTGTAGGCAATTTTGATCTTAGACAAGCTATTATATATAATATGTGTGTATGTATGTATATATGGGTGTTATTGGGTGGCTCAGATGGTAAAAGCATCTGCTTGCAATGCAGGACACCCAGGTTCAACCCTGGGTTGGGAAGATCCCCTGGAGAAGGGAATGGCAACCCACTCCAGTATTCTTGCCTGGAGAATTCCATGGTCAGGGGAGTCTGGCAGGCTACAGTTTCAGGGGCTCGCAAAGGGTCAGACATGACTGAGCAACTAACACTATACATACATATGTACTAAATATGTGTATTTATGTATGCATGTTATATATATAACACTATATATGATACTTTACACATACGAAAATGTAAATTCCTTCCCAGGTGAATCTAGTGGTAAAGACTTTGCCTGCCAATGCAGGAGATGCAAGAGACAGGGGTTCGCTCCCTGGGTCAGGAAGATCCTGGAGGAGGGAATGGCAACCCACTCCAGTATTCTTGCCCGGAAAATTCCATGGACAGAGAAGCCTGGCAGGCTACAGTTCCTGAGGTTGCAAACAGTTGGACACACCCAAACTTCAGGTGATGGATTTATTTTATATCTTGTTTATCTTTTGTAGCTTTCTCTCCAACTTTACCTAGTTCAGTGGGGACTAATTTTAATAAGCAATTTTAATAAGCAATATTAAGCTAGGCACTGTTTCAAGTAATTATACTAATTCATTAATTTGATTGATTTTCATTACGAGCCTAGAGATTAGCACATTAGTATCCTCATTTTATAGATGACAGTACTGAGGAAGAGAAAGATTAGATAACATTACTAAAATAAACTACATCTGTAAATGGAGAATATAGGATGTAAACAAACAAATCCAGCTCCATAACTCTGGCTCTTAACTACTGTGCTATACTGCCTCCCTCCACACTACACAATAGACTCAATAAATTATTATGAGTTTGAATAAAATTTTGACCAAAAAAAGGATTGGCTAGAAATAGATTATATACATTCATATGCAGCATATTTTGCATTGCAGTATTTCATGAACCAAGTTCTGTTGCCTTTTATAAAGAGAAATTTGATCAAAGATTATTCAATTGTCTTTTTAACTTATTTATATTCCTGTATTATCATTTTCTAAAAGACTTGGGATAAGGAAAGAATCATTTCAGTAAATGTCCTTTATCTGTTTGTTAAGGAGGGCTTTCTGGCGGTTCAGTGGTAAAGAATCCGCCTGCCAATGCAGGAGATGCAGGAGACATGAGTTCGATCCCTGAGTCAAGAAGATCCTCTGGAGGAGGAAATGGCAAACCACTCCAGAATTCTTGCCTGGAAAACCCCACGGACAGAGGAGCTTGACAGGCTACATAGTCTATGGGGTCGCAGAGTCAGATACAACTGAATGACTGAGCCTGCAAGCAAGGTAAAAAGTGTTGAATGTTTAAAAGTTTTTTAAAAAACTAAAATCCAATATTCTCCAAAGTTTCTCCCACAAATGGACCTATGGTTCCAAAATAAGTATTGAAAATTTGCTGGGCCACTACCATATGTATAGCTATTTCCCAAGGCAACATGAAGTCACAGGATTAATAAGAACAACTTCATAGGAACTTCTAGAAAAATCGGTTTTTCAAATAATGCAGTATTCTACAGAAAGAAACAGTATTCTCAATTACACGGGTCTGCTATTGCTCTAAATAAAGGGCCAGAAGAGCAACAGTGTCTGGTTTCATTTTTACTCACACTGCGGAATTCGATGTTGACTTCTGACATCGTTTATATGGATGATCTACTAAATAAGAGTATTCAATTCCAATTTTTCAATTCCCATGCACAAATGGTATCCTCCTGATAACAAAAGTCACCTCTCAGATGTCACACCTAAGGGAGATCTGCTCTTGGATGTTACCCAGCCTTTTTACTAACCTCACACAATACTAAATAAGTTCTGGTGTATGGAATAGAAAATTTATAGATGATATTAAATGTATTAGCAATGACACTTTATCATTACTATATTCTCAATAAGCAGAGCTTAAATATCCCTGTAAATTCCGTGATTATCAGTAGCAATTTCTCCTTCCAATTTTTCCTAAGACAAAGTCTTTATTATCCAAATATTCACCATAGTGACATGCATATTCATTGTATTAAAATGATCCTTCTAGATTGTCCTTGGTCTAGGAAATGTCTAAAATAAAGCCAAAGCTAAAGCTGATTACTTAAGAATAAAATGGAGTTTACATCAGGGACAAGCAGGAGGTCTCTTAGGGTCTGAAATCTAGGACTCCTGAGTGGTTGTGGACAGACCGAGAAATGCTCTCACGTGCAACTCTGATAGAGAATTTGATTAAAATCCTTCATTTTGCTTCTACCCCCTACCTTGTCTACTAACTACTAAATCTACTCAGGAATTTAATTTTCATTTTCAAAGTCTCAGGAGGGTTAGAGCTCTGAATATGACTGCAAAATATAGGTGCTGTTTTTTTATCTTTTATTTTATTTTCTCCCCAAAATAATTAGTTCAGCACACAAATGTTTTCAGTTTAGAAATTAATAATATAACACTCAAGATTCTACATTATCTGGTCCCAGCAAATTTTTCCTTTGATAATCTGAGTTACCCAACTGGGCTATAGACCAAAATGAACCATTCCATACTACTCAAACATATTATTTGCTTTCTGTCTCCCAACTTTTGCTCATGTCATTTCCTCTACCCAAAATGACCTTTTTCTCCGTCTTGGCCAGTCTTCAAGGGCTACCTCATATGCCCCTTGACATACTTCCCCGACTCCTCATCTAGCTTTTCTTTCTCTCTACTCACTTAGCTTGAAATATTTTGCCAGCTGAACTCAGCAGAATGATTTATGCCTCTTTCATCTCATTTTTGAACCTCTCTGGCACTCACTACTTTCCATATTCTGTTACAGTCATTTGTATTTAGTGTTTACAGTTCACTATCTATGATTTCCTGAAGGTAAGGACCTCTTGGTCTTTATATCCTTGCCCTGTACTGCGCTTACTGCAATACTACAGGGTTTTGCCATGTTTGGCTTTTTGTTTGCTTTAACAAATTGCATTGTGCTGAAATTTGATCAGCAATTTGATCAACCTTGTGCCAATTCGAGGGAAATAGCTTCACATTGAGAAAATTGCTCAAGAGAACAGAACTAAAATGCAAAATGTCACAAAATGTAACACAAGATTACTTAAGATTTAGATTTAGGTTTCATCCAAGCACCGAATTACACACTTGTACTTAGGAGTTTGACAGTTTTTAAGCACATTGATGTCTTTACATTAAATAAGCATCAGTAATTCAAAATATTATACTCTATCAAAAGGAACTTGAACTGCTGCATTCATATATAGTATTGTATTTATATTTCATTTTAGTCTTTCATCTAGAATATAAATTTTCATTAACAAATAAAATTACTAAAACAAGCTGTGTATAAATTTGAGTGAAGAGTCTTCATCAAGGATATTTTTATGATTTAAAAAATAACTCAGGTCATTAAACCTAAGCTCTATAACTTCTCTATTATTTTATTTAAACCTTGATTTTTACTCCTTAATTTTGATCTCTAACTAGTACTTTTAAAAAGACCTGATATTACTATTAAGCTTTCCCAAAGACTCAGTAATCTTCTGTTATGAAGTGTTTTTAGCTGAATTTCTTACTTGATAAGAATAATGAGGGTGAGAGGTCAAAATTAAACTCACAATGACCGTTACCAATAGCTCATCCTAGCTCTAAGAATGTATATAACAATGTCTGCCACTAAGTAACGTTGGCAGTAGTGTGCTTAGTATATTTCAGAACTCTTAAGGTGCTTTACATGCCTTAACTCATTTGACCTTCACAATTCTTTGACACAGACACCATTACAATGTCTGTATCACACTGAGGAAACTGAAACCCAGAAAGGTTAAGTAACTTGCCCACAATCATACAGCTGTTAAGTGATGTAGCTAAGACTTGAATCTAGTGATCATGGCAGTCTGGATGCTTAACTACCATACCATACAAACCAGAAGAACTTGTAAATAATTTTCTATTGCTTTAATTCAAGAAAATAAGCATTATTGGGCAGCATGCACCAGCCTGGGATTCCAGAGAAATAAGGTTTTTGCATCTTCTCTACCCACCTCCCTTCATGGCAAATAGATGGGGAAACAGTGGAATCAGTGAGAGATTTTATTTTCTTGGGCAAAAATCACTGCAGATGGTGACTACAGCCATGAAATTAAAAGATGCCTGCTCCCTTGAAGAAAAGCTAAAACAAGCCTAGACAGCATATTAAAAAGCAGAGACGTTACTTTGCCAACAAAGGTCTATATAGTCAAAGGTATGGTTTTTCCAATAGTCATGTATAGATGTGAGATCTGGACCATAAAGAAGACTGAGCACCAAAGAATTGATACTTTTGAACTGCGGTGTTGGAGAAGACTCTTAAGAGTCCCTTGGATGGCAAGGAAATCCAACCAGCCCATTCTAAAGGAAATCAGTCCTGAATATTCATTGGAAGGACTGATGCTGCAATTCCAATACTTTGGCCACCTGATGAGAACTGACTCATTGGAAAAGACTCTGATGCTGGGAAAGACTGAAGGCAGGAGGAGAAGGGGATGACAGAGGATGTGATGGTTGGATGGCATCACCAACTCCATGGACATAAGCAAGCTCCAGGAGACGGTGAAGGACAGGGAAGCCTGGCATGCTGCAGCCCATGGGGATGCAAAGAGTCAGACACGACTGAGCAACTGAATGAAAACGACCCACCTCCATGCTGCTTTCAGCCAGCACACTGGTATGAAAGAGAAGAGAGTTGTGCATGTATGTCCAACAGTGAGATGGTTAAGGTCTACTTCCCTACTAGTTCCTCCCAGTGCTCTTCCTCAGTCAGTTCAGTTCAGTTGCTGAGTAGAGTCCAACTCTTTGCGACCCCATGAATCGCAGCACGCCAGGCCTCCTTGTCCATCACCAACTGCCGGAGATCACTCAAACTCATGTCCATCGAGTTGGTGATGCCATCCAACCATCTCATCCTCTATCGTCCCCTTCTCCTCCTGCCCCCAATCCCTCCCAGCATCAGAGTCTTTTCCAATGAGCCAACTCTTCACATCAGGTGGCCAAAATATTGGAGTTTCAGCTTTAGCATCAGTCCTTCCAAAGAATACCCAGGGCTGATCTCCTTTAGGATGGACTGGTTGGATCTTCTTGCAGTCCAAGGGACTCTCAAGAGTCTTCTCCAACACCACAGTTTAAAAGCATCAATCCTTCGGCGCTCAGCTTTCTTTATAGTCCAACTCTCACATCCATACATGACTACTGGAAAAACCATAGCCTTGACTAGACAGACCTTTGTTGGCAGAGCCTAAGATAAATCCTATCTCCCCAATTTATTCAACAGACTCCCCAAATGACCCTGACCTGCTGCTGCTGCTAAGTAGCTTCAGTCGTGTCCAACTCTGTGCAACCCCATAGACGGCAGTCCACCAGGCTCCCCGTCCCTGGGATTCTCCAGGCAAGAACACTGGAGTGGGTTGCCATTTCCTTCTCCAATGCCAGAAAGTGAAAAGTGAAAGTGAAGTTGCTCAGTCATGTCCGACTCTTAGCGACCCCATGGACTGCAGCCTACCAGGCTCCCTCCGTCCATAGGATTTTCCAGGCAAGAGTACTGGAGTGGGTTACCTAGCATCAAACAGTCCAAAACTTGCTAGTCCTTACTTCCAAAACAATCCCTATGAAATCAAAATCCCCTTCCACAATAACCTGTACAGCTCAGTCGGTAAAGAATCTGCCTGCAATGCAGGAGACCTGGGTTCAATTCCTGGGTCAGGAAGATCCCCTGGAGAAGGAAATGGCAACCAACTCCAGTATTCTTGCCTAGAGAATCCCCATGGACAGAAGAGCCTGTCAGGCTACAGTACATGGGGCTGCAAGAGTCAGACACAACTTAAGTGACTAAACCACCCCCAAACTGGAATTATAGAAAATTGGTCACATCCCTGTTTTGAAATGATTCTTGGGGTCCCTGCTTCTGCATGCTGCCAATATTTTTGCTCTCAAATTGAAAACTATGGCTTATAAAACCTACAAGGCTGAAACTCCAATACTTTGGCCACGTCATGTGAAGAGTTGACTCATTGGAAAAGACCCTGATGCTGGGAGGGATTGGGGGAAGGAGGAGAAGGAGATGACAGAGGATGAGATGGCTGGATGGCATCACTGACTTGATGGACATGAGTCTGAGTGAACTCTGAGAGTTAGTGATGGACAGGGAAGCCTGGCGTGCTGCGATTCACGGGGTCACAAAGAGTCGGACACGACTGAGCCACTGAACTGAACGGAACTGAATTCTATTAACAGTTTATAATGCCTTAATAAAAATAATTTTATGTATTATAAAAGAAGTTAATGCAGTTATCAAAATTATATAATGCATGATTTTATAGTTTGATCCAAGCTTTAATGTCTCTAATATCAAGAGATTTACATGAGGAAAAAAAGAATTATATGTAACTCATCCTAAGGTTCACTAATTAATAAATTAGAACTGATAATAGCATACCACTTTTGAAAAGTCAATTCAAAATGTGAACATAATTCATTATGTACATTTTCTCATAATCTTGGAAGCAGAAAACAACTCTTTCTCTTCTGTATTCCTCTCAACACCAAATACAATATTGTACAAATGATCAGCTTTCACATAATGCTCACTGAATTGAACAATTACCCGAATAGTTGTTTATAGACAGCTTACCTTTAGAAATCTTTACAATGTATAATGAAATGCATGTATAAAATGGTACCAATAAAGGCAACCATTACAAAAGGAAGATGACCAATTGTTACTGAGCAGATTTACAATCAGTTTCACCATTCAAAAAGTCAAGATCATCTTGCTGTACAGGAAAAAGGTTGACATTATATTAAATGTCTCTGACATTCTAACCAATATTTACTTTTTAATGTTATATATTCTGACATACCAACAGAGAAACACTTTTCTCCACCTTATAAAAGAAATGAGACTAAGACTGTAATTTTTTTCACCTTATAGAATTATTGAGATACCTTCATTTAAGTGTCACTGAAGAAAGTAACTAAAAATCTTTATGGTTTGGTTCTTTTGAAAGGTCACAAACACAGTGAAAAATCTAGCAGAATGTTGTGAAACCAATACTTAGAGGAATACCAAAGCAATGCCAAGAAACAGAATGTACTCATAGTGACTAATACATGCAAATACTGGAAATAAATTCTAACAGATTAAACAGGTTTTGTAGCAACTAAAAGGTATATTCAAATCATTCCAAAACTAATCAAGCTTAAGAATATGGCAAACTTCCCTGCTAATAAGAATCTAAGCAGGCTAAGTAGTCTGAATAACATATAAAAAATAATAGTCAATATCAGTAGGTATAAATTTTAGTGTGCTTTTAATTAAAAAGGAGAAACTGACCCCTTAACTGAATCAAATCACTGTTTCAGATTTCCATTTTAGTCTTTGATAAGTATATTCATATTTAATACAAAATTTTACCTTGATAGGGCATTAAATCCCTAATTAAGCTATGGAATCATGAAGACAAAACTATCTTCTGAGAAATGCTGCAACATTTTCTCTGTTTTTATTCATTTAATATGGGATGCCTTGACAAGTATCTGCCAGGTCCCTTAATCCTGAAGCAGAAATATGTGTAATACAAAAAAAAAAAATCCTTCAAAACTTGAATGTCAAACAGAGTCAAGGCTTCTTATCCAAGCATGTAACCCTGAGGATATGCTATAAAAAACCAAAGTTAAATGCATTATAACATGATAGGTGAAAATGGTTTAAAATAAATAGCAGAGTTTCAGAATAAAATGGATATATAAATCCACATTCTTTGATATGATGATTTTCTATTCTTTGTAGTTAACATGTTTAATATAATTAAGTCTTTCATTTTGAAAATGAAAGTAATCAAAAGTAGAATATCTCTGGGTCAAAAATCTTAAACAAGCTTATACGTCACTGGATTTCTTTGTAAAAACAAAAACAAAACAAAGAATAAAACAGATTTATTATTTGCTTTAATCTATAAGCAGTGCCTTAGCAGATCTCTGTATTAAGAGAATCAAAGCATCATTATGTCAATAGATCTGAAAAATAATTAAAAAGCTATGCCTTTTAAAACAATTTAGATACTGAAAGATAATTTCAAGAAAATAGCTCAAATGCTGATAAACATAATTCTGCTCATCACAGTTGGGCTGCTGTGTGGTTGCACAGTACAGTGGCAGTAACATCTATCTCTCTGCTTAAGAAATCCCAGATAAAAAAATTTAATATGTCACTATATATAAGCAGCTAGCTATGGTGTATACTTATCAGTATGAAAGATTTATGCTATTTTTATCATTCAAAATAAAAGCTGCAATTTGACTGTATTCAGGTTTAATCTGGAAAAATCTGTAGAGCCCAAAACCTTGCCCTTAATTACATACAAAGGATCTTTCTTTACTTTTCACTTCCCCGTAAAAAGCTAAAGTAAACACAAACACACACATATTTCTAAAATTCACATTGTTTATCTGGCATCTATTACTATAAATATTACTTGTTCAAATATCCTAAGAAGAATCTAATAATAAACAATTACATTGATTGTTCTAAATGAGCTAGAAAAAGCAATAACTCTACAGTCTAACAGCATCATTATAATTCATGAGGTCATACCTGATGACTTAGAGATTGAAAAGACTCACAGGTTCCAGACTGCATGACCTTTCTATTTCCAGAGATCCCTAAAGATTGCATTTCCTGTCTTACAAAAGATAATCACAGCCACCTCTATGTCTCAGCATCTTCAGGGCTAGTGAAGAAAACATCAAACAGCAGATCTGTCCATCAGTATCTGTTTAAGTCATCATGAAAACATCAGATCTCATATGCTGTTTATCATCTCCCCTTTGCAGTTATAAACACTGCGTATTAGGGAGGATGACACAGTTGTATGTGCTGAAGCTGCTAATGCTGTCTGAAAACAGTAAGCTTACTGCTTAGAGCAATTCTGCATCATCCAAACAGAGAATGAGTCACGTCTTTCAGGTTTCCCACTTCTGATACTATAAAGATTTCACATGCCCGGGAAAGTTTGAATTTTTGTCATTTCTTTACAAATAAGCAATGTTCTATTTAATTAACTATCTAATGCATCTGTTGACATGTTAAAAAATTAGTTCTTAATTATTGGGCACTTTCTCCATGTATGACTAAGCTCTAATGATTTAAGAAACAACATTGTACTCTCTCTTAAAGGACTCTTTCTTCCAAATCATGTGCATCATCAGTTATGCAACCCATTAAAAGTAGAAGTCTCTAAAAATGATGAATTTTTCTTCTGGCAATCTTTGATAACTGTGTATAATAGCAGATAGCTAAAAATAAGAAAGTGCATATTCACTTTTTAATTCTCGGGAACTATTTTTATTTCATACCTTTCAGACCAACAAACTTCAAATCAAGATAATTTTTATACAATTAATAAAAGGCACAAAATCTCCCATAGAACTTAATATGCAAAACACAAAATGATATTATCAAATCCCAAAACTGCATGGTTAAATCTAAACCTAGGAAATTAAACCTATGTTATTGGCATTTTTATTGTGATTTTTCATTGCATCTTATTTGTGTTCATTAAGATTCTTATAATGCTCTCTTTTACCACAACAGAATAGCATTAAGGAATTTTAAGATTAATAAAATAGCCTGATGGTAGAAAACTGATATCCTCCAAGATTATAAATGGAAATACTTTCTCTTTACCATGTGATAAAAGATAATGTTTTAGAAATAAAACAAAGACTATAATTATAACATATTTAACTGAATGCAAAATTAGGACACCAAATACAACATATTACCCTAAAGAGTACTCACATTATATATAGCCTGAATTAATGAACACTTTGTTTATATACATATGAATGCTTTATGTGTATACACGTGATATAAACTAAATGAAAATCTGAAAGATGATGCTGTGAAAGTGCTGCACTCAATATGCCAGCAAATTTGGAAAACTCAGCAGTGGCCACAGGACTGGAAAAGGTCAGTTTTCATTCCAATCCCAAAGAAAGGCAAAGCCAAAGAATGCTCACACTACCGCACAATTGCACTCATCTCATACGCTAGTAAAGTGATGCTCAAAATTCTCCAAGCCAGGCTTCAGCAATACGTGAACTGTGAAATCCCTGATGTTCAAGCTGGTGTTAGAAAAGGCAGAGGAACCAGAGATCAAATTGCCAACATCCGCTGGATCATGGAAGCAAGAGAGTTCCAGAAAAACATCTACTTCTGCTTTATTGACTATGCCAAAGCCTTTGACTGTGTGGATCACAAGAAACTGTGGAAAATTCTGAGAGAGATGGGAATACCAGACCACCTGACCTGCCTCTTGAGAAATCTGTATGCAGGCCAGGAAACAACAGTTAGAACTGGACATGGAACAACAGACTGGTTCCAAATAGGAAAAGGAGTACATCAAGGCTGTAATACTGTCACCCTGCTTACTTAACTTCTATGCAGAGTACATCATGAGAAATGCTGGACTGGAAGAAACACAAGCTGGAATCAAGACTGCCGGAAAAAATATCAATAACCTCAGATATGCAGATGACACCACCCTTATGGCAGAAAGTGAAGAGGAACTCAAAAGCCTCTTGATGAAAGTGAAAGTGGAGAGTGAAAAAGTTATCTTAAAGCTCAACATTCAGAAAACGAAGATCATGGCATCCGGTCCCATCACTCCATGGGAAATAGATGGAAAAACAGTGGAAACAGTGTCAGACTTTATTTTGGGGGGCTCCAAAATCACTGCAGATGGTGACTGCAGCCATGAAATTAAAAGACGCTTACTCCTTGGAAGAAAAGTTATGACCAACCTAGATAGCATATTCAAAAACAGAGACATTACTTTGCCGACTAAGGTCTGTCTATTCAAGGCTATGGGTTTTCCAGTGGTCATGTATGGATGTGAGAGTTGGACTGTGAAGAAGGCTGAGCACTGAAGAATTGATGCTTTTGAACTATGGTGTTGGAGAAGACTCTTGAGAGTCCCTTGGACTGCAAGGAGATCCAACCAGTCCATTCTGAAGGAGATCCGCCCTGGGATTACTTTGGAAGGAATAATGCTAAAGGTGAAACTCCAGTACTTTGGCCACCTCATGTGAAGAGTTGACTCATTGGAAAAGACTTTGATGCTGGGAGGGATTGGGGGCAGGAGGAGAAGGGGACGACCAAGGATGAGATGGCTGGATGGCATCACGGACTCGATGGCTGTGAGTCTGAGTGAACTCTGGGAGATGGTGATGGACAGGGAGGCCTGGTGTGCTGCAATTTTTGGAGTTGCAAAGAGTTGGACACGACTGAGCAACTGAACTGAACTCAACTCAACTGAACTGAAAAGAACTATACAAAAACTGTTTTTTAAGTGTAAACTAATTACAAACATTATAACTTCCCTTCTCCATTCATAACATCTGATGAACATCTGAGCATCATTTGTATTAACATGGAGACTAATGAGTCTTAAAAATTGGGCTTCTCTAAAATGCTGATGGGTAGAGGCACAAGGGAGATGTTGGTCAAAAGTACAAACTTCCAGTTAATGAGATGAATAAGTTCTAGGGATCTAATATATAGGATAGTGATCACAGTTAATCATTTTGTATTATATACTTGAAAGTTACATATGGTGGTAATTTTTGCAATATGTAAGTATATCAATTAAACTTATACAATGTTATATATCAATTATATCTCAATAAATCTAAGGTAAATAATTATACCTTAAACAGATCTAATTTTTATTGTAAAAAGAAAGAAATTAGTCTTCTTTAATAGTCTGATCCACATTATGCCCTTAGATAAATTACTGTCTCTAACCGCACATGTTCAGACAAAACGTTTGGTAGTTTTGGCTGTGTGTATCCAATGACATACCTGAACGGAAAATCATATGTATTATGATTTATACATACAGTATTTACTCTCTTATTGTAATCAAAATAGGTAAGTTTTCTTTAAGAGATATCTTAACATCTATCTCCCTTTCTATATTTATTTCTTCATGTGGAAAATATTAAACATCTTGTTTGTGTCAGATGCTGTGCTACAGAATTCATGACAATATAAGATACGCCATCACAAAAGCAGATAATTAAACAAGTATACCATGACATAAGATCAAGGGGTATGAGACTGATTAATAGGACAGATCCCTAACCTAAGAACCAGAAAAGATCTTCCTAAAGAATTACTGTTAAAACTGAGAAGATCTTGAGTAGATGATATTTGAGGGATGCTGACTACAGCAAGGTGAGACCATGAACCATTAGTAGCACAGAGAGAAGAGACAAGGCTGAAAGGTAAACCAAGGTCTAATCACAGGACTCTTCAGAAATCATTTAAAAGGACAGATTTAAACTTCAGGGGAATGAGAATCCTTAAACACAATCATTTTTGTAGTTTAATATTATTCTGGCTATGGGAGAGAATCAATTGAGTAAAATAAAACTGGAAAAAGACAAGATATATAATTTGGGGCAGGGGATAATGATGGCCTGAACCAAAGTGGTGGCAGTTGGGATGGAGAGAAATTGATACGATTCCAGATATACTTTTTAGTTAGAAAGAATGTGATGGGAGACTACATGTGAGAAATGAGGCAGAGAGAAGTGTCAGGGTTTATTCATAACCTCCTAAATTATTATAGATTTCATTTTGACAGTTCATATACTTTCGTCACATGCTCCATTGTATTGTAATTAATTTATTTCACATGTATGTGTTTAGTTTTTATCAAATAGCCAGAAAGTGTTGAGAAGGAAAGCTCATCTGATATTCATTCTATGACCTCTCAAAATGTGCTTAAATTTGAGCAAAATTATTATAAATGAATAAACAAAAAATAAACTGAAAATTGTACTTTCCTTTCATATATTTTGTCACAACACTGATTATCAAGCCAGAGTATGCTTCTTTTTTGTTATAGTCACCACTTTGTTGTATTTTTTAGATTCTACATATAAGTGATGTCATACAGTATTTGTCTTTCTTTGTCTGAGTTTTTTCACTTAGCATAATACCTTCCAAGTCCATCCATGTTGCTACAAATGGCAAAATTTAACTATTTTTTATATGGCTGAGTAGTATTCCATTGTGTGTATTACTACATCTTCTTTATCCATTCATCAGCAGCAGGTTGTATTTTCATTTTTTCATAGTTTCCTAAAAGCTGTGAAAAGCTTTTATTTAGGCCCCAGTTGTTTAGTTTTGCTTTTATTTCCTTTACTTTAGGAGGTGGATCCAAAAATTATGCTGTGACTTATGCTGTGTTCTGCCTGTTTTCCTCCAGGAGTTTTTCAATATCCAGTCTCAGATTTTGGTCTTTAATCCATTTTATGTTTACTTTTATATATGGTATGAGAGAATGTTCTAATTTCCTTCTTTTACTTGTATCTGATCAGCTTTCCTAGCAACATTTATTGAAGAGACTGTCTTTTCTCTATTGTATACCATTGCCTCCTTTGTTGTAGATTAAATGACCATAAGTGCATGGGTTTGTTTCCAGGCTCTCTATCCTGTTTCATTGATCTATATATCTGGTTTATGCCAGAACCATATTGTTTTGATTACTATAGCTTTGTAGTAGTCTGAAGTCAGGGATCATGATTCCTCCAGCTGTGTTGTTTTTTTCTCAAGATTGTTTTGATTATGCAAGGTCTTTTATGTTTCCATACACATTTTAACAATAAAGAAGGAGACTCACAGATATAGAGAACAAACTAGTCATTACCAGAGGGAGGGGCAATGGAGCAGTGGTAGAGAGGGAGGTATAAACTACTGAGTGCAAGACAGGCTCAAGGATGTATTGTACAACACAGGGAATATAGCCAATATTTGGTAAATGGAAAGTAATCTTTAAAGTTGTATAAAAAATTAAATAATGTAAATAAGTAAATAATTTTTAAAAAGGCACATAACAAAGACCAGAGGGTAAATGAGTGAAATGGAGACTAAAAAAATGGAAAAGATCAAAGAAAAAGAACGTGGAGCTGTGCATCAGAAACTAGCACAATATTGTACATCAACTTTAGTTACATTCTTTTAAAGAATAAATGAACCTAACTACTGTTTATTTGAAAATATAAACAAAATCAACAAACCTTTAGCTAACTAAGAAAAAAGTAGAGGATTCTCATAAGTAAAATCAGAAATAAAAAGAAGTTATAACTGATGCTATAGCAATACAAAGAATCATGAGAAACTTCTATGAAAAATTATACACCAACAAATTGGATGCCTTAGAAGAAATGAACAAATTTCTAGAAACATACAATCTTCCAAGGCTGAATCATCAAGAAACAGAAGTCTGAATAGATGGATCACTAAAAAGAAGATTAAAATGGTAATCAAAAATCTCCCCAAAACAGAACTCCAGGACCAGATGGCTTCACTGAAAAATTCTACAAAACATTTAAAGATTTAATACCTATCTTTCCCAAGCTCTTCTAAAAAACTGGAGAGAAACTTTACACACACATCTTGTGAAACCAGCATTACCCTGAGACCAAAACCAGATAAGAACATCAAAAAAAAAAATGGGAAGGGGGACTAAAGTCCAGCATCCTTGATGCAAAAACCCTAAACAAAATACTAGTAAACCAAATAAAACCATACTTTAAAAGAATCATACACCATGATGACCAAGTCAAATTTATTCCAGGGCACAAGGAGAGCTCAAACAGTTACAAATCAATGTGATACATCATATTAACAAAATTGAGGATAAAAATCATATAGTCATTTCAAATGCAGAAAAGTCACCTCTGACTCTCTGTGACCCCATGTAGCCCACTCGGTTTCTCTGTCCATATAATTTTCCAGGCAAGAAAACTGGAGTTGGTTGCCATTTCCTTTCCAGGGGATCTTCTTGACCTAGGGATCAAATCCACGTCTCCCATGTCTCCTGCATTAGCAGGCAGATTCTTTACCACTGAACCACCTGGGAAGCCCATAGAGGGAATGTACCTCAACATAAACAAAACAAAACAAAACAAAAAAAAAACATATATGACAAACCAACAGTTAATGTTATTCTCAGTGGTGAAAATTTGAAATCTTTTCCTCTAAGATCAGGAAAAAACTCCTGCCACTTCTCTTCAACAAAGAATTGGAATTCCTAGCCATAGCAATTCAGCAAGAAAAAGAAGTAGTGGGCAACCAAACTGGAAAGAAAGAAGTAAACCAGTCACTATTTGCAGCTGACATGGTATTATATATAGAAAACCCTAAAGATGGAACCCTCCAAAATCTGTTAGAAATAATAAATAAATTCAGTAAAGCCAGAGGATACATCAAGATACAGAAATCTTTGGCATTTCTATTCCTTCAGAAATCTTTGGCATTTCTATTCCTTCATAGTGAACTATCAGAAAAACAAATTGAAGTAACATTCTCTTTTTAAATTTTTCTTTTTAATTGGAGGATAATTGCTTTACAAAATTGTGCTGGTTTCTGCGATGCATCAACATGAATCAACCACCCCTCTTGGTTGCCACACAGTACCAGGTTTGAGCTCCCTGTGTCCTACAGCAAATTCCCACTGGCTATCCGTTTTACATATGGAGATGTGTATGTTTCAATGTTAGTCTCTCAACTCATCCCACTCTCTTCTTTTCCCACTGTGTCCACAAGTGTGTTCTCTATATCTGCATCACCATTAGCATCAAAAAAAAATAAAATAAAATATCTAGGAATATTTCAAGAAGGTGAAAGAGCTGTATACCAATAAGACTGATGAAAAAACTGAATTCACAAATAAATAGAACTATATCCAGTGTTCATGAAATGCAGGAATTAATATTGTTTAAGGCGCCGGTAGCAAGCCGGCGCACTGAGCGCAGGCGGCGGCGGCTGAGAGGAACTACCCCACGTCCGAGGTCAGAGCAGCGGCCAAGAGTGCCGGGCTGCGACAGCGCAGGAACGGCCGAAAGGAGCTACCCTGCGTCTCCCGGGAGGAACTACCCCCCGTCTGAGGTCAGTGGCGGCTAGGAGGAGCTACCCCGCGTCCGAGATCAGAGGAGACCGCGAGAAGCCACCTCGCACCCGAGGCCAGGGGCAGTGACCCTGAGGAGCCAGCCTGAGCCCGAGGCCAGGTGCAACCCAAGGAACCCTGGCTGTGCAGGCGCAGGAGAGCCTAGAGGAGCTATCCCACATTGAAGGTCAGGAACCGGGGCAGCAAAGAGATACCCCTCGTCCAAGGTAAGGAACAGCGGCTGTGCTTTGCTGGAGCAACCGTGAAGAGATACCCCACGCCCAAGGTAAGAGAAACCTAAATAGGATGGTAGGTGTTGCAAAAGGGCATCAGAGGGCAGACACACTGAAACCATACTCACAGAAAACTAGTCAATCTAATCACACTAGAACCACAGCCTTGTCTAAAAAGTGAAACCAAGCCATGCTTGCAGGGCAACCCAAGACGTGCGTCATGGTGGAGAGGTCTGACAGAACGTGGTCCACTGGGGAAGGGAATGGCAAACCACTTCAATATTCTTGCCTTGAGAACCCCATGAACAGTATGAAAAGGCAAAATGATAGGATACCAAAAGAGGAACTCCCCAGGTTATTAGGTGCCCAATATGCTAATGGAGATCAGTGGAGAAATAACTCCAGAAAAAACGAAGGGATGGAGCCAAAGCAAAAACAGTACCCAGCTGTGGCTGTGACTGGTGATAGAAGCAAGATCCGATGCTGTAAAGAGCAATACTGCATAGGAACCTGGAATGTCAGGTCCATGAATCAAGGCAAATTGGAAGTGGTCAAACAAGAGAAGGCAAGGGTGAACGTCAACATTCTAGGAATCAGCAAACTAAAATGGACTGGAATGGGTGAATTTAATTCAGATGACCATTATATCTACTACTGCGGGCAGGAATTCTTCAGAAGAAATGGAGTAGCCATCATGGTCAACAAAAGAGTCCAAAATGCAGTACTTGGATGCAGCCTCAAAAACGACAGAATGATCTCTGTTCATCTCCAAGGCAAACCATTCAATATCACAGTTATCCAAGTCTATGTCCCAGCCAGTAATGCTGAAGAAGCTGAAGTTGAACGGTTTTATGAAGATCTATAAGACCTTTTAGAACTAACACCCAAAAAAGATGTCCTTTTCATTATAGGGGACTGGAATGCTAAAGTAGGAAGTCAAGAAACACCTGGAGTAATGGGCAAATTTGGCCTTGGAATGCGGAATGAAGCAGGGCAAAGACTAATAGAGTTTTGCCAAGAAAATGCACTGGTCATAGCAAACACCCTCTTCCAACAACACAAGAGAAGACTCTACACATGGACATCACCAGATGGTCAACACCAAAATCAGATTGATTATATTCTATGCAGCCAAAGATGGAGAAGCTCTATACAGTCAACGAAAACAAGACCAGGAGCTGACTGTGGCTCAAATCATGAACAACTTATTACCAAATGCAGACTCAAATTGAAGAAAGTAGGGAAAACTGCTAGACCAATCAGGTATGACCTAAATTATATACCTTTTGATTATACAGTAAAAGTGAGAAGTAGATTTAAGGGCCTAGATCTGATAGATAGAGTGCCTGATGAACTATGGACGGAGGTTCGTGATATTGTACAGGAGACAGGGATCAAGACCATCCCCATGGAAAAGAAATGCAAAAAAGCAAAATGGCTGTCTGGGGAGGCCTTACAAATAGCTGTGAAAAGAAGAGAGGCAAAAAGCAAAGGAGAAAAGGAAAGATACAAGCATCTGAATGCAGAGTTCCAAAGAATAGCAAGAAGAGATAAGAAAGCCTTCTTCAGCAATCAATGCAAACAAATAGAGGAGAACAACAGAATGGGAAAGACTAGCAATCTCTTCAAGAAAATTAGAGATACCAAAGGAAGATTTTATGCAAAGATGGGCTCTATAAAGGACAGAAATGGTCTGGACCTAACAGAAGCAGAAGATATTAAGAAGAGGTGGCAAGAATACATGGAAGAACTGTACAAAAAGATCTTCCCGACCCAGATAATCATGATGATGTGATTACTCATCTAGAGCCAGACATCTTGGAATGTGAAGCCAAGTGGGCCTTAGAAAGCATCACTACAAACAAAGCTAGTGGAGGTGATGGAATTCCAGTTGCGCTATTTCAAATCCTGAAAAATGATGCTGTGAAAGTGCTGCACTCAATATGCCAGCAAATTTGGAAAACTCAGCAGTGGCCACAGGACTGGAAAAGGTCAGTTTTCATTCCAATCCCAAAGAAAGGCAATGCCAAAGAATGCTCAAGCTACGTACAACTGCACTCATCCCACATGCTAGTAGAGTGATGCTCAAAATTCTCCAAGCCAGGCTTCAGAAATACGTGAACCATGAACTCCTGATGTTCAGCATGTTTTAGAAAAGGCAGAGGAACCAGAGATCAAATTGCCAACATCCACTGGATCATGGAAAAAGCAAGAGAGTTTCAGGAAAACATCTACTTCTGCTTTATTGACTATGCCAAAGCCTTTGACTGTGTGGATCACAATAAACCAAAAATTCTGAAAGAGATGGGAATACCAGACCACCTAACCTGCCTCTTGAGAAATCTGTATGCAGGTCAGGAAGCAACAGTTAGAACTGGACATGGAACAACAGACTGGTTCCAAATAGGAAAAGGAGTACGTCAAGGCTGTATATTGTCACCCTGTTTATTTAACTTAAATGCAGAGTACATCATGAGAAATGCTCGACTAAAAGAAACACAAGCTGGAATTAATACTGCCATGAGAAATATCAATAACCTCAGATATGCAGATGCTACCTCCCTTATGGCAGAAATTGAAGAAGAACTAAAGAGCCTCTTGATGAAAATGAAAGAGAGTGAAAAAGTTGGTTTAAAGCTCAACATTCAGTAAACAAAGATCATGGCATCCGGTCCCATCATTTCATGGGAAATAGATGGAGAAACAGTGGTAACAGTGTCTGACTTTATTTTGGGGGCTCCAAAATCACTGCAGTAAGTGATTGCAGCCATGAAAGTAAAAGTCGCTTACTCCTTGGAAGAAAAGTTATGACCAACCTAGATAGTATATTCAAAAGCAGAGACATTACTTTGTCAACTAAGGTCCGTCTAGTCAAGGCTATGGTTTTTCCTGTGGTCATGTATGGATGTGAGAGTTGGACTGTGAAGAAGGCAGAGCGCCAAAGAATTGATGCTTTTGAACTGTGGTGTTGGAGAAGACTCTTGAGAGTCCCTTGGACTGCAAGGAGATCCAACCAGTCCATTCTGAAGATCAGCCCTGGGATTTCTTTGGAATGAATGATGCTAATGCTGAAACTCCAGTACTTTGTCCATCTCATGCGAAGCGTTGACTCACTGGAAAAGATTCTGATGCTGGGAAGGATTGTGGGCAGGAGGAGTAGGGGACGACAGAGGATGAGATGGCTGGATGGCATCACGGACTCGATGGACGTTGAGTCTGAGTGAACTCCGGGAGATGGTGATGGAGAGGGAGGCCTGGCATGCTGCAATTCATGGGGTTGCGAAGAGTTGGACACAACTGAGCAACTGAACTGAACTGAACTGAAAGATCCATACTACCCTACACTACCCAAAGAAATCTACAGTTTAAATGCAATTCCTATCAAAAATCCAATGGTCTGTTTCACAAAACTAGAAAAATAATTCTAAGATGTGTATGAAGGGACTTCCTTGGTGGTCCAGTGGTTAAGACTGTGCTTCCACTAAAGGAGTCATGGGTTCCACTCCTGGTTAGGGAACTAAGATCCTGCATGCTTCATGGCATGGCCAAATAAATAAATAAATATTTAAAATAATAATTAAAAAATAAAGTATGTGTGGAACCACAAAATATCTCAAACAGCTAAAACAACCTTGAGAAAGAAAAAAGTTGGAGGTATCATGCTCCCTGTTTTCAAACTATACTACAAAGCTTATGGTGTTCAAAACACTATGAGTACTGGCACAAAAAAGAAACATAGATTAATGGAACAGAATAGAAATCTCACATGTATATGTACAATGAATTTATGATAAAGAAGCAAGGAACATACAATAGAGAAACAATAGATTCTTTAATAAGTGGTATTGGGAAAACTGGATCAGTTCAGTTCAGTTCAAAAGAGTGAAGCTAGGCCACTAAATGACAGCATACACAAAAATTAACTCAACATGAATTAAACATTTGAATGTAAGAACTAAAACCATAAAATTCCTTGAGGAAAACACAAGCTGTAACCTAATGCACATAAGTCTTAGCAATGGTTTGAGGATTTGAATCCAAATGCAAGGGATTAAAAGCAAACATAAACAACTGGGATCATGCATGCTAAGTTAGTTCAGCTGTGTCCAACTCTTTGGGACGCTATGGATCATAACCTGGCAGGCTTCACCATCCATGGGATTCTCCAGGGAAGAACACTGGAGTGGCTTGCCATGCCCTCCTCTAGGGGACCTTCCTGACCCAGGGATCAAACCATTATCTGGCATCTACTAGCATTTACAGATGGGTTCTTTACCACTAGTGCCACCTGGGAAGCCCCAAACAAATGGGACTACATCAAACTAAAAATCTTCTGCACAATGAAGGAAACCATCATCACAATGAGAGACAACATACTGAATGAGAGAAGATATTTGCAAATCATATATCTGATAAGAAGTTAATACCCCGAAATATATAAACAACTCATACAACTCAACAACAACAACAACAAACAACCTGATTTGAAAATGGACCCAGTAGCTGAGCAGACATTTTTTCCAAAGAAGACATACAGCTGGCCAACAAGCACATGAAACTATGTCCAATATCATGTCATTATTAGGAAAATACAAAAACCACAATGAGCTATTACCTCACATGTGTTAGAATGGCTATCATCAAAAAGACAAGATGTGAAAAATGTTAGGAAGAATGTAAAGAAATGGAAATACTAAACTGTTAGTGGGACTGCAAATTGGTATAGCCAGAATGAAAAAAGCATGGAGATTCCTTAAAAAAAAAAATCAAGAATAGAACAACTACATGACCCAGCTATTCCACTTCTGAGTATTTAAGTGAAAAACATGAAAGTACTAATTTGAAACTCCTGCGTTCATTGCAGCAGTATTTACAACAGCCAAGATCTCGAAGCAACATAAGTGTCCATCAGTGTGTGAACTGTCAATGAAGATGTGGTACATATACACAATGGAATACCACTCAGTCATAAAAGGGATGAAATCCTATCATTTGTGACAACATGGATGGACCTAGGTGGTATTATGCTAACATTGTATGATTTCACTCATATGTGAAATCTAAGAGGAAAAAACAGACAAAATAAAATAAAAAAACAAACTCACAGATACAGAGAACAGATCAGTCGTTACTGGGGGAAAAGGGTTGGAGGGTGGGCAAAATAGATGAAGGAGGTACATGGTGATGGATGGTAACTGTATTTGTGGTGGTGATCACTTTGTCCACAGATGCCAAATTATAATGTTATACCCAAGAAACACATAATTTAAAAAACTCACTTCAGATACAACCAGGCTACTGACCCCACAAGCCATGGTGGGTGAGAACTACTAATGGGAGGGCAGCATCCTCTACAATAAATTCTTTAGCGTGAAGCAAATGTATGAGACTCTGGAGCCACCCAAGGTGTGGCTGGGTGGCATGCTAGGGCTGCTCCTGTTGCTCGAAGCTGACCCTCTTCCCCCGAAAACAGCTTATTCTGGAGAATATCTCTGAAAACCTAAGTAATCTATTTTGTTTTATGTAATACTGCTTTTTATTTATTTATTTGCTTTTAAAGTATAAATTAGTTCAGTTTTCAAAGTAATATATTTTGGCAAAATATATTATAATTCTTAAAAACATTGAGTCCTTTCTAGTATTTTATTTTGTTTTATGTAATACTGCTTTTTATATATTTATTTGCTTTTTAAAGTATAAATTAGTTCACTTTTCAAAGTAATATATTTTGGCAAAATATAATTCTTAAAAACACTGAGTCCTTTCTAGTATTTTATTTGGAGAATTTACAAAAGAAATAGGCAGACGAAGGTTTCTGTACAAAGATGCTTGGTGCTACATTACTAGAAGAGAAAAAAATAGAAATAGTAAGAGAAAGGTTAACTAAATTATGAGAAAACAAAATGGAATGCATTGGTAACCAATAAAGATGTTAATGACAAGGAAAATGTGTACTGCAATAGAATATTGAATGAAAAACAAAATCCCAATATATTTATGTAGTATAATCTCAAATCAGTACAAAGAAATAGAGGAAAACAACAGAACAGGAAAAACTAGAGATCTCTTCAAGAAAATTAGAGAAACCAAGGCAACATTTCATGTAAAGATGGGCATAATAAAGGACAGAAACAGTATGGACCTAACAGAAGCAGAAGATATTAAGAAAAGATGGCAAGAATAAATGGAAGAACTATACAAAAAATATCTTAATGACCCAGACAACCACAATGGTGTGATCACTCACCTAGAGCCAGACATCCTGGAATGTGAAGTCAAGTGGGCCTTAGGAAGTCCCATTATGAACAAAGCTAGTGGAGGTAATGGAATTACAGTTGAGATATTTCAAATACTGAAAATCGATTCTGTGAAAGTGTTTCACTCAATATGCCAGCAAATTTGGAAAACTCAGCAGTGGCCAGAGGACTGGAAAAAGTCAGTTTTCATTCTAACCCCAAAGAAAGGTAATGCCAAAGAATGTTCAAATGACTGCACAAATGCACTCATCTAACATGCTAGCAAACTAACGCATCTCCAACTTAGGCTTCAGCAGTACATGAACCATAACTTCCAGATGTTCAAGCTGGATTTAGAAAAGGCAGAGGAACCAGAGACCAAATTGCCAACATCTGTTGGATCATAGAAAAAGCAAAAGAAAAACATCTGTTTCTGCTTCACTGACTACACTAAAGTCTTTGCCTGTGTGGGTCACAACAAACTGTGGAAAATTCTTAAAGAGATGGGAATAACCAGACCATCTTACCTGCTTCCTGAGAAACCTGTAGGCAGGTCAAGAAGAAATAGAACTAGACATGGAACAACAGACTGGTTCCAAATCAGGAAAGGAGTACATCAAGGCTGTATATTATCACCCTGCTTATTTAACTTATATTTCGAGTACATCATGGGAAATGCCAGCCTGGATGAAGCACAAGCTGGAATCAAGACTACCAGGAGAAATATCAATAACCTCAGATATGCAGATGACACCACACTTATGGCAGAAAGCAAAGAACTAAACAGCCTATTGATGAAGATGGAAGAGAAGAGTGGAAAAGTTGGCTTAAAACTCAACATTCAGAAAATGAAGATCATGGCATCTGGTCCCATCACATCATGGCAAAAAGATGGGGAAATAGTGGAAAATGTGACAGACTTTATTTTCTTGGACTCCAAAATCACTGCAGATGGTGACTGCAGCAATGAAATTTAAAGACGCTTGCTCCTTGGAAGGAAAGTTATGACCAACCTAGACAGCATATTAGAAAGCAGAGACATTACTTTGCAGACAAAGGTCCATATAGTCAAAACTGTGGTTTTTTCCAGTAGTTATGTATGCATGTGAAAGTTGGACCATAAAGAAAGCTGAATGCCGAAGAACTGATGCTTTCAAACTGTGATGCTGGAGAAGACTCTTGAGAGTCCCCTGGACTGCAAGATGAAACCAGTCAATCATAAAGGAAATCAATCCTGAATATTCTTTGGAAGGGCTGATTCTGAAGCTCCAATACTTGGACACCTGATGTGAGGAACTGGCTCAGTGGAAAAGACCCTGATGCTGGGAAAGACTGAAGACAGGAGGAGAAGGGGACAACAGAGGATGAGATGGTTGGATGGCATCACCGACTCAATGGACATGAGTTTGAGAAAGTTCCAGGAGTTGGCAATGGAGGGAAGCCTGGTGTGCTGTAGTCCAAAGGATCACAGAGTCGGACACGACTGAGAGAGTGAACTGAACTGAATGATCTCAGCTATGGAAAATATACACAGAAAAAACAGACAAAGCTTAAAATTTTAAAACACGGTCCCTAATATAACTTATCTCACAAATACATACCTTCAGATTTCATGATTTTCTATAAAAATAGAAAATAGTTTCTGAGTAGTATTTTAATAATTGAATAGATACTCCTGCTTCCATGTACTTCATCTTCCTGGTAAAAATTACATCTCATATATTACTCTTTCCAATGTTTTACTCATATTTCTGTTCCAACTTAATGAAAATATTAAAATCTACTCTGTTAGTCTATCTATACTTTAAATATAATTCTAATTAATTTATACCATTATTTATGTTTGTGATTATTTGTTATAACACTATATTGGTCTTATACCGGTATAGACTTTTTGGGAAAATTAGCTCTCACACCAGTTTCAGTGTTAATGAAAACAATGGAAAGAATCTGTGTGGAATGACTTTGTGTTACTGACTGTCTTGATTCATCTTGTGGGATAATCTAAATTGACTTTTACAAATGGCAGGACAATGGGAAGAACTGAAAATCAGTGCAGATATTACTGATATTTTACTTCCAGTTCTTTTCTACCTACTATTATATTATGAACATCTCCCTGGGTCATTATTTTCTATAACACGGTTTAATCTCAGATATGCAGGTGATACCATCCTTATGGTAGAAAGTGAAGAAGAACTAAACAGCCTCTTGATGAAAGTGAAAGGTGGAGAGTGAAAAAGTTGGCTTAAAGCTCAACATTCAGAAAACGAAGATCATGGCATCTGGTCCCATCACTTCATGGCAAATAGATGAGGAAACAGTGGAAACAGTGGCTGACTTTATTTTTTGGGGCTCCAAAATCACTGCAGATGGTGACTGCAGCCACGAAATTAAAAGACGCTTACTCCTTGAAAGAAAAGTTATGACCAACCTAGATAGCATATTCAAAAGCAGAGACATTACTTTGCCGACTAAGGTCCATCTAGTCAAGGCTATGGTTTTTCCTGTGGTCATGTATGGATGTGAGAGTTGGACTGTGAAGAAGGCTGAGCACTGAAGAATTGATGCTTTTGAACTGTGGTGTTGGAGAAGACTCTTGCGAGTCCCCTGGACTGCAAGGAGATCCAACCAGTCCATTCTGAAGGAGATCAGCCCTGGGATTTCTTTGGAAGGAATAATGCTAAAGCTGAAACTCCAGTACTTTGTCCACCTCGTGTGAAGAGTTGACTCACGGGAAAAGACTGTGATGCTGGGAGGCATTGGGGGCAGAAGGAGAAGGAGATGACCGAGCATGAGATGGCTGGATGGCATCACTGACTTGATGGACGTGAGTCTGAGTGGACTCCCGGAGTTGGTGATGGACAGGGAGGTCTGGCGTGCTGCGATTTATGGGGTCGCAAAGAGTCGGACACGACTGAGCGACTGAACTGAACTGATATCCATTTACATTCTCCAAAAAGAAGAACCCTCTCTTTTCATTGTCTTGCCAGAACCAGGTATTATCAGACAGACTTAATGCAGAATAGCAGTCTCAATAAGTAAAGAAGCAAATAAAGGGAAATCAGGAACACATTAAGCCAAAGACTTACATTTAATTAAACCAAATATATTTATCTTTTTAAGCCTATATTGTTATTATTCTGCTGAGTTTTCCAAATTTGCTGGCATATTGAGTGCAGCACTTTCACAGCATCACTTTTCAGGATTTGAAATAGCGCAACTGGAATTCCATCACCTCCACTAGCTTTGTTCACAGTGATGCTTTTTAAGGCCCACTTGGCTTCACATTCCAAGATGTCTGGCTCTAGATTAGTGATCACATCATCATGATTATCTGCATCATGAAGATCTTTTTGTACAGTTCTTCTGTGTATTCTTGCCACCTCTACTTAATATCTTCTGCTTCTGTTAGATCCACAACATATCTGTCCTTTATTGAGCCCATCTTTGCATGAAATGTTCCCTTGGTATCTCTAATTTTCTTGAAGAGATCTCTAGTCTTTTCCCATTCTGTTCTTTTCCTCTATTTGTTTGCATTGATCACTGAAGAAGGCTTTCTTATCTCTTCTTACTATTCTTTGGAACTCTGCATTCAGATGCTTATATCTTTCCTTTTCTCCTTTGCTTTTCACCTTTCTTCTTTTCACAGCTATTTGTAAGTCCTCCCCAGACAGCCATTTTGTTTTTTTGCATTTCTTTTCCATGGGGTGGTCTTGATCCCTGTCTCCTGTACAATGTCACGAACCTCTGTCCATAGTTCATCAGGCACTCTGTCAATCAGATCTAGGCCCTTAAATCTACTTCTCGCTTCCACTGTGAAAGTGCTGCACTCAATATGCCAGAAAATTTGGAAAACTCAGCAGTGGCCACAGGACTGGAAAAGGTCAGTTTTCATTCCAATCCCAAAGAAAGGCAATGCCAAAGAATGCTCACACTACCGCACAATTGCACTCATCTCACATGCTAGTAAAGTAATGCTCAAAATTCTTCAAGCCAGGCTTCAGCAATACGTGAACTGTGAACTCCCTGATGTTCAAGCTGGTTTTAGAAAAGGCAGAGGAAAGAGAGATCAAATTGCCAACATCCGATGGATCAGGAAAAAGCAAGATATTTCCAGAAAAACATCTACTTCTGCTTTATTGACTATGCCAAAGCCTTTGACTGTGTGGATCACAACAAACTATGGAGAAATCTGAGAGAGATGGGAATACCACACCACCTAACCTGCCTCTTGAGAAATCTGTATGCAGGTCAGGAAGCAACAGTTAGAACTGGACATGGAACAACAGACTGGTTCCAAATAGGAAAAGGAGTATGTCAAGGCTGTATACTGTCACCCTGTTTATTTAACTTATATGCAGAGTACAACATGAGAAACACTGGACTGGAAGAAACACAAGCTGGAATCAAGATTGAAGGAATAAACATCAATTACCTCAGATATGCAGATGACACCACCCTTATGGCAGAAAGTGAAGAAGAACTGAAGAGCCTCTTGATGAAAGTGAAAGAGGAAAGTGAAAAAGTTGGCTTAAAGCTCAGCATTCAGAAAACAAAGACCATGGCATCCAGTCCCATCACTTCATGAGAAATAGATGGGGAAACAGTGGAAACAGTGTCTGACTTTATTTTGGGGGCTCCAAAATCACTGCAGATGGTGATTGCAGCCATGAAATTAAAAGACACTTACTCCTTGGAAGAAAAGTTATGACCAACCTAGATAGTATATTCAAAAGCAGAGACATTACTTTGCCGACTAAGGTCCGTCTAGTCAAGGCTATGGTTTTTCCACTGGTCATGTATGGATGTGAGAGTTGGACTGTGAAGAAGGATGAGCGCTGAAGAATTGATGCTTTTGAACTGTGGTGTTGGAGAAGACTCTTGAGAGTCCCTTGGACTGTAAGGAGATCCAACCAGTCCATTCTGAAGGAGATCAGCCCTGGGATTTCTTTGGAAGGAATAATGCTGAAACTGAAACTCCAGTACTTTGGCCACCTCATGTAAAGAGTTGACTCACTGGAAAAGACTGTGATGCTGGAAGGGATTGTTGGCAGGAGAAGGGGACGACAGAGGATGAGATGGCTGGATGGCATCATGGACTCAATGAACGTGGGTCTGAGTCAACTCCAGGAGATGGTGATGGACAGGGAGGCCTGGCGTGCTGCGATTCATGGGATCGTGAAGATCAGACATGACTGAGCAACTGAACTGAACTGAACTGACTGACTTTATTATTCTAACAACAACAATTGCAAAAACCTAGAAAAAATAAACTTTCCTAGTTTCTACATTTATTGACAAGGATAGAACACGTTCCTTAGGAAATACACCTAGAATTGTAAAGCAAAACAACAACCTTTGAATACAAGTTACTAAACGGTGGCAAAGACTAATTTAAAACAAATAAATATGAACATTGTTGTTTTTGTTTTTTTTCCTCTGTGACATGTGTTGAATAAATCAATCTAGATAAGGGAAATCATTTCAATCAGCACAATGTGATTTCACTCATACAAAATATGAATCACAGAAACATAAAAATAGAGTTTTAAGCCTTAGGAAATCTTTCAAATAGAAGATACACCTTCAACCAAGGAACCACTCAGGAGAACCACAAAGTTTCTCAAAATATCATGTGTAAAAAACAATGTTTGTATGTAAATGTAGTTTCTCCAAGCATCATTCATTCCAGAGATGAGTAAATGTTGGAAAAACAAATTAAAATGTACAATGTGTTTGATCTTTAAAAGCTATTGCTAGTTTTTTTAAAAATCAATAAAAAACTGTCTTTTAATAGAATTTTCTGATAGATTTAGCTATCATTAAAATATAATCTGGGCAATTCTAAAATTGTATTTAAAGGAAAGATTATGAAAAATTGAAAACAAGTTTGTCCTTTTGATTTTAATATAGGCTCAGTCACATTAAAAATAAATTTTATTTACTACCAATAAATGACTCAAAAATACCTCTAAACAACCTTTGTCAAAAGGATTCAGGCTTACAGCTAACAGCACAAGCTATGGAGGCAAACTGTGAATTCAAATCCTGATTTTACAAACTTGGAATATTTATATCCTGTCTGCCTCAGTTTGCGCATGCCTGCATGCTAAGTCACTTCGGTCTCCTCCGACTCTATGTGGTGTGATCCTATGGACTGTAACCCTCCAGGCTCCTCTGTCCATGGAATTCTCCAGGCAAGAATACTAGAGCGGTTGTGCCAGTGCCTGCCTCCAGGGGATCTATCAAACCCGCAGTCTCTCTTTGTTGCCTGCATTGGTAGACAGGTTCTTTACCTCTAGCGCCACCTGAAAAGCCCCTGTCTCAATTTGCTTATGTAAAATGATGATAATCCTACTAGGGTAGTTGTAAGGATGAAATGTAATTAACACATATAAAGCAGTTAAAGCAGTGCCTGGCACAGAGGAATCACTGAATAAATATTTGCTATTGCCATTCTAATAAAGACATAGTTACAAGCTTGTTATAGTGTCAAAAATGAAGAAGAAAAAAACAACTATATACAATAAGATTATAAAACAGTTGGGAAGTATATAAATGATTGAGTTCAAGATCTGAGGATGAGAGTGTAGACCGTCCAGACCTGGGTAAGCGGAATATATTTTTTAAAAACTTAGGTATATAACACAACTTTTATACTATAGTGGCTTTGAAGTCAGACAAACATTGATTAAATCTTAGATTCACCAGTTAGTGACCATGAGCAAGTTTCTTAAACTCCTCACCTGTTTTTTCACCTGTAAAATACACTTAATCATACTTAATCATTTCATCTATCTCACAAAGCTGTTTTGAAGGTTAAGTAAGAGAATATACATAAGGCAGTCAGCACAGACTACTAATATATTCAGTTGGCCAAAAAGTTCATTCAAGTTTTTCCATAACATGGTAGAGAAAAACCCAAATAAACTTTATGGCCAACACAATATAAACTCAATAAACAATAAAAAATAATAATACTATTATTTACTGGTTCAGGGAAAAGAAGAATCAACAGATCATTTTAAAAGCTGTTAAGCTAAACGTATGGGGAGAAAGCACATAATAAACAAGGGAAGATGACCAGTTCCTTTCCCTTTGTCAAATACAGTAACCACCTCTGCCCTCATTATTCTCAATTTTGGCAGCATTTGCCTCAAAATCCTGGCATACTGTAACCAAAGAATAAATGTGGTTGATTTATTAATAATCAGCTAGTCACCAAATCAAGATTGCCAGGAGAAATATCAATAACCTCAGATATGCAGATGACACCACCCTTGTGGTAGAAAGTGAAGTGGATTTAAAAAGCCTCTTGATGAAAGTGAAAGTGGAGAGTGAAAAAGTTGGCTTAAAGCTCAACATTTAGAAAATGAAGATCATGGCATCCGGTCCCATCACTTCATAGGAGATGGATGGGGAAACAGTGGAAACAGTGTCAGAATTTATTGTTTTGGGCTCCAAAATCACTGCAGATGGTGATTGCAGCCATGAAATTAAAAGACACTTACTCCTTGGAAGAAAAGTTATGACCAACCTAGATAGCATATTCAAAAGCAGAGACATTACTTTGCCGACTAAGGTCTGTCTAGTCAAGGCTATGGTTTTTCCTGTGGTCATGTATGGATGTGAGAGTTGGACTGTGAAGAAGGATGAGCGCTGAAGAATTGATGCTTTTGAACTGTGGTGTTGGAGAAGACTCTTGAGAGTCCCTTGGACTACAAGGAGATCCAACCAGTCCATTCTGAAGGAGATCAGCCTCCAATACTTTGGCCACCTCATGCGAAGAGTTGACTCATTGGAAAAGACTTTGATGCTGGGAGGGATTGGGGGCAGGAGGAGAAGGGGACGACCAAGGATGAGATGTCTGGATGGCATCACTGACTTGATGGACGTGAAGTCTGAGTGAACTCCAGGAGTTGGTGATGGACAGGGAGGCCTGGCATGCTGCGATTCATAGGGTGGCACAGAGTTGGACACGACTGAGTGGCTGAACTGAACTGAACTGAGTCACCAAATCCCCCAACCATTTTTTATTTTTGTTATTTGCAATCTATCTCCAACTACTGTGTCATTACCTAGTCAGGAACTCTCTACAAATATTCTAGTTTAGCACTTGATAACCTCCATGGTCTGACCCTGAAATAACTTTCCAGTGTTATTAACAGGATCCTCCTTAAGTTGTCTGATATTGCACTTAAACTCAATAGCTCACCATTCCCACTAATCATACTGTGCTTGAGGCCTATAGCTTTGTTCATGCTATTACATTTTGATCTTGGTTCAGATCCTGGTGCTGCTATTTATTACTGAAGACCATTTTACAATTTATAAAACTTCCACAGGCCTCAGGTTCCCTATCAGTAAAGTGGAGAAAATAACACACCTATCTATATAGTGTTCCTCCTGGAAGATTAGATGGTAGAAAAATATAAAATGCTTAATGCACACAGTAACTAGAACATAATAAATGCTTTAGAACTATTATTGTTAGAATGCATGCCTTCTTTCCCTCATCTCCATAGGTCTAAATTTATTAGAGACTGAATTTAGCTTGTTTCTCCACACATACATATCAATTCATCAAAATTTAATAAAACATATCTTCCATGATTCCTGTTACCACAAACTTTCAGTCTTACCTAGCTCTCTCACAGCTCTTTAACAAATCCTCAATTATCCTTTCTGACTTCTCTGAAATATTTGTGCTTTCTTTTAGAGTTATATATGCCCTTATCTAATCTCTCTTAATTATTAAGTTAAGATAAAAATCTATATTTGATCATTTTTATATTGCACTTAATATAGTTTCCTGAACTTAATATGTACTTGAAAATATCAATGGAATTAGTGAAAGAATGAAATCCATATCTTCCTTTCTGGGATAGTTGTTTCAAAACTGGTACTCTAATGGCAAATAGAGGAGCAGTTTCAAAGAAGATTCAGTAAGGTAAGTCAGTAAATGTCACAAAATGTTTGTTCTGTTGAATTTTTATTCCCTTTAGTTCTATAGTTGTAGACTGCAAGAATTAGTCTTTTAAGAAGCTCTACAGATCATGAGTTAATTCAGTAAAGTTGAAGGATACAAAATTAATATACCAAAATCTGTTGCATTTCAATACACTAACAATGAACGAAACAATACACTAACAATGAACGGAAGAGAAGTTAAGGAAACAACTCCATTTACCATCGTATCAAAAAGAATAAGATAACCAGGAATAAACCTACCTAAGGAGGTAAAAGACCTGTACTCAGAAAACTAAAAGACACTCATAAAAGAAATTGAAAAAGGAATAACACATGGAAAGATATACCATATTCTTAGATAGGAAGAATATTATTAAAATGGTCATACCCAAGGCAGTCTACAGATTCAAGGCATTCCTTATCAAAATATTCAAGGTATTTTTCACAGAATGAGAACAAATCTTAATGTTTGTATGGAAACACAAAAGACCCAAATAGCCAAAACAAAAGACCCAAATAGCCAAAACAATCTTGAGAAAGACTAACAGAGCTGGAGGATTCACATTCCCTGACTTTTTACTATAAAGCTACAGTAATCAAAAAGCAGAGTACTGGCACTTCCACCCTATGGAATACAATTTTGTTTGTTTACCAAGATTTATTAGTTTAAAAGTATATGACTGTGAGGTAACTCTCCAATACATCATCATAGAAAGAAAAATCGTAAATGACTCTCCTAGGTTCCCAAGACATTTCCTAAGTTTTGGTTTAGTGAGAACAAAATAGGGCTGGCCCTAAACACACGTTGGCCATATGCTGAACTGTTCAGTACAATGGGTCATGTAGTATCTGGAGGAGAGGAAGTCTGTCATCTGAACCAATATGTCAACTGTTCATTGTTTTTATAGGATTTGTGGATTCTTTCCTCAAGAGAACAACCTTCCCTGTTGTGTTCTACCTTTCCATTAGCAAACAAATGAACAAATAAACAAACAGGTAATCAAAAAAAAAGAAAAATTGTAATTAGAAAGTATTTTAGTGAGTGAGTGAAAGTTGCTCAGTCATGTCCGACTCTGTGACCCCATGACCTATACAGTCCGTGGAATTCTCTAGTCCAGAATACTGGAGTGGGTAGCCTTTCCCTTCTCAAGGGACTTTCCCAACCCAGGGATCAAACCCAGGTTTCCCACATTGCTGGCAGATTCTTTACCAGCTGAGCCACAAAGGAAGCCCAAATGAAAGTACTATTGCTCAATCATGTCTGACTCTTTGGGACCCTGTGGACTATAGCCCGCCAGGCTCCTCTGTCCACAGAATTCTCTGGTAAGAATACTGGAGTGGGTAGCCATTCCCTTCTCCAAGGAATCTTCCCAACCCAGGGGTCAAACCAGGGTCTCCTGCACTGCAGGCAGATTCTTTATCATCTGAGCCACCAGAGAAGTCCTGTTTTAGTGAGGATAGCATCAAACCTAGATGACTAAGTTATAAAGTACAATGTTTGATTGTTTCAAGACATCCCATCTATATCCATCAGTCATTTGAGGTGTTCAATAGGTCAAGGACACAGTTCCCTACACTGGATTTTATGGGTACTATCAGAATTTGCCCTAGTCACCTTCTGTTGTCCATGTTTAGCTGCTGACTATTCCTCCTTCTGACCGGATAGTCTTTCTTTACCAATGTTAATAGTTGAATAAACTTTCTTAGATTTGGGAGTCATTTGGTCCCTTTAAATCAGTGTTTCATATCTCTGTGTATTATATGTTGGCTCTAAGGTTTAACTCTCATAAGGTACTTATTACCTTGTATTTAAATAATTTGGGTGCAACATGCTGAAAGAAAATTCTACCATAATGCAGACAAGGAATATTTTCCCACAATGAAATGGGTCAAATATGTTCAACATTTAAAATTGCATCCCACAATGTAAAAGCAGTGCTAAGGGGAAGGTTCATAGCAATACAGGGATACCTCAAGAAACAAGAAAAAAAGTCAAATAAATAACCTAACTCTACACCTAAAGCAACTAGAAAAGGAAGAAATGAAGAATCTCAGGGTTAGTAGAAGAAAAGAAATCTTAAAAATTAGAGCAGAAATAAACGCAAAAGAAACAAAAGAGACCATAGCAAAAACCAACAAAGCCAAAAGCTGGTTCTTTGAGAGGATAAATAAAATTGACAAACCATTAGCCAGACTCATCAAGAAACAAAGGGAGAAAAATCAAATCAACAAAATTAGAAATGAAAATGGAGAGATCGCGACAGACAACACAGAAATACTAAGGATCATAAGAGACTACCATCAGCAATTATGTGCCAATAAAATGGACAACGTGGAAGAAATGGACAAATTCTTAGAAAAGTACAACTTTCCAAAACTGAACCAGGGAGAAACAGAAAATCTTAACAGACTCATCAATTTCCACAAGCATGGAAATTGAAACTATAATCAAAAATCTTTCAGAAAACAAAAGCCCAGGTCCAGACGGCTTCACAGCTGAATTCTACCAAAAATTTTGAGAAGAGCTAACACCTATCCTACTCAAACTCTTCCAGAAAATTGAAGAGGAAGGTAAACTTCCAAACTCATTCCATGAGGCCACCATCACCCTAATACCAAAACCTGACAAGATGCCACAAAAAAAAGAAAACTACAGGCCAATATAACTGATGAACATAGATGCAAAAATCCTTAACAAAATTCTAGCAATCAGAATCCAACAACACATTAAAAATATCATACACCATGACCAAATGGGCTTTATCCCAGGGATGCAAGGATTCTTCAATATCCGTAAATCAATCAATGTAATACACCACATTAACAAACTGAAAAATAAAAATCATATGATTATCTCAATAGATGCAGATAAAGCCTTTGACAAAATTCAACATCCATTTATGATAAAAACTCTCCAGAAAGTAGGAATAGAAGGAACATATCTCAGCATAATAAAAGCTATATATGACAAACCCACAGAAACATTATCTTCAGTGGTGAAAAATTGAAAGCATTTCCCCTAAAGTCAGGAATAAGACAAGGGTGCCCACTTTCACAACTACTATTCAACACAGTTTTGGAAGTTTTGGCCACAGCAATCAGAGCAGAAAAAGAAATAAAAGGAATCCAAATTGGAAAAGAAGTAAAACTCTCACTGTTTGCAGATGACATGATCCTCTACATAGAAAACCCTAAAGACTCCACCAGAAAATTACTAAAGCTAATCAATGAATATAGTAAAGTTGCAGGATATAAAATCAACACACAGAAATCTCTTGCATTCCTATACACTAATAATGAGAAAATAGAAATAGAAATTAAGGAAACAATTCTATTCACCATTGCAACAAAAACAATAAAATACTTAGGAATATATCTACCTAAAGAAACTAAAGACCTATATATAGAAAAATATAAAACACTGATGGAAGAAATCAAAGAGGACACTAACAGATGGAGAAATATACCATGTTCATGGATCAGAAGTATCAATATAGTGAAAATGAGTACACTACCCAGAGCAACCTATAGATTCAATGCAATCCCCATCAAGCTACCAATGGTATTTTTCACAGAGCTAGAACAAATAATTTCACAATTTGTATGGAGATACAAAAAAATCTCGAATAGCCAAAGCAATCTTGAGAAGGAAGAATGAAACTGGAGGAATCAACCTGCCTGACTTCAGGCTCTACTACAAAGCCACAGTCATCAAGACAGTATGGTACTGGATCAAAGACAGAAATATAGATCAATGAACAAAATAGAAAGCCCAGAGATAAATCCACACTCCTGTGGATACCTGATCTTTGACAAAGGAGGCAAGAATATACAACGGAGAAAAGACAATTTCTTTAACAAATGATGCTGAGAAAAGTGGTCAACCACTTGTAAAAGAATGAAACTTGAACACTTTCAAACACCATACACAAAAATAAACTCAAAATGGATTAAAAATCTAAACATAAGACCAGAAACTATAAAACTCCTAGAGGAGAACATAGGCAAAACACTCTCCGACATAAATCATAGCAGGATCCTCTATGAGCCACCTCTCAGAATATTGGAAATAAAAGCAAAAATAAACAAATGGGACCTAACTAAAATTAAAAGCTTCTGTATAAGCAAGGTGAAAAGACAGCCTTCAGAATGGGAGAAAATAATTACAAATGAAGCAACTGAAAATGAACTAATCTCAAAAATATACAAGCAACTCCTGCAGCTCAATTCCAGAAAAATAAACGACCCAAGCAAAAAATGGGCCAAAGAACTAAATAGACATTTCTCCAAAGACAGATGGCTAACAAACACACGAAAAGACACTCAACATCACTCATGATCAGAGAAATACAAATCAAAACCACAATGAGGTACCATTACACACCAGTCAGAATGGCTGTGATCCAAAAGTCTACAAGCAATAAATGCTGGAGAGGGTGTTGAGAAAAGGGAACCCTCTTACACTGTTGGTGGGAATGCAAACTAGTACAACCACTATGGAGAACAGTGTGGAGATTCCTTTAAAAACTGGAAAGAGAACTGCCATATGACCCAGCAATCCCACTGCTGGGCATACACACCGAGGAAACCAGAATTGAAAGAGACTCGTGTACCCCAATGTTCATCGCAGCACTGTTTATAATAGCCAGGACATGGAAGCAACCTAGATGTTCATCAGCAGATGACTGGATAAGAAAGCTGTGGTATATATACACAATGGAGTATCACTCAGCCATTAAAAAGAATATATTTGAATCAGTTCTAATGAGGTGGATGAAACTGGAGCCGATTATATAGAGTGAAGTAAGCCAGAAAGAAAAACACCAATACAGTATACTAATGCATATATATGGTATTTAGAAAGATAGTAATGATAACCCTGTATGTGAGACGGCAAAAGAGACAAGATGTATAGAACAGTCTTTTGGATTCTGTGGGAGAGGGAGAGGGTGGGATGATTTGGGAGAATGGCATTGAAATATACATAATATCATACATGAAATGAATCACCAGTCCAGGTTCGATGCATGATACAGGATGCTTGGGGCTGGTGCACTGGGATGACCCAGAGGGATAGGATGGAGAGGGAGGTGGCAGGGGGGTTCAGGATGGGGAACACGTGTACACCCATAGTGGATTCATGTTGATGTATGGCAAAACCGATACAATACTGTAGAGTAATTAGCCTCCAATTAAAATAAATAAATTTATATTTAAAAAATAAAAATAAATAAAATTGCAACCCATATGAAAATGTATAATATTTCATTATTCTTACACATTTTATTTGAACAGTTTGATTTTACATTTCTACGTATCAACAAAAATCTTTTAAAATCTTTGAAAAATGCTGATTTATGAAAAGGCAAATTTCAGTGAGTGGAACAATGTGTTTTTAAGTCCTTATTCTAGAGTGTTCTACCAACAGGCTCTACTTGGTATTTTTGGCTTTTTAAGGAGAATTTAAGTCTTATCTCATAAGTGGAATTTTCTTCAATTACCCATATATAAATGACTATTCTTTCCTCTTTCCCCTAAAGCTCTGTGTTATGAACCTCACTTATTTGGCATTTAGCCTATATTACATTACATTGACATCTTTCTTTTTAAGCACATGAGCTCCCAAATACATAATATTTTATTTGAAAGTCTATTTAATGTAGTTTACCATTCACAGGCTTGTTTCCTAATATTCATGTCTGTGTTTTATCTCCTCCTTAACCTGTAAACTCCTCAGATAGAGGATTTTTCTTTTAAAAATTTTTATTCAGTTTTTTTATTGATAAAATTCAAAGATTCTTCTAACAAAATTTGTTACAAGGCACTTGCAAAAGAATGGGAGTCTTTTAATTGCCTATGTCTTGATGCATATGGAACCCAAGGATGCACAGTGTGTTTCAGACCATGCTCTGTTCACTGCAGCAGAAGGCTGGCTCTTTGGTAGGTGAGAAAGAGCATGTCGTAATAAATGACTTATTCAAATATGGGTAAAACTCTTTAGGCAGTTCATATGTAACTGTTAGATGATGTAGCTGAACACCATGTCAGAGAAAAGGCACAGCTGCAACAAGGTCTAAATAAAAACAATATTTTGAACAGTCCATCCTTACCTGTTAAGACTCTTTATTAAGAATTTTTATTGGAGTATAGTACTTTACAGTGTTGTGTTAGTTTCTGCTGTATAGCAGAGTGAATCAGCTATACATACATACATATCCCCGGTCTTTTGGATTTCCTTCCCATTTAGGTCACCACAGAGCAATGAGTAGAGTTCCCTGTGCTATACAGTAGGTTCTTCTTATCTATTTTATACATAGTAGTGTATGTATGCTGCTGCTGCTGCTGCTGCTGCTAAGTCACTCAGTCATGTCCAACTCTGTGCGACAAATACACGGCAGCCCACCAGGCTCCTCTGCCCCTGGGATTCTCCAGGCAAGAATACTGGAGTGGGTTGTCATTTCCTTCTCCAAAGCATGAAAGTGAAAAGTGAAAGAGATGTCGCTCAGTCATGCCCGACTCTTAGCGAGCCCATGGACTGCAGCCTACCAGGCTCCTCCATCCATGGGATTTTCCAGGCAAGAGTACTGGAGTGGGTTGCCATTGCCTTATCCGAGTGTGAGGATATCAACCCCAATCTCCCATTCATCCCATCTCTTCTTTCCCCCGTTGGTATCCATATGTTTATTTTCTATATCTGTGTGACTGGTGATAGAAGCAAGATCCGATGCTGTAAAGAGCAATACTGCACAGGAACCTGGAATGTCAGGTCCATGAATCAAGGCAAATTGGAAGTGGTCAAACAAGAGATGGCAAGGGAGAACATCAACATTCTAGGAATCAGCAAACTAAAATGGACTGGAATGGGTGAATTTAATTCAGATGACCATTATATCTACTACTGCGGGCAGGAATCCCTCAGAAGAAATGGAGTAGCCATCATGGTCAACAAGAGAGTCCAAAATGCAGTACTTGGATGCAATCTCAAAAACGACAGAATGATCTCTGTTCGTTTCCAAGGCAAACCATTTAATATCACAGTTATCTAAGTCCAACCAGTAACGCTGAAGAAGCTGAAGTTGAATGGTTTTATGAAGACCTATAAGACCTACTAACACCCCAAAAGATGTCCTTTTCATTATAGGGGACTGGAATGCAAAAGTAGGAAGTCAAGAAACACCTGGAGGAACAGGCAAATTTGGCCTTGGAATGCGGAATGAAGCAGGGCAAACACTAATAGAGTTTTGCCAAGAAAATGCACTGGTCATAGCAAACACCCTCTTCCAACAACACAAGAGAAGACTCTACACATGGACATCACCAGATGGTCAACACCAAAATCAGACTGATTATATTCTATGCAGCCAAAGATGGAGAAGCTCTATACAATCAACAAAAACAGGACCAGGAGCTGACTGTGGTTCAGATCATGAACTCCTTATTACCCAATTCAGACTTAAACCGAAGAAAGTAGGGAAAACTGCTAGACCATTCAGGTATGACCTAAATCAAATCCCTTATGATTATACAGTGGAAGTGAGAAATAGATTTAAGGGCCTAGATCTGATAGATAGAGTGCCTGATGAACTATGGAATGAGGTTCGTGACATTGTATGGGAGACAGGGATCAAGACCATCCCCATGGAAAAGAAATGCAAAAAGCAAAATGGCTGTCTGGGGAGGCCTTACAAATAGCTGTGAAAAGAAGAGAGGCAAAAAGCAAAGGAGAAAAGGAAAGATATAAGCATCTGAATGCAGAGTTCCAAAGAATAGCAAGAAGAGATAAGAAAGCCTTCTTCAGCAATCAATGCAAACAAATAGAGGAACAGAATGGGAAAGACTAGAGATCTCTTCAAGAAAATTAGAGATATCAAGGGAACATTTCATGCAAAGATGGGCTCTATAAAGGACAGAAATGGTCTGGACCTAACAGAAGCAGAAGATATTAAGAAGAGGTGGCAAGAATACATGGAAGAACTATACAAAAATTATCTTCAAGATCCAGATAATCATGATGATGTGATCACTCATCTAGAGCCAGATATCTTGGAATGTGAAGTCAAGTGGGCCTTAGAAAGCATCAATGTGAACAAAGCTAGTGGAGGTGATGGAATTCCAGTTGAGCTGTTTCAAATCCTGAAAGATGATGCTGTGAAAATGCTGCACTCAATATGCCAGCAAATTTGGAAAACTCAGCAGTGGCCACAGGACTGGAAAACATCAGTTTTCATTCCAATCCCAAAGAAAGGCAATGCCAAAGAATGCTCAAACTACTAAACAATTGCACTCATCTCACACGGTAATAAAGTCATGCTCAAAATTCTCCAAGCCAGGCTTCAGCAATACATGAACCGTGAACTTCCTGATGTTCAAGCTGGTTTTAGAAAAGGCAGAGGAACCAGAGATCAAATTGCCAACATCCGCTGGATCATCGAAAAAGCAAGAGAGTTTCAGAAAAACATCTATTTCTGCTTTATTGACTATGCCAAAGCCTTTGACTATGTGGATCACAATAAACTATGGAAAATTCTGAGAGAGATGGAAATATCAGACCACCTGACCTGCCTCTTGAGAAATCTGTATGCAGGTCAGGAAGCAACAGTTAGAACTGGACATGGAACAACAGACTGGTTCCAAATAGGAAAAGGAGGATGTCAAGGCTGTATATTGTCACCCTGCTTATTTAACTTCTATGCAGAGTACATCATGAGAAACGCTGGACTGGAAGAAACACAAGCTGGAATCAAGACTGCTGGGAGAAATATCAATAACCTCAGATATGCAGATGACACCACCCTTATGGCAGAAAGTGAAGAGGAGCTAAAGGGCCTCTTGATGAAGGTGAAAGGGAGAGTGAAAAAGTTGGCTTAAAGCTCAACATTCAGAAAATGAAGATCATGGCATCCAGTCCCATCACTTCATGGGAAATAGATGGGGAAACAGTGGAAACAGTGTCAGACTTTATTTTGGGGGTTCCAAAATCACTGCAGATGGTAATTGCAGCCATGAAATTAAAAGACGCTTACTCCTTGGAAGAAAAGTTATGACCAACCTAGACAGTATAATCAAAAGCAGAGACATTACTTTGCCGACTAAGGTCCGTCTAGTCAAGGCTATGGTTTTTCCAGTAGTCATGTATGGATGTGAGAGTTGGACTGTGAAGAAGGATGAGCGCTGAAGAATTGATGCTTTTGAACTGTGGTGTTGGAGAAGACTCTTGAGAGTCCCTTGGACTGCAAGGACATCCAACCAGTCCATTCTAGAGGAGATCAGCCCTGGGGTGTTCTTTGGAAGGAATGATGCTAAAGGTGAAACTTCAGTACTTTGGCCACCTCATGGGAAGAGTTGACTCATTGGAAAAGACTATGATGCTGGGAGGGATTGGGGGCAGGAGGAAAAGGGGACGATCGAGGATGAGATGGCTGGATGGCATCACGGACTCGATGGACGTGAGTCTGAGTGAACTCCGGGAGATGGTGATGGACAGGGAGGCCTGGCGTGCTGCGATTCATGGGGTCGCAAAAAGTCGGACACGACTGAGCGACTGAACTGAACTGAACTGTGTCTCTATTTCTGCCTTGCAAATAGGTTTATCTGTACCATTTTTCTGAAAGGATTTTTAATTATATATATAAACATTCAATAAATATCTGCTGAAGCAAAGAATAAAAGGCTATCTGATACTTCAATTAGATTATAAACTTAGTTATGGTATGCAACATTTTATGATTATTTAAAATCACAGAATGGAGTGGATAATAAGTGTTCAGTAATATTTTTATTGATGACTATTAATTATATATCTGTAGGAATACAGTCTCTAGTTTTTAAAAGTAAATTCTTTCTCTTTTAAGGCAATAAACTATTGGGCTAAATTTGCATAAATGTGCTTTTTATTCTCTCGATGTACAATAAAAGTTTATATTCTCCTCTCTGTATAATATCTGATTGCAGACAATAAAACACAATGTGAAAGATATTTTATACAGACTCTGTGCACACACATGTATATATAGTGTAATTTCACACAGAAGTAAATTAATATCTATTAATATCTATATTAATGTGACCCTCACCTCTCTAAAATTCCAGTTTAAGAAAATTGATTCTATGTTGTTGACTCCAGATCTTTTTAGTACACAAACAGCACCTGCCATAGTATAAAAGGAAACCAAGTAAGCAAGGTTCTGTATGAGTAAATTTGGAAACAGACCAAGATGGACTGGGCAGGCCTCACACACTGGGATTTAAGACACAGGAAAAATCCTAACAGTGCCTGAAATTCTTAGCACCAGCTGTCATTCCATATTTTACTGGATTAAGAAATTATGTTACTTAAATGGAACTTTTAATTCATTTTGAAGATGAGTACGTGTCATGAATCCACTACTTTCTTTGAAATTGAGAAAGTTTTAAGTAGTCTGGGAAAATGGGGGTATTCAGGGCAGAGCATGCCAAGTAGAATCTAGATAAAGAATCTGAATAAAAATGTCCCAAAAGAAAAGGTGAAAGGTCCAGAAATGTGTTTGTTTTACTTCACAGTTTTGCCAAGAGCCTGCCGTTCTTACTGCAGAGTTGACTTGCCCACTAAAGTGTTGATTTAAATAGCAAAAAGCTTTGGTGCCCAGAAGCATAAATAAAAATTCATTATAACATCTGTAAAGATCTTGCTTTTAAAAGACAATGATCTCTAAACCTTAAGTACTAGAAAATCAATAATGTCTGAGAGCACTCTGCTTGCTTTCATAATTTTCCGTTTATTCCTTCCTGAATTGTGAAAGCAACCACTAAATTACATCAACAATATTGTGAATATACGTTATCACTTAGTTGTGAGTGGAAGACTAAAGAAAGGACATAAAAATGCCAAAAGAGATACTTTAGTCAGTTCCTACCCAATAAAAAAAATCATTCCTTAACATGAAAGCAATAGTTTCAAAGAATAACTTTCAAACCATAGTTTTGATGGTAAAAGTTTCTACCTAATAATTTTATAGAACTAATGAGTGAAACAATGTAATAGTTGTCATCTTAACTATCCAATCTCAGTGAGTACTAATGCATTTCAGACTCTACACAGAAGATACATTTAGAGGCTCTATTTGAGTCAGTAACATTATAATCATTATTCTAGGGTATACTTTTCATTATTCTAAATACAAAGAATGGAGAAAATATTCTTTCTTAAAGCCTATAAAATTAAAAATTATAAGCAATAGCAAGAGGTCATTAAGTGATTCTGCCTCAGTAAGGATTAACACCTAAGCCTTCTAAAGCAGATGGCTTTTCTATCCTATTTTTAGACACGATTTTTAGAATGGAGAGCCTACCCTTGATAACACTGTTTACTGTTTACTTTAAAAACAAAATTTTTAAAAACCTTTGTTTATAAGTGGTTTTCTTACTATAATTAAGACCTATCACTTTGATAACTGAATAAACTACAGTTATACTGTTATTTTTAATGAGCAATAAAGAACAACTGTATTGAGAGAAAGATGATCATAGCTGACCATGTCGCTTAACATGAAATCATTGCTTAATAAACGTCTATAAGACATTTTATTTGTGAACACAATCGTTCACCTATGGCTGATTCGTGTCAATGTATGGCAAAACAAATACAGTATTGTAATTAAAAAAATAAATAAATTTAATTAAAAAAATTTTTTAAAAAGACATTTTATTTGGAAAAAAGTATAGATTAGGGAGAAAAAAATCAGTGAAGTTAGGAAAGGCTATATTAAACATTTAAATTATTATAATTCACTTAATTTCATAACTGAACTGACACTAAATTACCTTATATGATCATTTTAATTTATAAATTGAAGATATTATTTTAAACTATATCCACTTATTTTTTCTTAATTGCTGAAATATACCTGTTTATTATGGAAAACAGAGCACAAAGAAGAAAAACTTACCTGCTGTTTTAACACAATGAGAGAGTATATATTAGGAATGTACATACACACCTTTTTTAACTTAGGAATTCATTATGGATGTTTTCTGTTACTTTCTTGAAAAGTCTTACACTCATGCAAAAAGTCTTCTACAACCCATTGCTAACAGCAGGATACCAATCTGTCACTAAAACAAACCTCATCAATCAACCAATATGATTTCCATCATTTTACTGATATAAATGATGCTGCAATACAACTCCTACACACAATTTTGCTCAGACTTCTGATATGTATTTCCTTCAAATGAAGTACTAGTCGTAAATTTTTCTTACAGAAGAAATGAATGCTCCCAGTACATGTTGGCAAAGGATCCTCTAAGAATCATGAAACTATTTAATCTGTGTCTATAAGAGAATGGTAGTGCCCCTTTCGGAGAAGGCAATGGCAACACACTCCAGTACTCTTGCCTGGAGAATCCCATGGACGGAGGGGGCCTGGTGGGCTGCGGTCCATGGGGTCACACAGTCGGACACGACTGAGCGACTTAGCAGCAGCAGCAGCAGCAGTGCCCCTTTCTCTTACCCTTGCCTCATCAACACTGGTTACTATCAAGCTTTTCATTTTTAATAAGTTGATATTTGAAAAACAGATATCATTTTTGTCATTTTTATTATTTTAGGGTCATTTGTAATTCTTTTGAGAATTGCTTGTTCTTTTTATTCTTCCACAAAGACATTAACAATGTGCTTTGTCAATTTCCTCTCTTCAAACATAGTCTAAGTTTGATTTTTATATTGTTTATGAAAATGGTATACATACTGAAAATATCACATATTTTATATCACATATACTGTACATCTTTTTCCAAGTTTGTCACTTGGTTTTTAGTTTTATTGTTTCTTTTAATCGTTTCTCCTTAAACTTTCAGGCAACTCAGCTTCAACTGGATTACCTTTCCTCTAGCTTTTTTCTCCGCCTCCATGTTGAGGGCTAACTCTTCTGCCCCCAGGACCTCATCCTTCATTATGGTACTTGTCTGTCCACCCCCACCACCAGACTACCACCTCCATGAAGTCAAGACTCCTTTCCTAATATTGCAAGTCTAAACCTTTATAATTAAAAAAATATGGAGAATATATAATCTCCAGGAGATGTTTAATAAATATTTATCAGATGAATGTAATGAAAGAATGTCCCTTTGCTCTGGTTTAAGTTTCAGAGAAGGAAACTTAAGAATATAAATATTACTTGAAAAAGACAATATTCAGTGATTTCTCTTTTTTTCAGTTTTTTTTTTTCAGTGATTTCATAGCATCCTCTTCAAGCTTAAATGTAACATCTTCACCCCTGAATTATTTTGATGTATAGTACTTCTCTTTGTAGAAATGTAGAGAGTTAAAAATAAACATTAAGCAAAATACTGATTCTTTTCTCATTTTAACCTTCCTAATTATTCCTTTTATAACTTAGTAACTGAGAATCTTTGAGGTAAATTCTGGGTAAATGTAATTGGTATTAAGTCAAATAACTTTGGATGACAGATATCAGGATATAAAAAGGGGAAAATCATTTTTGTGTAGTAGTTAAAAACTCAGTTAAGACAAATTGCTTGAGCTCAAATTCCAACTTCACCTCCTTTTAGTATATAATCTTGGACAAATTACGTAAGCCGCAAGTTCTTCATCTGTAAGATGGGATTCATGATGGTACATACATCACAGAATGGTTGTGAGGATTATATGAGATTACACAGGTAATGCACTTAACACAAGGTCTGGAACATAGTCAACATTCAATAAGTGGCAGCTATTATTAGTTTTTAACTGACCTACCTAGTGTTGCATAAAAGAATCATTAACCATAACTGAATAAATAAATTTCTGCTGGGAATCACCCTGAGTCTAGCAAAATTGAGTTTCCCAGGTGATAAAGCTGCTCAATTGCAAGTCAATACCTGCAGCCAGGCTGTCTGCCTTATACTTCTCTGTGGGGTCCGTATGTGAACCTGTTGCTTATCTTCTCCTCCCACAGCATCTTAATATGGGTACCATGTGACTTCTTAGCTGGTCTCTTTTTGGACTTCAGTATCAACAGCTCTGTAAGAAGATGATTACCCATTTTCCGCTACACTTTCTCCAGCCCCTGAAAGATTATGCAACAAATTCACATTTTAAGTTATATCATCCCAGGAATTTGATCTAATATTGGTGAAATCCAAAATCCATGATGCTGAGGGAAAATGTGCAGAAACTTAGTTCAATTTATTAACCTCTAATGAGCTAAGTACTTTCATTTAATTCTTGCAACAAACCTGTGAGATAGATATTACTTATACATTTTACAGTTGAAGAAACCAAAGTTCAGATAAATCTGGTATGTTATTCAAGATCACACAGCTACCCAAGTGCCAAAATTATGTCCTCTTCTTTTTATAAAAATTCTATTTCCACACAAACATCATCATCTTATTCAAGCCCTTCTCCAACCATGAGAAAAGCATGGCCTTGCTTTCTATCTATAGCTGTAATATGTCTTTCACTGTTCTCTCCAGAGCATCTTTCCAGAATATTTCCTGAATAAGCAAAACTAGGAAAGGAAATATGGAGAATTCCAATAGACTTCAAGCTAAGAAAAATTCAAAATTACTATTCTCATGCAAAAAAAAAGAAAAAAAGTCACAAAAAGTAAAAGGTAGAAATAATCTATTGACAGGTAAATGGATAATGGATAAACAAACTATGGTATACACATGCAATGGAATACCATTCAGTCTTATAAAGGAATGGAATTCTGAATCATGCTTCAACATGGGTGAGCCTTGAAAATATTATGCTAAGTCAAACAGCCAAATATGAAGGGAAAATTGTTGTATGAGTCCACTTATATAGGAATGTAGAGTAGTTACATTTATAGAGAAAGAAAGTAAAATAGTATTACCAAGAATTGTAGGGAGCAGAGGGGGAAATGGGGAGTTCATGTTTAATGGCTACAGAATTTCAGAATTAGGTGACGAAAAAGTTCTGGAGATAGACAGTGATAATGATTACACAACAATGTGAATGTGTTTAATGCCTCTGAACAACACATTCAAAAGGGTTAAAATGGTAAATTTTACCACAATTTAAAAACCTAGATATGATTTCCACTGCTGATTGTGACTCTAGAGTTCATTGTATTTCCTGATCCTATAAGTTTTTATACGTTATTAAAGATTTTACAAAATTATAACATTTTACAAAAAATGTTTTAGTTACTTGAAAAGCATTATTCCCCTTTAAGTCTAATTATCATAATATGAATTCACTTGAGTCATTACACTTTAAAGTGCCAAAAGCAAGAAATTTACTTAGATTAGAGATTTACAAATTTGAGAAATCTCTTCAACCAACCAACAAAGTAAAACAGAATAGGAATAATACTTGCTGCTTTAAGGAATGCTAATAAAATCTTAAAGGCTTTTCTCTACCTTAATTCTCCTTGACTTTTACAGTGAATACTATCATCCACCATCCTTTCCATTGAAACTGTCCCTTTAGCTAATTCTCTGTCTTCTACACATCCCAATCTGTGAATCATTTTCTATGTTTTCAGTACTTAACCCTCTACTCTTCTCTTTAGATATATTCATTTATTAAACAAAAGTTTATTGAATTCCTCCTAAGTACTTAGCACTGTGCAAATAGCTAGGAATATAATGTGTGCTAAATCACTTCAGTCATCTACGACTCTTTGTGATCCTGTGACCTGTAGCCTGTCAGGTTCCTCTGTCCATGGGATTCTCTAGGCAAGAATACTGGAGTAGGTTGCCATTTCCTACTCCAGGGATTCTTCCCAACCTAAGGATCAAAACCAGGTCTCCCACATTGCATTCAGATTCTTTACCAGATGAGCCACAAGGGAAGCCCAAGAACACTAGAGCGGGTAGCCTATCCCTTCTCCAGCGGATCTTCCTGACCCAGGAATCGAACCGGTGTCTCCTGCACTGCAGGCAGATTCTTTATCAACCGAGCTATCAGGGAAGCACCACCTGGGAAGCCCAGGATTGTAATAGAAAACCAAATACAACCCTTGACTCAAAGTTCTAGTGTGGGAAAACTCAACTATATAGGAAATTTTAAAAGGACCCACTTTCTATCCCCTTTGCTGTATGGCATCTGTAGTAATCTGTTGTATGGTGGCCCCCTGTCAACGATGCTACTCTGCATTTACATCCTTATGTAGTCATCTCACCTTGAAGCTGAGTTAGGCCTATGACTTACTTTAAACAGAAAAATGCAGAATAAATTTATGTTGTGCCAATTCTGAGTCAATGTCTTCAGAAAGCCTGGCAGCTTCCACTTTTGCATTGTTGGGAACCATGAGCTGCCATGTAAAAAGTCTGTCTACTCTACAGGAGATACAATTAGGAGAGGTCCCGTGACTATATGGAGTGAGGTAAAAACCCAGCCACTCCAGAGTCTTAGCCGAGCCCAGCTCCTAGCCAACCCTAGATGAGAACTCTCAAGAACAGCCAAATAGGCATCAGTATGCGTCCAGTCCAGATTGCAGAATCATGAGCAAATAAAATGACTGGTATTTAAATTTGGGGGCGGTTTGTTGTGCAGAATTAGATAAACAAAACAGCATCTCACCATACTTAAATCCTGTAACCTTTCAAATACACATTAACTTCTCAATCTTAGAAACTATAAACTGAATTAATCTATCTTCCCATTCAAGTTTCATCTGGACAGCTTTCTTTTCCCTGTAGCACTTACCATTCTTAGAAGTACAGAAGTCTAAAATTATAATCTGTATTTACTCCTTTTAAGGTGCATTAGTATTAAGGATACTAATTAATGTTAGAACAAAAATAATTCCACAAACAAGTAAACTTGAAAAACAATGGATTATATGAAATTATGAAATTGTTTTTACTATTAGATTTCTTAGAATCTTTGCTATTGAGTTCACTGAATTTAAGAAAGAAATATAAAATGAGTATTTTCCAAATATATTTGATTTGGAATTCTGTTTTCCACAAAGTATTTGGTGAGGCTAGCTTTTTAAACACACTTTAGGAAAATGGACACAGTAAAGATAAAGTGACATATTAAGATCAAGAAACAGTTTCCAGGTAGGTGGCAATATGGAAGATCCAGGTTCGATCCCTGGGTGAGGAAGATCCTCTGGAGAAGGGATGGCTCTTGGCTGGAGAATCTCATGGACAGAAGAGCATGGTGGGCTATAATCCATGGGTTTGCAAAGAGTTGGACACAGCTGAGCAACTAACACAGGGCTTCCCTGGTGGCTCAGCTGGTAAAGAATCCACCTGCAATGTGGGAGACAGGAATTCAATCCCTGGGTTGGGAAGATCCCCTGCAGGAGGGCACAGCAACCCACTCTAGTATTTTTCCTGGAGAATCCCCCAAGGACAGAGGAGCCTGGCATGCTGAAGTCCATGGGGTCGCAAAGAGTCGGACATGACTGAGCAAGTGAACTGAACTGAACTGAATCATGTTAAAAGATTTAAAATACAAGGAAAGCTTAGTACATTAGTAAGGAGTGTATTATAACAGCTATGTTTGTCCTATAGACCAAACAGGCAGTCATGTGTAGGGAGGTATTAATAGAAGGTGTGTAACTAAGTTAAGTAGCTCCTAAAGACACGGATCCTGGTAAAGATGAGGAGCTTGTTCAGTTAATACAGGAATAAAGGAGTAAAACTATTAAAATTTTGGTTGAAGAAAGAACTAATCATGTTTTGGAATAGAAAATACATTATGATATAACTAAAAGCTTATTGGACTAAAATTCAGAAGAATAAGAAGTAACTAGCTGTATTACACTAGATAAGTCAGGAAATATTTCTAGCCTCAGATTCTCACCTCAAAAATGAATATTAACTGTACAGTTATATACTATATATATATATACACACACATAGTAGAAAATTCTTTCTGTTTTCAAACTTCTATGAGCCTCTGATTCAAGGTGGAGTCCTGCCACACGATGATTAAATCTTCAACACTGCATGGCTGATTTGAAGTGCTGACAGTGAGAAATTATGTGAGTCATGAGCATGATGTTCACAGCAAACTGCAGGGCAAGGAAGACTGTCAGTCCATTCTGTTCCCTATGAGTGGTATAAATGGATTGGGTGGACAGTAAATGATAATAAGGATCTTAAGTAAGGGGTTTCAACTTCACCCAAGATGAAAGAAAGAAAGGTGTACAATTTGATATTCATGTAAAACTGAGTAAGCCAATTTCCCCAGTTTCTTACTGAACAGAAAAGAGTTGAAGAGAAATTAATTTATGTCCCAGTCTATTGTTTGGTCATATCAATACGTCCTTTAAAATATTACTTGATCTATCTCTTCCTCTGTATCCACAGGGTCATTACTGTTATCTACATTCTCATCATCTCATCTTGATTACCTTGAAAAACTTATATTTGATCTCATTGGCTCTAATATCTCCTCTAACATTCATTCTGCAGATTTCTATTAAAATAATATTCCTTAAAACTTTCTTTCATTACTTTATTCCTCTATTCGAAGACCTCTAATGACTTCCTCTTGCTATCCATATCAAGCCTAAACCTCTTAACAAGACTCTTAAAGGCCTCCATAATCTGACTTCATCCCACCTCTTCAGTCTCTATTCCTCTGTTCCTCCACATAAACTATACATTCAGTCCAGTAGAGGCCACTCTTCCAGACACCTCTGCATTTAATTCTCCTGTTGTCCATACACATAATGTTAATTCCCACCTCCATTCTTTTCGTATATGTTTCACTTCTCAAAAATACTTTACCTCATCCTGTTCATTTCTAAAAATTCTGTATAGTAAGTGATTAAAATTCAAGCCAATCTACATATTTATTGGCTGCCTATTAATTATAAATGACAGCAGCCTTGCCCTCAAGAAGGTAACAGTCAACTAGAGAAAATGAATAAATGAACCAACAATTACAATACTCTGTGAGCAGAATACATGGAGTTCTGAATACATGGATCACAGGGAAGGAACATTTAAACCAGATACGGTCAATCAAAAATGGTTTCCTAGAAGTAAACGTTCATTCAAGTTTTAAAGGAATAGAAACACAAAGGAAAATATCATATGCAAAAGTATGAAATATCATAGCAGATTCCAAAAAATGGAAGTAATTCAGGATATACAGAAAATTATTTGTATACCTGTGAGAGGTAGCAAAATATGAGGCAAGAAATATTGTCCAGAGCTAGAACATGATAAAAATTTTAAGTAATTTGGTAAAGAGTTTGATTGCTCCAAAAATAATAGGAAACAATTGAAGAATATTAAGTAGGAGAGTGACTTCAAATGAAGAGACCTAGCTTTTAGAGAGAACATTTTAATGGGAAAATAGACAAAAACGGACTTGAAATGAAGGGAGAAATATCACTCCCAAGGCAATTTCAATATAGGACACACAAACCAGCAAGTCAAAAATGTTGACCTGAAGTTACAGTAAAAGCAGCAAAGAGATTTCAGATATTCAGAAAGCAGAACTGATTGCATTTAGTAATTGATTCAATATGGGAAACTGAAGAAGAAAAGTGCTTGTAAAGTTTATCTAAAAAAACAACAATGTCAATTCCTTTTTCCATACTACTCAGTCTATCACATACAACTCAGCGTTTACATCCCATCATGTCATTTTGGACTTTGCGTTTTATATGCATTGTTTTTATCTCCCTACACAGACTGTGCAATCATTGAGAGCAAGCACTATGATTCTTCTTTTACTTTTTGTATCCTTCTCAGCACTAAACACACTACTAAGTACTTAACAAGTATTCAGTTCAGTTCAGTCGCTCAGTCATGTCTGACTCTGCGACCCCATGAATCACAGCACGCCAGGCCTCCCTGTCCATCACCAACTCCGGGAGTTCACTCAGACTCACGGCCATAGAGTCGGCGATGCCATCCAGCCATCTCATCCTCTGTTGTCCCCTTCTCCTCCTGCCCCCAATCCCTCCCAGCATCAGAGTCTTTTTCCAATGAGTCAACTCTTCGCATGAGGTGGCCAAAGTACTGGAGTTTCAGCTTTAGCATCATTCCTTCCAAAGAAATCCAAGGGCTGATCTCCTTCAGAATGGACTGGATGGATCTCCTTGCAGTCCAAGGGACTCTCAAGAGTCTTCAACACCACAGTTCAAAAGCATCAATTCTTTGGGGCTCAGCTTTCTTCACAGTCCAACTCTCACATCCATACATGACTACTGGAAAAACCATAGCCTTGACTAGAAGGACCTTTGTTGGCAAAGTAATGTTTCTGCTTTTGAATATGCTATCTAGGTTGGTCATAACTTTCCTTCCAAGGAGTAAGTGTCTTTTAATTTCATGGCTGCAATCACCATCTGCAGTGATTCTGCAGCACAAAAATATAGTCTGACACTGTTTCCACTCTTTCCTCATCTATTTCCAATGAAGTGATGGGACCAGATGCCATGAGTAAGTGTCTAATTAATAAATTATTTTATGCTCCATTAACCAAAATGTGACTTTATGAGTTTGGTCTAAATACATTTGAGCATCTTGAACACAAGAAGCTTGAAATAAATATTGATATCTGTTGAACAGAAAAACAAATTAAAGATACACAAGTCTTAAATTCCTCCCCGTGCATGAACAAACTATCTATGTCACCCAAACAATCACCAGAATGGCTAAAATATGGCTGCCAATACCAAGGATTAGCAAGTATGTGGAACAAATAGAATTCTCATATGTAACTGGTGGAAATGTGAAAACCACTTTGGAAAACTGTTGGGCAACAGGTACTAAAGACAATGTATGCATACACTATGACCCAATAATTTTAGCCCTAGTTATATGCCCAGGAGAAAGAAGTTTATATGTCTATAAAAAGAAATATGGGGACTTACCTGGTGGTCCAGTGGCTAAGGTTCCAAGCTCCCAATACAGGGGGCCCAGGTTCAATCCCTGATCAGGGAACTACGTCCCACATGCCAAAACTAAAGATCCCACAACCAAGCCCCAGAGTAGCCAAATAAATATTTTTTACAAAAGAAATATGCGAGAATGTTCTTGTCAATTTTATTCATAATAGCTAAAAATTGAAATAATCCAATATTGATCAAAAGTAAAATGGGTAAAAAATAAATTGTGGTGTATATTAATGTAATAGAATACTGTCCAGACAGAAGAGTGAAATATTACCACATGAAAGCTCATGGATGGATCTCATAGATATAATGATAATCAAAAGTAAAATTCGAGAGGCTTCCCTAGTGGCTCAGTGGTAAAGAATCTGCCTACCAACACAAAGGACACATATTCCATCCCTGGCCCGGGAAGAGCCTACATGCCACGGGACAACAAAGCCTGTGGGCTACAACTACTGGGCCATGAGCTATTGAGTTGTGGCTCTAGAGCCAAGTGCCACAACTATTGAAGCCTGAGTGCCTAGAGTCCGTACTCCACAACAAGAGAAACCACTGCAATGAGAAGCCACATACCACAACTAGAGAGCAGCCCCTCCTTGCCACAAATGAAGGCCCACATGCAGCAACGAAGACCCAGTAAAGCCATAAATAAACAAACGAATGTCTTTTTAAAGTGCTATAAGGAAAAAGAATTCATACTGTATGATTTCTATGTATAGGAAGCTCAAGAAAAGGAAAAATTAATCTATGGTGATAGACACTGGAAAAATGGTTACTTCTGTATAAGAGAGAAAATTGACTGAAAGGGGCAAGAGAGATGATTCTTAGTTGATGAAAAAAATTGTATCTATTCACTAGAATGGTAGTTACACAGGTGTATGCATATGCAAACATCCACTTACTGCACAATTAAGATATATGCATTTTATCATGTGCATATTATAATTCAATACAAATTTAAAATATTTATATCATCCCTCATTTTGGCATTAATAAAAACAAACTGTCACATTTCGAGGGAAAATATGAGCATCTCACTTCATGTGTATATTTCCTCTCTATAAACAGCAGAAATGAACTACTTTTCACGTAGGTAAAGCACTTTCTTCATCTCTTTGGAGGTATCCAGAGCTTGAATGCAATGCTGTATTTCCATTTCATACTCAATCACTTCCTAACTCCCCCAGATTCATTATCTAAATTAAGCATCCAAACTTTGTCCTCAAAGAAATTCAGCTGGAGGGATTCAGGTTATGAGAAAAATGAATCTGTCTAAAGTCAACATTTTAAAATACACAGCAAAAGAGAGAATAGAAAATGAGATTGATGAAGAAGAGAAAAAAGGCCTCCCTCTTTCAAAATAACACCTTTTGCTAATCTACCTGAGGCAGTAAGCAGCTCTTAAATTTTGGGGGATTATGAGCTCTTTTGGGGACTCTCTGATGGCTCAGCAGGTAAAGAATATGCCTGCAATGCAGGAGACACAGGTTTGATCCCTGGGTTAGGAAGATCCTCTGGAGGAGGATATGGGCATCCACTCCAGTATTTTTGCCTGAAAAATCCCATGGACAGAGGCATCTGGCAAGCTACAGTCCATACGTCACAAAGAGTTGGAGACAACTGAGCAACTAAACAACATGACCTGACAACAGCTTTTTATAATCTGACAACAGCTCTCTTATCATGTACGCCTAAGACACATTCACAAAGCGTTGTGCCTACAATTAAAAGTGATTCATGAAACCTTGAAACGTATCCATGCCCTCTGGCCCTCAGGTTCTAATCTAGAGGCTTAGTATAAATGGTGCTTTCCCAGCCTGCTTAATTCAAAAATGTAATCTAATTTTGAATAAAAAGCCAAAGAAAAGATACATTATTTCATTGAGGGATTCAAATACTTGTGACAGAGAATTTTAAAAATAGGCATAGAAAAGCAAAGCCAAGATATACGGTATTTATTTTGAAATAAAAATGCTAAATTAAGAGCTTATGCTTTACACATTTCTCACTTTTTTTTGTAAAACTATTTTATATTTAAACAGACAAAATGTAGAAATGTAAAATAATATATAAGAAAAAGAGTCCAAGAACTATAAAAGTATAGAATTCTTTGGGAGTTAGAAAAGTACTTAGAAAATATTAGAATCCTTGTATCAGATAGATGAAAGGAAAGCCAAAAAAGGTGAAAAGCCTTGCCTAAAGTCACATAGCTAACAGGTGTAGCATATATTATGCTTTCTTTACTTTTATATCTTAATTTTTTTAATCCCATAACTATCTTTCAAAATAAAAATGCAATGAAGCCTTTTTTTAGTTTTGAAAAATTATTATTTTGAAAAAAGCTAACAGAGCAACTGATATTCTAAGCCCTCTAAGCTGGAGAGACACTGTGCAGGCAGACTTCAGGTCTATCCTCTCTCTGTCAGAAAGATATTCACTATGTTGAAGGTCGTCTTTAGTATATGGTAAGGACAATCAAATACAAAAATAGAATGAGAGGAAACTCATGAGGTTTCAAGAAGGCCTCAAGGGCACAATTAAGTCAGTGGCCAAGTGGAAGTTATCCGTCATCACATAATACAGGCTCTGGCCTTACAGAACCACTGCCATACAAAGTTAATTACACCTACAGTGAGCTGGTTCGATTGCAACTTTACAATTCTAATCTTGAAATAGATTTTATTTTCTTAAGATTATTGAAATATGATAGGTCTTCAGTGTTAAGAACTTTTTATTACAAGTCCCATTAAGCTGCTATAACCTGAAAGGAGAAACAAGCACTAGATGCTTGCACATTTGAGAAATGTTATGCTTGAAAGATAGACGCCTGAAAATGAAGATGTTTGGTTTTTTTTTAATGTTTGAGTTAGCTTAACAAAAACCTTAGCTCTTTATGTCTGTCTCAGTAGAATGCAGACTTGTTAATAGCAAGAGTCATTTCTATCCTATTCACTGATATATCCCTAGGACTTAATACAGTAGTCTGTGTCAAGTGCATGCTCAACAACACCATTTACATATTTATAGAAGAAATATTTATAGTTACTATCTATTAAATATCTGCCATAATACATCACTCATTTACTACCTACCAGGTACTAGGTATTTTAAATGTGCTATTCCTAACTTTCACAATTTTGTGAAGTAAGAATTTTACTCCATTTTACAGATAAGAATACTAAAGTTCAAAAGCAGGAGCCATAACCTTCCCAGACTTCACACAATACTACAAAGCTGCAATAATCAAAACAGCATGATGCTGGTGCTGCTGCTGCTGCTGCTGCTGCTAAATCACTTCAGTCGTGTCTGACTCTGTGTGACCCCATAAACGGCAGCCTACCAGGCTCCCCGTCCCTGGGATTCTCCAGGCAAGAACACTGGAGTGGGTTGCCATTTCCATCTCCAATGAGTGAAAAGTGAAAGTAAAGTCGCTCAGTCGGGTCGACTCTTCGCGACCCCATGACTGCAGCCCACCAGGCTCCTCCGTCCGTGGGATTTTCCAGGCAAGAGTACTGGAGTGAGGTGCCATCGCCTTCTCTGAAACAGGATGATGCTGGTACAAAAACAGACTTAAGAATCAATGGAACCATCACCCCAACACCAAAATAAGATGAAGATACTACCAGAAAAGAAAATTACAGGCTAATATCACTGATGAACATAGATGCAAAAATCCTCAACAAAATTCTGGCAAATTTTGTGGAGAAAAGGGAACCCTCCTACACGTTGGTGTTCTGCATTATGGAGAACATTATGGAGATTCCTTAAAAAAAAAAAACTAGAAATAAATCTACCGTATGATCCAGTAATCCCACTACTGGACATATACCCTGGAGAAAATTACAATTCTAGAAGACACATGAACCCTAGTGTTCATTGCAGCACTATTTACAATAGCCAGAATGTGGAAGCAACCTAAATGTCCATCAACAGAGGAATGGATAAAGAAGATTTGGCACATATATGCAATGGAATATTACTCAACTATAGAAAGGGGTAAATTTGAGTCCGTTCTAGTGAGGTGGATGAACCTAGAGCCTGTTATACAGAGTGAAGTAAGTCAGAAAGAGAAAAACAAATACCTTATATTAACATGTATATATGGAACCCTCCTACACCGTTGATGAGAATGTAAGCTGGTGCAGCCACTATGGAAAACAGGATGGAGGGTCCTCAAGAAACTAAAAATAGAACTGCCTTATGATCCAGCAATCTCCCTCCTGGGCGTATATCCAGACAAAATCGTAAGTCGAAAAGACGTACTATAATGTGCGCTACCGTTTGCCACAGCCAAGACACAGAAGTAGCCTAAATGACGATCAGCAGATGTGGTTACAGATACACAATGGAGTACTACTCAGTCGCAGAAAAGAATGAAATAATTCCAATTATAACAGCATGGGTGGACGGAGAGATTATCATACTAAGTGAAGAAGAAAAAGACAAATACAATAGATATCACTTATATATGGAATCTAAAATAAGACACAAATGAACTTATCTACAAAACAGAAACAGACTCACAGATAGAACGGAAATCATGGTTGTCAAGAGGGGAGGATGGTTGGGGAGGGATGGAGTGGGAATTTGGGGTTGGAAGATACAAATTCCTATATGTGGAATGGATAAACAATATCCTACTGTATAGCACCAGGAACTATATTCAATATCCTGTGATAAACCATAATGAAGAAAAATATTTTAAAAAGAAATGTATACATATATAATTAAATCTCTTTGCTGTACAGCAGCAATTAACACAACATTGTAAATTAAGTATCCTTCAATTTTAAAAAAAATAATAAAAGAACATTAAGGTTTAGAGAGGTCAAGATACTTCCTAAAGTCTCACATAGAGGAATATTAGATCCGGATTTCAAATTCAAACCTGCTTAATGCCACATTCCACATCATTTCAGTACACCCCACTGCCTTCTTAGGAAAATATTTAATAAATATTTATCCATTAAATGATGTTTAACCATTTCACCTGATAATAAATGTGAACATTTTATTGAAATGTATCTATTTTTAAATATATTAATAGATTCTATTTTTTTAAACATGTCTGATTGGAAATAGATTTTTTTCAAATAATGAACTTCTAGTCTTCATTTAAGAAAAAATGCATTGTTATTTAACATACCCAATTTCAAGGCAACTTTAAAAAAATATTATGTGGCATTTTAATGAAATATAGAAGCAGAGGCTGTGTTTATTTGTTTAATTTGTTTGCCAAAGTAAATCATACTCATTGCTCTCAGGAGAAATCTTACCAGATTGCATCTTTTAGGTAATTTTGATAAAATGGTTATTCATCTCCTCCCCATTTCCAACCCCAGCAATTTACTCAGAATTAATGCTAATTTCTTTTTTTTTTTTTTAAAGTAACTACCATCATTGGAAACAGTGATTATTTCACTAGGCTATGTCTATCAAAGATTTCAAAGAACACCTTGATCTGATGAAACTAACCCTCAAGACAAAACCATACCAACTGAAATCAAGGCAATGAACGCTGTGTTCTAAAGTGAGGAAACAAATCTCAGGGTCACACAGTGAGTTAGGGAAAGACGCCAAATACAAACTCGAACATTTTCAACATCCATCCAGGAATGCTGTAGCTAATTCCATGTTGCTAATTCCATTCTTAGTTATTCCACCGCTTCAAGAGTGTTAGCTCTATAGTTTAGTGTATCAGTTATTGTACAATCCATTTCTTAGCTCCCTGCCTAAGGCAGTTTCCCAATGAGATAATAGTATATTAACATACTCAGACAATATAAGCACTGGTCTGAGTCTCAGAAAACTCCAGAGTGGTTTGCCCTTTTTTTGATGACCTAAAATAACTGTCCTTATTTCTAGAGCTGCACCAGTCCAAAATGTTTCTCTTTTACCTTGTATCTCTGAACACAAATTTCTAAAATAACCATAATAATTACAGCTAAGTGAAAAAGTAAAAAAATCCTTCATAGCATTCTTTATACCTAAACAAGTATAAAATTAGACAGTCACTTTGGTATAATTTAGCACTGGAATTAATAATGATTAAGAATTAGATCATAATTTGTATCCTAGGTTACAGCCTGATAACCTCAGTTGTTAATGCCACAATTAATTCTGCTAAATTGTGAACTGCTTGTTTATCTTGAAAGAACAAAACTCTATACAGAAATAGTTAAGTAAGTAGTACAGCATAAAATGTTTTCATATTTCTAACGCCCATCAAAGTAGAAGACAATACAGAAGATCAATAAGACAAAGGAACAACTCAGTTAATCAGAAAGACGGCTGCCTCTAATTCAAAACAGAAAGGGGAGGTACATACTTGTTACTTAATTTCTCATTAGAAATGCTGGGCTTTTTTACAACACTGAATTTTCAAAGACACTCCTTAGATATTTTTCAAGTTTCTAAAAATGCATAAAGCAGAAAAACTTCTTACAATAAAATTGAAATTCCCTTTTCAAACCATTCAAATCTCATTTATCATTAAATAAAAGAGTCCAGCAGGGCTGTCATGCTTAACCAGTTTGGTCCATGTTATTTCACTTCTCAAAAGCCATCAAATCTTTAATGAACTGATTCACAACTACATCACTAGCCTCATCTCAGCACATCCCATCAAGGACCTACCTTCCTATTATGACAGTTTGCCAACATCCTCATTCTCCTTCTAACAAATTCCTTTCGGGAGTTAAAGCTCAGCTTAATTTTCTTAATAAAACATTCTCCTAATCGAAATTAAATAGTCCTTTCCCCACTGTGGAAGAGCTGGAAGGCTTTAAGCAAATACGGAAAATGTATTTGCTCCACTCTTGACGAGGGTTGGAAGTTGGAAGAGCATAACAAAGGGTTATGAGCGTTCACCGAGTGCCTGAGGCTGGGAACGGATAACGAAGGGTTATACACCCCCGGCCTTGAGGTGTTCGAAGGCTTCCTTCTGACCACCTGTTCTGAGAGCAAGGACTGTTGTTTCATGATAAGACTCCCTTTAGAGTTTCGCCAAAGCTATGTTATGTCTTGGGCGATGGAAACTGTATTTTATGCTTGAATGCTTTAATGTTTATCTGGAATGGCTACATGGAAGTCTGCCTTATGCTCTCCTCCCTGAGAATTATAAAATTGCACAGTTAGATAATAAACTTTGTCAGTCCACTAGAGGCTGTCCCTGAGTGTCCTTTTCAGAGTGTGGTTCTTTGAGCCTTATACCCCACACCAGTAATACCAGTTCTTAAGAATCTTTTCCTTTTGGCCTTGATTTATGCTTTCCCTCCCTTTCTGAGTTGTATGTACCTTGAGATCAAAGATCATATTAACCTTCTACATACCCTCACAATACCTAGCATTATGATTATAATATAAAAGCTAAAAATCCCCTAAACTCTGAATTGCTATGAAAAAGATTTAACATAGTTCAATTATATTCAGACATGGAATTTACATTATATTTAACACTATGATGTGTAATATAAAGAAACTGCCTCATGTGTCAATAAATGAAATCAACTGATAATTTGCTGAAGAGTATTATTATTTTACCTGTTCAGCACCAAATGTCAGAAGGAAGGATACAAAGAAATATTAAAATGGCTCCCACATTCAAAGAATGTTCAGCAACAGGCTTTTGAAGAAGGAAGATAAGTGATCTAAGAAGGCTTTATTGAAGAATGAGGTTTGATCTGGGATCTGGAGAATGTAATTACCTGCCCACAGGAAACACTATATTCAAGTAGAATGAACTACGTAAGCAAAGGTGTAGAGATAAACATGCTCAAGAGAAATAATCATAATTTTTGAAAAACTAAGAAAATTAGGTTGGGCCAGACTTTAAAAAACAAAAAACAAAAACGCTTGCAGACAGAGTTAATTTTGTGACCTGATTATGATCTGAAAGCAAAGTTAACAGGGGAGTAAATTAGGCAGATGTAGGATAAAATTTAGCCAAGAGCAGAGAGGACTCAAAATTTGAAAGACAAGAAGAAATGAGAGGATCAGAGTCTAGTACCCTTGCCTCCTTCACTCTGGACAGCAGAACAGTTCAAAACAAGAGTCCTTCTAGACCAGCAGATTGTTCACTCTAACAAGCAGGGGAAAGGAAATATTCTTCCCTTCATATACAATGCCTACAGCAAAGGAAATGCTCAATAAATGCCTATGAAAGAAAAAAAAAAGGGAGGAAGGGAAAACTGGAAACAGCAACTTAAAAGGTTGTTTTCAGAAAGACAGATACTGTAACCCTAGAGTCTGAAATAATAATATTTATCACTGTGCCAGGCATAGTTATAAACATTTTATATGTAACAATTCATTTACTCCTCACCACAACTAAAAAGCAGGTACAATTATTATAACAAATTCATGGATACAAGAACTGAGGATCAAAATGACAGCAAAATGCATATAAACAATAAGCAGAACAACCAGAATTGTAACACAGATCATTTGACTCCCTGAAAAGGAGGTCATTTTCCTCAGCCTTTGGAGAATGTATCAAAGCACAGCTTCAGAATGTGTCTAGTCAGTTTCACTGAGTCACCCAGTTGAAGACCTGGATGAGAAATCAAATTATGACTCATGCTACTGTTTTACAGAGTGACAGCAACAGTGAACGTCTGTTGCTTCATCCTTAAAATAAAAATAAAGACTAACATACTTTCCTCTCCCTACTCTGGATGAATAGCGAGGGTTAATCACATTTTAAAGTATCAACTGGGCTTTATATTTATATATCACATGATATTCTTATTACCAATTTAATACTATAAAAGGTACTTATCGTTATAAAATGAGCTCTAAATCCAAATGTGTTATTCACATTATTGTGGTGTGCTTGTTGTTTTGTCATTAAGTCATGCACGACTCTTTTGTGACCCCGTGAACTATAGCCCGCCAGCCTCCTCTGCCCATGGGATTTCCCAGGAAAGAATGCTAGAGTGGGTTGCCATTTTCCTCTCCAGGTGATTTCCCAACCCAGAGATCTATCCAACTTGTGTCTCCTGCATTGGAAGGCAGATTCCTTACCAATGAGCCACCAGGGAAGCCTTCGTATTAGCATTGTATATAACAGTACCTGTGTACCAAATTAACTGCACCAAAAGTAACCATGGTACATGTAACTGCTAAATTAATCTGCTTAGATGTGAAAAGGGGAAGTCCAAAAACACTAATCTGTATTTTTTTAAATATATACTCTCAAATAAGGGAAACAGATCAAGCGCCTTTTACTTAGAGATATCTTTCACTTTCCAGAAACACTACTGGATAGGAAATGTTTGTCTCAGTTCAGTCGTTCAGTCAAGTCCGACTCTTTGCGACACCATGAATCACAGCACGCCAGGCCTTTCTGTCCATCACCAACTCCCGGAGTTCACTCAGACTCACGTTCATTGAGTCAGTGATGCCATCCTGCTATCTCATCCTCTGTCGGCCCCTTCTCCTCCTGCCCCCAATCCCTCCCAGCATCAGAGTCTTTTCCAATGAGTCAACTCTTCGCATGAGGTGGCCAAAGTACTGGAGTTTCAGCTTTAGCATCATTCCTTCCAAAGAAATCTCAGGGCTGATCTCCTTCAGAACGGACTGGTTGGATCTCCTTGCAGTCCAAGGGACTCTCAAGAGTCTTCTCCAACACCACAGTTCAAAAGCATCAATTCTTCAGCGCTCATCCTTCTTCACAGTCCAACTCTCACATCCATACATGACCACAGGAAACACAATAGCTTTGACTAGATGGACCTTTGTTGGCAAAGTAATGCCTCTGCTTTTGAATATACTATCTAGGTTGGTCATAACTTTTCTTCCAAGGAGTAAGCATCTTTTAATTTCATGGCTGCAGTCACCATCTGCAGTGATTTTGGAGCCCAGAAAAATAAAGTCTGACACTGTTTCCACTGTTTCCCCATCTATTTCCCATGAAGTGATGGGACCAGATACCATGATCTTCGTTTTCTGAATGTTGAGCTTTAGGCCAACTTTTTCACTCTCCCCTTTCACTTTCATCAAGAGGCTTTTTAGTTCCTCTTCACCTTCTGCCATAAGGTTGGTGCTATCTGCATATCTGAGGTTATTGATATTTCTCACGGCAATCTTGATTCCAGCTTCTGTTTCTTCCAGCCCAGTGTTTCTCATGATGGACTCAGCATATAAGTTAAATAAGCAGGGTGACAATATACAGCCTTGACATCCTCCTTTTCCTATTTGGAACCAGTCTGTTGTTCCATGTCCAGTTCTAACTGTTGCTTCCTGACCTGCATACAGATTTCTCAAGAGGCAAGTCAGGTGGTCTGGTATTCCCATCTCTCTCAGAATTTTTCCACAGTTTATTGTGATCCACACAGTCAAAGGCTTTGGCATAGTCAATAAAGCAGAAGCAGATGTTTTTCTGAAACTCTCTTGCTTTTTCGATGATCCAGCGGATGTTGGCAATTTGATCTCTGGTTCCTCTGCCTTTTCTAAAACCAGCTTGAACATCAGGAAGTTCACGGTTCACGTATTGCTGAAGCCTGGCTTGGAGAATTTTGAGCATGACTTTACTAGCATGTGAGATGAGTGCAATTGTGCAGCAGTTTGAGCATTCTTTGGCCTTGACTTTCTTTGGAATTGGAATGAAAACTGACGTTTTCCAGTCCTGTGGCCACTGCTGAGTTTTCCAAATTTGCTGGCATATTGAGTGCAGCACTTTCACAGCATCATCTTTCAGGATTTGAAACAACTCAACTGGAGGGCCACAAATCCTACCCAGTCCCACAATCCCAATTTGGTAGCAAAGACACTGAACTGTCTTGCTTCTCCACAAAAAAGGGAGAAAAAAAAGTCATACTGGTGGGCCAAAAACAACTGTTTCATCTGCTATAGTGGGAACTGGTTTATAGTCATATAGCTTGTATCTAGCATTTTAAATTATATTCAGATGCTCAGTTCAGTTTAGTCACTTGGTCATCTCCAACTTTGCGACCCCATGGACTGCAGCACGCCAGGCCTCCCTATGCGTCACCAAATGAAAATTGACCTTTTCCATTCCTGTGGCCACTGCTGAGTTTTCCAAATTTGCTGGCATACTGAGTGCAGCACTTCCACAGCATCATCTTTTAGAATTTGAAACAGCTCAACTGGAATTCCATCACCACTAGGTTTGTTCATAGTGATGCTTCCTAAGGCCCACTTGACTTCGCATTTCAGGATGTCTGGCTCTTAGGTAAGTGATCATATCATCTTGATTATCTGGGTCGTGAAGATCTTGTTTGTACAGTTCTTCTGTATATTCTTGTCACCTCTTCTTAATAGCTTCTGCTTCTGTTAGGTCCATTATCACAAATACTGACAGAAAGCAAACTACAGCATGAAACAAAAACAAACTGATTCACTCAAAAGGGAGGAAAACTTCCACACAAAATTCCTAGCATAAATCATGAGAAACTAGAACTTGATAGGATGACACCATGCTTTAATTTAATGAAATATGGCATCTTGAAGAACATTCAAAGTGAAATAAATTGAAAGGTGAAAATGCAGCCTTATTTCTCTGTGCACAAATTTAAGATAGAGAACCAAGAATAAGTATAAATTAATGTTAGAAATCTTCTATAAAAGACTCCTCTAAAAGGGGGAGATTATGCATATCTATGTTCTCTGGGGATAAAAATAACAAAACCAAGTAATGCATTCCAAGAGACTATATTATAACCTGACTATATTCCAAGATATGAGAATTGAAATGTATGTAAAGAATTTTTGGATTCCCAGCCCCAGTAAAGTCTATTTTGGAAAAGAAAATCTTCAGCTGTCACAGACAGAATCACAGGTTGACAAAACACTATCATCTAATATTTCAATTCCCCCTCAATATAATCAACTGATCATGTGTTCTCTACCGGAATACCTCTAGTGATGAGGAGCTTACTGCTTCTGAAGGTGCCTTTTCCAATGAAGATAGCTGTATCTCTGTATCACACGTTCACTGGCTCTAGCTTTGTTCTCTAGAACACACAGAATAATCCTAATTCCTCTACATGAAAGCCCTTCAGCTAATTTCAAACAATTAACATATCTTCTCTGAATTCTCTCCCATCTAGGCCAGATTTTCTTGACTCCTTCACCCATTCCTTGGTGGCATAATTCAAGTTTCTTCTCCTCTTCTTCAACCCCAGCTGCTCTCTTCTTCAATCCAAAACTCTAAGTATATAGACTAGAAGTGAGCGAAGTGAAAGTCACTCAGTCATGTCCAACTCTTAGTGACCCGCATGGACTATATAGTCCATGGAATTCTCTAGGCAAGAATACTGGAGTGGATCACCTTTCCCTTCTCCAGGGGATCTTCCCAACCCAGGGACTGAACCCAGGACTCCCACATTGCAGACGGATTCTTTACCAACTGAGCCACAAGGGAAGCCCAAGAATACTGGAGTAGGTAGCCTATCCCTTCTCCAGCGGATCTTCCCAACCCAGGAATGGAACCAGGGTCTCCTGCATTGCAGGAGGATTCTTTATTAACTGAGCTATCAGGGAATCCCTAGAAGAGAGCTTATGAAAATCTGATATTCTTTATTCATGTAGAATATTTAAAAGTTTGCAATGCCATTTGTGTGTTAGTCACTTAGTCATGTCCAACTCTTTGTGACCCCATGGACTGTAGCCCACCAGACTCCTCTGTCCATGGAATTCTCCAGGCAAGAATACTGGAGTGGGTTGCTATGCCCTTCTCCAGGGGATTTTCCCAACCCAGGGATCAAACCCAGGTCTCCTGCATTGCAGGAAGATTCTTTACCATCTGCGCCCAATAAGTCATTTATTAGTCAAATAATACATACACACTGCAACTATAAAGTTGCTGTTACTGAAGCAACATACATCAGCATTGCTTCTCCAATGTAGCATGTTTTGATAACACTTTTTTGAAACTGCCTTTACAGTCAGTGTACAATTATAGAAGAAAATGAAACTCACTGCCTCATAGTCACACTCTTGTTTGATTGCTTTATCTGTTATTTTACTATAATTTTGAAACAACAAAAGTAATTTTGCACTCTTATTTAACTATTGTATTTGATATCTTTTGTTCTGGATAATTTCTGGATCTTTTGGAAAACCAAATCTTCCCTCAAAGCATGAAAATCTGCTACTCTAAATCAAAGTAATTTGCTATAGGCTCTGAAAACAAGTAAAAAAAAAAAAAAAAGAACAGCAAACATTGTTTGAATCAAGGAAGTATTATTTGAATGTATTTTTTTTCTCAAAGTAACTGACATCAGGTTATTGTAATAGTTAGATTTTGATATGTTAAAAACTCCATATTAACTTATTATATTGGTGGCACTAGTGGTGGTGGCTCAGAGGTTAGAGCATCTGCCTGCAATGTGGGAGACCCAGGTTCGATTCCTGGGCCGGGAAGATCCCCTGGAGGAGGAAATGGCAACCCACTCCAGTTTTCTTGCCTGGAAAATCCCATGGACAGAGGAGCCTGGCAGGCTACAGTCCATCGGGTCTCAAAGAGTTGGACACGAGTGAGCGACTTCACTTCACTTCAGTGGTAAAGAACTCACCTGCCAATGCAGAAGATGTAAGAGACACAGGTTTGATCCCTTTTAGAAATATCCCCTGGAGAAGGGAACGGCAGTTCACTCCAGTATTCTTTCCTGGAAAATCTCATGGACAGAGAAGCGTGGTGGCCTACTGCCCATAGGGTCGCAAAGAGTCTGACATGACTAAAGTGATTTAGCATGCGTAGATTATATTTAACATATGCTGAAATAGTAAGTAGGCATGTCACAATTTTTTCTGTTCCACTTTGTGCAATGTCAAGTTAGACATTTCTTTTTACTGCTGAATTATAAATGGCTAAGTGTATGTACATAATATATTACATATTAGGTATTGCAATTATTTGCTAACTTGTCTTTCCCATTAGAATACAAGCTCCCTGAGGGAAGAAGTATTAATTTTCATCACTGTTTCACCAGCTTCTTGAACAGAACCTGGAACACAACACTTGCTAATATTCTTAATATTTTCAAAAATTGTAATATTAGATAACTTATCCATATATTTCACCCCTCTTTTTTTCAGTAGGTTGGAAAAATGGGAGGAAAACAGATCCTACCATCCACATGCTACCTTGAGACAGGGTGGTTAAAATTCTCAGGCCTATTATATCCCCAGATAAGGTAAATGAAATGTTGTACATATATATGAATCCATAAACTATATGTCAATACAAATCAATAAAAATTATAATAAATACTCTTTCCAGTTTCAATAGTTCAAAAAGCCTATTTTTAATGAAAGGTATGTTTATTATTCACTTCATAAAACTAATGACTTTGCAAACCAACCCAACAGTGTCAAAGTAACCAAGTCTATTTATAGACTATAACTTATAAGCAGTGAGTTTTACTATTAAATGGTTCATTGCATTTTAAAAATCATTAGCATGAACAGAAATATATTTACATAAATTACACTGTTTCTTTCAAGCTATTATTAACTAGAACATGAATTTCAATAGATGCTGGAAAGAATTATAGTATATACAAGTAAGTATATAGAAAATCTTTAAGAACTCCTTCCATAGTAAATGTTTCATATTCTTTATTATTTGTTATTTGAGAAATACTTGCTCATGAATTATTCATAATATCTAGCGAGATCTGTTACATCAGGTGTCAGATTAATCTAGGAGGTAGAAAGAGCTGAGTTTTACATGAAGTATTCATTAAACTTGGTGAACTCATTAAAGTATGTTAATTAGGTAATAGACAAAGGAACTTGGTATTTGGTAGAGATTGGGCACTGTTAATACCTTGCTTTGTGTTAATACCTTGGCTGCAGTTTTTTCCCCCTTAATGAGCACAGGGAAAAGCTGATTATTTCAAATGCAGAAAAACATCACATGTGTTACGTGTTGGAAAAATTGCCCCAGGTGACAAAAGGAAACACATACCCAAGGAACTGGCATTCTAACAAAGAGAGTATCATTTCAACCTTCTAAAATTTTCTTTGGTTCAGTATTTGTCACGACAAAACTATATGTTAATTTTTATATTCTCAAAAATATTTCATTGTTAGCAGTTATTTTTTGACTAACACAGCTTTTTATCTCAACTTGGTTCTGCCAATAACACAAGTATATGATGCCTGTCCTTGTTTTACTATTTTGTTTTTTTTTCTTACACTGAAATTTAATGTATCTGAGAGTTTGTGTGTTTATTTATAGATAAGGACAAAAAAATCACAGTGTCACTTTAATAAAATAATTTCCTATTAAATGATAGCATTTTAAGGGTTATATACAGAGTTCTCCAAAGAAAGACTTAATTTTGAACAAACAAAGAGAAAATATATGAATGGTCATGACATATCAACACATAAACTGTATGAAAAGATGGTCTCTGGGCTCTTCCTACTTTTTATCTAGCTACCTCAAATGTGACTGTTTAAACAAACCAATGTTCTATATGGCTTGGTGTGATATGTGAAAGTTTGCACATAAACCTTAACTTTTATAATAAGATGGAGTTTATTCATGAAAATAAAAATAAATGTCTCTTTCCATCTGTTAAAGACCTTAGGATTTGGTTCCTTTTTGAGAATTAAGGAGTTTAAAGTATCTGGTACTATGTATTCAACCTTTCATTTAAATCCCCAGAGCCCAACATGAGTGATGAAACCAATCTTCAAACATGTTTTCTTTTTCATAGGACATAACCTATCTTGTTTTCTCCTATTTCTTCTTTTCTGTGAAAATCATTGCCATTTTACATATAGAATTTAACTACACAAAGCAAAAGGATTCAACTAAGATTAGAACATATGTATCATACTTAGTTGGTGATAAGAGAACACCACAGCTGGCTTCATTCAAAACATAATTATATCTAAAGACAAAACAAACAATTAAACAAAACAAAATGGAAACAGACTCACAGATACAGAGAAAAGAACAGGTGGTTGTCAGAGAGGAGGTAGGTAGAATTTTGGGCAAAATAGGCAACAGATTAAGAGGTACAAACTTTCACATATAAAATAAATAGGCCATGGGGACATAATATACAGCATAAAGAATATGGTCGATAATATTATAACTCTGTATGTGGATATATGTTTACTCAACTCATTATGGTGACCATTTCACAATATATGTAAATATCAAATCACTATGTCGTGCACCTGAAATTAATATTGTGCATCGACTATATTTTTCTAAAAAATGACTATCCATGCCATAGGCCAGTGTAGAATATTAATCTTCTACCTTTGTTATCAGCACACCACACAGTCTCTCAGATACATGACCCTGAAAAGTAAAATAAGATATAATAATTTCTTCAGAAAAGCTAAGATACAAAATAATTTATCACTAATTCCAAGGGTATAATACCTCATTCTAAGGAATTACTATAGTAGCAATTATCAAAAGATACTATTTTTAGATTAAATCTGTCTATCATTGGATGATTTCAGCTATGCTACTGTAATTGTTTATAGAAATACATTCTTCAATTTCTGAAATATTTCACATATGAAATGTCATGAGACTTCTCTATGAATATATTTCAAATTTTAATTGTAGTATATTCATTAATAAATAACTTAATATTAGTAAATATGTATAATAAATGTCAAGATGTTAAATAGAATCTTCTCGTGTTGTCACTTCTCAGATTATTTCTCAAAATTTCAAATATACAAAAATAAATGTGCCCACTGGGAAAACCATATGTATATATAAAACCATATGAATATGAAAATCAGCTAAAGTACCTAAAGATAGCACTAAGTCCTGTCTGACTCTTGAGATCCCACGAACTGTAGCCCGCCAGTCTCTTCATCCACGGCATTCTCCAGGTAAGAATACTGGAATGGGTTGCCATTTCCTTCTCCAGGGAATCTTCCCAACCCAGGGATCGAACCCAGGTCTCCCTCGTAGCAGGCAGATGTCTTACCAACTGAGCTAGGCAGGAAGCCCCGAAGTACCTAACTTTGCCCATAAAAGCAACAATGGAACTATATAACTTTCTGACGTCATATTAACTCATTCCTCTAAAAATCAGAAAAGACCAAAACCGAAAAACAATCCCCACTAAATTTAGACATGTCACTGTTTCCAATTTATATTTTTACTCTTTTTAAATTTTTAATGATTTATGCAGTTCATTTTTAAAAGCAATAGTATTGGAAAAGGATGTATTCAAAGATGAACTATACATCTAAGTAATTTAATTTGGTCTTAAATGCATCCTCTAAATGTACTAGAGGCAGTTTATTTACACGAAGCCATTGTAATGGAATCTGTAACAGCTCCTGTGGGGTCATTATTGTAAGGCCGGACCCCGGGGGCCATAATGGGCCGCCCCTCCTGTCCCTCCCGCCAGCGGGGGAAGTCCCTAACAGAAGGAGCCTCCCAGAGCCCGGGGACCAATGACAGCACACTTCACCAGTTAAAGCCACCCCACCCCAGCCACGTAGAAGTACCTGTCAGCCCGCGACGCCTCCGCCTGGCGACCTATCCAAACCCCCGTCCATCTAGCCTGACCATTTCTCGCAACAAACGTATAAAAGCCACCCCCAACACGGTCCAGGCCCGGACTTCCCTCGACCTGCCTCTTTCGGGTCCAGGAACCCCACCCAGGACCGCTTCCCCATTAAAAGCCTGTTAGACACTCTTTTCGGTGTCCTGGTGGGCTTTACCTAACAATTATCTTTGGTTATAATTCTAAAAATGCTTTCCTATTGGTTTCTCATCAAATATCTGATTTAAAAACATTCTACAACTTATCAAGGTTTAAACACAACTGCTGTTCTATTTGATAGCCCATGTAACTTTTAGGGATTTTTTTTCAATAACACTGCACATAAGTTTAAACTATCCTGTTCATGTTTTCATATCAGTTTTTGTGACACATTCATTGCAATAACCTGAATGTTTGTGCCTCTCTCCCCAATCCCACCCCAGATTGACATGTTAAAACATAATCCTCAATATCAAAGTATTTGCAAATGGCCTTTTTGGAAGTCAAATGGGCCTTAGAAAGCATCACTACGAACAAAGCTAGTGGAGGTAATGGAATTCCAGTTGAGCTATTTCAAATCCTGAAAGATGGTGCTGTCAAAGTGCTGCACTCAATATGCCAGCAAATTTGAAAAACTCAGCAGTGGCCACAGGACTGGAAAATGTCAGTTTTCATTCCAATCCCAAAGAAAGGCAATGCCAAAGAATGCTCAAACTACTAAACAATTGCACTCATCTCACATGCTAGTAAAGTCATGCTCGAAATTCTCCAAGCCAGTCTTCAGCAATACGTGAACCATGAACTTCCAGATGTTCAGACTGATTTTAGAAAAGGCAGAGGAACCAGAGATCAAATTGCCAACATCCGCTGGATCATGGAAAAAGCAAGAGAGTTCCAGAAAAGCATCTGCTTCTGCTTTACTGACTATGCCAAAACCTTTGACTGTGTGGATCACAATAAACTGTAGAAAATTTTGAGAGAGATGGGAATACCAGACCACCTGACCTGCCTCTTGAGAAATCTGTATGCAGGTCAGGAAGCAACAGTTATAACTGGACATGGAACAACAGACTGGTCCCAAATAGGAAAAGGAGGATGTCAAGGCTGTATATTGTCACCCTGCTTATTTAACTTATATGCAGAGTACATCATGAGAAACACTAGACTGGAAGAAGCACAAGCTGGAATCAAGATTGCTGGGAGAAATATCAATAACCTCAGATATGCAGGTGACACCACCCTTATGGCAGAAAGTGAAGAGGAACTAAAAAGCCTCTTGATGAAAGTGAAAGTGGAGAGTGAAAAAGTTGGCTTAAAGCTCAACATTCAGAAAACAAAGACCATGGCATCCGGTCCCACCACTTCATGGGAAATAGATGGGGAAACAGTGGAAACAGTGTCAGACTTTATTTTTCTGGGCTCCAAAATCACTGCAGATGGTGACTGCAGCCATGAAATTAAAAGATGCTTACTCCTTGGAAGAAAAGTTATGACCAACCTAGATAGTATATTCAAAAGCAGAGACATTACTTTGCCGACTAAGGTCCTTCTAGTCAAGGCTATAGTTTTTCCAGTGGTCATGTATGAATGTGAGAGTTGGACTGTGAAGAAAGCTGAGCGCCGAAGAATTGATGCTTTTGAACTGTGGTGTTGGAGAAGACTCTTGAGAGTCCCTTGGAATGCAAGGTGATCCAACCAGTCCATCCTAAAGGAGATCAGTCCTGGGTGTTCATTGGCAGGACTGATGCTGAAGCTGAAACTCCAGTACTTTGGCCACCTCATGCGAAGAGTTGACTCATTGGAAAAGACCCTGATGCTGGGAGGGATTGGGGGCAGTAGGAGAAGGGGATGACAGAAGATGAGATGGCTGGATGGCATCACCGACTCGATGGACATGAGTTTGAGTGAACTCCGGGGAGTTGGTGATGGACAGGGGAGGCCTGGCGTGCTGTGATTCATGGGGTCGCAAAGAGTCAGACATGACTGAGCAACTTCACTTTCACTTTCTCCAAGAGAGGACAGAGCCAAAAGAGGCTCTTTGTGAACTGGGAAATGGGCTGTCACCAGACACTGAACTTGCCAACATCTTGATCCTAGACTTCCAAGCCTACAGAAACTGTGCGAAATAAATTTGTTTTGTTTATAAATGCCCATTGTGTGGCATTTTTGTTATAGCATCTCAAATGGATTAAATCATAGATAAAGCCAGAAAACTCTTATGTATTTCATTAAGAAAATAGCATTACATGCAAGATCAAAAAGGAGAATTAGAGTTAGAACCCCAGAGCTTCTTGTTTTCATTTTTCCTAGTTCAACAAACAAAGCAACAATTTAAAATATTTCCTAACTGAAGCTTAACATTTCACTAGTGCAATACAGCAAATCTAACTGCAAAATGCTCTTTAAGATCATCATATTACTTTGCTTCAGAAATTTTTTGGTAGTTTAAAAAAGTTACAAGTATCTATTAACAGAAAACTCATATAATTATGAAATACATAGCTTCCACATTTCTACATAAATATCAAGGTCTCTTACTAAACTAGCAGTCATCAAGAAAATTCATGTTATAGAATAGAAATAATTTGAAAAATAACTGTAAATAGAAATAATCTGTTTTATCAACATCTCTGGAAACAACCTGAAAGAAAAACAGTGTACAGATAAAACAAATTTTACTACTGCTCCAACTTCGTAATACCTTGCAACAGAGATAATGCAATTGTATGTTCAAAGAGAGTTTTCTGCTTCTCCTATATTACCATCCTCACCCCTCAGATTTCTGGTCTTCACCTTCTTTAACTAAACAGTTTTAAAACTTACATTTTCCTCCACTTTATATCCTCTTTCTCCATTTCATAAGGACTATGTCTAGATTCAAATATGTTAAAGGGAAGTTTTAGATAATATTACATTCTAACGGGATGTAATGATTACAATATCATATTACAACTTAACAACAATCTTTAAAAGGGAAAGCAAGGATTCAGAATGAACAAAACTGGTGAAAATTAGTGACCTAAAATAATTGTGTAGAGAAAAATTGAACTCTAAAACCAAGTTACCAAAGAAAAGATGAGTAAGTATAAGTACAAAATAAGCAAAGATAAACTTCCCATTCTGCACTTCAGTTTTGAAGTCTTTTGCAGGGGTTGGGGAAATACTCCTATCTCCCTAAAATTGGTTTACAATGTGGGTGTTTTTCTCTAGAAAACTTAGCTCCAATACGGTAAAACATTTTTTCAGTCCCTTCAGAAATGACATAGGATATAAACAGTTAAACTGACTTATAGAGAGATTCCTAAAAGGCAAGTGAGGTACTGTGAGCGATAGCCAAGATATTATAGTTCTTCTCTACAGCAAATTATCAGATCAGCTGATAAAGCCAGGTGGCTGAGCAGAGGGAACAATACTCTCTACCAAAACTACCAGGTTCATATCTATCTTTCCTCTTGATTGAAAGTTAAAAAGAAACATGTTGTCAGTCTAACAATCACCCTCATCACCAAGTTGCTTTTTCAAAAATATCCACTTCAAGACAAAATAGACACTTGCAAAAAGCTTTACTTCGGACATACACAGGTAACAACAGTTTGTTAGTTTAGGGACCAATATGTAACTGTTACTAAGCGTATGTTCAACTGGTTCAGTCCTGGGTAGAGAAACAAGAATACAGAACAAATAATCCTAAAATTTACATAAAATCACAAAAGACCCAAAGCAATCCTGAGGAAAAGAACAAAGCTGGAGGCATAACCCTCTCAGACTTCAGACAATACTGCAAAGCTACAGTAATAAGAGTATTGACACAAAAAGACATATAAGGATCAATGGAACAGAATAGAGAGCCCACAAATAAACCCACACATCTATGGTCCATTGATCTTCAACAAAGAGGCAAGAACACACAATAAAGAAAAGACAGTCTCTTCAGCAAGTAGTATTAGAAAAGTTAGACAGCTACAAGTAAATCAATGATATTATTGATTTCTCTCATACCCTCATGCCATATACAAAAACAAACTCAAAACAATTTAAAGACCAAAGTATAAGACATGCCACCATAAAACTCCTAGAAGAGAAAACAGGCAAACCATTCTCTGACATAAATCACAACAATATTTTCTTAGACCAGTCTCCCAAAGCAATAAAAATAAAAGCAAAAATGAACATTTTCAAACATTATCAAACTTAAAACTTTTGCAAAGCAAAGGAAATCATAAGAAAAATGAAAAGACAAATTATGAACTGACAGAAAATATTTACAAAGAATGCAATGAGAAGGGGTTAATTTCAAAAATCTAAATATAGCTCATATAGTGTTAGCTGCTAAGTTGTGTCCAACTCTGCAATCCCATGGAGCCTGCCAGGCTCCTCTCTCCATAGAATTCTCCAGGCAAGAACACTGGAGTGGTAGCCATTCCCTTCTCCATGGATAGCTTATATAACTCAATAATAAAAAAATAAAATAACCCAATTTAAAAAATGGGCAAACTCTCCACTGTTAATAGGAATATAAGTAGGTACAGCTACTGTGGAAAACAGTATGCAGATTTCTTAAAATCTAAAAATATGCTATATTATATGATCTGATATCATATGATCTATTATATCATAGATCATATCATATGATCCTGCAATCTCACTCGTGGGCATATATACAGAGAAAATCATAATTTAAAAAGATACATGCACCCTAATGTTCATTGCAGCACTATTTACAATAGCTAAGACATGAAAACAACCTAAATGCCCATTGACAGATGAATGGGTAAAGGAGATATGGTATATGTATATAATGGGATATTACTCATTCATAAAAAGAATAAAATAATGCTATTTGCAGCAACATGGATAGACCTAGAGACTATCATTCTAAATGAAGTAAGTCAGAAAGGTAAAGACAAAATCATAAGATATCCCTTAGTATGTGTAATCTGACAAAAAAATTATACAAATGAATGTATTTACAAAACAGAAATGGACTTAAAGACATAGAAAACAAATTATGGTAAACAAAGGGAAAGGTGGGAGGAGGGATAAATTAGGAGTTTGGGATTAATATTTACCCACTACTTATACAAAATAGATAAGCAACAAGGACCTGCTGCAACAAGGGAACTCTGCTCAATATTCTGTAATAGCCTGTATAGGAAAAATTCTGAAGAAGAATAAAAATAAATATATGTATAACTGAATCACTTTGCTGTACAAATGAAACTAAAAGAACACTGTAAATCAACTATATTTAATAAAATGTATTTTTTTTAAAAAAGATGTGGTATATATACACAGTGGAATATTACTCAGCCATAAAAAGAGTAAAATAATGCCATTTGCAGCAACATAGATGAACCTAGGGAATATCATACTAAATAAAGTAAGTCAGACAGGGAAAGACAAGTATTGTATACCATGTATATATGGAATCAAGGGGAAGTCCCCCAAAACAATACAAATAAATTTATTTATAAGACAGGAACAGACTCACAGACATAGAGCACAACCTTATGGTTACCAAAGGGGAGAGGAGTGGTGGAGGATAAATTAGAAATATGGGATTAACACATACATACTACTATATATAAAATAGATAAACAAGAAGGATTTACTGTATAGCACAGGGAACTATACTCATTATCATGTAATAACCTATACTAGAAAAGAATCTGAAAAAAATGTGTATATGTACACACATAAATACATATATATGTCTAATATATTTATGTCAACACATGGACATCACTAGATGGTCAATACTGAAATCAGATTGACTATATTCTTTGCAGCCAAAGATGGAGAAGCTTTATGCAATCAGCCAAAACAAGACTGGGAACTGACGTGGCTCAGATAATGAACTCCTAATTGCAAAATTCAGATTTAAATTGAAGAAAGTAGGGAAAATCACTAGGCCATTCAGGTATGACCTAAATCAAATCCCTCATGATTATACAGAAGTGACAAATAGATTCAAGGGATTATACTGATAGACAAAAGTGCCTAAAGAACTATGGACGGAGGTGCATGACATTGTACTATGATCAAAACCATCTCCAAGAAGAAGAAATGCAAAAGGCAAAATGACTGTCTGATGAGGCCTTGCAAATAGCTGAGAAAAGAAGAGACAGAAAGGCAAAGGAGAAAAGGAAAGATATACCCATCTGAATGCAGAGTTCCAAAGAACAGTAAGGAGAGATAAGAAAGCTTTCTTAAGTAAACAATGCAAAGAAATAGAGGAAAACAATAGAACGGGAAAGACTAGAGATCTCATCAAGAAAATTAGAGATATCAAGGGAACATTTCATGTAAAGATGGGTGCAATAAAGGACAGAAATGATATGGACTAAACAGAAGCAGAAAATATTAAGAAGAGTGGCAAGAGTACATAGAAGAACTATACAAAAAAGATCCTAATGACCCAGATAACCATAATGGTGTGATCACTCATTCAGAGCCAGACAACTCGGAGTGTGAAGTCAAGTGGGCCTTAGGAAGAATCACCATGAACAAAGCTATTGGAGATGATGGAATTCCAGCTGAGCTGTGGCAAATCCTAAAAGATGAGGCTGTTAAAGTGCTACACTCAATGTACCAGAAAATTTGAAAAACTCAGCAGAGTCCACAGGACTGGAAAAGGAGAGTTTTCACTCCAATCTCAAAGAAGGGTAGTGCCAAAGAATGCTCAAACTACCACACAATTGAACTCATTTCACAACTAACAAAGTAATGCTGAAAATTCTCCAAGTTAGGCTTCAACAGCACATGAACCAAGAACTTCCAGATGTTCAAGCTGGATTAGAAAAGGCAAAGGAACTAAAACCTCTACTTCTGCTTGATTGACTACGCTAAAGCCTTTAACTGTGTGGATCACAACAAACTATGGAAAATTCTTAAAGAGGTGGAAATACCAGACCACCCTACCTGCCTCCTGAGAAACATGTATGCAGGTTAAGAAACAACAGTTAGAACCAGACATGGAACAACAGACTGGTTCCAAATTGGGAAAGGAGTACATCAAGGCTGTATATTGTCACCACTTTTTTAACTTATATGCAGGGTACATCATGTGAAATGCCAGACTGGATGAAGCACAAGCTGGAATCAAGACTGCAGGAAGAAATGTCAATAACCTCAGATATGCAAATGACACCACTCCAATGGCAGAAGTTGAAGAGGAACTAAAGAGCCTCTTGATGAAGGTGAAAGAGGGAGTGGAAAAGCTGGCTTAAAACTCAACATTCAAATAATGAAGATCAGGGATCTGGTCCCATCATTTCATGCAAACAGATGGGCAAACAATGGAAACAGAGACAGCCTTTAGTTTCTTGGACTCCCAAATCACTGAAGATGGTGACTGCAGCCATGAAATTAAAACACACTTGCTCCTTAGAAGAAAATCTATGACAAACCTAGATAGCATATTAAAAAGCAGAGACACTACTTTGCCAATAAAAGTCCATATAGTCAAACCTATGGTTTTTCCAATCATGTATGAATGTGAGAGCTGAACTGTAAAGAAGGCTGAGCACCAAAGAACTGATGCTCTCAAATTGTGGTCCTGGAGAAGACTCTTGAGAGTCCCTTGGACTGCATGGAGATCAAGTCATTTACTTCTAAAGAACATCAATCCTCAGTACTCACTGGAAAGACTGATGCTGAAGCTGAAGTGCCAATACTTTGGCCACCTGATAAGAAGACCTGACTCATTGGAAAATACCTTGATGCTGGGAAAGATTGAAGGCCAAAGGAGAAGAAGGCAGCAGAGGATGAGATGGCTGGATAGCATCACCAACTCAATGGACATGAACTTGGGCAAACTCTGGGAGACAGAGATAGCAAGGCCTGGTGTGCTGTAGTCCATGGGGTTGCAAAGATTTGAACACGACTTAGCAATTAAACAGCAACTACTGTTTCAATAAGATAGAATAATTTCTAGTCACAGGGATTATTGACAGTTGATTATTTTTAAAACTGCTTCTCCTTTTAAATACAAACTAATTATGTGAAAGTCATTCAGTCTCATCGAATTCTTTGCAATACCATGGACTCTAGCCTGCCAGGCTCCTCTATCCATGGATTCTCCAGGCAAGAATATTGGAGTGGATTGCTATTCCCTTCTCCAGGGGATCTTCCTGACACCAGGGTCAAACCTGGGTCTTCTGCATTGTAGGTAGATTCTTAACTGTCTGAGCCACAAGGGAAGACCCTAAACTAATTATAATAATTATATAAAAACTAAGATAAATTATAATTTAAAGAGACTAGAGTGCCATTCTGTATTTGCCTCCTCAAAACAATAAATAAAGAGGTTTGATTATTTTAGACATACTTTTAAATATGAACAATTAAGCAATGTTTTTATCAAAAAAATCTCTAAAATATTTGACTTAATCCTCCAAGACATACAGAAAGAGCCTGGGTCTCTTCAGCACTTATCTATGATATCAGGAATGTATACAGTACTTTTAACACCATATTAGGTCAGAGCACTGGGGAAAAAATTAAAGACTCCATATAGTCAGGATATTATTCACTATGAAAATAGTTATTAATGAGGAGAATCTCTTCATAAAGCATATTTCTTAAGACTACTATTTATGCTTTTAAAAAGTAATGGCTATGATATCTTGGGCTTAGCTTATGAGTATTATTACAAGGTGAAATAAAATTCTGTTGCCGGAAGTAAAAATCCTAATTTGCTAAAACATGAATTTATAGTGAAAACACATAATTTTCTGCTGAAAGCTATGTTTCAACACTTATACTACCTACTCAGCTTTGGAAAAATCACCGGAACTATGCAATTTGAGTAATTCAATCTGCAAAATGGAAATGAAACCAGCAAACAGAAAACTTAAAAATATTGGTCTTCCCCAGTGGCTCAGTGGTAAAGAATCTGCCTGCAATGCAGGAGTCACAGGAGACATCAGTTCAATCCCTGGATCGGGAATGTCACCTGGAGGAGGAAATGTCAACCCACTCATTGAATTCTTCAGAGAACCATAAACAAACATCACTAGGAAGAAAAGAAGTACACTCACAGAGGCTTTCTAAGAAATTTCCATACAGCATTTTCAAACAGAAACTAAGTATCCAGACTGTCATGAAGGCTTCTACTCTGAATACAATCAGAATAAAGACTTGCATTTATTCTATTTCACCTACATTGTCATTAAACAATATTCTTTTTTTTCAATTAGAGGTTACAAACTACCACACAATTGCACTCATCTCACACTCTAGGAAAGTAATGCTCAAAATTCTCCAAGCCAGGCTTCAGCAATACATGAACCATGAACTCCTGATGTTCAAGCTGGTTTTAGAAAAGGCAGAGGAACCAGGGGTCAAATTGTCAACATCCGCTGGATCATGGAAAAAGCAAGAGAGTGCCAGAAAAACATCTATTTCTGCTTTATTGACTATGCCAAAGCCTTTGACTATGTGGATCACAATAAACTGGAAAATTCTGAGAGAGATGGGAATACCAGACCACTTGACTTGCCTCTTGAGAAATCTGTATGCAGGTCAGGCAGCAACAGTTAGAACTGGACATGGAACAACAAACTGGTTCCACATAGGAAAAGGAGTACGTCAAGGCTGTATATTGTCACCCTGCTTATTTACCTTATCTGCAGAGTACACCATGAGAAACGCTGGACTGGAAGAAACACAAGCCAGAATCAAGATTGCTGGGAGAAATATCACTAACCTCAGATATGCAGATGACACCACCCTTATGGCAGAAAGTGAAGAGGAACTAAAAAGCCTCTTGATGAAAGTGAAAGAGGAGAGTGAAAAAGTTGGCCTAAAGCTCACCATTCAGAAAACGAAGACCATGGCATCCGGTCCCATCACTTCATGGAAAGTAGATGGGGAAACAGTGGAAACAGTGTCAGACTTTATTTTTCTGGGCTCCAAAATCACTGCAGATGGTGACTGCAGCCATGAAATTAAAAGACGATTAATCCTTGGAAGAAAAGTTATGACCAACCTAGATAGCATATTCAAAAGCAGAGACATTACTTTGCCAACTAAGGTCCATCTAGTCAAGGCTATGGTTTTTCCTGTGGTCATGTATGGATGTGAGAGTTGGACTGTGAAGAAGGCTGAGCACCGAAGGATTGATGCTTTTGAACTGTGGTGTTGGAGAGGACTCTTGAGAGTCCCTTGGACTGCAAGAAGATCCATTCTGAAGGAGATCAGCCCTGGGATTTCTTTGGAAGGAATGATGCTAAAGCTGAAACTCCAGTACTTTGGCCACCTCATGAGAAGAGTTGACTCATTGGAAAAGACTCTGATGCTGGGAGGGATTGGGGGCAGGAGGAGAAGGGGATGACAGAGTATGAGATGGCTGGATGGCATCACTGACTTGATGGACATGAGTCTGAGTGAACTCCGGGAGTTGGTGATGGACAAGGGAGGCCTGGCATGCTCCAATTACTGGGGTCACAAAGAGTCGGACATGACTGAGCAACTGATCTGAATTACTTTACAATATTGTATTGGTTTGTTTATAATAGCCATGACATAGAAGCAACCTAGATGTCCATCAGCAGATGAATGGATAAGAAAGCTGTGGTACATATACACAATGGAATATTACTCAGCCTTTAAAAAGTATTCATTTGAATTAGTTCTAATGAGGTGGATGAAACTGGAGCCTATTATACAGAGTGAAGTAAGCCAGAAAGAAAAACACCAATACAGTATACTAATGCATATATATGGTATTTAGAAAGATGGTAACGATAACCCTGTATGCAAGATAGCAAAAGAGACATAGATGCATAGAACAGTCTTTTGGACTCTTTGGGAGAGGGAGAGAGTGGGATGATTTGGGACAACGGCACTGAAACATGTATAATATCATATATGAAATGAATCGCCAGTCCAGGTTCAATGCATGATACTGGATGCTTGAGGCTGATGCACTGGGATGACCCAGAGGGATGGTACGGGGAGGGAGGAGGGAAGGGGGTTCAGGATGGGGAACCCGTGTATACCTGTGGTGGATTCATGTTGATATATGGCAAAACCAGTACAATAAACATTATTCTTACTTGACTTTCTATGATTACACTAGCAGAAAAGTATATTAAATTGAAATATTGTAATGAGCAGCAGTGAGAAAAGAAAACTATATAATATAAATTGAAAATTGCTGAGATTATAATTTTAAATTGACAACATGTGATCTGCAGTGTTCTGAAACTGTATTCATATAATCAGTGCTTATATCTGATTTAATGGGTGTCCAAGGTAGCTCAGTGGGTAAAGAACCTGCCTGCAATGCAGGAGATGCCAGAGATATGGGTTCGAGTCCTAGGTCAGGAAGATCCCCTTGGAGGAGGGCATGGCAACCCACTCCAGTATTCTTGCCTGAAGAATCCCATTGACAGAGGACCCCAGTTCATGGGGTCACAAAGCGTCAGACATGACTGAAGCAACTGAGCACAGCACAGCACACACAGAGGTATTTAATGAAAACACAAGGTACATTTGTCCTTTACTTTCATTCAAGCGGATTGTATACTGCTTTTGAGAAAATATAGTAAAAGTTGGACAATAATGCTCTCACATATCTCCACTGCTTCTTACTGAAAATCGTTAATACAGAATAACATTTTTCAATTTTGTATACTCAGGTTTTAGTAGATTAAACTTGCCACATAATAAAATGCTCAGAATAAAGTAAAGAGAGATAAGAGTATATAAGAGTATATAATTTGGCTGCATCAAAATGCTACAATGCCATGCAACTCCATGTTCTTTACACCTTTACTGAGACATAATTCCATACAATCTGCACACTTAAAGTGTACAATCCAATAGCCTTTAGTATGTTCACAGAGTTATGCAATAACAATAATTGATTTCAAAATCCTTTTATCACCACAAAAAGAAACTCTGTGCCCATTATTAGTCACTTTTCTTCCCCTGTCAACCCTCTTCCCTTTACCCTAGGCAACCACTAATCTACTTTCTGTCTCTATGGATTTGTGTAATCTGGACATTTCATATAAATGGAATCATGCAATATGTGAAGTTTTGTGAATGATTTCTTTCTTTCAACTAGCATAATGTTTACAAAGTTTGTTCATGTTATGACATGTATCAGTACGTTATTCCTCTTTATTGACACATAATATTTCACTATGTGGATATACTATATTTTATTTAACCATTTATCAGTCAGTGGGCATTCAGGTTTTTGCATGTTTTGTCTATTATAATAACATTCCTATAATTATTCTTGTACAGTTTTTTGTGAGCATATTTTCCCCAGCAATTCCATTTTTGAATACTCATTTTTAAAAGATATATAAAATTATTAAGACATAGTAAAAATATTTCATAAGTGCCAGATACCTTTTCTTGGTGGTTATGATCATCAATTAAACATAAGTTTGCAATACTATACACAGTTCCAGTTCCCTTTATATTTTGAATTTCAGTCAAAATTGCTAAACCATTAAAATAAGTTCCAAGAGACACAAAACCAGCAATTTTTCACAAACTCCTATCTCCTGCTCTTTATCAAGTAAACTAAAAAGGCATGAACCTATTAAATAAGCAAGGCAAACATTACCATCTTTTATTCTAAATGTTTTTATTCATCTGGAATTTTCTTTAAATTGATTTTTTTGTTTGTTTGTTTCTGGGCCAGGATTCTAAAATGTAATTGATTCAGTCTAAGAAACTAAGCAATCCTAATGCAAAATTTTAATTCATTCACAGTAATGAATTAAAGTATCACTAATTTCAAAGTGTCAGTCAGTCAGTCAATCAGTTCAGTCACTCAGTCGTCTCCGACTCTTTGCGACCCCATGAATTGCAGCACATCAGGCCTCCCTGTCAATCACGAACTCCCGGAATTCACTCAAACTCATGTCCATTGAGTCGGTGATGCCATCCAGCCAACTCATCCTCTGTCATCCCCTTTTCCTCCTGTCCCCAATCCCTCCCAGCATCAGGGTCTTTTCCAGTGAGTCAACTCTTTGCATGAGGTGGCCAAAGTATTGGAGTTTCAGCCTCAGCATCAGTCCTTCCAATGAACACCCAGGACTGGTCTCCTTTAAGCAGAACTTCTCAAATCATAGTGTTTGTTTGTTGGCATAATTTACAATCAGAGACACACATTTATATAACACTTTGGTAAGCAGAAGTCTAAGCTGGCCCCCATGATTCCCACTCCCTGGTATTTACAGCTTTGTGTTATCCCCTACTCTTGAGTGTAGGGGATAACTGCTTCTAACCCAGAGAATAGGCCAAAGTGAAGCATGTAACTCCCATAATTGTGTTATGTTATGTGGCAAAAGAGAAGGGATTTTGTACATGCAATTAAGGTCCCTTAATTAATAGTAACTTAATCAAAAGGTTTTTCCTGGAGGGCTTGACCTAATCAAATGAAGCCTTTAAAAGAGGATCTAGAGATTATAGACTTAAAGTAGCAGCATTACAAAAATAATCAGTATCTACTCAAGTATCAACTTAAGACAACTGCTGACAGGTACATGCATGAGGACAAAATCCAAAAGCAGATGAACAAACACAGGGTTGAATTTCTAAGTAGTCATCCTTATGTATTATAGTGTTAACCATTCTTTAGAGTCACCTTGAAGACACTACCAAGCAAAGAAGCTTCATTCAGAACCTAATAGTGATCCTTCCAATATAGAACATTGACAAACTGCCTATGCTTTATGCATGGTGGAGAATATGGAGTGAACAAGATAGGTTTATATCCTCCAGCAGCTTAGCATTTACTGGCAGAGTCAGAAACATACAGATAATTATCTATACTGCATGGCAAATAGCTACAAGGGATGTAAAAACAAAACACCTAAGATTGCAAACGGGGTAGGCATCAGTTCAGTTCAGTTCAGTCGCTCAGTCATGTCCGACTCTTTTCTACCCCATGAATCACAGCACGCCAGGCCTCCCTGTTCACCACCAAATCCCAAAGCTCACTCAGACTCACGTCCATCGAGTCAGTGATGCCATCCAGCCATCTCATCCTCGGTCTCCCCTTCTCTTCCTGCCCCCAATCCCTCCTAGCATCAGAGTCTTCTCCAATGAGTCAACTCTTCTCATGAGGTGGCCAAAGTAATAGAGCTTCAGCTTCAGCATCATTCCTTCCAAAGAAATCCCAGGGCTGATCTCCTTCAGAATGGACTGGTTGGATCTCCTTGCAGTCCAAGGGACTCTCAAGAGTCTTCTCCAACACCACAGTTCAAAAGCATCAATTCTTCGGCGCTCAGCCTTCTTCACAGTCCAACTCTCACATCCATACATGACCACTGGAAAAACCATAGCCTTGACTAGACGGACCTCAGTCGGCAAAGTAATGTCTCTGCTTTTGAATATACTATCTAGGTTGGTCATAAATAATGACTAAAGAAACAGAACCACACAAGTTGACCAAAGGCCACGAAGCAAATTTCTAATGTTATTACATAAAGGAAGGGGCTCACATTTACCACCTTCTATGTGCCAGGTATCCCACTAGATTCTTCACAAACAGTGCCATATTTAATTCTCACAATCCTATAAGGTAGTTACTGTATCTTTATTGTATAAATAAGAATATTTCTAATCAGAGAAATTAAATAATGAGACAAAAGGGGAGAAGAGACTGCCAGGATTTACACTTAGGTCTCTAAGACTCCCTAGCATAAAATACTAAAATAAGGAAGCAATATAAGAAAGTAATATAGTTGTTATTATTATTTCCACTTTATAGCTATAGGAACTACCATTCAGAGGTTGACTTGTCACTCAATTAGTGAATAAGAACTAGATCTTAGCCTTCTGATACCTGGCCTCCTACCTTTTTCACAATATTCTTTTCCACAACACTTAAAAGAGAAGCCAAGGACAGAAAAAGAAAATAAAAGATCTGTAGCTCTAATTGTAGCTGTCTTCTAACAATGAAGCCCTATTTTCATATGTTCAGTTCAGTCACTCAGTCGTGTCTGACTCTTTGCAACCCCATGGACTGCAGCACGTCAGGCTTCCCTGTCCATCACCAACTCCTGGACCTGCTCAAACTTATGCCCATCGAGTTGATAATACCATCCAACCATCTCACCCTCTGTCGTCCCCTTCTCCTCCTGCTTTCCTAACATCAGGGTCTTTTCCAAGGAGTCAGTTCTTCGCATCCAGTGGCCAAAGTATTGGAGTTTCAGCTTCAGCATCAGTCCTTCCAATGAATATTCAGGACTGATTCCCTTTAGGATGGACTAGTTTGATCACTTGCAGTCCAAGTCTCAAGAGTCTTCTCCAACACCACAGTTCAAAAGCATCAATCAAGCACTGGGCTTCCCTGATAGCTCAGTTGGTAAAGAATCCACTTGCAATGCAGGAGACCCTGGTTTGATTCCTGGGTCAGGAAGATTCGCTGCAGAAGGGATAGGCTACCCACTCCAGTATTCTTAGGCTTCCTCTGTGGCTCGGTTGGTAAAGAATGTGGGAGACCTGGGTTCGATCCCTGGGTTTCTACAATCAAGCATCTAGTTAACGTCCATCAGTCACTAAATTCTCTTTGTTCACAGTCTATGATGTCCTTTCTTTATTTGTAATCCTGAAAAAGTAGATACGGTGTCAACTGAAGGATCTACTGGCATATTCCTTTGCTTTTGTTATTCTTTATTCTTCTCCAGTCTTCTGCAAAAATGACACAGGACAACTAACTGATCTAGTTGCTCCACTCTCCTTATTCTTTCATATGCTCTTGCTACTTCCTGCACTATCCATAGCTGACTTTAAACATTTCTTCTTCCTATTTGCTATATGTTTCCCCCTAAATCTTCCTTCAAACGTCTTGAACCATTATCTTCTCCTTTTTACCTATAGAGATTTACATTGCTCTGTTACAGTGTCTAGCTCCAGAAGTCCTCCTTAGAACTCTAGGAATTACATTATCTGAAATACAGGACTGAAATGCTTTTTAACTCAATATTCTTTCTAAACAAAAGAAGAAAAAAAAGAAACCAAAAGAGGCAAATGTTTCACTATTAAAAGTTAAATGGGTTTTAGAATGTTTGAAATGATACTTTTGTCAACTAAGTGTTTATCAAATTATAATGACTTTCTAATCTTTTCTTTGTGTGCCTTACTTGGTTCCCTACTCATTGGTCCCCATGGTAAGCACATAATGTACAGAAGTACTACAACCCAGGCAGCATGAGCAATGCTGAATCACTTCTTACCCAAAACGCTGCTGACTGGTTTGCCTCTGCCTTATATGATTATGCATAGATCACTTCTGCTAATGAAGTTAAGTTTTGCAATCACATAAAACCTCATGAAATACCATCCAACCCAGGAAACAGGACAAGGGAGCACAATGCTTGACATTAAACAATGACATTATATTAAAAGATAAACTTCCTCTAAAAGATAATGAATAGGATTCTTTCAAACATCAACTAAGAAAATATTTCCTTCACTCTTTCTTATTGCTCCTATACCTACAAAAGTTATAAATAATAGGTTTTTAACTAAATAAGTTAAATACAAAACTGAATACATCTTTTATGGTACTCCATCATAACTGACATTTTAGTTATAATGTACATGGATGACTGCAGTCAAATGGAAGACATAAAATCAAATTTTACACCTTAGATAAGAACTAACCATTTAAATATACTTACTAGGCATAATCTAATTACAGTAGTGCTATTTTCTGACACAACATTATTTCATCTTTTAAAAGTTTCAGAGTAAGATTTGAAATCTAACTCAAATTTTTGAACATGTGTTATAAATTTTATTTCTAACAAAATGGCATGGCCATCTATATACTCACTAGTGTTTTTCCTTAAAAGTTAATTATTTACCAGAAATAGAGATTCCTATAAAGCTTTAAATTTACATGTAGTCATCCACTCAAACATTCTGAGTTAGAATAGATCTCAAGTTGCTGCAAACAAGCAGCAAAATATAGCCATGGTGATTTGTTTTTAATTTTAGGTATAGAATAAAATTTTAGTTCTCTGCCCATATTTTTTGTAATAAGGAGTTCATGATCTCAGCCACACTCAGCTCCTGATCTTGTTTTTGCTGATTGTATAGAGCTTCTCCATATTCAGCTGCAAAGAATATAATCAATCTGATATTGGTATTGACCATCTGGTGATGTCCATGTATAGAGTCATCTCTAGTGTTGTTGAAAGGGAGTGTTTACTATGACCCAGTGTGTCTTCATGGCAACACTCTGTTAGCCTTTGCCCTGCTTCATTTTGTACTCCAAGGCCAAACTTCACTGTTACTCCAGGTATCACTCGACTTCCTACTTTTCCATTTCAGTCCCCTCTGATGAAAAGGACATCTTTTTTCATTTTAGTTCTAGAAGGTCTTATAGGTCTTCATAAAATCATTCAACTTCGGTTTCTTTAGCATTAATGGTTGGGGCATAGACCTGGATTACTGTGATACTGAATGGTTTTCCTGGGAATGAACAGAGATCATTCTGTCATTTTTGAGACTGCACCCAAGTATGGCATTTTGGACTCTTTTGTTGACTATGAGAAGCCTAGAGAAGCTGAGGGCTACTCCATTTCTTCTAAGGAATTGTTGCCCACAGTAGTAGATGTAATGGTCATCTGAATTAAATTCGCCCATTCCAGTCCATTTTAGTTCACGATTCCTAAAATGTCGATGTTCACTCTTGCCATCTCCCATTTGACCACTTCCAGTTTACCTTATTTCATGAACCTAACATTCCAGGTTCCTATGCAATATTGTTCTTTATAGCATCGGACTTTATTTCCATCATCAGTCACATCCACAACTGGGTGTTGTTTTTGCGTTGGCTCAGCCTCTTCATTCTTTCTGGAGCTATTTCTTCACTCCTCTCCAGTAGCACATTGGGCACCTAACAACCTGGGGAGTTCATCTTTCAGTGTCCTATCTTTTGCCTTTTCATACTGCTTATCTCAAGGCAAAAAAAAAGAAAAAAAATCACTGTATATGATAACTGCAATCATGAAGTTAAAAGATGCTTTCTCCTTGGAAGAAAAGACAGCATATTAAAAAGCTGAGAGATTACTTCGTGACAGAGGTCCATCTAGCCAAAGCTATGGTTTTTCTAATAGTCATGTATGGATGTGAGAGCTGGACCATAAAGAAAGTTTAGCACTGAAGAATTGATGCTTTTGAGCTGTGGTGTTGAAGAAGACTCTTGAGAGTCCGTTGGACTGTAAGGAGATCAAACCAGTCAATCCTAAAGGAAATCAGTCCTGAATATTCATTGGAAGGACTGATGCTGAAGCTGAAGCTCCAATACTTTGGCCATCTGATGGGAAGAACTGACTGAATCAAAAGACCCTGATGCTGGGAAAGATTGAAGGCAGGAGGAAAAGGGGATGACAGAGGATGAGATGATTGGATGACATCATTGACTCGAGGGACATGAGTTTGAGCAAGCTCCAGGAGTTGATGATAGAGAAGCCTGGAGTGCCTCAGTCTATAGGTATGCAAAGAGTTGGACACAAGTGTGCAAATGAACTGAACTGAACTTGCCATTCCTTTCTCCAGTGGACCACATTTTGTCAGAACTCTCCATCATGACCCATCCATCTTGGGTGGCCCTGCATGGCATGGCTCATAGTTTCATTGGGTTAGACAAGGCTGTGATCCATGTGATCACTTTGGTTATTTTTCTTTGATTGTGGTTTTCATTTTACATGCCCTCTGATGGATAAAGATAAGAGGATTGTGGAAGCTTCCTGATGGGAGGGACTAGCTGAGGGGGAATCTGTGTCTTGCTATGATGGGTGGGGCCATGCTCAGTAAACCTTTAATCTAATTTTCTGTTGATGAGTAGGGCTGTGTTCCCCCTGTAGTTTGGCCTCAGGTTAAACTATGGTAGGGGTAATGGTGGTAGTGTTGACCTCTTCCAAAAGGACTTAGGCCAACACTTCCAGGACTGTTGCAGTCAGTGCCCCTGATCCTGCAGCAGGCCCTGTTGACCCACACCTCCACCAGAGATTTCTAAAGACTCACAGGCAAGTCTGGTTCAGTCTCTTGTATGGTCAGCTCCTTTCTCCTGGGTCCTGGTGCACACAAGGTTTTGTTTGTGCCCTCCAAGAGGCTCTTTCCCCAGTCCTGTGGAAGTTCTGTAATCCAATCTGACTGGTCTTCAAAGTCAAATTCCCTGGGGGTTGTCAGTCCCTTTACCAGACCCCCAGGTTGGGGAATCTGTTGTGGGCCCTAGAACTTCGCAACAATACAAGAACTTCTTTGATATAATTGTTCTCCAGTTTGTGGGCTATCGGCTCAGAGGCTCTATGGTGGAGCTCATGAGGCCCTGATGAGACACAGCCAAATTAACTTAAATTGAAAAATGTAGGGAAAACAACTAGACCATTCAGGTGTGACCTAAATCAAATCCCTTATGATTATACAGAGGAAGTGAAAAATAGATTCAAGAGATTAGATCTGATAGACAAGAGTGCCTAAAGAATTATGGACAAAAGTTTGTAACACTGTACAGGAGGCCGCAATCAAGACCATGTTCAGGGAAAAGAAATGCAAAAAGCCAAAATGGTTGTCTGAAGAGACCTTACAAATAGCTGAGAAAAGAAGAGACAGAAAGGCACAGGAGAAAAGGAAAGATATACCCATCTGAATGCAGGGTTCCAAAGAATAGCAAGGAGAGAGAAGACAGACTTCTTAAGTAAATGATACAAAGAAATAGAGGAAAACAATAGAATGGGAAAGACCAGAGATCTCTTCAAGAAAATTAGAGATATCAAGGGAACATTTCATGCAAAGACAGGAACAATAAAGGACAGAAATGATATGGAACTAACAGAAGCAGAAGATATTAAGAAGAGTTGACAAGACTACATAGAAGAACTACACAAAAAAGATCCTAATAACCCAGATAACCACAATGGTGTGATCCCTCACCTAGAACCAGACATCCTGGAATACAAAGTCAAGTGAGCCTTAGGAAGCAACACTATGAACAAAGCTAGAGAAGGTGATGGAATTCCAGCTGAGCTATTTCAAATACTACATTATGATGCTGTGAAAGTGCTACACTCAATATGCCAGCAAATTTGGACAACTCAACAGTGGCTTCAGGACTAGAAAAGGTCAGTTTTCATTCTAATTCCAAAGAAAGGCAATGCCAAAGAATGCTCAAGCTATCGCACAACTGCACTCATCTTATATGCTAGTAAAGTAATCCTCAAAATTCTCCAAGCTAGGCTTCAACAATATGTGAACTGAGAACTACCAGGTGTTCAAGTCAGATTTAGAAAAGGCAAAGGAACCAGAGATCAAATTGCCAACATCTGCTGGATCATAGAAAAAAACAAGAGAATCCCAGAAAAACTTTTGCTTCATTGACTATGCTTAAGTAAAGCTTTGACTGTGTGGATCACAACAAACTGTGGAAAATTATTAAAGAGATGGGAATTACCAGACCCACTTACCTGCTTCCTGAGAAATCTGTACGCAGGTCAAGAAGCAACAGTTAGAACTAGACCTGGAACAATGGATTGGTTTCAAATTTCAAAAGGACCATGTCAAAGCTATATACTGTCACCCTGCTTATTTAACTTATATGCAAAGTACATCAAGTGAAATGTCAGACTGGATGAAGCACAAGCTGGAATCAAGATTGCAAGGATAAACATCAGTAACATCAGATATGCAGATGACACCACCCTTTTGGCAGAAAGCAAAGAAGAACTAAAGAGCCTATCGATGAAAGTGAAAGAGGAGAGTGAAAAAGCCAGCTTAAAACTAAGCCATTCAAAAAACTAAGATCATGGCATCCAGTCCCATCACATCATGGCGAATAGATGGGGAAACAATGGAAACAGTGACAGACTTTAGTTTCTTGGGCTCCAAAATCACTGCAGATGGTGACTACAGCCATGAAATTAAGGCACTTGCTCCTTGGAAGAAAAGCTATGACAAAGCTAGACAGCATATTTAAAAGCAGAGACATTACTTTGCCAACAATGGTCCTTATAATCAAAGTTATGGTTTTTCTAGTAGTCATGTATAGAATGTGACAGTTGGACCATAAAGAAAGTTGAGTGCTGAAGAACTGATGCTCTTGAACTTGGTGTTGGAGAAGACTCTTGAGAGTCCCTTGGACTGCAAGGAGATCCAACCAGTCGATCCTAAAGGAAATCAGTCCTGAATATTCACTGGAAGAACTGATGCTGAAGCTGAAGCTCCAATACTTTGGCCACTTGATGTGAAGAACTGACTCACTGAAAAAGACCCTGATGCTGGTAAAGACTGAAGGTGGGAATAGAAGGGACAACAGAGGATGTGATGGTTGGATGGCACAACCTATTCGATGGACATGACTTTGAGTAAGCTCTCGGAGTTGGTGATGGACAGGGAAGCTTGGTGTGCTACAGTCCATGGGGTCACAAAGAGCTGGACATGACTAAGCAACTGGACTGACCGACTGACTGACTACCCATATTTTCCTGAAAAGAACTATATAAAGTTATATTTTTAGTTCCAATGTGTACAGGCATTGTAGAGGGACTTGCTCTTTTGGTGATAGTGGATTGAGTAATTCAGACCAATCGTCCCACTGATAACTCTAAAATCCTTTAAATAAACTTAAAAAATATGAGTGAACCACAACTAAAATCCTTCTAAAAGCATAGAAGAGTTAATGAAACAGTAAGGAATTAATGGGCAAAAAACAGACTGAAAAGCAAAGAGGTGAATACAGATTTGGGGCCAGTTGCTGCTCTGATCTGATCCCATCTGGTTGAGAGGATGAACTATATCTTCTGACAGCCTCTTTGAATTGGGGAGTAAAGTCTAGAGGAGTTGTGGTTGTGACTGAGATGTCAAAAGGCAAGAACCTAGATATAAAGATAAACTGAAAGTAAAACAGCCTTCACATTGATTTTGGTCATGCACTGAGTTATCTGAATGGCACAGAAAGATCTGACATATTGAAAATGGATTAAGATGTTCCAGAATTGCTGGTTCCCTGGATGCCTGGTAGTAGCAGAGTGAAGAAAATGTCTTTTATAGCATCATCCTAGACTTTAACTTATTTCTATGAATAATTTCACAAACACAATATTCAGACATGACCAAATGTAATCAGATAGAAAATGAGCTATAATAACATGAATAGGGACCACCATAAATAACAAACAGAAACACACTCACCACTTTCCCATCTTAGAAAAGAATTATCAGAGACAGAACTTTGTTTTTTTTTAACTGTACTTATTATAGTTATAGCCACAGAAATCAGGTAAAATGTCTCTAAAGCTAAAACTATAAAAAGGAGTCTCACATGTTGATGAAAGAATCATCTAGAAAGAATTAAATATAGATCTAAAACCTATTATGAATGAAACTAAGACCTCAATGAATGAGAGATAGGTCAAAAAAATCTAGGAAAAAAAGGATAAAGAGTTAATCTATAGAAAATAGAAGAAAGAGTAAGATGTCAAAGATATGGAGACAATCTAACCTAAACTGAATGAAATCCCAGGAGGACAGGAAATAAAAATAAGAGAGGCAATATTCAAAAATATAATTGCTAAGAATTAGCATAAATAATTATATATCAACAAATAAGATAATCTAAAAGAAATGTAAGCAGTATGAGGCAGTAACCATCTCCTAAATTAACAAGTCACTTGAAACACCTAAAAGCCAAACATTGCTTGCAGGGAAAGAAAATATAAGCAAGTATGGCATGAGCTCACTATAAATAAGTGAAGTCACTCAGTCGTGTCTGACTCTTTGCAACCCCATGGACCATAGCCTACCAGGCTCCTCAGTCTATGGAATTTTCCAGAAAAGAGTACTGGAGTGGGTACCATTTCCTTCTCCAGGGAATCTTCCCAACCCAGGGACTGAACCTGGGTCTCCTGGATTCCAGACAGACGCTTTACCGTCTGACCCACCAGGGAGGCTCACTATAAATAGGAAAAAAAAAAAAAAAAGCATGTAATTAACTAAAATACTCTGTAATTTACTGTCATTGCCCAGAGGATTCCTACCACCACTTCCAAGATGGTGCTAGTGGTAATAAACCCACCTGCCAATGCAGGAGTTATAAAGGATGTAGGTTCCATCCCTGAATCAGGAAGATCCCCTGGAGGAGGGCAGACCAATCCACTCCAGTATTCTTGCCTGGAGAATCCCATGAACAGGAGTCTGGTGGGCTACAGTCCATAGGGACACAAAGAGTCAGACAGGACTGAAGTGACAGCACAAATGCACCTGTGTCTATTATAATTTCCTATTTTAGTTTTTAAGCTAGCACTTTAATTTCATGGAAATATCTTTTTGCTTCCCATGGTAACAATTTCCAAATTACAAAAAGAGTAGCTTTAATAAATTTATCAAATCATCCATAAATGCCTGTTATGATATTGTCAACTAAGACAATAATAAAATATACAACGTGAGAGCTATGAGTTCAGTTTTATTTGGGGCTTACTGAGAACTATATTTGATTTAGGTCATACCTGAATGGCCTAGCGGATTTCCCTACTTTCTTCAATTTGAGTCTGAATTTGGTAATAAGGAGTTCATGGTCTGAGCCACAGTCAGCTCCTGGTCTTGTTTTTGTCGACTGTATAGCGCTTCTCCATCTTTGGTTGCAAAGAATATAATCAATCTAATTTCGGTGTTGACCATCTGGTAATGTCCATGTGTAGAGTCTTCTCTTGTGTTGTTGGAAGAGGGTGTTTGCTATGACCAGTGCATTTTCTTGGCAAAACTCTATTAGTCTTTGCCCTGCTTCATTCTGCATTCCAAGGCCAAATCTGCTTTATTGACTATGCCAAAGCCTTTGACTATGTGGATCACAATAAACTGTGGAAAATTCTGAAAGAGATGGGAATACCAGACCACCTGAACTGCCTCTTGAGAAATCTGTATGCAGGTCAGGAAGCAACAGTTAGAACTGAACATGGAACAACAGGCTGGTTCCAAATAGGAAAAGGAGTACGTCAAGGCTGTATACTGTCACTCTGCTTATTTAACTTATATGCAGAGTACATCACGAGAAATGCTGGACTAGAAGAAACACAAGCTGGAATCAAGATTGCCAGGAGAAATATCAATAACCTCAGATTTGCAGATGATACCACCCTTATGGCAGAACGTGAAGAAGAGCTAGAGTCTCTTGATGAAAGTGAAAGAGGAAAGTGAAAAAGTCGGTTTAAAACTCAACATTCAGAAAACAAAGATCATGGCATCCGATCCCATCACTTCATGGGAAATATATGGGGAAACAGTGGAAACAGTGTCAGACTTTATTTTTGGGGGCTCCAAAATCACTGCAGATGGTGACTGCAGCCATGAAATTAAAAGATGCTTAATCCTTGGAAGAAAAGTTATGACCAACCTAGATAGTATATTCAAAAGCGGAGACATTACTTTGCCGACTAAGGTCCGTCTAGTCAAGGTTATGGTTTTTCCTGTGGTCATGTATGGATGTGAGAGTTGGACTGTGAAGAAGGCTGAGCGCCAAAGAATTGATGCTTTTGAACTGTGGTGTTGGAGAAGACACTTGAGAGTCCCTTGGACTGCAAGGAGATCCAACCAGTCCATTCTGAAGGAGATCAGCCCTGGGATTTCTTTGGAAGAAATGATGCTAATGCTGAAACTCCAGTACTTTGGCCACCTCATGTGAACAGCTGACTCATTGGAAAAGACTCTGATGCTGGGAAGGATTGGGGGCTGGAGGAGAAGGGGACAACAGAGGATAAGATGGCTGGATGGCATCACTGACTCGATGAACGTGAGTCTGAGTGTACTCCGGGAGATGGTGATGGACAGGGAGGCCTGGCGTGCTGCGATTCATGGGGTCGCAAAGAGTCGGACATGACAGAGTGACTGAACTGAAGTGAACTGAGTACTATATAGCCCAAGATGCGGCCTTTCAGGTAGCTCTGAGGATCTGCTCCAAAGAGGTGGTGGGGGAGGTCAGTGTATATATGATTTTGGTGAAAGGTATGAAATCAAGCATGCATTTCAGTAGAAGGTTGCTACTAGTCACAAGGAGCAGGTGTCTCCATTAATGATTGTAATGCTTATGAGAAGATATAAGAAATTGGGTTCTTAAAATTTTCTCCTGAAAATATCTAATTATCTGAATGCCTGTTCTGCCAGTTTTTCCCAGAGCACAGAGTGATTCATTCCTGATCTCTGCCCTAAATGCCTTTTGGTGCATTGCTCAGTCACTAAGTTGTGTCCAAACCTCTGCAATCCCATGGACTGTAGCCTACCAGGCTCCTCTGTCCATGGAATATCCCAGGCAAGAATACTGGAGTGGGTTGCCATTTTCTCCTCCAGGAGATTTTCCCAACCCAAGATCAAAGCCATGTCTCCAGCATGTTCTGCATTGGCAGGCAGGTCTTTTTTTTTTTTTTTTAAATGCTAAACCACCTGGGAAGCAAACTCCTTTCAGAGTGTGTTAAAAGTCAGCACCTGCTGTGACTAGTGACCTAATCCTTGTAGAGCTGAATAGCGAGTGACATTCTTTAGTTGGTAGTATCTTATATAACAAAAAGTTGTTATAATATCTTTATAAAATGTGTTCTCAGCCAATTATGAACATTTGTCCCATTGGGGGAAAAACTCCTATAAAATGTTTGTTTGTATTGATTCATTATAAATATCCATAGTGATCTTAATAGATCAAATATAAGCAATATATTATAAATAACTAATAACTCTAGAAAAAATTTGTATCAGTGAACTATAAAACACTTATTTTTTTATAAGTTTTATATGATAAAGCAAAAAGAAAGGAATTAAAATTTATGGATCTATATTTATGTGCCAGGGTTAATATTAGATGTTTCTAATATATTATCTCATTAATAACTACAAAAACCATGCAGTACAGGTGTTGTTAGATCTCTTTTTCAGATAAACTGAGGTTCAGAGTAAGCTAGTTAAGACAGAGTGTTTTATCTTCCCACTAGTTAAGACAGAGTGTTTTATCTTCCCACACAGTGACCATATAATTTAATTAATAAAAAAATTCATAGAATAACATCATTAACTCTATATGCTGCAAATTTATTGGTTTTGATTATTATAAATAAGTGAAGTCGCTCAGTCGTGTCCAAATCTTTGCTACCCCATGGACTGTAGCTTGCTACAATTAATTAGCATTAAAATCTTAATTTTAATGATGATAGATTTACTGTTTGAAGTAGAAAGAGAAATCATCAAATACTTCTCAATATCATCTGAAATGCTTTATCTTAGAATCCAGCAAATTGTAAATCTTTATAAATTTTATCACACTGTATATATTTTTCATGTTCAGGACACCAATTTTTAAGCCCATTCAATTCTCAATTTTCATTTTAAATGAGCTTTGGTTTTTATCATATGAAACTAAATAAAGTAGACACCTATATTAAGAATACATACACATTTCACAATATATTTATAAATCAAACTATTTTTTAAAAATTCTTGCAAAAGAATGTTCTAATTCTGAGGTCTATGTTCTATTGGCTTGAATATTAGTATCAAGTTAGGAATCTTTGAATGACAGGTGACCCATGAACCAAACAGTATTTTCTTTTTCAAGTTATCACTTTTATGTAAAAATACCTTATTTAATTTTATGTTATACTAATTTTATACATGTTACTAGAATGCAGTTTCAAAGATAAGAGATTTTCCAAAAATTCTGAATAAGTAATTGTTAAGTAGTGGTCACTTTTAATATATTCTACATATAGTCACTTATTTAAAAACAAAATTTTGCAATTGATACACAACAATGTCTCCTATATTTCTTGTTTGCAAATATTTTTTAACAGCAACCTTTATATATAGTGGACAAATCTTTCATTATTTAATACCCTGCCACTCCCAGGTGGCACTAGTGGTAAAGAACCTGCCTGCCAATGCAGGAGACCTAAGAGACACAAGTTTGATCCGTGGGTCAGGAAGATCCCCTGGAGGAGACGGTGACAACCCACTCCAGTATTTTTGCCTGGAGAATCCCCGTGGACAGAGGGGCCTGGTGGGCTACAGTCCAGAGTCGCAGAGTCAGACTCAACTGAAGCAACTTAGCACTCACACAAAATATAATTAGACGATAATAAGTTGAAACAACTTTATAAAGAGACTTGTCAAAATACACAAGAATTCTTAAAAATAAAATGTCCTATATCACTTTAAGTCCTAGGTATTTTCAAAGCAAAGGTCAACATAACTGGAAATTATATATACATATAATTTCAATATAATTGGAAAAATAAGTATATTTGTATGTGTTATTACTTTTTTTTAACACAGTTCAGTTCAGTTCAGTCGCTCAGTCATGTCCGACTCTCTGCGACCCCATGAATCGCAGCACGCCAGGCCTCCCTGTCAATCACCAACTCCCAGAGTTCACCCAGACTCACGTCCATCGAGTCCGTGATGCCATCCAGCCATCTCATCCTCCGTCGTCCCCTTCTCCTGCCCTCAGTCCCTCCCAGCAGCAGAGTCTTTTCCAATAAGTCAACTCTTCTCATGAGGTGGCCAAAGTACTGGAGTTTCAGCTTTAGCATCAGTCCTTCCAAAGAAATCCCAGGGCTGATCTCCTTCAGAATGGACTGGTTGGATCTCCTTGCAGTCCAAGGGACTCTCAAGAGTCCTCTCCAACACCACAGTTCAAAAGCATCAATTCTTCGGCGCTCAGCCTTCTTCACAGTCCAACTCTCACATCCATACATGACCACAGGAAAAACCATAGCCTTGACTAGACGGACCTTAGTCAGCAAAGTAATGTCTCTGCTTTTGAATATACTATCTAGGTTGGTCATAACTTTTCTTCCAATTTTTTTAACACGAGCCATAATCTCTTTTCTCTTTAATTCAACATGATCCCGCAAAACAACAATGAAAAATAGTGACGAGCCAAACTGAAAATTCCCAATGGCCAAAGCTAAAATAATTTGAGAAAAAAATACTAACACATTGTAGGTCATAATCCAATGAATAAAATAAATATGCATGAGTTCATATTGATATAAATAAATGATTGGATACATAGATTAATGGAAGAGAAGGGATAAATCTTTCTCAGAGAAGAATTTCAAATAATATATGTAGATACCCCTTCCAGGAAGTAGAACTTCCTCTCTCTTTGAAACTGGACTGAACTTAATGACTTACTTCAATAGAGTATGGAAAGGATAAAACAGTAACTTTATAATGAAGAAAACCTGGCAAACATTACTTTAACCAAGTGATCAAGGTTAATTAACTTGACACTGATAAGTCAAGTTAGTATCGTGTACAACCTGATATAATGTAAAGAGAAAAGCAGTTCACCTCTGTGGTGATGTTCCCTAAACCACATAACCTCAGTTTAACTATGAGAAAAATGTGAGACAAAACCAAACTGAAAGTCATGAAAAATGAGGAAACAGAAACTGTCACAGATAGAAGAGTCTAAGAAAACACGAATACTGACTGCAGTATATCTTGGATAAGATCCCAGAACAGAAAATTAGCAAAAGTGGATAAACTAGTGAAACCTGAATAGAGTTTGCAGTATAGCTGAAATGAATATGCCTACATTAATTTATTAGTTTTGGCAAATGTACCACTGATGATGTTAATATTAAAGAAACAGGGTGAAGAGTGTATGGGGACTCTGCATCTCTGCACCTTTCCTATAAATCTCAATTTATTCCAAAGTAAAATGGCTAGTTTTAAAAAGTCGTTAGATTTTGAATCACTACAAGAAAGTCTACCCAAGTATTTGACTACTTCACAATGAAACACTTCTACAGGAAGAATATCACAAATAAACATGTAAAATCTGCAAAATAAAATGTATAATGTAATTAACAGACAAATATTAAAGTATATAAGGAATATATTGGAGAAAGGCATGGCAACCCACTCCAGTATTCTTGCCTGGAGAATACCATGCACAGAGGAGCCTGGTGGGCTACAGTCCATGGAGTCACAAAGAGTGGCACACGACTGCAGCAACATAGCATTGCATAGCATATAAGGATTATGTAAGAATCTACAAGAAAAAGTCTTTTTCAAGTGGACAGAAGAAGAAATGGACAATCAAATCAAAAATATATTCAAAGGAAATAATTTTTAAATAATTTAAATGTTTTAAAAAACATGTTTTTATCCATTAGATCGGCAAAACAAAAATTTCATGTTTTAAAGAAGGCAAGAATTATAAAATCTCATAGGCTGCATAAAAATACTCTAAGGAAATACAAATATGATAATTATTACAAGTTGTTTTTCATATATTAGCTTAGCAAAACCAACTTTTTATACAATATCACATTTGGGGGAAGGCATGGGTTAGCTAAGATATTTCAGAAGAGGCATAAAATTGGATCAGCCAATTTGGAGAGGAATTTTCTCAGCATCTATTATAAATGTTAATGCAATTAAAATGCATTAAATGCAACTCTAGAGAACATGTTTTGCTATGGCATTGTTCATAAAGAAAAAGAAAATTGAAAAGTGTAAACGCCCATAATAGAAAATGGTTACACAGACCACCATGAAATATGAAACAATTAAGTAGATCAGTATCCAATACATATAGATTCCTAAATCATACTGCTTAAATTTAAAAAAAAGAAAAAGCAATTTATAAAGCAATAGTATGATGTCATTTTGTAAACACTTGCAATGTTATGTATTATCTATGGGTACATGCTGTGTCTAGAAGCACACTCACCAAACTGAAAACAATGGTTAATTCTGTGAAGAATGGAGGGGGCAAGCAGTCAGGATGGTGATCAACAGAAACCTTGGCCTCTATATTTTCTTAAATGTAAATACACTGATTTTTAAGCTTTATGATTTATTTTAGTCCTACTTATCAATTAATAGAGTCTTAGCAAGAGCAATATGCTAATAAACATTACAACTATCACTTCAAAGGTCTTTGAAGTACCAAGGAAGTACCAAGCATAAAGGAAAACTGAAATCAGCTGAGCCAAGTCCTTGACATTCAATGGCACATACTGTATGTCTTCAATAAATAACTGAATGAGTAAGTATATGAGGGAATGAAGTACTACAGAAGAAACCTGTTGTGGAAAATACAGTTGCAGCCTCACCTGAGGAAATTATAAGGGAATTCTGCCATTTCACACAGCAACAGAAAAATGCTGACAAAATGAAGATTTGAGACATCTGAGTTTTAGCCCTGCTTTAGAGACTAACTAGGATTTCCTGTAGCTCAAACAGTAAAGAATCTGCGAGGCAGGAGATCAGGGTTCGATCCCTAAATTGGGAAGTTCCTCTGGAGAATGGAATGGCAATCCACTCCAGTATTCTTGCCTGGAGAATTCCATGGACAGAGAAGCCTGGCGGGCTATATAGTACATGGGTTCACAAAGAGTTGGACATGACTGAGCGACTAATTCACTAGAGACTAACTTACTGCAAGATGGTCAAATGCCCACTTGAGCTCAAATCTGTTGATCATATTTTCAGGAAAATAATGCTGCCTGCCCTACTAACCTCATAGAGATGTGACAGACGAGGCAGGGAGACAGGAGTGAGATATGGATATAACAATATTTTGAAAAATGCATGGATGCTAGTACAAGAACTTTTGGAGAATTTTTAAAAACCAGTCATCATGCTATTTGATTGGGTTGGTACCATTGCCCTGCCCAACTGCTCTTAGTGAAGAACTGGCCCATGACACTAGACCTACTCCTGTAACCCAAATTGTTGGTTTATATGACATCTGGATGGTGGAAAGAAATTCTGTAATGTAAAAATCCAGAAATGTGTGGGTGCTAAGTCACTTCAGTCATGTTCATGTCCAACTCTTAGCAACACTATGGGCTATAGCCCACCAGGGTCCTCTGTCCTGGGATTCTCCAGGCAAGAAGTGGAGAAGTGGAGTAGTTTGCCAGGGGATCTTCAAACAGAAATCAAATCCCTGTTTCCTGCAGTTCCTGCACTGAGGGTGGATTCTTTATGGCCACCAAGGTATCCCATATTCAAATTTTAAAGAAACTGATAATTCATTTCATATATGATATTATACAGGTTTCATCATGTTGATGTATGGCAAAACCAATACAATATTGTAAAGTAATTAACCTCCAATTAAAAATAAATTTATATATATATATAAAAGAAACAATGTAGAAAAAGAACATTTTCCAAGAGAATTATCATAAATTTCAATAATGTCACACTAATACTTTCATTTTAGCTCAATCAACCTAGGTTTCCTTTTTTGCTGATAGAAACTTATTAGATAACTAATCACTCTGGTAACTATGTTGCACTCACCCCTTTTGCTAAGAGTTTTTCCTTAAACAAAATAATTTATACATTTTATTCTAAGTTGGCTGCAAAATTAATTTCAAATTTTGGTGGATATCTACACTAGTTGAGAACTATAAATTACTTTGTATTAAATGCTCTAAAATGTTGATCAAACACAACATCAAAAATGCAATTATAATCATGTACAGAAAAATAAGGTTTGTACATTGATTTGGACATATCTTCTTGATTATCAATGTTTCAAATTGTTCATTGTTTAATCACCTCTAATTTGGACATGAAAATAAGTGTTCCTTGACAGTAACTCTGACAGACTTTTTTTTGTTTATTTTTGTTTTTCATTAAACTTTTTATTTTGAGAGAACTGTAGATTCACAGGGGGTTCTAAGAAACAACACAGAGCTCCCCAGTTTCCCCAGATGGCAATATTGTGCGAAAATCTAGGGCCACCGCCCAACCAGGGGATGACATTGATACAGAATATCCCATCACCACTGGATCCCTCCTGCTGGCCTTTTAACATCCTCCCCATTCCCCTCCTCCTTGGCAATCACTGTTCAGTCCTCAAGGTTTGTAATTTTGCCAATTCAAGAATGTTACATAAGCAGGATCATACAATATACAACCTTTGGGGACTGGCTTTTTTTCACCCAACATAATTCCCTGAAAATTCATCTAGTCGATCCAAAAATTTTTTTCTTAAGTCACATGAAATCAATCTCTCACACAACACCAAACCTACACCCTTCAGCAGGGGACAGGCACCCTGTCTGGGAAGATTTCTAGCCTGCGGAATCTCAAACGGATGTTAGGACTCTGAAAATGAGACCACTTTCTTTCAGAGAGCCTGTGGACAGCCAAGTGAGACTGCAAACTGGTCCAACAGACACTCCAGATTCTGCATTTTCACTCTGATAAGCTGGACTTCAGAGGCATACTGTACAGTCTGTCATCACCAGCTACTGCATTTCAGCCTGGTGTTTTTGTCTTAAGCATAGAAACTTGAATAGTTGATAGCCCATGATAGCTTTTCTTCTTTCTTTGAAGAGCTTGAGATAGACTCGTAATTTTTTGTTGCTTGCTATCAGCTTTTATATAGTACACACTTTAAAAAGAAGGTAGGATAATTACAGGTACCTCATTCAGTTCTTACTCGCTGAGATTGACATTTTCCCCTTACCCTACAGATGAGCTTTGGCAAAGCTTCAGTAACTTGCCTCGGGTTACCTATAAATCAGTCACTGAAGGGAGCCTGGAGCAGATGTGTCTGTATCGCCGAGGCTCCGTGTTCATGTGAACCCCAAAGCTACATAGTGAAACAAAGACCCTTGTGATTAGTTCTTAATAAACTGTGCTGATTATACCAGTAAGACCAGTTCACTGCAGAAAAAAAAACAGAGGAGTCAAAAGAACAAGCAATGATTAATGTCTTTATGTACACACTACCAGAGCAACACTTTAAAGAACGTTGCTTAAAATTGCCTGGTTTTAGCAAGTAAAATTTCGTTAAACATGTAGTTTCAGCATACCTCTAATTCAGAATGACAAGTCATGCTACTAGCAAAAAGATTGATGATCCATCGAGTTACAGTGCATTTCTCCCCTAAGTATTAGGTCACGATACCATTATGAAGGCTTCAAAAGGAAAATTCTCTCACAGGCTGAATTCTAGATTCCATATTTCTCTATTAGCTCTTTTGCTTTAGAAATATAGGCACTCATGGCATCTTCCTTTGATAATCCTTTTGAAGGTTCCAGGTTTCCCACTTAGCCTTTCCTTTTAGATATAACAGTGCTGGACACTCAATATCTATGTCTCCAATTACAGACTGTTTGTAGAGTCCATAGAGCGCTTTTAATTCCTCATCATCTGGCCTGGTTTTCAGCTTCCTCACGTCTTTGGCCGCCTTGTCAAAAATCAGCCTGCAGGGACATGGCGGCTAAACCTGGACGATGCCTGTCTCCAAGCGCCAGGTTCCTGACAGACTTTAAAACACTTGAAATTATTTTGTTCAATTGTTTGAAGAATTACAACACTATTAAACATGATAGGCATGTAAATATAGCTAACTATGTGGTTACAATGACATTTAAGGAACCAGTTAAATTAGGGTAATCTGACTTCTCCAAATGAGAGAACAACCAGAATAGATTTTGTTAATAGTCTTCAATTAATACGATTCTGTATAATCATTCCAGAAAAAGAATAAATGTTTAAAAGAGTGTTCTAAATTTTTGAGCATAAAAGATAAGCAGTCCTACAAGAATAGTATCTATTTTAGAATTATGAATAGATGAGGAAAATCTTAGAAACTGCATTGTCATAAAATTCTACTTGCCAAAAAGGATGAAAATTCCAGAAATAATACATCAGACAAAAGGAAGAAATTCAACAAATGTGAAATGTTTTTATATCATAGTAGCTAGGCGTGCCATAAGCTTTTGTCAATATATCAAGGATAAAAATCGTGATGTTGGTTACGTCTAATTTTGAAGCAACTAATTCAGAGCACCATCAGTAGTGCTGATTATAAAACATATTTTTACTTATTTAGACTTTTGGAGACATGTTCTCTCTTGATTCTCTTTTGATTCCCACATAGAAATTTCAAATCAGTCAATGGTCTATAAAGGAATGAATTTGAGCTGTAATGTGTAGCTATAAAGACTTCCATAGTACCTGAAATTATAGTGTGAAAATTATCAATTTAGTCTGAAGTTTTTTTTGTTTTTTCCTTCACAGATCAAAGCAGTTCCCATATATTTGTGATGCAAAATTTAAATTGGAAAAATGAGTTGAAGAGAAATTTTTGTGTCCTAAGAGTCAATTTGATTTAAAGCAATTTTTAAAACAAATTTTAACAATTCAAGTTGAAGAACATCACCAATAAATGTAGCCAGACTTTAATGGGATTAATCTAAGGGGTCTAAACAGCGAGTACTCTAAATTTAAATTACGAGCCATAACATACTTTACTTTTATGCATTGCTACCTTGACTCCAAAAATGACTCTTTTGGAAATTTAATCAGTTTATCTGTTTAGCTACATTACAAATAGATCACAGAATTCCACTGACTTTCCCAAAAAATTGTCACTACTACTAGAAATTAAAATTGTCAGAGAAAACATTGGGCAATTACTAAATTTTGTAGTTAACTATTATATTAAATGGAAATTTAAGATTCTGTCAAACTTTTATAAAAACTTGATTTATTTCATAGAATAGTCATGCACAGTACAGAAGCTATCTATAATGAATCTTAGTCTTTTCCTTTCGTTCATAGGTAAATGCTTACAAATATTAAATGGAGTTTCGTATATAATTCAGGAGAACAAAAGTGAACCAAGATTCAAGAAGTTTCTATATACATTCTCAGCATTTGATAAACGTTCATTGGTCTTTATTTTGACTAGCCCTCAGATTTATGTAAAATTCCTTTACTTGGTTTTCAGCTTGAATGTTCTGCCAACAATAAATTCTTGGGAATATTACATTTTTAAAAATCTTAGCTTCCTGAAAATATATCAAAGTCCAAACAATACCATGTGTTTTCTCATGCAGGCTTTTCCAAAATAATAAGGTGAACACTTGTACCTTTATTTACATAAAACAAACCACTGTAATGGCTTATCAGAAAGGAATATGTAAATAGGAAGTTAGACTAACATTAAATAATCACTAATCCATTTGCGAAAGGGTAGAAAAATCAGTGTGAGGCTAAGAACTATACATTTTCCTAAACTATACATACTTTCCTAAACATTCCTCTTTGCTGATGTCATACTGCTAAATCACTTCAGTTGTGTCTGACTCTGTGTGACCTCATAGACGGCAGCCCACCAGGCTCCCCCGGCCCTGGGATTCTCCAGGCACGAACACGGGAGTGGGTTGCCATTTCCTTCTCCAATGCCAGAAAGTGAAAAGTGAAAGTGAAGTCGCTCAGTCATGTCCTACTCCCAGCGACCCCATGGACTGCAGCCTATCAGGTTCCTCCATCCATGGGATTTTCTAGTGTGTGTGTGTGTTTATGTACTCAGTCATGTCCCACTCTTTGTGACTCCATGGATTGTAGCCCACCAGGCTCCTCTGTCCATGAAATTTCCCAGGAAAGAATACTTGAGTGGGTTGCCATTTCCTTCTCCAACATATACACATATATACTGCTGCTGCTGCTGCTAAGTCGCTTCAGTCATGTCCGACTCTGTGCGACCCCACGGACAGCAGCCCACCAGGCTCCCCTGTCCCTGGGATTCTCTAGGCAAGAACACTGGAGTGGGTTGCCATTTCCTTCTCCAATGCATGAAAGTGAAAAGTGAAAGTGAAGTCGCTCAGTTGTGTCTGACTCTTAGCAACCCCGTGGACTGCAGCCCACCAGGCTCCTATATCCATGGGATTTTCCAGGCAAGAGTATTGGAGTGGGGTGCCACTGCCTTCTCCAATACACATATATACGTATTAGTATATATACATGTATTTATACACACACATTCATTAGCTATGAGCAAGTAATATCATGAGATTGTATAATATAAAATATATTACTGATATATCTGCAATTTTTAATAAAAATTCCATCAACGTCCATAGTTTCAGAGGAGCATATAAATATAAAGGTACTGGGGGAATTCCCAAAATCCTTCCCACAAATGGATGTAGATAAAGTGGGTTGGTCACACCTGGCCTGACAGTTATTTTATTTTGTTTTAAAGAGAATTTATAGATTAATACAGGATATCCATTTGTCTGTGTTTCTTAGATTCTGTATTTATCTGTTTGACATCCATTCATCATCAGACCAATTATGGTAACTGTATATATTTTCTTATTTTTGTACTATTTGTACTATGGCATCTGGAACCTTATAGACTGGAGGAGAGATTGCTCCTTTGAGGCCTAGCTAAATTCCACAGAAAATTAAGGACTTGTCCATAAACATGCCTTTCATATGCAAACCAACCAAACCCAAGTCTATACCTTCAACTTCCTCCTTGTTAAACTTACACAACCAAGCCAATATTTCTCCTGCCCTAAATCATCCTGGGACTAGGTAACCAGGCAACTAGAGATCACCCCATTAGACAAAGCCTGCCAGAGGTATTCAAACTGAACAGTTCTAAACTGTTTACCCTACCTTGCCTTTCTGGCAGAAACCCCAATAAAGGCCCTGGCCTCAACTTTTCCTTGTTCTTGTCTTCTGCCACCTGACTAAAACCTGGGCTTCTGCTTGACCTGGATGACCTGTCTATGGCCTACTACTGCTGCTGCTAAATCGCGTCAGTCGTGTCCGACTCTGTGCGACCCCATAGATGGCAACCCAACAAGGCTCCTCTGTCCCTGGGATTCTCCAGGCAAGAATACTGGAGTGGGTTGCCATTTCCTTCTCCAATGCATGAATGTGAAGCATGAAAGTGCAAAATGAAAGTGAAGTTGCTCAATTATGTCTGACTCCTAGCTACCCCATGGACTGCAGCCAACCAGGCTCCTCCATCCATGAGATTTTCCAGGGAAGAGTACTGGAGTGGGGTGCCATTGCCTTCTCCGGTCTGTGGCCTGTAAGTATAATAAACGTGGTTTTCCTAAGCCTCTCCCATGTCTCTTCCACAACTGGCTGACCATTGTAAAAAATGACCTTATAAAGAACATAGAACAAAACTCTTTTAGAGATAACCGTGACACTTGTAATCATAGTACTCCAAACACATACATAATTTCCCTTTATATATTTATTAATACTTCATCAACTGATTGAAACAAAAGTTTCAATCATATCTTTTGTTCAATATTGACAAATTTTATAAAATAGTACTCCTCCTGACCTTATTTTAATATATTTTCTGTTCCCTTTTTATAGTGGCTCTCCAGAAAGTACTTATTTTTCATAACTGAAATACTGTACCCTTTGACCAACACCTCCCATTTCCCTGTCTCCTGCGATCCTGGTAAACCACACTCTGTTACTAACTGCTTCTATATGACTATTTTAGATTCCACATATAAGTGAGATCATGCAGCATTTCTCTTTCTGCCTCTGGTTTATTTCCTTTAGCATAATGTCCTCCTCAATTGCTTCTGATTATTAAATTATTAACTTTGAAAATCAAATGGTCTCTAACCCTCACATGCCTAATCACTTATTGTGAAGTGTTAGATGGATTAAGGTCCATCCACATTTATCTTACTCTAACCTTACTGTCATTTCAAATTGTAGTATAAAAGTCCTCAAAAATTTTTGACAAATATATTTTTCTAGTTTGTGTGTTTAGTTTTCTTTGAAGAATACTGGATAGTGTCGAAAATTTTATTTTACTCAGCCTCTCCTGGCTGTACCTGACTGACCATCTCATAAAAAAACACAGAACACTGAAACTATTGACTTAAAAAGATCACTTTAATTATCTTTGAGTCTCATTTATTTGTATGGATCTTATTCTCCTTTTATCATAGATCATCTGTACAAAGACATCATGATCAAAGCAGTGCAAAATACTTCTTAAGGCCATGATTGGAACATTTCATGATAGCTCCCAGAGAGGTATTAATAGAATCCTTGCTGCATTTCTTAAAAGACAGTAAAGCTACTTCTTTACTCCTCCATTCTCACCCAATATAAGGGCTCCTATAATAGTAAATAATGTAAATTAATTAATTGAAATTTCAGATTCACTAAATATATAAACCATTTATATATTAAGTTCAATTGCATTTTGTCAAATGCTCTTGCTTCTTGCTTTCTATATATGCAGGTACTTTTAAGATAAATATAAACGTGTTTATAAATTATTGAAACATCATCATCAAATTATTATTTTATGAAACAATCTGTGATTCAATAGACTTTTGAAGGTTTTCCATTCCTTCCTTCAAGATATTTTCTGAACCAAGAAAAACATCAGGAAAGTATATTTTTCCAAAAAAACTGATTCTAATGTCAAAAGTTTCAATGCAACCATGAAGTGAGGTGGTAAATATTTGGTCTATATGAAATCAAGAGCTATTGAGCTAACTAGATACTGTTAGTTAACTAGATACTTTGCATCAAGACACATTATTATGCAGAATCAAAGATACAAGCCCTTTCTTTTGTCCTATGCTAGACCATGCAATCATCTGCAAAGATGGGAGAAATTTATTTAGCTGAGACAGACCAGGAGTACTGAATTACACAGGTAAGAGAGATAGTTAAGGTTAAGGGTGTGAATGGAAATGAAATAATGTTTTAAAATCAAAAAAGGGAAACCAGCAAAATTATAAGCTACTACAGCCAAGGTAAGAGAAACTCAAGTAAGATGGTAGGTGTTGCAAGAGGGCATCAGAAGGCAGACAAACTGAAACCATACTCACAGAAAACTAATCAATCTAATCACACTAGGACCACAGCCTTGTCTAACTCAATGAAACCAAGCCATGCCTGCAGGGCAACCCAAGACAGGTGGGCCATGGTGGAGAGGGCCAACAGAACGTGGTTCACTGCAGAAGGGAATGGCAAGCCACTTCAGTATTCTTCCCTTGAGAACCCCATGAACAGTATAAAAAGGCAAAATGATGGGATACCAAAAGAGGAACTCCCAAGGTCATTAGGTGCCCAATATGCTACTGGATATCAGTGGAGAAATAACTCCAGAAAGAATGAAGGAATGGACCAAAGCAAAAACAATACCCAGTTGTGGATGTGACTGGTGATAGAAACAAGATCCGATGCTGTAAAAAACAATATTGCATAGGAACCTGGAATGTCAGGTCCATGAATCAAAGCAAATTGGAAGTGATCAAACAAGAGATGGCAAGGGTGAACGTCGAATTCTAGGAATCAGCAAGCTAAAATGGACTGGAATGGGTGAATTTAACTCAGATGACCATTATAACTACTACTGCAGGCAGGAATCCCTCAGAAGAAATGGAGTAGCCGTCATGGTCAACAAGAGAGTTCAAAATGCAGTACTTGGATGCAACCTCAAAAACGACAGAATGATCTCTGTTTGTCTCCAAGGCAAACCATTCAATATCACAGTTATCCAAGTCTATGCCCCAACCAGTAATGCTGAAGAAGCTGAAGTTGAACTGGTTTATGAAGATCTACAAGACCTTTTAGAACTAACACTCAAAAAAGATGTCCTTTTCATTATTGGGGCCTGGAATGCTAAAGTAGGAGGTCAAGAAACACCTGGAGTAACAAGCAAATTTGGCCTTGGAATGCGGAATGAAGCAGGGCAAAGACTAATAGAGTTTTGCCAAGAAAATGCACTGGTCATAGCAAACAACCTCTTCCAACAACACAAGAAAAGACTCTACACATGGGCATCACCAGATGGTCAACACCAAAATCAGATTGATTATATTCTTTGCAGCCAAAGATGGAGAAGCTCTATACAGTCAACAAAAACAAGACCAGGAGCTGACTGTGGCTCAGATTATGAACTCTTTATTACCCAATTCAGACTTCACTTGAAGAAAGTAGGGAAAACCACTAGACCATTCAGGTATGACCTAAATCAAATCCCTTATGATTATACAGTAGAAGTGAGAAATAGATTTAAGGGCCTAGATCTGATAGATAGAGTGCCTGATGAACAATGGACGGAGGTTCATGACATTGTACAAGAGACAGGGATCAAGACCATCCCCATGGAAAAGAAATGCAAAAAGCAAAATGGCTGTCTGGGGAGGCCTTACAAATAGCTGTGAAAAGAAGAGAGGCAAAAAGCAAAGGAGAAAAGGAAAGATATAAGCATCTGAATGCAGAGTTCCAAAGAATAGCAAGAAGAGATAAGAAAGCCTTCTTCAGCAATCAATGCAAAGAAATAGAGAAAAAGAACAGAATGGGAAAGACTAGAGATCTCTTCAAGAAAATTAGATACCAAGGGAATATTTCATGGAAAGATGGGCTCGATAAAGGACAGAAATGGTCTGGACCTAACAGAAGCAGAAGATATTAAGAAGAGGTGGCAAGAATACACAGAAGAACTGTACAAAAAGATCTTCACAACCCAGATAATCATGATGATGTGATCACTAATCTAGAGCCAGACATCTTGGAATGTGAAGTCAAGTGGGCCTTAGAAAGCATCACTACGAACAAAGCTAGTGGAGGTGATGGAATTCCAGTTGAGCTGTTTCAAATCCTGAAAGATGATGCTGTGGAAGTGCTGCACTCAATATGCCAGCAAATTTGGAAGACTCAGCAGTGGCCACAGGACTGGAAAAGGTCAGTTTTCATTACAATCCCAAAGAAAGGCAATGCCAAAGAATGCTCACACTACCGCACAATTGCACTCATCTCACATGCTAATAAAGTCATGCTCAAAATTCTCCAAGCCAGGCTTCAGCAATACATGAACCGTGAACTCCCTAATGTTCAAGCTGGTTTTAGAAAAGGCAGAGGAACCAGAGATCAAATTGCCAATATCCACTGGATCGTGGAAAAAGCAAGAGAGTTTCAGGAAAACATCTACTTCTGCTTTATTGACTATGCCAAAGCCTTTGACTGTGTGGATCACAATAAACTGAAAATTCTGAAAGAGATGGGAATACCAGACCACCTGACTTGCCTCTTGAGAAATCTGTATGCAGGTCAGGCAGCAACAGTTAGAACTGGACATGGAACAACAAACTGGTTCCACATAGGAAAAGGAGTACGTCAAGGCTGTATATTGTCACCCTGTTTATTTAACTTATATGCAGAGTACATCATGAGAAACACTAGACTGGAAGAAACAGAAGCTGGAATCAAGACTGCCGAGAGAAATATCACTAACCTCAGATATGCAGATGACACCACCCTTATGGCAGAAAGTGAAGAGGAACTAAAAAGCCTCTTGATGAAAGTAAAAGAGGAGAGTGAAAAAGTTGGCTTAAAGCTCAACATTCAGAAAACGACGATCATGGCATCCGGTCCCATCACTTCATGGGAAATAGATGGGGAAACAGTGTCAGACTTTATTTTGGGGGCTCCAAAATCACTGCAGATGGTGACTGCAGCCATGAAATTAGAAGACACTTACTCCTTGGAAGAAAAGTTATGACCAACCTAGATAATATATTCAAAAGCAGAGACATTACTTTGCCGACTAAGGTCCTTCTAGTCAAGGCTATGGTTTTTCCAGTAGTCATGTATGGATGTGAGAGTTGGACTGTGAAGAAGGCTTAGCACCGAAGAATTGATGCTTTTGAACTGTGGTGTTGGAGAAGACTCTTGAGAGTCCCTTGGACTGCAAGGAGATCCAACCAGTCCATTCTGAAGGAGATCAGCCCTGGGATTTCTTTGGAATGAATGATGCTAATGCTGAAACTCCAGTACTTTGGCCACCTCATGCGAAGAGCTGACTCATTGGAAAAGACTCTGATGCTGGGAGGGATTGGGGGCAGGAGGAGAAGGGGATGACAGAGGATGAGATGGCTGGATGGCATCATGGACTCGATGGACGTGAGTCTGAGTGAACTCCGAGAGATGGTGATGAACAGGGAGGCCTGGTGTGTTGTGATTCATGGGGTCGCAAAGAGTCAGACACGACTGAGCAACTGAACTGAACTGAAAACTGAGTTCATGTAAGGCTGATCTTTTTAAAACTGGGTTCAAGGCTGAGTCAATATGCTTTAAATGAGTATACTAGGGTTAGAATTTCCTGAATTATGAGAAAGCATCATTGATTTTTGAATGGACAAAATCAGAGTTCACCATTTCTGTGTTTTGTCCTCATAAAGATTTAAAAATATTTTTTATTACACAGAAATGGTCTGTATGAGATTCCAAGTACCTTTTATTAGACTGGTACTGGTATCTAAGCTTCTAATACCAAGATAAGAGAATTAATATTCAGGAATTATTATTATTAAGATTTTATGATAACCATTTATAATAGATATTTATGTTAAAGACCTAAATAGCAAGTACTTTTTACTAACAATGCCAAGACAAATGTGCAACAGTTACTGTTGTACAACTGTTACTAAATTACTTGATTTTAAAAGATTAATCCTAACCCCAGTTCTTATGAACAAATTTTTTTCAAACCACTAATAAGATAAAAAGAATTATTAAATCAGAGAACTATGCTCAGAGTCCAAATCATCATGTTTTATTTAAATAACAACATATAGTAAGGTCTAGAAATTTCACTTTTGTCAAGTTTGTCATCAGTGAGGATCTTCAAGTACTTCTTCAACATGATTTTGATGACATGAAAGATCCTAGATGGCTCAAATAAAAATGATAGTCTCATCATCTTAAGGATTGATAAAATTGAAACCACTATACATAAGAATCATCTTAACACAGCAAGTAAAATCTGAGTGTCTATATCTATTCTATAACAGACTAATCCTCCAGGCGATCTTTCCCACCCCAGGATCAAACCCGCGTCTCTCATGTCTCCTGCACCGGCAGGCACGTTCTTTACCACTAGCACCACCTGGGAAGCCCAACAAACAGTAAGGCTGAGGACAATGACAAGACACTGAAACACCTTATTAATTGGACTGATCAACTTCATTCTTTTAAAATTTTTTAAAAATAATGTCTGTGGTTTTGAGAAAGTAGAGGAACCATTTCACTCCATCAGACTGAAAATTCTCATGGCCAAAATGGCACCTAAGTACAGATCTGTAACGACAGGCTTGAGGCTCATACCTTCACTGTACAAAGGAGCCACGTATAAAACAGATGTTAATAATTGACTTATGCAGCGCTTCAGTAATACCTTAAGTAAGGTGAATTAAACAGAGGGCTTTTGCAAGTAGTTCAATGTTTCCTCTTGTGAAGAAACCTACTTTATAGAAAAACACTACATAAGAGTAAACAAAGTTGGAAATGGAATACAAAAAGGGTACGTTGTTAAAAAGTGTACCAGGCAAACTGTCAGTTTTTAAAACAATAGTGAAACTTCAAGCGAAAGTTAAAACTGGTTATATAATCTTTTCAGAAAAAAAAATCGGCAGTGTTTATAAATATCCTTAACATTTAGCCTAGTAGCTCCTTAAAGAAATAGTTGATTCTGGGTCTGAGACAGGGTAAATAAAAGATGACCCTGGAAAATCTTACGGTCCCAGATAATACGGAAGTGCTCAGAAAAGAATAGAAGCATGTTGAAAGAACAAAAGTCAGATGAAAGGAGTTCCTAATCTCCAAATATAAAACCATTTGAGCAACTAAATGAATTAATTCTTAGAGTACTGGATTATGGCCCATAAAATATAATAAATATCTTTGTGTTGTTTAATCATTTAGTCATATTCGACTTTTGTGACTCCATGGACTGCAGACAGCAAGGTTCCTCTGTCCATGGGATTTCCCAGGCAAAAATATTGGAGTAAGTTGCCATTTAAGCAATTAAATAAATAAATAAATGGAGGAAAAGTGACAGCTATTCCTTACAGGAAAAAAATTCTAATTTCCAAATGCAGAAAGAATGAGAGAAATAGTAAGTCACTATTAAGCAAATAAATAAAGTAATAAATAGGTAATAAGCAGGAAATATTCACTGATGAATGCTAAAATTAGTAGGCAAAGGTTTGTAAAGAAACAAGATATCTGCATAGTCTCAAAGTATCACCCCAAAGATATTATTACAAAGGGAAATTTTTAACTTTACAGTGGAAAATCCAACCAGCACTTCTATAATCAAGGTTAATATCCCTAGAAATAGGACATCATCTATCCCCTGACATGATGCACTGGGAAGAGTTCATTTCATTTCAGTGACATTAACCAAAAAAATATGCATGACCTCGGGATAATTAGGAGAACTGCAGACAGGCACAAACTGAGAGAGAATCTACCAAAAAAAAATCTGTATACCTCAAGAGTGTCAAAGTTATGAAAGATAAGGGAAGACAGTACCTCACAAATTGGAGATGATTAGAGACATGATATCTAAAGACAAAATGGAATCCTGGAACAGAAAAATGATATTAGTGGAAAAATTGGTGATATGCTAATAAATATTTGGTTTAGTTAATAGAATTGTCCCAATGTTAATTTCCTGGATTTAATAACTGTAGTTATAGCATCGCAACACAGATGAAAGGTACTCAGGAACTCTTTGCACTGTTTTTGCAATTATTCTTTAGGTATAAAATAATTTCAAAATAAAGAGCTAAATAATAGTAAAATGAATGCTTCCTTTTGTATTTATTTTTCTATGCTTTCTAAGCTACCCTAAAATATATCAATTTATAATTAGGAAAAATATATTTTATACTTCCAAGATTATATTACTGGCACACATCTTATTACTGTCAAATGAATAAAGTTATTTTATAAGCATTATTGAATCACTGATTGAATTAATTGTGCATATTAGGTATAAAAATCTTCAATATAATTATTTTCAAAGGTAAAAAATTAAGCTAATAACAACAATAATCACTATTATCTTTGTCATTACTCAAAAAAGTATAACATAACATATATACAATATATATATATATGGGAACATAATATGAGTACCTATTTATGCATGCAAATATGTATGTATAGGTACACAATTGTGTACGTAATATGTATACAATTCATTTATTTTCACAAGCTATTATTGTTGAGACAGATGCTATTATTGTTATCATCCTTATTTTATAGATAAGTAAAGGGAGGCTTTGAACCACTAGGCAACTTGCCAATGCTGTCATACCTACAAATTAGAACAGAATTGTCTGTTTTCAGAGTTTCAGTTCTTGACAGTTGATATCTACTGGTGTCGCTGCCTAATAACCTAAGAGACATTTAAGAAGGACTTTCCTGCACTTAGCTTTGTGAAAGCAGCACAAAAGTATCTAAAGTAGACTCTACTTTTAAGAACCTACACTCTAACTGAGGAAACAAGTTACAGGTATGTGTATTTATATATAAGTAAAAATAGTTTCACGTACATATAGAAATTGCAAAGTGATATGTAATATGTACTAAATGCTAAATGAGTAAAACAAGCAGTAAGAACTTAATTTTTGAATCCATTATGACTTATTTTAAAAAACAGCTCTATTTTATTGCAAGCTTTTGTCTTCTACCATTCATTTCCACAGGAAAAATAATTCAAAGAACTTTGTTTGTTAGGTAAAGATTTCCAAGCTTCCATATTCATAAGGATCACCTTTGTAGAGTTCTTTAAGTTTCTTGTTTACTGGCACCATCCCTTTGATATTCTAAGCCTATAAGTTAGAGTAAGGCCCAGAACTTGCATTTTTAATGAGTCCTCCTGATGATTCTGATGCAAATGGTCTTTGAGTTTAAGGTTTTCAATAATCCTTTTTCTTAGCAGAAAAAAATACCAAAATTTTATATCTACCAGAAGTGCTCTGTAGGATTACATAAAAATCAGATTTTTGGACAGGCATTATACTGTGAAGTTATTTGTTAATAAAACAAAGTGCACAGTATGCACTCAAATTACAATCATATTATATATTAGGTTTATGTCTTGCTGTCTACATTTGTTCTTCATTTTTAACCATTTTCTTATTTCCGAGCAAATCAAAAAGAGTTTGAACAAGCTTATTACCAGAGCAGCTTAAATATCAACAAAAATCACCATTGTATTTATGCCCACTGTACTTGTAAAATAAGTAGTACAAACATAACAATAATCAAATATGCTTTATAAATAAAGCTATGTTTTACAGTAGTTGTTATATATCTAACTACTTTTTATGGCATTTGCTTTCTGGAATTTGATTAGGTCATCATCTTTGATATCAATCCCTCATGTGTCAGAAAGGGAAAAAGCCATTAGGGAGCAATAGCAATCTCTGAATAACTTTGGTTTCTCAGGATAAGCAAGAAGCAGAAGCACAAATAAATACTGGAGGCACTCCAGCAACCTAACACATTCAATATGGAATGGGAGAATTCTTTAAAATTTTGCTTATTAGATTTTTAGAGCACAATTTTCATGAAAAATGAGCAAGTTTTGATGATACTGATAATATAAGGCCTTTATCATTAAATCAAAACTATACAGAATCCTTGGCTACAATACATCCTCACTCTGTCACACTGAATCCATATATTAAACTCCATTTAGGTCCTCTGAGAAAACCCCTGGAGTTCTGAACTATTTGGAATTGGGTCTAAGCTTAATATAGAAACGTCTGTACAAATGGCACCTCAGGAATTTTTATGTCATCCTTGATACAGTGCATAAAAATTCTTACAAGACAAAACTAGGAAACACTGCTACAAGAAATTAAAGATCTAAAAACTGTAGAGATAGTTCACATTTGGAAGACTCAATATTGTTAAGATAGCAATTTTCAAATCGATCTATAAATTCAAAGCAATTCCTATTAAGACCCTTGCAGGCTTTTCATAGCAGTCAACAAGCAGGCCCTAAAATTTATATGGAAATGTAAAGTATCTAGAATAGCCAAAACAACTTAGAAAAAGAACAAAAATGAAAGATTTATACCACTTGATTTTAAATATTATTAGAAAGCTTCAATAATCAAACAGTGGTATTAAGGTGAAGCTACACAAAGGAAATGGCAATCCCTCCAGTACTCTTGTCTGGAAAATTCCACGGACGGAGGGAGCCTGGTAGGCTACAGTCACAAAGAGTTGGACATGACTGAGTGAGTTCACTTCACTTATGCATGTACATCAACAGAACAGAATCAGAGTCCAAACAAATAACCTTATTATCGATTTAATTTCAACAAAGCTGCCAAGAAAATTCAGGAGAGAAAGCTAGTGTTTTCAACAAATGATGCTGGGGAAATTGCAAAAACAAAAAATAACAACTTTTATCTCATACCATACATAAAAATTAACTCAGAATGGATATTCAAAAAAAAGTTTGTTAGTAAAAGTGTGGAAAAACCAAAACTGTAAAATGGCACAATCTCATTGAAAAATAGTCTGGAAATTTCTTTTAACATTAACTATAACCCTACCATATAGTAAGATAGTATCTTATGAAGCTAGACCAACAATGACCCTAAAAATATTAGTAAAACAAAGTGAGCTTTAATGGAAAAAAGTAGCTTCTCATAAATTTAGTTGCTTTGATTTTCCTTATGGTAAAGTTTAAAGAGTAACAAGAGAAATTTAGAAAGGTGATTTGGATAAGAAATAACAATTTGACTCAAGTTAAATAGTTCTCTTTCTCTCTTGTCTGTTGTTTGTGACATATACTTTCTTAGCTCAGCTTTAAATATATATTTCAAAAGATCTCTACAAATACTTTGCTGAAGCCATGGCCAACCTCAACATTATATTCACAAAGACAACAAATTTTATGGCACAGACTGGGTGTGTGTGTATGCATGAAGTTATTTTTAATTTTCATGAGTATCTTATTTGCCCTTTCATTGATTGGTATAAATATGAATAATGCAAGCATTGTTTAAATCAACCTTCTCTCTGTTAGTGATAATGAGTAAACAATAACTTAATTATTTTGCAATTTTCTTACATAATATTGACCATTTTGCCATGTACAATTCAGTGGTGTCCAGTACTTCCACAATGTTGTGCAACCATCACCACTAACTACTTCCAGAACACTCCCATCACTCCAAAAAGAAACCCCAGAGCTCTTAATTCTCAGTTCTCTGCTACACCCCAAGCCCTGGAAAACATTAATCCACTTTAGTCTCTACGAATGTGTCTATTACAGACATTTCAATAAATGGAATCCTGCAATATGCAACCTACAATGCCTTACACTTTATAGCACCTTGTTTCATAGAACTTTCATTTTTGAAGACATAGATATTAAAGCTCACTTTATAATGGGATTCTTATTTTAATTTATTTTTTAGTTCAGTTCAGTCACTTAGTCGTGTCCAACTCTTTATGATCCCATGGACTACAGCACACCAGGACCACCCATCCATCACCAACTCCCAGAGCCTACTCAAAGTCATGTCCATTGAGTCAGTGATGCCATTCAACCATCTCATCCTCTGTCATCCCCTTCTCCTCCCGCCTTCAATCTTTCCCAGCATCAGGGTCTTTTCAAAGAAGTCAGCTCTTTGATGCCATCATCTTCATTTTTGAAAATTGAGTTCTTAAGCCAGCTTTTTCACTGTCCTCTTTCACCTTCATCAAGAGGCTCTTTAGTTCCTCTTTGCTTTCTGCCAAAAGGGTGGTTTCAGCTGCATGTCTAAGGTTACTGATATTTCTCCCGGCAATCTTGATTCCAGCTTGTGCTTCATTTAGCCTGGCATTTTGTATGATGTATTCTGCATGTGAGTTTAATAAGCAGAGTGACAGTATACAGCCTTGATGTACTCCTTTCCCCAGTTGGAACCAGTCTTTTGTTCCATGTCTGGTTCTAACTGATGCTTCTTGACCTAGTACTAATGAATGGTAGAATCTAAAAGCCTGCAGGTATTAATTTATGTTGAAAATATTACGATCAGATAAAGAAGTAGGATAGTTTATGATGGAGGATTACAAAATATCTGAACCTTCATCTAGAACTCAAAAAGTCAAGAGAGCCTGGCAGAAAAATAATCATACTTCCAATGTGTCATTACTTTCTAACCCTAAGATGATGGTTATTTCAGAAGTCTAAACTGGGTATCGACTGCAGAGCATTGTAAGATGCATCAAGTGAATGGAAACGTGTGGATGCCATTGTCAACCCATTTTCTATGCAGAGAAAATCCCACTCTTCCCTTCTCGTATCTCATAGGATACATGCCACTTGATCATTTGGCTTTTTGTGAGGATACTACTTTCAGTCTATATAGTAAACATTAGTTACATCTTATTTATTTTTAGATAACTATAAATTAAAGTTCTAGTATATCCTTCCTATTTAAAGAATTGTCTCAGATACTCCTTGAGATTTATTGCTCTTATTTAGAAAAAGGGAATAACTAATATATAATACATTTACTGTTTGAAATAAGATATGCTTTGGTCAGAAAAGGACTGTAGCAAAAACTAACTTAATTTACAGAAGAAGCTGAACATCAAAGAGACAAGGACATGTATTTAAGGGCAGGCACTTATACTAGTTAGTGCAGAGCTTGGTCTACAGTTCTCATTTCTTGACTCCGAGTTCATCATTCTTTCCACTGTCCTATTCTAACATACACAAATGAGCGCTGAATTGAAATGATGATGATAATTAGACAATCTTCATGAAGTAATAATATTAATAGGTACTGTCTCAGGCTTGTGCTAAGCACAAACATCTCTAGTCTTTATGATTCTCTTGATACGTTGCTAATGTTATCTAGCCTTGATGGATGAGAAACTGATGCTGAAACAGATTGAATAAGTTATCCAGACTCCCATAGCTAAAAACTGAGCTAGGATTTTAAAATATTGCATATAACTAAAAATTCATTCAATTCTTTTAAATTAAAGCCAATTAAAAATAAATTGCACTCATCTCACACTCTAGTAAAGTAATGCTCAAAATTCTCCAAGCCAGGCTTTAGCAATACATGAACCATGAACTGCCAGATGTTCAAACTGGTTTTAGAAAAAGCAGAGGAACCAGAGGTCAAATTGACAACATCCACTGGATCATTGAAAAAGCAAGAGAATTCTAGAAAAACATCTACTTCTGCTTTATTGACTATGCCAAAGCCTTTGACTGTGTGGATTACAATAAACTGTGGAAAATTCTGAAAGAGATGGGAATACCAGACCACCTGACCTGCCTCTTGAGAAACCTATATGCAGGTCAGGAAGCAACAGTTAGAAGTGGACATGGAACAACAGACTGGTTCAAAGAGGAAAAGGAGTACATCAAGGCTGTATATTGTCACCCTGCTTATTTAATTTCTATGCAGAGTAGATCACGAGAAACGCTGGGCTGGAAGAAACACAAGCTGGAATCAAGATTGCTGAGAGAAATATCAAGAACCTCAGATATGCAGATGACACCACCCTTATGGGAGAAAGTGAAGAGGAACTTAAAAGCCTCTTGATGAAAGTGAAAAAGGAGAGTGGAAAAAGTTGGCTTAAAGCTCAACGTTCAGAAAATGAAGATCATGGCATCTGGTCCCATCACTTCATGGGAAATAAATGGGAAACAGTGGAAACAGTGTCAGACTTTATTTTTCTGGGCTCCAAAATCACTGTAGATGGTGATTGCAGCCATGATATTAAAAGACACTTGCTCCTTAGAAGGAAACTTATAATCAACCTAGACAGCATACTAAAAAGCAGAGACATTACTTTGCCAACAAAGGTCCATCTAGTCAAGGCTATGGTTTTTCCAGTAGTCATGTATGGATGTGAGAGCTGTACTATAAAGAAAGCTGAGCACCAAAGAATTGATGCTTTCGCATTGTGGTAGTAGGGAATACTCTACGGAGTCCCATAGACTCCAAGGAGATCAAATCAGTCAATCCTAAAGCAAATCAACTGTGAATATTCATTGGAAGGACTGATACTGAAGCTAAAGCTCCAATACTTACAGCTGATGTAAAGAACTGACATTGGAAAAGACCCTGATGCTGGGAAAGATTGAAGGCAAGAGGAGAAGCAGACAACAGAGGATGAGATGGTTGGATGGCATAACCGACTCAATGGACATTAGTTTGAGCAAGCTCCAGGAGATGGTGAAGGACAGAGAAGCCTGACATGCTGCACCCCATGGGGTCGCGAACAGCCGGACACGACTGAGAGACTGACCAACAACAACTCACTACCAACCTTAGCATCCTATACATATAATTTATTTCTAAATTCCCATGAAAGTGAGTCATGAGAGTGAAAATTCTTATAAGAAAATTAATTTCTTATACTGTATTTCTTGCTTTCTATGTATTACCATGTATAATGAGTACATTTTCTTTAAATTCATATAATTAAATTATAATAAAATAGAAATAACAATATAACTTAGTCAACCTAAGTTGCTCTTTTTGTTATTTTGACATTTAAGTTCCATTTTTCTTTTCCTTAAGATAATAATATAAAATGTTTTCATAATATTTTTTCACAAATAATTCAATATACTGGGTCATTTGGAAATCTGGAATTAATATTCTAAATGGTAGTAAACTCTCCCATCTATGCTATACTGCTGCTGCTGCTCCTAAGCTGCTTCAGTTGTGTCCAACTTTATGCGACCCCATAGACAGCAGCCCACCAGGCTCCCCCATCCCTGGGCTTCTCCAGGCAAAAACATTGGAGTGGGTTGCCATTTCCTTCTCCAGTACGTGAAAGTGAAAAGTGAAGGTGAAATCACTCAGTCGTGTCCGACTCTTCGTGACCCCATGGACTCAGCCCACGAGGCTCCTCCGTCCATGGGACTTTCCAGGCAAGACTACTGGACTGGGGTACCACTGCTTTCTCCGCTATGCTATACTACCTTACCTTTAAAAAAGCAAGCTTTTTTCTAGCAGCATAACTCAAGGCAGTTTTATAAGTAAGTTTAACTTAAGTTCCTTTTGGGACATCTGAATTTTAGAAGGGATCTCACATGGACCACTACGTATCATCTAAGATTAAAGGTATAAAATAGAAATATTTGTTATAAAAAGATTCACCTAGAAGCCTTGTCCACAGCCTATAATTTAAAGATTATCCAATTATTTACTCCTAAAACAAATTCAGCACTGTCAATAAAAAATGGAAAGTGATGTGCAATAACTAGTTCATACTTTTTTTTGGTTCATACTTTTAAAAGATTAATTCCATCCTTTAAAGTAATGCCACCATCATTACTATTACATAGAGTTTCTATATATACCCACATCAAAGAGCTTACAACTATGATTAAATATTTGAAGACAAAATAGCAGTTTCTCAAAAAGTTAAGTGGAGTCCTATCTCTACTCTAGATTAGCTAGATTGTGAGGTCCATGTGCACAGGGCATTTGTCTGTCTTGTTCATTGCTTTACTCCCACCACCAAGAACATGTTTGGCCAATAGTAGGAATTTAATGGGCTTCCCTGGTAACTCAGCTGGTAAAAATCCACCTGCAATGCAGGAGACCTGGGTTCGATCCCTGGGTTGGGAAGATCCCCTGGAGGGAGGGCATGGCAACCCACTCCAGTATTCTTGCCTGGAGAATCCTCAAGGACAGAGGAGCCTGGTGGGCTACAGTCCATAGGGTCACAAAGAGTCAGACATGACTGAGCAACTAAGCACAGCACACAGGAATTTAATAAGTTAATGAATCTTCTGAACCTAATTTTGTTTTATTGCTTCAGAAATAACAGTCAGGTGCTATGAAAACCAGACTCAATGCTGAGCCTATTAGAGTTGAATATCCTAACCTTAGGGTATCTAGGGCCTACAAATGCAACAATGCCTGGTGAGAAGAAAATAATCTCTGACACTCCCTTGGAAGGACTAAGAGAAAAGGGGACAAAGCAGGGCCTCCTTCACACAAAGTCTGAAGATGTACTTTATATATACTAAGTTAGAGTAAAAGTTGGAGGCTTAAGAAGAATGTATTCTACCGTTTCACTTAAGTCAGAATTAATATATTCACTTATTTGGCATTCTTATCCATTCTTATCATTTTCCTCTCTCTCTTACTTCTCTGCCTACCTCTGACTGCTGCTTTCCCATGTCTAATCTTGGCTTTTAATGCCTTTCTGCTGCAAAGTTTCCATAGCTATTAACTAAAAACGCCACCTTCCACCTCCACTGTACAGTGTTTCCCAGTGTTCCATTTCCCCACTTTTCCTTCTGAGCAGACAGTACTGATAAGCCATCTGTCATAAAAGCCTTAAACCTAGAATTTATCTCATCTATACTTCCATCAGCAATGATAATAGCAGCTTTTACTTAGAACTAAATGCCAGCCATTTCACATAGATTATTTCATTTGCTCATCACAAAACACAAAAGGAAAGTACCATCACCTTCCCATTTTTCAGTTGATGAAGCTAAGACTTAAATCAGTCTTCCAAGATTATATAGCATGTAAATAGCAGTGCTGGAACCTGTAAGACTGTTTTAAAATACTATGTCATACTGCCTCTCACATAATTATTTGCAAAGTCATCTGATTAATTTTCTAAAACAGAGCCCCAAACTATTTTTTTCCTTTTTCTTCCAAGTATAAAACTCCAGCCCAGCGTCTGACTATTATAAGTCTGATTATAATATAATATTTTTTAAAAAAAAAAGCTTTATTTTCTGAACTAGCTTTAAAAGACCTATATTCTAGTTCTGGTTTCATCACTATATGACTTTAAACATGCTTTTCAAACTACCTGTGTCTTCATTCTTTATATGTAAAATTAAGACAGTAAAATCTGCTTTACTCAACATGATTATTTGAGGCAGGGAGGTCATAAAAGCATTTGAAGAGACTGAAAATACTATACAGATGTAAAAGTAGGCCAATAATTCAACAATATTTCTAGCCTCTCATGCTTATTTTCCTTATAATGAACTGCTAAGATGATTCTCTCTTGCTATTAACTTTTGTAACAGTTTTGTGCTGGGCATAATCCTCGTGAAATGCACTTTCAACTCCTCAAAATGTCCACCCAACTTACTGCAGACCTTTTCTAGACAAACTTGTATTTTCTCTACTCTTTTAAGTCACAAACTGTTTGTCCATCTAGCCCAATAATGTCATCATCTTCTAAATTTTTCCAGTTAATCCTCATTAGGCCCTAAACCCTATTCATATACCACATCAAACTAACTTCAGCCTGCTTTTCTAGGACAACTTCCAAACCCCTTCCCCATTTAAAAAAAAAAAAAAAAAAGATTCTTCCCCTATATCTTAATCTTCCTTAAATTTCATTCCCCAATTCCTGTGTTTAGTTCTTCTCGCTCATACACTGTACAATTATTCTGAATACCCACAGAATCCTAATTTATGTATCTATTCAAGTTTGGAAATACAAAGGATAAACCTTTTAGTCTCATTTTTGTAAAATAACTCCACTTTGATCTGTAAAGAAATATCTCTATTTTTTAGCAGGCAGGCTAATTGGCAAGCTTTCTTTTTTTCCCCCTCTTTGACACTCCCCTGCCTTATATCTAGGCTCCATTCTTAGTGGTGACCCCTGCATTATTCTCATCTCCCAGCTCCCTCCCTGCCCAAGACTGGCATCCTGAGGAGAACTGGGCATGCTCAGTAGCCACAGCCAATTCCGGGATGCAAACTGGAATCTTTTGCAGATTTTGAGCCCGGCAGGAGAGGTAAGGCCCTAAATATACAGTGGCCCAGAATTTACTCACTCCCCTGGGGAATTATTTGATTGAAAGATGTGTTCAAAGACTAGGAATGTGCTCAGAAATGGACAGCTTGCTGCCAGTCCCAAGTCTGCAAGGTGGGTCACCAACCTGAGTAACAGAGAGCTGAGAACAGCCCCTCGGCCTGGTTTTGTGCAGCAAGGAGATTTCTGCTGCCCTGAGCTGTGATAGCGCTGATAGATGGCTGGAAGCTAGAGCATGGCATCTCTGTTGCCTCAAGAAAATAGTATTGTTGTTTTTATTTTCTTTTTTTTCCCTTGAACACAGCAACATCAGCTGCTCTAGACTGAGAAAGGATGTTGCCTGAAGAACTACAGTCTGTGAGCCAGCCAAAGATTGTGGAAAGGAAAGGCAAATCAACTACTCACCCAGGAATCAGATCCAGGGAGGCAGCCTGTGACCTAGAGATAAACAGGCTATTTCTAAATGACAGTTCAGGGACATTTCAGATATTCAAAACTGAATCATGTGCCTGACCCCCAAAATGCATACCTTCTTTGTATGTGAACCAATGACACATTTCCCTTTGAGAGAAACTGACAGCACACACACACACATGCACACACACACACGCACACACACACACACCACACACACACACACACACACAGATGATCCTTCTGTTTTCCTTTTCCCTCGTTTCTGCAGAGACTAAATCTCTAGAGCTATAACAGCAGCAGATTCCCTCACCTCACTGGAAGGGGGATAAGGTATGGGGAGGAAATTTATCACAGAAGAAAAATGATTAAAAGAGGGCTTCTTTGCAGGGGCTTGACTGCACAGCCTAACAGAGAGACAGGCAGTAACAGACAGCAAAAGAGATACACAGCTGCCCCTGCTGCTAAACCTAGCCATCTCTTCAAACAGCAGCAAACATGAGACATTTCATCACCATCGTGCATCCATATTGAGAAGGGGGAAAAAAAATCATGTGCTTCGTATTATGCATTTCAGTCACCCAAGATGGGAGGAGACCCCTGTCCATATGTCGTGGGAGCTATCCACCACCCCAAAGTACACTCGCTGAACCTAGTTTGCAGACCGCTTGCCTGACAGGTTTTGCTGCAAACGCTGTTAATCTACGTGACAGCAGGTTGTCTCTTACCGTAGGCAGCAGCGGCTCCATTTGGGCTCCCTGGTCTTTAATCTCCATGTTCTGTAACGCCTCTGGAATAAGCACCTTTCTCTGCAGTGTCTTCAGTGTCTTACACTCAGCCCGGCACTCGCTCTGCTTAGTATTCGGATCAGGTAGCTCTGAAGCAGGAGGCAATTGCACACTCCAACTCACCAGAGTCACATGGCTCCTACTCACTCGGGCTGCTAGCCAGGTTTTGCACTAAATGCCTTGGATTCCTGGGCCAGTAAGAGAGATTTCCCCAGCCCGGTATCACTGCCCACACCTGGCTACTGGCATAAAGTACAGTCTGCAATGCTGCAAGTCTGATGGATATTAAGACGCTCACATAAGATGCTAACTTCTTATATAGACTAGTCCAAGGTGAACTCCAATCAGCTCAGCCAGATTTTGATGCTTTGAACCAATTCACTTTATTCCCAGAAACTGACAGGAGACAAAATTCAAACAAGATGATGCTAATAAGGTACTTGGTATCCTGCTCTGAATACCTGGGGTCACTAAAAACAGATAAGATGACATCAAAACTGATCTCTTAGTGAAACTAAATTATGCGCTAACAAAAAATCCAGCATTTTAGGTCATTGCTGACTTAATAAGATTTGGCAGACAAATACTTTCAATATTTTAATTGTGAAAACCTTAGATATCACACATTGTTACAAATAAAATATCTTTCTATTATTTCCCAATAAAAATAACAAGGAAAGAATGTATTTTTGAGTAACTAATAATTATCAAAGATTATAATTATATAATATTGAGAAGTATAGGACAAAATACAATTATTGGAGGACAACTGCTCTTCAGTATTGTGTTAGCCTCTGCCACACATCAACACGACTCAGCCACAGGTATACACATGTCCCCTCCCAGCTGAACCCCCTCCCATCTCTCTCCCTATTTTTTTATCATTGCTCCAGGAGGAAACTAAAGAACTTTAAAAAGAATGAATCTAAACCAAAGTAGCCCAAGAACATACCCTTTTGCTTTACAAGTCTCAGTGAAAGAGGGGCGGGGAATTCTCCAACTAATACATGGAAGAAAAAAAAAGTTCAAGAAGCTCTTCTGTAGGAAAAGTGGTTGATACTGTTTTTTGAGTGACTATACATATTTCCTAAAGTAATGAAGTCATATATCAGTGGACCCCAGATTGAGTAGGAGGTTACAAATGAAGAAAGGTGAAAAGATAATGACAAAATTATTAAGATAGTTTATTTTAAATAAGAAAAATTTCACCAGATTTTAAAAACTCTTCATCAGCAGGATTGAATATTAATTATCTTCTGCAAAACACAAAAATTTTCCACAATGCTCATCATAGGTAGAATTATACATATCTATTTTCCTTCCTAATGCAATTTTTATAATATAAACTCCTACTATTTTATGAGAAAATATTTTATTATTAAGCCATAATGATTAATATATTTGAGTAGCAACTTTGTGTACAGCACATTGAGATGAAACCAAGGATTTAAATAATAAGATGTCTAATTAAGAATTTGCTAATCTAGGGCTAAACTAGATTTTTTTTTTTAATTTTTTGTTTTGTGCTGGAGTATAGCCGATTAACAAACACTGTGATAGTTTCAGGTGAACAGTGAAGGGACTCAGCCATTATATATATGTATCCATTCTCTCCTAAACTTCCTCCCATCCAAGCTGCCACAAAATATTGGCAGAGTTCAGTGTTCTATATATTAGGTCCTTGTTGGTTATCCATTTAAAATACAGTAGTGTGTAAAGGTCCACCCAAACTCCCTAACTATGCCTTCCCCCATCCTTTCCTCTGGTAACCATAAGTTCTGAACTTGACTTTCTACCACGAACTGAAGAATAAAAGCTCCCTTCTTACTCAAATGACCATAACAGATAATCACACACAACTGACTAGAAGAAAAATAACTTCTATTTAGAACAATTATTTCTATATCATTAAGAAACCCTAAGTCACCCAGTGTATATTTCTTAAAAACAGAATTTAAATATAACTAGGAAAAAGTCTGAACTCTTCTATTCCAAGAGTCAAAATAAAAAATAAGACAGTATTTTAAGTTACTTTTAATCACTATTTTCCTACAATGTGTATTATTAAACCATATAGGTATTTTCCTGAAACAATCACTTCTTAAGTGTTTACGTATGCTAGAGCTACTATTTCTACCAGTATAAGATTTACTCAGAATTTTGACAGCAGATGTTAGACTTCTAAAGACCAAAAAAGGCCATGTATCTAAAGGTCTCTGATCCAAGAGGCTGAATGCTAGCCTAGCAAAAACAAAGTGGAGAAAGATAAAGTAATCCTCATTTAATCTACTATCTTTGTCTTTAACTTCAGGCTTTAAAATTAAGGTTCATAACCTGAGAGAATATATCCAGATATTAAACAAGTTCCAGTGAATGAGGTAAGGATTGATAACTTTTGGGAATAAAATCATCACTAGGTAGCAGAATTTTTACCAGCAAAACCATCCAATTGTTTTTAATATAAATTTATTTATTTTAATTGGAGGCTAATTACTTTAAAATATTGTATTGGTTCTGCCATACATCAACATGAATCCACCACAGGTATACACGTGTTCCACATCCTGAACCCCCTCCCTCCTCCCTCCCCATCCCATCCCTCTGGGTCGTCCCAGTGCACCTGCCTTGAGCACCCTGTATCATGCATCGAATCTGGACTGGCAATTCGTTTCACATATAATATTAAACACATTTCAATGCCATTCTCCCAAATCATCCCACCCTCGCCCTCTCCTACAGAATCCAAAAGACTGTTCTATACATCTGTGTCTCTTTTGCTATTTCGCATACAGGGCTATCATTACCATCTTTCTAAATTCCATATATATGCATTAGTATACTGTATTGTTGTTTTTCTTTCTGGCTTACTTCACTCTGTATAATAGGCTCCAGTTTCATCCACCTCATTAGAACTGATTCAAATGTATTCTTTTTAATGGCTGAGTAATACTCCATTGTGTATATGTACCACAGCTTTCTTATCCATTCATCTGCTGATGGACATCTAGGTTGCCTCCATGTCCTGGCTATTACAAACAGTGCTGCGATGAACACTGGTATACAAGCAATTCCTGCAGCTCAATCCCAGAAAAATAAATGACCCAATCAAAAAATGGGCCAAAGAACTAAACAGACATTTCTCCAAAGAAGATATACAGATGGCTAACAAACACATGAAAAGATGCTCAACATCACTCATTATCAGAGAAATACAAATCAAAACCACAGTGAGGTACCATCTCATGCTGGTCAGAATGGCTGCTATCCAAAAGTCTACAAACAATAAATGCTGGAGAGGGTGTGGAGAAAAGGGAACCCTCTTACACTGTTGGTGGGAATGCAAAATAGTATAGCCACTATGGAGAACAGTGTGGAGATTCTTTAAAAAACTGGAAAGAGAACTGCCATATGACCCAGCAATCCCACTGCTGGGCATACACACCGAGGAAAACCATCCAATTTAACAGACAGGCTTGTCTGTGGCCATCCACCCTGAATGCACCTGAACTCTTCTGATCTCAGAAGCTAAGCAGGGTCAGGCCTGGTTAGTATTTGGATGGTAGTAACAGATAGGCTCTTAAAGATCAGCTTCTCCACTGATTTGCAAACTCAGGAGGTAAAGTGAACAGAAGGCAGGGAAGAAGAAATCCAAATTGCATGAGCTGCTTTTTTTTCAACTACATAATATCTGCGGAAATACTCCCAGGTAATTCATGCTTTTTCAAGTCCAGAGCTCTTTACAGTGTAGTCAAGTTTCCTTGGATCCTGGATTGTTAAAAATGCATTCCTATTTAGTCTGTTCTCATTTAGAAATCCAATAAGATTTTATCAGAACATTTTGACAGTTTCAAACACCAAGTTAAATACTGCGAGACTGAATTTGTCCAACAAACTGAATGTTTCAGACACTCTACTGGAATGAGACAATAGTCAGATTTTCATTCAGTCAGTCCTACTATGTGCAAGGCGCTGTGCTACTGAAGCTATTTTATCATACCCAGCAATATTAAAATGGAATTTTCCTCTCTGATGAATGAAATAAAGCAGTGATCGGCCACAAGCCAACCATACACACAGAAAGGAATTACAGAAAGCACGAAACACAAGAGTCCCCTTGCTCTCCAGCTGCTCACGTTGTGGCCAGCAGGAAAGGAACAGAGCCACCATGGTGTGCTTCCCCCTTGACCTGTCCCGCATCATGGGACTCGTGCTGATCTCAATTTTTTATTAGTCCCCGAAGTATACAAGTCAGCATGCATCCAATATCCTTTCAGTTTCTACTTCCTTTTGCTATTTGAAGCCCTGGGGGTTAAGATATGCACATTAATGCAATGTTTATCTTAGAAAAGAAGCCATTTGTATTTGAAGAAGACACTGGATTCTAAAGAGTACTGCCAGCACTAGTCTTTCAAGAGAATACCTTTTCAGTTCTGGCAATATTAGGTTTCTGGTTTAGACTTCAAAGTCCTTTGCTTCATCTCTTTTTGTATTTGAACTTTAGGTAGGCAATAAGATCAGAAATATATTCTGAATACTAATACTATATTGGTGATTACATTACTAGTTTAATATTAATATTTCAAAAACTTTTTCACACGTGGAAAAGTATCATAGCACTGTTTATATCTTTTACTTATTTTAATCCTTTTGTACTTCTATCTTTTGGAACCTGTACAAATGTTCTGAACAACTAAAACATATTAGGTAGATCTGGCTGATTTACCAATCCAAAAGTATTTAGTTAAATTTAACAAACTCAAGAAATAACAAAAATGCTCTTTTTGACAGCTTAAAAATAATGATATCTGACCAACAAGGAAAAGGGTAAGAATTTCCACTCCGAAATCTGGCACACAAGGAACTTCATTGTGTAATAGTAGAGTTTAAAGGTGTCAAATATTACTCTTTTTACAGATGTTCTTAGCCACCAACTCGATAATCATGATTCTAACCATCAACTATTAGAAAAGGAACATATGAAATAATTAGGAAGCTCATTACAATGTTGGGCGAATGTCCAGATTTAAGAAATCCTCCGAGTCCCATTTTTCTTACTTCATGACTGGCTTTTCCAGTCCTAAAGACTGTAACAAAGACTTGATTTTCATTCTTTGACTCATACAGGGAAATCTATAGTAGGCCTGCTCTTTAAATTTAGTACTAGAGGATGCATCTTAATCCAGTTTAACTCAATTCAGTAAATTTTTGAGTATATATCATGCTACCAATAATACAAGGACAAACAAGAATCCTGGACTCCAGAGGTCATACTTTAGAAAAGAAGAAATAAAATATCTGATAAGTGCTTAAGTAAAAATATGTGCAAAAAACAGAGGTAGACTAGAAGACAAAATGATTAATTTTTAATAGCATTTTTCTCACTTTTACTGTAGAGATTTAAAATCCTTAGGGACTTTCTTTTTGTGGGAAAAAAATTCTAATTTTTCTTTACTTGTTATGTAAATAAGAAGTATATGTATGCCTTAACTTATTACATCTCCAATTATCAGCCTTTAAGCCTAATTATCACTCTTTGTTAAATGATCCTAAATGTATCATTTCTATTCCTAACTTGAAAATAATCACTATCACACTTATTACTGAAATAATCTTATAACTAAATAATCCTTAACTTGTCCTTTTTCTGTAAAGTTATGAAAAATTACACTAAAGTAATCATTATTCACAGTGTCTTATGTGTGAATTTTACTATACATTCTCAAATTAAAACAAACAAGAAAAATATCTCAGTGTTTATTGAGTTTACACTGTCAAAAAAAAAAAAAAAAAAAACAATGACAAATGCCATACAGGAAAAAGGGAAGAAAAGCTATCAAAACTCTTTCTCACAGCAATTTCTAAGCTCCATCACAAGCAACCAAATTATTAGTGAAGACAGTCTTCAGGTATATTTTATACACGATGTTCAGATACATTATATACATTGTCTTATATTAACTAAGAACCTGAACTTGTTTTCTAAACTTGCAATAATATTCAGAGTTCCACAAGTCATATGTCTTTACACTTATGTCTTTTCCACCTATTTATAAGCAGTTTTTTCTAATGGAGAGAAAAATCTTATCTGAACCTATAATTTGGGCTACCCATAAAATAACTTCTGTTGAATTAGTTCAACAAAAAGAATTATCAAACACCTATTTGGTAATATATGTCAGTAAAAAGATAAATAATATATAATCCTTGCCTCTCTAGAAAAGGAAACAGGTGATTATTTCAAAGTACTATGGTGATAAGAGAATGAGATCTCCAGAATATTAAAATAGTATAAAGTAGGGATACACTGCTGAACTAAGGATTCACAGGGAAGATAAAGACATGAACTATGAGTGACGTTTAACCAAGCAAATCAAGATGAAATCACAAGGCATTTCATTCCGGAATGTTTTTAATATTCAGACCAGTATAAATATAAAAATGACAGACAATCATAATCCCACCATCAAGAGATAATCACTGTTACTATCTCAGCTGCTGCTGCTGCTGCTGCTAAGTCGCTTCAGTCGTGTCTGACTCGTGTGCGACCCCATAGACGGCAGCCCACCAGGCCCTCCTGTCCCTGGGATTCTCCAGGCAAGAACCCTGGAGTGGGTTGTCATTTCCTTCTCCAATGCATGAAAGTGAAAAGTGAAGGTGAAGTCGCTCAGTCGTGTCCGACTCTTCGCAACCCCATGGACTGCAGCCTACCAGGCTCCTCCCTCCACGGGATTTTTCACGCAAGAGTACTGGAGTGGGGTGTCATTGCCTTCTCTGAATATTTCAGCATGTTTCATTTACATATTCCTTTTAAAAATTAGGGGGTGGGATGGGAATTACTTTTTTCCCCTAATGGGTGAATACTTTAATTTTTTTAAACTGTAAAAATACTTTATATACAATTTTTAAAGGTTACTTTTCATTTAGATTTATTACAAAATATTGGCTATATTCCCCAATATATTCTTGAACCCAGTAGATAGTACCTCCACTCCTTGACCCCACATTGCCCCCACACTGGTAACTACTAGTTTGTTCTCTATATCTGTCAGTCAGCTTCTTTTCTGTTATATTCATTAGTTTATTGTATTTTTTAGATTCTACATGTGATATCATAATTTGTCTTTCACTAACTTGTTTCACTTAGCATAATGCCCTCCAAGTCCATCTATGTTGATGTAAATTGCAAAAGTTCCTTCTTTTTCATGGCTGAGTAGTTTTCCTGTGTGTGTGTGTGTGTGTGTGTGTGTGTGTGTGTGTGTGTGTGTGTGGTGTGTGTATAAATCTTCTGTATTCATTCATCTGTTGATGGACACTTAAGTTGGCTCCATATCTTGGCTATTGTAAATAAAGCTGCTATGACGTTGTGATGTATGTATCTTTTCAAATTAGTGTTTTGATATTTTTCAGCTATATAACCAGGAGTGGAATTGTGAGGTCATATGGAAGTTTTCTTTTTAGTTTTGTGAAAAACCTCCATACCATTTTCTATAGTGGCTGCGCCAATTTACATTCCCCACCAACAGTGTACAAGCTTTTCCTTTTCTCCACATCCTTGCCAACATTTGTTATTTGTGTTCTTTTTATGATAGCCATTCTGATGAGGTGAAATCTCAATTGTGGTTTGGATTTGCATTTCCCTGATGATTAGTTATGTTGAGCATCTTTTCATGTGCTTGTTGACCATCTGCATGTTCTCTTTGGAGAAATGCCTATTCAGTTCTTCTGACAATTTTTAATTGGGTTGTCTGTCTTTTTGATGATGTTATATGAGCTGTTCATACATGTTGGATATTAATCCCTGTTGGTCATATCATTTGCAGATATTTTCTCCCATTTAGTAAGTTGTCTGTTTTTTCCATGGTTTTCCTTGCTGTGCAAAAGTTTTTAAATTTAATTAAGTCCCATTTGTTTATTTATGTTTTTATTTCCTTTACTATAGGGGGAGAGATCGAAAAAAATATTGCTGTGATTTATGTCAAAGAGTATTCACCTCTGTTTTCCTCTGGGAACTTTTATGGTATCCAGACTTCTATTTAGGTCTTTAATCCATTTTGAGTTTATTTTTGAATATGGTATTGGAGAATGTTCTAATTTCATTTTTTTACACACAACTGTCTAGTTTTCCCATAACTACTTATTAAAGAGACTGCTTTTCCTCCATTGTATATTCTTGCCTCTTTTGTCTTATATTAACTACCATAAGCGTATGGATTTTTTTCTGGGCTCTCTATATTGTTCTATTGGTCTATGTAACCTGTTTTTGTACCAGTATTGTACTGTTTTGATTACTATAGATTTGTAGTATAGTCTGAAGTCAGGGAGTGTGATTCCTCCAGCTCTGTTTATTTTTTATTTCCATCACATTTCAAACAACAGAATTATCTATCATAAATATGAAGCTGAAGTCCTGATTGAAAAATATAAGATCCAAAGAACCTTTAAAGGTGATCATTTACTACTATAAAAATATATCTATCCTATTCTTCCATGCTGTATCTGTAATGGAGAAGCTTTCAAAGCCTCCACTTAGGACTGGGAAACGGTTCTACTTTCAAATACTACAAATCTATCTGAATTATCTATCATTTTCTCTCTGTCCTCCAACCCTAAGAAAAGGCTCAACAACTGAAGAAAGAATACAAGGCTCTCTCTCAAGGTTACACACCAACAATTAAAGCTCTAGCTCCTTTCCAACTCCTCCCCTCCAGAAAATTTTCTGCTATGGACAGCCTAGCCCTTCATCTTTTCTTGTTGTTGTTCAGTCACTCATGCGACCCCATGGCTTGCAACACGTCAGGCTTCCCTGTCCTTCACCGTCTCCCAGATCTTGCTCATTAAGTCCACTGAGTCAGTGATACTATCCAACCATCTTGTCCTCTGTGTGCCCTTCTTCCCCTGCCTTCAATCTCCCTGCATCAGGGCTTTTCTAAAGAATCAGTTCTTCCCACCAGGTGGTCAAAGTATTGGAGTTTCAGGTTCAGCATCAGTCCTTCCAATGAAAACTCAGGGTTGAGTTCCTTTAGGATTGACTGTTTTGATCTCCCTTGCAGTCCAGGGACTCTCAACAGTCTTTTTCCAATACCACAGTTCAAAAACATCAATTCTTCAGCACTCATCTTTTCTTCAGTTCAGTTCAGTTTAGTCGCTCAGTCGTGTTCAACTCTTTGCGACCCCATGAATCGCAGCACGCCAGGCCTCCCTGTCCATCACCATCTCTCGGAGTTCACTCAGACTCACATCCATCGAGTCAGTGATGCCGTCCAGCCATCTCATCCTCTGTCATCCCTTTCTCCTCCTGCCCCCAATCCCTCCCAGCATCAGAGTCTTTTCCAATGAGTCAACTCTCTGCATGAGGTGGCCAAAGTACTGGAGTTTCAGCTTTAGCATCATTCCTTCCAAAGAAATCCCAGGGCTAATCTCCTTCCAGAATGGACTGGTTGGATCTGCTTGCAGTCCAAGGGACTCTCAAGAGTCTTCTCCAACACCAGAGTCAAACGCATCAATTCTTTGGTGCTCAGCCTTCTTCACAATCCAACTCTCACATCCATACATGACCACAGGAAAAACCATAGCCTTGACTAGACGGACCTTAGTTGGCAAAGTAACATCTCTGCTTTTGAATATGCTATCTAGGTTACAATGCTGTTATTGGGAATTATATCCACCTGGGTTTAGGCTTCTCAAACTTAAAACTGACTTTTCTATTGTATCATTTATTTCTGAGACATTAAATGCCAATATTCAAATAAGGAAATGTAAGGCAGTTAAGTAAATGTAGGGGGAAAAACAATTAAGATTAAAAAGACTGTCTTACGTCAATAGTAATAAGACAAAATTGAACAACTGAAAATTCTTCTTTTATTTGTGATAAGAAAGTTAACTTTGATTAAAGTGTTTGAATTCAATGCTACTTCTCACAAACATCTCATAAATCCAGAAAAATACATTATAAATTGATTAATTCATTTAATAGACATTTACTAAGTACCTCCTATGAGCCAGTATTATACTAGGAACTGAAAATCCAAAGTGCCTGACACAAGGAGCTCACAGAATGGAACGAAAATAAACACTCCAGACATTTCCTATAACACTGTGACAAGTATATGAAAGAAATAGAAAGGGGATCTAATCCAGATTAATGGAAGCAAGGAAATTAGAGAAGACTTCCCAAAGGAGAAGCATATATGAAACATATGAAAGAGTCTACCATATTAAAAAATAAGTGAGGAGAACATTAAAGTAGAGAGGCATATAAAAAAGCATAAGAAGCATTATTATGTTCATATTACATAAGTATAAATAGTAACTGTTGCTCAATGTAGAATTCAGGAGAAAGGGTGGACTGGAGTTTGCTTTCAGGTTTGTTTTTATTTTTGCTTGTGTGCCTTATTTTGGTGTTTAAAGTTGATGGTCTCTAAATCAAGATTAAATAACTAACATGGGCAAAAAAACTAAATACTCAACTTGAGTTATTACAAGTATTAGTTTAAATTGGAAATTATAATCAGAAGCATGTTTTTCAAATAAAATTGATAATATATTTAATAGAAGAATTAATACAATTCATATGACCTTGAAATCCCACCCAGAAAATATAGGCGCTATCATTTCACATACTCACAAACTAAAAGGTCTACCATTTGCTATATTATCAATGTTAGAGGTTAAGTAATCTCAGTAGAAATAACTTCACATAAAAATGAAACACTTAAATCAGTTAACAATTCTCAAGAAAGAACATACCTTATAGGTAAGTATTTCTTAAGGCTTATCCAAGGGCAATTTACATTAGAATAAATTTGAGTGCTTCTGAAAATATGTGGTTCCTAGGTCCCATCTCTAGCAAATTGGGATGAAGACACAGAATCTGTATTTTAACAAGAGATTCTGATACATCTGTGCATCACTTATTTCAAAATTGATCCCCATACTTTATGTTACTCTAACTATAGTCCTTACTCTTCCTAAAAGGAAAAAAATCTTAATGTTTTCATATTATTTGTATCTAATAGTATTAATATTTAATAGCTAAACATCTATAATTATTTAGCAAACAATATATAGCACTGTATTATGATAGATCCTAAACGAACTAACATGGCATCCATTGTTTAAAAACAAAAACCTAGGGGAGGGGGGAAAGATGGCGGAGGAATAGGACGGGGAGACCACTTTCTCCCTCACTACTTCATCAAAAGAACATTTCTACGCTGAGTAAATTCCACACAAAAACTTCTGAATGCTGGCAGAGGACATCAGGCATCCAGCAAAGCATATCATTGGCTTCAAAAATAGTCATCATCTGCCTGAGAAGGAGCCCCAGTGGTACTCCCAGAAAATTGAGCAGCACAGAAAGGCCAGAAATCGCAGCAATTGCGCTCGCCAAACTCCCTAGCTACTCGGACCTGGGACGGGCACAAAGCACAGGCCCAACAAAATCTGCGCCTCGGAGAGCTTCCTGAGCGCCGAGGCAGAGTGGCTCAGACCTGGGAGGTGCATGAAGCCTAGGGCAGGCCTCAGACGGTTATCCAGTGGAGCCACATAGAGCCTGAGCGGTGTCACCACCCTCCCTGTGTCAAGACGGAAATCAGACACGGAAGAGACCAGCAAACAGAGGAAGTCAAACAGAGGGAACTGCCTTGGTAGCGACCCCACACAGCCCACAATGCCAGAGAAAGGGCCAGATATACCTTTACTACTTTTATGATCAATTTTTTTTTTGGGGGGTGATGTGAAAGCGTGATTTTTCTTTTTTTTAATACTTTTTTAATTAAAAAATTTTTTCTTCTTTTCTTTTTCATCTTTTTTAAAACTTTCTTAAATTTTTAAGTCCTCTATATCTCTATTTATTATTTTTATAACCTGTTATTACTTTACAAAAAAAACAACCCTATTTTTAAAGCAAACACCGTATATAGTCTTTTTGTGGTGGAGGTTGTTGTCTTTTAATAATTCTGGTGGCTTTTTTTTTCTTTTTTTCTCCTTCTTCTTCTCTTTAATATTTTATTTTTGAAAATCCAATCTCTACTCCATATTTTTAATCTTTGCATTTTTGTATTTGTTGCCAATTTTGTACATTTAAAAACCTAATCTTTAGTACCCAATTTTACATAAGTGCAAGATTACTGGCTTGACCACTCTCTCCTCCTTTGAACTCTCTTTTTTCTCCACCAGGTGGCCTCTGTCTCCTCCCTCCCCCTCCTCTTCTCTCCCCAACCCTGTGAATCTCTGTGTGTTCCAGAAGGTGGAGAACACTCAGAGAACTGGTTACTGGCCGGATCTGTATCCTTCCTTTTCATCTCTCTCTTTTATCCCCCTGGCCACCTCTGTCTACTTCCTCCCTCTCCTCTTCCCTGTATAACTCTGTGAACAGCTCTGAGAGGTCCAGACTGTGGAGCGCACACAAGAAAGTGGTTACGGGCTAGCTTGCTCTCTCCTCTTTTGATTCCACCTCATCCCATTCCAGTCACCTCTAACTACCCCCTCCCTCTTCTCTCCTTCAAGTAACTCAGTGATCCTCTAGGGGTGACCCTCAAGGTGGAGAAACCTATCATCTTTAACCTAGATGTTTTAACATCAGTGCTGTATAGATGGAGAAGTCTTGAGGCTATTGTAAAAATAAATCTGAAAACCATAATCAGGAGGCTTAAGTCCAAATCCTGAGATCATCAGAGAATTCCTGAATACAGGGAACATTATCCAATAGGAGGTCTTCAAACGCCTTCATACCTACACTGAACTCGAGCACCACCCAAGGGCCAACAAGTTCCAGAGCAAGACATACCACGCAAATTCTCCAGCAACACAAGAACACGCCCCTGAGCTTCAATATACAGGCAGCTCAAAATACTCCAAAACCATTGACGTCTCATAACCTATTAGTAGACACTTCACAACACTCCAGAGAGAAGAAACCCACCAGAACTCCAACACAAGCCTCCCTAATCAAGAAACCTTGACAAGCGACTGGTACAACCCACACACGGTGAGGAAGCTCAATAATAAAGAGAACTCCACAAATTCCCAGAATATAGAAAGGCCACTCCAAACGCAGCAATATAACCAAGATGAAGAGACAGAGGAATTCCCAGCAGGTAAAGGAACAGGAGACATGCCCACCAAACCAAACAAAAGAGGAAGAGATAGGGAATCTACCTGAGAAAGAATTCTGAATATTGATAGTGAAAATGATCCAAAATCTTGAAATCAAAATGGAATCACAGATAAATAGCTTGGAGTCAAGGATTGAGAAGATGCAAGAAAGGTTTAACAAGGACCTAGAAGAAATAAAAAAGAGTCAACATACAATGAATAATGCAATAAATGAGATCAGAAACACTCTGGAGGCAACAAATAGTAGAATAACTGAGGCAGAAGATAGGATTAGTGAAATAGAAGACAGAATGCTGGAAATAAATGAATCAGCAAGGAAAAAGAAAAACGAATTAAAAGAAATGAGGACAACCTCAGAGACCTCCAGGACAATATGAAACGCTCCAACATTTGAATTATAGGAGTCTCAGAAGAAGAAGACAAAAAGAAAGATCATGAGAAAATACTTGAGGAGATAATAGTTGAAAACTTCCCTAAAATGGGGAAGGAAATAATCACCCAAGTCCAAGAAACCCAGAGAGTGCCAAACAGGATAAACCCAAGGTGAAACACCCCAAGATATATATTAATCAAATTAACAAAGACCAAACACAAAGAACAAATATTAAAAACAGCAAGGGAAAAATAACAAATAACACACAAGGGGATCCTCATAAGAATAACTGCAGATATTTCAATAGAAACTCTTCAGGCCAGGAGGGAACGGCAAGGCATACTTAAAGTGATGAAAGATAATAACCTACAGCCAAGACTACTGTACCCAGCAAGGATCTCATTCAAATATGAAGGAGAAATCAAAAGCTTTACAGACAAGCAAAAGCTGAGAGAATTCAGCACCACCAAACTAGCTCTCCAACAAATGCTAAAGGATAGACTTTAGACAAGAAACACAAAAAGGGCGTATAAACCTGAACCCAAAACAATAAAGTTAATGGCAACAGGAGCATACTTATCAATAATTACCTTAAATGTAAATGGGATGAATGCCCCAACGAAAGGCAAAGACTGGCTGAATGGATACAAAAACAAGAGCCCTATATATGCTGCCTACAAGAGACCCACCTCAAAACAACGGACACATACAAACTGAAAGTGAAGGGCTGGAAAAAGATATTCCACACAAATAGAGACCAAAAGAAAGCAGGAGTAGCAATACTCATATCCGATAAAATAGACTTTAAAACAAAGGCTATGAAAAGAGACAAAGAAGGCCACTACATAATGATTAAAGGATCAATCCAAGAAGAAGATATAACAATTATAAATATATATGCACCCAACATAGGAGCAGCGCAATATATAAGACGAATGCTAACAAGCATGAAAGGGAAAATTAATAATAACACAATAATAGTGGGAGACTTTAATACCCCACTCACACCTATGGACAGATCAACTAAACAGAAAATTAACAAAGAAATGCAAACTTTAAATGATACAATAGACCAGTTAGTCCTAATTGATATCTATAGGACATTTCACCCCAAAACAATGAATTTCACCTTTTTCTCAAGTGCACACGGAACCTTTTCCAGGATAGATCACAATCTGGGCCATAAATCTAACCTTGATAAATTCAAAAAAATCAAAATTATTCCAAGTATCTTCTCTGACAATAATGCACTAAGGTTAGATCTCAATTACAGGAGAAAAACTATTAAAAATTCCAACATTTGGAGGCTGAACAACACCCTTCTGAATAATCAACAAATCACAGAAGAAATCAAAAAAGAAAACAAAATACGCATAGAAATGAAAGAAAATGAAAACACAACTACACAAAACCTGTGGGACACTATAAAAGCAGTCCTAAGAGGAAAATTCATAGCAATACAGGCATACCTCAAGAAACAAGAAAAAAGTCAAATAAATAACCTAACTCTACACCTAAAGCAACTAGAAAAGGAAGAAATAGAGAACCCCAGAGTTAGTAGAAAGAAAGAAATCTTAAAAATTAGGGCAGAAATAAATGCAAAAGAAACAAAAGAGACCATAGCAAAAATCAACAAAGCAAAAAGCTGGTTCTTTGAAAGGATAAATAAAATTGACAAACCATTAGCCAGACTCATCAAGAAACAAAGAGAAAAAAAATCAAATCAACAAAATTAGAAATGAAAATGGAGAGATCACGACAGACAACACAGAAATACAAAGAATCATCAGAGACTACTATCAGCAATGATATGCCAATAAAATGGACACCGTGGAAGAAATGGACAAATTCTTAGAAAAGTACAACTTTCCAAAACTGAACGAGGGAGAAATAGAAAATCTTAACAGACCCATCACAAGCATGGAAATTTAAACTGTAATCAGAAATCTTCCAGCAAACAAAAGCCCAGGTCCAGATGCCTTCACAGACGAATTCTACCAAAAATTTCGAGAAGAGCTAACACCTATCTTGCTGAAACTATTCCAGAAAATTGCAGAGGAAGGTAAACTTCCAAACTCATTCTATGAGGCCACCATCACCCTAATACCAAAACCTGACAAAGACACCACAAAAAAGAAAACTACAGGCCAATATCACTGATGAACATAGATGCAAAAATCCTTAACAAAATTCTAGCAATCAGAATCCAACAACACATTAAAAATATCATACACGATGACCAAGTGAGCTTTATCCCAGGGATGCAAGGATTCTTCAATATCCACAAATCAATCAACGTAATTCACCACATTAACAAATTGAAAAATAAAAATCATACAATTATCTCAATAGATGCAGAGAAGACCTTTGACAAAATTCAACATCCATTTATGATAAAAACTCTCCATAAAGCAGGAATAGAAGGAACGTACCTCAACATAATAAAAGCTATATATGACAAACCCACAGCTAACATTATCCTCAATGGTGAAAAATTGAAAGCATTTCCCCTAAAGTCAGGAACAAGACAAGGGTGCCCACTTTCACCACTACGATTCAACATAGTTCTGGAAGTTTTGGCCACAGCAATCAGAGCAGAAAAAGAAATAAAAGGAATCCAAATTGGAAAAGAAGAAGTAAAACTCTCACTGTTTGCAGATGACATGATCCTCTACATAGAAAATCCTAAAGACTCGACCAGAAAACTACTAGAACTAATCAATGAATATAGTAAACTTGCAGGATATAAAATCAACACTCAGAAATCCCTTGCATTCCTATACACTAATAATGAGAAAGTAGAAAAAGTTAAGGAAACAATTCCATTCACCATTGCAACGAAAAGAATAAAATACTTAGGAATATATCTACCTAAAGAAACTAAAGACCTATATATCAAAAACTATAAAATACTGATGAAAGAAATCAAAGAGGACACTAATAGATGGACAAATATACCATGTTCATGGATCGGAAGAGTCAATATAGTGAAAATGAGTATACTACCCAAAGCAATCTACAGATTCAATGCAATCCCTATCAAGCTACCAGCAGTATTTTTCACATAACTGGAACAAATAATCTCAAGATCTGTATGGAAATAGAAAAAAACCTCGAATAGCAAAAGCAATCTTGAGAAAGAATGGAACTGGAGGAATCAACTTGCCTGACTTCAGGCTCTACTACAAAGCCACAGTCATTAAGACAGTATGGTACTGGCACAAAGACAGAAATATAGATCAATGGAACAAAATAGAAAGCCCAGAGATAAATCCACACACCTATGGACACCTTATCTTCGACAAAGGAGGCAAGAACATACAATGGAGTAGAGACAATCTCTTTAACAAGTGGTGCTGGGAAAACTGGTCAACCACTTGTAAAAGAATGAAACTAGATCTCTTTCTAACACCACACACAAAAATAAACTCAAAATGGATTAAAGATCTAAACGTAAGACCAGAAACTATAAAACTCCTAGAGGAGAACATAGGCAAAACACTCTCTGACATACATCACAGCAGGATCCTCTATGATCCACCTCCCAGTACACTGGAAATAAAAGCAAAAATAAACAAATGGGATCTAATTAAAATTAAAAGCTTCTGCACAACCAAGGAAACTATAAGTAAGGTGAAAAGACAGCGTTCTGAATGGGAGAACACAATAGCAAATGAAGCAACTGACAAACAGCTAATCTCAAAAATATACAAGCAACTTAGGCAGCTCAACTCCAGAAAAATAAACTATCCAATCAAAAAATGGGCCAAAGAACTAAATAGGCATTTCTCCAAAGAAGACATACGGATGGCTAACAAACACATGAAAAGATGCTCAACATCACTCATTATCAGAGAAATGCAAATCAAGACCACAATGAGGTACCATTTCACATCAGTCAGAATGGCTGGGATCCAAAAGTCTACAAGCAATAAATGCTGGAGAGGATGTGGAGAAAAGGGAACCCTCTTACACTGTTGGTGGGAATGCAAACTAGTACAGCCATTATGGAAAACAGTGTGGAGATTCCTTAAAAAATTGCAAATAGAACTGCCTTATGACCCAGCAGTCCCACTGCTGGGCATACACACCGAGGAAACCAGAATTGAAAGAGACACATGTACCCCAATGTTCATTGCAGCATTGTTTATAATAGCCAGGACATGGAAACAACCTAGATGTCCATCAGCAGATGAGTGGATAAGAAAGCTGTGGTACATATACACAATGGAGTATTACTCAGCCCTTAAAAAGAATAAATTTGACTCAGTTCTAATGAGATGGATGAAACTGGAGCCTATTATACAGAGTGAAGTAAGCCAGAAAGAAAAACACCAATACAGTATACTGACACATAAATATGGAATTTAGAAAGATAGTAATGATGACCCTGTATGTGAGACAACAAAAGAGACACAGAGGTATAGAACGGACTTTTGGCCTCTGAGGGAGAGGGAGAGGGTGGGATGATTTGTGAGAATGGCATTGAAACATGTATACTATCATATAAGAAATGAAGAGCCAGTCTATGTTCAATACAGGATACAGGATGATTGGGGCTGGTGCACGGGATGATCCAGAGAGATGGGGTGGGAGGTGGGAGGTGGGAAGGGGCTTCGGCATTGGGAGATTGTGTACACCTGTGGCTGATTCATGTCAATGTATGGCAAAATCAATACAGTATTGTAACGTAGAATAAAGTATTTTTAAAAATTTAAAAATAAATAAAAACAAAACCCTACCATTTATTTAGTGTTTACTACATGTCAGATACTATCAAGTATTTTGTATAATTATTTAATTTACTCCTCATATAAACTTTGAGATATGTAAATTTAACCTCTATTTATACATGAGAATGCTGAAGCTAACTGAAGTTAAATAACACTGAAATTCACACAGCTGTTAAGCAGTAGAATCAGAATTCTAATCCAGGCCATCTGCCTTTGAAGCATTTTCTTTTTGTGTCATGCTATAACTTATCTCTAATTTGTCCAGGTTGCCAGAGGAAGTTTACCCCAGTTCTAATTACCACAAAAAGAATAAGAGCACCAAATCCACTCAAAGTTGGTACTACAGACATAAAATTTAAAGAGTAATCCTGATCAAGCCAAAAATGAAGTATTTGTGACACAAACAATGCATAGAAACTCTGCTTCATATTTAGGCTTCTTTAAGTTCATTCAGAAAAGACTGAGTAGGGAGCATGTGATCTTTTGTCGAGACAAAATAACTTGAGTGATAACTACTCTGTCAGGGTGAGAATTCTTGCAGGGGGCAATGTCCAGAGCCAGGTGGTTTAAGTCTTTCTTTGGCCAAGCAACACGTAACATTCTTTTTCCATGCTCTCTTTCATAGACCTGATAACTCACAAATATCCAATAAATTATTTTTTTACTGTTAAAGACTATGAAATATTTATCTAATTGCTATTTTCCAAGGATAAGAAAGTTTATTAAGTGAAGTGAAGTTGCTCAGTCATGTCCGACTCTTTGCGACCCCATGGACTGTAGCCTACCAGGCTTCTCCATCCATGGGATTTTCCAGGCAAGAATACTGGAGTGGGTTACCATTTCCTTCTCCAGGGGATCTTCCTGACCCAGGGATTGAACCCAGGTCTTCCACATTGGAGGGAGGCACTTTAACCTCTGAGCCACCAGAGAAGCCCAATAAAGTTTATTAGTTTTTTTAAATATATATATCAAATGGCTCTTGTGTGTTAGACACTATGCTAGATCCTTGACTGGAGCAAGATATCTACCCTTTAAAATCTCACAGTCCATAGTGGGTAGAGATATGAAAAGAACTATAATACAGAATGACAGATCCTATAATGTAGATTCAGTGGGATCTCAGTGAAGGAGAAAGCATTATTACTACACTTTTTAAATACAAAATGATAGGTAATATCTTCATTAGTCTTACTATGCTGCAATTTCTGAGGGCTTCACTGTATTAACTTATTTAAGCTTCACATTAGCCCTGTGATGTGGATACCTTCCCCACTCTACACAAAATAATACTGAATTTTTCAAAATCACAGACTCATTAAATGGCAAGGCTGGGATTTAAGTCCAGGCAAGTTTGCCCTCCTGTGCTTCTTGACCTCCACATTTTACTACATCTTAAAACGGGCAAGGCATGGAACTGGCAATTTCTGTCTCTAAGTAGTTCTGGATCTATCTGGAGAGATTACATACCCTAGTATTTTCTTTATTAGTTAAATAAGAGACTGGACTAAACATGTTGTATTCTGCACTAACATAATACTAAAATAGGTAAAACTAAGGACTCTGACTCAAATTCAAGCCCAGCAACTAACTGGTTGAAACAGGTTAAGTCAATCAGTCAACACTCTAAGTATCCATACCATTCTGTATCCTATCACTAAAAATTTCTGGGTTTCTAAATATACCATATAGTCAAAATTTTCCAAAGAACATCAAAAGAATGTTCTGTGTCTTACAATGGGCAAGGTATGAAATTTAAAATCTCTGTCTCTAAGTAGTTCTGGAACCATGGACAGATTATTCACCCTCAACTCAGCTCAGTCACCCAGCTGGGTCGGTTTCTGCAACCCCATAAACTGTCCATGCCATGCTTCCCTGTCCTTCACCATCTCCCAGAGCTTGCTCAAACTCATGTCCATTGAGTCAGTGATGTCATCCAACCAACTCATCCTCCGTTATCCCCTTCTCCTCCTGCCTTCAATCTTTTCCAGCATCAAGGTCTTTCCAATGAGTCAGTTCTTCGCATTAGGTGGCCAAAGTATCAGAGCTTCAGTTTCAGCATCAGTCCTTCCAATTAATATTCAGGACTGATTTCCTTTACAGTTGACTGGTTTGATCTCCTTGCAGTCCAAGGAATTCTCAAGAGTCTTCAACACCATAATTCAAAAGAATCAGTTCTTTAGCACTCAGTTTTCTCTATGGTCCAACTCTCACACCCATACATGACTGCTGGAAAAACCACAGCTTTGACTAGATGGACCTTTGTTGGCAAAGTAATGTCTCTGCTTTTTAATATGCTATCTAGGTTTGTCATAGCTTTTCTTTCAAGAAGCAAGAGTCTTTTAATTTCATGGCTGCAGTCACTATATGCAGTGATTTTGGAGTCCAAGAACATGAAGTCTGTCACTGTTTCCATTATTTCCCCATCTATTTGCCATGAAGTGATGGGACCAGATGCCATGATCTTAGCTTTCTGAACGTTGAGTTTTAAGCCAGCTTTTACACTTCCCTCTTTTACTTTCACCAAGAGGCTCTTTAGTTCCTCTTCACTTGCTGCCAGAAAGGTGGTGTCATCTGCATATCTGCAGTTATTGATATTTCTCCCAGCAATCTTGATTCCAGCTTGTGCTTCTTCTAGCCCAGCATTTCTCATGATGTACTCTGCATATAAGTTAAATAAGCCGGGTGACAATATATAGCCTTGACGTACTCCTTTCCCAATTTCGAACCAGTCTGTTGTTCCATGTCCAGTTCTAACTGTTGCTTCCTGACCTGCATACAGATTTCTCAAGAGGCAGGTCAGGTGGCCAGGTATTCCCATCTCTTGAAGAATTTTCCACAGTTTGTTGTGATTCAGTCAAACGCTTTAGTGTAGCCAATGAAGCAGAAATAGCTGTTTTTCTTGAATTTTCTTGCTTTCTCGATGATCCAGTGGATGTTGGCAATTTTATCTCTGGTTCCTCTGCCTTTTCTAAACCCAACTTGAACATCTGGAAGTTCATGGTTCATGTACTGTTGAAGCCTAGCTTGGAAAATTTTCAGCATTACTTTGCTAGCGTGTGAGATGACTACATTGTGTGGAAGTTTGAACATTCTTTGGCATTGCCTTTCCTTATGACTGGAATGAAAACTGCAATTTTGAAATTAATCATGCTAGTACTTTATTTATTTTATTAACTAAATAAGAGACTGTGTGCTCAGTCACTCAGTCGTGTCTGACTCTTTGTGATCCCATGAACTATAGCCCAAATGGCTCCTCTGTCCATGGGATTTTTCCAGGTAAGAATACTGAAGTGGATTTCCATTTTCTGAAAGAGATGGGAATACAGACCACCTAACCTGCTTCTTGAGAAATCGATATGCAGGTCAGGAAGCAACAGTTAGAACTTGACATGGAACAACAGACTGGTTCCAAATAGGAAAAGGAGGATGTCAAGGCCGTATATTGTCACTCTGCTTGTTTAACTTACAAGCAGAGTACATCGTGAGAAACGCCGGACTGGAAGAAACACAAGCTGGAATCAAGATTGCTGGGAGAAATATCAATAACCTCAGATATGCAGATGATACCACCCTTACGGCAGAAACTGAAGAGGACCTAAAAAGCCTCTTGATGAAAGTGAAAGAGGATAGCGAAAAAGTTGGCTTAAAGCTCAACATTCAGAAAACTAAGAGCATGGCATCTGGTCCCATCACTTCATGGCAAATAGATGGGGAAACAGTGGAAACAGTGTCAGACTTTATTTTTCTGGGCTCCAAAATCACTGCAGATGGTGACTGCAGCCATGAAATTAAAAGACACTTACTTCTTGGAAGAAAAGTTATGACCAACCTAGATAGCATATTCAAAAGCAGAGACATTACTTTGCCAACTAAGGTCCGTCTAGTCAAGGCTATGGTTTTTCCAGCAGTCATATATGGATGTGAGAGTTGGACTGTGAAGAAATCTGAGCACCAAAGAATTGATGCTTTTGAACTGTTTTGTTGGAGAAGACTGTTGAGAGTCCCTTGGATTGAAAGGAATTCCAACCAGTCCATTATGAAGGACATCAGCCCTGAGATTTCTTTGGAAGGAATGATGCTAAAGCTGAAACTCCAGTACTTTTGGCCACCTCACGCGAAGAGTTGACTCATTGGAAAAGACTCTGATGCTTGGAGTGATTGGGGGCATGAGGAGAAGGGGACGACAGAGGATGAGATGGCTGGATGGCATCACGGACTCAATGGACATGAATCCGAGTGAACTCCGGGAGTTGGTGATGGACAGGGAGGCCTGGCATGCTGCAATTCATGGGGTCGCAAAGAGTCGGACATGACTGAGCGACTGAACTGAACTGAACTGAATCCAAAAATAAGAGACTCAACTAAACTCAAAAGAGAAAGTTTTCAAACTCTGTACCTCACTGTTAACCAGCCCAATCAGATAACTGTCTCTACTACTTTCCTCAACTACTGTCTTTGAAGAGTGTTCCCAAAATTGCAAAACCAAATATATACCTACTGATACTCATCTGTATATCCATCCATTCATTGACTCATGTTTTACAAATCAATACATACCTTGAGTGCTGTAATAAATTATAAATTACAATATGTGCTAAATAAATAAAACTGTATAAAGATACAAAGATTATAAAGAAATATAAGGCATAAAGCAAATCCTCAGAGATCTAACTGTGGGAAACTCTGTGGGAAAGACAAACATTCACTTAAACACTCCATATGACAACTTATTATGAATTGGGTTCTAGAGGAAAAGAGAATAAAAGTATTCCAGACCAGAAGAATATCAAGTGTTCTAGAACTCAGAGAAGTTGTATATGGCTGATACATGGAATGTATGAAAGAAAGCTGGTGAGAAAGAAGGAAGAAGCAAAGACATACATCCAATTACAAAAGGCCATTTTTGCCATTCTCAAAAAAGATTGGACTTTATCCTACAGGTAATAGGAAGCTCTTCAAGGAACTTAAGCAGAAAAGTGATATGACATATAAGCAATTTAAAACTAATCTATAACATGGAAGATGCTGGAACAAGACTGGTGGCAGAAAGACTAGTTATCCTTGGTGATAACAGATGATTAAGAGCCTGAATTTTGTAATTTAAAAAATAAATAAATTTAATAAAATCATAAAAAAATAAGAGCCTGAATTATGATATCTACAGTAATAATGGACAAAAGAAAACAGATAAAAGATTATATATATACACCTGAAATATATAAAAGAAAAAATACATTGACTTACTGATTATTCTAAAGCAGAAAAAGAAGAAGCTAAATTTGTGTAGGATTTTGGCTTGACAGATAGTGGTAACATTCAACAATATATGGAAAACAGTAAAAGAAACAGACTGAGACAACACATACAAAATTCTATCTTGAAAATAATAACAGTGATTAAGAACCTAACTTTGTACTCAGAAGTGTCATTTAGTATTAGTATGCTTACATGTTTAGTCACTTCAGTCCTTTTCAATGCTTTGTGACCCTACAGTCAGTAGCCTGCCAGGCTCCTCTGTACATGGGATTCTCCAGGCAAGATTACTGGAATGGGTTGCCATGATCTCCTCTAGGAGATCTTCCTGATCCAAGGATCAAACCTGCATCTCCTATGTCTCCTGAATTGCAGGTGGATTCTTTACCCACTGAGCCACCTGGGAAGCCCTAATACCTGTGTGAAGTGAAGTGAAGTTGCTCAGTCGTGTCCAACTCTTTGCAATACCATGGACTGTAGCCTACCAGGCTCCTCAGTCCATGGGATTTTCAGGGCAAGAGTACTGGAGTGGGTTGCCATTTTCTTCTCCAGGGGATCTTCTCAACCCAGGGATCGAACCTGGGTCTCCCGCATTGCAGGCAGATGCTTTACCATCTGAGCTACCAGGGAAGCCCCAATATCTGTATCAGTTCAGTTCAGTCATGTCCGACTCTTTGCAACCCCATGAATCGCAGCACTCCAGGCCTCCCTGTTCATCACCAACTCCCAGAGTTCACTCAGACTCGCGTCCATTGAGTCCGTGATGCCATCCAGCCATCTCTTCCTATGTCGTCCCCTTTTCCTCCTGCCCCCAATCCCTCCCAGCATCAGAGTCTTTTCTAATGAGTCAATTCTTCGCACGAGGTGGCCAAAGTACTGGAGTTTTGGCTTCAGCATCATTCCCTCCAAAGAAATCCCAGGGCTGATCTCCTTCAGAATGGACTGGTTGGATCTCTGTATAGCCTTGGCCAAATTTCTGAAAATCCCTAAAGTCTCAGTTTCCTCACCTATAAAACTAATCAAAGAACCAACTCAAGGTTGTTCTGAGGATTAAATCAGCTAGCACACATGAAGCACTTAGAATAGCAGCAAGTAAATGGTAATTCCTCAACAAATGGTAACCATTATAATAATTCCATTGAATTTGAGGTTGTGGGAGTCGTCTAAAGGCAGACAAATCAGAAATGAGTTGACAATATAGGTTTGGGACCAGGAGAAATCCTGATGATAAACTGTGTTTCTTCAAAAGGTTCAAGTCTTCCAGACTTTTCATTGATTCATTTATTACCTAAATATGTGCTTCGACTATTCCTGATTCCCAGTTTGCAGCTCTAGAAACCATTTTTCCAATACATCCAACCATTTCTCAACCTTCAGAAATACCTTTAAACTCAATATATTCTTAAAATTGTTTTCATTTGATTAAATCTGTTGATGTTTTATCTATTTCAGCTCCCCTGCAAAACTGTAATATCCTATAAGACCCTATGCTGTGCTGTGCATTACAGTTGAATTAAAAAATATAATATTCTGCCTCTCAGTAAAAACTATGTCTATAGAAATAAACCTATTCAGACTATTTCTGACCCAATGGAAAATTTTCCTAGCAGCAGCAAAACTTATTCCTTTCAATGAATACATTTATGTGCCAGATACTTGACAATTGCTGTCCTAGGAACTGGAGATATAGTAGGAAAATAAAAAATTCAGAAAGACTGATTGGTGTAAAAGGATAGAGAAGACAAAAAGTAAATAGGTATATGAGTAAAACATACAGTATCTGAGACGATGATAAGTACAATGAAGAAACAGAGAGCAGGAAAGAAGAATAAGGCATGTCTGGATTTTCAGCGTTCAGTAGGTAGCCATAGAAGACCTCACTAAGAAGGTGACGTGTAAATGAAGACCTGAAGGAAGTGAAGTAGTGGACCATGAAGCTAAAATTTGGATGAGTCAGTTTTCCAGCAAAGAGAATAAGTGTCAAGAATAGACAGGTTAGCAAAGAAGAAAGTGGAGAAACCAGGTAAGAAGCTACTGTAATAACCCAACCAAGAAATGATAATGGCTTGAACTAGATGAGAAACGGTCGAGTTTTGGATATGTTTTGAAGGTAGAGCCATCAGAATTTGCTTAAGGATAGAATGCAGGATGTAGGAGAAAAAAAGAATTTTGAGGATGATGCCAAGGTTTGGGGCCTGAAAATTGGAAGAATAGCATTTCCATTACTCAAAACAGATGAGGAGTGAGAATTCCACTTGTATTTAACAAGAAGGAGGTTATTGAAGACCTTCACAAGAGCAATTCATAGAGTGGTAGGAGGCAATTTAAGAAACTGTAGGAGGAGAGAAATTTAAGTATAGACAATTATACTCCAGGAGACAAAGAAAGAAAGCAAAGAGAGCAGAAACTGGAGGGAAGGTAGGCTCAAAAAAAAAAAAAAAAAGAAGTCAGTTATTGTTTACCTTGAAAACTAGACGAGTAAAGTGAAAATAAACAACTAATCTTGTCTTTACAAATTATTTAATTACATCTTATTTGTGAGGTTTGTTTTTGTTGTATTTGCTTCCTTCCCTGCAGCAAGTTAGCAAAATATTGAAGTAATTGGACTCATTCAACTCATATTACAACAATGTAACAATAATGTCTCAAACAAATTAACTGTAAGAACATGTATAAAATAAGCAACATCTTTTTCATCAGAAGGGGAGGTAGAATGTTCATTGGGAAAAGAGTTTAATAGTTTGATCAGCAATGAATAAGAATCATTTCTTTTATTAAAATCTCTGATTACATAAAAGTGCACAAATATTTTTAAACTGTATCATGGTGTCAGTTCTCTCACCATGAAATTTTAATTCCTGTGGTCCAGTAGACAGAGATCTGCTGGAGACAGGAAGCAAAGAATGCCATTCAGCTGAATGAATGAATGAATCATTATGGTAAACTAAATAAAACTTCCAGAGTCAGGTCAGGACATCAGGGATAACAACAGTGCGACTCTCTTCATAAGGGCATGGAAGTTTTTGGGTTTTTATTTTCCACAAAGAGTGAAAAAGATACTGATTTTGAGCTTCATTAAAAATATTCTACTAGAGTCTCTTCCATGATAGTATGGAATAAATTTGTCTCATTCCCTGCTGTTTTTCCAGGATCCATCATTGCACTGCATGCCTACTATGAATTCAACAAATATTTTTAGTGAACAAGTGAATGAAAGCATGCAGTAATTAGTTAAATGAATAAATGAATGAATAGCACCGTAGTCCCATGAAACTACACTAGACTATAAATTCACAGGAAGAGTCTCAACTAATAAAAACACTTCTACAGTAAAAACCACCACACATAACTCTACTGGTACCACATATTTAGAACACTCTAAACACTGCACGTTATCAATATTGATTATTCAAACCAAAAATCATTACTAACCTCATTGGTAAAATAAAACATTAAACTGGCTTTGTTTTAGAAGCACTGGAGGTGTTCAAGAGTTACAGTTTTTAAAATAAGACTGTCTTTATATCAAGAGAATAATCATGAAGAAATCTGTGATGTAACCATAAATATGAATACTGGTATTGAAGGCTCAGAGGTGTGTCATTTAAACACTATAAGACGGATTAATCTTTAGCCCAACTGTGCCCTTCTAGAACAAGAGAAATATTTCTCACATATATATTAATATCTCCCACTTGATATCACTTATTACTAAATTACAGAGACTTTTAGGAGTATACTATTCAATATTTTTATTCTTTGTCTGGTCTGGGTAATGGAGAGTACATCACACTTGAGGGTAGAGAATTTCCCTAAAAGAAATAGATGATTCTTTCTGTCAATCGTCATAGGACAAGCCTTAGACTGGGCATGAAAAGGAGCTTCTCTGAAATCCAGGATTGCTATAGACTTCTCTATGATGAGGATTGAGCTTGCCCTGCCACATGATGCCACATGGGAACAAATGGATATGGGGAAAACAGCTTTGAGAACTTCAAGACCATCTTTATTCATCAGTACATTTCTAGAATAACAATAGTTCAGTGTGTGGACAACTAGTAGAGGGTGGAAAGAACCACCAAGACATATCAGCAAAACACAAAAATTCCTTTGGTAGTCCCAGATGTTAATTCAGTAAAGGAATCTAGCAGAAAAATATTAACCACCCTGTGGAATGCAAGTTCAGAGCCATGGTTTGGATCTTATATTGGAATTTTATTGTTTTGCCTCTTTTATGGAAAATGTCCTGTTTAGCTCGAATCTATTAGTCCAGAAATAAGCATCTGACCCAATGTGAGCTAACAGCTTTAGTATCTTTCTCCTGGGTTCTTGAACTTGATACAGGACACATCTAGTCTCCATGCTTCTCTACTGGAGGAATGAGAGGCTCTAGAGCTGATATGAGACCATGACTCTCACCATAGGAAAGATACTTGCAGAAGAATGCCAAAATATCACAGAAAATAAGCAAGGTGCATGTAATGAGTGACAAGTAATAATTATCCCTCAAATCTATGTACAGTCCAGCACTTCTTGTTGTTTCACTACCAAAGCCAATAACCATTTTCTTCCAAAGCTAGTTTAAACTGTGCTGGGAGCCACCGCAGGAGATCCCACCCATGACAAGGTCATGTGGAAGAGAACTGTTAAGCAAGGCTTCAGGACTCAATGGTCTCCCTAGGCTTTCTTGAGCATCTACCACAAAACCAGAATCTGTCTGTTCTACTATTTCATGACTTTCACCAACTCCTCTGATTACCTTTCTCTAGAAAAAATCAACTTAGGGCTATAGCTAATAAGTCTCCTGGGCATGAGAGGAATATTTCAAATCAAACGCCCTCTGTTAACATTCTAGCTTGCTAGAAAGGTCTATCCAGACACTTGCAGCTACGCATGTGATTATTCACAGCCTCCCAACTGTGAGAGGCATGGGAAGCCTAAAACATAGAGCCTTTCAGAGTTAAAAGTTATTAGAGTAGTGCTGGCATAGGATTTCATTATTGGGCCAATGCTTGTTGCTAAGTTCCCATATCTCTTATCCACTGTGCACCTGGAAGTGCATTAGTTAACATAGTTGGAAAGTAAGAAAAACAAGTGTAGCCTTGAAATTAACCACATCAGACTTTTGAGCTAATTGGTTCTTTCTTGTAACTCACTGCACCTTTGCTCCATGAGAAATGTAACTTGTTTAATACTTTCTGAGGCTGACATAGATTAGAAATATAAAGAAAAAAAAATTTCAAGGGAAAATAAGTTTTCTGGTTGAGCAGCCTTTATCAAAAGAGGGTCATAAAATGTTCACAGGCCTCCAAGGCCAGAAGATAATGTACACAATATTGTTTTGGGGAAAGATTTGAAGAAAAAATCCTGGTTTTGATAAAGACAAAACAGATGTAATGTTTGGGCTGACTCTGTATGACTTTGCATCTTTCATTTCCCTCTATGTATAAGACAAGGTATAAAAGTACCTTTTAAAAATAAAGCTATTGGGCCTCGCTCAAAGAAGCTTGGTCACCCCGTGTTTTTCTTTTTTCTCTTTTTTTCTGTCTTACTTTCTTCTTCAGGCTGATCCCTTGGAACACAGAGGCTCTCTGCGTTCACTTTCCTGCCTGGGCTTCTAAGACTTTATTAGCTTTCTATGTAAACCAAGGAATATCAGCCTCTTTCTCTCCTCTATTTTCTTATCTACATATTCTTTCCTTATCTCGCTCTAAATCATCCACCAACGCCGTTTTTCCTTCAGGTTCCCCTGGATCCTGTGGGGGCTGGACCCTGGCAAAACTGAATTTCTTTCTCTTACAATTCTAAAACCAGTGCCCCTTCACTAACCACTTGCCTTATGCTGAAATGACTATGCTGTGGGCATTTTGACATTTACTGTTATATTTATAAAATATATTCAAAAGTGTCAACAGTGGATGGATTAGGAGTTTGCAGAACTAGCAAATGGGTTAATATTACATAACTCATAAAGTTTCTATTCAACATAATTTGTTAGTAAGGACTTGTAGTACAACTCATATTTGATCTGGAAGCTTTTTATTCGCTGGACAAATGCTTGTTTCATGTGACAACTCTGTAAAATAAAAGATGATACCAACGTTTTATGCATATGAATCACCTGGGAATCTTGTTAAAATTACAAATTCTAGTTCAGTAGGTCTGAAGTGGGGCCCAAGATCCTGCATTTCTCACAAGCACCCAGGTGATGCCAATGTTGCTGGTATGAAAACCTCATTTAAGTAGCAAAGTACTAGAAACTAGGAAAGTCTATTAATCATTCTTGAGAGGCTTTTAGAGAAGAATGAAATAAATATTAAATGCTACCTTAGTAAAAATAAAGTGCTATAGCAACCAAGCAATATGTACAACAGACACTGGTATACATTCTCTAAGTTAAGAAGGTTCAGTAAAGAGAAAAAGGACTGGTTAAAGGATCAGAAATTGATTGGAAACAAGCCACAGAGTAAGGTCCGTGCATAGTTAAAAGTCAGTATTGTGGAACACATTACAGAAATTCCAAAAGTCTTTTTAGGGACTTTCCTGACAGTCTAGTGGTTGGGATTCAGATTCCACTACAGGGGGCATGGATTTGATCCCTGGTCAGGGAACTAAGTAAGGTCTGTAAGCTACATGGCACAGCTGGTCTTAGTTATTAGCAAGGAGTAAGATTTCCAGAAGTAGAAATAAAGAATAAGGCATTTTACATTGAGAAGATGGCTTCAACCTAGATGTCCATCGGCCAGAGGAACGGATAAGAAAGCTGTGGTACATATACACAATGGAATATTACTCAACCATTAAAAAGAATGCATTTGAATCAGTTCTAACGAGGTAGATGAAACTCTGGAGCCTATTATACAGAGTGAAGTCAGTCCGAAAGAAAAACACCAATACAGTATGTTGCTGCTGCTGCTAAGTTGCTTCAGTCGTGTCCGACTCTGTGCGACCCCATAGACGGCAGCCCACCAGGCTCCACTATCCCTGGAATTCTCCAGGCAAGAACACTGAAGTGGGATACCATTTCCTTCTCCAATGCATGAAAGTGAAAGGTCAAAGTGAAGTCACTGAATCGTCTCCAACCCCATGGACTGCAGCCTACCAGGCTCCTCCGCCCATGAGATTTTCCAGGCAAGGGTACTGGAGTGGGGTGCCACTGCCTTCTCTGTAAGAACAAGCTGCTATATCCCAATTCCACTGGCATGGTGATTAAGAGCTAAATCTGGGACTTAAATGCTGAGTCAAATCGTACTGCCTTGGGAAAATCTATAATTCTCTATAAACTTCAGTATCCTGATTTTAAAATGCAGATAATAACTGTACCAATATCATTTAACTGTTAAGGATTATATTTGATAATATGTATAATGCTGCATAGTATTGCTGGGCAAATAATAACTTTACAGCTCTTTATTAGTGTGTGTGTGTCGGGGGCGGTGCATCGTGCTCAGTTATTCCTACTCATTGCAACCCCGTGAACTGAAGCCCATCAGGTTCCTCTGTTCATGGGATTCTCCAAGAATACAGGAGTGGGTTGCCATTTCCTTCTCCAGGGGATCTTCCCAACCAATCTCTAGGGATTGATCCCAACGGATCAAACACATGTATCCTGCTGTTCATGCACTGGCAGGTAGATTCTTTACCACTTGAGCCACCAGGAAAGCCCCTCTCTTTATTATTAGTACTGTGAGTTTGTCAGTGACTCAGACAGTAAAGAATCCGCCTGTAAAGCAAGAGACCCAGGTTCAATCGCTTGGGGTGGGGAGGAGACTCCCTCAAGAAAGGCATGGCAACCCACACCAGTATTTTTCCAGGAGAATCCCCATGGACTAGAGCCTGGTGGGCTGTAGTCAAATACTTGGACACAACTGAGCAACTTTCACTTTCACTTTACTTATGTATTCTTCTGTTAATGAAGGTTAGATTCAGTGAACTTAAATGCCATAAATATTTTTATACATTTTTTTCTGGTACATTTGTGCAAAAGCCTTTCTAAAGCATATTCCTACAACAGAATGTGGAATTATAAGGTAGTAAGAAGGGCTTCCCTGGTGGCTCAGCTGGTAAAGAATCTTCCTGCAATGCGGGAGACCTGGGCTTGATCCCTCAGTTGGGAAGATTCCCTAAAGAAGGGGAGAGTTACCCACTCCAGTATTCTGGCTTGGAGAATTCCACGCACTGTATAGTCCATGGGGTCACAAAGAGTCAGACACAACTGAAGGACTTACACTAAGAAGTTCAATTTTTAGTAGGTAAAGCTAAATTGTTTTCCAAAGTGATCATTTCACTTTCTGGGGCCAAAAGTAAAGGATGAAATTCTTGTTGTCCCATATCATTGTCGATACTGAATAAATTCCATTCCATTTGTGTTGACAGTCTTGTGGATCTGAAATTGTATCTTGCAATTTTTATCTGCATTTACTTGATTGCAAACAATGGCACCCCACTCTAGTACTCTTGTCTGGCAAATCCCATGGACAGAGGAGCCTGGTGGGCTGCTGTCCATGGGGCTGTGAAGAGTCGGACATGACTGAAGCGACTCAGCAGCAGCAGCAGCAAACAAGGTTGAGCAGCCTTTCTATATTTATAGATTATTTGTGTTCCATCTTTGGAGAAGGTCCTGTTTGTGTCTTTTGCTCATTTTTTTTTAAATTAGGGTTTTCATCTTTTAGGTGTTTGTTATACCTTCTGGATACTATTCTGTCAGTATGTGTTGCAAATATTTTCATAAGGTTTAACTGAGATTATACATGTGGACAGACATTAAGCAAAGAGCAATTGGTAAAGGAAGTTTCCCACCCCACACCCCTCTGGCAATGAAACCTTTAAAGGTCATTCATTTCTGGGTTAAGTGCCTCCACCAAAAACACCGGGGTGATATAGAGTCATATTCTTCAGTTTCTACTTTGGTTCTCTCTCCAGGTCTTATAAATGTCATGTAAGATAGATAGATGATAGGTAGATAGACAGATAGATTGACTGCTTTTAGATGGACAGGTATACAAATAAATACATATATATAGGTATCTTCCACTTGCCTATTCCCACCAATCAGCTGGATCTCCATTTTATATTACAATGAAAATGGACTAAACAAAGAAGGTAGTGGGGAGTATTTTAACATACTTCCAGTAGCTTCCAAATTTCACTGTACTTTCGAATCACCTGGGGTCCCTAAAAATACTTACCCTAGTTCTCACTCCTCTATATTCTGATTTAAATGGTAAGGCTGCGAACCATACAGTGGGAATTTAAAAAGCTCCCTGGGCGATTTTAACATGCACTGAATTAGTCCTTGAAACTCAAAGTATTATACATGGATCATTAGCATTGTTATTACCTGGGAACCTATTAGAAAGCAAATTCTTAAAATTCAAACTATGGGATAACACCTGAGATTTTTGAGTATATAGCAAAGTTAGAAAATATATTGGCTTATCCATAGTCACCTTGTGCCCTACTGTGTTCTTCATTTCAGCTTAAAGAACTTTCAGCTATGTCTCCTTGATTCTGAAGGACAACTTTGACAAGTAGAGTATTTGGGGCAGCAGTTTTTACCTTTCAGCAGTTTGAATATATAATAGCACTGGTCTGCAAAGTTTCCGCTATGAAATCCACTGATAGTCTTATGAGGATTCCCTTGTATGTGAGGAATATCTTTTCTCTTGATGCTTTTAAAGTTCTTTCTGATTTTAGACAGTTTTATTATACAATGTTTTGGAGAAGATTGTTTTGGGTCGAAAATTTGGTGGAATCTGTGAACTTCATGAATTTGGATATCCAAATCTCTCCCCAGATTTTTGATGTTATGATCCATTACTCATTTAAATAATCTCTCCACCCCCCTTTCTCTCTCCTCTTCTTCTGGGACTCCAATAATGTATAATGCATTCAATCCAGTTCAGTCGCTCAGTCGTGTCCAGCTCTTTGTGACCCCATGGACTGCAGCACGCCAGGCTTCTCTTTCCATCATCATCTCGCGGAGTTGACCCAAATTCATGTCCACTGAGTTGGTGATGCCTTCCAACCATCTCATCCTCTGTTGTCCCCTTCTCCTTCTGCCCTCAATCTGTCCCAACATCAGGGTCTTTTCAAATGAGTCAGCTCTTCACATCAGGTGGCCAAAGTATTGGAGGTTCAGCTTCAACATCAGTCCTTCCAATGAACACTCAGGACTGATATCCTTTAGGATGGCTTGGTTGGATCTCCTTGCAGTCCAAGGGATTCTCAAGAGATTTCTCCAACACCACAGTTCAAAAGCATCAATTCTTTGTTGCTCAGCTTTCTTTATAGTCCAACCTCACATCCATACATGACCACTGGAATAACCATAGCCTTAATTAGACAGACCTTTGTTGGCAAAGTAATGTCTCTGCTTTCTAATATGCTGGCTAGGTTGGTCATAACTTTCCTTCCAAGGAGTAAGTGTCTTTTAATTTCATGGCTGCAGTCACCATCTGCAGTGATTTTGGAGCCCAAAAAATAAAGTCAGCCACTGTTTCCCCATCTATTTGCCATGAAGTGATGGAAACGGATGCCATGATCTTAGTTTACTGAATGTTGAGCCTGTATAATGCATAGACTATTTCTTTTAACGAATTCCATAATTCATGTAGGTTTTATTTATACTTTTTCATTCTTTTTCCTTTGTTCTCCTCTGACTGGATAATTTCAAATGACCTATCTTCTATTTTAAGATTTTTTTCTTCTGCTTGATCCAGCCTGTTGTTGCTCACTCTTGCATTTTTCATTTCACTTACTGTCTTTTTGAGCTCCAAAATTCCTGTTCAATCCTTTTTATGATCTCTGTATCTATGTTAAACTTCTTGTTATTATGTATTATTTTCCTGATTTTATTAAATTGTCTTTCTGTGTTGTCTTACTAGACACTGAGCTTCCTTACAACACCTATTTTAAATTCTGTATTAGGAAAATCACAGATCTCTATATCTTTGGGGCCAGTTTCCTTGATTTTTGATGTTCCTCAAAGTCTTTCATTGCTGTTTTCACATATGAAGAAGCAATAAATTCCTTCACTCTTTACTGGCTGGCTTAAGAAGAGAAATACCTTCTGTCCACTCTGTTAGGAATTCTCAGGCTTTCTTAAACTTTTCCTATGGATACACCTGCTCTACATGCTTTCATGGCTGCAATCACCATCTGCAGTGATTTTGGAGCCCCAAAAATAAAGTCTGACACTGTTTCCCCATCTATTTCCATGAAGTGATGGGACCAGATGCCATGATCTTCATTTTCTGTATGTTGAGCTTTAAGCCAACTTTTTCACTCTCCTCTTTCATCAAGAGGCTCTTTAGCTCTTCTTCACTTTCTGCCATAAGGGTGGTGTCATCTGCATATCTAAGGTTATTGATATTTCTCCCGGCAATCTTGATTCCAGCTTCTGCTTCATCCAGCCCAGCGTTTCTCATGATATATTCTGCATATAAGTTAAATAAGCAGGGTGACAATATACAGCCTTGGCGTACTTCTTTCCCTTGACTTACTCCTTTTCCTATTTGGAACCAGTCTGTTGTTCCATGTCCAGTTCTAACTGTTGCTTCCTGACCTGCATACAGATTTCTCAAGAGGCAGGTCAGGTGGTCTGGTATTCCCACCTCTTTAAGAATTTCCACAGTTTGTTGTGATCCATACAGTCAAAGGCTTTGGCACAGTCAATAAAGCAGAAGTACACATTTTTCTGTTTGGACTTCCTGGTGGCTCAGATGGTAAAGCCTACAATGTGGGAGACTGGGGTTCAAACCCTGGGTCAAGATCTCTTGGAGAAGGAAATTGCAACCCACTTCAGCATTCTTGCCTGGAAAATCCCATGGAGGGAGGAGCCTGGTAGGCTACAGTCCATGGGGTTGCAAAGAGTCGGACACGACTGAGCACTTTACTTTCACTTTCTTTCACATATTTTTCTGGAATTCTCTTGCTTTTTCGCTGATCCAATCGATGTTGGCAATTTGATGTCTGGTTCCTCTGCCTTTTCTAAAACCAACTGGAACATCTGGAAGTTCATGGTTCACTTATTACTGAAGCCTGGCTTGGAAAATTTTGAGCATTACTTTACTAGCATGTGAGATGAGTGCAACTGTGCGGTAGTTTGAGCATTCTTCAGCATTGGCCTCTTACCCTCTTAAACACATCCAATGCTAGACTTTTTTTTTCTCCATCAGTGTGCTAGAATTTCTCCTTTGGACTCCTGGACTTCTACAAAGCCTTTCCTGTCCATGGGCAATCATCTAAATTGGTAGTTTTTGAGGGTAATATAGCAGAAAACTCTTATTCCATTATGTTGATAACTTCACTCCTGCCTAGCCATTTTCTAAATTAAAATAAAGCGAAACCTTATTTCATGTCTTATATCAGTATGTATTCCTGATAAAATAAAGATCCAAACTTTAGAAATAATAATAACTAAGTCATATATGAATGGAAGAGAGTAAAACATGAGGAGTGAATTCTTTATAATTTTTAGGTAAAGCACACAGCACAAAAACCATAAACACTCATACATTTGAATACATAAATATATAAAATACTATATAGAGGAAAAAATTAAATATTTGACACTTGCTTTAAAAAAATCAGTGATCATCACACTAAGGTAACCATCAAGTTCCAACAGGTTATTCTGTGACCTCCCTGTAAGAACTTCCAAAGTAGATAACATCTAAAAAGACTTTTTTTAATTTTTTAATTGAAGAATAATTGCTTTACAGAATTTTGTGATTTTCTGTCATATATCAATAAGAATCAGCCATAGGTACACCCATGTCCCCTCCCTTCTAGATCTCCCTCACATCTCCCTCCCCATGCCCACCCTTCCACCTGTCACAGAGCCCCTGCCTGATTTTCCTGAGTTACACAGCAAATTCCCATTGACCGTCTATTTCACATATGGTATTGTAGATTTCTATGCTATTCCCTCCATACATCTCCCCTCCTCCCTCCTCTCCTCCCGCCATGTCCATAGTCTATTCTCTACTTCTGTTTCTCCATTGCTGCCCTGAAAGCAAATTCATCAGTGCCATCTTTTTAGATTCCATATATATGTATCAATATACAATATTTATATTTCTCTTTCTGACTTACTTCATGCTGTATAATAGGGTCTAGGTTCATCCACCTCATTAGAATGGATTCAAATACATTCGTTTTTATGGCTGAGTAGTATTTTACTATATACATGTATCACAGTTTCTTTATCCTTTCATCTGTCAGTGGACATCTAGGTTACTTCCATGTTCTAGCTATTGTAAACAGTGCTACAATGAACATCGGGGTACATGTATCTTTTTCAATTTTGGTTTCCTCAGGGTATATGCATAGGAGTGGGATTGCCAGGTCATATAGTGGTTTTACTCCTAGCTTTTTAAGGAATCTCCATACCGTCTTCCATAATGGTTGTATCAGTCTACATTCCCACTAGGAATGCAAGAGTGTTTCCTTTTCTCCACACCCTCTCCAGCATTTATTGTTTGTAGACTTTGATGATGGCCATTCTGATTGGTGTGAGATGGTATCTCATTGTAGTTTTGCATTTCTCTAATAATGAGTGATATTGAGCATCTTTTCATATGCTTGTTAGTCATCTGTATATCTTCTTTGGAGAAATGTCTCTTCAGGTCCCTTTCCCACTTTTTGACTGGGTTGTTTGCTTTTCTGGTGTGAGTTGTATGAGCTGCCTGTATATTTTAGAAATCAATTATTTGCCAGTTGTTTCCTTAGTTATTATTTTCTCCCATTTTCAGGGTCATCTTTTCACCTTGTTTATATAGTTTCCTTTGCTGTGCAAAAGCTTCTAAGTTTACTTAGGTCCCACTTGCTTATTTTTGTTTTTATTTCCATTACTCTATGATGTAGGTCATAAAAGATCTTGCTTTGATTTATGTACTAGAGTGTTCCGCCTAAGTTTTCCTCTAAGAGTTTAATAGTTTCTGACCTTACATTTAGGTCTTTAATGCATTTTGAGTTTATCTTTGTGTATGGTGATAGGCAGTGTTCTAATTTCATTCTTTTGCACATAGCTGTCCAGTTTTCCCAGCACCACTTATTGAAGAGGCTATCTTTGTGCTATTGTATATTCTTGCATCCTTTGTCAAAATAAGGTACCCACAGGTGTGTGGGTTTATCTCTGGGTTCTCTATCTTGTTCCATTGGTCTATATTTATGTCTTTGTGCCAGTACCATACTGTCTTGATGACTGTAGCTTTGTAGTATAGCCTGAAGTCAGGAAGGTTGATTCCTCCAGCTTCATTCTTTTTTCTCAAGACTGCTTTGGCTATTTGGGGTCTTTTGTGTTTCCATATAAATTGTGAAAGTTTTCATTCTAGTTCTGTGGAAAATGCCATTGGTAATTTGAAAGGGATCACATTGAAACTGCAGACTGCATTTGGTAGTATAATCATTTTCACAATATTTATTCTTCCTACCCAGGAACATGGAATATCTCTCCATCTGTTTATGTCATCTTTGATCTCTTTCATCAGTGTCTTATAGTTTTCCATATATAGGTCTTTTGTCTCCTTGGGTAGGTTTATTCCTAGATATTTTACTACTTTTGTTGCAATGGTGAATGGTACTAATTTCTTAATTTCTCTCTCTGATTTTTCATTGTTAGTATATAAGAATGCAAGTGATTTCTGTGTATTGACCTTGTATCTCACAACTTTGCCGAATTTACTAACTAGTTCTAGCAATTTTCTGATAGTTTCTTTTGGGTTTTCTATGTACAGTATCATGTCATCTGCAAACAGGGAGAGTTTTACATCTTTTCCGATCTGGATTCCTTTTACTTTTTTTTCTCTAATTGCTGTAGCTAGGACTTACAAAACTATGTTGAATAATAGTGATGAGAGTGGACACCCTTGTCTTGTTCCTGATCATAGAGGAAATGCTTTCAGTTTTTCACCATTGAGAATAATGTTTGCTGTGGGCTTGAAAATACTTTTAAAAAGAGAATCCTTCCTTTCATTTATAGCCTCCAGCTTGAACCTATGGATTTAATACTTGTAATCAACTAGAATTTACCATTACTCTGAGTCATTCTAGATGTTTTCTCCACAACCCTGCATAGACACTTACAAAAAGTTTTCCCACACTTACCCCAATAGGTAACTCATTCTTTTGTTTGTAATTCGGATGTCCCTAAGTGCTCCAACTTCCTGTATCCTTTCTGTTAATATCCAAATAAAATGACTCACCCCTGCCCCAGTACACTCAAAAGTTTCTCATGGGGACTAAAAAGCTACCTCTACTTTTAATCACATTTTACTCTGGATTACACCTTCTTCTATAATTAAATGTAAATGAATTAAACACCCTAATCAAAAGACAGAGACTGAAAAACAGATAAAAACATATGATTCAACTATATGCTTTCTACAAGAGACTCACCTGAGAACCAAAGACACAAACAGGTTGGAAGTGAAAGAATGAAAAAAGATATTTCATGTAAATAGCAAACAAAAGAGAACAGGACTGACTATAGTAATGTCAGACAAAATTTTTTAAAAAATCCAAACAACCCAATCATGGTTAAGATTCTGTGCTCTCAATGCAGGGGACCTGAATTTGATCCTTAGTCAGGGAACTAAATCTCACATGTCACAACCAAAAGATCCCACATGCCACAACTGAGACCTGGAACAGTCAAACAAATAAGTAAATAAATGTTTTTTAAAGTGGGCAGAGGACCTAAATATACATTTCTCCAAAGAAGACATACAGATGGCTGACAGGCATATGAAAAGGTGCTCAACATCGCTACTTATAAGAGAAATGCAAATCAAAACTACAGTGATATATTACCCACACCAGTCAGAATGGCCATCATCAAAACTTTACAAATAATAAATGCTGGAGAGAGTGCAGAGAAAAGGAAACCCTCTTACATGGTTGCTGTTGTTGTTGTTCAGTCGCTCAGTCGCATCCAACTTTTTGCAACTCCATGGACTGCAGCATGCCAGGTTTTCCTGTCCTTCTCCATCTCCAGGAGCTTACCCAAACTCACGTCCATTGAGCTGATGATGCCCTCCAACCATCTCATCCTCTGTTGTCCCCTTCTCCTCCTGCCCTCCATCTTTCCCAAAATCAGAGGTCTTTTTCTAATGAGTTGGCTCTTGGCATCAGGGGGCCAAAGTACTGGAGCTTACACTGTTAGTGGGGATGTAAATTGGTGCAGCCACTATGGAAAACAGTATGAACACTTCTCAAAAAACTAAAAATAGAGCTATCATTTGGTGCAGTACTACTACTCCTGAGTCTATATCTGGAAAAGATGAAAACTCTAATCTGAAAAGATATGTGCACCCCAACGTTCATAGAAGCACAATTTACAGAAGCCCAGACATGAAAGCAACCTAAATGCTCATCAGCAGATGGATGGATGAAGAAGGTGTGGTACATATATATAATAGGATACTACTCAGTCATAAAAAGAACAAAATAATGTTATTTGCAGCAACATGGATAGACCTAGATATTATCATACTAAGTAAGTCAAACAAATACCATGCTATCATTTTTATGTGAAATCTTAAAAATTTTACAAATAGACTTACTTATAAAACAGAAACAGACTCACAGACATAGAAAACAAATTTATGGTTATCAAAGGGGGAAGGTAGTAAGGTATAAATTAGGAATGTGGGGTTTACAGATACTACTATATATAAAATAGATAAACTACAAAGACTAATTGAACAGCGCAGAGAATTATATTCAATACTTTGTAATAACTTAAAATGGAAAAGAATTGAAAAAGAATATATACAGCTGAATCACTTTGCTGTATACCTAAAATGAACATGACACTGTCAATGAACTACACTGCAATTTTTTTTTACTTCCAATGTTTCTGCAGAAATAGCAATGGCAACCCACTCCAGTATTCTTGCCTAGAAAAATCCCATGGATGGAGGAGCCTGGTAGACTACAGTCCATGAGGTCACAAAGAGTCAGACACAACTGAGTGAGTTCACTCACATAGAGTAAAAAGGCAACCTATAGAATAGTAGAAGATATTTGCAAATCATGTATCTGATAAGGGATCAATATTCAGAATGCATTCAGAATTCCTAAAATTTAACAAGTAAACCAAACAAGCCAATTCAGAAATGTGCAAAGGACCTGAGTAGACAGTTCTCCAAAGAAGATATACAAATGGTTAATAAGCTCATAAAAAGATGTTTAACATCATTAATCATGTGGAAAATGCAAATCAAAATAAAATGAAATATCACTTCATACACATTTTTATTGATGGCCTATCAATATGTGTGATCTGCAATGTGTATGAACTTTGAGATCACTGAAGTGAAGTAAAGTCACTCAGTTGTGTCCGACTCTTTGCGGCCCCATGCACTGTAGCCTACAGGCTCCTCCGTCCACGGGATTTTCCAGGCAAGAGTACTGGAGTGGGTTGCCATTGCCTTCTCCAGGGGATCTTCCCAACCCAGGGATCGAACCCAGGTCTCCTGCATTGTAGGCACTCTTTACTATCTGAGCCACCAGAGAAGCCCTCATTGAGATCATTATCCTAAGTGAAATAAGCCAGTCACAAAAGACAAATTATATATTAATTCTCTTATATGAAATACTCAGTCAAAATCATAGTGATAGAAAGTACAGTGGTGGTTGACAAGAGCTGGGGAAAGCATAGAATGGAGAGCTACTGTTTAATAGATACAGATTTCAGTTTTACAAGATGAAAAGAATTATGGGGATGGATGGTGGTACTGACTACACAAAAATGTAAATTTATTTATTACCATTGAAGTGTATACTTAAAAATAGTTAAGATGGTAATTGTTATGTTATGTATATTTTGTACTTTGGGAATGTGGCTCAGACAGTAAAGTGTCTTGCTTACAATGAGGGAGACCTGAGTTTAATCCCTGGGTCGGGAAGATCCTCTGAAGAAGGAAATGGCAACCCACTCCAGTAATCTTGCCTGGAAAATCCCATGGACAGAGGAGCATGGTGGGCTACAGTCCAGGGGGTCGCAAAGAGTCGGACACGACTGAGCGACTTCACTTCACTTCACTATGTATATTTTAACACCATTTAAAAATAAAATAGCTGAAAAACCTAATTATATATTATATGAAAATATAAAAATGGGTGTTACCCTTGTAATCAGAGTTTAATATACATTAACATTTTTATATTCTCTTCTTTACCAATATACTGTTTGCTACAACAGAAGTACTAGAACTAGAAACCAGAAGACAACACAATTAAATTACATATAAGGGAGTTTCACTAGTTTTTTTTTAATTCAAAATATTTATTATGCTAAATACCATATATGTTAAATCTGTGAATCAGTTCCTGGCTAATGTAGTACAAAATCCTGCTGGGCAGAAAGATATGTATGATTAATTAATCATGAATGTTACAATAAACAAATAATAATTGAAGCTCAGATGAGGAAACACTACCTCTAATATAAAATAAATAATATGTGAGCTGGTCCTTAAAGAGACCTGTGGTAAAATATCAAAAAGACTAAAAGGTGAAAATGGAATCCAAGACCCAGATACAAAAAGGAAAATAAAATTGGTGCACCCCCTTTCAAAAAAATTGGAAGAAATAATGGCCCCAAATCTCTCATCTATGGTGAAAGATATGAATGTACAGTTTCAGTAATTCAGCAATAAAACTCTAAGCACAGTATGATCAAAAACATGAAAACCTAATATAAAGAGAAGAGTATTAAAAGTAGGAAAAAATGACAAAGTACTTACATAGGAACAAGGACTCACATGGACACCGGCTCCTCATCAGAAATTATGCTCATCAGAAGACAGTAGAACAACACAGGAAAATTCTAAAAGGAAAAAATGCCAACCCAAAATTGTATACCCAGTGAAAATATTCTTTAAGAATAAAGGCAAAATGAAGACATCTTCAGACAAAAGAAAAACAAGAAATTTTACTGTCAAGATGCCTGAACATCAAGCAATGATAAAGGAAGTTCTTCAGTCTGAAGAGAAAGGATACCAGAGAAGAAATCAGATATTTGTAAAAACATTAAGAATATTAGAAATAGAAAATATCAGACTAAATATAAAGATTGCTGTTTCCTCTTAATTTCTATAAAAGATAAGTAACAATTATAATAATAATGATAAAAGGTAGGTAAATGGATTATGATGCAAAATTCTTATCATTCAGATGATTTAGTAAAATATTAACCCTAAAGAGTCTGTAAAGTATATGTGTTGCAATTTTAGAGAAAGTAATTTTTTTTAATAATTTTTAAATAATGAAAAGAGACTCAGCCAGAAGTCCAATACATGCTAGAAAAAAATTTAAGAGATAAGAATATGACTTTTTTCTGGGGAGAGTATTTAAACAATGGAATGTTAGCAGGAAAAAAATTAAGAATTTAATGCTTAGAGAAGTAACAAAATAAGTATAATTTTCTGCCCCTCCAAAATAAATTCTAATTTGTTTTTTACTGGAATGACATTGATATATCCCAGATTCAATCAAATGTATGAACATACATTTATTGGTATAACTAAATAGTCTCTAAAGATGCTTGAGCTCAGAAGTAGTGTTTACTGTCAGTATTGCCACCTGTGGATGAATAGGAGATTAGCAGCATACATAAAGGAGCACTGTGTCTGCAGGTACAGACTCACTTCCCTTCTGTAAAGAAAAAGGGAAAATAATCAAGAATAGGCTGCAGGCAGGTAAATCATCTTTGGTCACTTTAACAGTTTACTTTCTGCTTTCAAATATATTCAAACAATAGAGTTGGTAAACTTCTAGTTCTCAAAAATAACTTGATTATCTAACGAACTTTTAATCTTTTTTTTTTAGCTCAAAGTACCTTTCACTGATCCTTTTTGCATTTTCATAAAGCCATACCATCAAGAGACCCCTGAATCTTATACTTTAAATCGACAATATTTTATCTGTGACCTAGGCTTTAGTGCCACTTAGTGTTCAAATTATAGAACTGCAGCAAATCAAAGCCACCGGATTTGTCACAGCAGCCTCAAAATAATTCCTTTCAATATAAAGGTCTCTAATCCCTGCCCACTTTACTCTGCCTGACACATATAAGCAAAATGCAAAACAGCATATATAAGATACCTTTAGGACTTTTATCAGAGGAAAGTAGAAAATAAAGCACCACAGATCTTTTTTCTTCTTCTGCTTGAATCATCTAGTACTGTGCCATGACCCCAAATATAAATCAGAACTGACTTACTGAAAGTAGAGGGAAGACAGGTCACTTTTTCAGGGAAGGAAAAATCCAGCTATATTCAGGAACAAGACCTAACAAATAAATCACACATTAACAGAAAATAAAAACACTGATGCAATTTTATAAACAAATGCTGAAATTAAAACATCAATTATTGAGAATTAGGTTCTATATTCTTAATTATATTTAATAATTAATGATAAAATAACCAGGTAGGTATTTTCTATTCAACAAATTTCACACCAAATTTGCAAACTTACTCTATCACTAACAGTGAGACATCTACAAATTTCAATTTCCTCATCCATAACATAAAGATAACAACAGTACCTAGCTCTCCAGATGAAATGATGACCTAACACGTCCTGCTGCTGCTAAGTCACTTCAGTCATGTCCTACTCTGTGCGACCCCATGGATGGCAGCCCACCAGGCTCCCTCATCCCTGGGATTCTCCAGGCAAGAACACTGGAGTGGGTTGCCATTTCCTTCTGCAATGCATGAAAGTGAAAAGTGAAAGTGAAGTCGCTCAGTCGTATCTGACTCTCAGCGACCCCATGGACTTCAGCCTTCCAGGCTCCTCCATCCATGGGATTTTCCTTCATGCTTTTTATTTTAACTCTTTGTTCATCATATGTATTGCACTCATTGTCCCCAGTTGTCAGTTGCCTTTTGATCTTGTTTATAGTGGATTTTGGCAGACAGAAACTTTAACATTTTGTAGTAAAAGCTATCACTTTTTCTCAGGATATTTGCCTTTGGTATCGTGCTTAGAAAGCCAACAGATAGAGAAGGAGTAAGGATAGTACAACTTTTTCAGGAAAGCAAAATATATCTGGCATGTGTATAGTGAATTAGATAAAATTCCAGCATTCTTCTTCTCATGCACCTCTACCAAGCATGCACAGTTTTTAAGTAACTTCAGTCTTAAAAAGAAATGCACAAAAATCACAAGGCCACTCACCATACAAAAACTGCCAATAGTCATGATTTGATGAGTTCCCTGGTTTGACTGAATCTTGACCTTTGGCTTCAATAAAAGATACATAAATATATGTAAGTTATAGACATACCATAGTAACTTAAGTTCCTCTTGTTTCCCAGATAACTGTAAAAAATTTTATAGCAAAATTAATTATTCCACAATCAAAGAACTTCCCAGAATCACTTATATGTGAGGGAATCTGGCTTGTGAAGAAATTTTCTTCGCTCCATCCTTAGCAAATATAACACAAAACTTTCAAAGTTTAAGCAAAATAAATCACTAGTAAGGCAGCAAGGTGCTGACTCATTTGAACTGGAAGAACATTTTCCATCCAGCAGAGGACAGTACACACAAGCTGAAATATCACAAACGATGAGCTGGTTCTTATACATATCTAATAAACAGCATTACCTCCCATGGTGTCATTACAGAGATAGGATCCAGTCAATTAATATTTCTGAATTAAAACTGTAAGCAGCAAAATATAATTGAAATTTATAGCAATGTCTCAAATTTAGTTTAATACTAATTCAGTTTTAATATATACAGAATTTAACAAATAGAAGTACAGGTGAGTATTATTTTTCATTTATAATTCATTCAGAAATTCAAGCCAAAAAGTTTCCACGGGCTATATCAAGAGCACGTTTTTAATCATTACAAGAAACTGAATTCAAGTGAACCACTTCAGGAACATTAACAGTAGCAATAGAATATGCTAAATTTTAAAAATAAGAACTATGTTTAAAATCTCAGTATTCTTACACAGATATTTCAAGCAATTTTTGCTTCTTTCACAATTATAAAATTGTGGTTAAAATTAGAATCCTTCAATCAGAACAGGCTACTGATCTTCCCAAGGTCACAAACAAGCAGGCAATTGTATATCAGAGATAAATTTTTCTTAGTCTGCTATTCTATCCACTACAGTATGTAATTTCTGCCATAAACATCTTAAAATATGTAAGAAGTCATAAGAATTGCTAATACTACTTTTCAGCACTGTCATATTTTGTCCGCTGAGCCAAGCATACCAGATGTCTTTAAATAAAAGATTTAGACAGCATAAAAATAAAGTGTTATTGTATACGGAATTTTTTTAAATACACCAATACATTAGGGATACCATAAGGTTTGAATATATGCTATTACAGAAGAGGGAAACATTTATAGATACTAATAGAATATACCTAAAGACAAGAAGAAATAGTGATCATAAATGTGAACGATTAAGAAGAAAACAGTGAAAAACTAATGTAACACTCTGCCTGACAAAGAATATCTTAACTATTTTAACAAAATGAGCTAAATCATACATTCCCATTCTTGGAGAAGATATGGATTTTTCATTTCCTAATATTAATATGCCCCATCAGTGTACAGTTCTACTAGAATCTATGAAAGACCACTGTTTATAAGTAAACTGAAATGACTGAGAGGATAAACAAATTGTGAGGTGATTATTAGGATTAGTACTGGGTGTTATTGTATTTAAACACAGAGTCACACACCTAGCCAGTAAAACTGAAACTGTCTGTGAGAACAGGTTTGAAACAATAGCTTCATCCTGAGCTGCATTTGTGCATCTGTTACATTTACACAAAGCACTCTAGATGTTTAAGTGAACATTTCTCTCCCCCATTTCTAGCCACAGATGATAGTACAGTGATAGTACAGGGGAAAGCAGAAAGAAAAAGAGAAAAGTCAGACTGTCAAGTCTTACATCCACATATGTAAAAGGATATTAAAGGATACATTTGAATAGAGATAATAAAAATCATTATTTTAAAGTGCTCAGTCAAATAGCTTAAAGTATACTCTCCATTGCCTGCAGACAGTGTAAAACTTCCTTAGCATGACATACCATATTAAAGGCCTCTAACCTGTATTTTTAGCCTAATATTGCACCACTCACATATACGACCCCCTTATTCTTTCCACATTGGTGCTTGCCGTTTTCCTAAATCCACAGAATGTTATGCTTTTGTGCTCTTAAGCAAGCCATTTCTTTTGCCTTCATTATCTTTTTCCAGTTCACCTATAGAACTTCAACTTATCCTTCAATACTCAGTTTACTTATGAGAAACTTATCATTATTTGCTTATTTGGATGTCAGGCTTTGACAGACTAGTTTTTGAGCTCCTAATAGGCAAAAAGAAACTTACCTGTCTTTATATTCGTAGCATCAATCTCACTGCCAGGCATACAGCTGATTTCTAAATGTGTGCTGAATGGTGAACGAGTGAATGCACCAATATTCAGCTGGTACTCAAACTTCTTTTAGGAGTGGCAGAATCTGTTTCCCTCTACTCTTCTCAAACATTCAAAAACACTATAAAGAAACCACAGTGAAACTCTCTTCTCTTCCCCACAACTATTCCACTCTTGTTCACACAACTCCTAATTTCCTAATAAAATATCTCTATTTTGAGGAATTAAAAGACACATTATTCCAGGAAAATAGAATAGAGGTACTCTTCCATATTCCTACCACTGGCTACAACTAGAAATCCTGGAGATGAAAATATATAAACAGTCCACACTATCCAACCTAAAAAATAAATAAATAAACTGATTTTTAAAAATGGTCTGCTGCTGCTGCTGCTGCGTCGCTTCAGTCGTGTCCAACTCTGTGTGACCCCACAGACAGCAGCCCACCAGGCTCCCCCATCCCTGGGATTCTTCAAGCAAGAACACTGGAGTCGGTTGCCATTTCCCTCTCCAATGCATTACAGTGAAAAGTGAAAGTGAAGTTGCTCAGTCGTGTCCGACTCAGCAACCCAATGGACTGCAGTCCACCAGGCTCCTCTGTCCATGGGATTTTCCAGGCAAGAGTACTGGAGTGGGGTGCCACTGCCTTCTCAAAAAAAAAAAAAAAAAGGTCAGAAGACCTAAAGAGTCATTTCTCCAAAGAGAACATGCAGACGGCCAACTGGCACATGAAAAGACACTCAACATTGCTAATCATCAGAGAAATGCAAATCAAAACCACAATGATGAGACATCAGCTCACACCTGTCAGAATGACTATCATCAAAAAGTCTACAAATAACAAATGTTAACAAGGATGTGGAGAAAAAGGAAACCCTGTACACTATTAGTAGGAATGTAAATTGGTGCAGCCACTGTGGAAAACAGTATGGAGGTTTCTCAAAAAACTAAAAATAGAATCCCCCTAGGACTCAGCAATTCTACTCCTGGGTATATATACAAAAACAAAAACAAAAACACTAATTCAAGAATATACATGCACCCCAATGTTCATAGGAGCCTTATTTACAATAGCCAAGGTATGGAAGCAACCTAAGTATTCATCAACAGATTAATGGATAAAGAAAATGTGGTGTGTGTGTGTGTGTGTGTGTGTGTGTGTGTGTGTGTGTGTATAGAGAGAGAGAGAGAGACATACACACACACAATGGAATGCTACTCAGCCTCAAAAATGGATGAAATTTTGCCATTTGCAGCAATGTGGATGAACTCGGAGGGTATTACAGTAGCCAGACAGATAAAAACAAACACTACATGATATAACTTACTTGTGGAATATAAAAATACACAAACCAGTGAATATAACAAAAAGAAACAGACTCACAGATACAGAAAACAAATTAGTGGTTACCAGTGGGGAGAGGGGAGAGGCAACATAGAGGTAGGAAATTAAGAGGTACAAACTATTATGCATAAACTAAGTTACAAGGCTATATTATGAGAGTGACAGAGTATATTATACAATATATATTATATATATCCACAAAGATATATTATACAATATAGGGAATACAGCTAATATTTTATATAAGTGGACTATAACCTTTAAAAATTGTGAACCACTATATTGTACAATTATATAACCTTGTACATAAACTATACTACAAATTTAAAAATCACCCCCAAATCCTGGCTATGTATAAAATAAACAGAAGATTCTGAAAAGCAGAGAGAAGAAAGCAGATTGGCTAAGTATATAAAAACTCAAGGAACAACAGGATGGTGAGTTCCTGGGGTTTTACTTTTGCCTCATATATCCCAGACTTGCAGCTGAAGAACCCAAGAACCGTGATGACATTAGCAGGTACTGAAAAATGCTCAGATACTCAGTCATGTCTAAGTCTTTGTGACCCTTTGGACTGTAGCTCCCCAGGTTCATCTGTCCATGGGATTTTTCAAGCAAGAATACTAGAGTGGGTTGCCATTTCCTCCCCTGGGGATCTCCCCAACCCAGGGATCAAACCCACATCTCCTGTGCTGCTGGCAGATTATTCACTGCTGAGCCATCAGGGAAGCCTACAGACAAAACAGTCCCAATGAAACCTTGTTTTCACCAAAGGGTGAACAAAAGATCAGCCTAGTGAAACGGAAAAACATACAATAACTTATCTACTCCAGCCAAATACTGCAATAAAAACCGTGACTTCAGATTTCCCCGGTGGTCTAGTGGCTAAGACTGTGCTCCCAATGCAGGAAGCCTGGTTTCAACCTCTGGTCAGGGAACCAGATCTCACATGCTGCCACTAAGAGTTGTTTACAGGGCATAACTAAGAGTTCACACTCTACAACTACAGATCCTGCATGCTGCAAGGAACATCAAAAATCCCACATGGCACAACCAAGAACTGGTGCAGTCAAACTAATTAATTAATTTTAAGAGAACTGTGACTCTACTCCAAGCCATACTTGAAAAGGCTGACAGGAAAGCTTAGATTTCAACTTTCATAAGAGCTGCTCCAACACCTTCACCAGACTGCTGTCAAAGAAAGCCAAGTAGAAAGCTGAGACTTTCACCTCTGCTGGCCAGTAATATAATCTCCTCCTTCCTATGGTATCAGTAGAAACCACATGAAGGATGGGAACTTTCTCCCAACCCAGCAGTAATGAGCACCCTCCCTAGCACACTGGGAGAGTGTCAGAGGGGTTCAGCCCAGAACAAGACTTTGCCATCAGCCAGGTCGCAAAGAATCAGACACGACTGAGCGACTGAACTGAACTGAACTGAAAGGTAATTAGATCACTCCTACCACAGTGTCAGTGGAGACCATGTAGGGAACCAGAATCCCCACCCTCACCCAGCAGTAAGGAGCCATTCCCACCCAAGTATCAACATCGACTCTACCTGATATTAACAAGGTAGACTCTCCCCCCTCCTTCTACTGTGGTGTCAGAGAAAGTCAACCAAAAGTGGCGGTTAAATAAAATTCAGTCTCATAATATATAATATGAAAATGTCCAGGTTTTGATCAAAAATCACGTACCACACTGACAACCAAGAAGGCCTGAAACTGAATTTTTAAAAATCAATAGCTGCCAATAAGAAATGTCAGAGGTGCTAGTATTATTGTTGAGGTGCTAGTATTATCTAATATTTTAAAGTCACCATTACAAAGTGCTTTAATGACCAATTGCAAACATATTTGAAACAAAAAAACATAGAAAGCTTCAGCAAAAAGAAAAGATAGAATCAAATGGAAATTTTAGAAAAATACAATACTATCTTCAAGAAACTCACTCCAAATAAAACAACATAGGCCTAGTTAAAGTAAAAACATGAGAAAACACACAATACACAAACGTTAAGCAAATTTATGCAGCAGTGGCTATATTAATATCAGGTTAAAAACTCCAGTACTTTGGCCACCTCATGCGAAGAGTTGAAAATCAACTGGAAAAGACTCTGATGCTGGGAGGGATTGGCGGCAGGAGGAAAAGGGGACGACAGACAATGAGATGGCTGGATGGCATCACCAACTCGATGCACATGAGTCTGAGTGAACTCCAGGAGATGGTGATGGACAGGGAGGCCTGGCGTGCTGCAATTCATGAGGTCACTAAGAGTCAGACACGACTGAGCAACTGAACTAAACTGAAACTAATAGATTTCAGAACAAAGAAAATGACCAGAACAGAAAGATACACCATAAAAGATAAAAGGGTCGATCCCCCAAGACAAAGCAATCCTAAATGTGTATCCACAAAACAGCAGAACTGAAAGAAGACGCAGAGAAATACAATATTATTATACTTCCAGACTTCAGTACTCCCACTGACCATTTTATAGAAAAAATAAAATATCAGCAAGGGTATAGAAGAAAAAACTCAATACCACTATCAATCAATAGAATTGAATCAACACTTAGAGAACACTCCACACAGTTAGAGCAGAATACACATTCTTTTCAAATGCCCAAGGAACATATACAAAGAGAGGCTATATCCTGAGCTGTACAACAAACCTCAACAAATCTAAAAGAATTGAAATCATGGGGAATGTTCTCTGACCATAATAGAATCAAACTGGAAATCAAAAACAGAAAGACAAGAAAATCTAAAAAAAAATTAAAAAGGAAACTAGACACAAGTCTCAAGGGAAATTTTCAAAATACATAGAAATGAATGAAAATAAAAATACAACATAAAATTTGTTGGACACAGCTAAAGCAGTGCTAAAATAGAAATTTATAGCACTAAATGCAAACATTAGAAACAGAGAAAAGTAGAAAGAAGGAATAATAAAGATAAGAACAGAAATCAATTAAACCGAAAAACAATACAGGAAATCAATGAAAAAAAAAAAGAGCTGGTTCTTCAAAAAGATCACTTTAATTGCAAACTGCAGGCAAGACTGACAAGGAAAAAATGAGAGAAGACACAAATTACCAATACCAACAATGAAAGCGGAAACATCACTACAAACCCTGCAGCCACCAAACAGATGAAGGAATGCTATGAATAACTCTATATACAGATTTGACAACCTAGATGAAAAGTGAAAGCTGCTCAGTCGTGTCCAACTCTTTGCAACCCTATGGAATATACAGTCCATGGAATTCTCCAGGCCATAATACTAGAGTAGGCAGCCTTTCCTCCTCCAGGGGATCTTCCCAATCCAGGGATTAAACCCAGGTCTCCCACACTGCAGGCAGAGTTTTTTTACCAGTTGAGCCACAAGGGAAGCCCAGGAAGCCTGGAATGGGTAGCCTATCCCTTCTCCAGTGGATCTTCCCAACCCAGGAATCAAACTGGGGTCTCCTGCATTGCATGTGAATTCTTTACCAACTGAGCTATCACGGAAGCCCAGATGAAGTGAACTAATTCTCAAAAGCCCAAACTACCATAACTTGTCTCACATTAAATACATAATTTGAATATCCCTATAACTATAAAAGAAATTGAATTATCAACTTAAAAAGAAATCTCCAAGCCCAGATGGTTTCACTAGATAATTCTACCAAATATTTGAGGGAAAATTAACACCAATTCTACACAATCTCTCTAGAAAATAAAGAAGGAAATCTTTCCCAATTTGTTTTATGAATTAATACTAATTACACTGATACCTAAACCAAACAAAGATAGTAAAAGAAAGAAAGAAAGGGAAAACTACAGATAAATGTGCTTCCCTGGTGGCTCAGAGGTTAAAGCGTCTGCCTCCAATGCGGGAGACCTGGGTTCGATCCCTGGGTCGGGAAGATCCCCTGGAGAAGGAAATGGCAACCCACTCCAGTCTTCTTGCCTGGAGAATCCCATGGACAGAGAAGCCTAGTAGGTTACAGTCCACGGGGTCGCAAAGAGTCAGACACGACTGAGCAACTTCACCTTCACTCACAGACAAATAGCCCTCATGAATCAGATACAAAATCTTATCAAAATATTTAAAAATGGAATTCAGCAATATGTTACAAAGAATTACACACCATGACAAACTGAAATTTCTTTCAGGAATTCAAGGCTAGTTCAATATTTGAACCAATCAGTATAATCCACCATATTAACAAACTGAAGAAGAAAAATCACATGATCATATCAATCAATGCAGAAGCATTTAACAACCATTCATAATTCAAAAAAAAAGCTTTGATAAATAATCATAGAGGGAACTCCCTCAACTTGGTAAAAGGCATCTACAAAAAATGTATACTTAACTAGCCTTAAACTTAACAGTGATTTTCCCACTAAAATTGAGAACAGGACAAAAATGTCTGCTTTGACCACTCTTGGTTCAACACATAGTGGGAGAAGTTCTAGCTATAGCAATAAGACAAGAAAGAAAAAAAAAAAGATTAAAAGATTGAAAAAGAAGAAATAAAAGTGTTCCTTTTTGCAGATGGCATGACTATCTATATAGAAAATGCTAAGAAATCTATACACACAAACATACACACACAACCAACCTCCTAGAGCTAATAAATTATTTCAGTGAGGTCACAGCATACAAGATAAACATACCAAAATCAGTTTTATTTCTATATGGTAGCTAAAAATATATAAACATTGATACTTAAAATAAAGTGCTATTTATTATTGCTCAAAATGAAATACTTAAATACAATTCTAACAAGATATATCCATAATTTACATGCTGAAAATATACAAAGATGATAAAAGAAACCAAACAATAGATAGATAGACAGACCATGATCATAGATTGGTAGATTCAATAATACTAAAGATGTCCATTATCTCCAAATTGACATATAGGTTTAATGTGATTCCTATCAAAATCCCAGTGAGATTTTTTAGATACATAGTTTATTCTAAAATTTATATGGCAAAGACAAAAAAATTAGAATAGTGAAACAATCTTGAAAAAGAACAGAATGGAAAGAATCACTCTTCTTGATTTCAGGACTTATTATCAAGACTGTGTCGTATTGGTGGAAGGACAGACACACAGATCAATGGAATAAAAAACAGAGAACACAGGGGAAAACCCATACTAATTAAGCCTAACTGATTTTTAGCAAAGGTACAAAAAGTTAATGAAGGAAAAATAGCCTTTTCAACAAATGGTGCTGGAGCTATTGGACATCCATGCATGGGTGCTAAGTCATGCCAGCCATGTCCAATTCTTTACGACCCTATGGACTATAGCCCACCAGGCTCCTCTATCCATGGAGATTCTCCAAGCAAGAATACTGGAGTGGGTTACCATGTCTTCCTCCAGAAGATCTTCCTGATCCAGAGACTGAACTCCTGTCTCATGTCTCCAGTATTGGTAGGCAGGTTCTTTACCACTAATGTCACATACCACCTGGGAAGCTAATGGACATCCACAGGCAATAAGATAAATTTCAACATAAGCCTCACCCGTTTATACAAAAAGCAGCTCAAAATGAATCATAGATTTAAATATAAAACTTAAAACAGTAAAACATTTTTTGTTAATGGGGAAAATCGTTAGGATCTAGGAGTAGACAGAGTACTAAGATTTAACAGATTATACAGAAAGTACAATCCATAAAAGGAAAAATTGATGAGTTAGACTTCTTCAAAATTTTCAAATTTACTCATTGAAAGACTTTGCTAAGATGATAAAAAGATAAGTTATAGACTAGGAGAAAATATTTGTGAGCCACATAGCCAACAAAAGATTATTATCTAGAATATATAAAGAACACTCAAAACTGAGCAGCTTTAAAAAATCAATTAGAAAACAGGCAAAAAAGCATGAAGAGACATTTCACCAAAGAAGATACACCAATGGCAAATCAGCACATGAAAAGATGTTCAACACCATTAGTCTTTAGTGAAATGCAAATTAAAATCACAATGAGATATCATACCTATCACACTGGCTAAAATAAAAATAATGAAAACACCATACACTGGTGAGGATGCAGAGAAACTGAATCACTTATATATTGATGGTAGAAAAATAAATGGTACAGCTATTCAAAAACAATTTGGCAGTTTCTTTTAAAAACCAAACATGCAACTACCATATGACTCAGCAATTGCACTCCCAGGCATTTATCTCAAAGCTATGGTCACACAAAAGCCTGAATATGTTTATAACAGCTTTATTCATAATAGAAAAACTGGGAACAATGTAAATGTCTTTCCATGAGCCAACTGTTAAGCAAGCTGTAGTACATCCATGCTGGGAAATGCTACTGAGCAATAAAATGTAATAAATTATTGACACATGCAACAACCTGGATAAATCTCCAGAGAACTGTAATACATGAAAAAAAGTCAATCACAAGATGTTATATGCTGTATGACTCCATTTATATAACATTCCTAAAAAGGCAAAATTATAGAAATGGATAAAATATTAGGGTTATCCACATTTAGAAATGGGTTTGGGAAGGAGTTGGGAGTTGGTATAAAAGGGCAATATGAGGGACCCTTGTTATGATGGAAATACTCTGTATCCTGACTCCAAATTCTGTATCTTGACTCTGTAATTTGGGCTCCAATATCTCTGCAGATGGTGACTGAAGCCATGTAATTAAAAGATGCTTGCTCCTTGGAAGAAAAGCTATGACTAACCTAGACAGCATATTAAAAAGCAGAGACATTACTTTGCCGACAAACGTTCCTCTAGTCAAAGCTATGGTTTTTCCAGTAGTCATGTATGGATGTGAGAAGTGGACTATAAAGAAAGCTGAGTGCTGAAGAATTGATGCTTTTGAACTGTGGTGTTGGAGAAAACTCTTGAGAGTCCCATGGACTGCAAGGATATCCAACCAGTCCATCCTAAAGGAAATCAGTCCTGAATATTCACTGGAAGGACTGATGCTGAATCTGAAACTCCAATACTTTGACCACTTGATGCAAAGAACTAACTCATTGGAAAAGACCCTGATGCTGGGAAAGATTGAAAGCAGGAGGAGAAGGGGAGGACAAAGGATGAGATGGTTGGATGGCATCACAAATTTGATGGGCATGAGTTCAGCAAGCTCTGGGAGATGGTGAAGGACAAGGAAGCCTGGCATGCTGCAGTCCATGGGGTCACAAAGAGTCAGATGCAGCTGAGTGACATGTTGAACATCTGTATTAAATCAAATAATGAAAGGAGTAGGCGATTTCTATCGGCCTATACTTCACCTAGAGGACAGCCCTGTCTTGACCTTATAAGTAATTAAAATCTAACTCAATATTTTTGTTTTATGTCCTCATGAGCAATGCAAGCTTAGTATTAAAGATAAGAAGGACCCTTAGAGGTCATTCAGCCCAACTCTTTAATTTCATAAAAGAACTTGAGAATCAAAGAGATTAAATGATATGGTCAAGGTTAAATACAGAGTTAGTAGTAGAACTAGATCTAACCTTCCAGGTCTAAGCTCCCATTCAACAATCCAACATCATTTCCACCATAGTACTTTGATTTGCACTTTCCCAAGACTGAGCACAGTATCTTTGATAGTATGTCTATTTGGAGAATTACACAAAGAATCTGCTGTATACCACCTTAAACAGAACTCTTAACTTACTGCTCACTCTCTGAAATAGAACGGCCACTTTTATATACGATGATTGAATCCCAAACAATTACCTCTAAACTATCAACAGCAAAAAGAAACATCAACAGCCTAGAGGCTCATCATCCCTTCTGGAAAGGCACAAAAGAGAGCCCCATAAGCAATGGGGTCCCTAAACCCTTAGAGACCAGGAAGACATTTTACTTTGCCTCTTCACTCTAACTTCACTTCACTTTGTATTCCAACATTCTGGCCCCTACAGACATTAAGTAATCAGTACTTACTGCATGTCAAGCACTCTTGCTAGATGCTAGAGACGGTGAATAAGACACACAATCCCAAGTCTCAAAGAGTTTGCCAACTGAGAAAAAACACACAATTACAGGCAATTTCAATACAGCCTGTTAAGGATTAAGAGTACATCCATAATACCCTGACAGCTATAAGAGGAACATCATCTCCTGATGGTAGGTAGAAAGGGTAAAAAGAGGAGGAACAAGAGTTCAAAAGAGCCAGAGAGTAGAGAATTAAGTTAATTGTTTACTCAATTTACTCAATTGAAAAAGTATCTAAATAAAATTATCATTTTGGATAATGTGTATCTTACTTAAAGGCTTTTTAAGCACTTTCGGTGTTTCTATAAACCTCAAAATCACATTCTAATTTATCTTTTCGTAAAGTAAGTTTAAGAAGACTTTTCACTACACTTTTAAAAGACAACTGTTATCACCTCTCTCCTCCCACTCCTTAAAATCAGTTCTTTCAAAAATTTCTTTTCATTGTATTTACTTTGGTATCTAAAAATCTAATACATAAGTCTAACAATATGGTTTACATTCACTTCCATGACTATCTTGCCATATGCTGTCATACCCACTAATCAAATATTTTCCACTCATCTCTGTTACATGTGACACTGGCAGAAGACAATATTATAAATTGCTTTCCAATCACAGTTCCTCAAGAGATTCAAAAACACATTAACCTCAGGCAAGAAAGCTTGCTTTCATTTTACAGGAAAATAAAACACTAATTACTGTCCTGAAACCTTCTTTAAAGGTCAAAATTAAATCCATAAATACAATAAAAATTGAGAGAAAACTTAACCTAGATCTTAAAGGAATAAACTCTTGATCTTGGAGTAAACATTTAAAAACCTCACTATAATTTAACTTCTTACATGCCAAGGATACCAAAACAAAGGGGTTAATTAAGGACAGTAATTTTTTTGTCTGCTTTTTTTTTTTCAGTCTCATAGGTATAAGTGTAAATTACTTGTCTAGTTTAAGATACTTGTTCCTATTTCAGGGCAATAGATATTTGCTTAGAAGAAAGAAATCATTTTCAGCAGTGCTCTTAATTAATAATATCTTCACTGCATTGTTATATATTCTGGTAAATTGAAACCAACAGTAAAAATGCCCCCATTTATTTCCGTAGGACTAAAGAAAATTTTAAAATTTATGTAGTACAAACAATATGTGTAAGCCACCTGTTTGCTTTTTAACTAAATGGGTTGGTATGGAATGACAGCTGCTGCAAAACCAACAACACTTCAAATACTATATATTACTTTGCCAAGAAGACTAAATTTTGGTATCATTTATTTTATTACCGTGGGACATGTTAATGGAGATTCCTGCAGAAGAGCACTGTAATGAATATTTCTAGCCACTAAGTGTCACTGTTCAGTTAAAAATTTTAGAACTGTACTGACGGGGGGCACCGTGACTGTTGATTTTTTTGAATGGGGTCAATCAGGGGAAAGAAAAAGATTAGATTATATAACACACTCAAAGCAAAGCACAGGCAATACACCAGTGTAAACTGCAGAAGAGGAATTCCTAGAGATAGAGGTGTTGCTCTCAGTGGAATGCCAACTGATCAAATCAGACATTTTGCAAGCTTAAATAAGGCTTGAGCTGCACTAAGCCTTGTAATCTGTTTTTACCAATATAAATGCCAAAACTGAATTGCCACTGTAAAGTCTGCCAAGTTTCTTTGTATTGTATGTCAGTATGCTGTTTTCCTTGATAGTGCCATCAATAAACATGTCTGGGGATCAACTGCTTGTGATCAGATACACTACTTTCATTGTTTCAAGCTGAGCTGATACTGTACTAAAAGCCAATGCCAAAGAGGTTCCATTCAGGCTCGGGCATTTGAGAAAAGAGGTAAGACACACTTTCCTCTACCCTGGAAACAAAGATTTAAGTTACTGTTAGAATTCCCCCAAGGCTCACAAGTTGTAGACCTCATTTCCAAGACATGCATAAATTGTAGACAGCAGCATAATGCTTTGCCTCTTGCAGGTATTTTCTACATAATTCAACAGATACACACTCAAAGTTTAAAATAACTAGATTTTCAGGATAAAAATATATGTTGTTGCTGGAGTTTCACTGCAATTAAAGGATCCCTTCAAATGTCTATGCTCAGAATTACCCAAATTATCTATTCTTATAGGACAGACTACTTCCATTTTAAAATAACAGCTCTCTAGATGCTACTAGTCCCATTCAGGTGGGTATGTTGTGGGGAGCGGGGAGCTTATTCATTTGGTTTGGGTTTTGTTTTTGTTTGTTTAGTCTTGGGCATTTCATGCTGGTCAATCTATAATACTAGGCAGAAAAATAAATGTGCGTGCATGCTAAGTCATTTGAGTCGTGTCTGACTCTTTGAGACCTCATGGACAACAGCCCACCAGGCTCCTCTATCCATGGGATTCTCCATGCACAAATACTGGAGTGGGTTGCTCTCCCCTCCTCTAGAGGATATTCCCAACTCCAGGATCGAACCTATGTCTCTTTCATCTCCTGCATTGGCAGGCAGATTCTTTACCACTAGTGCCACCTGGGAAGCCCAGAAAAATAAATGATGGTGAAAAATTAACACTAAAATAAATACTTTAAAAATTCAGAGGTGAGGAAAAAAAAACTTTAGAACTGAAAATACAAATTTGCACAGGGTAGGAATGGGTAAGTAAAACTTAGTTTTTAAAAAAAAAAGATATGTTTTTAAAAGTACACATTAATATATGGATAGAACTTAAAAGTGAAAAGAGGGTATTCATGTAGATGGAACGATGTGAGCAAAAGTGTTGAGGCAGTGCATTTTAGCAACAGTGAGCAGAGCAATTAGGGTAGAGTAAGGAATCCATGTGTAAATATAGTGTGACAAAGACTAAAAGAACTTTGGAGCCAAAAAGACTGGAATGAAAACCATGAAGTCAAAAGTTTTATCTCATACAAAATAAGAGACAATGGGAACCACTAAAAATTCTGAACACAAGAATGATATGGGAAAAAAGTGCATTTGGAAGGTTAATCAGACAGGGATGTGGAAGGTTTGGAGGCGGCAAAGGAAAATTTTGAAATATTTTTCATGAATACGCATCCAGATATGTTTAAAGATTCTTAAAATTGTCTGAACATTTATACCTATTTAAATTCTTCTATTGAAGAAACAATTCATAAAAAAAATTAAGAAACAAAAATCCACGAAAGGCAAATAACAGGTATACAAAGTAACATTTCTATTAGGAAAAAGAAAAAACAGTTCAATGTCCAAAACTGGGGAAAGTGTGACATATATTCTTAATAGAGTACAATCAGCCCTCTGAATTTGCAGTTTCCACATCCTTGGATTCAACCAAAAGGGTTCACAAGTATTAGGGAAAAATTCCAGGAAATTCCAAAAAGGAAAACTTGATATTGCTGGTATGCAGGAAACTTTACATAGCACTTATATTGTATTTACAATTATTCACATAGCAATTACATTGCATTAAATACTATGAGTAATCTAGAGATGATTTAAAGTATATTGGAAGATATGCATAGGTTATAGGCAAATAAAATAGCACAGCATTTTATATAAGGGGGCTGAAAGTATTGGTAGATTTTGGTATCTGGAGGGGGAGACCTAAAACCAATCCCCCAATATATCAAGGAATGAAGGTATTATGTGGTAGTAGTTTAATAATTATGAAGACTATGCAATTACATGGAAAAATTAAAAACTGAATGATACAAACATAGAGTTTCACATAACAATTTAGAGTGCAATAAATATCCCCAAGGGGCAATGCTCCTTTGTCTAAACCACTAGTAACAAGGAGAAAGCAGTCAATCTCCCGCTGCTTAGACGTTCTTTGTCTGTGGATACTGAGAGGGCCCAAATTCTTTTAGAAAAAGAGTCTAGAGGGTCCATCACATCTGGGCACACTGGCTGTGACAGAGGAGTATTACTTCTGGGTACACACTGGCCTTGGCAGGTAGAGACTGAAGCCAGAAACTAAAGCAGGTACTCGTGCTCCTGTAACAAGCATGAGTGTTGGGGTAACCCCTTGAACTGGTAATACAAATTCATCAAAAATCTCAGTTCTACTGCTAGTCAAGGAAGTAGGCTCCCAATTAAGTTGAACAGGATCTACTAGATTACAATCCTTTTCATTCCCTCCCTCAACCACTTTCACATAGTGCTACAGGTGAAGATGAGATGGGTTCTGGTGACAATTCACAGGCATGAATCGAGGGGGTTTGGTTTTTATGAAATAGTGACTTTTATGGAATACATATAACTAAGCAGCCTCAGAATGCACAGCAGTCTGAACCAGATAGGATTTAAACATCCAAGGGTTTTATATTTCTCCATTTACTATCTTCAGATACACTAGTTTAATTCTCCCTTTCTTGTCCCTTACTGACATCTCAGAACAATTACAGAACTTTCTGTATCATTTTTCAGGTATAAAATAGCCCAATCTGATATGAAAGCTCCAACCTGCAGTTTGTTTCATCCTCTCCCCTGCAGTGGTAACCAAGCTTTAAAGACCTAGAGTGAGAAAGAAAAAGGTCTGATGTGTTACTCCTCCTCACCAGCCCCATTGCTGGAAGCCTTTCTCAGGGCCTATTGTGACAAGAAGGAAAGAGCTGGAGATAAGTGGCTCTTTCTTATCTGATCCCTGTTGTTATCTCTTCTTGCTCAAAGCTAGGTATTGATGAGCTCTGTGTGGCAAGCATTCAAATGCTGGCTCCTTCACTAGGAAAACATGGTTCCATGAAGTAGAAAATCTGTCTCCAGCTTGTCCTTCCTCTTCCAATGTCCCTTCAGTTTACAGCCCTGGAGATTGCTTCATTTCACATCTTCTTTCTGCCAGGATATACTTGGTCTGGTGACAATCTCTTTTGAGTAGGCTTCTGTCAAGATGGCTAAAGCCCAGCGACCATCACACTTGACTCTTCAGAAACTCACACCATCTTTTATTGGCCTAAAATCACAATGGAGCGCAGGCTGCTCCACACTGCCCCTCACCCCACCCTGCACTCTCTCCAATTTCTACACTCCTGTTCTGATAGGCCCTGGACAGATCAGCAAGTCTACAACTAAGCAGACATCAAACCAGAACTTTAAAAATATTTCCAAGGAAACCTCTCTCACTTAGTTGATGTGGATTGAATACTCCTTCTTCTTCTCTTCGGTGAAAAAGAAAAAGAAAAGCCACATAACTCTCCCTCTAGACTAATGACTCAACTTCAGCATTTTTTCTTTCTTTCACCCTAGTTTTCTGGCTTTTGTGTGGATAGCTAAGAGGGAGGAGAAGGAGGAAAGAGAGAAGGTTGGTGCTAAGACGATGGTTAGGAGTAGTAGAACCTGCTGCTGCTGCTGCTGCTGCTAAGTTGCTTCAGTCATGTCCGACTCTGTGCAACCCCATAGACGGCAGCTCACCAGTCTCCCCTGTCCCTGGGATTTTCCAGGCAAGAACACTGGAGTGGGTTGCCATTTTCTTCTCCAGCGCATGAAAGTGAAAAGTGAAAGTGAAGTCACCAGTCATGTCTGACTCTTGCAACCTCATGGACTGCAGCTCACCAAGCTCCTCCATCCATGGGATTTTCCAGGCAAGAGTGTTGGAGTGGGTTGCCATTGCCTTCTCTGAGTCAAACCTGTGTACCTCTTAAGTTCTAAACAGGTGCAGGGACTAGCCTCTAATTGTTTCATGCTATTTAAGCCACATGAGGCCTCCCTGTCCCCAATTTTGAGTTCTAGTCAACAGGAAAAGGTCAACTCAATAACTTGTCACAGAAAAAGCCTGTAAGAAGTCTCTCAACTGAGAACACAGATTTTCAAGGAAGCAAATGCTATCCAAACTCAGAAAATGTATCCAGAAGTAGAAGATCTATCCCTGAAGGAAAGGAGCTGAAACACAGAATTAGACCCTGCATCCTCTTTCTGGATATCAGAATTGTGCCCCCTAAGAGTTGGACTGTGAAGAAGGCTGAGCACTGAAGAACTGATGCTTTTGAACTCTGATGTTGGAGAAGACTCTTGATAGTCCCTTGGACTGCAAGGAAATCCAACCAGTCCATTCTGAAGGAGATCAGTCCTGGGATTCCTTTGGAAGGAATGATGCTGAAGCTGAAACTCCAGTACTTTGGCCACCTCATGAGAAGAGTTGACTCATTGGAAAAGACTCTGATGCTAGGAGGGATTAGGGACAGGAGGAGAAGGGGACGACAGAGGATGAGATGGCTGGATGGCATCACTGATTTGATGAACATGAATCTGAGTGAACTCCGGGAGTTGGTGATGGACAGGGAGTCCTGGCGTGCTGCAATTCATGGGGTCGCAACGAGTTGGACACGACTGAGCGACTGAACTGAACTGAACTGAAGTATGCTCAATGGAGGGAGAGTCATTTCTTAGTAAGCCCAATGCCATATGCTCCCATTTTTAGGGCCCAGCTCTAGATACACATATACGCAATATCTTTTCATTATTAAAGTGTAAACATTATTAAAACTTGTCCCCAAAGAGTTGGAATCAGTTGCCGAATGCACTAACTCAGATTCAGAACTACTACCATCACCTCCTCTGTCTACTCACACTCTCATTTCTGTCTCGCTCTGTCCACCAGTCCCAATTCCCTCTTTAACCTGCCGCAGTCAAAGACTCCTTACTCATCCCCAAAAGATTTCCCTAACTTCAAATCACAAGAAAAACAATGCTGGGATCTCTTTTTCTCATCTCCTCCTTGAAACATCTCCAAGAGTCTTGAGGTGCACAAGTCTGATCCAAGTGCAATACAATCTTGTTAAACTCTTTCTTCAGTCACCTTCCACCCCAGAATTCAGATACAGTAATTTAAAAATAACACTCCTTTGTTTTTTAATATTTTATCTTACTACATACCATAAGATCTTTCAAAATAAAAATCATTTGTAAATGTCCCCAGTTCTCTATAGAAGTAGTAAGTCCCCAAGTCATACCTGTGAATTCTCTCCAATGGTAACAACTTCATATAAACTAATTATTTCCCTTTTGGAAATGTTTTCACCATAACCAATTATAATTCCACACAGGGACCACAGAATTAATACTAAAGTTAAACTTGCCACTTTCTTTCCTTCTCCCCCAAATCCAACTAAACGAAAAATGAGAAAGCTATGTTGACGAAATATAGCTCCTCAACTAGAAACTGCTACAGAGGACTAAGTGTAGCTGTAAAGCTTAATAGTGTGCATTTACTATGAAACTGGTAATGGGGTCAAGCTTTTGTTTTTCAGGGTTGAACAGAACAGAATTTGAGAAGTGTGGGGTCTTCAGAAATAAAAATCATTAGAAACACAATCTCAAATAAAATGAGGGAAAAAAACAGAAATACATTTTTAGTAAGCATTGCAGTACTGTCTGGATAACAATCTGAGCCGAGTTCAACGTCCATGGACCACTAGCACAGACTAATAGCACACATCATTAGATACTAACTCTAACAGCACAGCCTCATGGAACATATGTGCTGTCTGCATGAGAGGTCTGAGGGCTAAAGCTAGAGCATGCAGCAAAAAATGTGCGAAAAGCTGTGCACTTCTGAAATAGTTTCCTGAATACTAACATCCACTAAAAACTTTCTCTGTTTGGCACACAACTTGTGACTTTTAATCATCTTTCCCCTTCCTTACTCTATTAGTATCCGTTTTAAACAATTGAGATAATGAAGCAATTCTCAGGTCACTCACTAAACATAAACCTAAATACAATTCTTCACTAAGATATATTCTAAGTACTTATGAGCTAGTGAGGCTTCCCACAAGAACCTGGAAATTAGAGAAGTAAGGTTGTTCTATGACTTTAAAACTCTGAATGCCTAAAGGCAAGTGTAGAGATTCAAAGTTACCTTGAAAAGCAAATGGAAGCCAAGCCTAAAAGATTTGGCTGCTAGTTGACCAATTATATTACCATGCTTTATTAAATACATCATAAAGAAAGGAACTGACCAACCAAATACATAGATAAGGAAGCCTCAGAGGGCTACACTTTGGCAGTGCTGGGCCAAAACAAAACTCACTGAAAAGACTACTAAATAAATCAAACTTTCTTTGTTCTGATTAAAGCTCAGAAAAGAACACTATGTATTTAATTCCCATGTAGGTATGCAGATTTGAGTATTCATTCTAGTTCTAATGGCAGTTACATTTTTATTCATAAATCAATAATTTGATATTTGGATTAAGATTTGGCTTCCCAAGTAACATGACTACAAGTATCACAAGCTAGTTAGACTTTAATTATGGTTTTTAGTACCTGTTCTCAGCACAAATTAGCAAATATATACTACGTGCTTGGCTACTGTGACTCATCAATACTACATGGATTGAGTTTAATGACAAATTTAAGGTTCTATGTATGCTGAGCTGAGGGCTTGATCCCAAGGTAATGAATAACAGTTTGTAAAGGCTTTGATTAATAGTCTGCCATCATTCCCACATGGCAGAGATCAACTACACTACCTCCTTATGGTTGACCTACTGGAATATCTAAAAATTATTCCATAATTATTTAACGATTTTCATGTTTAAACCATAGGAAGAGATGGTCTTTAGAAATTCAGGCTTGGACACATTAAAAACACATGAGATTTCTTTACAGACAATAAAGTTATTTTAAAATCTAGATTTAAAGACTGTTTTCTAAAACATAGTTCATTAGCGCCCATCCCATATGTTTGGCATTTTGAAGCACAGGTGAGGTATTTTAAATAGGCATGTGTGCATGCTCAGTTGCTTCAGTCATATCTGACTCTTTGCGACCCTGTGGATGGTAGCCCACCAGGCTCCTTTGTCCACGGGATTCTCTAAAGCAAGAATCCTGGAGTGGGTAGCCATGCTCTCCTCTAGGGGATCTTCCCGAACCAAGGACTGAACCCACGTCTTCTGTGTCTCTTGCATCACAGGTAGCTTTTTACCACTGAGCCACCCGGGAAGCCCTTAAAAGGTATATATGTCACTATTTTTCCATCACTGCTCTTGGCAGACATCACAACACCCTTTCCTCTGAACCTAGATGCAACTTCAGAACCACTCTTAACATAATCTTATAAGTTCGTCAATCAAAATTGACATGAAATGAGAGTTATTTGCCATCTCTGGTAGACTTTAGGTTGTTTGAGATTGATAGTTCGTATTCTTTTCATATATCAAACATGTCATTTTGAGTTGAAGATATATCTGGTAAAGTGTATTGTGATAAAATTCAGAGTAAAAAAATCTTTTTGTTTCAGAAAAATTAATAGTTAAAACATGTTATGTTAAACATGTTATGCTACTCACATTTGTCTTGAGTTTAAACATTTGAAAGAGAAAATTATATTTTGATCTTAAATTATTTGAGTTGCCCAGTAGTAAGACTCATCTTCTAATTTTTGTCCAATCTTCCGAAGATTTGTCCCATAGTTCTGCATCCTATTCAATCTTCCATATTCTAAAGAAGTTCACACCAATGATACAGTGTGGCTACTTTGGAGATTAAAGGCACTAAGCCAGCTGGCATAAAGCTTGAAACAAAACAGAAGAGAGCAATTAAAGCTTAGCCAAGAACCAGAGAGGTAGTAATCATGCTTTATTAATTGCATCTTAATTACCCATAGAAAACATATATTATCTTACTGATGGTAGGAACAGTGATATTTTAGCAGCAGTCTTAAAATATAAGAAATTTTTTCATACTTATAAGGACTATTTATCTACTTCTACTAAAAACAAACAATAGGATTTAGGTTTAAGGCTGCCTGATGAAGGACTAAAACTAAATATAAGGGAATTTTCTTCATTTACAAAACTGCAATTGAGAAGGGAAAGCATGGCCCTCAGTAAATATGCCAAAAGACAGCATATTTTGATACAGATGAATGCTAAGAAGATGGGTGAAAAAGACCTTGTAGAAGTAAAGAGGCTGTCCAGGCCTAATGGGGGCATAGAAGGAGCCTTGCAGAAGTTGAAAAAAATACCAAATGTATTCTAAATTAAGTCAGAAATAAAGCTGCACAGCTAAATAAATTGTATATGAAATTTTATCCAACTCAATCAAATAAAAAATAAAGAAATAAAAATTAGAAAGAAAGAAGAAAATTATTTTCAAATAACAAGGTGACATAACTGGAAAACCCAAGAAAATCAATGGGAAAACTACAACAATAGTTAATTCTATAAGATACCAGGAGAGAAAATTAACCCATAAATCAACAGCTTTCATATATAATACAAATTAAAACCAACTAGAATATAATAGAAAACCTCTACACTGAAAAACATGTGCAAACCTACATGTAGAAGACTATGAAACTCTAATTAAATAAAATTAAAAATAGATGTTAACAACAGAAAGGTATTAAACTCCTGAGATGATCAGTTCTCCTAAAGATTAATTTAACACAATCTCAAAAAAAAAAAAAAAAAAAGAAATTCTTGGATCTAGATATGTTGATTCTAAAGTTTACACATAAAGAAAAGTAACATGGATGGGAATGGCTAGCCTCATCAGATCTTAAAAACATCACAAAGCCTCTATAATTTGCTGACACATAAATAGACCAATGGAACAGACTACTATAAAGTCTAGAAATAGAACCATGTACATAGCAAATTTTAGTATATCATTAAAGTGGCATCGCAAATGATTGGGGAAAGGGACTTTTTAATAAATGATGCTGGGACAATTGGATAACCATTTGGAAGAAGATAAAATTGGATCAGTACAGAATAAACTCCAAATGGCTCAGAAGTCTAAATATAAAAATTGAAAGCATGTAAGTACTAGAAGAAATTATGGTTGGATACCTTTATAACCTGGGAATGGGAAAGTCTTTCTAACTATGATTTAAAAATTCAGAAACCATAAAATAAAATAAAAGATTGACAAGTTTGACTTATAAATACAAAATAAATTTGCATGGCAAAAATATATACATATGTATGTGTGCATATAGATATCTACAAAGAGAGCCTTGAAAAACAAAGAAAATGACCAAAATCTAACAGAAAAACAGGAAAAATTGCTAATAGCCCTTAAACAAGTTAAAATATGTTCTACCAACTCATAAGAAAAATACAAAAAGCTATACTGAGATCCATTTTTTCAACCTATAATATTGGCAAAAATCCAAAATTTTGACAATACATTCTGTTGCCAAGGCTATAAAGAACAGGCACTCTCAAACATTGTGGCCAGAATATAAAATGATGTGAGCTCTATTGAGAAATTGGTAATATCAAAAAAATTACAGATGTGTTTACCATTTAACCCAGCAATCCCACTTCTCGCAATCTTCTCTGAAGATAAACTTCAAGAAATACAAAACAACACAGCAGAAGGTTATTCAATGAAATATTATTTGTCATACCAAACAACTGAAAACAATTCAAACATCCTTTAGAAGTGACACGTTAACTAAACCATCCATAAAATGTATAGATAGCAACCAGTCACAACAAAATACTGAAGAGATCTCGCTGTACTGCCATGATGTGACCTCCAGGATATGTTATGTGAAAAAGCAAGACACAAAACATGCTACCCTTTTCATAAAAGAGGAAGAGGCACAAGAATGCATGTGTGTGTTTTTATGTATTTGCCTAATTTGCAAAATAAATCCTGGAAAAATAAACTAGAAACTAATACAAATCATAAACAAATCTGAAAGGCTGATGACAGGTGGGGGTGGGGGGAGTCATGTAACACTAATTTTGCCTGTTTTACAGTTTTGCTTAGAACCAGCACACAAGCACGTGGGCATACAATCTCTCTGTTTTGTTTTGCTGATATAATATTCTGCAGTGCCCTGACAGAATTAGAAATTGAAAGCCACCATAAAGTCTAATGTGTCTGTTTTAGAGACCCTTAGGAACAAATATGCTTCATATTTTGTGACAATGAATTACTTACGTCTAGTTATGAATGAAACTGGTACCATATAAGAATTGTGTGGCTTCTCTGGACTGTGCCTCATATTAAGTCAATAGATAGAATTTCGATTTTGTATAGTGCCTAGGTCACTTCTGAAGATTTCTGTAATGATGCTGGGTCTGTATATTATAGGAAAAACAAACTTCTTCATCACATTATCTTGGAATTACATTCATAAATTTGTAAAACCGTACTATCTCTATAACATGTCCTGTAAATATCGTTAATGAAACAGTAATAAAAGACTAAAAATTACACCCTTTACTGTTAGCTCCTACATAAATTTCACCCTAAAGATCTATATGATGAATTCTAAAGTATTATATGAAATGAAATCTATACCAAGTTTCACTTCAATAACCATTAAAAGGTTTAAGTTAGGTATGGCCTCTCAGATATCATACCATTTTAGATGGCTTGGCAAAAAGAAACAAGGAAATGCATATTAGGCTATCCAGATGGAGAAACAGAAGTAAACATTCTTTTTTTTTTTTAACAAAGAAAGACCTATTAAAAATAGCGCCATCTCAGCTCTTTAGCTATTAAACTACTTTCAACATCAAGAAAAAAGCAGTTTAAAGGAAAGAATATTACTTTTCATTCTCAGTGAATAAATATGCATACATAAGAATGTAACCTAACGTTCACTATAAGTATTTCATAAATATTTTTTATTTTTACTAGGAAACTTTTGATACATGATACATACAAAACAATACATGAATCCAGCATATGTTTTTACAATAAGAAAATTATCAGTAGGATTAAAACTCTGTGTTCTTCTCTGATCCTACTTCTCTGCCTCCCTCAAAGTAATCACTATCCTGAATGTCATCAACCCTTTGTTTAAAAAATAGTTTTATCCATGTGTATATGAATCCCTAAACCATGTATTCTTTAGTTTTGCCTTAAAAAAAAATAACAAACTGTTTTTAAACAGCATTAGGGTGCTGACAACACTCCTCATCCACCGTATACTGTCCCTCCCGTTTTCAAAGGGAACCTCTGTGATAGGACTTTAGCACCATTCAAGTGTCCAGCTCATTTTCAACCATTCATCTAACAGTTTTAGCACCAATTAATACTCATTGCCTGAAATAATAATTTCATTAGGAATTGTGAAATGGTAATTTTCTAATTCTAGCTTTTTTTTTCCTATGCTTATGCCACTGCTTATGACAAAACAGAGCTTCCTCTAACTGTGGCATTATTTTTTTAAAATAGGGCTTTCCCTTTCAGTGGCCCTGAAATATAGTTCCTATAGGAAAGATGGAATAAATATTTAAGCACTGCTCTCCAGTTAACAATTTTCAAAGTAATTCTTTGGTTTAATATCAATCTCTTGTGTCCTTTTTAAAATAGACATTTTTAGAACAGTTTTAGTTTTATAGAAACCCTGTCAACCCAAGATCCTATACTCAGTTATGATATCCTTCAGGGATGAAGGGAATTTGGGGATGTAAAAATAAAAGAGTTTATTTCCAGAAGATCTACTCAAAAAGAATTGCCAAGAGAAACTCTTCAAACAGACAGGAAATGATAAAAGAAGGGAACTCTGAATATGGCATTAAGAAAGAACGAAATGTAGAAAGAGCAAAAATATGGGTAGACATAACAGACTACCCTCTCCTCTTGGGTTTTCCAGATTATGTTAGGCAATTCAAGTAAAAATTATAACAATGTGTAATGCAATGCTCAATGTATAAGAAGGAAAATATTGAGGACAGCTGTCATAAACATAGTGTGTTAAAAAACAGAGACATTACTTTGCCGACAAAGGTCTATACAGTCAAAGCCATGGGTTTTCCAATGGTCATGTATGGATGTGAGAGTTGGACTAGAAAGAAGGCTAAATGCCAAAGAATTGATGCTTTTGAGCTGTGGCGTTGGAGAAGACTCTTGAGAGTCCCTTGGACTGCAAGGAGATCCAACCAGTCAATAATAAAGGAAATCAATCCTGAATATTCACTAGAAGGACTGATGCTGAAGCTGAAGCTGCAATACTTTGGCCATCTGGTGTGAACAGCCAACTCATTAGAAAATAACCTGATGCTGGGAAAGAATGAAGGCAGGGGGAGAAGGGGTCGACAGAGGATGAGATGGCTGGATGGCATCACTGACTCAATGGACATGAGTTTAAGTAAGCTCTGAGAGATGGTGAAGAACAAGGAAGCCTGGCCTGCTGCAGTCCATGGGGTCACGAAGAGCCAAACATGACTGAGCAACGGAACAACAACATTATAAAAGAGAGTATAAAGGGACCTGAAAGTGAAAGTGTCAGTTGCTCAGTCATGTCTGACTCTTTGAGACCCCACAGATTGCAGCTCTTCAGGCTCCTCTGTCCATGGCATTCTCCAGGCAAGAATACTGGAGTGGGCTGCCATTCCCTTCTCCAAGGGATCTTCCTGACCCAGGGATCAAACCTGGATCTCCGGCTTTGCAGGCAGATTCTCTACCATCTAAGCCACCAAAGGCATTTAAAGGCACCTAAATGGAAGTAAATGTTGACACCAGTAAGACTGCAATAAGTTTTGTGCACATAATGTGATGCATAGAACAACTATTTTAAAATATATACAGAGAAACACATTTTAAAATTCTAAAGATTAGTTTAAATGAAATTCTAAATAATTCAAGTAACAAACATAAAAACAAGAAAAATGAAACAATACAATGAGAAAAGAACAAGTAACAAAACAGCTGATTATATCAATAATTACATTAAGTGTGCCTGCATGCTCAGTTGCTCAGTCATATCAAACTCTTTGCAACCCACAGACTGTAGCCCACCAGGCTCTTCTATCCACAGAATTTTTCAGGCAAGAATATTGGTATGAGTTGCCATTTCCTACACCAGGGGACTTCCCTACCAAGGGATTGAACCCATGTCTCTTGCATCTCCTGCACTGGCAGATGGAATCTGCCATTTGTATCACCTGGGAAGCCCTACATTAAGTGTAAATGATCCAAATGCACAAAGAGAAAATTAGCTAATGAATTTTAAAACATGGCCAAGTGATGTCACAGGAGATGGCCAAGTAGGAAACTCCAGGAATCAATCCCTCTGTGAAGACAACCATTTAGCTGGCAAAAGCTGGCAAAATCAACTATAAGGAAACTCGAGACTAGGCAAACACTTCAGAGGAGTGCTTGATGAAGAAAGAGGCTGATAAATTTTGTGAATTTCAATGTTCTGCATAGCAGCTTCTATTACCCATCAGTCTACCATATAGCAGGTAGCCATAGGAATAGAAGCCCAATTCTTGGTGTAGCTAGATGTTGCCAAGTTAGGCAATAGGGACCCTGACCTCCAAAAATTGTGATAAGTGTTCTTATCTGCCCGGTAGTATCCTTCCAGGGGACTAGCCCAGAGGCTGGAGATTATTTCAACCCACTGACCTAACGCAGCTTCCCAATAAGTGTTTGTCAAAATAATTTAAGGTGAGAACATATTTTTATTTCTTTTCTTATTGGATCCAGGCTTTGAAGGAAGTCTCTTCTAGATCACTGACTGACCGTGGAGATAATGAAACCCAGACTTCAAGACTGTGCATGACAGTCTTGGATGATACTCTGTTTTGCAAAAATGCCTTGGAAAAGTCATTAAGGAGATGGTTGCAGCCTTCCAAAAGCAATAACAGCAATCCTAAGAGAGGAAGGATATTTTTATTTCCAGAGTCACAATATTCAAAATGTTCAGGATTAATAGCATACAAATAAAAAGGAAAGTATGGCCCACTCACAGGAAAAAAAAAAAACTGAAAGAAACCATCTCTGAGGAAACACAGATACCAGACATACTATTAAGGTACAATAATTGTGAGTTAACTGTTTTACTTATCAGTTCAGTTCAGTCACTCTGTCATGTTCGACTCTTTGTGAACCCATGGACTACAGCACGCCAAGCCTCCCTTTCCATCACCAACTCCTGGAGTTTACTCAAACTCAAGTCCATTGAATCAGTGATGCCATCCAACCATCTCATCCTCTGTCATCCCCTTCTCCTCTGCCTTCAACCTTTCCCAGCATCAGGGTCTTTTCAAATGAGTCAGTTCTTTACATCAGGGGGCCAAAGTATTGGAGTTTTAGCTTCAACATCAGTCCTTCCAATGAATATCCAGGATTGATTTCCTTTAGGATTTCCTTTAGGATAGGCTGGATATCCTTGCTGTCCAAGGGACTCTCAAGAGTCTCCTCCAATACCACAGTTCAAAAGCATCAACTCTTCAGCGCTCAGCTTTCTTTATAGTCCAACTCTCACATCTATACATGACTACTGGAAAAACCATAGCTTTGACTAGATGGAACTTTGTTGGCAAAGTAATGTCTCTGCTTTTTAATATGCTGTCTAGGTTGGTCATAACTTTTCCACTGAATAGCTAAAGGAAACACAAAACAAAAAAACTGAAAGAAATCAGGAGAATGATATATGATTCAGAAGTGAATATCAAAAAGGGATAAAAATTATAAAAAGGAATCAAATAGAAATTCTAGAGCTGTGAAAGTACAATAGTTAAACAATACATACAATATTGTGCTGAAAAGTACAACAGCTCCTCTAATTGAACTCAAGGGAAGTTCAACAGCAGATTTGAACAGGTAGAAGGAAGAATCAGTGAGCCTGAAGATGGGGCAATTTAAATTACACTCTGAGAAGCAGAAACTAAAAGAAATAAAGAAAAAGAACAGCCTAAAGACATATGGGGTACCATAAAGCATACCAACATATACACAAAATGGCAGTGTCAGAAGGAGAGAAGAAAAAAGAATATTTTAAGAAAAAATGGCTGAAAACTTAACAAATTTGATTAAAGACATGAATCTACTTTCAAGAAGTTCAATGAACTCCAAATAACATAAACTCAAAGAGGTCCATACAAAGACATATTATTATCGAACTGTAAGATGAACGAAGTAAGAGAGAATATCTTAAAGGTATCAAGACAGAAGCAACTTGCCATTATATAAGGAAACCTCAGTAAGATTAAGAGCCAATTTCTTCATCCAAAATCATGGAGGCCAGGAGGCAGTGAGAAGATCTATTTAAAGTGGTGAAAGGGAAAAACAAAAACCTGTTAACCATAATCCTATACCTGGCAAAAACTCCTTCAAAAATAAAGAAGAAATTAAAGCATTTTCAGATGAGAGTCCATTCCTAAAGAACAGTCCCAGAATATTAAAAAGGAGTCTTTTAGGCTTAAATGAAGGAACACTAAATAGTTCCTCAAAACCATATGAAGAAATAAGAACACTGGCAAAAGCACCCATATAGATAAACATAAAATCTAGTGGTATTGCATTTTTGGTTTGTAATATAATTTTTAAAAGAAATGCACATTATTGTTTTTCTTTCCAATATAATTTAAAAGAAAAATGCATAAAACAATAATTACAAATCTATGTTAATAGATACATAATGTAGAGGCATATGACAATGCAAACATGAACTGGAATAAAGCTGTATAATAGTAGAGTTTCTGTGTACTACTGAAAATAAGTTGGTAATAATTCAAACAAGAATGTTATAAATTTTAATCCCCATGGCAACCACTAAGAAAATGATTTAAAAATATAGAAAAATAAAAAGAAATGAAACAAAACAGTATTCCATTAAAATAATCAATTAAACACAAAAGATGATGATAATGGAAAAACTGAGAAACAAAAAGTATGACACACAGAAAACAAATGTCTAAGAAGTAATGACAGAAGCCAAACATAAAAAGCCCTATGTTTCATGGTTCCATTTATATGAAATACCTAGAATGGGCAAATCCATAGCAGATTAGTGGTTGTCAGAGTCTATGGGAAGAGAGAAATGGGGAGTGACTGTGGAATGGGTCTAGAGTTTCTTTTTGGGTGATGAAAATATTCTGAAATTAGCGAGTAATGATAGTTGTACATCATTATGAATGTACTAAATATAACTTAATTGGATACTAAAATGCTGAATTTTATACTATTTGTCATAATAAAATATATAGAGAGAAAAATGTTCAATGACCATGTTCAAGTGACAGTAAGTCAGAAAGACCATCTTTGCTTACTTTATTTCTTATTTCTAGAAATAAGAAAATTGGTAATCCTATATAAGATTTCAAAGTTAGTACAAAGTACTAAACTTATTGCCAAGACTCTGAGGGGAGGACCTTTTCTTTCACGGCAATGATGAATTTATTAATTTGAAAAAAAAAGCATATTACAACAGTGAGTGCACGCTAAGTGGTTTCAGTTGTGTCCGACTCCTTGCAGTCGTGTGGACCGTAGCCCACCAGACTCCTCTGTCCAGGCAAGAATACTGGAGTGGGTTGCCATTCCCTTCTCCAGGGGATCTTCCCAACCCAGGGATCAAACCTGGGTCTCTCACATTTCAGGCAGATTCTTTACCATCTGAGCCCCCAGGGAAACCCATTACAACAGTAAGAGGTAGCAAAATGAAATTCATTACTCCCAAGGAAGTACAAACTGATCAAGTAAACAACTTCAAAATTATTTAAAGTATAATATGAGAGCCATAACGACTTATGAAAATCTGCAGTGTTTTAAATCTAACTTTTTTCCACTTTTATTTTCTATTGGAGTATAAATTTATTTATAATCTACAATATATTTATTAAAAACCCTTATACAACTTAACAGAAAAGCAAACAACCCAATTAAAAATGAGGAGAGACCCTGAATAGACATTTTTCCAAAGAAGACATAGAAATGGCCAACAGGTACAGGAAAAGGTGCTCAACATCATTAATCATCAGTTCAGTTCAGTTCAATTGCTCAGTCGTGTCCGACTCTTTGCGACCCCATGAACTGCAGCACTCGACGAGGCCTCATTTGTGTATCTGAGGTTATTGATATTTCTCCCGGCAAGCTTGATTCCAGCTTGTGCTTCTTCCAGTCCAGGGTTTCTCATGATGTATTCTACATAGCAGTTAAATAAGCAAGGTGACAATATACAGCCTTGACGTACTCCTCTTCCTATTTGAAACCAGTCTGTTGTTCCATGTCCAGTTCTCACTGTTGCTTCCTGACCTGCATATAGGTTTCTCAAGAGGCAGGTCAGGTGGTCTGGTATTCCCATCACTTTCAGAATTTTCCACAGTTTATTGTGATCCACACAGTCAAAGGCTTTGGCATAGTCAATAAAGCAGAAATAGGTCTTTTTCTGGAACTCTCTTGGTTTTTCGATGATCCAGCGGATGTTGGCAATTTGATCTCTGGTTCCTCTGACTTTTCTAAAACCAGCTTGAACATCTGGAAGTTCATGGTTCACGTATTGCTGAAGCCTGCCTTGGAGAATTTTGAGCATGACTTTACTAGTGTGTGAGATGAGTGCAATCATCAGGGAAACGCAAATCAAAACTATGATAAAATATCACCTCACATCTGAAAGAATGGCTATTACCAAAAGAAAACAAGAAATAACAAATATTGTCAAGAATATGGAGAAAAGGGATCCTTTATGTTCTGCTGGTACGTGTCTGTGTGTGTGTGTTCATTGCTCAGTCATATCCATCTCTCTGCAACCCCACAGACTGCAGCCCACAAGGTTCCTTTGGTCACGGAATTCTCCAGGCAAGAAAACTGGAGTGGGTTGTCATTCCCTTCTCCAGGGGATCTTGCTGACCCAGGAATCGAAACCAAGTCTCCCACGCAGCTGTCAGATTCTTTACCATCAGAGAGCCACCAGGGAAGCCCCTGTACTGCTGGAGGGAATGTCAACTAGTGCAGATATTAAGAAAAACAGCATGAAGAGTCCTCAAAAAATTAAAACTAGAACTATCATATAACCCAACAGTTCCTTTGGTATTTACCCAAAGGAAACAAAATCACTATCTTGAAAATACATCTGCACTTCAGTGTTCAAAGAAGCATTTTTACAACTGGCAAGACATGGAAACAAGAGATCATTAAGAGAGTTGTTTTTTTTTTTAATGTGGCATGTATACAACTGAATATTATTCAATAATGAAAAGAAGGAAATCCTGCCATTTGTGACAACATGGATTATACTAAGTGAAGTCAGACAGAGAAAGACATATACCAATACTCACTTACAAATGGACTTTGAAAAAAAGATGAAACCAAAGCCACAGATAACAGAGAAGAATCTAATGGCTGCCAGAGGCAGTTGCTGAAACGTGTGAAGGAGGCCAAAAGCTACAAATTTCCAATTATAAAATAATTAACTCATGAGGATATAATATACAGAATGGTGATCATAGTTCATATTTCTTGATATGAAAGTTGCTAAGAGAGATTTTTTTTTAACAAGTCATCTTTTATTGGCTGTTAAATCTCCACTAGGCTATGAAAGGATTCAGGGGTGCCCAGCAAAGAATGCAGAATGTGCCCTCTTCAGTGGTACTCACTTGGCTGCTCTTGTTTAAGTTCCTTGTAAGAATGCCAAACAGTTGAAAAACATGTAAGCTGCCAGCACCATAGAAAGCCCGGGAACGCTCCCTTTCTCGTGTTTAACTTGTAATACTGGCAATAAATTCTCTGAAATGCTCCAGCAATGCCTTTAAGGATGAAATCTTTCCTTAGTATCCAGCTTGACAGCTCCCTTAATTTGACATCCAGGTGTTTCTTTTCCTTAAATGGTACAACTGATGCCATCTTGGAGTCCTGGCAGTCTGCTCCAATATGAACTCTTCTGTGTTGAGCAAGGTTTGAGGCACAACAAAAAGCCTTCCCACATTCTTCATAGGGTTTCTCACCACTGTGAATGATCTGACACAGAAAAAGAGATGACTATTTCCCAGATACAAACATTTTTCTATTGCTGATTATTTTATAACTTTAATCCAAATCTGTATTCCAGCTTCTTGTTTCTTCCTTCACAACCATCCAAGGGTCTCTTCCTTCCTCCAATAACACAATGATGTCTGGCTTAGAAATGAAATGGCCAATTGAGACCAAGTTACTATAATTCTCCAGTATCACACTGCAATACAATTTCTTTTGAAGAGGGTTAAGAAATTACCACTCATGTGGAAAGAACTCTATGACCACATCCCTGAGTGTTATTGGTCCCCGGGCCATGGTTTTAGACCTGCAAAAACTGATTGGTCCTCAGGGTTCCTTTATCAGAAAAACAAGAGTCCAGAAAACCACACCATTCCTTGCCAGCTTGTGTTTCCCTTGCACCGTCATGTCTGTGGCAACCTAATGGTTCCTCGCTTGGATGGATGTCATTCACAAGCTATTGACTTCAAGGAGCAAGGGGAAAACCCAAGGTAGAAGTCACCTGCTTCATCGCTGGAGGTGTCCTATGGGGTTGTAAAGTTACCAGTTCAAAGCGGCCGCCCAACCCCAAATCTAAATTTTTGAGACTGATATAAGGGAAAGAAACCCTTCCTACCTATAACATATCCTTTGATTCTACTAGTAGAAATTAAATAGAGAGCAAGAAAAATTGTGGGCCAACTCCATACAGTTTCTATATTCTTAATTCACTTTACCGTTACAAGTTCAATGTGTCTTCACCATCTATTTTATCTCAAGCCTGTCTACAAAATATTTCATTGGCAGATGTGGCTGGTGGTAGGTTTCCATTTTTAACAAAAGTTAGTTTCTTGTCTTGAGGACTGAATTTGTTTGAAAATCTTTCTGTATTTTTTTCTAGTTATGTTGGTACATCCTCTAAAATTCTGTTTTCATAACAACTACTATTCACGGATGTCTATTTTTGTTTTATATGAAAGGAAAACTGTAATTTAGAAACACAATGGCACATTTTTAAAATATTCACTTATAAATGGGCTAGCTTTGAACCAATGAGATAGCTTTGGGGGAAAAATGTTTACATTTTTGTTTCTTTTTAAAATTATTCAAAATCATTTATTTACTGTTAGTTTCAGAAAGCTTGCATCTGGTGGTGATACAGGTATCATGCCAATGATTAAGCTCTTGGATTAGGAGTGCTAATAATAATTTGTACACAGATGTTAACAAAAATAACCTCTTCTTATTCTAGTTATGCTTATTTTTATGTAACACACAAAATTGGGGTGGAGATAGCTTAAATAAACAAATGACATGTACATTTCAAACCCAAATAAGTAAGTTTCTGGCTCAACTCATTGAAATCTGCCCTCTGTAGTTATATATCCTTTTCACATCAACTACTACACTGACTGTAAGGAAGGTTTTGGGCCAGATCACTAAACTTGTCGGAATACCCCAGGAAAAAGAATGATAGTCTCTATAGATAAATTAAACAATACAGATGAAATATTTGTTGTTGTTGTTTTGGCATATATCAATTCATTCACTCCTTAAGATAAGACTTTCTTTACTTCGGCTTGTCAGGCACTAGGCAAGGCATTAAATGATGTAATAGAGCACAAATACAGTTCCAGTTCTCAAGGAGGTTACTCGTTTTGTTGAGGGTACTCAATATACAACTATTCAAACAACTAAATAATTTTGGAAAAGGTCATGGCATCCCCCTTATCAGGTGATTTTTTTAAAAACAGATTTTTCAAATAGTTTAAATTTTGCTTTGTAAGACCATTATTAAGAAACATTAGAGATAAACCAAAGTTTTTAAGAGTAAAGTTTAATGCTTGAAAATGTTGATAAGGTACTGTATTAAGTGGTATAAACATCAGTAATATTTATGTGAGCCTGGGGAGTTGAAGAATGTTCAGCAAAACTATATTATGGCCTTTCATGTTGCAAGGAATATAGATGCGCCCATATGAGACGTATTTACTGCAAAAATACATGAGAAGAATGAAAACTCAGGAAACTGACTCAGTCACTGTACAACCAGACAACATGGAGAAGTGCAAAAATAGCTCCTTGTTGTTCAGAATACAACAGCAGTTTTAAAGACTCCAAAGCAGCTCTTGTAACCAACTAGCTGCCCTGATAATGTGCTCATCTAATGAACTGCTCTGCCTCAAATATGTACTGCCTCTCTTATAGTAATTCTGCCATTTTTAAGCCATCCTTCAGTCTTCTCTTTTTCATACACAACAACAAAATCATTAGTATACCCTGACCGCTCTAAATTCAAAATAGAGCCTGAGTACAACAACTTCTTGTGACCTCCACAGCTAATACTTTCTCAAGCCACCATGCTCTCTCTCGTCAACTACTGCAAGCCCCTCCTAACCTATCATCCTATTTCCACTTTCTTCCCTCAGTCAGTTCGCCCCCACAGCAGCCCAAGTTCTTCTTAAAGTGCTTATCATATCACGTCATTTTCCTATTCAAAATTGCCTGTTGGCTTCCCATCACATTTAAAATAAAACAAAAGTGCTTCAACGTGGTTTGTAAGGCTTTATATAATTTTATCCCTGGATACTTCCCAATCTCATTATCTACCAATCTCATACTCTATCTCTCACTGCTCCAATAACATTTGCCTTCTTGCTATTCCCTACCCATGACAAACATACTCCTGCCTCAAAACTTCTCCACATATTATCTTGTCTGTCTATAAATATTTACCCCAGATGCTCTCATGGCTCTCTACTTCATGTCTCCTAGATTTCTCTCTATTCAGCTACAGTCATACCTTGGTAGTTTCAAGGGATTGATTCCAGGATCCCCTGGATGCCAAAAACTGCAGGTGAACTTCTTTAAATAAAATACTGCATTAGCATATAATTTATGAACATAATCCCTTATAAATCATCTCTAGATTACTTATAATACCTAATATAACGGAAATGCCATGTAAATAGTTATTGAGCATGCAGCAAATTCAAGTTTTGCTTTTGAACTTTCTGGAATTTTTTTCTGAATATTTTCCAGAAGCAGTTGGTTGACTCCAAGAATGTGGAGCCCATAGATACGGTAGGCCAACTATACCTCCTAAGAGAGGCCTTCCTTGCCTACCCTAAAGGAAATCTATTCCTTTCTTTGATTCACTTTGCTTTCTGAACTTCAGTTCAGTCTCTCAGTCATGTCCGACTCTTTGCGACCCCATAAATCGCAGCACACCAGGCTTCCCTGTCCATCAACTAACTCGCAGAGTTCACTCAGACTCATGTCCATCAAGTCAGTGATGCCATCCAGCCATCTCATCCTCTGTTGTCCCCTTCTCCTCCTGCCCCCAATCCCTCCCACCATTAGAGTCTCTTCCAATGAGCCAACTCTTCACATGAGGTGGCCAAAGTACTGGAGTTTCAGCTTTAGCATCATTCCTTCCAAAGAACACCCAGGGCTGATCTCCTTCAGAATGGACTGGTTGGATCTCCTTGCAGTCCATGGGACTCTCAAGAGTCTTCTCCAACACCACAGTTCAAAAGCATCAATTCTTTGGCGCTCAGATTTCTTCACAGTCCAACTCTCACATCCATACATGACCACAGGAAAAACCATAGCCTCGACTAGACAGACCTTTGTTGGCAAAGTAATGTCTCTGCTTTTCAATATGCTATCTAGGTTGGTCATAACTTTCCTTCCAAGGAGTAAGCGTCTTTTAATTTCATGGCTGCAGTCACCATCTGCAGTGATTTTGGAGCCCCCAAAATAAAGTCTGATACTGTTTCCCCATCTATTTCCCATGAAGTGATGGGACCGGATGCCATGATCTTAGTTTTCTGAATGTTGAGCTTTAAGCCAGCTTTTTCATTCTCCACTTTCACTTTCATCAAGAGGCTTTTTAGTTCCTCTTCACTTTCTGCCATAAGGGTGGTGTCATCTGCATATCTGAGGTTACTGATATTTCTCCTGGCAATCTTGATTCCAGCTTGTGTTTCTTCCAGCCCAGCGTTTCTCATGATGTACTCTACATAGAAGTTAAATAAGCAGGGTGACAATATACAGCCTTGACGTACTTCTTTTCCTATTTGAAACCAGTCTGTTGTTCCATGTCCAGTTCTAACTGTTGCTTCCTGACCTGCATACAGATTTCTCAAGAAGCAGGTCAGGTGGTCTGGTATTCTCATCTCTTGAAGAATTTTCCACAGTTTATTGTGATCCACATAGTCAAAGGCTTTGGCATAGTTAATAAGACAGAAATAGATCTTTTACTGGAACTCACTCAGTTTTTCCATGATCCAGCGGACATTGGCAATTTGATCTCTGGTTCCTCTGCCTTTTCTAAAACCAACTTGAACATCTGGAAGCTCAGGGTTCACGTACTTACTGCTGAAGCCTGGCTTGGAGATTTTGAGCATTACTTTACTAGTGTGTGAGATGAGTGCAACTGTGCGGTAGTTTGAGCATTCTTTGGCATTGCCTTTCTTTGGGATTGGAATGAAAACTAATCTTTTCCACTCCTGTGGCCACTGCTGAGTTTTCCAAATTTGCTGGCATACTGAGTGCAGCACTTTCACAGCATCATCTTTCAGGATTTGAAATAGCTCAACTGGAATTCCATCATCTCCACTAGCTTTGTTCATAGTGATGCTTTCTAAGGCCCACTTGACTTCACATTCCAGGATGTCTGGCTCTAGGTGAGTGATCACACCATCGTGATTATCTTGGTCATGAAGATCTTTTCAGTACAGTTCTTCTGTGTATTCTTGCCACCTCTTCTTACTATCTTCTGCTTCTGTTAGGTCCATACCATTTCTGTCCTTTATCTGTCCTTTTTCTTTATTGTCTTTATTCTGTCCTTTTACTGGACTTAACACTACCCAAAATAATATTACATAGTTATTCTTTACTCATTGTTAGTCTCCCCAACCAGAATGTAAGCCCATGAAGGTAAACTTTAGTTCACTACTGCATCTTGTGCACTTTAGAGCAGTGTCAGGTACACAGAGAATACTCACTTTTTGTTTAATGAACTGACTACTACTTACGACTCAGTGTCTGCCTACCTTTCCCTCTACTGACTCTGTTTCTGTTTGTCAGGAATTCAAAACCCTTGAGACAGACAATCCTTGCTGATCTAATCACCACTCAACAGTGAGTGTCTACTCCAGTCAGGCCACCCAACAGATAGTTAGATGGGTGTCTTGGCAATAACACCAATCCCCGGTTACCAGTCTTATGACCAGAGTATCAGGTCACATGATATAAAGCATGAAGCCTTATTCACAAAATCTACATGGCCATTTTCCTCAGATTGTATGAAAACACAATAGGCACTTAGCTTCTTGGATTCTTCTCTAATATAAAAATAACAAAGTAGATTTTTCTCTTTGATTATTTTTTTCAGTCCTTTTCTTCCCATTACTGACAAAAAATTTTCATACCACCTACCTAAGGTAACAAATAGGGCTCCTCCTCCTAGGAAATTCCTTTCTCCTCCCCACCAAAAAAACTTAAGCTATCTCTCCCTCCCTCTGACCAAACCTCTAACCTCATCCTCATTATTTCCCTTCAGTTTTTATGGAGTAAGATTTCTAAAGTATAAACCAGTGTGCTGTTATGTGTTATAGATAATTTATTACCTTTTTCTGACTTTTTCATTGTTATAAGAAATGCTATATAAAACAGCATCTTAACAGCAAGAACCTCAAATATGCAATTTTAGACGATATATAAAGATCATGGGGATAATGAATTGGAACAGAATGGCCTTCCTAAAATCCCTCAAATGACTTCACTTGCATGATTCTTGCTAGCCTTTTTTATAAGATTACCCATTGTGTGCAATTCTCATGCATTCACACATTTGTTCAATAAACATTATTGAGTGCCTACTTTCTTAAGGCACCAGGCAGGCCTCATGAGTACGAATATGCTCCCCACAGGAGAATGGACTTTAATTTCAGCAGAAAGCTATCCTTCCTAACATTTTATTTTTAGATGTTTCTGGGAATAAATACATTGCTGAAGCATGTTTTATCAGCAACAGTTAGTATGGATCACTCAAGCTTCTTAAAATGGAGCACCTGTTTATAGGCAGTACCGGTATATTATGAAATTACTAAATTTATAGGAGAAACATTCTAATATATAAATCCCTGTGCTATGACATCACTGCCAATTTAGCCAAGATAACTGCATTTTCTTCTGCATTCTACCCAACTTGCTCAACAATCTGTTTACTTTTTATTAGGCCAGGCTACCCAAATAAATGCTTACTAAAAGAGTGGAGTGTGATACTTAGGCCTCTACTATTGATACAGATTTGCTCAAAACAGGTATAATCACTTCACTTAGGTTTCTACAAAAATTATATCCACTCATTTTGTTAATATAGCCAAAATGTATTTTATTTCATAAATGAGTTAACAATTCCTAATTTTGATAAAAGGGCAATATTCACTCATTATAAAGATAACTTGAAAAATGTTCATTTCCATCAGCTTTCTAATTGTCTGTTTAGCTAGTTTTAATGTGCCCTGCAATATAGCCACAATATATTACATTACCATCTGCACTAAAAGCTATCCTCCCACTCTGCCTTATTATTCTTACACCTAATCCTCTTTGTAACCCTTACACCTCCCACACTATCTACCCTAACTTCATAATTGTCAAAAAGGAAATGATCATTTCATCTCACACATCATCGTTTTCAGCAAATTTTCTCATCGTGGTGATGTGGCCTTTAGTTCCAGCCAGCTGACTGCCTAAGACCTTTCTTCTCATGCCATCAGTGGGATGACATTGATAAACTCTGTACCTCAACTCCTCCAAATAAATGATTGCTATGTTTTGCTTTAACTCTTAGACATACTGGACACATATATAACATTCTAACAGCCTTATGTTCACAGACATTTTCATATCTCCAAAGTTTTATCTTCTCCTGCATGATATTTTAGGATCAAATATCTAAGCCACTTAACTGAGAAACATTATGCTAATTAAGATAAGGATGTGGGTTTAAGTGCTTTAATAACCAATTACTGGGGGAAAAGGTCAAATTTTGCTTTAGGGTTATAGACTATATTTCAATGATGGATAAAAAAACCCACCATTTCATCAACATCAGAAAAGATGACCAAGGTGTATAGACTACTAAAGAGTAACACACCATATTTGAAAAAGCAGTTCATTCACAGATATGCCCTACTATTGACACAAGGTGAGCAGTATAAACTTTACATGCTCAGGACAATATGTTACACATTTATAATTATTATATAATATTGATTTTACAGGCATAATTAATTTGCATATTCCTATCCACAAATGCTTATATTTAAGGTGATGGGACAGATCTAATCCCACAGAATTAATTTGTAGCATAGCCTATTGCAAAGACCACTGGGCTAGGAGTTAAGAGACATAACCTGGTTATTGACTTTTCTTTTAGTCCCAAATGGCAACAATTTAAACTGAACTGGAAAATGAAATTAGAAGACTCTTACTCCTTGGAAGAAAAGTTATGACCAACCTAGATAGTATATTCAAAAGTAGAGATATTACTTTGCCGACCAAGGTCCGTCTAGTCAAGGCTATGGTTTTTCCTGTGGTCATGTATGGATGTGAGAGTTGGTCTGTGAAGAAGGCTGAGCGCCGAAGAATTGATGCTTTTGAACTGTGGTGTTGGAGAAGACTCTTGAGAGTCCCTTGGACTGCAAGGAGATCCAACCAGTCCATTCTGAAGGAGATCAACCCTGAGATTTCTTTGGAAGGAATGATGGTAAAGCTGAAACTCCAGTACTTTGGCCACCTCATGCGAAGAGTTGGCTCATTGGAAGAGACTCTAATGCTGGGAGGGATTGGGGGCAGGAGGAGAAGGGGACAACCGAGGATGAGATGGCATCACGGACTCGATGGATGTGAGTCTGAGTGAACTCCGGGAGATGGTGATGAACAGGGAGGCCTGGCATGCTGCGATTCATGGGGTCACAAAGAGGCAGACACGACTGAGGGACTGAACTGAACTGAACTGTAAAAGAAGCTGGAGAAGGCAAAAAGGGGAATAATTATCTAAAGTACTTCTGTTTGGGGGATAAAAACCTACTATGTCTAAATAGTGGCAAGAAGAAACATTAGAAAGCCCCCAATAAACTGAAAGTCCAAAATAATCTGACAAAAAATAAGCAGTTGCCCAATAAAATTAATAGTCAATGTTAATAAAGAAAATCATGAAGGGATTTGTTCCCTCATAGCTATCAAATATTTACTATGATTTGGATATTATGCCAGATTGAGGCTACAGAAATAAGCATAACAATGTCAGAGAGTCTAAACACATATTTTCTATGACTTTAAAAAGTTTTCTATATCTCCATTTCCATGTTTTTTTAAACTATTTTCAGCATTTTACCTATGATCTAAATGCAAGCCTTCCAATAATACTACAAAGTAATTTTGGTGTCCATGTTGGTTTTTCTCATCACAAATACATTAGCTCCTGCTGCTGCTGCTAAGTCGCTTCAGTCGTGTCCAACTCTGTGCGACCCCACAGACGGCAGCCCACCACGCTCCTCCACCCATGGGATTTTCCATGCAAGAGTACTGGAATGGGGTGCCATCGCCTTCTCCGATATTCAGTTCAGTTCAGTTCAGTCGCTCAGTTGTGTCCGACTCTTTGCGACCCCATGAATCAAAGCACGCCAGACCTCCCTGTCCATCACCAACTCCCAGAGTTCACTCAGACTCGCATCCATCAAGTCAGTGATGCCATCCAGCCATCTCATCCTCTGTCGTCCCTTCTTCTCCTGCCCCCAATCCCTCCCAGCATCAAAGTCTTTTCCAATGAGTCAACTCTTCGCATGAGGTGGCCAAAGTACTGGAGTTTCAGCTTTATCATCATTCCTTATTAGCTCCTAATAATCCCTTAATATGACAATACTGGGCGTCCCTGGTGGCTCAGATGGTAAAGAATCTGCCTACAATGCGGGAGCTATGTGTTCGATCCCCTGGATTGGGATGATTCTCTGGAGAAGGAAATGGCAATCCACTCCAGTATTCTTGCCTGGAGAATCCCCATGGACTGAGGAGCCCAGCAGACTACAGTCCATGGGGTCACAAAGATTCAGACACAACTGAGTGACTAACACATGACAACATTAAACTGTGAAGGCACTCTCCAACAAGGAATGTTTCAAATGTGAATATTAATCAGTTTTTCAAATACAATTACTTAAGAATGTTTGTCATTCTTTCTCTCCCATTCCACCCAAAGTATTCGCCGCCTTAAATGTACTTTAAGGGTTTCCAGGTTTTGCTATACTGATGGTAGCCACCATGAAATGACTACTGTGTCTGTCAAAGGTGCTACTATCCAATGATTCTAGAGCACCAATTTCTAAATTGTCAGAGATAACCTTGTTCCCACTCTGTGCCATGTGGGACACTTAAGCCCAAGTAATGCTACTTGTGCCCATAAACCCAAAGAGTCTCGTGAAAGCTTCTTCAATTACTACATGCAGCCTTTCTCTCCCCAGAACTGGATGAGTCCACTGAGCCAAGACATGGAACGAATGCTGGAAACAGACAATACACTATTACATTCACATGCCAGCTTTGCACTAACTCAAAAATACTCCCTTCTCCAGGAAAAAATTTTAAAAGCAAAATGACTTCTGGTGCGCCTCTGATCCAGTTCATAGGGCATGCTGGAACATTTCTGAATACTGGCTGAAGTTCTAGCTGACATAAATTGCCTCATTTTAATCCCCACTACCCAAAATCTTATTATTAAGCCATGAGGACCATTCTTGAAGGAGCAGGAAGATAACCTGAAGGAAGAAATAAGACAGGCACAAAGAATTCAGAAAAACTTAATTGTTCAACGGAAAAGGGTAGTCTCATTACAGGTTTCCAAACTCACCTTTCTAAATCATGAGTGATGTCTGCAGTGAATAGTACCCTCTAAGCAAAATTTGAAAAAAAGCATTTCACTTCACTGTAAGAACTGGAACAAAAATGGCACTCTTTAATAGTCTTCTAATAGAATATATCACTAAGGGAACGGAGGGATTATCCACCTGATTAACTACCGTTCAGCTCTCTGGAGAAGCCACAACTAGAACATCTCAGAGAGAGTACTCTTCAAAAACAGAGTATCATGCTTCAGACACAATACTTTACTATTAATAGATCAAAGACCATTATACAGAACAATATACATAACAATGTCCCCAAAAGAAAAAAGTATATGGCCTGGCAACTAAAAGGTAGAAGCAAGTGTGGCTCTATTTACCATTACTACTAATGGCCCATGGGAGGACTCTGTGCTTCCCATCACTGCAGCTTTTGGAATCTAGAGCTAGAGGTCCTGATCCTCAAAGCAAGCACGCTTTTACCAAGTGATACAGCAAGAATCTCACTGTATTATAAGCTATGGACGTAACCTAGGCAACTTTGGAATCATTATTCCAGTAGGCAAGAAAAAAATCATCATCTTGGAAGGGGTAATGACCCTGGTCATCAGAAGGAGGCAGGACTACTGTTACACACTGGGGTAGGGAGGAACATGAGTGGCGCACAGAATATGAGCGGGCACCTCTTCATACTCTCCTGCCAGACCATGACTATAAATACACAGTTACAGCAACCTTGACCTAGGAAGAGGCTGGCTCATGACACTGAATGAGTCCTCAAGGCCAACAGAATAGCCAGTGAGAGTAGAGACATCTAAGCTGGATAATGGAGGAAGAAAACAATGAGCATCATTCGCAACACAGGGTCCCACTATAGTGACAGATACTGCGGCTTGTCCTCCTAATCTCCCTTTTCTACCTTTCTCCTCAGGAAGAAAGAACCATCAGAATCCTGATGGAGCTACTTCCCAAACATATGGGAAAGTAAATCTGAATAGCATTATGGGTGAACTGTTGACGACATAGGCCTCCACATGGGATAAGACTTTATTTGATCTCCATGAGCAGTTGGACTTCTTCTTCTGCACAATCCCACTCACTCCCCTTTACTTTCACAGGTATACAGTTCACTTCAGTTGTTCAGTCATGTCCAACTCTTTGCGGCCCCATGGACTGCAGCACGCCAGGCCTCCCTGTCTAACACAAACTCTCAGAGTCACAGGTGTTAACTCACAGGTGTTAACCACTAGTAAACATTATATACTCAAAACTGTGCCTGCTTCCTGAGAACTCAACCTACAACAAAGCTCAACCTACAGCCTACTATTTCTGCTCTCCCACTAATTTTGTAAGCTTAATAATTCCTTCCTACTTAAATTTAATAAAGTGGATTCCATTGCCAGCAACTATGAACTCTGACCAATACAAGAGTCAACATGACATTCAAATGAAAACACAACAAACCAAAATCTATGGGACTCAGTAAAAGCAGTGCTAAGGGGAAGGTTCATAGGAATACAAGCCTACCTCAATAAACAGGAGAAAAATCAAATAAATAACATAACTCTACACCTAAAGCAACTAGAAAAAGAAGAAATGAAGAACCCTAGGGTTAGTAGAAGGAAAAAATCATAAAAATGAGGGCAGAAATAAATGCAAACGAATCAAAGGAGACCATAGCAAAAATCAACAAAGCTAAAAGCTGGTTCTTTGAGAAGATAAATAAAACAGGCAAATCATTAGCCAGAATCATCAAGAAAAATAGGGAGAAGAATCAAATCAACAAAATTACAAATGAAAATGGAGAAATCACAACAGACAACACAGAAATACAAAGGATCATAAGAGACTACCATCAGCAACTATATGCCAATAAAATGGACAAGTAGGAAGAAATGGACAAATTCTTAGAAAAGTATAACTTTCCAAAACTGAACCAGGGAGAAACAGAAAATCTTAACAGACCCATCACAAGCACAGAAATCTAAATTGTAATCAGGAATTTTCCAGCAAACAAAAGCCCAAGACCAGATGGCTTCACAGCTGAATTCTACCAAAAATTTAGAGAAGAGCTAACACCTAACCTACTCAAACTCTTCCAGAAAATTGCAGAGGAAGGCAAACTTCCAATCTCATTCTATGAGGCTACCATCACCCTAATACCAAAACCAGGCAAAGATGCCACAAAAAAGAAAACTACAGGCCAATATCACTGATGAACATAGATGCAAAAATCCTTAACATAATTCTAGCAAATAAAATCCAACAACATATTAAAAAGATCATATATCATGACCAAGTGGGCTTTATCCCAGGGAGGAAAGGATTCTTCAGTATTCACAAATCAATCAATGTGATACACCACATATAACAAATTGAAAGATAAAAACCATATGATTATCTCAATAGATGCAGAGAAGACCTTTGACAAAATTCAACATCCATTTATGATAAAAAAAAAAATAAAACCAAATAGAAGGAACAAACTTCAACATAATAAAAGCCATATATGATAAACCCACAGCAAACATTATCCTCAATGGTGAAAAATTGAAAGCATTTCCCCTAAAGTCAGGAACAAAACAAGGATGCCCACTCTCACCACTAATATTCAACTTAGTTTTGGAAGTTTGGGCCATAGCAATCAGAGCAGAAAAAGAATAAAAGGAATCCAAATTGGAAAAGAAGTAAAACTCTCACTGTTTGCAGATGACATGATCCTCTACATAGAAAACCCTAAAGCCTCCACCAGAAAATTACTAGAGCTAATCAATGAATATAGTAAAGTTGCAGGATATAAAATTAACACACAGAAATCCCTTGCATTCCTATACACTAACAATGAGAAAACAGAAAGAGAAATTAAGGAAACAAATTCATTCACCATTACAATGAAAAGAATAAAATACTTAGGAACACCCCTAACTAAAGAAACAAAAGACCTATATATAAAACTAAAAAACACTGGTGAAAGAAATCAAAGAGGACACAAATACATGGAGAAATATATCATGTTCATGGATCAGAAGAATCAATATAGTGAAAATAAGTATACTACCCAAAGCAATCTATAGATTCAATGTAATCCCTATCAAGCTACCAATGGTATTTTTCACAGAACTAGAACAAATAATTTCACAATTTGTATGGAAATACAAAAAACCTCAAATAGCCAAAGCAATCTTGAGAAAGAAGAATGGAACTGGAGGAATCAACCTGCTTGACTTCAGACTATACTACAAAGTTGCAGTCATCAAGACAGTATGGTACTGGCACAAAGACAGAAATATAGATCAATGGAAAAAATAGAAAGCCCAGAGATAAATTCACACACCTATGGACACCTTATCTTCGACAAAGGAGGCAAGAATATACAATGGGGAAAAGACAATCTCTTTAACAAATGATGCTGGGAAAATTGGTCAACCACTTGTAAAAGAATGAAACAGAACACTTTCTAACAACATACACAAAAATAAACTCAAAATAGATTAAAGATCTAAACGTAAGACCAGAAACTATAAAACTCTAGAGGAAAATATAGGCAAAACACTCTCTGACATAAATCACAGCAGGATCCTCTATCACCCACCTCTCAGAGTAATGAAAATAAAAGCAAAAATAAACAAATGGGACCTAACTAAACTTAAAAGCTTTTGCACAATGAAGGAAACGATAAGCAAGGTGAAAAGACAGCCCTCAGAATGGGAGAAAATAATAGCAAATGAAGCAACTGACAGTTAATCTCAAAAATATACAAGCAGCTCATGCAGCTCAATACTAGAAAGATAAATGACCCAATAAAAAATGGGCCAAAGAACTAAACAGACATTTCTTTAAAGACATACAGATGGCTAACAGACACATGAAAAGATGCTCAACATCATTCATTATCAGAGAAATGCAAATCAAAACCACAATGAGGTACCATCTCACGCCAGTCAGAATTGCTGCTATCAAAAAATCTACAAACAATAAATGCTGGAGAGGGTGCAGATAAAAAGGAACCCTCTTACACTGTCGGTGGGAATGCAAAGTAGTACAGCCACTATGGAGAACAGTGTAGAGATTCCTTAAAAACTAGAAATAGAACTGCCATATAACCCACCAATCCCACTGCTGGGCATACACACCAAGGAAACCAGAACTGAAAGAGACATGTATACCCCAATGTTCATCGCAGCACTGTTTACAATAGCCAGGACATGGAAGCAACCTAGATGCCCATCAGCAGAAGAATGGATAAGAAAACTGTGGTACATATACACAATGGAATATTACTCAGCTATTAAAAAGAATGCATTTGAATCAGTTCTAATGAGGTGGATGAAATTGCAGCCTATTATACAGAGCAAAGTAAGCCAGAAAGAAAAACACCAATACAGTATATTAACGCATATATATGGAATTTAGAAAAATGGTAATGATGACCCTATATGCGAGACAGCAAGAGAGACACAGATGTAAAGAACAGTCTTTAGGACTCTGTGGGACAAGGCGAGGGTGGGATGATTTGAGAGGGTAGCACTGAAATGTGTATATTATCATATGTGAAGTGGATCACCAGACCAGGTTCGATGCATGAGACAGGGTGCTCAGGACTGGTGCGCTGGGATGACCCTGGGGATGGGATGGGGAGGGAGGTGGGAGGGGGCTTCTCGACGGGGAACACATGTGCACCTATGGCTGATTCATGTCAATGTATGGCAAAACCCACCACAATATTGTAAAGTAATTAGCCTCCAATTAAAATAAATTAATTAATTTAAGAAAAAACAAATACAAAGATAACAGGCATCTTCAAATACTAAAAACACAGGTAGTACAAAAGCTATAACACTATCTTGCTAATCAGTCACTTAAGAGATTAACCAAACAAAACATAAAAAAATAAAACAGACAAGGCCTGTGGTAAACAATGAATTCATTTATATACAGAACTAATAAAGAACAGCAGAATAACTGCAGGATTTGGTTAACAGATTATGGATATTATAAACATAGACAATGTAGGAATGATGATATAACATAAAAGTCGGAGGGTGGTAAGTCACAGGGATGTAAAAGACCTGTTATTCCCACTTTTCATAGTAGAATGTCAACTCCACATAAAACTAAAACATTCATTTAATAAAACAGAATTATCCAACTTCTTAGTTTTTTCACAATATTTTTAATCATAAGAGAATCTTAAAAGAAATAAATCCTGTGATAAAGAGGCATTTATTTGAAGTTTAAAATGGCTTAAGTTTAAGTTCAATTTCTTTTACTTCTAATAAATACAAATAAAATAAAATTTAACAGTTTTTTTAAAAATAGAATCTATTATTTCAAAATGATCCACTTTCATTAAACAATTTTTATATCTACCATCCTACATTATTTCTTTTTATCTACACTTCTGCTTACATATACCTATATATGTATGTAAGTGTATATACATATATATATGTGTGTTATATATATATATATATATATATATACACACAGCTTTGATTTAGAAGAAAAGATATCTGCACAAGTTCTGAATAAAGAAAGCTATCTAGAATAATATTTGCCTAATGCTAATGATGATATTTTCTGAATAGTGGAATTTGGGCTATTTTTTAATTTGTGTACCTTCCCATAGTCTTAAAATTATTTACAGTGAGCATATACAATTTTCCAAAAGCAATGAAAAGAAGAAAAGTCCAGATATTTAAAATTTTGTATGCCATGCCAGAACTGTAGATTTTTACTAAGTTTGTGATGATCAAAGGTCTTGAGCTATTTTAAGATGGAAATTAAAGCCATAAGGATAGATCAGGTTTCCCAAGAAGATTACAAAAGAAGATAGTCAAATATATATCATTTTTTATTCCTAAGGAGCATGAACAAAGAGAAGAGAAATCACAAAAAAAAATTCTGAAGTCAGAGTGGTGATAAGAAAGTAAAGAATCTGCCTGCAGTGCAGGAGATCTGGGTTTAATTCCTGGGTGGGAACGATCCCCTGGAGAAGGAAATGGCAACCCACTCCAGTATTCTTGCCTGGGAAATCCCATGGACAGAGGAGCTTGGCGGGCTACATACCGTCCATGGGGTTGCAAGAGTTGAACAAGATTTAGCAACTAAACCACCACCAAGCATCATGAAAACCAACACAGGACACAGTGGTCAGCATTGTCAATATGCTACAGAGAGATCATATACAATATTAACTGAAAATCATAAGCCAGAATTACTAGTAATCAAAATAAGAATCCTTTCAAAACTGTGACTAAACCTGAAAGCCAGATTGTGGTGTTTCATGAGTGAATGACTATTAAAGAAGCATATACAATTCATTCAGGAGCTTCAAAAAGAAATAAAGAAAATACCTTGAGCTGCCATAGTTTAGAGAGAAAATACAGCTAATATCTGGCTTTACAGAGGATATCTGGATTGTCATAAATGCTTTTACATTCTGTCTACAAATTCCATAAAACAGAAAATAAAAAGGCAATAGTCTGATCACTATGTAATACCATTGGAAATTAACAAAATCAGAAAATAGACTCTTTCCCCTGGAAAATTTTTAACTCTCTGTACAATAACTATTTTCTTTGTCAGGTCAAAGAAAAAAATTAAAATAGTAAAAATTTTACAGAACAAATATTCAAAGATAATTTGAAAAATTCAACATCCATTTATGAAAACTCTCAACAAAGTGGATATAGAAGGAGCATAACTCAATATAATAAAGGTCATGATGGTAAACCCACAATCAACATCATACTCAGTGGTAAAAAGATGAAAGCATTTCCTCTGAGATCAGGAGCAAGACAAGGATGCCACTTTCACCACTTTTAGCCAACAGCAATAAGATGAAGACAAAAAAGATAAAAATGAACCCAGAGCTGGAAAGGAAGAAACAAAACTGTTACCATACGTAGATAACATGATACTATATACAGAAACACTAAAGTCTTCAGCAGAAAACTATTAGTTGTAACAGATGAATTCAGTAAAATTGAAAGATACAAAACTAATATTTATAAATCTGTTGCATTTCTATTCATTAATAACAAACTCTGAGAAAGAGAAATTAAGAAACAATGCAACCCATGGACTGTACAGTCCATGGAATTCTCCAGGCCAGAAATACTGGAGTGGGTGGTCTTTCCCTTCTCCAGGGGACCTTCCCAACCCAAAGATCGAACCCAGGACTCCTGCATTGCAGGCAAAAATCTCACTTACAGTTACATCGAAAAGAATAAAATATCTAGGAATAAATCTAATCAAAAGGTAAAAGAATTGTACTCTGAAAACTATGACACTGATGAAAAAAACTGAAAACAAACAGAAATAAGTAGAAAGATATATCATGCTCATTTAAAAGAATTAATATCATTAAAATAATCATATAACCCAAAGTAATCTAATGATTCAATGCAATCCCTACCAAAATACCAAAAGCATTTTTTTCAGAGTACTAGGACAAATAATTGCAAAATATGTATGGGAATACAAAAGACCCTGAATAATCAAAGCAATCTTGAGAAAGAACAAAGGTGGAGGTATCATGAACCTTGATTTCAAACTATACTGCAAAGCAACAGTAATTATAACAGTATGGTACTAACACAAACACAAACACATAGATCAATAGAGCAGATTAGAGAGCCCAGAAATGAACTCATACTTATGAGGTTCAATAACGGGCAACTAATCCATGAAAAAGGAGGCAAGACAATGCAAGAAGGAAAAAAGGCTTCAATAAATGGTGCTGGAAAAACTGGACAGCTACAAGCAAAAGGATCAATGGTACTGCTTTCTCATGCCATATACAAAAATGAATTCAAAATATATTAAAAACTTAAGTGTAAGTCCTAAAGCCATAAAAATCCTAGAAGAAAACATAGGGCATATATTCTTTGACACTGGTTTTAGCAATATTTTAGCTCTGTCTCCTCAGGTAAGGGGAACAAAAGCAAAAATAAACAAGTGGGACTATATCAATCTAAAAAGGCTGTGCATAGTGAAGAAAATTATCAGCAAACTAAAAATTCAGCCTACTGAACAGGAAAAAGGTATTTACAAACAGTATATCCAATAATGGGTTAATATTCAAAATATATAAAGAATTCATACAACTTAGCCTAAAAAACAAACAATTCACTTAAAAGATGGGCAGAGGACCTGAACAGACATTTTTCGAGATATACAGACGGCCAGCAGACATTAAAGGATGCTCAGTATCACTCATCATCAGGTAAATGCACATCAAAACCACAACCTCAAATCTGCCAGAATGGCAATCACTAAGAGACAACAACAAAAGTTGGCAACAATGTGGAGAAAAGGAACTCCTCATGCACTGTTCACGGAACCATAAATTGGTGCAGCTACTACAGAGAACATTATGAAGTTTCCTCAAAAAATTAAAATGGATGTGCCATATGATCCAGTAATTTCATTTGGGGGGGCGGGTATTTACTAAAGAAAATAAAACATTATTTCAAAAGATATATGGACCTCAATGTTCACTGCAGCATTATTTACAATAGCAAAGATAGTGAGGCAACCCAAGTGTCCATCAATAGAAGAATGGATAACGAAGATGTAGTGTACATATACAATCGAGTATTAGCCATTAAAAAATGAAATCTTATCATTTATGACAACATGGATGGATCTAGAGGGCATTATGCTAAGTGAAATTAAGTCAAATACCATGTAATCTTACTTATATGTGGAATCTAAAATAAGAAATGAAAACAGATTACTAGATACAGAGAACACAGGGGTTTCTGCCAGAGAGGAGACGGGTAGGAGTAGGGTAAAATACGTGAAGGAGATTAACAGATTTCAACACAAAATAAATAAGCCATGGGGATAAAACAGTGTAATCAATATGGTTAGTGAAGTGAAAGTCACTCAGTCGTGTCCAACTCTTTGTGACCCCATGGACTATACAGTCCATGGAATTCTCCAGGCCAGAATACTGGAGTGGGTAGCCTTTCCCTTCTCCAGGGGATCTTCCCAACCCAGGGATCAAACCCAGGTCTCCCACATTGCAAACAGATTCTTTACCAGCTGAGCCACAAGGGAAGCCCAATATGGTTAATTATATTGTAAAAACTGCATGGGAACATATGGCTACTAGATTTATGGTGATCATTTCATAATGTACACAAATGTCCAGTCACCATGCAATATATCTGAAATTAATATAAGACTATATTTCAATTTACATTTCAAAATATATTCAAATATATTTAATATTATATGTCAACTATATTTCAATTAAAATAAATAAAATTGACCATGACTTTAAATCCACAAGCCATACTAGTAAAATAACTCAAGATCCAGAAGCCGAAGGAGAAATTAAAAGAAAAAGTCAGTCTTCCAAGTAGTACCAAAAACAAAATAGGTAAAGTCATTAGGCAATTACGTATTGTGCTTAGTCGCTCAGTTGTGTCCAACTCTTTAAACTGAAAAAACAAACATACCAAATAGCAAAAAGAGCAAAAGACAAGATCAATTAAGTCCCAGGAAAAGAAATGCAAATAGTTTTCAAACATAGAAGATTCTCAACCTCACTCAAAGCAAAATGAACCTATTAAATAAACTAAAACTGTGCTCAGATACCACTGCACTATCAGATTTTTTAAAACTTCCAAGACTGTAATAAAACTATTATTAGAAAGTGCAGGAAAACAGATAACCTCAGGTAACACTGGTAGAAGAACAAATTTAATTTAGCAGTATAATTTAAGAGTATAATTTAGCAATATTTATCAGAATTACAAATACCTTTGACCCAACAATTCCACTTTTGGGTATACAGCCTACATATAAACTTAAGACGTGCAAAATAATTTATGTACAAGTTGACATTACAGCATTGATGTTATAGAAAAGATAGAGAACAACTCAAATCCTCTTCAGTAAAGAACTAGTTTTCAAAAAGTATGGTACATCTACATAATGGAATCTCACCTAAAAGAGAAAGAATGAGAAAGCTTTTTACTTACTTCTGTGGAAAGATTTCAATGTCTACTATTTTTTAGCACAAGAAAGTGAATATAGTATATTACTTGTGTTTTTTAAAGAAGGTAAACAAGACTACACACACATACTGATTATATTTGTATATAAGTAACTGAAATGAAATACAAAAACCAATTTAAGTGGTTAAAAATGATGGCGAGAGATCACTGGAGAAATGAGGTAGAAGATTTCATACTCCATACAATTTTTGAACCATATGACCACATTATCTCTTCAAATTAAATTTTAACATAAGATTTTTTTATATCCACATTTTTCAAAATTAAAAATGCCATGGAAGTTTCCTTTTTAAGTTATCCTCAAATCTATTTCTCAAATATCTTCTTTGGTAAAAAATGTACCATATAGTAGCAATATTCAGTAGCAATTTTCCAAAGCCAGGCATTCTGTTCTATAGGACCTTACTGAATTTATTTTTATGGATAAAATATGGCATTGGCTATAATTTCTTAAAAATTTCCAGGCTTATATTATTGTGGTTTTGCTACATGGGGCATGAATGTTCCCTTTGTCTCTACACTGGAGAAAATCATAATCATTTTTAAAAGTGGATTCTTGGCCATGCCTCTGAGTACTCCCACAGCTTGCTTTGCACCGGGGGTGGCCTTCTAGTCAGCCGAGCGTCTATATTAGGCAACTCAAATTTCACAAGAGGATATCAATCCTACTCCCAATTCAACTGTCTGTTAAAGCATATGGGTCTTTATTTAATTGGCAACATAGACTAGCAGCACTCCAGGTAGTTGTCAGCAAATACAATCTTGAACTCATGCTGTCCAATACCGATCAAAATCTTGGCCAAGATAAACAATATTTAAGGAGGACTGCTTGAAAGATAGAGTGGACATTTGCTATTTCTGTCAGCTTAACATATAAATGCCTATCTTATATTGGGGAAATCCCAAGAGACAGGGTCCTGCTTGCCCCTGCAAACACCAAAGAGTACTCTCTAGAAGCTAGAAGTATACATGGTATTTAGGCTTAACTGAATGGACGATCTATTACCCTGGGACTTTGACATGACATCATGACAAAGGGAAGCAAAGATGCAGAGACAATCAGATTTTTTGCCACAGTAGGGGCAGCAGAAATGAGAATCACGGAATGGGGTCAAGAGTCTACTTAAGTGCAGCAACATAATTTTCCTTAGCAGATTACTCCTATGACAGGGTCTTTACTGGGTCTTGCCTTTCTTGATTCCTACCTTTTTTTCAAGCCTTGTTATCCAAATTTTTATTAATTCTACTTGATATCTTTCCAACAATTTTTGAGTCTAGAGTTGCTTTTTTCATTTGCAACCAAGAATGTATATACGTGTGTGTGTGTGCACGCTTAGTCGTGTCTGACTCTTTGTGACCCCATGGACTGTAGCCCACCATGCTCCTCTGTTTATGGAATTCTCCAGACAAGAATACTGGAATAAGTTGCCATTTCCTCCTCCAGGGTCAACCACAAATGTGGAATAATTAAAAAAAAAGATTGTTCCATGGGTTAAATTAGGTAAACTGACTACCATAATGTCTCGGTCATATTATGCTGGCCCCCTTTGACCATCTTTACAGAGATAAATTTACATATAATATTGTTGATTGTATGTTGTGATACAGTTCTAAAATACTCTTTTTACAATATTTTCAATACACCATAAGCTATTCACTACATGAATTTTGGGAGCAACTTTTGTCTTGACATAGTACCATGAAAACTTGAGTTTCACTAAAGAATTGGCTGGATTTACATTATAAACAAAAATAAGTGTGTGATACTATTAACAATATCATGCACTATTCTACTATTTTTAATACCAATATTCATGGCTGTTATTTTTTCCAGAATACCTTTTGTTGGATAGAGAAGACAGGTTGTTGGCTGTTTCTGATTTGAGGTTGTAAAGACTGGATACGGTGAAATGACAAATAGCAAGAGAGGTGAAAGTACTGACAAGAAAGCTGAATTTGTATGCCCTAATATACCATATGCCTAGGCTAGATAATAATATTAGAAGGGTGTTAATACTTTGTAAGAAGATGGAACGTCAAAGATTCTTAAGTATCAACAAGAAACAAAGAAGCATAAAAATGTAGAGAACTAATAAAACAGGAAATTACTGTAAAAGAATAAGACTGGAAGTTTAAGATTTCAGATATGGACAGTTCAATTTTCATATATGACCAGAGGAAACTGCTTTTGGATCTGGAGGGCATAAAACATCACTGAACTTGAGAACATTGGGGTGGGTCTTTGACACTCAAGTTTCCAGAATGATGACAAGACTTAAGAGTATAGGGAAAATACTAATTCAAGTATCAAAATTCTAAATTGTATTGAGGTAGGCAACCAGGACTACAGAAATAACCATTTTCTCTTTATTTTCCATGTTCCTGTCTTGGCCTATGAGATGAAACATTTGACCTCTCAGAAATATTGGGAAAGAGGCGCCTGTCCTTTCTTCATTTCTCACTAGTATTTATCTGGAAATATAAGAGACTTATATCCCAGAGCCGACGTTTCTCTTTTGAGCATGATTAACATAATACATATATATAGTACGGACACTACTTAACTTTCTACTTCAAAACTACCTTCCCAGTGTGTGTTCTTTCTGATCCTGTCTCATCAATGTGATCAACCACTCAGGCATGCCTTACTCTTCTTGGGATGGAAGTCCTACTCAGCTGAATTTCAAAGCATAAATAAGAGAGAATATACTGAGAGGACAAAAGCAGAGAAAAGAATACCAGGCAGAAGCAACAGTAGTTAAAAAAGCAGTGCTGCTTAAGAAAATAATTTTCATGTGGAATCCCAAACAGAATGCCTTGAACACAGGATGTCATCTTTTTATTTGTGAAGATGACAAGAGGAGTTAATAAAATGACAAGGACACTAAATATCATGCCAAAAATTCTGGACTTTATCTTGGCATGACAAAAGTCTGACAGATTACCAGTTAATACATCAATAACCCACAAGAGAAAACATTGTTAGCCCTCCTTCTCTTCATGGGTTTACTATACTACTCTAAGTATCTCAAAAGTTGTGAGCCCTGAGAGTAAACAAAGGAAAAAATTTTTTTAATTAACAACACATTTAAGAGGATTCAAATACCTCATGAACAAATAAAAACAAAAATTAAGAAAAAGAAGTTGCTAATGACATAGAAATACTGAAGATAAATAACTCTAACATAAAAATAAAAGGAATAGACGAGATCCAATTATAGCATTCAAAAGACTTTAGAATTAAACATGATTTTTCTGATCCCAAAATTCAGTAGCTGAATTAAAAGAAAAGATGGTCATTACAAAAGATTAAGTGAGAAGCCCAAGAAGAAATAATCTCAAAGCCAGAGTAAAATATAAAGAGAGAGTCTTCAGCTTCAACCCACAAAGCAATAACTGCTCTGGGACTTACCCTTGTGCCATAAACATACAAAAAAAACAAAATACATAAAACAACTAATTTCAGACATCAGACAATGGTAGTATAAGACAATAATCCCTGAGAGAAGAAAGACAACCAAATTGGCCCCCCACAGTAGCATCCCTGTGGTACAGGGAAATAAAATCACAGCAGAGGCCAGCCGTGCCACTGAGTTGAGAAGGCAGCACCTAGAGCTCAGGCAAACTGCGATGAACAGAAGTTGTGAGATAATCCACAGAGGAGTGAATATTCATTGGAAGGACTGTTGCTGAAGCTGCTAAGTACTGGAGCCTCAGCTTCAGCAGTAGTCCTTCCAATGAATATTCACTCCTCTGTGGATTATCTTGCCTGGAGAATCCCATGGACAGGGAAGCCTAGTAGGTTACAGTCCACAGGGTCGCAAAGAGTCGGACACGACTGAGCAACTTCACCTCACCTCATATAAATATAAGTGTTTTCTATATAAGTATTATGTAAGATATATATACATATATCAATATAAGTATTTATATTGATTACATATATATATCCAAAAGAATTAAACTTATACTTAAATCAATGTAAGTATTTTATTGCTATGTTCACAGCAGCAGTACTCACAACAGCCAAGTTGTAGAAGCAACCCAAATGTCCATCAGTGGATGAATGGATAAACAAATGTGGTACTACATACAATGGAATACTGTTCAGTCTTAGAGAAGGAGGACATCCTGACACACAATACAACAGGGATAAAATTTGAGGACATTATGCTAAGTTAGATAAGCCTATTATGAGAGATAAATACTGCTTGGTTCCACTTATATGACCTACCTATGCTGTGCTGTGCCTAGTTGCTCAGGTGTGTCCAACTCTTTGCAATTCCATGGGCTGTAACCCGCCAGGCTCCTCTGTTCATGGGGATTCTCCAAGCAAGAACACTGGAGTGAGTTGCTGTGCCCTCCTCAGGGGAATCTTCTCAACCCAGGGATCGAACCCAGGTCTTCCGCATTACAGGCAGATTCTTTACCATCTGAGCCACCAGGAAAGCCCATGGATACTGAAATGGGTAGCCTATCCTGTCTTGAGGGGACCTTCCCAACTTAGGAATGGAACCAGGGTCGCCTACATTGCAGGCAGATTCTTTACCAGATGAGCTACCAGGGAAGCCCATACCACCCACCTAGAGTAGTGAGATTCATAGAAATGGAGAGATGGAGAAATGGGGAGCTGTTGTTTCATGGGTACAGAATTTCCATTTTCCAAGATGAAAAAGTTGAGAGATTTGTTACCTACCAGTGTGAATATATTTAACACTACTAACCTGTTCACTGCAAAGTGATCAAGATGGTAAATTTTATGTGTTACGTGTTTTCCTTTTTCTTTTTTTTCCCACCACTGCTGCCCCCCAGCTCTACCTCTGCTCCCCAGCCTGGCCCCACAGCAGTGCACTTCACACACTCCTCCACGTGTTCCTGTTATGCTCTTCTACCACAACAAAATTTTTTTAATTTAAAAAATAGGAACATCATAAAAAGTGATCAAAACTGGAACGAGCAACCTTCAAGAAAGTGAGCTTCTTGACTACAATTACAAAATAAATTCCATCTTTCTGACCAGAATAATAAGAACAGGAACTGCTTTAGGGAAAAAGAGAATGAGGTGACTCCCAGAGAAGACGGAAAGAAAAGAAGACCCAGCTACGTACTAGCGGGAAAAATAAAAATCACTTTAAATATAAACAAGTAGGCAGATTAAAAGTAAGGGGTAAAAAACAATTTACAATGTTAATCCAAAGATAGCTAGAGTGGCTATATTAATATCATATAAAGTAGGATTCAGAACAAGAAATATTACCAAGGATAAACAAGGATACTGTGTAATGATAAAAGTGTCAATTCGCTAAGATATAAAAATTCTAGATGAGTATGTAGCAACAACAGAACTCTAAAATATATGAAGCAGAAGCTGATAGAATTTGAAGGAAAAACAGACAAATTTAAATAATAAAAATGCCAAACTCCTGTTAGCAATCAATTGAAAATTTAGAAAGAAAATTAGTATACAGAAGATCTTATTCTAATTGACATTTATAGAATTCTCGACTCAAAATTCCTGTAACATTTACCAAGACAGACCATATCCTGGCCCATAAAACAAATTTCAAAAATTCAGTTCAGTTCAGTTCAGTCACTCAGTCGTGTCCAACTCTTTGGAACCCAGTGAACCGCAGCACGCCAGGCCTCCCTGTCCGTCACCAGCTCCCGGAGTCCACCCAAGCCCATGACCACTGTGTCGGTGACGCCACCCAGCCATCTCACCCTCTGTCGCCCCCTCCTCCTCTTGCCCTCAATCTTTACAGCATCAGGGTCTTTTCCAATGAGTCAGCTCTCTGCTTCAGGTGGCCAAAGTTAGACCTAAATCACACAAAGGATGATCTCTGACCATAACAGAATTAATCTACAGGGAAAAGAAAGACAAACAGGAAATTCTTAAATACTTGGAAATTAAATAATACACTTCTAAATAAGTCTATTTAAAAAGTCATGGGAAAATTATAAGTTATTTTGAGTTGAATACAAGTGACAGAAAAAAATTCAGGCGATATGCCTGAATTTTCTTCTAAAACTGATGGAAGATATAAACTGGTAGGTCCTAGAATGTCAATGGAAACAAACAAAGCAAAACAAACACAAAGAAAATTACCAAGTACATCATAATCAAATTGTTGAAAACAAATTTTTTAAAATCTTTAAAACATCCAGAAAAAAAGACACTATTTACAAAAGAACCTTGTTAAGAAATTCATAACTCTTGCAGAACTATGTGAGCTAGACACGGTAGGAAAAAATTAAACCAGGAATTCTATAGACAGAAAATAAAATTCAAAGTATAAAAAAGTACATAATGAAATAGAAAATGGGAAAATAACAAAAATTCAATGAAATCAAAAGCTGAATTTTTGAAAAATTAATTAAATTGATAAATGCCAAGATAGAAGAAATACAAATTACCAGTATCAGAAATTAAAGAAGGTACATTATTATGGATATTACAGACATTAAAAGAATGATAATAGGATACCATAAACAACTTCATGACAACAAATTTGACAACTTAATTGAGGAGGACAAAGTCTGAAAGAGACAAATTACCAAAACTGACACAACAATCAATTGAAAAATCTGAATAGCCCTGTATACGTTTTAAATTTTTAGTTTATAACTAAAAACCTCCCACAAAAATAATTCCAGGCCCACATGTCTTCATTGGTAAATACTATGAAACATTTGAGGAGGAAAAACTACCAATCTTAAACTTTTTCACAAAACAGAGAAGAAAGGAGCACTTCTCAAGCTGTTTCAGAAGGTCAGCATTCCTTCAGTATCAAAATCAGATAAAAACATTAAAAGAAAATAAAAAATAATAATTTTATATTACTTTATAAAAGTTATAAATCATTGCTCTATATAAATGTTTTTAAGATGTACAAGAAAGTAAAAAGACTCTATATTCCTGATAAGCAAGGGCAGCTACTATAATCATGCTTTCTTTATTATTTCATCTAAGTTTGCTATGATATTTTCCTCAGTAGTTGGACAACATTATTAAAGACTCTTCATGGTCATTTAAAATATTACAAAAAACTACAAACTAACATTATTTATGATAATAGATACAAAAATGCACTGGAAACATATTAATAAACTGAACCTGTAACTAAAATAAAAATAACAAAGCATGATTATTACTTGGAGTTTATTCCAGGGACATAAGGTTGGTTTAATATTCAAGAATCAATGCTAAATGAATGTAATGCAAAATTTTGCAGAATAAAAAGAAAAAGGACAGATATTCTCAGTATCTCTAGGAAAATTATCTGGCAAAATTCAAGTCTCAGCAAACTAGAAGACGAAAATTTCATCATCTGACTGATAAAGAACATCTACAAAATGCCTACTACCAATATCAGATTTAATGGTAAAAGAGTGAATGTTCTTTCCCCAAGATCAGGAACAAAGAAAAGCTATCTACTTGCACTACTTTTTGATACAGTACTAAGATCCTAGCAAGTTCAATATGACATGAAAAGAAGTTAAGGCAAACAGATTATAAAGGAAGAGGAGAGGGAACAGGGAAGAAAAAAGTGAAATGAGTAAAGGAGATCAACTATATGGTGATAGATGGAAACAAACTTTTGACAGTGAGCATGCTGTAGGGAATACAAGTATAAATATAATATCATACATTTGAAATATATAATGCTATAAACCAATGTTACATAAATAAAAATACATCTTAGAGTAATTTTAAAATCAATTACCTTTATAACAGAAAAAGTATGTAAGGATAAATTTAACAATATATACAGAAGACTTCTTCTCTGAAACTATAAAATATATCTAATAGAAATTAAAGGAGGCCAGGATTTCACTGGTGGATCAGTGGCTAATTCTCTACTCCGCCAATGCAAGGAGACTGGGTTCAGCTCCTGATCAGAGATCTAGATCTCACGTGCCAAAACTAAAGATCCCACAAGATGCAATGAAGATCGAATATCCCACATGCTGCAACAAAAACACAGTACAGTCAGATAAATATAGAGGACTTACACTCTTGACTCCAAGACTTATTAATAGAGCTACAGTAATTAAAACAGTATGGAATTTATGTAAACTATTAAAAATTTCTTTTAAATTTATTTATTTTAATTGGAGGCTAATTACTTTACAATATTGTATTGGTTCTGCCACACATCAACATGAATCCACCACGGGCATACACGTGTTCCCCATCCTGAACCCCCCTTCCCACCTCCCTCCCCATTCCATCCCTCCAGGTCATCCCAGTGCACCAGCCACAAGCAAGATAACTAAATGAAACAAAATACTGAAAATTCTGAAACAGAGCCAGGCTGCTATGACCAACTCATTTTCAATAAAGTTACCAAAGCAATTTCCAAAGTGGTTGTACCATCTTATATTCCCACTACTTTGGAAATTGGTCTGGCAGTTTTTCATAAAGGTAAATATGTGCCCGCCTATGACCTAACAATTCTACATATTTACCCAAGAGAAATAAAAACATGTACACAAAACTCTTTCACAATGATGTTCATAGCAATTTTATAACAATATAAAAATGAAAATAAACTAAACATACAAAATCAGGAGAAATTGTAACAAAAATTGTGGCATATCCATACAGAACACAACTAAGCAATCAAAAGAAACAAACTACTGATATATGTAATACCCACAAGTGAACCTCAGAACACATCTTGCTCAGTAAAAGAAGCCAGACACTATGATTCTAGTTACATTCCATTCTAGTACAGGCAAAACTAATCGACGATGAAGGAAATCAGAAGAGTGCTTGCCTAGTGAGGTGGACTGGAAATGTCTGGGAAGGGGCATGAGGGATGTTTCTAGAATTATAAAAATGTTCTGTATCTTGAGAAGATATGGGTTACATGGATATATACCTATGTCAAAACTTACAAGTCTGAACACTTAAAATCTGTACATTTCACTGTATGCAAATTATATCTCAATTTATTTTTAATAATTCAGAAAGAGCTTATTGTTTGACTTAGGGAAAAAATACCAAAAAAGAAAAAAAAAAGTCCTGAGAGAAAAGTTTAGAACACTGGGGAACAGATCCAAGGCACCTAAAAGGTGAGTAACAAAAACCCTAGAAGAAAAAGGAGAGTGGAAGAGGGGTAGTAATTCATGAAATAAAAGAAGGAAACTCACTCTGGAATAAAGAAGAGAAATCAAGCCTACAACTGAAAGAGTTCACTGATTAAGGAAGGGAGAGAGGGAGGGGAGGAAGGAAAAAAGGGAATATACCTAGACATACTGCTGCTGCTGCTGCTGCTACTAAGTCGCTTCAGTCGTGTCCGACTCTGTGCAACCCCATAGACGGCAGCCCACCAGGCTCCCCCGTCCCTGGATTCTCCAGGCAAGAACACTGGAGTGGGTTGCCATTTCCTTCTCCAATGCATGAAAGTGAAAAGTGAAAGTGAAGTCACTCAGTCGTGTCCGACTCTTTGCGATCCCATGGACTGCAGCCTACCAGGCTCCTCATATCCTAGTAAAAATTTCAAGTCACACAGATAAAAAGAATCATATAACAGTCTTCAGAGCTAAATGTTATTTATAGTGGAAAAAACTCAGATTGGCATCAATAACACTGGAAAATACATGGACACAATGCTGAGAGGGAATGCAATTCAAAAATATTATACCAAGCCAAGATAGCATTCAAAAGCAAGGTATTGACAATGGAAAAATTATATCATTCACTTGCCAAGCATAATAAAAATATATTGCAGATATATAAGAATCCAGAGAATATATCATCAACCTAAGCCAACCACCCACCCAAGTGAAAAATCAAGATAGCAATCATTCAAACACCACATGCAACAGAATAACTACCTTAAGTATAAGAAAATGAAGAAAACAGGAAAAGAGGCAAGCAATGAACCTTATAATACTCTCAAGGTTTCTCAGTTTGGGCATATGTATCAGGTCATTATTGATTTCAGGGGTGAGAGGGTGACTTGTACATTGTGGGATGCTCAGCATGACTCTGGCTTCTACCGTCTAAATATCATCTCCCTTCCCTAGTCATGAAACCAGACATTACCAAATGTTCCCTAGGTGTGCAAAATTGGCCCCAGGTTGAAAATCAACACAATTTATAATTACTCATTTAGATAATGACAAATTGACAAGAAGTTGTATGTAAGTGCTAAATAAGAGTTTAGGAAATAGAAGAGGCATACTAGTATGAAAAATTAATAATAATCTGAAACTAGCGTATATTTCAGCAAAATATGGGCATTAGGTGAAGACTGTGAATAAGAAAAAAATTAAATAACTGGTAAAGACAAGATAAGACAATCCTTTTGCTGATAATGTAATTATATATCTATAAAGCATATGAGATTCTAGTGAAAATAAAACACTAGAATTAATAAGAAAATGTGGTATGGCTTTTTAATACCACATTTAAGTAGAAACATATAAATATTAGTGACCCTTCTCTATACCCCTATAACCATCCAGAAATGGAAATGGGGAGGGGGAGCTATTTACAGTTGTGACAATAAAATATAGAATATTTAAAACACATTTAACAAGGACCTTATAGGATCTGTATGAAGAAACTTTAAAATCTTACTAAAGGACAGAGGCAGATTTACTGTGAAATGGGAACACACACACACACACACACACACACACACACACACACACACACCTCCTTAGTTCCAGGACTCTTCACTTATCCTGTGATATGCTGAATAATTCCCCCCCTCCAAAGATATCCATGACCTAATCCCCAGAATATATATCTATGTTACCTTACATGGTAAAATGAACTTGGCAGGATCTTGAGATAGCTATCTTGGGGCCTAATGTTCACAGAAGTCAGAAAGAGTCCAACACGACTTAGCAACCGAACAACAATGTAACTACATGGACTCATAAAGGGGGCAGAATGATGAGAATCAAAAAGAAAAACCTGAATGCTATGTCACTGGCTTTGAAGAGGGAAGAAGGGGACCAGGAGTCAAGAATACAGAACACCTCTGGAAGCTAAAAGCAGCAAAGAAATAGATTCTGCCATAGAGCCTCCAAAAGAAATACAGTCCAGCTGATACCTTGATTCTAAACCAGTGAAACCCATTTCAGTCTTCTGACCTCCAGAACCATAAAATCATAAATTTGTGTTGGTTTAAGCAACCAAGTTTGTGGTAATTTGTTACTGCAGCAGTATGAAACTAATACAAACCTCTTCCAAATTCCTGGAACAGGTTTTAGCAATGGATTCACATGGAAATAAGATTTTGTAAAATGTGCAAAAGTAATATATTTTAACCACAATTGCTTAAGATCAGTGTCTCTTTTCACTCCAAATTCTCCTCCACCGCATGCAGAGTAGTGTTCAAATGGCTGGTTTCAGGCATACTGAGGATCATGCTAATTGGAAGTTGTATCAGGGACATTTACTTTTGGCTTTATTGGATATATATGTGGTAATTTTCATGACTTATTGCTAGCCACCCCATGATACGAATGGCTTCTTAGACATGCTTCTACTTCACATTGTTCTGACTTACTCAATGAAGGCACAGACCCCATCATGCAGAGGTTACACTGCATGCTAATATGTCCCACACTGGAAATATCTGAGGAACAGAGGGAGAAAGTGTCTGATGCTTATGTATGGAGCCTGAAGTTAGTCTAATGGAAAAATCTCTCCAATTGTCAGACATGAAATTTCAAGGGAGGACTCCATTCCCACTGATTCAGTCAAAACTATCAATATTTTTTTTTAATGTTCAATTAACCATGCTAATAGTGAAGAGTCAGATGCTATCTTCTAATGAACAATCAACCTTCCCTTGTACCAAAACCTGGAATTATAAGCATGATTATTATATTTTGCATTACATACGAACTACTTGTACCAAAACCTGCAATTACATGTAACTGCAATAAGCAAGAGTCTAACACCTCCAAGCTTTTGGTTATCAGAGATGGGTATTTTAGTTATGGGGAAACAATACCACATATTATCACTGATCCCTTTTTGTCTCTAAGCCAGCAAGGATATGCTGATTTCCCTCTCACATCACATCACTCCAGCATACTGTTCTGTTTCTTCCACTGTTAAGGACCCTTGTAATTACACTGGGCCCACTTGGATGAGGCAAGGAAATCTCCCCATCTCAGGCTCTTAACTTAATCACATCTATAACATCTCTTTTGTCATGTAAGATAACATACTCATAGGTTCTAGATTTTAGGACACAAATATCTTAGGAAGGCCACTGTTTTGCCTACCACACCACTTGATGCGGTAAATCATTAAGAAAGGAACAATCCACCTGACTTTAAAACACAGTGATTTGGCACACTTAATAGGATATAGTCTAAGAATGTAAAGAACTATAATGAAATTTTAGATTGTTTTCACTGATCATATTGCTGCTGGTATTTTTATTATGAGATTTGTGAGTACATTGTAAGGGGGAAGCAAAAAAATAGATTAATAATTCAGAGAACAGATATTTCAATATGAGAGGGAATAGAGATTTTCAACATAAGGGAAAGCCATTACAAGTTTAAAACTAAAGCTGCTTATATAAAAATGTCAGAATCCTTCACTGAAACTGGAAGTATTAGTACAAGTGCATGTGTCTTATTTTATAATCTTACTCTGTGTATAGCACAGACTTTTGAAAAGACAAATCCAGTAGAAATGAGCACCTTTAGCATTCAGACTGTGGTTTCTAATTTCCATTTCACACTAAAATGAACTATAGGTCATTAAGGAACTAATTGACTCCATGTAAGAGGTAGACAGCATATTAAAAGCAGAGACGTTACTTTGCCAACAAAGGTCCGTCTAGTCAAGGCTATGGTTTTTCCTGTGGTCACGTATGGATGTGAGAGTTGGACTGTGAAGAAAGCTGAGTGCCCAAGAATTGATACTTTTGAACTGTGGTGTTGGAGAAGACTCTTGAGAGTCCCTTGAACTGCAAGGAGATACAACAAGTCCACCCTAAAGGAGATCAGTCTTGGGTGTTCATTGGAAGAACTGGTGCTGAAGCTGAAACTCCAATATGTTGGCCACCTCATGCGAAGACTTGACTCACTGGAAAAGACTCTGATGCTGGGCGGGACTGGGGGCAGAAGGAGAAGGCGACGACAGAGGATGAGATGGCATCATGGACTCGATGGACATGAGTTTGGGTAAACTCCAGGAGTTGGTGATGGACAGGGAGACCTGGCATACTGCGATTCATGGGGTCGCAAAGTGTCCCACGACGGAGCAACTGAACTGAACTGAAGGGATGGGAAATAGAATTTAGATGAATCATTTAAAATTCAAGATGAAACTAAAATACCTCACTATACAAGAAAGGAAAATATGTTATCTGAGGCTACAGGAGTTCTTTCAAAAGCACTCAAGATTTATACTGAATAAGCCATTCATGGACCAAAGATGGGACAAATTGATAGTAACTAGAATGGACTATAACACATCAGCAAGTTTAAATCCATGTGTTTATAATGATAAAGCAACTCCCTGGTTACCTTTGGAAAATACTGATGAATCAATTCATTTTTTTCCTTTTTTAAACTTTTTATTTCATACTGGGGTATAGCTGATTAACAAACAATGTTGTAATAGTTTCAGCTAAACAGGAAAGGGACTCAGCCAAGGTAAAGGAAGAAGATTCATTTACCTTGTTCTAATCAAACAAGGAGAAGGGAACGACAGAGGATGAGATGATTGGATGGCATCACCAACTCAATGGACGTGAGTTTGAGCAAGCCCAAGAAGCTGGTGATGGACAGGAAAGCCTGGCATGCTGCAGTCCATGGGGTCGCAAAGAGTTGGACATGACTAAGCAACTGAACTAAACCAAACAAGGGAGAGTAACACTTTAATATGTATTCTATGTAATAAATGAAAGAATGATAAGAATTTTTAAATCTCATTGTGTAAACTCTAATGAATTAGTCCCTTAGACTGCTTGGAAATCAAATCAGTCAATCCTAAAGGAAACCAATCCTGAATATTCATTGGAAGGATAAAGCTGAAGCTCCAACAGTCTGGCCACCTGCATAGAGTCAACTTACTGGAAAAGACCCTAATGCTGGGAAAGACTGAGGAAAAAGGAAAAGGGGACAGAACAGGATGAGATGCTTAGATGGCATCACCAACTCAATGGACATGAATTTGAGAAAACTTCAGGAGATAATGGAGGAAAGAGGAGCGTAGCATACAATCCATGGGGTCGCAAATAGCTGGACACGACTTAGCAACTGAACAACAACAATGAATTAATGGTTCTAGGCAATAAACATTTTGGCTTATAGACACAAAAAAGACATCTCTTTTGACTAACAGAAGAGAGACAAACAAACATTACTGATGTACACAATATCACATTTAAAATACTAGTCTTAGGATTTCCCTGATGGTCCAGTGGTTAAGATCTTGTGCTCTCAAAGCATGGAATTCAGGTTCAACCCCTGGTCAGAGAACTAGATCCCATGTATGGGATCTAGCATCCCATATGCCATGCAACTAAAAAATCATGCATGCCACAACTAAGACCTGGCAGAGCCAAATAAGTATTTTTAAAAGACAATATACACCTTTTAAATTTTTTTCTAATTTAAAAAAAAAAGTACTAGTCTTAACACAAAACTCCAACTTGAATCTCTTAAAGCCTCTAGATCAGTCAGTAGATAAATGGAAATTTATTACATATTCTTATATTTGAAATATTTGGAATTTTCCATAACAAAATATTTTCAATGTTTAGAATATTTTTAAGAGAAAAGTAATAAAGAAAAATAAAATATTTCATAATAAATGAATGTGTTATTTCTTCCCTTTTAATTTTTTGAGGTTCTTAAGAACCCATTTTTTACCATATGAGAAAGGTTCCCGTAAAATTTCTAAGATAAACATTAAGCATTGCTATACAGAATCAAAACAGAACACCCTTACTATATAGAGATTTGGAGAAGGCTCCCTGTCTGCCAAAAAATCATAAGAGTTCAAAGGAAGACCTTTGTTTTCAGTAACCATTATGGTTCTCATACTATATCTATCTTTTAGGATCAGAAAAGAAAAATGTGTATTAAAGTAGGTAGACAATGAAGTGGAGCTGACTATAAAGAGGTGACAGAACAGACATGGAAGAATACTTAAAACTTTCTTTCTAGTTTCTAACCCTTTACTATAACTGACTAAAATAACTGAGAACTAGGGTACCTAGCTCGTCTGATACAATGTCTGGACAGAAGTCGTCTTGCATCTTTAGGTTTCTGCAGTGCTTGCTTTATAGAAAGGGTAAGATGGTATAACAGAAAAGGAATGAAATAATGATGAACTCTCTGGAGTTTCTTAAAAACATTAGAGGTAAGCAGCTAAAATGCAATGAAAGGATATGAGTGGGAAGTTTGTGACCCATGAAGTTGATACTGCTGGAAGCCTGAATGAAAAGTTGAAAGGCTTTATGATTAGGCCAGACTAGATAGATAGTGAGGCAATTAGAATTATTCACTGCTGCCAAGGCATCAGGCCAACGTGAATTACAACCCAAACTGAATGAAGCAGAATAGAAAATAGAAAAGCCTTTAATGAAAATGTTGGAGAACTCACAAGGGATGGGGAAAGTGCCAAATAACTGGAAGATGGCTAAGTAAACTAAAAGGTCTATTCTCCCATCAGTGCATAAGGGATTTACAAGTTTAACTCTCATTGCTGTTAATAGGAATTCTATGTGTGATCCAAGGGTGTACTCATGGAGAAAATGCATCTATTAGTGTCTCGATTGGCCTCTCTTGAGCCAACACTGGCAAACGCTCCAAATTGTGTGGTAGTTTGGTGACAGGGACTAACAGAGGTTAGAATGAAAACCACCAGCTTAGCTTCACCTTGTAATCCTCTGATAGTACAAGATCCCTTGTGAGCAAGGAGTAAAATATATTCTATGCAATCTTTCATAATGTTTCATTTGAAAACCTTTCAAAATTATCTTACAGCAAATTAAAGTAAAAGTAAAAGCATAAATTCCTATTCGATTGAAAAGTCTGCCTTTGAAAAAGAAAAGCACATCTTTAGATTATTTTCTACCAGAAAAGAATCCTTTCACTAGCTTATCAGTAACAGCTAATACAGCCCCTGCTATGTCTAGACATTATATCAGATGTTTTACCAATGATGCTACTTACTCATGAAGTAAATAGTATTATACCCTTTTCACAAATAAAGAAATTGAAATGGAAATATTAAGAAATTTCCCCAAGATCATCTATCTTGAAAGTGGCAGATTCAGATCCAGATCTGTCCACCTTCAAAAGGATCTTTCCTTGTTACTTCTCTCCACCTACTACAAATGAGTGCTCTACTAGGTCACTCCGACTTAACTTAATTCACTTTCCAATCCAATGGGAATTTTCAAAAGTACTGAATCTTCACTTAAATGTGTATCTGCATAACTTCAGAGATAATAAAATTATGTTTTCTAATAGAATTCTCCCCAAAATTAAAGAAGTATAGATATAATGATTTTTAAAGTAATTAACATTTTTATTCTAGATATATAAGAGAAATATTCATTGAGTGAACATTTATTGAACCTATTATGTGCCAAGGGCTATATTAGACTCAATACAAAGACAAATACAGAACCTTCCCTCAAGATCAGTTAAGCCTCATAGAAGAAATAGACACAAGCGACTCATTAAAATATGTCTTCAAAATTATGCAGAAAAAGTAAGATAAAGTACTTTGGGGGCACAATACATCATTTATGACTGCTGATTGGTTAATAATATTAACAATTTTTATTGCTCGAATTCACTACCTTTATTACCCATTTTATTAAAACATTTCAACAAAGACTTACTGAATTTTAATATATCTATAGCAGAATCTTCCTTCTCCAAATCCCTCTAAAGTATGTACAGGGCAATCATTATTATACCCAAACTACTGGTGGAGAAATAATGACTCAACAAAATTAAATGACTTACAGAACTCAGAAGTAATTCCCAATACCTTACTTCCCCAACATATAATTAATTTTTCTACAAAAATCTTACTTAATCCAAAGTAATACAGACTTTAAAGATACCTCAAATGGGTTTAATTCCTCAAGAACCAGTCTGAAAGGGTTCCATCAGATAGTCTGAACAATCTTAGTTCAACCAAACAGCAAAACAATTTCCAAAACCATAGGTAGGTGATGGATACTGCTTTCATTTCAGTTAATTAAAAATATTTGATCCACTATGGTGCATCTCAGTGTAAGATCTTTAAAAGACAAAAATTGATTAATCCATGCAAGTTTCAGACAACACCTAATTTAAATGCCAGAGCCTGTGCTCAGATTTAATCAAGCTCTGGATGTTATTTATTGATCTACCCAAAAAAGGTGTTTTTTGTTTTCCCTCTACAAAGGTACTTGAGTAATGGGTAAGCTATCAAAACTAGCATTAATTCCTATTATATAATGCATTGATTTTTTTGCAAACACTAGGTAGGAAGAGACTAAGTCAGAATAGTTTATGCTATTCAAAATGTCAAAGTAAGAGAATTAGTAGCTCTTAGGAGAAGGTATAGATACATTTTACTTCTTGTTTTCCTAACACCATCTACTTGGGAATGATAAAGACAAATGAAACAAATTCTACAGACACACACTTCTACTCAGCCTCTCCTCACTGGGTTACCAGGTATGCCATGGTTAGCTTTACAGATAAGCTCATGAAGCACTCTCCATGTAAATGGGAGTTTAAGCATACAGGAAAAGCACCCATGCCCCAAATATCTTCTTTTCACCCTGATGACTCCTGAAACAAATACTTCATCATTTCATGTAATGGCTAATCTCTGAGCAAAATAAATTTTATTTTTCAAAAAAGAAATAAGATTTTATTTCAGGTATATAATATTCATTATTTATTCCAAATGGGATAATGGATAGCATATCATTTATGACTTTGCCTGGCTAATTATTAGAATTATCTGGGATGCTTCTTAAAAAATGTCAATGCACTAGGCATCTGTTTTTGCTTATCTGTTTGTAAAAATGACACAGATTCTTATTTTAGCCTGGGTATTTGGTATTTTGGGGGAAGGGGTGCAGTGCGGGGAAAAATAATAGAAAATGTTAGGTGATTCTAATGGGTAGCCATGATTGAGAACCACTGGGAGAGAATTTGAGCAAATTTGAACAGATACAGGAGAAAGCAAGAGCATATGATGTAACTGAGGAAAGAGAATAAAACAGAGACATAGTTTGGGGAGGGAAGTCCAAAACAAGGGTTACAATTTTGTCTTGCCCAACAAAGTAAACCTAGGACTTGTTCAGAAGGACAGTGTTGGGGTGGGAAGAAGAGGGAGAAATGTGTCTGGGAAGATAATGTGTAACAATCTAGTTTCAGATCATTTATTATTGCAGACACAGAAATGAGCTTTGTAGAGTTTGTCTTCACAAACAGGGTCAATGAGTTTTTCCATAATAAGGTATGGATTAAATTATTGAAAATAATTTCTAATGCAGAAGTAGTCACTCCGTTTTACAGCCTTATTTAAAAGTTTAGACCATAAAATAAAAGTACACTCATAAAAACACACATTTTTAAACTATGATAGAAAAATTATTTCACATTTTGCACATAGGTAACTGATACTCAAAAAGAAAAGAAATACTTTTATTACTGTCTTTTCTCTTTTACATATCCTATCTCTTTCCTTTTTTGTGGAAATTGCTCCTTTCTAAGAAAAACAAAAGATTTATGTTTTGAAGTTAATAAAACAAAGCATATAAAATGGCCAGAATGGGAGGGGAATTTGAGGAAGAATGGATACGTGTATATGTCTGGCTGAGTTTCTCTGCTGTGCATCTGAAACTATCACAACACTGTTAACTACGAGGTTAATATACCTTAGAACAACTGTCATACTCCAATATAAAATAAAAAGTTCTTCAAAAATAAAACAGAAGATGTCCAACTTGTTACCAAAAAAACAAAAACAAACTCAAAACTTGAGCTCTACGTGTAAATACCCAATGATTAGATCTACCATGTACTCTACATAAGAATTTTAGTAAATCTTGCATTCTAAACAAACATCAAAAAGGCTATTAAAACTTTTCATTTTCGCAATCTCATTCAAAGGTTCTAACCATTATTACTGGCCAAATGAGAGACTAACTTAATTCTTTAGAAATTTAACAAGTTTCTAATTAATTCTATAAATACTGTCTTTCTTTTTAAATGTACATTTTATTGGTGAAAATGCTTTTTTATAATTCAAAATAATTTTATTTTACTTTAGTTTACTAATATTGCATTTCTGTTGTCTGAAGAAGCCATATAAAAGAATATAACTGAAATACTGATAATTTTGAACAAAAGCTGAAATCCTTTCAGTTCATGATGTATAAAACAAGGTTACATAGCTAAAACTGTTTATAATTCTACTTATTAGAAATTGGTCTACTTATTAGAAACTACAAAGAATCATGAGAGACCAACAAAGAGGAAAATCTTAGCCAATTCACAAACATACTATCTTATTATTCCATTTGGAGTAAATAATGAATATTGTATTCCTGAAATAAAATATTATTTCTTGAAAAATGAAAATTATTTTACTCATATTTATATCTTCAAATTAACTAAAGTTCTAAAGGACCCATTGAAGATTTACTTTCCTTCTTGAGTTCTTAACTTTTATTTGATACAATTTTTTTCTTCATACTGCTTTTGTAGTAGTTGAAAAAGAGATCAGTTACCATATCATTTATTTTAATAACATTGCTAATAACAGTCATTATTCTGAAACCAGACTACCTGAGTTCAAATCCTAACTCAGCTACTGTTTATAATATCTTTCGGCAAATGACTCTATTCTTCATCTGAAAAAAGAGGAAAAGTATCTCACTGGATTGTTATGAGAACTGAATTAGTTAATATACATTATACATAGTTAATATACCTTAGAACAAATGTCATAAAGTAAGCATTCAGTAAGTATTTTTTATTATTATTATCACTATAATATTTTTAGTTTTTTAAAATCATCTTTCTTCCAGAGTTGCCATGGTGTCCGAAATACTAGTTTTGCTTGTTTTTTAAAGATCTGAATATTAGTTGCTTCTTAAATATTTGACTTGAGTTTCTGACCCATATAATAATAAACTGAATCCAAGGGTATTTATTTGAGGTAAGGGCTAGAGGCATGATAATAATAATTTGTACAGAGGCAGATTTTAGAAATATAAAATCAAAGCACTGAAAAGATTCTAAAGGGTTTTCTGCATTTCTTCCTTCTCTTCCCAGTCTCCACTCCTACCATCTCACACCTATATCAGGCAGCTTCCTTCTTCCAAGACCAAATGACTCTATACTGGACTTTTAAATACTTCAATAAACCTGGAGGAGAAAATGCAACCCATCAACCCATCCCCATATTCTTGCCTGGAGAATTCCATGGACAGAGGACCCTGGTGGGCTACAGTCCACAGGGTCACAAAGAGTCAGACACGACTGAAGCGACTTAGTGTGCATGCACATGTCCTCCTGATTAAAAATTTGAGGCATCAAAGAATGTATTGAAGAATATGTGGTTTCAGGCAAGGCAAATCTGAGGTTAAATTCTAACATTTACCAGTCACATACCCATGGGAAAGGTAACAAACTTGTGCTTCAATCTATCTGTAAAATGAAGCCAATCCTCATCTTGCAGGACTATTGTAGAGTGTAGTTCATAAGCTTTATAAATTATTAGGAATAATACAGCTTAACATCATAGCTGTAAATAAAGATGTACACAGATGACAATATTTTTCAGAAATGTTATATAATCATAACAGTGAAATATGTATTTTTGAGAAAACACATGACAAAAAAACTAATTTGAGGAGTTCAGAATGCTATAAATTTAGAATTAAAAGAAATTGGTGATATGATTTACAAAAATATTTTTAAGATACATCTATATATTGATTTCTAAATGTAATAGATAAAAATGTGGTTTTGAGTTTTATTTTCATTTCAAATTAAATATTTTGCGATGAGCATATTTGTTAAAGCCAATTATTTGCAATTTGCTTATCAGACATCTTCATTATACATAGGCAGATGGTAATTAGTATATAGAGATAGTCCATGAAATTTTACAAAGGTTTTTAGATTATTACCAGCTAAGAAAGAGTGTATTAAAATAAAAGTAAATAAGGAATTATCTACTTGCTTATTTTAAGTCCCTGAGATTTATTCCAGTGAGACCAATAAATGGGATAAAATAAAAAAGGCAGAAGGCCAAAGTGTCATAAATGCTGCTAAAGTATTCGATGAAAATTATCCACTGGAGGTTCACTGCAGCACATTGGAAAAAATGGTCTTCCCATATTTAGACACAAGTGATAGCAAGCCAAACACTCTAAGAAAGATGTGATACTGTTATATAACAACACAGAGAATTATATTTAATTTATTATTGCTACCTATGTGGCCCATAGTGTAAGATATGATGTACATGATATAATGTTTGGAAGCTGCTCTGATTATTCTACCCTAATTAGCAGGATGTCTGGTAAAAGTCAGCAAACAACATAATCCCTCGGTTTGGTACTAAAAACTGTCTTAACTCTCCATAATATTTTTAAAACAAACAAACTAGAACATGAATTATTTTTTTCCTAGACTCATCCTTTTCAAAAATCTTTAAGATCCTTCCAGTCGATACATAAGATAGGGCACATACTGTCAAGAATAAGTTGTTAAAGTGCATATGAAACATGCTTCTCAAAATATCATGTACACATTTACCAGAAGGTAAAATAAACATGTAAATTTTTATAAAGAATACAGTGAGTTTGTATTAAAATCTTATGCAATATAGGAATGGTGTAAAAATTATCACATACTGTATTACTTGTTCACTTAATAGTTTATTAGCATTTCATAAATATTTTAAGAAAAATGTAATTTAAATAGTCAAAGGATTCATATAATGCTAATCAGAACTGAAAATGCTATGAACCTGATAAGAAAATAAAGAATAATCAATTTTCTCTAACTCATTCATTAGTCAAAGGTAAAAGATCATTTTTAAAAATTTTAACTAAATCCAAAAGGTAACACAGTTAACTTAATACCTTTGCAAACCATGGCATTAAGTAAGAAAGCTGGCTTGATGGCCATGTACACTGTTAGTATACTGAGAGTTATCTAGAATATTTCAGGTTATACAGAGTCCTCTGCTCACTGTCACTAACTACCATAATAATTTAAAGTATTTATCAAAGAATGCTGACAAAAAGAAAACTCTCTGTATAGTTTCTGTCTTTTCATTTCAATCTGGGTTCATATGTCATGGACAAAGTTTTTGAATGTCAATAGGAACACTGGAGAAGGCAACAGCACCCCACTCCAGTACTCTTGCCTGGCAAATCCCACGGACGGACAAGCCTGGTGGGCTGCAGTCCATGGGGTCGCGAAGAGTCAGACACAACTGAGCGACTTCACTTTCACTTTTCACTTTCATGCATTGGAGAAGGAAATGCAACCCACTCCAGTGTTCTTTCCAGGAGAATCCCAGGGACAGGGGAGCCTGGTGGGCTGCCGTCTATGGGGTCGCACAGAGTTAGACACGACTAAAGCAACTTAGCAGCAGCAGCAGCCGCCAGTGTTCTTGCCTGGAGAATCCCAGGGACAGGGGAGCCTGGTGGGCTGCTGTCTATGGGGTCGCACAAAGTCGGACACTACAGAAGCGACTTAGCAGCAGCAGCAGCAGAAACACTTTATGACACTTCCAATCTCCTTTGGGGTTTAATAAGTTTTAATGCACAGCACTGGCATTAGTGAGTTTAATTATTTGCCACATGTCATAGATCTCCTGCTGTGTTGACAGATGTCATATATCTGCAGCATGTTGATTGATAAAGAAGGGGTATTATTATAATACAATACTTTAAAGCAGAATTTTTGGACTAAATCTACCTTTAAAATGAATCAATAAGTTAACTATCAAAGCTTACTTAACATATCTCAGAAATACATGAATATTTAAAGGAGATTGCTTCAGGAGAGGGTGGGGGGGGGGGGGGGGGGGGGGGGGGGGTGGGGGGGCGGGGTTCGCCCCCGGTGGGTCGTGGCGTGGGGAAAAAAATTACAGGATGTATAAATTTAATTTAAAAAAAAAAAAAAAAAAAAAAAAAAAAAAAAAAATTTTTTAATCTTTTCCACCAAAATAACTATTTTGATTTAGGAGAGCCCAGAAGTCAGGATAAGAGCCCAAAGCATCCAGCCCAATTATAAAATTTCCCTGAAGATTCATGTTCTAAAAGAAATCCATAGAGAAAGGTCAATGAATCATAACAGGGAAGTTGAGGGTCGCAAAGGTAGCTTGCTTTATTAACAATGGTTACCTAGCTCATGCAAACAATATAATAAGATGAAATTCAAAGACCTGTCTTGCTTCAGCCAAGAAAGATGGAACCTAAAACCTGGGGCCTTTAGAGTTTCATATGGTAAATTTAGAACTTATTTGCAATACAGAATAATCCATTGAGTAATCTGTGGGCTTTCACCTAGTGGCTCCTAAAAATCAAGAGCACCAAAATTGCCTAGGAGAGTATTGTTCCCGCACTACGTTCCCAACAATCCAGACAGGTTGGAGATAACTGCCGAAGTCACTGGAGGAAGGAAATAAGGAAGAGAGGCCTGGTGACCAGAACTCCACGGACCTCACCTTGCTCCAACAGAACACTGCCACTTTTATACTTTATATTCTGCACTTTAAAAAGAATGTGCTGCTAAAGAATTTTTACGTCCTCCTAGAGAAACTCAGAGTGACCGAAAAGTCCATGTCTTTTCTTAGCTTCTTTCTATTGAATGTGTTATTTTAAATATGAACTAGCCTCTATCCCCTTCAATGCATCTACCAGTCATGAGAGTAGTATAGATTATGTGGTAGCAGTAAGAAAATCATTTGATACCTACAAGTTTAGAGTGACTTTTTTATTAAAAGAAAAATGCATAAGAAATAAGTAAAATTAGTTAAGGTAATGTAATAGTTTGCCTACAAACTGAAAAACAGAGAAGCAGGTGTTTATAACTAAATTCTACTCTATGATACTTCTGATTTGTGTGTGAAACTATTCTACTAGAATATTTGAAGAAATTAACAATTTGCCATCCCTTTTTCTTATATACTGATGGTTTGATTGAGCAATGAAAGGCGATTTTTATGTCCTGTGTTAGGTTGTTGACTAACACACTAACAAAATTTGTACAGCACTCCAATATGAAAAGATGCTATCATAAACATTAATAATGAAACATTATAAATATTCATTTTATTAATTAAAAAATCATATAAATACCAAATTCTACCTTTAAAATATTCAGCTTGTTTTAAAATGAAAATAATATATTTTACTCCCAAAACTTAAACTAACACCCTAGAAAGGCACATATTATTCCTATAAATTTTCTCTTAAACTATCATGGCATCCCTTATCCCAGGATTACACATCCTCCAAAATTACATTTTCTGTAGCTAGTGGATACCTCCCTATTTTAGATGTCAATTTTTAATTTCATCAATACAGTCAAATTTTTAATTACACTGACTGACACAGTTGGAATTGGTAAGTGGGTGAGGACAAAATCTCATATACCCATGGAGTAACTGTAAATTGAAACAGCCTTTAGCCCAGAAATTTCACTTTTAGAAACTTACCAAATAGATATCTAACACAAGTTCACAGAAATAAACGTATAACGTAGCACTTTTACAATAAAAAGCCCGGTAACAACTACATGTGTATCAGTAAGTACTAGTTAAGCCAGATATAATTTACCTATATAATATTAATAGTAAAGATGTTAGGAGAATGCAATCATGTGCTGATTTAGAAATATAGCCTTAAAATATTAAATGAACAATTTAAGTTGCGCAACAGCACAACATGGTTTCTTCTAATGGAATTCATAGTAAAAAGTCAGTTAAATTTAATAAAAATTGAGTTATTTTAATTTAATCAGAAGCCCTGTCTGTCTTAACCTAAGACTCAAAGTGTTGCATCAAGATGATCCATTTTATGGCATTGGATCTTTCCAAACTTACCATTCTATTACCTTCTCTATACTTATGTCCTAAGCATCAAATCTATCACCTATTTACCAAATAGGCTTCTGCTTCTCTACCCACTACACTTGGCCTAAGACTTTTATTTTTCCTTTCCAGAATGTCTTTCCAGCTTCTGACTTCTGCAAATCCAAGCTCAACAAGTAACACACCCAAAAAGCCTTTCATGACTCCCTCAGCTAGATGTGTAATCACATTTTCTCCTATGGTCCCAAAGGATTCTACTTGTGCTTCTCTTCTAGAATTCATCACTCACCATTTTTTATCATGCAATACAGTATTTCACCAATACAGTATTTCACAAGTCACAGATAATCCATATTTGATTCATCCTACATTTTCCATGGTGCCCATATCTAAGCCTCTATCATAATAAGCAATCAACAAGGGCTTGCTATGTTAAAATACTCACATAACATAAAAAGTTCTTATTGTATCAGTTTTACCTTAACTGAAGGGCCCCCAGTCTTTCTGTGAAGAGGAGCTACTTATCATTTTCCAAAGTTGTGAACACAAAAGGATGGTAGAACAGAGAAAATTTATCTAAACTCTAGTGGCCGTATACAGAGACATGGGGGTGTACCACTGTTCATAACTCATAACGGAAATGAGGGTGTACCATTGTCCATTATAATTCATCTTTCAAGTGGCAATCCATAGAGAAAAAAGAGGAGTATTCAGACAGCTGGTCTGGAGATCTATCAGGGAGGCCTTTGAAATAATGGTAAAGAAATCCTGAGCTTTGGTTCAGGCGTTCATGTTAAAGAGTTCACAAGTACATATTCACTAGGGTTTTTATGAAATGAACTTTTACAATGTTGCTTTCAGTCTGCAATAAAAATAAATGAAAACCTTTAATTGTAGTTTAAGACTGCAAAAGAGCAAGAATAAATAAAATCCATTAGTCTGAAGATTTCATCTTAGAAATATTTGTATCCTCCTTCTTGCCAAATCGCATTTACTGATAAACAGATTTCATTTTTTACCATAAACTTCCCTTTTTTGTTATCGAGTAAAAATAAGGAGTAAAAGTAATCAAAAGACTGGCAGATGGAAGCAAGTGAGAAGCAATGTACACAGATAAATCAGAAATAGGAAATGTCTGAATTTTTAAAAATTGACTATATATCATTTCTAGAAAGTATGCCAATTAAACAAAAGAAATATATTTATACAAATAAAACCTTCAAATCTCAAAATATTCTAACACAATTTTACCTCACTCTCTTAAAAAGCTGAATACAGTCTGATAAGGATAATAAAATCTAGCTTCAAAAATATATAAAATCCAAAACAAGGAGTAAACTAAAAACTGTGCATTTGTTCTCTATTCCCTTTACCATTTTTCAATCTGGAAACACTTCTAAATTTAGGAGCGAGCTATAATAAGGCATGGTCAGATGACTGCCTAGTTCTTGAACATTAATAAATACTTAATTCTAGCACAGATGAAATATTGCATTTGGAGAGGTGGGTAGTAGGCAGTGTAAAAAAATAAGTAGAATCAATAACTTTAACTTTCCTCATTGCTGTGGTTCTCTTTTATTTTTAAATCCCAAAACCTGCAGATTTCTAAAGACTGAACAAATTGCATTGTTTGTATATAACAAAAACTATAATTTTTCTAATACTTTAAGTTTAGGAAACCCAAAATATATTTAATCAAACTTTTTCCTTTTAACCTTCTGAGTTTTAACTATTTTTAGTCTTAGAGCTGATGAATTTATATATCCTAAATTACATTTATCAGCAAATGAACAGATTTCATTTCATCTTATCTGCTGGTTATGATATAATGCTCCAATACATAAATATTATGTAAACCCAAACAGGTCAATTCAAACTTACTATTCCTAAAGACAATAACAGAAAATAATAACCTTCCATACTTTCGTGGATTCTGAATCTGAATGAAACAAAAATACAAAATTTAGGTGACATTTCTATTGCAATATACAGAATACAACTTCTCAAATATGTAAATTAACTTATGACTCAGTTTGCTGGGTGATGTTCTCATCATGACTCAAATGGATGCAATCACTTAAAAATGAATGACTTGGGAGGGTGCCATGAACTATGAAGCTATCTGAGTAAGCTGCTTGTATCTGGCCTATATTAAGGGTAAGAAATTTTTCCATCTAGTACATTTTGGAGGTAATCCCTCTGTAACTGAATAGAAATATGATAAATGGTTGGCATGGCTATACTAAATTCCTCCCCTCAAATCCTGCATTTGTTCCATGGATTAGAACTATTCTAGATACTGTGGCATTTATTCTTTTGAGAATGACATCAGATGTCAAACATGCAGTACTTCTGGACAACCTTCCGATTTCAGTATATCTGGAGAAAAGCTACCTTATGGATGTCTGTAGAGGTTCCAGAGACAGCACTGATCATCACGCTTTAATCATGATAAGCTGGAGGGGAAGTACAAATGCTTCTTCTACATAGAAATTGAGAAGACCTTATTCTCCAGGTTGCCCTTCTCTTACAGCCAAGGTGAAAAACTGCCTGTTCTAAAACATGACCATACCATCAGTGTTTTATAAAAAAAAAAAGAAAGTTATTTGAAAATGTTATTTTTAAATCTTATGAACTTATTTCTATTTTTAGGAAAGTTGCCATCACCAGAGTCCCTAGGCATGAAATTACAATGGACAGATAGTTTGCCACTGTGGTTAATAGCTGTTAAATTTAAAAAAGAAAAATGCTCTACCTTTTCTTTCATTTTAATAAAAACAGACAAAAATCCTACAGGAGTGGTTCCAGATTTTGCTGCATATTGGAACCACCAAGCAATCTTTTAAAAACACTGCTGCCTAGCTCTGACCACCAAATACTCATACTCTGATTTATTTGGGATGGAGTGCAAACCCAGAAAACAGAATTTCTAAAAGTTCCCTTGATGATTCAAATGTAAAAACACTGATGTAAAGGTATGGGATGCTGATAGCGTCTTCCTCCATTCATATCAAAAAGGGCAAAGAGGTAGTCCTGCAAAGAACCACACTAGCAGATACGGGCCTGTTTATTTCAAAGAATAGAAGTGACTTTGATTTCAATAAATCAACATGCTTACAGTAAGCATGTTTGTGTATTGGCATGCTTGCGAAGTTGCTCAGTCGTGTCTAACTCTCTGCAACCCAACAGACTATAGACTGCCAGGCTCCTCCATCCATGGGATTTTCCAGGCAAGAATACTGGAGTGGGTTGCCATTTCCTTCTCCATTGTGTATTGGAGAGAGAGAGAATTGTTAAATGCCCCAAAATTTAAAAAGTTAAGATTTAAATAAAAGTTTAGCAATCTCAAAGAGAAAGAACTTAATTTTTAAGTTGCAGATCATAATGGAAAGAATATTGTAAATGACAAGTCTCTTGATTTTTATATCAAAACATCCTTTATAACATATATTCAAGTAGGTTATTAAACAAAAAGTGATTCTATTTTGCTAATACATATAATCTGCCATTATAGAAATGAAATATTAAATTAGATATAAGAGGAAACGGGACATTACATGCTAGTAAAGTTAACACTATCACTAAGGCAATGTTTCTCAAACCTCAAGTCACTGTTAAATTTACTAGGTCATAACCAAAGTTTCTCTTCAATGAAGTTGAACATAAAAGAAAAAATATCAGAGTGTTGAATGTGGTAAAGGAAAATGTTTTGTGAAGCTTGTGTGAGTATTTATTTATTACTGTGGTGATGGTTTAGTCACCAAGTCACGTTGCCTCTAGCAACTCCATGGACTATGGCCCTCCAGGCTTCTCTATCCATGGGATTTTCCAGGCAAGAATATCGGAGTGAGCTGCCGTTTCCTACTGTAGGATATCTTCCCAACCCAGGGATGAAACTGGGTTCTCCTGAGTTGCAGGCAGATTTTACTGAGCCACCAGGGAAGATCCATGTGTTACTGTGACTCAGAGTTTAAAAACTTTAAAAGCCACTGCTCTAGAGATTGTTCTACTGTAGCTTGGAACATGTGAACTCAAACTGCATAGAAAATCAGAGGTCCACAAAAAAGCTAAGTTCTTTATATAACTGGAAGATACTTACAGATTTGCTTATCACTTCATTTTACAAATGAGGATACTGAAAATCATAAAAATAAAATGTCTTGTGTCTGGTGTTTTCTACTGTACCTTTAGAGTCAGGTTTCTCTGAAACCTATATTTACAAAATAAATTTAAGGCAGGTATTTCACATACTAAATTGCCTTGGCAACAACTACAGATTTTCAATCCTATTATGTGAACATTCCATTGACATGGTGATATTCACGCAAACTTTTGTACTCAAATGCAAAGTATACTGTGTGCAAATTAAGTAATAAATTTAAAGGCTCTTGACTCTAGTGCTTGGATATAAAATTATTTTCATGGATAGGAGATTATTAAGTATTCAGTTTCCAATAAGAGATCCTCAAAAAGCACACAATTATGACAGTATCTAGGACTGCAGGATGAAAGGACTGTCAGAAATTCCCACTCACTATTCTCAATTTTACATTCTTGTTCTCTAGTTTCATTATGGTGTCATACACAGACACACAGAGACTAACACATTTATATTTTTAAAGATTACTGTAAAGAATCTGTAAAAAGAATTGAAAATGAAATTTAAAATCTATATAACTTTAAACTCTGGAGCAAAGAGTTTCCTAAAAGTGGTTATGCAAGTAGAACTGTTTCTCATGATCTATAAAGCCTGAACCTCTTTGGTTTGGTACTTTATTTCTTGTAACTATGCAGAGAAAGGGCTGATAGTGATGTCATTAATAAGATATAGTACACATAGTTGTACAGTCATTTTTAAAAAAAGCCTTCCTCCTTAATGGTTCTGGCACATACACTTCACATTCCCATCTCCTTAATGGGCTATGTTAACATCAACTAAGAAAAATTAAATCTTTTAAATACATTTTAATCTTCATCCCATTCAACTTAAGGGCAAGAGAACATGAGTCTATATCAGATGATTCAGGAAAGGACAAATAGAAAGATTTAGAATGTCAATTAAAATGTATCAGGCTACATGAAATAAGAAACCATGAAGTAGGTGAAGGTTGTTGGGCAATGATTGGAAGGTATATATTAGAAAACTAATACTAGATCTTTTTCCCACCTCATTCTGCCACAACACATGTCTAGCAAGTTTTCTTAGGAGAGGTATTTGAAGGCACATCCTGTGAAGAGTAAACCTATAGAAACCTAGGAACTGCATAAATAAACAAGCAAGCATAGAGACCCATGAAAAAAAAGCTGGAGGAAGGGAAAGTGAAGGAGTTGCAGAATCTGTGGTTCTTAATCACCCAAAGGGCTAATTATGATTTTTAAACAGCTAAGACAATAAAGATTAGTCTGTAACAAGGTCATTACATTTGGTTAAGGGCACACTGGTAAATGTAGTAAGAAAGATTTTAATGTCTGTGCAAATGAGGAAGCTGAATTGAAAAGGATCAAAGAAAGCATTGAAAGATGGGTCCGAAGTACAAAAGAAAGCAGAGGAAAATGGAGTGCCTCACATAGCTAAGAATGTCAAGATAAAAAACACAGAAATACCAATAAAAGAAAAATATTGTTCTTTCACACAAAAAAAGGCCAGATAATAAAGTGAATATTGAGAGAAGTGATTAGAATAAATAGACAAAAAGCACAAAATTAAAAAACAAAAAACCCCAATGGAGGAGAAGTTAAATAAAAAGACAAATTGTATCTGATATTTGTCCTGAAAACTTCACAACTGCTTTTGGGGAAAGCATAAAAATTCTGATCTGAAATAAACTCTGATGAATCAGGCATAAATTTTATCAAGATTCAGGTTTAGGGTGGTAGCGTGAGAAAGAAGAGTAAGTTTTTTTAAAAAGTTGTTGGCAAGAGAGTCAATAAGGGCAAAATGAGTGTCAGAAAGACAGAAGAGTTGGAGGAGGAAAGAACAAATTTGTTGAGGAGGAAGTCAGTATGTTTCTTTGACTTTCTTCACAATAACAAAGCAGAATATGAGTATAAATTAAGAATCAATCCCAAAGGTGAGTGAGCTCTAAAAATTATTTAGAATGCAGTCATTAATGTATATACATATACACATATATATATATTAAACACATATATACATAGCAAATCAAGGCAGAGGTAGGAAAAAGTTTCATTTGAACAAAATACTTTAGCATTCTGTGGCAGGTAAATAAACTGTGAAAGGAAAGGGTGAGTCCTAATTACAGCTTCTATTTTCTCAGGATGGTGCTGAGTAGTAAACATTGCTATTATGTGACAAAATTACATCCAAAATCATAAAATTTTAAGTAAATAAACAAATCAGGCTATAAAAGTACTAACCACCTTTGAAACATTTTTTTGAAATAACAGTTTCATCTTTTGTAAATTCCTAAGTGAGCTATTCACAATAATAGAAATCTATATAATAACTGAGAAGCTCTCATAAAATATCACTGATGATCGCAGATGGCCTAAACTGAATCTATGTAACACGTATTTCATCCACTGAAGTTCAAGGATGTTAAAATATATATATGTGATAGCCTAATACTGTAAACAGAAAGGTTAAACTATTAAGAAGTTATAATTACACAGAATAGTCTATAATTTGACTATATTACAAAGTGGGAGAGATGATCTTGCTAAGTCATTTTAGATACAAAGAAAAGAGCTCCCAATGCAGAGTCAGAAAAACATCCTGGATCCTATAAAGAATAACCTTTTGTTGATAGAAGATGGCAAATGTTTGAATGCTCACAAGTGTGCATATCACTATTCAGAAAGGATATTTAAAACACACAAACACAGTTCAGACTCATATCTGAAACATCAGTTCCTTCTATCAACTTTCAAAGGCTGCCTTACTTGTACCCACAATGGCAGCCCAGTAGGCAGTGACATCAAACCTGGAAATGATGTGGCCTGTACAGAATGCAGTGAAGTGCAGTGCTCTACTTGTTTGCAATAGTTTTATTTTCCGACTAGTTTTTATCACACTTGGCATGAACAAGGGAACATGTGCTTTGCTAAATTTGAACTTTTAAGATGAGACTGAATTAACCGAGAACCAAAAAATTGCTTCTGAATTATCCTAAGATTGAAAAATGCCTTCCCCTTCATACTAGGAATGACAAAATAAAAGACAAGTACATCTTAAAAGTTGAAATGTGAGCTAGGAAGATCCTTTCAATCAGTAAGTTCCATTAATTTGCCATTTCTTGAAACTTAAGTACGTATCTGAATACATATATAACACACATCATAAGACATGTTTTTGTTGTTATTCAGTCACTATGTCCAACTCTTTTGCAACCCCATGGACTGTAGCCCAGTAAGCTCCTCTGTCCATGAGATTTCCCAGGCAAGACATATATATACTAAATAAGTATAACTCTTGCCCCAAAACTTAACCTTATATTTTTTCCTACTATAGTTGAACAAAATAACTATATTAGCTAAAACAACCAGAGATATAGCCCTAGAGATGCTTTCCCTTCATAAATCCCCTCTTCTTCCTCAAAAGGTTTGCCAAGATACACAACTATAAGTGATTTAATATATAATGAGGACCTTGTCATATAGGTATTCTGAGTGAAAATCCAAAATAATTTTAATAAAAGTACCAGTTATAAATCACAGCATATGGTTATAAGGAATCTAGTGATAAGTAATACGTCAAACAACCTGAAAGAATCAGCTTGTGGTACAAGCTTCATCGCATTAATAATGTCACAGTTTGTATGTTTATTAAATTAAATATTACCAGCAAGGGTCTTATAAATGCTATGTGCCTAATACTAGATCACATATTTATTTCAGAGTTAGCATAGTAAGAGGGGGAGCTATCACTAGAAGGTCTATTAAGCCATGGTTTTGTTTTTTTTTTCATTGCTTTAATGGAACTATTCAAATCAAATTTTTCACGCTATGCCTTGAACACTGCTGCAAACCATACTGTGGGTGTAAAATACATGCAAGGCAGATATAATCATCTCAGATGAGACCAGTGACTTGTACACCATCAAGTTTACTTTATTGTGAAAGCAGTGGGGTTTTCTTTCAAGTGAATATATTTTTAAATATGCTGCAACCTAATTTACAAGCTGAAGACCAGAACCAGGAAGACACAAATCTCAAAACAACAGAATTAAATCAAGTATAATGCAATGTCTAAAATCCTGCCTACTTTGTCTCTGTCTTCCTTGAGAAACGTATCTTGTTCTGGCAAAAGAAAATCTAACTGCCCAAAAGTAAATCTCGCACTCAGATTGTAAATTCAACAAATCATACAGATTCAACTTGCTTAAAAATTCTCAGCCACCTTTTAAAAGATTGATTCTACTGATATTAAGAACACTTACTCTTTAAAATATTAAAATCAACCAAGCAATTGCCCACACACCAGAGTAAATTAAATATCTTAAAAACTGAATTATCATTGGTCTTTAAAGCTGCTGACTTCTTCAAAGTAAGCTTTTTTTGTTGGGTTTTAATTCTAAAAATAAAAATAGTTGTTACTGTTTCCTTTGGGGGACCTAGACTGGTCTGTTTTCACACAAGATCATAAGCTCTGTGATTTTTCCTATCTCCATGGCTAAAACATATACATGATAAAAGAACTCATACAGAGACAGAAAAGGTGCGCATCAGAGGACAAGCAGAATATTTTATAAAATCACTATGGACACAAGTACTTGCCCAAATATTGCTACAATGTATTTTACATTCTCCAGGAATGTAACGACATCTATTTAACAAGGCTTTTTTTCCAACCCTGCACCCTAAACAGAAAGCACAACATCCCTGAAGGCTTCAGTACTAAAAGAATAGATTCTTAACATCACCAGAAGAAAAAAAAGTGGGTCCTAAGTAAATCAGTTTAACAGCAGGATTTATAAGAAAATGTAAGTGCAGGAGGGAAGATGGTTCATAAAGTTGTCTGTAGATCCCAAATTACAACATTTTAAGAGCTCGGGGGGGTGTCAGTCAGTCCTAAAGAGTCAGAAACGACCTGATCTTTTCTTGAAACAAACCCAGTAAATTTCCCCTAGGCCTAAAAAGGCTTCCATGTCCTAAATCCTAGTAGGTTGCCTGGCTTGGTTCTGGTGGAGCCACATGCTCAGCAGGGCCGCACGCAAGGCAGAGGCGAGGCCGGGAGCCACGCTGGACCACGCTCTTGAAGTAACAGGAGGACCGCCTGGACTCCAGGTCTCGACCTTCGCTGGGCCCCTGTCTAGACCCGCGGCCTGGATCCCTGTCTGGACTCGCGGCCTGGAACCTGCGGCCGGAAGAGCCAGAAGAGAGCAGCGCGCCCACCCAACGGCGAAGCCAGAGAGCCTGGGCCCAGGCTCAGCGGCGGGACCAGGCCTTGGGAGCCGCCGCACGGCCGGCCGAGCTCGTGCGGACGTCCGGCCCCGCCGGCCTGGGCTCCCGAATGCCCTCGGTCACAGCGCGCTCAGGGCCCGCCAGCCGGCTGCCCTGACCCCGCGGCACCTAGGGCGCAGCATCCTCGGGCTCCAGCGGCGCCGGCCCGCCGCGCTCGGCCCCAGGCTGCCGGGGGGCATGGAGTTAAGATGGCGCGCGACGCGAGTGGCGGGAAGGCTTGAGCCAGAATAAAAAGCCGCACGCTCGTCTTTTTCTTCCTTTCTCTTTTTGAAAAGCCACTTTTGAAAACAGAAAATCTGCAGTTTACAGTGAGGATTCGTCATCCTTCTCCGTCCCTACCCTGACTCCTACCCTCAGGGAGATAAAAAGGCAACTCGACATCTAACCGGGGACGCGAACTCTGGTTCCCGCAGGCCCTCCCCCAAAACACTCTGATTTCCTTCAAACAGCAGCAGCTTCTCAGACACACTGACAGTGTCACTTCACTAGACACCCAAGACTCCTTGGAAGTCAGGAGAAACGATCATGCTTGAAAGGGACAGGAAAGCACACTGCCTCCGAGAGGAGCGCGGAGCTGCAAATTTACCTCACGCTGACTCAGTCCGCACAGCAGATGGTGCAGAGCTGCAAGGGAAACGACCTCCCCAATTTTTTAAGTACTTCCTAATAGCAGCTAAGTGCGTCTTTCAGTACAAGGCACTACGTTCCTGTGAAATCTATCCTCGGCTTCTAAGAGCCTCGTTTCCGCACATGACACCGACTCCTATGCTCGCGGTGACTCTGGCCCGAGGGTGGCGGGTCTGGGCCGGCGCCGCGCTCCGACCGCCGGGCTCACTCCCCGGAACCCTTGGCGGCTCCGCAGCCCCTCGCCCTCGGCCTGGGCGCCCCCGGGCCTCCCGACTGCACGTGCGCCTCCTGCTCGCTGGCGCCGAGGTCGCAGGAGCGCAAGGCCACGGGATGATTACAAGACTACACGGCTCCACTTCACTCGCCACGCAGGCCCCCTGTTCTGTACTTTTTGTCCCCTTGTTTAGCTCTTAGGTGTGATCCGGGAGAAACAAACACAAAGGAAAGTCAGTCATCGCTTTTCTATGTGGCAGACAAAACTCGGCGGGAACGCCGTCTAGTGGCCAAATTACCCAAGGAAGGCAAATCAGTTTTGTTCCCCCCTCCAACGTCCATTTTAATTGGTACTTTGAAGCCTCTTTGCATCTGTCAAATTGCAAAGTGGATACAGGACCATCTCTGGGTGGTGGTAAATTTCGCCCCATAACCTGAGACTGGCCTAGGCCAAACAAGAATGCTGGACCATTTTCCACCTTTCTTGGATCTCCTTCTTTGGAGACAAGAGTAAAAGAGAGCTCAATGGACCCCTTGACTAAGACGCAACTAGCCTCCTCCCAGCTGGAATATCCACATTTCTGCATTTTTTCTCAAGGGATGGGGACCTGGCTTGGGCAGGATGGGCACTGGAAATCCACTGTAGAAGAAATGGAGTGGTGACCCACAGATACCTCCTAAAGCAAGTTTTAAGCTCACTGGTGAAATACCGACCTTTCATGAGTTTGCTCTATGAGTACTTTCCCCCACTCCAACCCCTCCCAATCCCCCCAAATAATCCACTCAAGAAATGTAGGCCATTCTGTGTTTTCATTACGGATTCACCACTCAACTCCAAGGCCTTGTATTTAAAGACCAGAATTTTCAACATCTGACTAAAGCTGCGGTCAACAGCCTATTTTGACAAGCATTTAAATTACACTCTTCTCTTGCCCAAATTTCCCTCTTGACTTTGTGAAATTTCAAGAAATACTTAATTTCTTATTAAAAACCCTCTATTTCCTGCTCATGTTATTTCCTACTTACAGATATAAGAAAGCATGTACATTTTCCTGGAAAAAAAAAAACGAGTGTAACAAAGTGAACTCACAGGGAACTAAGTAATTGTAAATAAGACAGAAAAAAAGTAATTACTGGTAGTGGTATCCTAACAAATTTAAGAGGAAAATGGGATGTAGTTCCCACTACACAGACTGCCCCATGTTGGAGTAGAGACAGGCTATTCTTCCTCAGCCCTTAAAAATAATCACCTCTAATTAAAATTTCAAACTGTAAACTGCTTTCAAACACCATAGAGTTTTACCAGATTTATTTTACTTGTTATACACAGACAATACAAACGAGCAAAAAACAAAACGTTTCTCAATGGAGTGTGTCCTTGTATAAATTATTCAGTTCACAGACAAAACGAAACGAATATAAAAATCACAACATTAGATTTACAGAAGAGCCAAAATATACACACGTTTAGACCCTGAATTCCTATTAGGAAAAAAAATCCCCCAATGGACTGGAATCTAGATTGAGTATTGTGTATGATGCATATTTCACATTAATTTTAAAATACAAAAAAAAGTATAGGTTTGCTACACAACATTAGAAATTCTACTAATCTATTTTCAGGGGATCAGTGCTCCTTATCAAATATAACAAGACTTAGGGGGGAATAAACAGTCTTACTTGCATTAATGCTAGTGTTTTCCCAAGGAAGTCAAATTTCAGCTGTTTCTAGGTGGCGGGGAAATCATTTTCAAAACTAAAATGCAGTAAAATATACAACTCACACAATTCATCTTCACTAGACTACACTATAGTTAACCAACAATTCAGTCATCTATATCATCAGTAGAATATTCATTACAAAGATTTACAGCATATAAAGGTGGAGGGGGAACTGAAAGATATTCAGAAACAGTTTGTCAGCATATTTGGCACCTGCACAGACCAGTAATGGATTTGGCACTTTGGGGAAAAACAAATAAGGCAAAATAATATTGCTGATGTCGAGCTATTCTATTTAGAAGGAAGGGGGAAAAACATGTAACTCGTTAACTTTGCTTTGCAGGCATCATGCCACTTAATCGACTTGCCTATGAACAGACACCTATCCTTTACAGGTGTTTGGTCAGATTCTCCTTAGCTATTTGTGTGCAGTAGGGCACAGGGTAGTTATTTCATGCAGTGGATTGAGAAGTGAGAAACTCTTCATTATCTAGTCTTTCGAGTTTCCAGAGCCTCTTAGAATACTGTTAATAATCTCACAAGAAAACATTTTCAGGGGGCGGGGGAGTTGGAGAAAAAGGAAAAGAAATGAATGAGAAAGTTTAAGCATGAACTGGTTTTGTGCCTTGACAATGTGAATAAAAACTAGCCATTCGTTACAATAAATTAACACTATATACAGTCATTTCACAGGCTTTGTTCCACTAGAATTATTAACATCCCTACCATCCATCCATCCATCCACTCGGGGATAAGAAAGGACGCTGGGTGGGTCCAGGTTCTACAGTCAACATCCTACGGTTAATGGGGAGGCCGAGACTTGGCGGGTCGGAATCGCTGCTGCCTGACAGGACTGCCCAGGTCTCCTAAAGGTGAAGAGTTTCATGAGAAGAAAGACAAGGAGAGGGTGAGAAAAGACGAGGGGGAGGGGAACCGTTAAGATAACTTCACAGAAGGAGAGTAAGTAAGTAGGCAAACCAAAAAGGTTTACAGCCAAGTTGAAGGTCGGTGCGCTAACTGCAGAAACTGCTGTGCAAAAAAAAAAAAAAGGTTAAAATCACACTCAGGAGACCTGTACTAATTCGCTGCAGACGGTGTTCGAGGGTCAGATAAACTGAGGGAGTGCGCGAGGTGGGGCGTGAGCAGGAGGCGCAGGGGGAGAGGCGCGAGGAGCCGGCGGGGGCCGGGCCGCGGCGGGGCGCGGGCCGGGGCGGGCAGGGCCGGCCTAGCTGTGCGAGTAGAAGCCGTAGTAGCCGCCTATGTCCTTGGCGCAGTTCTTCTCGCAGTCCCGCTGGGCCAGCACCTCGCTCTTGAGCGGGGACGAGCTCTCGGACACCGGCGTGTCGGCGGGCGAGATCCGCCTCCGTTTGGCCTGCTCGTAAATCCCCGAGTCGCTCGAATCGATGGACTTGATAGAGGAGGGCGTCTCGATCCAGCTGGAGTCGGACAGGTCCTTGGGCTTGGCGTCCTCGGCGGCGCCCGGCGGCAGCGGAGAGCGCTCGGCGGCCAGGCCCTCGGCCTCCTCGCCCAGGTAGGGGTTGGCGCCGGCCATGCGCGCGGCGGCCGCGGCGCTGTTGGGCCAGCAGGGCAGCACCGAGCCCGACTTGGCGCCGCAGTACTGCGGTGGGCTGCGCGCTCCCCAGCCCGACGGGTCGGCGTAGTAGCCGAGCGGGCGGCCCCGTGCAGCCAGCCGCCTGCAGCGGCAGCGCCTTCCACGCCCGCCGCCGCGTACGAGAGCAGCGTGGCCGCGTTGCCCGCGAAGTCCGTGGCCGTGTCGTAGGCCGAGGCGGCGAAGTCCAGCCGGTTGTTGGCCGGAGTCACAAACCAGCGCTGCGGCGACGGCGCGCCCGGGTCCTCGGCCTGCTGCGGCGACAGCAGCCCGTTGGTGTGCGGCACGCTGCGGTCCGTGCCCGGCCCGGGGCCGGCGCCCGCGCCCGGGTGGAAACGGGCCTTGGCGTAGTTGCTCACGAACTGGTCCTGCAGGAAAGAGCCGGCCATGGCGTAGCGGGCCCCGGGCACGATCTGCGAGCGCGGGGAGTCGTTGGGCGAAGGGGTCAGACGGTCCATGTCGCAGCCGGTGTAGATCCTGCGAAGGAGGGAGGAGAGAGAGAACCGAAGGGTGGCGGAAGGTCCTTTCGGGGGCGCTAAAGAGAAGACCACCCCTGGTCGCCCACCCCCACACTCTCCACGTGTAACCTGCCGTCCAGGATAAAGACAGACAAAAGGTCACAGACTTGCATCCTCTCCAAAATAAATCGTGAAATTATAAAGGAACCGATTTGTCCATTCAGGGACCTAAAGCTGATACAGATGAAGAGGAAGGCTTCGCTCCTCTCTTGCGCTCTCTCAGCAAGTGCACAGAGGGCCGAGAGAAGAGCACAGCAGGGGATGCTCACCCACTTCTCCAATATATGTGCACACATCGAGGCAGATCTGCCCAGGGGCTCAGGTGTCATTTTCCCAGTGGGCCTTTCTTCTGCGGTGAGAGTTTCTGAGTGAAATTTCTAAACCGGTTACCCACTCCATCCTTTTAAGACCACTTTCTTCCATCTGACACACACGCGGGGACCCGCCTGGTAGTGAGCATCAGACTGGCCTTGGACCAGTCTGATGCTGGTCCAGTCTGATGCTTGGACCAGTCGAAGCCTCCATGGCACTTACTATTGTTTTCCCCTGTGTGTTCCTTTAACCAACCCCCAACCATACAAACTAGAATTACTATGTGGAAATAAAGTCATCAGTCAATAAAATTATTTTACAGAGGAAGAGTATTCTTTGAGCTTCTCTCCCCAGCTTTTGATTTGTTACTGGTTTAAAAGAAAAAGAAAAAAAAATGTGGGCAAACTCTTAAAAGTACAATTATCAACCTCCGCCAAGAATCTCCCACTGGTAACAGCTCATCCTTATACAACTTGACTATGTTGCAGGCACCCTTGTCTAGGGCTGTACAGATCATTATTTAACCATCACAATTTTCCTAGTTAGGTACCATTATTATCCTATCTAACAGATGAAGAAATTGAGTCAAAGGAAAGTTAAATAACTTGCCCAACCATAGACAGTGATTGTGTTACTGGGAATTACCTTAGATAAGATAATCAAAGGTTCACTCTAGGCCCCACAGTGGCCTATAAGATCCCATTAGAACTGAGAAGGAACCAGAGACTGGATCAAGATTGGTAGACCTATTTTCTCATACACATCACACACATGCCTCCCTTTTTTAGCTCACACATAAATGTTTTAAGCTTTAATCAACAGACTGTTTTGAAAGAGAAACTTGTCATACCTCAATACTTTGGGGTCTTGTCAGACCTCAATACTGTGGGGAGGAGATTCCCTAGTGAGTGGCCAAGCAAACACTCTGGTCCCCCTGAACTCTTTATTGCTTTCTCTGTTTCTCCAAAAAGTGAGCCAGGCCCAAATAACCAACGTAAGGTGGAAAGAGAGTGTCAAAAACCATTCTACTCTAAGCCATAAATCTCTAAGACAGCCATCTGTATAGCTGAAGAAGCTTTTTAAGATAAACATATAGTGACTTAAGAATCAAACAGAAGTGGCTTTTCCAACAGAAGTCAGCCAGAAGAGGGACAGATGAGGGTTATGCCATGGCTGCTCAAATGCAGTTTGCTGACTGAACAAAATTTCCCTCCTGAAACTTAATTCCAGTCTCAAATAAGAACAAGTAGAGGGAGGCAGGAAGGGAACATAACCAGCAAGGTGCAAATATCTTCTCTGTTTACCACCACATTTAAAAGGACAAGAAAAAAAAAATCTGCAAAAGATACAGTTTATATGCCCATACAGGTCCCAACCCACTTGGGATTACCGAATTGATTTGTGCAAAATAAAATGCTTTGGAACAGATGTTCACAGCAGAATTAAAAGCTCAAAATCTACAAGACCCCCTAGTACAGAGACCAGTATCTCTGATCTCCTGGGCCACACGCTTTCCACCGTGCTGAGCCCACCTTTTAGATTGTGAGGAAGGACTAGAGTAGCCAAGTTTTTCTTTCTTTTTTTTTTGTCTGGGGGAATCATACTGATGAGGCTTGCTTCCTTTGGATCACTTTTGAGGGATACACTTGACAAGTTATAGTGTATAACTGTACAGTTATAGTGTATAACTATATAGTTATAGTGTATAATTATAGTTACAGTGTATAACTATTGATGATTCTCTTCAATTTGTTATAAAAATATCAGGAGGGAAGTTTGGTATCTACCTGGAGAGAGCCACTTGTCTCCTCCACAAATTTATTCCTAATCAAAGATAGCTTCAACTCTGTAGTTCTAGCCCCAGCACTTAATGCAAGCCATGAAATTAAAATTAATGTATCCTTTCCTTCTATGGTCAGAGAAAAGTGAAGGGATCCCCACATTCCAGATTCAGATCTTGCCCTATAACTCTTTCTAAACGCCTCAGCACTGTACCTGGGCTCTGAGCCTCTGAGCAAGAGAACACCAGAACAAGCCCAGGAAAGGTTCAGTTTACACCTACTGTTGCCCCCAGAGGACAGCATTTTGATAGACAAGAAATGGAGATAGATAAGGGAGGCCTGGAGAAAAGGAAACCAGCACATTTAATTAAAACACACCTAGATACAAATGATAAAAGAGGAAATACTTTTCTTTCAAAGCATGAATAATACACTGCAACAGCACCTGGGTCCTTCCCAAAGCCTGAAATGACTGCACCATCAGCTGTGCTCGTGAACTTGCCTGTAGTGGGTGCACATTTCTATTCAGTCCATGGTAAACTTGCACAGGAAAAGCTATTACACAAAACTTGGAAATGGGTAAATAAAAGTCACATATGCCAAGGAGACTGTAACAACTGCCAGAGCCACATGCACTTTCAGGCAGAATCCGGCGGTTTCAGACACAGACAATCTGAGCTGAGCATCTGCAGCACCACACACAACTCCCGCACCGGGGAACCAGGGCAGCTCCCAGCCAGCCAGCCCCAGGGTCCCCGCCAGCAACTGTGTAATTCATATGAAAGCTAAAAATACGTGGAGGAAACCTTTGACCCAAAACACAGAAGTACTAAGCCAGGTCACCAGAGAGAAGAGGACATTCAAAAAGAAAGGGAAAACCCCGAAAACAACTTTGTCTTCACACTTTCTAGCTTCCAAAAGCCTTGTACAAAACAATCCACCTTTGACCCAAAGCCCAATTCCACAAATTTGAGAAGAAAGATACAAAACTACTTACGTATCATAATTATCCCGAAATCCTTTAGCAAAGGGGTTGTGATCTATTTTCAGTTGTGTAATCTGGAAAAACAGAAAAAAAGATTAATTTTATTTTTTATACAAAGCAGATTGGGTGTTTAAGAATATGTCATCTGCCACTTTTACAGGGGCTAAAGGCCTACAATTTCATTAAATAGCAAGATTTCCCTAACTGAAATTTAAGGGAATGGGTGGAAAGGTGAAAAAGTATGATGAAAGTTATGTTTAAATTAATGGTGACTAAAACTAAAGTATAGCTTTCCATTGGCTCTCCCATGTGTCCTAAACTGGTTCAAAATGCTCATTTTAAAAAATGCTTGTTATGTAAATACACTTATTCAGGCAAAAATTTTTAAGGGGCACTTGAATTCATTCCTAAAAATGTTGCCTATCTTAAATGCTTTATCATATTTTTAAGTTAGTTGCTTCTAATACACATCTTGAAGAACCCACAAGTTGCATCTTGAAATCAGTTTTGATTGAAAATAAATGCATATCTTTCATTTATGATATTTTCCTGTTTTAAAAGAAACACTATCACTTCTAGTAGTCAAATCAACAGTAGTAAAATAAGTTTTTGCAAACTTGCAAATGAGTGCTAGGAAGCTCACTCCATAGTCCCCAGTAATTTGATTTATTTTAGTTTTTAAATCATGAATGTGCGTTTCTTTCGATCACCCAGAAACTGATGTTTGAAAACTAAATCAAAATTCCCAAGAGGCTCTAGAAATCCTGGTCACCTTGAAGGTGGCCCGGTGACCCACGTCGGAGACGAATAGGAAGCGTTTTCCCACCGGTTAGGTATACAGGGAAGGTGCCCAGCAGGCCCCTAGCCCTACTCTTAAAAGGCATAGCAGAGCCAGCTGTGGCGAATGCTGGTGCCCGAGGCGGGGACGGCCCCTGGTACCGCTGCGGCCCGGGGGAAGCCTGTGCCGCCCGCCGCGCGCCCAGCCCCCAGGCCTCCTTACATCGGTGTTCTGGTAGGCAGTGACGGCGATGAACTGAGTCTCGGGAAAAGTGAACGTCTGCACTCGGCCGGGCTGGCTGGTGTCCTCCGTGCCGTCCTCGTTCACTTCCACTACATGCAGGCGGGGCTGGTACTTGTGCAAGGACTGCAAAACCACCATCTGTCCAGCGGGAAGAAAGGGAAGCGCCCGGCGGCACGTTAGTGCGGTCTGCCCGCATGGGGCTGTGAGCCGCGGGCCGTGCGGAGTCTGTGAGGAGCCCGCCGCCCCGGGAAACTGACCGCGGGCCTCGCCCAGCTGGTGACTGGCTGGCGGAAGCAGACCTGCCTCCGTTCCTTCGGAGCACGCAACGCCCGAGCACCAGAGGAAAACCGAACCCGACCGCCCAATCCTCAGGGCCCTTTTCCCAGTTCTCCTTTAAGGAGCAACAAAGATTTTCACAACCTGCAGATCCTGCGCGTTTCCTTCTCAAAATCAACCAAATATTTGTACTTGTGAAGGTTGGGAACTCGGTAATTGGGCGAGGGAGGGGGGCAGGGGGCCAAGAACAACTTTGTAGCTTAATATAATTTGGGAGGACGGAAATAGAATTTTAAAAGTCTTTTTAATGAAGCAAAGAAACGTGTCGTTCCTCATGTTAATTTAAAGTGATGAACTGGATCTTAGGCAGGAACGAGTGTGTATAAGTGAGTGTGTGTGTGTATGAGAGAGAGAAATGAGCGCTTGAGCCACTGACCTGCCCATTGTTGTTTGACGCTCCTTTGTTGTTTGTAAGTTTTAATTTTCCAAAAGAGATTTCTTGACGCATCCAGTGAGCCCCCGTGTTGGGGGAATCCGGATGCATATAGACCCGATTTCCTAGAGAAAGAGACAAGTCGTTTACCTGTGCCCGGGGCACTGCCCAGTCCCAACTCCTCACCACGTAGGACACACACATACACACACACCCCTTAGTCCACTGTAAGGCCCATTAGCTGGGGCTTTTTAAGGCCGCGCTTTCTTCCTATTAACTGGGAATGATTAAAATAGCTTTTGCATAATCCTCCCCCCTTCTCGTCCCTCAGTCTCTCCCCCTATCCTCCTAGTTTCCTTTTAGAAGTCATTGGCCGATCGTTTTAAAAGTCGCTCGAGCCAGTCCACAAAGGCTTTAATTAATCATTCTCACCTAAATAAGTGTCAGGAAGACGTGTTAATTGGAAGGACTTGCCTTGCACATTGGTGTCCGCTTTGCCGCAAGGAACCCATTTGCCTCCTTGAAACCTCCAGTGATTGGGATCCGCCAAAATCACATCCACAAAAATATTGTAATGAGCCGTGGGATCGAGACCAGAAATGTTAAAACTTAAAAAAGGAAACATGCGCCTATTTAAATTAGGGAGGGGGAGAAAACAAGGGAAAAAAAAAACATAAATGTTAAAGATTAAATGCAAGAAGCGCGGCGCCAGATAGCAAAGCAAAACTTATTCTCTCAGCATCGATGAGCGAACAAAATTTTGCTGGATTGGAAATAGAGTGGTGGGGGAGAAAAAGAAGAGGGACTGAAGTCTGGGAGATCGGCGGATGAACTGGAATGGGAAGTCGGCAGGTATCACTGCCCAGGTGGAAAGCGAGGTTGGCGACCCGAATCTCCACCTGTCGGTGTATCGGGCATTGATGCCTCCCTCCCATCTCCCGGCCACAGGCCAGGACTCCCCCCCTCTCTCTCTCTCCTTTCTCCGGCCACTGACTGGCTCTCCGACCACCTTTCTAGAGCGGGAACCCCCCCACCCCGCCCCGCTCCCCGACATCACCGCGGTGGTTATACCTTCCACTTTCCGTTTTTCCAACACCAGCCAACTCTAGGACGCGCCAGAGCGCCTTCCACTCCGCTCCCGACCCCAAATCCTCGCTGCCGCGTTGGTCACAGCCCGGGTACACATGCCCCCCGGCCGCGCCTGGAGCAGCGGCAGCCAAGAATGTAGCATTACCTTCCCTGTTTGGTGATGATCATTTCCGTTTGGTGCCGGTGAAATTTCAGCCAAAGGGGCCTGTTGCACAGGTACACCTGCGCTTTGCCAGGCACCAGCCCGGGCTGTGTGGAGGAGAACTGGTAGAACGGGGCTCCTTGGTAGGAGTGGCCGTACTGCTGTGGGTAGGGGTAGCCGGCGGTGGGGTAGCCCTGCGGTGAGGAGTTGGACAGGAGGCTGTTGTAGGCTCCGTTGGTGATGACCGGGTGGTGGGCCATGTAGCGGCTGGGGCTGCCGATGGAGAAGGCGGGGTGAGCCGGTCCGTGCTGGCCGGGGTACGGGAACATGGCACTGGGAGCGGTGGCCGCAGACTGTGGCTGGCTGGACTGAGAGAGGAGGTAGCGATCTGCAGCAGAGCCATCGAAACTGTGACGAAGCTCAGAGACCCCGTCCAAGACAGGAGAGAGTTTACTTCTCTGGACGTCCCCTGGTGAGTCCTTGGAGTCAGGAAAATTGTCTGTATCTGACTGATTCGTCATCCCCTGGTAATTTTTTTCAAAGGTGAACTTCTCTCCAGGTTGTCAGTGGTCGAGATAATGGGATGATCGTGCAAGACAAGCTCAGATCCGCCTGAATGTGGGTAGCTGCTGCTCACATTGAGAAATTTCTTGGAGAGCATGATAGAAGGAGAAAGGCAGTGCTCCAGCTGCATAGCTCTAGAACCTGAACACTCGCCCTCCTGTCCCTGGTTTTTAAAGTCCTATTTATCATAAACTAGAAATCCACAGACCCCCTCACTAGACAGAAAGCACTTCAACCAGCAAATGCTTCTCAAAGGTTTGATTTACTTTTTTTTTCCCTGGGAGAAGAGATTGGCCAATTGACACTATGCAGCAATCAGAAAAGGCTCACTTTTGATCTTGCTGCTTGTGCAGCCGATGAAACGGCTCCTGCCATTGGTTAACTGCTGACAGTAATTTAATTAGATAGACATTAATTAGGATAATCACCTGGCTCCTGGTCGCAGCGATCATGGCAAACTGAAGGGGATGATTTTATTGTTGGTTTAGGGGGTGGGGAATGTGTGTTGGTTTTACGTGAGCACTGTTGTGTCACCTTTAAGCTTTGTGACCACTGCTTTAGGAAGATTCAAAGATGTGCAATTTACTAAACATTTCCTACCTTCCCCCTCCCCCTCCTTTGGAGCTGAGGGGCGGAGGAGGGAATTCGACGATGCTAGGAGACTTTTCGGATCTGAATGAGCCAAATATTCAGTTGAATGTAACGATTTCAAGTGCAAAGTATACAAAGCGCGAGCCGGTGGCCTCTTCTCGCCCTGTAAAAGTTCCAGAGTCTGTCTTTTCCAGTTAATACAGAAGCACAAGACACCTGAGCCAGTCCTTTGTGATCAGGTCCTGCGTGTCCTCAACGAACACCCCCCACCAACGCACACCCTTTTAACTCCATACAGAAATAAATAAATCACTGCAACTGAGCGCCACAGCCATGAAAGTGAGCGGGAAGGGGGAGTCGTGGGGGGAGAAAAGCAATTCAGCCACCCCATCCACCCACCTCGGGAAGATTCAGTTTCTTGGTTGAGCACAGAAACAGTGACAATCAATGATCTCCTTTTTAAGTTTTGAAATAATCATAAGCTGTCGGGTTGAAGTGCCTTAATGTATTTGCAGTGATGTTTACGAGGTCTTTCCTAAATATTTAATCAGCGAGCTTGGTCGCAGATTATCTGAAGAGCATCTAGCTGGGGGCAGGCGCCATGCATCCCTCACGTCCCACTGCACTTCCTTCTCTCCAAGGTACGGCCTTGGCGACAGGTTCAAAAGTCTCGCCAGGAAAAGAAAGGGCCGAGTCCTCGCGCAAATGGGTTCGCTAGAAGCGCTGATCTGGGGAGACAGAGTGGAAGTGGTGTCAACGCAGTGATCTTTATGGAAGACTCGTGTGTGTGTGTGTGTGTGTGTGTGTGTGTGTGTGATGTTTATATAATCTGGAGGGGAGAAAAAGAATCCATGCCAATAATTTTAAAATGAGAAAGAATTTAAAGAGGGATAGAGAAAAGAACCAGTTTAAAAGGATGTTGGCACAAATAGATAGCACGAGGCCAAAAGCAACCCCGAGGTGTAAGAAGAGATCTCATGGTACTGATTCCACAGAGCAACTCAGTCTCCGCCCGAACCAGAGAGCCAAGAGCAGCAGAGGGTTCACCGCCCAAAGCTGCTTCGCGTGGCGGGCACCCACCAGCCCGCCCTCCTATGGCTTTCCTGGGACGGCCGAGCCGCGCGGAAACCAGGAGGAGCGCAGCGCCGGAGCTCAGCTCGGTCCCGCGAGCCGGCTGGCAGGCCGGCTCCAGGCGGGGCACCGCGGGAGCCGGCGGCGGGAGAAGCCACCCCCGCGCTCGGCGCTCGGCGCTCGGCGCTCGGCCAGCCGCCTTGCTCCGGCTCCATTGTCTAAGGTGTCTAGGCGGCCCGAGAGTAGGCTCCCCAGCACCCTGGCGATCGCGAAGGGGAGCCGCCCGGATACCCGGGTAGCGCGGAGGCTGGCGCGTAACCCAGGGGAACACACTCTTTCCGTGCCGGAGGCTTGGCCTGGGCGCCTACGCCCGGTGGAGCTCGTGCCTTCCTCCGAGAGTGTATCTGCCTTCCCCTCGCCCCCGCCGCTCCCGGAGGGAAAGGACGCCCGGGACACTGGGTGGGTCCTGCGCTTGATAGCGACGGGGGTTTCCACACTCGACCTGTGCCTACGCGTGCGCATTTGGAGAGCGCCGCCTGGGTGGGCCCAGCGGTCAGCGTCCAGCCCGGACTGCTCCCGTCTGGCGGTTCGGGCGCCTCGGCCGCAGAGTGCATCAGCTGTGGCCTCCACCACGGCGCTGCAAGCAAGATCCAACGCGGGCGGCCCAGAGCTGGAAGGGTTGATGACCAGATGTCCCAGACTCAAGCCGAGATAGTTTTCTGGGAGAAAAATACAGCCAGACCTTTTTCCTTTAAAAAGCTTCATAGACAAGCAGGGGCTTAATTACTAAGGTGTTGGGAGGTGGGGGAAGGGACCGTGGCAATGACATTATTGATGCTTTTTTTCCCCCTCGCCATTTCTCCCGAGAGCCTTTTGCCCTGTTTGGCCTACTGTTGCTTTCATTAATTTCTTTGTCCCTGAGTGCCTTCTTTCCACGGTTTTCAAGGTTGCCCACCTCTCACCCCCTAAGTGGGACAGAGCCTTAAGTGTGTAGCGAAAAAGGAGAAACTCTACCTGGGCTCTTTGTCAGGTTTTTTATTCCTAGTACACTGAGTTGGGTTTTTTAAAAATGAAGAATGCTAAAATGACAAGTTCAGAAGAGGGAGAGTGCACCTTCCTCAGTTTTTAAGGCATTGGATTAGAAGATAAACAGGAACACTCACTCAGATCATCAGGACTGCATTCAGTGATTCCTCAAATACAGGTTTATGCCTTTAATATGCATGCTCAAGAAGGAAAACTAAGGTTTTTCTCAGGATCAGCACATCTGCTCTTGACTCATATTTCTGTAGAGCTGGGCTTCCCAAACTTTAAAAGTGAATATGACCCTCACCAGGATTCTGATTCAGTAGGTCTGTATGTATGGTGAGCTCCCAGAAGACCCAGGTGCTCCTTGTCCAAGCAGATCACACTGAATAGTGAGGCTGGAGTTTTCCATGCCCCCATGCTAGTCTAAGAGGAAAGCAGGACATCTGAGGCAAGTTTTGCTTCCAGTGCAGCAAAATCCATAAATGTGCTCATATAAGCACTCAGGTACACACACACACACCTGAAGTGGCTTATAGAGCTTGTGGTTAAACAAGTTGCTTCAATGCCTGCCTAGGCTATCAGCTGCTGCCGCTAGCTAAAATAGCTGTGCACTCCAAGACAAAGGTGTTCACAGAGCCTCTTCTTTGGGCATCCTCCTTTTGATGGACTCCAAATCTATAAAAAATCTAGGTTTTTGCTAGAAGGGATTTTGGTAAGGTTTTGAAATTGGGAATGTCTCCAGCATGAACCAAGTGGGAGAACATGGTATGTGACTGTGGGAAGTCCCGGAAGATGAGGTGATCAAGTAAGAACAAAAGGCAGGCCTTGTATAAGACTTCTCAGTCGTTTTATTCACTCAGGAGCTATTTTTCAGGGGACAAAGTGAAAGAGAAGGAAAAAAAGTTTCAAATGGAATGTTGAGAACAGCCCTTCGATTACTGAGACCTTCTTCTGAGGGCATATTGTACCAAAAAAATCTTTACTAGCTCTCATGAACAGTATCTGTGAAAGAAGTCACAGAACCTTATCTATGTATGGGGGAAAATCATGTATGAAAAGAAACCCAGCTTGCACACAAGTTTAAAGCAGGCAAAAGGAAAACTTCTACTAACTTCAACTCTTATATTTTAATTGTAAATGGTTGGCTGTTATAATCCCAACAATTAGTACATATTACATGTCCTAGATAAAATATACCATCACTGTCTTTAAAAGAAGAAACCACAGGACAATGAAGAAATGCTCAAAACACCTCTCATTGCACCAGAAATGAGGCTGTGAAACACACTAGGAGATTAAGCCATTTCCACTTAAGTTTCTAGCAACTTTTCATTAGGCTACCAAGGAAAGCCTAGGATTATTCAAATAGGACAGTAATTTGGTTCATCATATTATTCATACCACTTTTAGCAGAGGCTAAGTCTCAATTCTAAATCCCCAAGTAAACTCTCCTTTAATGAAGCCTTAGAAACATTTTTACCCTATTTTCACAAAGGGAGAGACAGAATTAAATGTTATTTGTCTCCACACTTTTTGCACATTTTTGGAGGCCCTGGTAGGGTACTGTCCCATGAACAAGTACTAATGAGAACAATTACTTATGTACATCAAGTTAGAAACAGGTTGAAGTATCTCTGAAAACTGCCATCAGTCAAATTTTTGTCTTTATCAGGAAACTGGGTCCTTTTCTCAGTTAATTTAAAATGAGAGAAAACAATGACAAACTTATTGCTTAGGTACTCAAGATATTAAATTCACATTATGGCTCCATTTCTCATTTTGCTTTGAAGACATTACCCACCTTCTACAGCTGTCTCAGCTAAAGTCTAGTGAAGTAAGCAGCAGGTAACTAACTCCCAGACAATCTCAACATTGTTGGTTTAATGTACCCTTTAAAAGAAAATCACTAAAGTCTAAATTTAAATTGCCTCCCTTTTCTTCTTATATTACTTATCTGAAATACTGGAAGTATAATGTGTTAACAAGATATTGAGTATGCAATATTAACTTGTGATAAATACTTTTAATATGTCAACATTTTTCTGGGTTACTCACTAATGAGGTAGCCACTCATTAATGGCAGTCATTTTACATTTGTGAAGTTTGTTATCATACTGATGTTTTGTGTTATCTGAAATTCCAAAGGGAAACATATCATTGTGTGAGATTTCTAGAGCACTGTCAAATGCAATTCTGTCAATTCCACCCAGTGCCAAAAAGACCTCAGGAGCCATAGATTGTAAATGTATTTTATTTTGTAAGCAACAATCAAAATATATTTGTGTTACTGATTTCTTCAAATATTAAACGGGATCTTAACAAAATTTGTCCACTTTGATGTATTCTTATACAACTTTGGAATCTGCAAAGACCCTGACTAAAGAAAGAGAAGAAATTGCACAATGGAGAGTGAAGGTGTTGCAGGGCTGCAAATGATGCCAGGTGTCTTACTGTTAGCCAAATACACCTTCAGAGGCCCCTTGATTTTGAGCATTAGGAACAACAGAGGACTATACACTGAAAGTATCACTAAAAGCTTTTTCCATTACTTTATTTAAATACAACAGTATCCAACATAGCTGCTAAACACTGGACAATATTTGAAGTCATAAGTACATCCACGTGTTCCTCCAAATGACGTTTGGGGTCCTAAAAGAAAAAAAAGAATAAGGAAAGGGAAAAAAAAACAAGAACCATATTACTGGTAGACGAATTGCTTAGATTTTTTTCAGTAGCTGATGAAATCGGTAATGAAAGCCAAACTTAAATGTATATATATATTTTAAAATTTTGTTTTCCTAATATACTATTACATTTTCAGGATTACTAAATCTGTTAAAATGTTAAGGAGCTGATAAAATAAATGAAAGGTTGATTTACACAATGTTATGACTGCAGCAGAAATTATAAAGAGTCACAAGGAATTCTATACAATTTGAAATCATCTGATAAAAAAGAGCATTTTATATATATGTATAAACCTGATTATAGGTGTATATTTTCTGCCATTCACATATAGTCAATGTCTGAGAGGGTACTTTGCTCAAAACAGACATATACCAATAGACAAGAGTTCAGTGTGAATCTCATCACTTCCTCTATAATTTTAATTTCTATATGATTTTAATATTTCACAAATAGTACCGTAAATCAGAAATACTCTTGGATCAAAAGTCACTATTAGTAACAAAAATTTAAATACAATTTGGATCAATTCTAAAATGTTAAGAATATTTCATGTAGCTATTTTGAAAAAATGTATCACAGAAAAGAATATAGATACAATCTGTTAATTTAAACCTGATCAAATCTGTATTAGAAATATGAGTTTAAAATAAGGCTTAAAGTTGCACTGTAATAAAGGAAGCTAAATTAAAATGCTTAATATACATTTATGTTTAAGGCTGAGCTGATTGAAATATTTCAGCTAAAAACTTGAAAGCTTTGATATAAAGGGTATACATTGTACAAAATAAAAAATTCTCAATTAAAGCATTATTTTCATATATGAATTGCTAAAATACCAAGAATCCTAACTTTAAAAAATGTTCACCACTGAAATTACTTCTTGGCTGTTGCTTTCTGAACTACAATTTCAATACGTTGATTTCTTTAAAACACCCAGAGATACAACACACTACAGATAATTTCAAATAACTAGACCATAATATTAAATTTTCTTAAGTTAAAAAAAAAAACAAGCCTTAGGGCATTTTAGGTGAATGAGTCTAACACTGGCGAGAGAAAAAGACACTAGTCTGATTCCATTATAGCCAGTTTTGCCTTTGCCATGCAGTAGGCCAAACCAGTGAAGTATGATATTTTAAAAAATGATTCTGATGATTATTAAACTTTGCAATTATATATTTTTTCAGTTTCACTTTTAATTTACTCCTTTTATTTGCTGCTAACTGTTAAATTGAATCTACATCAAGAAACTATAGCATCAGAGTTATTTATTCAAGAAATAGTTACTGAATGCTAGGTTCCAAGTTGGTGAGCTAACATTACATATTAGAATAAAATATGTAGTGGGAAAAGACAACAAGGGTGACTGTAACGTACCAGATGAAAGAATAAGATGAATTATATCTCATTTTGGTTTTGGAGGGTTTCTACTGTTATTTAAACCATAATATTCAGAATGCAGTGGGATCTGACTTCATCAATTATGATATTTAAGTTAGAACCTTTGCCCCTACTGCTCTATTGGAGTAACTGGTTTTGCAGCAAATTGGTAACACACTTCCCGCAGTTATCTACATTACTTCTTGTGGCAGCTGGGTGATTCTTAGAGATTTCCCATCCAAGAATGGTCCTGGCCCAAACCTACATAGCTTGTGAGATGTGATGGGATCAGAGCATATGGTAGGATGGCTGAAAGCAAAGACAGCTTAGTGTCTTGCATCTGAAATATCAAGATTCTGCCAACATCAGCAATATGATAACCATGTTCCATGAAATGAAAAAATGTAATCAACATTCTTTAAAAAACAGTCTAATTAATCTGTAGATTCTTTTAATTGGTTGGTGTGTTCCCCCCAACCTTCAGAAAAATAGGAACTAAAATATATATTTCATCTTGGTAAAGTGAAAGAGCAAATACTTGAAACCCTTTCTCTTCACTCAGTAAAATCCAACAGGGCTTTAAGCTTTCTCAAGAATATTACCTATAAATTTAAGTCTATATATTGACAGATTATATATCATTTTAAAAACTGTTATGCATGAAATAAACCCACCATTCTATTATCTTCAAGGATAATATTATTTCAGATAAAAATAATACTTGGAAAAGTAACTCAGGATGCAAATTTCCTACTTTATTTCTATTATTTTCACTAAAGATAGTATCTCATAGGTATGTATTTGTAATTTACTTCTCTATAGCTGGCAAAAAGACTCTGACATCAAATAATTCAGTGACCTTTAAATAGCATCACATTTACATGACAGAAGAAAAATGTAGAGTGAACACAGGGGAAAAAAAAAAATCATACAGGATCCAAAATAGTTTTAACTCTCAAGAACATGTTACTATATGACTATAGAACCTATTACAGTACACCTCACCTGCTTGCCAACATTCTTTATTGCCAGCTGTTCAGGGGTCATCTTATCTTCTTCTTCTACAGCCTGTGATTGAAACACAAAGGACAGAGTTTCAAATTCTAAATGTGCTTTTCCTACTGCAACAGAATCAAAGATGATGATGATCATTAATTTTCATTCACAGTGTCTTTTATTCAAGCAATTTATTGGGCAAAAAGCAATTCTGCTAATCCTTCGGGGTAATAAAAACTATCACCACCATCATTTTGAAAAGAGACTTAAGAAATTTGTCCAAAAAACCCCCAAAACTGAAAATATCAAATTGGATCACCAAATGGAAGTGTTAACCATTTGAAAACTGTTATGGAATTATCTGATGGATGGCTAAACTGGAAGAAGGAAGAACCTAAGGCAGCTGCTTGTGGCACTGGGGCACTAACTAGTTTATTTTGTCTTCTTTTCCTACTTTCTGTATGTTTCTCCCACAATTTCCTATTATTTTTGTCTCCTTTTTCTTGTCAGCCAAACCCATGCATACCCAGTATCTACTAGGAGGCTTCCCAAGTGGCACTAGTGGTAAAGAACCCATCTGCCAAGGCAGGAGACCTAAGACACACGAGTTCAATCCCTAGGTGGGGAAGATCCCCTAGAGGAAGGCATGGCAACCCACTCCAGTATTCTTGCCTGGAGAATCCCATGGACAGAGGAGCCTGGCGGGCTACAGTCCACGGGTTCACAAAGAGTCAGACACGACTGAGCAACTAAGAACAGCACAGCAAAACACTTAGGATCAAGGACCTGCTGCTGACTTGATCCACACCTAACAGATCACAGAGTATCTTCCCTTAATACTGTCACATATTTGAATCTCTGAAAGTAAAATATGTATTCGAAAAATTTTCTCATTTCTCCACATGATTTTTCATACTTATGAAGAAATAGAGTAATCTGAGGTTTTCAACACCAAAAAGTTACTTGAATTAAATGCCAAATCAAGTAAAAATTAAATCAATCAAACCATATAAACAAATCACTTTCTACTACTTTCAGAGTCAGCTACAAACTTTTATGTATATGATCATAAATTTTCTAGCAGAATAATTTTGAAATAATTACAGCATTTTTATTAGCTACCATTCTTGCCCTCTACCCTAATAATGGCACCACCACATAAACTCTTTATTGAGAATTCTAAGTTTAAGGAACCTCCTTCTTAACAGTTTTGAGTATGCCACTGCGTGAAACTAGGATTCTGCATCAGGTGAACTCCTAGTCTATAATTTATTCATAGCATTTTAATAAATGGAAAATGAAGAAAATTTAAGTATCATCAATCTTATGAAATAATACCACAGCACTTAATATGGTTACAAAGAGTGGGGGTGGGCGGTGAGAAGGTAGGGATAGAAAGCGGGAAACCAAAATCCCAGTGAGGGTTAGATTTGGATACTCTAAACTTAATAATCTCACAGCTGCCAAATTTCTTCATGTGTGAACAATGAACATGTAGGAAATGCAATCATCAGACATTTCCCATAAACTGGGAAGTTTGGCTGCATTTCACACCTTCTTAATAGTTTTGTAAACAGAGAACTTGAAAATGAGCAAAGATGGCAAGTATCTAATTTTATAAAATGGACAAACTATCTGGAGAATTTTCCCCAGTAGAACCAGACTAAAGGGAAAAGATGGTGAATAAGTATTGTATCTATCTACTGATCATTAAAGGATCCTTATTTACAACACATCACTAGGAAATATATTTATGACTCATAAGCCTGAAAGCAGAGAAAATAAGTTAATAACACTCCAAATCCAGAATTCCCTAGACAGAGAATATGTTCATTTTCAGAGTCAGATGTCACTCATTATTCTTAGCCAGTTAAAACAAGGATCTCCAAAATTGTGTCTCCCATTATCTTAGTGTCTTACATACATGTAAGCACTGGCAACATATAAAACGTTTGTCTTTCTAAATTACCTTTACAAATCATGACACTGTATCTTACCAATCTGAAAACATTAGATGAATGGAACAATTCACATAAGTTTGTACTCTAGATCCATTCAGTGTTAGTTGTTCCATGCTCATGCCAACAATAGTACTTTACAGTATTGGAAGGAGGCAAGGGTTTTGGAATTTGGCTCAAAATATCAATCCATGTACAAAACAGTTATTATGCAGTATTCTGGAGTGTTGCAAATATCAAAGATGGCAGACATGCAAAGATGAAAGTAAAAACCACATAAAGCACTGATCTTATTTGAAAGGTTAAAGAGAATATAAAAATAAAAAGAATATAAAAAGCTCTCACTCAGTTTTTAAAATCTTTTATATCATTTAACCACTTTACCAATTAGTTTTTCCATTTCCAATAATTAAAAGAGAGAGTTCACAAACTCTTTGAGAAGTGCAGATGGTAAAAGTACTCTCAGCCATAGATGCCATCTGGAAAATGAGGAGCAGCTGTAGATTTAGGCATATACGAAGGTTGCAAACCCCCATGACAAAAGAGTAAGCACATCTCTTACATTCTGAGATAGACCAGATCATCACAACAAACCCCTAAATATTTCTCCATCTACCTAAGTTACCTTTATCACTTTACCATTCTGGGTAAGACCAGTTTGTCTTCATTCTGGCTAGTCACCAGGAAAAATTAAGAAGTGGTACCAGCAGAAACAAATGAAATTCAGGCACAGGCAATGTCCTCACTAGGGGAACTTCTGTGTTTACGGCAACTTCTGTGATTTGGCATCAAATTTTGCTTTTGCATCCGTGCTCTTCGGTTTACTCAACCAACAAAAAAGCACTGAAAATGTTTGTGGCTATTCACACTAGAAACGTTTTTAACAGTTTATCAACAAAGACCCCCAGATGGCTATCCCACCATGCACGGTCTGCACAGTTCTAAGAAATTCCTGGAATTTTGTCTGTTATGTTATCACAATCCCCTCAGATGTACCCCTTTTCTTAAAGAGGCTTTTACCAAACCCATTAATCTCACTGTACTTTTTTTTCTGGTAATGGTCAAATTTCTCAAATGGAAAACCTCTGTTTTAAATTTGACCATTTTATTTTCCCTTTGACAAACATGGATTGGATCCTTGGCACTTCATTAATATGATTTTAAGGATCTCTCCACCTTGTAAATTCCAATAGATTCCGTTTCCCTGGACTTTCTGAAGACCTTTTCTAATACACCCTTTTCTTGTTTAATTCTTTAACCTCTGCTTTTATGACATCATGTCTCTTATTTCACTTTACTGTTGTTCAGTCACCAAGTCGTGTCTGATTCTTTGCAACCCCATGGACTGGAGCATGCCAGGATTCCTTGCTTTCACTATCTCCCAGAGTTTGCTCAAACTCATGTCCATTAAGTTGGTGATACCAAGCAATCATTCTACCCAAGCCCATTTCTTGGGCTTCTTTTTTTCCCTTTGACACGTTTGCTATACTCACTCTATAACATGCCATGCTCCCATTTAAGCACATGCTTTATAAAAATCACATGTATGATATATTATTTCATCACTAAGCAATCTCTGCATAACTGCCAGTGAATGTAACATAGGCATTTTACTTTTTTCTTGATTTTTATAGAGTTAATGGATTGACTATTTAACTGAATATCACATTGTGGGTTATGAGGATTGAGAGTAAGTTTAAAGAAATGACTTTTATAAAACATACTTGGGAAAGCAAAATTAACAAACATGAAACAATTAGAAAACTCTCTGAGAAAGTATTACAGGTGTGACTACGGAGAACAAAAAAGTGGGTTTCCTACAATTGCTAGCAATTAAACGTTAACATATGCATAGTAATTTACAGAATCCTCTAAACATTCCAGTGAAATAGTTAACCTACATAAAGAAATTAGGCACTATCTCCTTCCTATATGTTAATTGCATCAATATTTATACTATAAATTTTATTCCTAACTCTCCTTTTGAAAGTGCTTATAACACTCCAGTACATTTCATGCATGTCCTCAAGAGTAGAATTTTCATTATTTTATATATTAGTAAGTAACTATTAAGTACTCACTACAAGTAAGACAGCTCTTCAAGAAGGTCACATTTGAGGTTTACTTTACCTGCCTTTAAATCACAAATTATAATACAGTATGAAATGAAATAAACAAAAAGGAGTATACTCAATGAACGATGGAGACACACAGCCAGTAATAAGTCACAATAAAATTGGAACTTAAATATAGTCCTATGTATCTCCAAAGACCTCAAAGCAACATTCATGGCAATTTTAAGCAAACCCATGATTTATTAAGTGACCCTGAACAGTGTAAATTCTTTCTAAAATACAAAAAGGAATCCAACTTTAAAATGTAATTATATAAAACATATAAAATAAAGAGCATATGTGTGTGCCCATACAAGTGTTGTATGCATAACAGAAACTGTAGTTTAGCTTGTAGAAAAATTTCTATGGCAGAGTCTACTACTAGTTACATACCCAATATACGTCTTTTCCTTCTTTTGTAATATAGCCTTGATTTTTATTAAACGCAGCTATGCTCCTAGATAAAAGACTGTATTATAGAGCCTTTCTCAAAGCAAAGTATGTCCACTTGATTAAGTTATGCCAATGAGATATAATCAGAAGTGCTGTTTGGGACTTATAGAAAGGATCCTGAAAAGGAACTGATTTATCTGAGGAGCATCCTTTTGCCCCTGCATTTCTTCCTGTGCTTGAAACTCAGATGGGATGGCTAAAGCTTTAGCAACCACCAGGAATCGACGAAATACAAAGGACAAAAGCCAATACAGGAAAAGTGGGGCAAAAGATGGAGATACCTGCAGTAATTTCAAAGTTTCACATGGCCTTGAACTGCAAGAGATATATACTCCTACCTTGTTTAAGCCATTGTTACTTCAAGCTAACACAATCTTAAGTTATAAATAAAACATACTTGGTGCAAAAACTGAAAAATTCCAGGATTTACATGAAGTATAAAATTCCCCTACAGTCCACCTTGGAGGTGACACTGTTGACAGCATAATACATTGAGATATATGAGAGAGAGAGAAGTTATCACTGGAAACTGGAGGGAAGGTAACATAGCAGGAACTTCTAATATTGCTACACAATTTCGTCTTATATACATAAGTTTAAAATATTTCTTTAAGTTAGTACTTATAGAATTTCATTCTTCATAATAAATCCTTAAAAGAGAACATGTTGGCTTAAAGAGCTACATGCACTTAAAAGTGAAAGATAAAATGGGAGATGGCCTTCAAAAATGTCATATATCAATCTTTATTTTCCCACTAGTGGCACATTCTCCCAAACCACTTTTTTTCTATTTGAAAAGAAAAAAGAAACTACTTATATTATTAACTTTTCTTTGAATACTTTATAATAAAGTCGAACTTTTTCATGTTTATATGCCACTTGTCTTCAGTGAGTTTTCCAGTTTTGTTATCAATTTATTATTGTTTTTAAAAATTATTTTGTAGGAATTACCTGTCTATTATATACTCTTTGGATACTAGCCTTTTCTGCGTTACAGGTATAAATATTTTCTGCTGGCTGGACTCCTAACAAGCATTCAATAAATGTCATTTTTATTGCAGACAAACTTTATTGCTAATCAAAATTTAAAAGCTCACTGATATTTTTACTAACACTAAACGTAATCTTTGGGAAGCTTGACCACATCTTTACAAATATTGAATCTTCCCTTACAGAAACAAGCGAATTTATTCACAAATGCTTTTTTTTTTAACTGTATTTCAAAGAAGTCATATATATTTATACATTTACATTTTTATGGTAGTTATTCCTAAGTATTTTGTAATTTTGGATGCTACTGTGAATTGATTTGCCTTTTATAACTTCACCATATGTAACTGCATGGTTACTGTAACCTATATAATTCTCAAATCATAATAGTTCTAATAGTATTCTAGTTTAGTTTCATATATTTCTATGTTTGATGGCAAACATATCTTATCATACTTAAATAATGATAATCTGGCCCGATTTCCTAATATTTATATATACTTTGTTTTTCTTATCTTATTGCACTAGCGTAAAACAAGACTTTCTTATTTAATACAGCTACTTTAGTAAACCAAATGTAATCATGTAATTACTTATTTTATGTTACATAAAAGTTGTATCCAAACTTTCTTTCAAGTTACTAAGCAGGAAGTTTTTCTACCCAAAATGTAAACTATCAAATCTCTGAATTTATAGGGCCACATGTTTGAAAACAAAGTAGATTTTTATGTTTTTATGCTATTCTTAAAAATGTCTTCTACAATTCCTTTTTTCACTGGCATACTTATTTACAAATATCTAATCAAATATTATCAGTTTTGAAATACTGATGCATCTTGCCATGAATAAACTAGTCGATTTGAAATGAAAGAGTTCTGGGTGTTGAAGTTCAGTAATTATAGAAAAATCAACAATTAACAGTAAATCTCAGCGTGGACTTCAGACTTGAAATCAAAAAGTTGATACAAAAGAATTTAATTATTTTCTAACCTTCTTTCACTTTCAGAGCTAACTGGCACCTAACTATAATTACCTTAGTTTAAAACACCAACCAATTAAAAAGAATACTATGAGGAACTAGTTGTATGGGCCTTTCTTTTTATATTTTAAGTGTTACTAAAAACTCCACCACATTCTCTTTCAATCACAGAGGGAATTACAGCCCCAAATTTGGACTCCTTCATATCACAGCTTACACATTGTTTTCATTTTATAACCAAACCTTACAAGTTTTTGAGTACTACAGAGATTTTTTAAAACTGTAAAATAGGAAAAACTTCTGTGGATGGGCAGCAGTAACCATAAATAGGTTATTTCCTGGCAGTGATACCAATAAGAATTTATTTAAACTTGTAATGTTACAGAGAAATGAAAACCATTCCTACAGTCTGCTGAATAATAACTTAAGTCTTAACTTTTTAATTTATAAAAGTTAACTGTTTTAAATACGATAAACGATTTCTTCTCTTTAATCTCTACAACATATACTAGAAACATTATATATATATTTCTCTATAATCTAGAACCAATGGAGATTTCTAGCTGGAACACTATATATAAATCAGGGCAATGCCCTTCAAATGAAAAGTGAAAACAAAAGTGAAGCTGCTCAGTCGTGTCCAACTCTTTGCGACCCCATGGACTATAGCCTACCAGGCTCCTCTGTCCATGGGATTTTCCAAGCAATAGTACTGGAGTGGACTGCCATTTCCTTCTCCAGGGGATCTTCCTGACCCAGGGATCGAACCCAGATCGCCCACATTGTAGACAGATGCTTTACTGTCTAAGCCACCAGGGAAGTCTGCTGGATTTTAGCTTGTATGAGTCTATCAGCATTTTTTCCAAAGTTCTCCATTCTCTCAAAAAACTGCTTGTTAACTCTTGGCAAATCTTATACACTATCTCTTGGCTAATATTTTATAAGATGTCGTTAAAAAGAAAAAAAAATTTTTTTTTTTTTGCTGTGACAACTAATATCAATTTTAACTGTCTCCAAAAGCTCTGACCCTTGCTGTCAATTTTTAGTCCCACTTAGTGAAGTGCTCATTTAAATTCTATTTTTCTTTTTTGCCACACTATGGCTTGTGGAATCTTAGTTCCCTGACCAGGGATTAAATCTGTACCCTCAGCAGTTAAAGTGTGGAATCCTAACTAATGGACTGCCAGGGAATTCCTTACTTGTTTAATCTCTTTATATCCTTTCTCAATCTTTCAGTGCATGCATGTGTGCTAAGTAGCTTCAGCTGTGTCTGACTCTGTGCGACCCTATGAACTATAGCCCACCAGGCTCCTCTGTCCATGAGATTCTCCAGGCAAGAATACTGGAGTGTTTTGCCATGCTCTCCTCCAGGGGATCCTCCCGACCCAGGGATCAAACCTGCATCTCCTTCACTGCGGGCAGATTCTTTACCAGGGAAGCCCCTCAATCTTTCTACTTCTACGTAAATTGGAAATGTTAACAGTGTTAACATACTTGAAGTTACCCAGGCAGAAGAACTTTAATTCATCTTTGAGTCCTTCTTCTTTCACCTATCTATCCAACTGGCACATTTTATTTTACTAATCTGTTGATACCTCTGTTCCTACTACCACTGTTATAATCCACACAAACACTTACTACCTTTTGTTTGGGTAACAGGAAGTTCCTCCTAAGAAGAATCTCCATTTCAAATCTCCTCTTACAATACTTTCTTCTATACCCTTGTTAAATTATGTTTCTAAAGTCAGGTTCTGGGTATATCATGCCCCTAATCAAAAAATAAACTATCCAGACTGTTACTTGGCTTCAGGAATTTAAAAATCTCTATTCCCCACTATTTACCCTTTTATGTACACACTTCTCAACTACTCTACCCAAACACAGCTTCCTGAAGAGGCCCTTGCCTATTCTGTCTCCGAGTCTTTGCTCATGACATTCAGCTGGCTTGGGGTAACATTTCTTTGTATTTCCAAATCTTACTCATGCTTTAAGGTCTAGTTCAAACATTATTATTTTCTAAAACAGCATCCTGGGTCTTTCCCAGCTGAAAGGAAAAAGCTTTGAACTACAGGACTTCACCTGCACTTCTCTATGGCGATGTTCTCTAAGTTCTAACTTGAATGGGTATACAAATTTCTGGGAAATCTTGTTAAAATGTAGATTCTGATTTAGTAGGTCAAAGAGCCTGCATTTCTAACAAGATTACAAGTGAAACTGATGCAGCTGCTCTGTGGAAAATTTGGAATACTAAGGTGTTATCAAACACACCAGTTATGGTCTAGTACTCTGGTACTGAACTTTTCTTACTGCTCTTATTTTCCTAAAAATGAAGGAAGAATCTCTGTTTTCACTGAAAATTGTTCAGAAGATATTTGATAGATATTTGTAACCATAACACTGTACATACAGTATGTATATATGTTTTACAAATCACAGGTTTTCGATCCTTTAATAGATCACAAGCTATATGTCCATGTACATGCTGCTGCTGCTGCTAAGTCACTTTAGTCGTGTCCAACTCTGTGCGACCCCACAGATGGCAGCCCACCAGGCTCCCCGTCCCTGGGATTCTCCAGGCAAGAACACTGGAGTGGGTTGCCATTTCCTTCTCCAATGCGTGAAAGTGAAGTCGCTCAGTTGTGTCAGACTCCTAATGACCCCATGGACTGCAGCCTACCAGGCTCCTCCGTCCATGGGATTTTTCCAGGCAAGAGTACTGGAGTAGGGTGCCATTGCCTTCTCCATCCATGTACATAGTATGTATGTATATATATATATAACTGAAACAGAATGAAATCAAGTCAAATAAGAAAATAGAATATATCATTTGTAAAAGGGTAAATATTGTTTCATAGAACGTCTGTTGTAATCCCTGGAGAAGGGAAAGGCCACCCACTCCAGTATTCTGGCCTGGAGAATTCCATGAACTGTATAGTCCCATGGGCTTGGAAAGAGTCGCACACAACTGAGTGACTTTCACTTCACTTTACTTCTGTTGTAATATATACACATACATACAAATACATTGCATCTACTGAGTTGAAATGTAAAATCTATTCCTTATATGGATTTTTGTCAAAAAGTAGAAAAACATGTTATGAGTTGAACCATGTCTGCCCTAAAAGGATACATTGAAATCATAACCTTGGTTATAGCTTAGAATTATGCTGCCATAAGCCAAAGAATACCTGGAGACCAACAGAAGCTGGAAAAGAAAAAGAAAGACCCTTCCCTGCTAGAGGCTGCACAGGGAGTAAGGCCTTCCCAATACCTTGATTTTGGACTTCTAGCTTCAGATTGTAAAAGAACAGAAATCTGTGAATAAAATATTATCATGACCATGTATATTTGTGTGTGTGCGTGCATGTGACCAGTCTTTCAGTCACATCCAAGTTTTTGCAACCCTATGGACTATACCCTGCCAGGCTCTTCTGACCATGAGATTTCCCAGGCAAGAATACTGGAGTGGTTTGCCATTTCCTATTCCAGGGGATCGTCTTGAACCAGGAATCGAATCCAGGTCTCCTGTGTCTCCTACATTGGCAGGTGTATTCTTTAACACTGAGCTACCTGGAAAGCCCCACATACACTTTAGCGTACAATAAACATTTTTAAGAGATTCTCAAAATTATAACTTTTCTTACATCCTCATATGAAGTGGTTTCCCCTTGCTCTTCTTTATATCATCCTGTTTACTGTCTTCACAGCACTAATTATAATGTATTGTATTGTGTTTATTTGTTGACTTTCTGCTTCCTGTGCCAGAAAATAAATTCCACAAGGACAGGTCTCATTTCTTACTATATCCCCTAGCCTGACATCTAACTGGTTTCCAATAAATACTTATTTAATGAAAAACAGGAAATTTCATGTTACATGTTATGAAGTATTAAATGCTATTGTTGTTCACATCTCCTTATTCCTCCTTCCCTTCCAAGAAAAAGTCTTCTGAATAATGGAGAGATTTCAAATGTAGAAGACCATTTTACATGGTCTACAACCGGGCTGGCTAACTACAGGCCATGAGTCAAATCTCGCTGGATGCCAATTTTAGTAAATGTTTTACTAAGACACAGCTTCACGCATTCCTTTGTGTATATATTGTCTGTGGCTACTTTTACTCTGTAACAGCAGAGTCGAGTATTTGCAACAGACTGGATGGCCGGGATGGCCTGTAAAGCCTAAAATATTTACTGTTTGATCTATGAAATAGGCCACTCTGCTTTTAACTGTTTATATAATACCTGATATCTAATTGCACATATTCCAAAGGTTATAAGAAATAAACGCTGAAAGTAAGTTTTTACCTTATTGTAATTTTTGCTAATTCCAACATCTCTTTTACCACTGATTCATTCTGTTTACAGTGCTCACTGTAGTCCTGAAGTGTCAAACCTTCCATCCAACTCTTCTTATGCAAATTTAATAACATCTAAAAACATAAAGAAAAATTAATTATGCTTCTATACTGAAGAAATTTCCTTTCTGTCTTGAAAAACAACTTCACAAACAACTTTTGGAATTAATGAATTTAAATTTAATTTTATTAATTTAAATAAACCCTAAAGAGCATCCTCCTAAATTTATATTAACAAAACTCTAAGGAATACTCCAACCCCATAGCCTTTGCATTTGCTGTCCCTCTGCCTCAAAGGCTGTTTTCTTTATCTTTCTATAGCTTACTTTTCTCACCACCTTATAAAAAAGCCCCTCCACACTATCCTAAACATCTTTCTTTCCTTAACGTGTTTTATTATTTTCATAACACTATAAACAGCGGAAACTTGTGTTTTCTTGTTTAGTGCATTTCTCTCTCACTAAAGAGAAATCAACAGGGCAAGGACTTTAATTCAAGATCACCAAGGTCTAGATTCTAGAAGCTAGATCATAATCTAATCATAGCAAATAATCAGTAAGTATATACTGAATGAATGAAACTACTATGTTATGCATAGGATTTCTAACAGTTCATATAACCCAGCTTTCAAATACCAAGATAAAGAGGTAAATGCTCCCATTTACTGAATGACTTTGTGTCAGTCTTTCTGAGCCTTTGTTTACATTATCTATGAACTGAAGGCTTATAGATAATCTCCAAGTTCCCTTCAAATTCTAATATTCTGTCTATAACTTTTTAAATTTAAATTTTATATCAGAATGAAGTCATAAAACTGGGAAGAAAATCAGATTCATCCAGTTTGCAATCACATCAGCAAACTAGGATCAGACCCTATTAATGATCACAAACTAAACACCTTAGCTCATTATTTCTTAAATTGGACTCCTAGTTCTGAATACATATTCTTGGAAATTTGTCAGTTTTCAAGTTCAAATTCCTAAGACAGTTTTTCTTAAAGTCTTATTCTGTAAACAATGTCCTTCAGTTGAGGACCATCAGTGAATAAGAGTTTTCTAAATGATAAAATTACACAAGATCAAAAAAATGGTGGCTACAGAAAGATCGATGTTTTCTTGCTATGAAAACCAGTATACTTTATTTAACTTTTTATTTTGTATTGGGGTATACCAATTAGATTCAGGGGAACAGCAAATGGACTCAGCCATACATATACATATAACCATTCTCCCCGAAAGTGCCCTCCCATCCAGGCTGTCGTATACCATTAAACAGAGTTCCCTGTGCTATGCAGTAGGTCCTAGAAGCAGTATACTTTAAGTGAGATCCACAAAGCACGAGGCTCTAAAGACAGAGTCAGAAGTGAGTTTAGTTTAAAAGAACTGTTTGCAGCTAAAATCAGTACAAAGTTTTCCTTATGCTGAAGAATAAGCTACAAGTCAAAATCACCTATGAGAACTTTCAAGACACAAAAGCTTCAAATTCCCTGATTCCTCCCCTAGGGCTCATGGAGGCAAGAGTAGTTTGAAAAAACCTAGAAAACTCCTGCACATGTAGCCCCAATTTCTTTGCTTCCCATCTTCACCATGGATAATGTTTTAGAAAATACATCTTCAGGAAATTTTGGTGCGGTTGCAACTACCAATGTAATAAGAAAGTGAAACTGTTATTCGCTCAGTTCTGTCCAGCTCTTTGTGACCCCATGGACTGTAGCCCACCAGGTTCCTCTGTCCATGGAATTCTCCAAGCAAGAATACTAGAGTAAGTTGCCATTTCTTTCTCCAGGGGATCTTCCCAACCCAGGGAATGCTATAAAGCTATAAATGCTATATAGCTATATATACCAATGTTATAAAGCTACCTATAATTGTTGAGAACAGGCTTTTGTACACTTCAAAAGCAAACCAAAAAACTTCCCAAAGAGCAGAATACCCCACCCTGCCTGGACAAGGATTGCACTGGGCCCCTGAGGTAAGACTTGGAGTTAAGTATACAGGTTGGTGGGATAAGAACAAAGGCAGGGGCTTTTGACATTAAAAAGCACATGACCTGAGCTATGCTAGGAACATAAATACACTATTAATTAATTATTTATATGTGTGCTTTTTTTTATATCAAGAATGGTAGCTAAGGTATCAAGAATGGATATTATAAAAGAAAGAAGAAAAAGAAAGTCTGATGTAATTAGATGGATATTTCCAAACAGCTGGGTCTCAGATATAAGACTGACAATGTATTTATAATATATTTATGTATCTGAATGAATTTTTCAGTTTGTGTCTGAGTGGTACCCTTTTACCCATGGCCTGCACCTAGTCTACGTAAAATTAAAATAAGTGTTGAAAATGTACTTTCAGTTATCAACTAAATCTACCAAAGCTGGTATGAACTTTGGAACAAAAGCAAACAGATGGAAGAGAGCTGTATGGCTCTGTGTCTCCCCCTCAGGCCAAGGAACAACTGGCCCCCTGCAGCACCTCATGCAAAACCATGCTCAAGCACCTAGGACCTTTGAGGGAGTTTATTGGTGGCTTAGAAGTTTTAAATCAATAGTTTATCAAACTTCATAAAATCTTACATGGCACATGCTCCCCACAAAACATAAATGAGCTAGAAAATGGAAGTGATTTGGTTGAAAGAGGGAGTATTATAGGGAGACCTCTTATTCTACCTCCCACACACCTTATGCACTAGAATCCCTTCTAAGGTAACTCTGTGGGGAACACTTTCAACTAGAAAGAAGATCTTGTTTACTACTGATTACTTATCATGTTTGAACTTCAGAGTGTATGTAGCATTCAAAACTTATTGGCTGTCAACAGTACTCATTCTCTATAAGACTTTTTAAAGTCTTTCTCAGAAAGAAACAAAAGAAGGCTATTTAGAGGATGACCAATTGCAGTAATAAACAAAGAAAACAGCAATTTACATTATAATTTCAAAAAGCAATAGGCAGAATATTTCTAACTAGCTGAGAGGAAAATGTGCTCAAGATAACTCTAAATTAGTAGAAGCTAAAGAATGCCAAGTTATCAAGATCCAAGGTAATTTGTAAAGTATCAAATTTTATGCAAAAAGATGTCCTTTTCATTATAGGGGACTGGAATGCAAAAGTAGGAAATCAAGGAGACAGATCCCTGTACAGGAGACAGGGATCAAGACCATCCCCATGGAAAAGAAATGCAAAAAGCAAAATGGCTGTCTGGGGAGGCCTTACAAATAGCTATGAAAAGAAGAGATGCAAAAAGCAAAGGAGAAAAGGAAAGATTTAAGCATCTGAATGCAGAGTTCCAAAGAATAGCAAGAAGAGATAAGAAAGCCTTCTTCAGCGATCAATGCAAAGAAATAGAGGAAAAGAACAGAATGGGAAAGACTAGAGTACTCTTCAAGAAAATTAGAGATAACAAGGAAACATTTCATGCAAAGATGGGCTCGATAAAGGACAGAAATGGTCTGGACCTAACAGAAGCAGAAGATATTCAGAAGAGGTGGCAAGAATATACAGAAGAACTGTACAAAAGATCTTCATGACCCAGATAATCATGATGATGTGATCACTCATCTAGAGCCAGACATCTTGGAATGTGAAGTCAAGTGGGCCTTAGAAAGCATCACTACAAACAAAGCTAGCAGAGGTAATGGAATTCCAGTTGAGCTGCTTAAATCCTGAAAGATGATGCTGTGAAAGTGCTGCACTCAATGTGCCAGCAAATTTGGAAAACTCAGCAGTAGCCTCAGGACTGGAAAAGGTCAGTTTTCATTCCAATCCCAAAGAAAGGCAACGCCAAAGAATGCTCAAACTACCGCACAATTGCACTCATCTCACACGCTAGTAAAGTAATGTTCAAAATTCTCCTAGCCAGGCTTCAGCAATACGTGAATTGCAAACTTCCAGATGTTCAAGCTGGTTTTAGAAAAGACAGAGGAACCAGAGATCAAATTACCAACATTCGCTGGATCATGGAAAAAGCAAGAGAGTTCCAGAGAAACATCTATTTCTGCTTTATTGACTATGCCAAAGCCTTTGACTGTGTGCATCACAATCAACTGTGGAAAATTCTGAGAGAGATGGGAATACAAGACCACCTGACCTGCGTCTTGAGATCTGTATGCAGGTCAAGAAGCAACAGTTAGAACTGGACATGGAACAACAGACTGGTTCCAAATAGGAAAAGGAGTACGTCAAGGCTGTATATTGTCACCCTGCTTACTTAACTTCTATGCTGAGTACATCATGAGAAAACGCTGGACTGGAAGAAACACAAGCTGGAATCAAGATTGCTGGGAGAAATATCAATAACCTCAGATATGCAGATGACACCACCCTTATGGCAGAAAGTGAAGAGGAGCTAAAAAGCCTCTTGATGAAAGTGAAAGAGGAGAGTGAAAAAGTTGGCTTAAAGCTCAACATTCATAAAACAAAGATCATGGCATCCGGCCCCATCACTTCATGGGAAATAGATGGGGAAAGAGTGGGAACAGTGTCAGAGTTTATATTTTTGGTGCTCCAAAATCACTGCAGATGGTGACTGCAGCCATGAAATTAAAAGATGCTTACTCCTTGGAAGAAAAGTTATGACCAACCTAGATAGTATATTCAAAAGCAGAGACATTACTTTGCCAACTAAAGTGCATCTAGTCAAGGCTATGGTTTTTCCTGTGGTCATGTATGGATGTGAGAGTTGGACTGTGAAGAAGGCTGAGCACTGAAGAATTGATGCTTTTGAACTGTGGTGTTGGAGAAGACTCTTGAGAGTCCCTTGGACTGCAAGGAGATCCAACCAATCCATTCTGAAGGAGATCAGCCCTGGGATATGTTTGGAAGGACTGATGCTAAAGCTCAAACTCCAGTACTTTGGCCACCTCATGAGAAGAGTTGACTCATTGGAAAAGACTGTGATGCTGGGAGGGTTTGGGGGCAGGAAGAGAAGGGGTCGACAGAGGAAGAGATGGATGGATGGCATCACGGACTCGATAGACGTGAGTCTGAGTGAACTCCCGGAGATGGTGATGGACAGGGAGGCCTGGCGTGCTGCAATTCATGGGTCGCAAAGAGCAGACACAACTGAGCGACTGAACTGAACTGAGGAAGTCAAGAAACACCTGGATTAACAAGCAAATTTGGCCTTGGAGTACAGAATGAAGCAGGTCAAAGGCTAATAGAGTTTCCAAGAGAACGCACTGGTCACTGCAAACACCCTCTTCCAACAACACAAGAGAAGACTCTACACATGGAAATGACCAGATGGTCAACACCGAAATCAGACTGATTATATTCTTTGCAGCCATAGATGGAGAAGCTCTACACACTCAGCAAAAACATGATCGGGACCTGACTGTGGCTCAGATCATGAACTTTTTATTGCCAAATTCAGACTTAAATTGAAGAAAGTGGGGAAAACCACTGACCATTCAGGTATGACCTAAATCTAATCCCTTATACAGTGGAAGTGAGAAATAGATTTAAGGGACTAGATCTGATAGACAGAGTGCCTGATGAACTATGGATGGAGGTTCGTTGCATTGTACAGGAGACTGGATCAAGACCATCTCCATAAAAGAAATGCAAAAAGGAAAAATGACTGTCCGAGGCCTTACAAACAGCTACAAACAGCCGTGAAAAGAAGAGAAGCAAAAGCAAAGGAGAAAAGGAAACACATAAGCATCTGAATGCAGAGTTCCAAAACATAGCAAGGAGAGAAAAGAAAGGCATCCTCAGCGATCAATGCAAAGAAATAGAGAAAAGCAATAGAATGGAAAAGACTAGAGATCTGTTCAAGAAAATTAGAGATGCCAAGGGAACATTTCATGGAAAGATGGGCTCAATAAAGGACAGAAATGGTGTGGACCTAACAGAAGCACAAGATATTCAGAAGTAGTGGCAAGAAGACACAGGAGAACTATACAGAAATGATCTTCACAACCCAGATAATCACGATGGTGTTATTACTCACCTTGAGCCAGACATCTTGGAATGTGAAGTCAAGTGGGCCTTAGGAAGCATCACTACAAACAAAGCTAGTGGAGGTGATGGAATTCCGGTAGAGCTATTTCAAATCTTAAAAGATGATGCTACGATAGTGCTGCGGTCATTATGTCAGCAAATTTGGAAAACTCAGCAGTGGCCACAGGACTGGAAAAGGTCAGTTTTCACTCCAATCCCAAAGAAAGGCAATGCCAAAGAATGCTCAAACTACGGCACAGTTGCACTCATCTCACACACTAGTAATGCTCAAAATTCTCCAAGCTAGGCTTCAGCAATACGTGAACCATGAACTTCCAGATGTTCAAGCTTCTTTTAGAAAAGGCAGAGGAACCAGAGATAAAATCGCCAACATCTATTGGATCATCCAAAAAGCAATAGAATTCCAGAAAAACATCTATATCTGCTTTATTGACTATGCCAAAGCCTCTGACTGTGTGGATCACAACAAAATGTGGAAAATCCTTCAAGAGATGGGAATACCAGACCACCTGACCTGCCTCTTGAGAAATCTGTATACAGGTCAGGAAGCAACAGTTAGAACTGGACATGGAACAACAGACTGGTTCCAAATAGGAAAAGAAGTACGTCAAGGCTGTATATTGTCACCCTGCTTATTTAACTTCTGTGCAGAGTACATCATGAGAAACACTGGACTGGAAGAAACACAAGCTGGAATCAAGATTGCCGGGAGAAATATCAATCACCTCAGATATGCAGATGACACCACCCTTATAGCAGAAAGTGAACAACTGAAGAGCTTCTTGATGAAAGTGAAAGAGGAGAGTGAAAAAGTTGGCTTAAAGCTCAACATTCAGAAAATGAAGATCATGGCGTCTGGTCCCATCACTTCCTGGCAAATAGATCAGGAAACAGTGGAAACAGTGGCTGACTTCATTTTGGGGGCTCCAAAATCACTGCAGATGGTGATTGCAGCCATGAAATTAAAAACGCTTACTCCTTGGACGGAGAGTTATCACCAACCTAGACAGCACATTAAAAAGCAGAGACGTTTACTTTGCCAACAAAGGTTCGTCTAGTCAAGACTATGGTTTTTCCAGTAGTCATGTATGGATGTGAGAGTTGGACTATAAAGAAAGTTGAACGTCGAAGAATTGATGCTTTTGAAAAAGCTTTTGGAGATGCTTTTGGAGAAGACTCTTGAGAGTTCCTTGGACTGCAAGGAGATCTAACCAGTCCATCCTAAAGGAGATTAGTTCTGGATGTTCACTGGAAGGACTGATGTTGAAGCTGAGACTCCAATACTTTGGACACCTGATGGGAAGAGCTGACTCATTGGAAAAGACTCTAATGCTGGGAAAGATTCAGGGCAGGAGGAGAAGGGGACGACAAAGGATGATATGGTTGGATGGCATCACCGACTCAATGGACATGAGTTTGGGTAAACTCAGGTAGTTGGTGATGGACATGGAGGCCTGGTTTGCTGCAGTTCATGGGGTTGCCAAGAGTTGGACTCGACTGAGTGACTGAACTGAACTGAAAAAATGCTAATTGATCAAGATGTTAGGTAATTTTTAAAGTATCAAATTTTACTACTATAAAAAGGTGTACAAATTTAGATCTGAATATCTGAAAATCCTTAAAATGCATTTCCCTTTTGACTCACTCATCTTAAGTAACCATGGTACTTTTTAAAAACACAATACAGTTATAATCTAATTTATTCCTTTCAAATTTGGAAAGTTATCTATTTAGCAATTTAGTGACGAAAGGTCATTTTTATGGAGAAGATAAATTAATCAAAAAAATCACAGACCTAGAAGAAAGATTTTTATAATTTATCATAAAACCAAGCTGGAATGTTTGTTTCCTACTTCTTCCTCTGCTTTAGCACATAGCAAGAAGTTAAAACTGTCTTTCAGTTTGTCCAGTAAAATATTCCTTTATTTTATGTTGCGATTCAAGAGGAATGAAAAAACTTTTGAATACAATAAATGAAAGAGGTCAATAATTTAAATTCAAATAAACAAGGTAATAGTTCAATTGTTTGAAATAGACATTTTTCCTCCTCAAAGATAAAAATTTAAGCTTACCTTCTGTTCCAATTCATTTTTCCGATAGTTAATAGTAATGGAGTAATAATGTCTGTTTAGTCCATGAATTAATGCCTATATAGATAAATGATTAGAAAAAGGACAAATTAGTATTTTTCATCTAATAAAATAAATACAGCTGTTTGAAACTACTGACACATCCAGTAGACAATACCTTTATATCTTCTAAATGTGACTTTTTATCCAAAATAAATATTAAACTATTTTTTTCTCAGCTAAAGTTTAGGAGTGAGGTTCTGAGGTATGGAGCTCACATTCTTTAAAGCATGATATAGCAGCACAGATTCAACAGTTTTAGTAGCCTTGCTCAGAGTTAGATACAGTTTGACTTCATCATTATCTAACTTAGAAATTAACTATTCATAATTTAGAAATAGCACATAATTTATTAAGTCTAATTTTATGATCATCTAGGCAGGGGCTCTTTCTTACTTAGAGAAAAGCCTAAAAGCTGTAACAAAATAATTATTCCTTCACCCACAACATTAATCTGGAGTTTCCCTTTTAATTCAGTTCTAATATTTGAAAAGTAACTGTCTGCACATGTCTCTAAATTAATAAAATGGAATCTGTTCTGTACTGGGTCTAGTGACAGGCAATCTCACTAAGCAGTACTTGTAGATATCACTTGGGTTAAATTTATATTTCTTTATTATTGTCCCTGTTAATCTTTCATACTGCTTGTGTTAGTTTTACTACTTTTATCCAAATACCGTAATTGAAAATCAAGTAGGTAGTGCCTTCAAGTTCAATTTCCACTGTACTTGATCACCGAGAAAAACAGGGAGACTATAATAAAAACTTAAGCTAATGGCATGGTTTTATTAAGAAACAATAACCCTGCATGTGCTGGAAATGCTTCACAACTGCTTAAATAACTTAGCAGCAGAGGTTCAAATGAGGTCTAGAACAGTTTCTATGGACTCCTTAATCAGCTTTCTAAGACATTAAAGCACAGAAATATACATTGGATACATTTTCAAGTATAAAAACAAAAAGGGCTTTGGGGTTAACTCTCAGGAATCTAAAGATAAACTATAATTGGATTTTTATAGTGTAGTCTTAAGGTGTTGAGGTTAAAAAAAAGGGGGAGAAAGAAAACATTTGATGAGCACCTGGCATCTCCTTTACAAAATTAAGTCTTCTAATCTTCACAACAACCCAGTAAGGTAGGCTGGTTCGGTGTGTATTTCTGACAGATGAGGTAATAAGACACTAATCTCAATTCATACTAGTTTCTACCTAATAAAAGGCAAAGCTGGGGTCTCAGCCTAAGACTTTTTGACTCCAAAGCCCATATTTTTTCTACCATACTATGCTACAATATATCTCAGAAATTCTTAAATTCTTTGTACTTTAAAAATGAGAATGAAAACAAAGCCTAGTCTTATTATTAAATTTTGCTAGCAAAATCACCCCACCAAATACTAACCCATTTTAGATTATGTACTGCAAAAATCCATTCTCATATTTCTAACATCTGCTATAATAAAACGGTTGACATGTGAAATTAAAGTACTAAGAGGATCTATTAAATCCTTATTCATTTCAATAATCAAGAACAGTGAGCTAAATTTCAGTGCATAGATATGTGTACTACTGTGAGAATCAAACAGTGGGGCTAATCAGTGCCTCCTTTAAATGGTACTCAACTTTGTGCAAATTAGGAAGTACATCCTCTAGGTGGAAGAATTTAAAGAAAAGGTGCCCAAGTGCTCCAAGCAGACACAGCCGGGCTAGAGAGTGAAGCTCAGGCTGGATTTCAGGTGCCAACTGACCTCTCACACAAGTGCTTTTATGCCATGCTCCAACTGTATAATGTTCCATAGTGGCCATAGAGCTAGTAATGGTATAGTCAATAGACACAGAAGTCAGCCAAAGGGGCACACACACAAGTCCGCGTCTTGGAGATAAGCTGTACTGCTGAAATGCACAGTTTAGAACTTGAAGGCACTACCTGCTTGATTTTCAATTATGTTATTCAGATAAAAGCAGTAAAACTAACACAGGTAGTATGAAAAATTAGCAGGAACAATAATAAACAAATACAAATTTAATCCAAATGATATCCTCAAACTATTTTCTAATTTCACTTACTCACCTGATGCATGCCCCCATTACATTCATCCCAAATCATAAGTAAACTGGCCCCGTGGAGTCCTTCTTCCATATAAACCCAAAAGGCGCAGGCTCTTTTATTTAACTTAGTGAAAAATAAACTTTCTCAAATTCACCAATCTAGCTGACACTGAATTACAAGTTGTGGCAGCATACACCAAATATAAGATTAGCTTTACCAAGGGGGAGACTAGCCTCTTGAAAGGGCCAAGCTGAAAACGCCATAGTATATCAGGCCAACAAAGAAGTTACATAACCAAGAAATTCTGGAGAACATCAATACCTAATTTTTAAATCTACACTTAACAAAACATATGATGGATTTAGGAAAATTTAGGCAATTCTTCAGTAATACAGAATTTTATCCTGAAGCTCATTCATTAATTATTTGAAAACTCCAAAAATTTCTCATAGAAGCTCTATTAAAAAGCAAGGTTCTGTTCTATACTGTTTATATTGTGGGCTGTAAGCTTTCAGTGGCTGACCTGGGAAGCTAAATCACCTTTTAGAGCACTGTTTCAGGACAATACATTTTAGAATTACTAAAATGGGACTTAGCTTATTTGCTTCGTGGATGTGCTGACTCTTGTTTTCTTTGCTCAAAAGCTGTCAAAAACCTTCAAAGAAGGGAGTTCTTCCTAGGCTGAGACTCAATATCCGTGTAAGATGCTATTTATTTTAGACAAAGAGTAATTTGGAGAAGTAACTAGACAAAGAGGAGTTTTGAGATCCCATTGATTTGACTTTCAGGTTATTTCTATATTTAAGTTCATCTTAAGAGTAGAGCTTTATAATTTTGTTGGTATGACAGATCTGAAGAAAAGTACACCAATAATCATTATGGTGAAATCATACTTTCTGGCAATGTCTAGACTATAAGGAGAAATGAGAAGTTCTAACTTCATTTGCTCACTGTGTGGAAAACAGGCATATTTTAAAACACACAGCTTACGAAAGGTGTAATAACCTATTTATAGGTTCTTGATAGGTTAAAAAAAAGTTTCATGTTCTTAAGGCATATTTATTTAGATCTAAAGATGAATCTGTTTGCCTTATTTTACACTGATAAACTGAAAGTGTGCTGCTAAATATCATCCATTAAATCATACTTTAAAAGGAAGCTTTCTTTATATAAATAAAATAACTGAAAAGAAACAAAACATGCACTTTGTTCCCTTTGGGTGGAGAACTATGCTCCAAATGGCAAACGCAGAAGGGATAATCTTTGCTAAACACTTTTTCATAAGTTTTGAACTTTGAGCTGTCTATGTATATTATATATGCCAACACTAATGAATTAGTGAACCTTCTAAACATAGCATAAAAGGAGAAGCTCTGCTTAGAGTTCCTACAACTCACTAGGCAACAGGCAAATCACAGATATGCTGGGCTCAAGTCTCCTCATCTACAAAATGCTCACAATGGTTCTTTCTAGAGCAAGTGACTCACAACTGCTTAACAATTACTGAAAATAATGTTTTTTGAAGAGTTTAATTCTGTTAGACAATAAAGTTGTACTCAGAGCTACACTTAAGGGGCTCACAATCCTGGTACAATGCATCTACGCATAAATTTCCATGCAGCTGACAACCAATCTTCATACAAACTGTGACCTTTAAGGACTTGAAATGATTAACAATTTTTAGTGAAATAGGTTTAATAAAATAAATGTTTGCTAATTCTCAATTCTATACATTTGACAGTATTGGTCAAATGTTCCACATACAAAATAGTATTACAGTTACAAACATTAACAGAAAACTCTACAGTATAGGCATTACACTTTTCACTCTACTGGAAATGACTCTATTAATGACTTCTCTTATTTAAAATATGAAAGTTCATATAAACTTTGTCTATTAGCTTTGTTTTGTTGTAGATACTTCAACATTGCCATTAGTGCTTAAAAGTAACATCTTCTAAAAGCAGTATGCTTCACTGCAAAAAGTTTAAGAAATAAAGAGAAGGAAAAACAAGAAAAAAATCCGTAATCCTATTACCCAAAGGCAATCAATACTAACATTGTGGTGTAAATACACACAGACAGTTTTTAATATATATTTTTTCAAAGAGGAGTACTTGTATATGTGATTTTATAATCTTTACCTTAATGTATTTTGAACTTTCCTCAATATATTAAATAGTAGTTTACAATATAACCCTAATATTATAGCAAAAAAATCAGCAAAGCATTAGCAAACGCCAGCATGAGGGCTGACGGTACCTGTCAGGTTCCTATTCCTACTACTTGTAAGTTGGTTTAGGAACAAGATCCCTCTAAACACAAACTAATTTTTCTCCAAAATAAGAGGCACGGCCTTTCTGAAAGGTTTCTGATCCCTGAGGTACAGATTCTGCCAACACATCTTAAAATTCTATTATAAATAACACCATTCACTTCAAGTTCTTCTAGGTTGCTTTCTTTCTACCTTGTCTTAGAAAACTAAGAAGTTGTATTAAGGTGTGCCCTTGTTCTGTCACTTTTCCGCTTGACCCCATTTGAGTGTTTCAGTACTGGAATTGTCTCAAAACTGCAAAGGACTCAGATATCTTCCTGATATAAACTGTGAAATAAATATATTTACAGATTTTAATTAGAAGGCAAAACAAACTAAGAAGAAATGAAAAACAATGATGCTACAGCTCTTATATATACAGGTCCCTTTAACTTCAGTTTGGAAAGCTTCACAAGGTTCACCTTAAATTACAGTCTGTCAGGTAAAAATACAAACTGGATTGATGTAAAAGAACCAGATTTTAATTATTTAATTACACTCAATTTTTAAGGTTAAACAGCAGTATTTAAATTTAAAAGACAGTATCTACAACAGGTGGCTGTTGACTTGCAATTAGTAGAAACTTCTGGCAGAAACACACCATGCAGTAATCACAATGATCTTAGACTGTGAGATGCTACTTAACCTTTTGCAAAAAATAATGAAGCAGTACAATGCTATGGGGGTTTACAAGAAAGGTCATTATCACAGGCTAAACTGGTCCAATAATATATTCTCTTGGAACATGCAAGCATGGGCTTGTCTGTACCCAATCAAAAACACTAGTAGCTTATTTCATACTCATTGTACTTTGTAGTTTTCTCTGATGTCTGAAATAATTTTTTCAAAAGCAACACACCTCAATCCTTTGGGAAAAATTTTTTTCACTTTGATGAAGGCTTCAGATGAGTGATTGCTGAAAAACTAAGCATCTGAAAGTAAAAAGTTATCAAAGTATAGCCAAGCTTAACCATGGCTAACTGTCAAAGCCACAACTCCCCAAAGACAAGCACATGACAGAGCAAGGTTTCAGAAGCAGAGCAGCAATAGCTACTATAATGTCTCTGTCCTGTGTGTTCTATTTAACCAAACATGGTATTTCTGTCCTTTTAATTAATCTTCAGAGAAGCAATTAACTCTACAGACACAGGTAGTGGTGCATTTAAAAACATATTAAAATAATTTTTGCAGACAATAAAGATTTGTGTAAAAACAATGAGGTATGTGAACGATACAAAGAAAACACTAATCACTCAGGAGGATATTAAGTGTCTAAATAACTTTAATAATGTGCCTGACATTACTAGAAAGAACAAGATACAAACTAATTGAAAGCAGTATGTAGCCGTGTCTTGTATGAATTGTTTTAAAAGAAGGGATTAAGCAAAAAAAAATTTTTAAGAAATATTTAAGTACTATTTAGGAACTGCTTCTGAGAACCCCTTAAAGTATACAGCAATTTACCATCAGGTACTAAGAGAAAAGTCTAACCAATCAATAATGATACTATGATACCTAACACACTGCACTTAAACCCCTATCAGTCCTATACTACATTGTTAAGCAACAAAACTGTAAGGTACTCTCAAGATTAAGGATATACTGTGCCCCCAAAAGGATGTCCTCAAACTGTCAGCAAAGTTTAAAGACATCACTAAAAGCAGACTCATATACAACAAATCTAACTTTTGCAACACTATTTTCATAATCTCCTTCTAAAGCATAAGAAAAATTAATTGCAAAACAAATTAAAAACCAAGTATTGGATCCTAAACTGGTCATTTATAACAGGCTTTTAAAATGTAAAACAGTTTTAACATCTAATCAAATAGAGGCATTACCTGAATAGACGGCTTGTTTAGGTGACCCAGATTTGAGGTTGTTTGTCTTGGTTCATGTCCTAAGACCATCATATTAGCATTGATCAATCTGAAGGCATCAATAACAACCTGTAAAAACAAGGTGTCAGGTCATTTCTTTTTAAAAAGCAAGTGATGATGCCAAGTAACAGTGGACAAGGCATGATCAACTTGCATCTGTTTCTGGCCTATTTCCAGAAAATCATTTAATTATAATATTAATAAAAAAGAACCCCTGCTGACTGTGCCATCAGCACACCACCCTCTATCTTGTAATGTAAGGTGACACCAATTATTGCAATTTTCATGAAGCAGTAAAGGAAAATATTAACTTTGCATCTTTATTATTGAAACACGTCATTACTAAACTTACACCAAACAGCCTTCATTGGTGTGCATGTCTGTCACCTAAATTTTACCTAATCAAAATGAATGACAAAGAGAAACTAAAACTGAAAGTGAGCACAAGCTAAGGGACCACATCTAAAGCCCAGCCCTGTCACATCAATTATACCACCACAATACTTGAAATGACAACAAAATTACAACCAGCAAGGCAGTTACTCCACGTATTCTCTTCTAGTCAGATACCTTTTACTTCTTGTGACTATAAAAACTTTATACCTTGTCTGATGGCCTTAAATGTCTAAACCACTCTCAAGAATAAGAGGCACAATACAAGAAAAGCCAAGGTCATCTATGCTTTAAGTTAGGAACATGGTATAGAATGATACAGTTCTAAGTTCAAAGTAAACAAATAACGATAAGTATTCTTTTTTGGTGGACGTTTTCAATATTTTTGTAGAGAAAAACTTCAAACCCTTATATGATACAAATCATCAATTAGCTCTTATATAGTAAGAGATTTAACAAGAATTACCTATTATCTGAATGCTTTCTCTGTTCATTATCATGGATTTGAAAGAACTTGTTAAAGGTTTTAAATGTTGTTAAGTTTTATGCAAAGAACCTGGGATCTCAAGACACATTCTCTTTAGAGAATGTAAATCAATCACCTAGAAAATAAACTCAATACATTCTTCATATAAAAATATCTTAAAGCAAGACACAATAGTATTTCTAGGTTTGGCTTTCAAAGTGCTAAACAATTGAGATTTATCAATGTTTCAAAAGCTGTTGTCAACTAGACTGTTTCTCATTTGTATAATTATTGTTTGAGGATACTAAGTAAAAAAAAATTTCCAAATTAAGTCAATTGGAATGTAATAAAGTCTGAAACATCAAGGGAGTATATTACTAAATGCTATATGCCAAGAACAAGACTGAAAGAAGAGTCACTCTTTCTAAAAAGCTGCCATGAAGGTATGAAAGTACACAAACTTAGATCAAAGCACTATGACAAGTGACACAATCTAAGGCCTCTGTCTATTCCAGCAGCCAGATAAATAAATAAATAAATAATCAACCTTGCCTTTTGCTTTTATTTCTAACAGTTTGAATTTCCCCAAAGATTCTTCTTACCTTAAAATAAAACCAAGTATCCCCAGAGCATGCATGATTTAAAAGTTTGTGAAAACTTTTTTTCTTTTTATACAATTAACTGTAATTCAGTCTTAATTTTCACATTTATGTTTAAATAAATATGACTTAGGATTATACCTCTTGCTTACACTTATTTTTTTCATATTTTTCATAAAGCAACAATAAAAATAAGTACTACTATCAAACATGCTTTAATCAGATATTATCAGACAGTTGTTTAAAAACATATCAAAGTAAAATTTTCTAACATTTTCTACTAAAAGCACATAAAAATAAGATAAAACTTAGGCCAAAGAAGGAGAAAAGAGACTATTCTGATAGACAGAAGTACAACTTAAATAAATATAAAACTAAGAATTGATTCCCGAACCAACAGCAGTATATGTTTAAGAGCAAAGCATCACTTTGGTCCAATTGTTTTTTAAAATAGTTTGATTCCAAACAGATTTCAGTACAATTTATAGAAAAAGAACACTCTTACAAACTATGAAAATTCCATTATGTATCACAAGATGTATTTTTATATAGAATGCCTTCAAACCAAAGCAGCAAACCAGCTATTTTATAGGAAAAAGTCTCTAATATTTCTCTGGAATATTATAAACAGGTATGAAACTTCATAAAAGGAAATGGAAATAGCAGTTAAATAGATATTGTGACCAGTTAAAAACAATCTGAAATTTAAATTTTTAAATTCTTTTTAAAATTAAGAGAAAAATTCAAGAATTTAATATGCTGTTCCAACCTATGTGAAATTAAATGCTTAGACTGACAATTTCTGACTGACAATATGATAGCCAATAGAAAATGAATAACTACACCAAGATCAAAGGAATTTGTGTCCATCACTATAGCAACTGTCTTAAGGAAACTAACATGTTCAACAACCTGCAGACTAAAATTAGATTTAGCATGCAATAAAAATATAAATATGGCAATATAGTCTACATTTTAATTTCTACACAATTTTATAATTGCTTTTTGCACTGTGAAAATAAGTAAGTTTCTCCTTCAGAAAAACTATCAAAATAAACTCATTAATGTCCAGTGCACTAATGAGCAATGGGTGAAGAAGGTGTTAATTACGCCACACTAAGATTCAAGAAAAAGCCCTAGTGAGCACTTGGAGGTGTGTATAAGCTGAAGGCATTTCTTCATGTTTATGTATTTACAGCATGATGCAACAGAATGACAGCAAAGTGGTCACTCCATGGATGAGGATGGAAATCTTAGATACAATATACTGAACAAAGAACCCCCTAGGATTAATTAAGGTATGGGAGGGGGCAAGGGCAATATCCATTTTTTCGAGCTATATGAATTTTCTGAATGGTATTTTTAATGCATATATACATTAAACCAGTTCGTCCTATGTCATAAGCTTATAAATCCAAAAAGTAATTTAGCCAAAAACTTTGCCCAAAAAACTCTCTCCTTAATATGTACCAACAAAAACTTCCAACCTAAAGTATGACAAATATTTTCAGGAATATGAGGCTAGACTTTTATAATTCCTTTCCCTGCTACAGTCCTACACACCACATTGAATCTCTGTTCACCAGCCTGACCACTTAATTTTTTCTGGTACAAGTGCCTTGAGACTTTTCAGAGGTCACTGCAACAGTAGACAGCTTATAACAAAACCATTAGCAGTTTGGCTAGCTTAGGGAAACCTCTTACTTTCCTTTTTGTTTATTATCACTGCATGAATCTGCAGCATATGATAGTTTATAATTTCTCAGGCTTGTTAAATTCATGTTAAAGGTCTGTTTTCTTGTTGAATAAATTTTGTTCATATAATGCTGCCTATTTCATACACTCAGTCTTTAATAGCACCTTTGGTCTATGCGCAACTCACAGATCAAAACAGAGGACTAAAATAGGGGTTGATGATGCTATTTACATGTGTGATTCCTGCTGTCTTCTTGTTAGTAGCTTTAATATAATAGAAGACCTTGTCTGTTTTGTAATTAACACATCTTTACTGGAGAGATATTTGGAAGTGATTGCTGTGAATATACTGGTTAGTAAAATAAACACAATCACACACCACTTTCTGTTATCAGACAAATTTGTGAATTGTACACATTATACTCCAGATCAACAAACTGTGATATAACAGCCAAGTCGAAGACACATATTTATATAACCCTTTATTTTTCTGAAAATATGTATTCACTCTGACCTTGCAAATATAATTAGCTTGTGGGATGTGCAGATTTCAGTACCATGGTAGCTTTACTAATTGCAACTCTTGGAAATAGACACTAAATATTTGGAAGCTGCCAATACAAAATAAAAACTGCATCTTTTTTGTACATCTGTCTTAGCTTATAAAGGCAAAATAGTTTTAAAAACAATACTGTGTTCCATATTTATTCCAAGCACACACAAGGGTCAAGGACTTATCATTTCATTTTAAAAACGAATCTGGTTTAGGATACAAAACTGTAATTATTTTCAGATTCAGTTTAATCCATAATTTTTGGCTTCTTTTATGAGTATAGTACAGTTTAGCCAATATGCTATTTATTTTTAAATTCATGTTTTCATATCAACTACTAGGTCACTGAAAGACTAGACTAAATTTCTAAAGCATCAATCTATAGTTTCCCAATTTTTACATTCAAAGGAGACTTTTTAAGTAAAGCTTGTAAAATTAATTTAATACAAAGGTGTCTGAAAGAAAAATGCATAAGTACTTCTGGCAGTAGATACTATAATTCACAATTTCTCTCCTCTCTCTTGTTTTTCAACAGTAGCTGCATTTGGCATTCCCAACTGCCCTTATTTTGAAGTCAATGACTATGGGAAGTGTTTATATATAAAATGAGCCAGGGAAAAAAAGCTTGAAAAAAATTTCAGACCTTAAAATCAATGTCAAACATCAAGAAAAGAAGCAAAGAGTTACAATTCAATTATCAGTTAGGTTACATATTTAAACACATATAATCCCATCACCATGTGAAGAAGGTCTCTAAATGACTATAAAAATGCTAGGTGTGGAAAGAAAAGCAACACCCCATATCAAATATCCTTTATCACCTAGAAATGACCTGTTATCAACTGCTTAGGTTGTTTCTAGATTCTTTAAAAATTAAGGATGCATGTGACCTGGGAAGTACTGCTGGGGTTTGTGACCATTTCGTTATTTCTGCTGCCATGCACTGCCAGACATCTATAAGAGAAAAACATCTTATGTCTCTTGTAAGCCCACAGCATAAAAAATTCAAAGAAATCTTACTTTTATGCCATTTCCAATGAAAAGCACTAAGAACTAAAACTGACTCATGCCAAATGCATATCACTGAATTGCTGTGATTTCTTAGTCTCAACTTTGCAACACGGAAATTATTTATAAAACGTCAATTTTAGTTCTGGAAAAGAAATTCCTGTGTGTATGTACATTTTCTTTCTTCATCCTTGGAGAATTGCTTATTGTAGCTAGAGATTTGTAGTACAACTTCAATATATTGGGAGAAAAGGGGGATGGAGTGTAACTAGCATAATGTACTTTTTTTTGACAAGTGAAGACATGCATCAAAATTCAAACAGTAAAGCCACAGCTCTGAATATATATACTTTAATGAAAACAAATCGATCTCTGGAAACTAGTATGGTGAAAGGTAATTAGACATTTTTAGATTCATGAAACTTTCTAAAAAGAATATAGTTAAGTCACAAAATAAAGTTTAGCAGAATTTTTATAGTCTATGCCTGTACTCAATATGGTATAGGTATTTAAATACTTAAGACACTGTGGAGTCAGAATCCTGCCTAAGTTAGAATTCTGGTTCTATCACCTGTGAGTTAAGGGAGCTAAGTTAACTACTATTTGACTTTTCAATGTCACCATGTGCTCATGAATGATACCATTTGATGATAAAATTAAATAAAACAATATTTGTGTACCTCCCTGGTGGCTCAGAGGTTAAAGCGTCCCCTTTCAATGTGGGAGACCTGGTTTGGTCCCTGGGTCGGGAAGATCCCCTAGAGAAGGAAATGGCAACCCACTCCAGTATTCTTGCCTGGAGAATCCCACGGATGGAGGAGCCACTACAGTCCACGGGGTCGCAAAGAGTCGGACACGACTGAGCGACTTCACTTTCACTTCCACCACTGTGGTTCTTAGTGTTACTAACTAGGCAGTCATGGACTTGCCCAGCTTGGATCTCCTTTCAGTAGAACCTACTACAGACATAGCTGACTCACAGACCTCAGATGCTACACTTTTGGATCCTCTGGGGGTTCCCCAGGACACATCTCCCTAGGGCTATTCCCAGTCAATGACTGGGCACACCAAGCGTACTACAAACATAGGCATTCCTACCAAATAAGGGGTTCTTCTGAAGGACAACAGTCCCAAGGACTCCCCAACAGCCTGGCTGAAACTTTCTTAGGAATATACTTCAGTATGAGGCTCTTCCTACTCAATCCTACCTTCCCTTTCTCCATCCACACAGTCAGACTTGTACTGCTGTCTGAAGAGTCTCCCTTTATCCATTAAAGGTATTTCCCCAAATAAATCTCTTGCATAGACCAAATCCCATTTTGGCATTTGATTCTTGGAGCACTCAAAACTGACACAGTAAACTAAGCAGAATATTGCTCCTGCAGTACAGTGTTAAAGTTTAAGACATATTCCCCTAGGAAAATTTCTAAATAAAATAAAAAATGTAACAGCTAAACTGAATTTTTTTTTTTAAAGACAATATGCCTAGAAGTTTGGTATTCCTCTATGACAGGTATTTCTAGAATTAGAGGTGACTAGTAAACAGTGAACTTAAAAACTGAATTCCTCAGGGACTATTAATGAGCTACAAGAGACCAGCATCTCTGGGTCACTGGTTGGGTAATGAACTTAACATTATCAAATCTGTCGGTGGCTACCCTGACAGTCAACACAAAAAGGACAAGTGACTTCAGACTCTTGTTTAGTAGACAAAAGAAAACAACACAGCTAGTATGTTTATTGACAGTTCCACATAAAGTAAAGGAATAAAAGGTTCCAGAGACTAAAAGCTAGGGCTCACCCACGTTAGAAAGGTAGTAGGGAAGGGATAAGGGAAATAAAGGATTTACATACACTTCTTGTGCTTTAACATCACCTTCCAAAAAAAATATACAAATATATCCTTCAAACTGCCATTTCTCAAAAGGCACAGTCATTTTCATAGGGAAAAAAAAATGCAAAGTTCAATTACTTTGGTATGTATCCTTTTTATATATTTTTACTGGGCTTATTAATTAAATATTGCATAGAAATTACACTAATACTCAACAACCAAGAGGTAGGCATTAATATTCTTAATTTATGGATAAGGAAACTGAAGCTCCAAGGACTTGAATAAATTCAATGAGATGACAACCAGTAAGTGACACCACTATCATCTGTACATACACAGGATGCCAGAGCCAGTAGTTTTCATCACCATGTTATCTGATGGAACAGTTATCCTAACACAGAAGCAAAAAAAAGACCACTCTTAGATTCAGTTATATCCCAGCAAGGTTTGTGTCTTATGTGCCACCAAATATCCACTCCCCAGCATAGTACTTGAGACCTCTAATACATATACTACAGAAAAGATTTAATAGATTATCTATTAAACTGAAAGGCTCCAAGAAAACATTTTTGGTTACTAGTTTTTTAGTTGTTTTGTTTGTTTGTTTTTGGCCACACTGCATGGCACCCTGCAATGGAAGCACTGAGTTTTAACCACTAGATCGCCAGGGAAGTCCCTTCCCCTTTGATTTGTGTTTAATTAGGAACAAAAACTGCATACAGAAAAGTTACTTGGAATATAAAAAGTGGCAGCAGGTATCAATTGAAAAGCTTACTAGTAGTCTAAGAAAACCACTGATTATTATTAGAATTAGAACAATGATCAACTGTGACTTAGAAGAAAATCTACAACCATAGTCAATTCTACCCTCCTGAGGAAATTACAGAGATAACAACAGGCTAAAGCAGATAAACCAAGTCCTAGGCTCAGAAACATCCTCACAATTAACAAGGATTAATGTCAAATCATTTGAGTATGATCTTAAGCAACTAATATATATGGGCTATGAAAAAGACCTTTTATATAAAGTTACAGGTTCCATTTTCCGGTACCACACTGGCATTAAAACAGGGAATAGATCTCAGTCCACTGCATGCCTGGCACACAGTATGATCGATAAATGTCTGCTGAATGAATGACCAGGGTTCATTAGATTGAAGATAGAAAAGTATTCAAGAGGTAAAAGAGTCAATAAATAATATTTTTATAAATAATGGGACATTGTTTTAAAGGTTTTCCTGCATCTTTATAAAACAGTTGAATTCAAACCAATTTGAAGCAGATTTCTATCACTCAAATGCATAGAAATTACTAAACAACAATAAATCTGCCCACAAATTGTATTATTAAGAGAAGTTTGAAATTAAAAGAATGACACTTTAAGAACTGTTAGTTGTATATCAGATTTATACTTAGAATTTTAAACATAAAATTGCTTTAACATTCTTAGCTGACAATTTCTGATTATATAAATTAGTGTTCTAAACTATTAAGTCTAGCAGGAATAGTATATGCACATTAACACCTAAAATATTTTCTTAGACATCCTCACAGATTATATCTGAATGTTATAAAACTTCAAATTGATACTAAGAGTGAAAAACAGGGCACAAACAAAAGATAATATAGAAACTAAACTTGTTCCAAGAGTTGGATGAGTATGCTCACAAAGCTATATTAGGAATAGAAAAAGAATTTTTATGTGTCCTATTTTCTATTTTCTCTTTCAGCCTGGAAATCTAGGCAAAGAAAAGGTGTGTGTGTATACAAAATTCGAGATAAGGACTATTCAGCCCTTAAATTAACTTTTATGGGATACTGATGAAAAGAAAATCTTATGAATAATAGCTAAATATATTCCACTAGCTTTAAAAGACAAATGACATGACAAACTCAAACTCTAGCTCTGACTACACAAAATTCAGATTTATCAAGGCTAATGTCTATGAAACACTGGCTCACTGACCTTGTCAATCTCATGTTTCATTCATTTAAAATAAGACTCTATCATCACTAACATATACAAATTACTTCCTAAACCTCACAAAATTAACTGCAGTTTTCTTACATGCTAAGTCAGAACTGGTAATAGCTGACCACTGACACACTCATTCCTTGATTTTATTTTATAACCACTTATGAAAAAAACTATTTTTTGCAGACAATGCATGAATTTCAGGATAAGGAAAAATTTCTCCCTTAAAAGAAGCTCCAATCTTGTGGAGGAGACAATATTTAGATTGTGTGTGTGTGTGTGTGTGAAGTCGTTTCAGTCGTGTTGGAGTCTTTGCGACCCTACGGACTGTAGCCCACCAGGCTCCATTGTCCATGGGATTCTCCAGGCAAGAATACTGGAGTGGGTTGCCATGCCCTCCTCCAGGGGATCTTTCCAGCTCAGGGATGAACCCCATCTCCTGCAGCTCCTGCCCTGCATGCAAATTCTTTACCACTGAACCACTGGGGAAACCCATAGACAGATGAATAAAACACAAAATGATTTTAATTACATCAATTATCTTAAAGGCCAGAATTTTAACATAATATATTCACATTCTTTTTCATCAGCATGCCCCAGAGAAATATGTTGGAAAAACAATAAATGTCCAATAAAAAAATCTGCTGAATCAGATGACTATTCCTAAATTAGTTTGAGTGTACAAAATATAAAAAGGGAACTTTTTATTTCTTTTGTAGCTGTTACCTTCACCTTCTTAAAGTGAGTAAATCAGTAATTAATTTATACACTTATTCTTAAAATTTTCAAAAATAATCAGATTCTATTTTTAAAAATATGCTAGTCATTTTTCCTTTTAAGTATCAATTATTTTAATCTTTAGAATAGTGAGGTTTATTGCACATCTTCAACATGCATGTGCACAGAATATATATATATATCACTTCACAATATTCATAACACTATGGATAGTAACTAAAATCCTTGTTTTACAGATGAGAAAACTGAAGCTCAAGAATATTAGATAACTTACTCAAGGTCATGCTGTAAAGAGTTAAAAACTGGATTCTAATGCAGACTTGACCCCAAAGACTGTGCTCTTTACTTATTCTCAGCCTTTATGAAATATAATTTTTAATAATAAAGTGCTAAAAACTATCATTGAATAGTTAAAAATCTCTACCATCTTAAAACTGTCTAATAGAAAATTTCTTGGATAAGTAAACTATTTCCCCCTTACCTTGAAAAAGACATAACCTTCTAGATATCTGAAAATAAAAAGTAAGCTCTTATTGATTCCCTAATTCTTTCCTCCTTTATTTGTTTCTACTCTTCAAAGCCCTGCCTTTTTGTAAAACACTGATTAAAAAACAACAACAAAAACTACTCATTTTATATTCTAATATACCTGTGAAAAAGAATGAACAAAAGAACCACTTTGAATGGTATCATTTCTACATTTTCCTCATAAAGCATAAGCTCCTTTTTTCTAAGTAACGTCCTTAAAACTTGGTCCAAGCTTCATCTACTCTGTGCAGCTTACACTGATTTCTGCCTACATTTAATTTAATCTGCATTTACTATGTTTGCTACACAAGTACTACTTTATTGCATGTCAACACATAAAGGTTCTAAATAAGTATTAGTTGAATTATATGTCACTAGCAACTAATTCAATACTTAGTTACAGAAACAAAGCAGTACAGTATAGTTAGTTTATATTATATCAGTATGCAGTGTAGGATTACCAGCATATAATTGGTAGACGGTTACCTGGCTCACTAGTGACACTAAACATGTATGATTTCTCAAAGAGCCTAAGACCATTTTTTATTTATTTCATACCCTAAAGTCATTAGCAAATAAGCATATCAGGTACACTTAAGAAGTATCTGATAATGAGTTGATCTGAAACCAGATAAACAGCACATTTTCAGAAGCCCGTTGGATATTTCCAATCAAAGTAAACAAAAAATCTTCAAGAAAGTCCAGCCAGTGTGAAGATTTATTTGGGATAAAGAGGTTTCAGTGACTTTTTTTTTTTTAATGCTTTCAAAATAGAGAATAGATACAAAGATTGTTTGGAGTCAGCAGGTAACATCTGAACATTTCATTGACAGGAATCCTGTCAAGAAAATTAGTTCTCAAAAAAAGTAGTAATAGTTGTAGTCTAGTTTTGACTTTGCACAAAGTAATTGTTCTTTTGCCCTAATGAAGAAGTATATTACAAGCTGAATTTACTTCTAAATTCATCGCTAGATCGAGTCCAGCTGTAGGCTGACTATACAGGATAACAAAACATTAAGCAAGAGGTTGCCACCATGCCTCTTGAAAACTAAAGTTTAAAACGTTTTCATATGTGTTTTCATTGTAAGTAAACTAAAAGAGAATCCTAAAAAGTATTTCACTGGTAAATTTAGAGAGGAACACACCGGTAATTTCTATTAAGCTCACACTCCATTTAAATTACAAATGTTATTATCATTGATTTTTCACCTGTATCATTTTAAAATACTTATAGGCTTACACAATATACAGAGATATGGATTATTTATCATATAGTATATTTTATTGTTTATGCTAGTCAGGGATGTCACAAAAGCTGACAGACATGAGTCTGCCTAAATTGTTTTTAATTAATAGAAAAATACTATATCAGAGAATCAATTAATATATAATACCTACTAAAAATAACACATAGAACTATTGAGAACTCTGAGAAAATGTACAGTTCCTTCCTCTGACTTATGCTGAAGAGAATGACATCTACTAATGGAAGTTATGAAAAGGCCCTGCAATGACTTTGGTATTAATTTTCCATTCCCAAGTGATTCTAATTGCATTGTTCATATTAAAGAGTCAGTAAACAGCTTGAGTTTTTTACTTTTATAGACCTAGATTCTTATTCCTATTCTGCTGCTTATTATATAATGGGATGATTTGGGATAAAGTGATCTCTCTGACTCTATAAATTTTTTTACTCTTTGATTGACAAACAGAATAATAGAGTCTATTTCCAGAATTACCAAAAAAATAAATGAGTTAAGTTCATACAGTTATTACCACAATACCTGGCACACAGCAAGAAATTCATATAGCGTCAAGTCAAGGAAAAAAGTGAAATAATAAAAGGAAATCAAACTTTATGGATTGAGATTACAAAGAAAGAATCCACTTTTACCTAATCACTCAAAATCAGGGCGATAATACTAGGACTTACAAAAATGAAAAGATAAAAATATACAGGAAAGAAGTATTACAAGAACAGAGACCCAACTTAAATCATTTATATATAGACTGTCATTTTTTAACTCTTGATCTAATCATTTTAACAGTTTTGCAAAATTATGTACAGAGATTAGGAAGGGCGAGTCCTGTGTTGTTATTTTTTTCTTTTTAAAGTTTATACTCTTAATGATTTAACTAGAACACTCTGGCCATGGATTTACTAAAACTTAATTTAATTCATAGTTTTGAGACATTGAGATAACTATAAATGATAACCAAATCAGGTACCTTATAAATGAAGTTAAATTATTGACAAAGAACTAGATCCTTATTTGAGGTAATATAATTGCATGAATATATATGTTAGGTACAACAAGTGATGTGAATCAATGATAGATGCTTATACTAAATTTTTTCCAAAAATATTTTTTCAAGATGTATAAAACTAGACAGTGATACATGTAATTCCATAAAGTAGTTTTTGATATATATTTTAAAATACTACATTTTACCACATTACAACTGTCATGTGATACAAGTGTAAGTGTATTTTTTAATGAATGCACTCTTTTAACATGAATCATGCTTAATTAGAAACAAACAATGCAAACTCCACTATTATATAATACCTAAACTAGGTTTGGAAACTAAAACTGCCAGTTAAAATACTATAAACAAGATAACCAAAACACATATTCACTTACTTACATTCTATTTTGAAAATGCTTTCTTTCATTGTATTTAACTTTATATTTTTCCTTTACAAACTAGCCACTATCACCAGTTAAGTATTATAAAAAGTCACAACTAAAACTACAAAACAGAATTCTAATTATATTTAAATTTAAGTTTCAATTATTATTTGTAAGAGTTGTGGTGATGGAATTTAATCAGATAGTCACATTTCTAAAATAATTATTACTTAAATGAGTTACTTATGGGTTACTTTTTTAAAAGGTATCTTAATTATTAGAGAATTAAACTTAAGAAATACTATACCGTACTATAAGTCATAAAACTAACAAAATTCAAGGATTTTCAATTCCTTTTATCTGTATCAGTTAAAAAAACAACACATTTAGTAAAAAGAAAGTAAATAAATTGAAATACAGGTATATAGAAAGCCTCAGAAGTTACCCATTCAGATCTGCCTACTATCAGTTTCTATTATATTTTTTGAGGCTAGTTTCTGCCTCTGAAAAGCTAAATCACATCTAATAGTATCATGATTTAGAGAAGACCTCAATTTTTATTCATCATAGTAATATAATGTCAAAAAGTGTTCAACTTCAAATTCATGACAGATAAAAACTCCATGTTTTAACAGCCATATTTAGTTTGTTTGAGCTGGTGAGCAGATGTAAATGTAATCTGCATTACTATCAAACTCCAGGTCTGACAGATAGCAAGCTAGTATTTATTTTTAAGTGCTCCAAAAATTATTTGTAAAAGCTGCATAAGAAGATTCCATAAATGTATTGTGATTTTATTTTAACAATTATTCTTCACTACAATGGAAGTACATGCTCAAACAAGACACCTCAGCAGTATTTTAAAGCAGTAACCACCTAGCCAATTTCTGTATGTTCTGTAGTTTTTCTAATCCACTCTCCCTGTGGTTGAGCAAAATCGAATTGCCTCTCACATTTGCAGACAGCTCTGTGAAGGTGATAATAGAGCTGCTCCCTGCTGTCATGAGGCAGGAAATAGGAAAATGGCATATGGGGCTAGTAAGAAAGAAAAAGAAGGGAAAAAAAAAGAGAAAAGAACGAACGAACAAAAAAAAGAAAAAGGAAAAAGAAAATAAAGAAGGAAAAAAGAACTAAACAAGAACAAAAGATTTCAACAAGAAAAATACAACCCAATATGCTTTGCAAGTTAATCTCTTTTCAGAATCATTTAGCATATCTAATCATTCATCTCTGTCCTCACTCCAAAAATGCAAACGGTTGATACCAAGTATTTGGGGCAAGTCTTCATTGTCTAAAATATTTGGAACATACAACTCCAGAATATTCCCTGTACAAAGTCTGCAAAACGGAGTTATTTAACTAGATTTGGTAAACATTGTGCCAATCCCAAATTAACCATTTTAAAATAAAAGGTAGAGAAATGTTTATGAAAATATTAATAAATTGTGAAAAGCAGGTTTTCAGTATGATTTAACATTCTTAAATCTATAAAATAAAATTATTTAAAGATAAACATATGATTAGACTGATTAAAGAAGAAACAAATCTCTAAACAGTTAAATTGCTAATAATAATACCAAGACACATTTATTGACTTGTAAGTTTTTTGGTTGTTTTTTTAAGTAAAGAGACCAGGGTTTCAGTGTGTAATTAAGAAAAGCTTTAAACAAAATAGATTTTTATTTAATGTTATCTATAAACAGAATGTGGCAGGAGATGCTAATAAAGACAGAATCCACTCTACCTTTCCTTTTACACTCTGAATGGGATCCACAACCACTGCCACAGCTCTCTCCGACAAGGCTTCAAAGCTCTGCTGAGTGTTGATATCCACACCAGAAAGCCAACAACCAAAGCCAGGGTGACTGTGATACCAACCAACAACCATCTCAGGCCTGAAACAAAGAGGGCATTTAGCCGTTCAGAATAGAACAGGTATTACATTTATGATATGAAAAGAAACAACACACTAACAGGGTATAAATTAAGAAGAGATGAAAAACACACAGGTGTGAAAAAACACCATTAGAAACACTGAAATCATACACCATATTACCCAGAAAACATGGAAATGAATAAGTGTGACAAAGAAGTGCTATCATTAAGAGATGCACATTAGCAGTGGTAGATAAGGCTTTCAGTTTTTCACCTTGTTACCACACTTTCTCAGAGCCAGTTTTTACCCTTTCAGCATTCAAGTAAATATCTACTCTTTAACTCCTTAGCTCTGGGAGTTGAATTTTTCAGGCAGAGTACATTTTTAACAATGGACACCAGGATCCACTGTTGTGAAAGGATTAAATATCAATTAAACCAGCAAGAGAACTAGGAACTCAGTCAAAAACCAATTTGCACTGTTCTGCCCAGCTGCTGAGCCTTTTGCTAACATTAATTTTGAAGTTTTTTCCACAGTACAAGAATTTGAGCAAGAGAATGACAACTATTGAGAGATTTAATCTGGGGTAAAAAACCTGAACAATATTTGAATTCTACTTTCCCTGTCTGTAAAACTTTGTATGACTACAAATATAATTCAATATTCAGAATTTTATTTAGCTGCAACTCTCAAATTTTGGAACATACAAGCTTTTTCAATTATAAGTGACTAGAGAGTAACTCCATATGCTAAACAGAGGGAAGCTACAATCCAAGTTTACTATGTAATGGTTGAGAATTTTAACATGAGGCATTTTTCTGACTAGCAAATTTCTTTGATTCTACAGGAAAGAGACACTAGATAGGTAACACTATCACATCAACAACATTGTTTTTTTTCCCTCTAAGAATGATATTCATAAACATCTAAAATTCTGAGACATATTGCTGAAAATATTTCCCATCATTCCATTATATGATCACTTGAAATATTCACCTTCCTGTCTGCTTCAACATATCCAACATTTTAGCTTGGAACACTGGATCAACTGCCTCCACACTGACGCCCTGGTTTAGAAAGAAAAAAAAAAATGATTAGCTTCTACAACAATGAAAAAAATTGTATTACAAGATAATGAACAAAAAGCTACTGCCAAGAAACCTATGTACATTATTTGGGGATACCAAAATAATTTAATAGATTGTGATACCCATATTTGATACCCATGTCATTCAATTATAATCCATGTATCAATAAAACTTTTTAAATTGAAAAGTACCAAAAATTGCCAAGCACCAAACTGCTGTTAATAAGTTCAGGTAATTTTTAGGACGCTGTATAAGAGTTTCCGGTCATGACTAATGTGTATACACACAAATACACACCCACAAAAGAAATACCGTATTAGTGAATCAATAACTTCTTGTTTAGATCTGTCTAGTCAAGCATACTTCCTAAAATCACCCTCTGATAACTGATAGGCAGTAAGTCTCTTCCATCTCATTCAAAGTTCTATGACTATTTGCCTATTGTTATAACCAACAGTTCAAGTCTTTTCTTTTCTTTTTTTTTTCTTCAGTATGTAAAGACTCTGGAAGGAAAATAATTTAACAATTTAAAGAGTTGTTTTTGCTTGGTTTTTTGGGTGGCTGAGCTGGGAGGGAGGAAGTTCAGTGCTTTTGTTAGGACTTCTTGGTAGATTAGGCAATTGGAGGGAAATACACACATTTGAAATATTACCTCAAATATAAAAGCATTCTCAAAAATTTCCCACATGAGACAATCTGTAACCAAGTCTTTTAAATGCTCCATTATTTTGCTAGTTCAATCAAAAGAAAATTTTAGGACATGTAAGAATTAAAGGCATTCATATCATCTCTCCAGTGATAGATTACTGCCATCATAGCTCCCTCAAGGCTTCCCTCTAACATCAGGAATTTAAGTCTAATCTACTTAAACAAACCAGTTAACATAAGCACTTCTTCCCATCAAAACAAACAGTATTTTGAATTCTAATTGAGAGTGCATCCTCAAGAACAGGGGTATGCAATCTGCTGCCTACAGGCTAAGAATGTTTTTTTACATTTTTAAAGGGTGGTTTAAAAAAAAAAAAAAACAAGAATATGAGACAGAGACATATGTCTTTACAGAAAAAGTTTGCTAACTCTTGGGCTAGAAGAGAAACTTTCCAATTCTACTACACAGAGTGAACACAGAGATCAAATATTCTATTTTATATGATCAAACAAACATTTACAAGGAAATAAAGGATATTAAAACTTAAGAACCTTTTATTGTAACAGATATCCACATAAGGACATTCATCAGATAATACATATTTTCTTAGGCAAATGGATGAGAAGAATATGTGTGTTATTTTTGGAAGGTCAGTAAATGGTTATTGGTTTTGGCCAGTTTTCACAAATCTAAATACACACCTATCTATAAGCCCAATGCATTAAATAAAACAGGAAAAAAAACACACACACACACAATATGCTTAGTCTATGACAAATTACCACACCCAGGCAAAAAGAACTGAAGTCTGTCATGGTTTCTGTTTTTTTTTTTAACTTAACATTTTGAATAGGAAAAGCTTAAGTCATTTATCAACATATATAGAACATTTTTAAATGGGTGCTATTTCAAAACAATAAGAACAAAACATGAGGACTAGACAATGTACATGAATTAAAACTTTGAGTCTCTGAAATCTTTTGAACCAAGTATTCAAACTAATCAAACTAATATCCTACTTTATTAAAGTAACTAACATAAATCCAGTACACTATGCTAGTTAAAGCTGAAAGAACAAGTAAAGGGATTAAATGTTAGCATCACTCAGTCTATAGACCTATAGGGAATTAATAATTCATCTAAAAGATTTAACTCAATACAGTCTAAAAATTATTGCTATTAATCTTTTATACTTAATTTTTCTATCAAGAAAATAACAATATGATAAGAGTTATTTTGCACAGGAAAAGAAAAAAGAAACACATTTACTTGCAGCAGGCAACCATAAAAGTACTCACTGTTCCTGATTGTGGCATAGCAAACACATCAATCACTCTGACGGTATAATCATCCACAAATTCTCCAAGCATAAGACCCATAACTTCCATTGGAACTCCAGCTCGACCATGTTTTAACATCTGTAAAGAGGACAATACACAGACATAAAGCCCTTGAGATCTTCAAACACCCCTCCTTTTAATTAATAACCTAATTGTATTTCAGTGAAAATAAAACCATTCTATTTTATACATGACCTAAAACAAGTTTATGTATGAGAGGGTTAACATGAAAAATATTTCAATGTAAAAGACACAGAGAAAGCAGCAGAGCTCAATAAAACCAGTAACTCCATTCAACACTTACTTTTAACAGTGCCAGGGAAGAGATATAGACTTGTTCTGCTGTGTCCACTGCAGGAGCATCTGTAGGTGGCCCCTAGAAACAAGCATAGAAATCATTATAAACACAGAGAAATTATGAGCTCAAAATTAAAGTCCCACATTATTTAAACATGATTATTTTTAAAGAGTTTAGAGAAAACATGTTAAGCATCCTTTTATTCAGCTACAACATAAACAATCAAAACAAGCTTGTAAATATCAAACCTGTAGAAAATATCAAACTTAGCATTCAGGCAAGTTTCCAATGGATGTAACGCATGAATCTTTCAGCAATGCTAGCTCACCTCCACTACAAAACAAATAACAATGCACCAATTAGCTATGTTTCTTACCTCAATGTGAATGTAAACTGCTGTTGGACTAGCATGATTAACTGAAGAACCAACACAAACAGTAAATTCTGTGAGCATGATTTTCAGCTAAAGACAGCATGTAGATTGGGGCTTTGGGATCTCTGCCGATACTTCGGTATGGGGATGGGGGGTGGGGGGAAGACTTCTAATCCCTAGGTGAAAGAGCTGTGAAAACAACATGCTCTGCACTTCACCTGAAGTTGTTCCTTCCCCTACACAACATCAAATTTAACACAACTGGCCCAAATGTGAGCAAACTGGCTGAGACTGGTGTAGCTAATGGAAAAGACTTCCAAATCCTGACAACTACCTTTAAAGAAAACATTACTATTAATCTTACTACAGCCTAAGAAGATATTGCTTCTCCCTAAAGATTGTCTTCTTCATCAAAAACACCAAATCTTTTTTTGCTATAACATTCTGCTGCACAAAGTAATTTACACATAGTTCTTACCCTCAATATGACTACAATCTTATAAAATTAATTCTGCCCCAATCAGTGCATATAGAAAGCTTCTTGTCTTTTTAATACTAAGGATTCTGGGAAAATAAAATGACATGTACTTTTAACTGCCAGGTCCTGTTTTACTTAAAGTCCCTTTTCCTTAACAATAACTGTTACAAATTATATAATGAATATGTTAGTTATCTAAACTATAAGTCAATGCTCTAACTTGCTTTTATGGACTCGATCACTAAAATTAAACAACTGCTTTACTCATTACATTTCACACTTATAGGTCTCTGTGTACTTTATGATTCTTCTTGTCTATTTATATGCCAAACTGTGTGATTTTCTGTTTTGTTTTGTTTAAAAGCTCATAATATTTACTGGAAGCACTGAGTATAAAAAGTTCCAGAATAAGTTTTCTCTAAATATAAGCAACACATACAAAAAACTACCTCTATTTGCTTATATACAAAGTGGTGAGGAAAATAAAATCTTTCAAATATTATGTGTAAAAATAAATACATTTTTAAAAATACCAAATTCTTCAATCTATTATCACCTAATGCAGCTTTACTGCTTGCCTTTCAAATAGCTATGAAAACTCTAAGGTAAACTAAAGTGCTATAATGCCAAAACACTTGTTGAGGTCAACTATATGATATAAAACATGATAATTTTATTGATATGACCATTTTATTCATCTAAGAAAGTTAAGAAAGTTTAAGAAAAAGAAAAGATAGTATTAAATTAGTCATCACAAGAAGTTTTGGGAGAATTAATACTTTAAGGTCAGGATAATGAACATTATATTTATAAAAATTATTTTCTGAGTCAGAGCAACTTAAAAAATGCTCACAGCAAAAGGATTTAAAACTGGTATTTAGGTTATAGTTATTAATATAGCCTTTCTCAATTTTCCAGAAAATACTAAGGAAAAAAAAAAGAAAAATAGGGAAATAAAACACCACATCATCACCAAAATGCATTGCCGACAAAATTCAGAAACTATTTCTCCTGTCAATGAAAGAACACTGTTCTGTTCAACAGTATATAATATCCACTACCTAGAGAAGTGCCTGGCACATGGAATTCAGTAAGAAATGGTTGGAAAAAAACAAAAGAATGAACAAATTAAGGTAGTGCCAAGTCAAAAGAACAGAAAGGAAAAATACACACCAGTTACCATGGGCGTGAGAACAAGCCATATGCAAGTATATGTAAAGATCCTTAGCTCCTCTCTATGGTCTTCTGATTCAGAAACATACTAACAGAACACCACACAGCTGGTTTCTCTATTGTACAGGTGTTGTGTTTTAAGACTGCAGCCAGTGATATTTTCTATTGCCCCCTCCATTACTATTCTGTTTCTTGCTCTAGTCAGAATAAATTGCCCCTAAAACAACTTGGCAAGACACTGTCTATGTAAAAGATGTGTTAAGGATCTCCAGTAGCAGAGAATATCTGCTATCATTTTTCTATCATTATGCTCACTTGTTCGGAATAGCACACAACCAGGAAATAAAGGTGAAGAAAACCCCATTAAAGACTCTGGAAACTAAGCTAAGACAATTATGTAAGAAGTACAGCTGTAGGTCAAAGATGACCTGAAATGAGGAAAATGTGGAGCTATGGACAACTTAGCTACATTGCCTTTCGGCAAATACTCATGAGGAATACCATTCAGACAATTTAAGGAGAGGAAAGTCATTTAAAAGTAGGAATCATAAACAAATTTCTAGAAAACTGTTTAGCATCAGTAGATTACAACATGATTTCTTATCTTTGGAATAGAATATTGTAGGATAGACCAAGGTTAAAGCATGAAAAATAATGTAGAATTAAAATTACACTGGAGGAAACAAGGACACAAATAACACTATCACACATTTAATTCAGTGATGTAGAATATAAACTTTAGAAAATGTCTTAGAATGTAGAGTAAAAAGTTAAGAGATGAAAACTATCAGAAACATAATGATACTTAAAGAGAAAGTAAGGAGATACAAGCTATGAAATACAGTTGATCTTAAGGAGAAAATAAGAAATGGAAAGCATCAATTAAGACAAAGCAAAAGAAAAATTTCTTGAATTAAAAAAAAAAACCACCTCAACTTCTGTACTACTAGATGTCAGTGGCAATAACCAATGAAGAAAAGTGTTTGTAAAATTTTAGGTAAATCTTAACTGCATAGATAAAGCATAATTTCTAAAACCAATAAATAAGAAAACTCAATAACCTGAAGGAAAAAATGCAACTCAGGTTGACTCTGGATTTCTTTTCAACATTAAATGGCACAGTTTCAGACTTTTAAGAAAGAAACCCTGTGAAGTCTAATACATTATACTTGGTCACAAAAAAAAAAATAAAAAGTCTGAAAGCCTACAAATATATTACTAAATATACAACGACTCAGAAAATATGATTCTAGTAATCTTCCTTCAAAGAACTTCTTGAAAATGATCCAGTTGAGACCCCACAAATCAAAATTAGAAAGTGAAAAATGGAAAAGCCATTATAAAAAACAATCTGTTAAGACTACTGAAACAGTTAAAAACAGAGACAGATCTAAATAATATAAATAACCAGGGTTCAAAACTACAGATATTGCCAATAACTATATAGAGCAATGGAGAGAATTAAAGTATACAAAACTCTATCTGACATACAGAAGGGGAAAAAGAGATTTGTGTTCACTTAGACTAGTATATCGGAGAAGGCAATGGCACCCCACTCCAGTACTCTTGCCTGGAAAATCCGATGGAAGGAGGAGCCTGGTGGGCTGCAGTCCATGGGGTCAATAAGAGTCGGACACGACTGAGCAACTTCACTTTCACTTTTTCATGCATTGGAGGGCAACCCACTCCAGTGTTCTTGCCTGGAGAATCCCAGGGACGGGGGAGCCTACGGGGCTACCGTCTATGGGGTGGCACAGAGTTGGACACGACTGAAGCAACGCAGCAGCAGCAGCAGCAGCAGACTAGTATATAAATATGGATTTAACAGTCTTTTGAACAACTTTAAAATAACCATGATAACCACTAAAGTTGATTATAGACCTTAACAAACCACTGGAGAAGAAAAAGCTAAGACAAACTGACAATAAAAATCAGAGTACCAAGAAGGGAACAAAACAAAAACAGTGAACAACCTAAGACCAAATTTACTGGTAATGAAAAAATATAAATGAAGTAAAGTCTCTTGTAAAAGTCTCTCATATATGATTTAAAATGGAAATTCATGTATATGTTTCTTTTATAAAACAAACCACAATGGCCACTGTGTTTTACCCACCTTGCTTTTCTTCAGGGATGTATTACATCAATAGATTTCCTAGTAGTAAATCATTTTTACATTTCCAGGATAAATTGTTCAAGTTTGATTTATTATTATGTTAAAATTTTTAAATATTTTATTTATATTATTTTATATATTAGTATATTATTTTTACATAAGTGAGACTGACCAGGCATTTTTTCTGTTAAATTTGTCAGGTTTTGATATCACTATACTCAATTTATTAAATGTTTGGAAAGTTTACAACTTCCCATTTTCTATGTTCTAATAAAATGTATGTATACTAAATTATGTATGTCTTAAAATTTAAATTTGGACAAGCTCATTAATAAAATATTTAGCTCTGAAGCTGATTTTAGAGCTTATTTTTATGAAAGTTCCAGTGGTATTAATAAATTCAGGTTACCTGTCTTGAAACTAGATGGACTACTACATTGTTCCACAAAGTTTCATTTCATTTAGGTTCAATGTTATCCCCACAGAATCCGTCTATTTTATCTCTTTTTAAAACTGTCCAATATGGATAACATTTCACATTAAATTTCTTTCTCCATATCACATTACTACTACCCAGAGAACTGATTTACATTTAAAAACAAATCCAATCATAACCAAAACCATGATTAAAAATATTGGTTAAGGGAACACTTCCTAATTCATTCTGTGAGGTCAACACTACCCCAATACCAAAACCAGACAAAACCACTACAAGATAAGAAAACTACAGACAGACCAGTATCTCTTACAAACATCAGTGAAAAAATCCTTAACAAAATACTAATAGAACACAGGAGCATATTCAAAAGACTATCTATATACATGACTGAGTGGGATTAAAACGGGCAATGCAGGGATGGTTCAACAAACAGAAACTGGCCAATGTAATATACCACATTAAGCAAATGAAGGGGGGTGGTTAAATGATCATTTCTATGCAGAAAAAGCATCTGACAAAATTCAACACTCTTTCATGATAAAAACACTCGACAAACTAGGTACAGAAGAAAACTACCTCAACACAATAAAAGTCATTGATGAAAACCCCACAGTGAACATAATGTCCCATGTTGGTGAAAAATTGAAAACTGTTCCTCCAAGATGAGGAACAAGGCAAAGATGCCTGCTTTCATCACTTGCTTCACTGGTGGCTCCATCAGTAAAAAGTTGGCCTGCAATGAAGGAGACGTGGGTTTGATCTCTGTATCAGGAAGATCCCCTGGAGAATGGAATGGCAGCCCACTCCAGTATGCTTGCCTGGGAAATCCCATGGACAGAGGAACCTGATGGGCTACATATAGTCCATGGGGTTGTAAGAGTTGGACATGACTTAGCAACTACACCACCACCACCACTCAACGTAGTACTGGAAGTTCTAGTGAGAGCAATTAGGCAAGGAAAAAAAGTAAAAGGCAAGCAAACTAGAAAGGAAAAACTAAAATTATCTATTTGAGATAATATAATCTTACACATAGAAAATCCTGAAAGTATGTAGTTACTCAGTCATTTCTGACTCTCGCCACACCATGGAGCCAGTAGGCTTCTCTGTCCATGAATTTCTTCAGGCAAGAATACTTGAGTTGAGCTGCCATTCCCTGAAAACTCCACCAAAAACTCCTGAAGTCTCCATGAAAAGGATATTAGATCTAATAGGTAAATTCAGTAAAGTAGCAGGACACAAAGTCAACACTAAAAAACACTGCATTTCATTAACAAATAATGAACAATCTGAAAAATAAATTACAAAAATAATTTCATTTACAATGTCATAAAAAGAATGAGATACTTAGGAATTAAGTTAACCAAGGAAATGAAAGACTTGTACAATGAAAATCACATACACTGCTGCAAGAAATTAGAGAAGATATAAATAAACAGAAACACATCCCATGTTCATGGATTGGAAAATTTAATATTGTTAAAATGTCAGATCAGTTCAGTTCGGTTCAGTTTAGTCGCTCAGTCATGTCCGACTCTGCGACCCCGTGAATCGCAGCACGCCAGGCCTCCCTGTTCATCACCAACTCCCGGAGTTCACTCAGACTCGTGCCAATCAAGTCAGTGATGCCATCCAGCCATCTCATCCTCTGTCGTCCCCTTCTCCTCCTGCCCCCAATCCCTCCCAGCATCAGAGTCTTTTCCAATGAGTCAACTCTTCGCATGAGGTGGCCAAAGTACTGGAGTTTCAGCTTCAGCATCATTCCTTCCAATGAACTAATCTCCTTCCAGGACTGATCTCCTTTAGAATGGACTGGTTGGATCTCCTTGCAGTCCAAGGGACTCGCAAGAGTCTTCTCCAACACCACAGTTCAAAAGCATCAATTCTTTGGCTCTCAGCCTTCTTCACAGTCCAACTCTCACATCCAAACATGACCACAGGAAAAACCATAGCCTTGACTAGACAGACCTTAGTCAGCAAAGTAATATCTCTGCTTTTGAATATGCTCTCTAGGTTGGTCATAACTTTTCTTCCAAGGAGTAAGCGTCTTCTAATTTCATGGCTGCAGTCACCATCTGCAGTGATTCTGGAGCCCCCACAAATAGTCTGACACTGTTTCCACTATTAACCCATCTATTTCCCATGGAGTGATGGGACCGGATGCCATGATCTTCATTTTCCGAATGTGGAGCTTTAAGCCAACTTTTCACTCTCCTCTTTCACTTTCATCAAGAGGCTTTTTAGTTCCTCTTCACTTTCTGCCATAAGAGTGGTGTCATCTGCATATCTGAGGTTATTGATATTTCTCCCAGCAATCTTGACTCTAGCTTGCGTTTCTTCCAGTCCAGCGTTTCTCATGATGTACTCTGCATATAAGTTAAATAAGCAAGGTGACAATATACAGCCTTGACATACTCCTTTTCCTATTTGGAACCAGTCTGTTGTTCCATGTCCAGTTCTAACTGTTGCTTCCTGGCCTGCATACAGATTTCTCAAGAGGCAGGTTAGGTGCTGGTATTCCCATCTCTTTCAGAATTTTCCAGTTTATTGTGGTCAACGTGATACAGATTTAAAGCAATCTCTGTCAAAATTTCAATGAAAAATTTTGCAGAAACAGAATACCTATTCTAAAATCATATGAAATCTCAAGGGACCCTGAAGAGCCAAACAATCTTCAAAAGAAAACAAAATTAAAAGACTCACACTTTCTGATTTCAAAATTACTACAAAGGCAGTAAAAAGAAAAAAAAATACATACTACACATAGGGACAGACATAAAAACCAGTGGAACTGAACAGAAAGCCAAAAATAAACCCTGGTATATACACTCAAATGATTTTTAACAAGAATGCCAAGGATGCCAAAACAATAACTGTAAATTATATATCCAAAATACAAAGAGAACTCCTGAAACAACAAAAAACCTGATTAAAAATGGGCAAAGAACTTGAATAGATATATCTCCAAAGAAGATATATACAAAATACTATCTATTAGTATGGCTACTAACAAAACACACACAAAAAAACCGGAAAACAAGTACTGGTGAGGATGTGAATAAATAGAAAACCTTGCGACCATTAGTGGGAATACAAAATAGGACGGCCATTGTGAAAAACAGCATGGTAGCTTCTCAAAAATTAAAAGCAGAATACTGTAAGATCTGATAACTCTATATTTGGGTATATAACATGCCAAAAATGAAGGCAGGTTCTCAAAAAATGTCTGTACACCAGTGCTCAGAGCAACATTATTCACAAAAGCTAAAGACCGGAAGCAAGCCAAATGTCCACCAGTGAATGAATGGATAAGCAAAATGTGGTATACACACACATGGTGGAATATTATTCAGTCTTTAAAAAGAAATTCTGCAATATGCTACAATATGGGTGAACTTTGAAGAAGTTATTTTAAGTGAAAGAAGCCAATAAAAAATGACAAGGACTATATGATTCCACTTACATGATGAAGTACTTACACAGAGCAGTCAAAATCATAAAGACAAACAATATAATGATGGCTGTTAGGGGCTACAGGAAGAGGAGTATGGAAAATTAATGTTATTGATGGATATTTTAGTTTAAAGCAGTTAATTAATTAGAGCTAGGCAAGGAAACACACGCTGGGTACAAACTCAACTGAACAAATAAAACAATATAAAACTGACAATATAACCTAAAATTGCTGAATATATGCATACATTGGAAGCACTGTGAGTTCAATTCCAGACCACTCCAATAAAGTAAATATTGCAATAACTCAAGCCATATAAATATTTTGGTTTTCAAGTACATATAAAAGTTATGTTTATACTATACTGTAGTCTATTAAGTATGCAATAGCACTGTGTTTAAAAAAATGTACATACTTTAATTTAAAAATACTTCATTGCTAAAAAATGTTAACCGTCATCTCAGGCTTCAGTGAATCATAATCTTTTTGTTGGTGGAGGGTTTGAAATATTGAGAACTACCAAAACATGACATAGAGACATGAAGTAAATAAATGCTGTTAGAAAAACAGCACAATAGATGTTCTCACTGCAGGGTTACCACAAATGCTCAATTTGTGGGGAGAAAAAAAATTATCTGCAAAGGACAATGAAGTGAAACTAGGTAAAATGAGGTATGCCTCCACTAAAAAGAAAAATCCTTGAAAAAATAGTTGCCCCATTTATAACAAGTCAATACCCAAGTTAACAAAATACTAAAATCTTACCGGAAAATTGGGCAAAGAATATAAAGCAACTAATTACATAAGAAATAATGAAATAAATATGAAAAATGTTCAACCTTACTAGTTGACCTCCTTTAATTAAGAAATGCCAATTAACACATTAAGACATTGTTGTTCCTGTTGTTCCTATCTAACAAGCTTTACAATGCCCAATTTTGGAGCAGGTATGATAAAAGAGACACTCTCAGCACTATTGGTGGGAAAGTGAATTAGTACAATCTATCAGAAAAGCAACTGAGCAATGTACATCAAGAGCCTTCAGTTCAGTTCAGTTGCTAAGTCGTGTCCAACTCTTTGTGACCCCATGAATCACAGCACACCAGGCCTCCCTGTCCGTCACCAACTCCTGGAGTTCACTCAGACTCACGTCCATCGAGTCAGTGATGCCATCCAGCCATCTCATCCTCTGTCATCCCCTTCTCCTCCTGCCCCCAGTCCCTCCCAGCATCAGTCTTTTCCAATGAGTCAACTCTTCGCATGAGGTGGCCAAAGTACTGGAGTTTCAGCTTCAGCATCATTCCTTTCAATGAACTTATCTCCTTCCAGGACTGATCTCCTTTAGAATGGACTGGTTGGATCTCCTTGCAGTCTAAGGGACTCGCAAGAGTCTTCTCCAACACCACAGTTCAAAAGCATCAACTCTCAAGAGTCTTACAACTGCACAAACTTTTTAACCTGCTGCTGCACTATTAGAAATTATTTAAGTAAATAAACAGAGATGTTGGCATGAACCAGAACATTCATGATAAACCTTTTAGTAATGCAGATAAACCTAAGAACAAAATAATAACCAGTAATTTAAAAATACTGTTTAAAACTCCTTTCTCTGTGATCTCAGATGACTCTAGCCATTTTAATTATCAATATTACCTTAAGTTAAAACTACTCTAGCCTGCTGTTATACTGAATATTTTTAACTTACAATATTGAAGGAACTAATAAAAAGGAGTATGGCTGTTCAGTACATTCACTGGAGGCAGAGTTCTCTCCCATCCTGGCATCTCATGATAACAGAGGTAAATTACGAGCAATCACTCAAGCTTCCACATTTAACAGTGCAAACACTGAAGGATGAGGTCTTTTTTGACTGGCTTTGACTATATATAAGGGATTCCACTTCAGAGTTCTTCACTCTCAGAATCTGAGCTACCAGCATGGAAAAGTGACTTACTATCATGATATATAGGAAATATCCAAAAGAACTTAATAAAGCTTGGAAAAGAGAAGGTACAAAACAGCTATCTTCAAAGATATGAAGAATTGTTAGACAAAGTTCAGACTAACAGCTCTTAAAGTGCAGTCCCTAAATCAGATACATCAGCACCACCTGGTAATTTGTTATAAAAGCACATTCCTACTGAATCAGAAATTCTGGGAGGAAAAGTCCAGAAATCTTGGGTTTTAGAAAGCCCTCCAGGTAATTCTGAACCCTGCTAAAACATGAGAACCACTGACTTAGACAACATAGTTTGTAGAACTATGGGTAAATGGAATAAGGCTTATGGGGAGACTGAATATAAGAATATAAGACTCCATATAAGAAAAAGCTTCTACTGGTCCAAACTATCTAAAGAGTGTTAATGAGTTCCCTGTAATTGCAGTTATTCAAATATAATTGGTTCAAGTGGGGAAAATGTTACAGAGGGGTTCAAATATTTGATGACTAATTAAATATTTGGGGGGTTGTTTCTAACTTAGTATACTACCAATTATCATATTGTTTCCCAAGGGAGCCATCTCAAATTCAACATCAAAACTTATAATTGTTTCTCTACAAACTAACCTTCCCAATTTATTTTAATCTTAAGTCTCAAACTAGAAACCTAGGCAAAATTTTCACTGACTCTCCTTCAGTCCTTATAGTCAATACAGCACCAAGTTTTACCAATTCTTTTGTTATTCTGCAGTATGACAGAGATATATTTTTAAATATTCATTTTTAGGAAAAGAGTTTCAAGAAAATACCATCCATAATAGTTCATTCCTAGTTAAGTAAGTCTAGGATATCATGAATATCCACTGTACCCCTCAAATTCATGTCTAAGAAAAATCCTGGAATGGAAAAAAATCTGTTTATCTTTGTTTAACCTGAAGTCTTCCAGTTCATTCCATGGTCCACATGGTCCTCTCAGAGAAAATCTGGACTTTCCTTTTCAGGCTGTGAAACAATTTATCATTTTCTCAAATGTGAGGCAGAGATCAAGCTCAGGTTCCAAATAATATCTAAGTATTTACCATGGGTCTAGCACTAAAGCTTCAAGAAGCTTATATTGTAGTTGGAAAGACAGATTAAATACACATTGGCAGAGATTATCAGAAATAAAATGCAATTTTTGACTTCTAGCAATGTGCTCTTTCTACTATAGTATACAATCCCACTTTCAGATGGCCAAATCTACTTATTCTGGAGGCTTAGTTCTTTTCCTTTGTTCACAATTTTAGAATCCTCTGCCACCTGGAGCCATTTCCTATTAAAGAAAACAGAAACAAGTCTTGAGAATAAATAGATGTTCTTTCTACCTGAAAGTTAGTATGCCCACTGAGAACAGGGAACATCTCTGGGCTCCCCTTTATTTACTGAAATCTAGATGGACACAGAGGGCTTAGCAGAGCAAAAGGCACTACTGAATTTACTTATAACACAATATGTACACTACCAAGAAAATAAAAATATGCCTTTTATTAAAATATACTGTAAGAAACAAGTCACACCTAACATTTAGGGCTGTTTTTTTAATCACAGCATACAAAGGGCTTCCCAGGTGGCTCAGATGGTAATGAATCTGCCTGCAAGGCAAGAGACTCAGGTTCAAGTCCTGGATCAAGAAGATCCCCTATAGAAGGAAATGGCAACCCACTCCAATATTCTTGCCTGGAAAACTCCATGGGCAGAGGAGCCTGGTGGGCTACAGTCCATGGGGTTGCAAAAACCAGACACAACTGAGCAACCAACCCTTACACAAATGGTAGAAAAATAATAAAGCAAGCACAGTTCATAAACATACCACCTTATTCAAGGTTCAGTTCAGTTCAGTTCAATCGCTCAGTCGTGTCCAACTCTTTGCGACCCCATGAATCGCAGCACTCCAGGCCTCCCTGTCCATCACCAACTCCCGGAGTTCACTCAGACTCACATCCATCAAGTCAGTGATGCCATCCAGTCATCTCTCATCCTCTGTCGTCCCCTTCTCCTCCTGCCCTCAATCCCTCCCAGCATGAGAGTCTTTTCCAATGAGTCAACTCTTCGCATGAGGTGGTCAAAGTACTGGAGTTTCAGCTTTAGCATCTTTCCTTCCAAAGAAATCCAAGGCTGATCTTATTCAAGGTAATATCACCTTATTCATATATACATTGGAGAAGGAAATGGCAACCCACTCCAGTTTTCTTGCCTGGAGAATCCCAGGGACAGGGGAGCCTGGTGGCCTACCGTCTATGGGGTTGCACAGAGCCGGACAAGACTGAAGTGACTTAGCAGTTAGCATAAATATATATATATATAGGCCTACAAAATTACTTGAGTATTAGTTTAATATATTTTAAAGAAGCGAGTAAATATACTCAACAAAATAGGACTCCAATTCTTACAGAAGTAGAGACAGCAAGTAAGCTTTCAAGATGCTTGAGGTACTAGATGGCTATGCCCTAGGCAAACAGAGATCTCCAGGTATAGCTCTATTTCAAGTGTTAAATAACTGAAGGGAAAAACAGTGTGAGTCCAGGGATTCAAAGAGGAGAAATACACATGAAGTGGTAATGGGCAAAGAGGGACTTCCGGGATTGGGAGGTGCCATCCACGAAAAGAGACATAGGATGGTTTTCATTCTTCAGCCACAAAAAGTTTCCAAGTCCCATTACCCCTATCCTCCTGTCTCGAATTTACAACCCTATAACTTTAGTCAGAAACAAAAGATTTCAGAATTAGAAACTGATACAAACTTTAATGTTAGATTTAAGTCACCTGTTAGGTTATGTTTACGTTCAACTAAAATGAACATCACAGTGACCACATATAATGACAAATTATATATCTTCCATTCAAAGGATGAAAAATATCTGAATAAACGTACAGAATTTAAATTACTTCAATTATCTTTCACTTTACTGAGAATTTATTATGTTTATAAAGAATTAGGCAAAATGCTGGCTGAAGTAAAAAAATGTTAAATGATACAAATCAAAGGAAAACCTTGGCCCCAATATTTTTTGAATTTCAAAAATTGGCTTAGGATATTGTTATTACAAAAATAAACAATGAAGAAAATGTTTCTTTCTGGTGCTTAATCAATAGCATAACTCTAAAACTGCCAACTTAGATGGCATGTGAACTATTTAACTCTGTTGACCTTATAACAACTCTTTAACCACCATAATAAACAAGTACAGAAAGTCTTTATTTTTTAAAGATTGAATATGATATAACAAACTCCAAGGTGCTTTAAAAACAACTATTAGAATTACTAAAGGCATTTTAATAACTAAAGTGGTATTAAGCAAAAGAAAAAAAAAACTAAATTGCTCTGTACTTCACACAACAAATACATACATAACTCACAACAGATAAGCAAATTAAGAAATATCTCAATATTCTACAACCTTATAGTCTATTGTTAAAACTTAAATGGATGCTAACAATTTGAAAATTGGAGAAAACTGGAGAATGATTTAGTTACATACTGCTATAAAAAGACATGGAACTAAAATGCATATACCCCTCACACAAATAGGGCTTCCCTTGTGGCTCAGCTGGTTTAAAGAATCCACCTGCAATGTGGGAGGCCTGGGTTCAATCCCTGCGTTGGGAAGATCCCCTGGAGAAGGGAAAGGCTACCCGCTGCAGAATTCTGGCCTGGAGAATTCTATGGACTATATAGTCCATGGGGTTGCAAAAAGTCAGACATGACTGAGTAACGTCCACTTTCACTCATACAAATAAGAAACTGAAATAATTGCTTTTGCTGTATAAATCCATAATACTCAAATCCTACAGGCACAACGTTAAATTCACTTTAAGTAAGCCTGACTCTTTCTTTGCCACTTCATTTTTTTAATTGAAGGACATTTGCTTTACAGAATTTTGTGGTTTTCTGTCATACATCAACAAGAATCAGCCATAGGTACACCCATGGTCCCCTCCCTCCTGCATCTCCCTCCCATCTTCCTCCTCATCCCACCTGACTTTTTAAAGTTAAGTTTGTTTAGAAAGAGGTAGGGTGAAATCATACCTTTAAACTGACTAAGAGTGTAAGTCAGCTATTTAACAGAACTGCAAGGTAAAACAGGTAAGCCACAGGCACAAGCAGTGTGACTGACCTTTTATACATACGTGAAGATCTACCTGACCAGTGATATAATACCTATCAGGAACTCCACAAGGGCATCAAACTCTGTACAACTGAGTTTTAATCTGTTACATTTTGTTCTGTTTTAATCTGGTACATTTAGTAAAACAAACTGTCATCCAGGTCCACAAATTTTAAATGTGGTTAAATTAAAAGAGATATGTGTTGTTTTTGTGGGACTTTCCCACCCGCCCTCATTATAAGGTTAAGATCTGACCCAGCATAAAAAGCCATGACTTTCACTTGGGCAGCCCTTGTTGACTAAGTGCTTAAAAAAAAAAAAAAAAGGCATTTACCATTATAACAGGATAAAAACTAACACCTCAAAGTGTTACTGACTCCGGCCTTTTAACAAATTTGTTAACACTATTAGTTATATTACTCCACCTTTCTCTTAGTGTGAACTGGTATCAATTATTTAGCCACTTCTATAATGTTATTAAAATACCTGCTGACTAAACATGAACCAAAATGTCACTTAAAAATAAATGTAAAATAAGTAACATCACTGAATTGCAACAGTTCAAAAACATCTAAAAATATAAGTTACCTTGGGCAATGACAGAAAACATTTCTAGACTTATTTAAAAGCTGTTTTAGGATTAAAATATTACATGGATTTATTTATTTTTATAATGGCTATTTTAAGGTGTATATTGGTCCTGCATTATAGAATTATCTTTTAAGTCTGTTAAAATGTTTTTCAACAACAACAACAAAAACATTTTATTAACAAATGAAGCTGACTGTTCTAAAAAAATAAAACCTAAGCATATATTAAATAGCTGAGAGGAAATAATTCTTAATTTCTGGCATTGCAATACAGCCCTTCACAAATTCCATCAAAAATTTAAGAATTTGATGAAACCACCATCTTCAGTTTCCTCAGTTAAAAACCCCTAGGCAGGGGGTACCTGAACAGAAAAGAAGAAAATTTAAACATATACAAATAACTACCACTGTACTGTTTATCTCTTACTGAGCAAGGTAAGAAACAACCTTTTAATACTTTAATTTTGTGAGTATTAAACAACTAGTGTGAACAACAAGCTGCATGTAAACTATTTCTACTGCCTGAGCTTCAATGACTAGCTGAGGCAACCTGTTATAGGAGGTGTTAATTGGCAATAGGAGTACAAGTCAGAAGCATGTTCCCCATCGTCCTAACCCAGCAAGGCTAGGTCATTAAAGTGGAAATGAATTCTTTCATGTCGACTTAACCCTTTCAGTGCATGCTTTCAGCTGTTTTCTCTCAATTAATTTTAAAAACTTGTTACTTTTTAGAGTTTAAAAAAATGTTCCAAAAAAGGTCCTTTGGCTGACAGTTCCAATGTCTACATTACTCAGAAGAGAAGAACAGAGCAAGTTAATTGCATTGTAATATTGCAACACTCCTCTCTGAAAAACATATAAACTAAACATATTTGCTTATTTTAACACTGAAAAAAGATACAGGATATGGTGTTTAAAATTAGCTCAGAACCATTTAGTCACATAGGGCTTTGATTTAAAATTCTGTTTAAGATACATGGGCTATCTCATAATAACAACTTAAATATCTTAACCTTGGGACAGAGTAGTAATAATTTTTTAATTTCCACGATGTTCATACAAGAATCTCCATTATGAAAATGTTTTGAAATATATATAAGGTAAACACCTTTCTAATTAAGTTTCTTTCTAATTAAGTTTCATTATTCTGATAAGGTGCAGAGTCAAAGCATATCCTGATGACTGATTGCCAAAAAGCCAAAATTCCTTTTATGGCATGATCTCAGAGGTTTCCAGATGGCACATTAATTCTTAAAAAAAAAAAAAAAAAAAGACAAAAAGAAGGAAAGAAGAATAAGAATAGGAATGTTAAAGTAATGATGCATTGTTTTTGAAATGCCATATGCATAAATACTAATATTCCCATATAATAAGCATTATAGCCATTTAAAACTCAATTACATAAATAATATTCTAAATATTATGATTAAAAAATTAACACACATATGCTACATCTTTCACCACTGAATAATCTTGGAAGTATTTTCCTTAATAAAAATATTATCAGAGTAAGAACTAAACACTAGTAAATCTATAATGCCTAAAACTATGACTTGTGATAAATCAATAAAAAATTACCAGCATGACAATACAGACATAATTTCAACCACTGTTGTACAGTGGAACTCCCAAGTAACTGTAACCAACAATACACTTAACTAAAAACTTGATCAGCAAGGGTTGAGATAATAGTAGGCAACTTAATGGTTTGAAGATGTCAAAAATGAGAATTATACATGGTATATTCCTACACCCTAATATTTATTCTTTTCCTCCCTTTTATCATTCATCTCCTTCTTTCAAGTCTTTTCATCACTGACAAACTCAGTCCCTGCTTCTCTGGAAACTGACATTTTCCCTTAGGTCCACTGAGCTCCTCCAATATAGAAAACCTAAGGAACTATCCTGGAGTCATTATTTTGAGAATATAAAAATTTCAGTGGGGAACAGGCAGTGGGGTGAGGCAAGATAGCAGTCGGGGAAAAGGGAAGGTAACACCATTACTTGTTTAAAGACACCTGATCAAGTAACACAGGGACTGGTGGCCTAGTGAATACGCCCAACTGTGACATTTCTCTTTAAGACCACTCCTGATACTCACTTTGAAACAGTTTTCACCTACTTAAAAATGTGTGTGTAAAATATGCCATAAGCACCAACCACTTTAGCCATTTATGAAATTTGTCTTATTAGAACAGGGACCAAATGTCTCCAATTCTGGGTGACTTTCACTCTGCCCCATAGCAATGAGGAAGGAACAAGTACAATGCTTAACTACCTCTGTTATAAAGAAGAATAATTCATAGAGGACTGCTTAAACTTTTAATTTCCACAATGACCATACAAGAATCCCTACTATGAAAATGTTTTGAAACATATATGAGTTAAACACCTTTGTAATTAAGTTTCATTATTTTGATAGGGTGCGCTGGACTGGTTGCCAAAAAGCCAAAATTCCTTTTATGGCATGATCTCAGAAGCTATAACTTCACATGTTTAGGAGTGGCTAAAACATGCTATCTTTTATAATTGGACATAGGGTCCCAGAATCAAGGAGAATCTCAAAAGTCCTACAACAGGCATTAAGGTATTAGAACTGTTCCAAAACAGACCCTACAACTGGCTTTGACTTTAAAGCTTTTATAAGCGCTGATGGCCCTTTTATACTGTTCAACTATTTATGTATTTAAATTACAAAACATGTAAAATATAGTCAGCCACAAACAAACTGGTTATTTCGGGAAGCATTCATAATTAAGCAGCTGCTCATCTTCTACAGTATGCAAAGTCATGTATGGAATGTTATACACACATACAAAGAGTACATGTTTTATTTATTTACTCAACCACCACAGACCAGAGAGCCCAATGCCATGTACTGGTTATACAAAGGTAAATAGGGCCCTGTCCTTAAAAGGTTTACAAACCAGAAGGCAGGCAAGAAAAACTATAAAAGCACCACAAAAGCATATATTGTGGATACAGAAGTCAGAGATCAATGCAAGTTCAATCCCTGGGTCAAGAAGATTCTCTGGAGAAGGGCATGGCAACCCATTCCAGTATTCTTGCCTGGAGAATCCCATGGACATTACAGCTTGGTGGGCTACAGTCCATAGGGTCACAAAGAGTGGGACTCAACTGAAGTGACTTAGCACACACGCACGGATGCCCTGAATAGGACATCCAGAAGGAAAGCAAGAAAAACTATAAAAGCACCACACAAGCATATATAGTGGACACAGAAGTCAGAGTTATGTACCTGATACAATCTTCCCTTATGCTGAGAACTGAAAACTATGTAGAACTTATCCAAGCAAAACAAAAAGTAGAGGAGTGGCAAGAAAGGCATTCCAAGGAAAGAAAATAACACATTTAAAGGCACCGAAACAAAAAGCCATTATCCTGCACATTACCATTCAAAACTTTTTTAAAAATAAAATGGGCTGAAGATCAAACGAGTCAATCTTAAAGGAAATCAACCCTGAATATTTACTGAAAAAGGCTGATGCTAAAGCTGAAGCTCCAAGACTGTGGCCACCTAAAACGAACAGCCAACTCACTGGAAAATACACTGATGCAGGGAAAGATTTGAGGACAAGAGAAAGGCGAGACAGAGGATGAAATGGTTGGATGGTATCAATGACTCAATGGACACGAGTCTAAGAAAACTCCAGGAGATGGTGAAGGACAGGGAAGCCTGGCATGGTGCAGTCCACAGGGTCTCAGAGTTGGACACAGCTCAGCAACTGAACAACAAATGGATTCTTAAGCAGCCAAACATGAGTTAATACTGCTTCCATTTCAATGGGTATTTTACTGAGGATGTGACTTTTTCAAAGACCATTTTTAAAAAGAAGTGCCTTTTCTTATCCATACTTTTGCCTTTTATGAAAAATGTTCAGCACTTCAGAATACAAATCAGTTTGGAGTTCTCTGATATGCTTAAAAGACACAGTTGTTAAGACAGTAGAGAAGATGATGTGCTTTCCATACAAAATGTTGTCATACAGTAGGTAATATGTAGTATCTCTTTGGTTTATGGAATTTGCACAAATATTCCATCTGACTCAATCTTGAGGCCAAGGGCTATTTCTGTTTAACATATCAAGTTTTCAAAATAGAAATTATTTTCAGTAAGTATTCATAAAAAGCTGATTGTGTAATATCTAAGCAATGGGTACCCCTGGAAGAGAAGACACAGTTCAAGACTGTGATTAGCTGGATCACTGATCAGAGGAGCCGAGGGTTAAATGGATGCTACTGTGATCAGCTGTCAGCGCCACTAAGCAGTCATAAGAGCCAGGCTCTCGGGGTGTTAACACAGAATACTAATAACTTTGCCTGTTTGGGTATATCCTGCTTTATATTTTTTCAAATAGGTGATTTATCTCATCTAATGAAAGAAGAGAAAGACCAAGGAAAGATATATAAGAAAAAGGAGGAGAGGGAATTAAAAAAACTTGTTTGAGTGAATAGGAGAGGGAAAAAAAAGGACTTGTAAAACTGTGTGTGCTAGGAACTAGATATATGATGAACCAATTCCATGTTGCGCTAGTCTTTAAAATGGAGGTAGGAGACAGGACAATTATACAAGTAAATAAACCTCAGGCCACATCCCAAATCTCCAGAATCTGACTGCTTCTTACCACCCATAAAATGGCACTCTGGTGATAACTATAAACATTATATGGACATAAAACCCATCTATATCTCCCCTTTAACTAATTTTGTTTTTATTCTTATTAGAAATTATCTGAGATCTTCTTTCCTTCCTATTACCTTGTTTAATCAAGACCTGATATTACTATACAAAGCGGAAATTCAAACCAATGCAGCTATAATAACACTATATGTAGTCTATCTACATGGCGGGTTACACCCTGCCCAAAGAGCAACAATATAAGACTACCAAAAGCCATTACAGCAATCAATTATTCACCGAAAATTAAGCATCCTAACATTTTAGTCTCAGTGGGACTAGTTTTCTTCTCAGTATAAACCACTGAAGTTCATCCTCAAGTAGGGCTGCAAAATTAACTATTATTTAAATCTGAATTTAGATCAATGAATACTTTTTAATATGTACATCCCATGCAATATTTGGAACATACTTAAATTTTTAAAATATTTATTGTTTACCTGAAATTCAAACTCAACTGGGCATCCAGTATTTTTTTTGTGAACTATGACAACCCTATTCCCAAGGAACAAGTAGTTTCTGTTCTAAGTCCATATGCTTACTCTCTCCCCCATTTCATTTGTTCTGTGTAGCTTAAGCCAGAGGCAACTTTATATTATTACACACACCAATAGCTTTTTCAAAATGAACTGTTACCTCTTTGTCTTCAACTAATAAAGTGCTCTTGCCAAATGGTCACTCAGTTACCTCTTATTAAAAAAAAAAAAAGCACACATGAAATTTATATCTTAATCTTAATGATACACAAATCATATTTTTATTCTTATTGGAAATCAGCATCTACTTTGAAATATCTTCTCTCTCTCAGTGTTAAAATGATCATTCATTAAATGACAAATATGCTTTTTACTTTAGGTAAGAAAATATAGTTCTGAGCACATTGTGCACATGGCCCTCTTAGTGGACTCAGTTGCTGACACTGGACTCACCAAGCATACCCAGAGCCACCATCCTTAGTGCCACTAGATTTTCCCTGCTACACACTCTTCTCATTGTGTTATGACGTCCCCATTAAGTAAAACACTGTATAAGGGCTTGGGATTCACTTGTTTGTAACTTTGTGTGGCACTGGGTCATTATTCTGCATACTGCTACTGCTCGTTGACAGACTACCTAATAGAAAAGGCTACTATCATAACAGAGAATTCCACACTAGAGAAACAGTACCCTGCACACACACAAAAAGATGCTCAATAAATGACTCCTCAATTTCTTTATAAATAAATGCAGTTATGGTTTTTATTTTTTTGATCACTTCTCTCACCCACAAACATGCCAAGAAAGGCGTTCTGATGCCTCTGTGAGCCAAGCAGACATGAAAATGCCAAAGGCAATCCTATGCTTGTGTGGTCTCCATTAAAGAATTGTAGATGCCTTGTCTCCAGAGAAGTATATCCACAAGGCCGAATAAATGAGAGGCTAGAGAAAAGGAAGCTAACAACTCAATGGACATGAATTTGAGCAAACTCTGAGAGATAGTGAAAGACAGGGAAGCCTGGCTTGTTGCAGGTCACGGGGTCGAAAGAGTTGGACACGACCTAGCAACTGAACAACAAAACATACTTAGAAAGAGACTAAGAAACTGAGATAGGAAACCAATTAGACAGCAGACTGGACACAAGGCTTGTTATTATTTAGAGAATTAAATCTGCTTTAGGCCTAAGAGTAGAAAGTTGCCTCCCTAGGCAAAAGAGAGGCCAATGAGGCAGTTAGGTGAGCAGTTGAGAGGGAATGAGAGCAAGTGACAACTATCCACAGAGCAAACAACTAATGTTTTTTCCTAACCACTGTTAGTTTCTTTTAAAACTTATTTAGGAATCACAAAAGACTGTGTAGTACACTCACTAAACAGCTTATGAAATAAAACATCACTGAAAGTTAGGCTGAAGCTTCTACATCATCCTCCTGACTGATTGCACCCTCTCCATAACCTCTGTTGTAGCCACTATTCTAATTTTTGGTGATTACCATGCATTTCCTCATACTTTCACTATGTAAACAGATACAGATAATATATAATATTACAGTATTTGCATGTTTTAAAATTATATATTAAAACTTGAGGTGAGGTGAAGTCGCTCAGTCGTGTCCGACTCTTTGTGATCCGTGGACTGTAACCTACTAGGTTTCTCTGTCCATGGGATTCTCCAGGCAAAAATACTGGAGTGGATTGCCATTTCCTTCTCCAGGGGATCTTCCCGACCCAGGGATCGAACCCGGGTCTCCCTCATTGGAGGCAGACGCTTTAACCTCTGAGCCACCAGGGAAGCCCATATTAAAACTTAGAGCATATTCACTCCTCTACTTGCCTTTTTCCTCTGGTATGTTAATGTGGATTAATCATGCAGATATGTGAAGATCACTGACTTTACAAAAGCCCCACTGTTAAGCAAAGTTGTATATTTTCCTCCTGATGGACAATTAGGTTGTCTTCAATTTTTTGATATTATAAGCTACAGATCAGCAAACTGGGGCCTGTGGGAGAGCCAGCTGACTGCTTTTGAAATGGAGTTTTGTTGGAATATAGCCAGGCACACTCATTCTGTATTACGTATGGCTGCTTTAACACTACAATGGCAGGATGAAATTGAGTGGTTGCAACATAAACCATTTGGTCCACAAGTCTAAAATATTTACGACCCAGACCTTTAAGAAAGGAGTACCAAGGGGTTATAAACAATACTGTTGTGAATGTTCTTGCATCCACATGGGACACTTTCCCTAGGGAATATAATTAGGAAAAGATCTCTCAGGATGCAGGGTAAGCAAATCTTTACCATTACTAGATTTTACCAAAATGCACAAGATGGCTGTACACTACTACCAGCTTATACAAATGGTTTATAAACCATTTGTGTTCTTTCTTCTAACATTCCTATCTTTTGCCCATTTAAAAATATCATTTTCTTACTGATTTTTAGAAACAAAATACATATATTCATGACTAGGGTTTTGTCCATTATATGTTAGATATATATATCTTTCCCAATTTGTGGCTCACCACTTTGCTTTTACATTTCTTCATGCCTCAGTTTTATCTGAAAAAAAAAAATGAAGATTGTAACAATAACCTAACTTCATATAATCGCTGAAAAGACTGAATGAGTTAATATATTTAAAATACTTAGAACAGTGCCTGGCACATGTAAGTGTTCCACAGATATTAACTACTTGATATTATCTATTTATTTTATCATATCATAAAGGGAAACAAATTTTAAGTTTCAATGTAAATTTATCACTGTCCCTTTAGTATTCATGCTATCCATATTTAAGAAATTCTGCCCTACACATTTAATTTTATGTGTTCATAAAGCAATAACCTTGTTTAGTACTTCTGAAAGCTAAGAAAGAATAGCACTTTCTGTTAATTTGATTTCAATTATTATTAACTGTCAGCATATTTTCTTAAAATCTAAGTACAATTCTAATATTGATCTCTTTAAAGTTCCGGTAGAAAGGAGAACCCCCTCCAGAATCTCCAGTCCCACACCATTTTTCTTATTAAAAAGTAAATAAAAGAGGCATCTGCTTACATTCAAGAGAGAGTAATAAAGGACTATATTTACATTCCCAACAGAAAGAAATAAAAAACAGACAAAACTATATAAAAGAAAAGCTTGTAAGACATTGATGAGGCAACAAAAGATGGTAACCTCTGAGAACTTGGAAAACAAAGGAGGTTAAACCCTGCTACTACCCTAGTTTGTTGCTTTGAGAGTTTCCAAGCTGCAGTGCAGGGGGAAGGAAACCAGGTAGTCTACTGAAATCTCTGAACTGAGATGTTAAGAGCTGAGATTACTGGGAGACCAAAGTAGCTAGAGTTATCATCAAAGGGTACCAGAGAGAAAATAGCCACAAAGAGAAAAAAACCTTGGGATCTTCTGAGGCTCCTCCTTGAATAATCAACTGAGTTCTGATCAGTTCAAGTGTACGAGGACACTGCATGAGGGTGGGGAAAGAACAGAAAAGATCAGAGAGAGGAGGACCTACCTCTCACACAGCACTGGTGATAACACTCATTCCCATCAGCCAAACAGAAAAACATCAGAATGCACAAGGCATTGATTAGACAGAAAGGCCTTGCCTCAACAGTAGGAAAAACGAGTCTAGGACTAAGCACGGCTCCAGTCTCACCTAACAAGCTATAAAAGCAAAACTAAAAAGAATCAAACAGGTTCCAAATAATTTAACTGCATCCCATAACAAATATCAAGACTATTTCATAAGAATAAAAAACAGCCAACATACAAGGCAAAACTCACAAGGTCAGGCTCTAGTTAAAAAGATTACCAGGCATGCACAATTAGGAGATAAATCAATTAATTAAAACCAATCTAGAATAAACAAAGATGGTAAAAATAGACAACGATATTAACTGTCAAAAAGTTAAGTAGAGTCATGAAAGACATAAAGATGATCCAAATCAAACTTCTTCTAATGAATGCCACAATTCATCAGTGGATGCCACAATTCATCAGTGGCAACAGGATAACATATGCAATGAATCTAGAGACACTTGGGGGAGCTTTATCTTTAGGGTGTCCACAGATAATCAAAAAGTTAAAGAAAAGCTGTAAGATGAAAAATATATTGGATAGGATTAATGGAAGATCAGACGTTGCACAGGTGAAAAAAAAAGTGAATTTGAAGACACAGCAATAGGAAATGAAACCAAAGAATTGGAAATAAAATTAACAGAGCCATCAAAAACAACGGGACTACTACAAAAACAAAAACATACATGTCATTATGATTCTTGAAAGGGTGGGTAAGGTGGTAGAACAGAAAAAATATTTTTAAAAATTTCAAACTTTGTTGAAACTTGGTGAAAATAATAAACCTACAGATAGGGGAAGCTCTGCAAAACATTAAGCACAAGAAATATGAAGAAACCTACATCACTACCCATCACAACTAAAAACAAGCAATAAGAAAAATCTTTAAAGTACTGTAGAATAAGGAGAGATACAGAGATAATGAAACAGATTTGAAAGTTCAGAAATAAATTCTAACATTTATGATCAATAAATCTTTGATAAAGGAGCTAAGACAATTCAACAGGGAAAGTCTTTTCAGAAGATGGTGTTGAGACAACTAGACGTCTATATGCAAAAGCAAGATCCCCAACCTCACACCACGCACAAAGTGGATCACAGAACTAAATGTAAGAGTTAAAATCATAAAACTCTTAGAAGAAAAGAGGAGTAAATCTTCATGAACTCTGGCTAAACACTAATTTTTCAATACAACATCAAAGCACAAGTCATAGGACTTGCCTGGCTTCCACTCTAAGGGTCACAGGTTAGATCCCTGGTCTGAGAACTAAGATCTCGCATACCACACAGTGCAGCCAAAGGGGGGTAAAAAGCACAGGTCATAAAAGAAGACTGATCATCATCAAGAAAGCAAAAAGACCAGAAACTGTAAAACTCTTATAGGAAAACATAGGCAGAACTCTCTCTGACATAAATCACTGCAAGATCCTCTAGGACCCAGCTTCCAGAGTAATGGAAATAAAAACAAAAATAAACAAATGGGACCTTATTAGATTTAAAAGCTTTTGCACAATGAAGGAAACTATAAGCAAGGTGAAAAGGTAGCCATAAGAATAGGAGAAAATAATAGCAAATGAAACAACTGACAAAGAATTAATCCCCAAAATATACAAGCAGCTCATGCCGCTCAATACCAGAAAAATAAGCGACCCAATCAAAAAGCGGGCCAAAGAACTAAACAGCCATTTCTCCAAAGAAGACATACAGATGGCTAACAGACACATGAAAAGATGCTCCACATCACTCATTATCAGAGAAATGCAAATCAAAACCACAAAGAAGTATCATCTCATGCTGGTCAGAATGGCTGCCATCAAAGTCTACAAACAATAAATGCTGGGTTGTTGGTGGGAATGCAAACTAGTACAGTCATTGTGGAGAACATTGTAGAGATTCCTTTAAAAACTGGAAACAGAACTGTCATATGACCCAGCAGTCCCACTGCTGGGCACACCACCAAGGAAACCAGAATTGAAAGACACATATGTACCCCAATGTTTATTGCAGCACTGTTTACAATAGCTAGGACATGGAAGCAACCTAGATATCCATTGGCAGATAAATGGGTACATAAGTTGTGGTACATATACACAATGGAATATTACTCAGGTATAAAAAAGAATGCATTTAAGTCAATTCTAATGAAGTGGATGAAACTGGAGCCTATTATACAGAGTGAAAATAAGTCACAAAGAGAAACACCAATACAGTATACTAACACATATATATGGAATTTAGAAAGATGGTAACGATGACCCTATATGCAAGACAGCAAGAGAGACACAGATGTAAAGAACAGACTTTTGGACTCCATGGGAGAAGGCGAAGGTGGGATGATTTGCGAGAATAGCACTGAAACATGTATATTCCCATACGTGAAATAGATGGGCAGTGCAAGTTCGATGCATGAGGCAGGGCACTGAAAGCCAGTGCTCTGGGACAGCTCAGAAGGATGGGGTGCGGAGGGAGGTGGCTTCAGGATGGGGGGACACATGTGCACCTGTGGCTGGTCCACGTCAGTGTATGCCAAAAACCACCACAATATGGTAAAGTAATTAGCCCCCAATTAAAATAAAGAAATTAAATTTTAAAAAGTGAAAAGAGAACCTTTAGACTGGAAGGAAATATTTGCAAATCATATAAGGAGGCTTCTGTCCACAATATGTAAAGAACTTTAACAGCTCAATAGTAAAAGAAAAACAGTCCTTTTTTTTTTTTTTTTTGTTAGTGGGCAGCAGACCTGCATTACAAAACATACTAAGTCCTTCAGGCAAACAGAAAATACCAGATAAAATATACATCCACACAAAAGACAGAACACAGAAAACTAAAAGGACATATGTAAATGCATGATTTTTTTTAATTATTTAAATCTCTTTAAAAGACAATACACTGCTGTGAAAATTACTACAGCAGTTCCTCAAACACTTACAAACAGAATTAATCAATTAACTAATCCAGCAACTCCACTTCTGGGTATATACCCAAAAGAATTAAACTCATTGATTAGAACAGGTATTTGTACACCAATGTTCACAGCAGCATTATTCACAATAGTCAAAAGGCTGAAACAACCCAAAATCCAAAAACAGATGAATAAACAAAACGTGGTATATCATACACGGAATATTATTCAGCCTGAAAAAGGAAGGAAATTCTGACACATGGTACAACGTGGATGAACCCTGAAGATATAAGGCTAAACAAAACAAGCCAGTCACAAAAGGGCAAATACTATATCAGTTCAGTTCAGTTCAGTCACTCAGTCATGTCCGACTCTTTGCGACCCCATGAACCACAGCATGCCAGGCCTCCCTGTACATCACCAACTCCCAGAGCCCACCCAAACTCGTGTCCATTGAGTCAGTGATGCCACCCAACCATCTTATCCTCTGTCGTCCCCATCTCCTCCTGCCCTCATTCTTTCCCAGCATCAGGGTCTTTTTCAATGAGTAGGCTCTTCGCATGAGGTGGCCAAAGTATTGGAGTTTCAGCTTCAGCATCAGTCCTTCCAATGAACACTCAGGACTGATTTCCTTTAGGATGGACTGGTTGGATCTCCTTGCAGTCCAAGGGACTCTCAAGAGTCTTCTCCAACACAGTTCAACAGCATCAATTCTTCAGCACTCAGCTTTCTTTATGGTCCAACTCTCACATCTATACATGACCACTGGAAAACCATAGCCTTGACTAGATGGACCTTTGTCTGATTCCACTTACATGAAGCACTGAGAGTGGAAACAGAAAGTAAAATGGTGGTTGTCAGGGGGTGGAAGAGACGGGAATGATGAATTATTGCTTAGTAAGAGATACAGAGTTTCTGTATGTATGTGTATGTGTTAGTTGCTCAGTCGTGTCCAACTCTTGGTAATCCCATGCACTGTACTGTATCCCATGGAATTCTCTAAGCAAAAATACTCGAGTGGGTGGCCATTTCCTGCTCCAGGGGATCTTCCTGGTCCAGAGATCCCACATTGCAGGCAGATTCTTTACTGTCTGAGTCACCAGGGAAGCCCTCTTTTTCTGTATGTTTCTGCATGGGAAGATGAAAAAGTTTTGGAGTAGAATGGTGGTGTTAAGTGCACAACAGTGTGAATGTGCCTAATGTCTGAACTGTAAACTTAAGAATCGTTAAATGGACATATTTTGTTAACAAATACTTTAGTACAGTAAAAGACTACTCAATCAAAAATAAACTACAGACTTTATAACAAGTAAGACTAAAAATTATAACAGCAATGTACCAGTGCATGCTCAGTCACTAAGTCACATCCAACTCTTTGCCACCCCAAGGACTGAAGCCCACCAACCTCCTCTGTCCATGGAACTCTCTAGGCAAGAACAGTGGAGTGCCATTTCCTACTCCAGGGGATCTCCTGATCCAAGGATCAAACCTGAGTCTCCTGAACTGGCATGCAGATTCTTTACCACTGAACCACCTGGGAAGCCCAACAAGCAACCATAAGATACAAAACATATTATTTTAGCATTCATTTGCTCTAAGTGAGGTAATATAATATGACCTGAAGGAGGCAGAAAAAGGAAAAAACAACAAAAGAACAAATGAGAAAAATACTATGAAAACAGTAATATAATAGACTGAAACTTTATTTTCTTGGGCTCCAAAATCACTGTGGACAGTTACTGCAGCCATGAACTAAAAGATACTTGCTCCTTGGAAAAAGCTACAACAAAACTAGAAAACATATTAAAAAGCAGTCACATCACTGTGCTGACAAACTCCATATAGTCAAAGTTATGGATTTTGCAGTAATCATTGTACAGATTTGAGAGTTGGATTGTAAAGAAGGCTGAGAGCCAAAGAACTGATGCTTTTGAACTGTGGTGTTGGAGAAGACTCTTGAGAGTCCCTTGAACTGCAATCGATCAAACCAGTCAATCCTAAAGGAAATCAACCCTGAATATTCATTGGAAGGACTAATGCTGAAGTTGAGGCTCCAATACTTTGGCCACCTGAAACGAAGAGCCAACTCACTGGAAAAGACTCTGATGCTAGGAAAGACTGAAAGCAGGAGGAAAAGGGGGCAACACAGGATGAGACTGTTGGATGGCATCACCGACTCGATGGACATGAGTTTGAGCAAACTCTAGGAAAAAGTGAAGGACAGGGAAGCCTGGCGTGCTGCAGTCCATGGGGTTGCAAAGAGTTAGACACAACTCAGTGACTGAACAGCAACAGACTGAAACTTAATTATATAAATAATTGCATTAAATGCAAATAATCTTAAAATCTCAATTTAAAAAGCCAAGATTATCAGAGTGGATTAAAAACAAACAAGATCTACCTATATACTGCTTACAAGAAAGGTACTTCAAGTAGGGTGAACAAAGACCCGCATATATTAACAGGAAAAAGATAGGAAAAGATATACCACATTAATAGCAATCAAAAGAAAGCTGGGATGCTATCAAACAATTTCAGATCACAGAACATTGCAAGAGTTAAAAGAATACATCATATATATCAATAACAAGTCAATATGATCATCTCAAAAAATGCAGAATATGACTTTTAAAAACATCCAACATCCATTTCTGATGAAAACTTGGCAGAAAGTAAAAATAGTAAGTAGAGAACTTCTGTAATCTAATAAAGAACGTCTATTTAAAACGTATAGCTAATACCACACTTGATGGTGAAATAATAAATGCTTTCCCCTAAGATCAGGAACAAGACAGGAATGTCTACTTTTACCACTTCTATTCAACATTTTACTTACATTTACAGTCAGTCCAATAAGGAAAGAAATAAAAGGCATCCAAATTTTAAAGGAAAAAGTAAAACTGCCTTTTTTATAGACAAGAAAATCAAAGAAATAAAAATTCTGTTTATAATAGTATCAAAGATATGAAATACTTGGACATAAACATGACAAGATATAAAAATTCTGTACACTGAAGTCTATAAAAAATTATTGAGAAAAATTAAAGAAGATCTAAATAAACAGAGAGATAACCTGTGTTCATGGTTGGAAGACTCAATATGGTTAAGATGTCAATACTCCCCAAACTGATGTATAGAGCTGATATACAATCAGTCAAAACCCCAGTAGATTTTTATTTATTGAAATTGACGTACTTAATTTTTAAGCATATGTGAATATATAAAGGGCCCTAGAATGGCCAACAACAACATTTAACAATGGCTGTTAAAAAAAAAAACACTTGGAGAACTAATACAACCTGATTTCAACATGTGTTATAGTGTTCCAGTATTTAAGACCATGCAATATTGGCTTAAAAAGATAAATAAAATAGAATGGAGATTCCAGATATAGGACCACACATATAGGGAGAACTGATTTCCAATAGCAGTACAATGCAAAGGTAGAGAAAAAATAATCAACAATTGGTGCTACAACAATTGGATATTCACACGCAAAGTTGTTTTATAAACTGAACATGATCCATATCTTGCACCATGTACAAAACTTAATTCAAACTGGATCACAGAACTAAATGTAAAACATTACACTATAAAACTTCTTGAAGAAAAAAGGATATCTTTGTGACCTTAAACTGGCATAAATGGTCTTAGATATCACAACCAAGTATGATTTATAACAGAAAATTTTTATAGACTCCAAAGTTAAGAACTCTGCTCTTTGAAAAACACTAACAGAGTAAAAAAATAAGCCAAAGATGGTGAGAAAATATCTGCAAATCAGATATTTTATAAAGGACTTATAAAGGAACATATAAAAACTCACAAAATTCACTAATAGCCCAGTAAAAACTGGGCAGCAAACCTGAATAAAGACCTCACTAAAAAAGATATATAAATGGCAAATCAGCACATGAAAAAATGTTCAATATCATTAATCATTAAGAAAACGCAAACTACAAGTATAATCGGATGCTATCACCTTTTGGAATGGTTAAAATGAAAAAGATTAACCATAACACATACCAAATGTTTGCAAGGATGAGAAGGGACTGGAATTCTCACATTTTAATGGGAATGGAAAACAGTAAATCATTTTTTGAAAAGTTTGGCAGTTTTCAGTTCGTTAAACACACACTCACCATATGATCCAGCCATTCCACATCTAGGTATTTATCCAAGAGAAATGAAACATGTACACTGTGGAAAATGCTGAAAGAGATGGGAATACCAGACCACCTGACTTGCCTCTTGAGAAATCTATATGCCGGTCAGGAAACAACAGTTAGAGCTGGACATGGAACAACAGACTGGTTCCAAATAGGAAAAGGAATACGTCAAGTCTGTATACTGTCACCCTGCTTATTTAACTTATATGCAGAGTACATCATGAGAAATGCTGGGCTGGAAGAAGCACAAGCTGGAATCAAGATTGCCAGGAGAAATATCAATAACCTCAGATATGCAGATGACACCACTCTTATGGCAGAAAGTGAAGAGGAACTAAAAAGCCTCTTGATGAAAGTGAGAGAGAGAGGAAAAGTTGGCTTAAAGTTCAACATTCAGAAAACTAAGAGATCATGGCATCTGGTCCCATAACTTCATGGGAAATAGATGGGGAAACAGTGTCAGACTTTATTTGTGGGGGGCTCCAAAATCACTGCAGATAGTGACTGCAGCCATGAAATTAAAAGACGCTTACTCCGTGGAAGGAAAGTTATGACCAACCTAGACAGCATATTGAAAAGCAGAGACATTACTTTGCCAACAAAGGTCTGTCTAGTCAAGGGTATGGTTTTTCCTGTGACCATGTATGGATGTGAGAGTTGGACTGTGAAGAAAGCTGAGTGCTGAAGAATTGATGCTTTTGAACTATGGAGTTAGAGATGACTCCTAAGAGTCCCTTGGACTGCAAGGAGATCCAACCAGCCCATTCTAAAGGAGATCAGTCCTGGGTGTTCTTTGGAAGGACTGATGCTGAAGCTGAAACTCCAGTACTTCAGCCACCTCATGCGAAGAGTTGACTCATTGGAAAAGACTCTGATGCTAGGAGGGACTGGGGGCAGGAGGAGAAGGAGGCAACAGAGGATGAGATGGCTGGATGGCATCACCGACTCGATGGACGTGAGTCTGAGTGAACTCTGGGAGTTGGTGATGGACAGGGAGGCCTGGCGTGCTGCGATTCATGGGGTCACAGAGAGTAGGACACGACTGAGCGACTGAACTGAACTGACTGACTGACACAATGTTCATAGCAGTTTTATTTGTAATAGCCCCAAATCAGAAAACACTAGAATACTTATGAACAGGTGAACAGATAAAGTGTGGTATGTCTAGCCAATGAAATACTACTACTTAGTAATGAAGGAGAACAAGCTACTGATAGCCACTCAGAGAAGAATCTCAGAATACTTATGGTAATGAAAACCAGACCAAAAGAGTATCTACTCTATAATTCCACTTGCTTAACAGTCTAGAAAATTAAATCTAATGTATAAAAGCAGATGAATGGTTGCCTGAGGAAGAGTAAAAGGAAAGGGATTACAAAATGTCTAAATAAATTTGAGAGGGGAGGTGGTTGGTGGATGATCACCATCATGATTGTAGTGATGGTTTCATAAGTGTATGTATACATCTCAAAACTTACCAAATTACATACTTTAAGTATGCACTGTTTAGTGTATGCTAATTATATCTTAGTAAATAAAACAAAAGTAAAAGGCTTATAAATACTTTAACTTTTTATAACTCACCCTTCTTAGTTTCTTACAATCATTCTTAAATATAGTGACTACAAAATAAAACTCTTTCATTAGCATAAAACTGAAAAAAGATCTACAAACAGGGTAGATAATATGATGTTACAGCTATTCAGCAAATTCAGGCAACATGTCGAAAAGTATCACTCATTCAGAGATGCCAATTAAAACTTTAAGAAGAGCTTTTCCTTCAGAAAAATATATCAATTTCTGCTTATATCTACAGTGTAACTGAATTATAGCACCTGTGTTTACTTACACACACACACACACACACCTTCCCCCACTTTCTCTCTACGTTTTCCAAATCTCCTATCTCATAATTTGCAGTTCCAAAGGCAGCTCCAAAAGTTAAGAGAAATTATGGTGTAAGGAGACAAATGTAGTTTAGGGACCCTTCATCAAGGCTTGACAACTCACCACAATGTTACGTGGTGAGTTAGCCAGTATTTTAAAGTATTTGCTGAATGCTGTATGACTTTACAAAACATTTTAAAATCCTCTCATTATTTTTAATTGATTCTTAAATCAATGAAGCAGTCAAAGAGATATGATCACACTTCTATAGAACATACAGATAGGAACAGATACACATAGGAAAATAAACAGATAATTTAAATAACTGTGCAATGTACATGTCAGGAATATTCAGAACGAAATCTCTTGGCCCACAGTTCAATCCCTTTGATTCAATGTATCATTTCAATGATACAAATACTAAAAATATTATTACTTGCTGCTCAAAATCATATGCTGAGGCAGTCCTGAGACCTTCACCATGAACAAAAAATAACCATTTGCACCACGGAATTCCTATAAAGTCAGGAAATAAAGAAGATGATAATGCTTATGAACAATCTGATAAACTCCCTCCCAAACTATTTTGGAATTAGAAAACTAAATATGAGGTTTATACCTCACTCCACAGTTTTACTATGAGGATTAAATGGCATAAACATGTACTGCATATATGTAGTACCTGGCACACAGCTGCTACCATTCCACCTACTAGTTTTAATGATAAATTTATAATATTTAAATTACCAGTGTCTATCAAAAAGTAGCAATTCTAATTTGAATACTATATGTGTATATGCTTTAGAAATAAATGTTAATACTAAAGCTAACTAAATTTAGATATAACAAGGCTAATACTTTGTTTTTCCTTTAACTGAGTTTCACTCACACACATGCCATTTAGGTACCCAGATTAAACACAGTAACAAAAACCCCAGCACGTATCCTTCATAGTATACAGACAAAGAACATGCCTGAAATTTGTTCTTAATCTGTATATCTGTTAACAATTTGATTATTAACTTTAAAAAATTAATCTAACTTTTCTGTAAAGAATTTTGAATAAGAAAACAATCCTTATGATAGTGCAAAGTGTTAACAGATCTTAAATTTTATGAAAAGTGAAGTCAAGAAAAACTTAAAATACACTTATTAATAGTTGCCAGTGTAATAGCTGCCAGTGTATTAAGAACGTCAAAATTGTCTGTGATCAAGAACTCATACTGCAAAAAAGTTTACTTTTTCAATATACTTCAAGATTTATAAGCACTATCACTGAAAATACTAAAGAAAAAAATTATATCTAAACTCATAATTATGCTTCCTAATCTATGTAATTTTAGGACTGCTTCTAAATAGTATCAGCATTTTTATTTTCCTGTTTTCCACCAATATTCAAATATATTATAAAATATTCAAGCACAGGCAATGTTGTATTAAGACTGTGATCTTGCTTAAATTTAACCATTGGCTGACAGGCAAGGCACCATGTTAAGAGCTTGAAATGTACAATTTTGCCAGCTGATATACAAAAGTTCTAAATTAGCATATGAAAAGTAATCCACAGATGGCTATGTACAATTCACAGAAGGGAATAAAAGGTAGAGATTGTCTGTACTTACAAACCTGAAATGAGCTAAGCAAAGCCTTCTGAATGTTCTGCCACAATTTAACATTAAACATTAGCCTCTGGAATTGTTATGGTCTCATTATTAAAACAGTAAGTAACAGTAAGGCTATTATCTACTACACCTAATTTGAGCTCCTAATACCATTCTTGAATCTTTTACATAAATTACTTCTAATAATCACATAATCCTATGATCCACAGTAGTGGATATTGCCTGCCATGTAAAAATGAGGAAGCCGAGGCTCAAAGTCAAACAATGTGTCCAAGGTGATCAAGGTAAGTGGTGAAGCCTAAATTCAAAGCTGCCAATGATGTAGTAAATATCCTTGTGAAAACATTAAGACAGAAAACAAACTAAGTATGTATCATGGTTCATACATAAAATGGAATAGCAAACAACCATTTAAAGAAAAGGAGCCACCTATATACACATGTATCAATATACACAAGGCGCCAATCTCCAGAATGAACTATTAAGTACTGGGTTGGCCAAAAATCTCCTTCAGTTTTTAAGTAAAAGACAAATTTTCATTTCATAACGCTGAACAAGGTATTCACGGCTTTATTTCAATACCTTTTGCCATTTTTCAAACAACTTCATAATTTTATCTTCCCAAGACTTTTTGTCCTTTTGAGCAAAGAACTGTTCCAGGTGCCTTTTACAGTCTTCCAAGGAACTGAAGTTTTTCCATTAAGAGAATTTTGTAAAGAACGGAAATCTGAAGGTACAATGTCTGGTGAATACAGTGGGTCAATCAGAACTCCCCAGCAGTTTATGCCTAGCCATCAAAGAAATAAGAGGTCTTGTGTTATCCTGATGGAAGAATACATTTTCTTCTGACTAATTCCAAATGCTTTTGTCGAGTACTGCTTTCATTTGGCCTAACTGGTAGCAGTACTTGTTGGAATTAATCATTTGGTTTTCCAGAAGGAGTTCCTAATAGAGGACTCCCTTACAATCCTACCATATACACAATATCACATTCTTGGATGAAGACCGGCCTTCGGTGTGGTTGGTAGTTCATCTAGCTTGCTCTACTATCTCTTCTGCTTCACATTATTGTACAGTAGCCACTTTTCATCATCCATCATAATTTGTTTTAAAAACGAACATTTTCATTACATTTAAGTGGAGAATCACACTTAAAGGTTTTTTTCACTTAACTTACATGGAACCCAAACATCAAAGCAATTAACATAACCAAGCTAATATAAATTATTTGACACTTGATTTGTATATTTTAAGTATGCTGACTCTCTCCTGCTAGCCCACCAGGCTCCTCCATCCATGGGATTCTCCAGGCAAGAATACTGGAGTGGGTTGCCATTTTCTTTTCCAAAGGATCTTCCTGACCCAGGGATCGAACCCAGGTCTCCCGCATTAGAGGCAGACGCTTTAACCTCTGAGCCACCAGGGAAGCCAGGTTGCCATAACATTAATTATTCTCAATTAAAGCCTCAGTCTGATCACTATCAATCTCAACTGGTCAACCTGACCGTGGAGCATCGTCCAGCAAGACATCTCCAGCTCGAAACTTCACAAACGATTTTTGACACCTTCAGTCATAGCACCTTCTCCAAACACTGCACAAATCTTTGTGTTTTTTTGCATTTCAGTTACATTTTTATCTTTCTTGAAATAATAAGACATAAGATGCCTAAAATGTCGCTTTTTCTTCAATCTTCAATATTAAAATGGCTACACAAAAATTCACCTATTTGATAAGCTTTTTTTTTAAACACAAGCTGATATGACAGCTGGCACAATACAATCTAACAAAACTGTTTCAAATGAAGTTGAAGACAACTAAGCGTTACTAGAGCCATCTCACAGGAAAAAAAATGAAATTTTTGGCCAACCCAAATATATATACAACACTGTTTAATACAGTATCCATTGGCCACATGCAGGTACTTAAACTTTAAACTATTTAAAATCAAATTTAAAATTTACTTCTTCAGTCATACCACTCATACTTAAAGGGCTTAATAGCCACATGGCTCGTGGTTACCATACTAGGCAGCTAGATAAAACACACTTCTGTGCTCAAGGAATGTTCTATTGGACAGCACTGATATAGAATATTTTTGGAAGAACAGAAAGAAATTAGTAACAGTTCCTAGGGAAGGGACAGAAAAGGCATGGACACATTTCACATACGCATAGTTAACTTCTTGACTCTGTAACATGTCAAATATCACCTATTTAAAAATAATGATTTACCTTTTCTAAAATACTTTGTTTGGTTCTCAGAACCAAACAAGTAGCATGATTTATGCTACTCAGAAGCATAAAAGGCTCAGAAGTTCTAAGGCATAACAGCTGGAGCCTAAGGACAGAAATCCTCTCTCCAAAACTGCCTAGAAATGCTCCTGCCCACTACCCTAACTGTATGAACTGTTCTTCTATTCACAATACTATTTGAGACACCATGCAAAAATTACAGAGCTGCTATTTCTGAGGAATTAAGAAACAGGGACAGAAAAAAACATCAGGGAAAAAATGCTTACAAGGTATGAAAGAGTAACTATGGTCAAAAGGCACAGGAGAAAGTTCTATTCTTTGGGGAAGAAAGGCACAGGTAATACTATCACATCTCTTCTTAAACTTCTGTTTAAAGCTCTATAGAAGAGCACTTAACAGCGACAGTCTCGGTTCTACTTTGAAGTCATTTTTCCCCCAAATGTCGTATTTCTTCAAATGACACAGCACACTGAACAACTGAATTGTTGCATGCCTCAATTTCCTCACCTGTAAAACAGAAACCTGTTGCCTGATCAATGTCATTCACTTACTACTGGACATTTTTGCCTAGAAGAGGGAGTAGTCAAACCTTTGAGAACAAAAGGCACAGTGGTCAGATACTCCCAAGTAACAACCAACCAAACATTAGAACTGATACTTTTCTCTCATCAGGAGACAGAGGATCAACTCAGGGAAGCTGAAGGACCTGGGGATGATTCAAATATATGAAAATCTGCCCTGGAAGAAAAATAAATAGGAACAAGATCCCAAACCATCCACTTTCCTGCACCCTGATACAGCATTCTTTTTCTTTTTCTTCCAAAGTAGCAGACAAAGAGTTTATTTTTTTATTTTTTTAACTTGGCAATTTATTTATTTATTTTTAATATAAATTTATTTTAATTGAAGGCTAGTTAATTTACAATATTGTATTGGTTTTGCCATACATCAACATGAATCCACCATGGGTGTACTTATTCTCTTCCTCTTCCATAGAGCTCAGGCATTGCTGGATCTAGCCTTGGTCCAGAGCATGCCTTTCATCACTGCCCAAAACATACTGCCTTTCACAATGAGTTTAGGCAGGTCAGAGATCTGTGCCAGGGTAAACAGAAGGGCAAGCTGGTGTCCACAAAGGGAAAAGGGCATAAATTTGTCCTCACACAGATTGGTGACCAGGAAATCTGCCCAAATTTCAGGAATCTGAGTTTACAGGGAAAGAAAAGCAACACACAGTCCTAGGAGACAGGAAAATCATTTAGGGACTCCAACAGCTAATCACATCCACAAGCACTCAAGGAAGTCAACTTACTAACGAAAACATCCTATAAAGCATAAGACCAAGCAAGGAAGACGCAGCATTGTAAAGGATACATGACAATTATTTCCAGAAATTTATATTTCCAAGTTATTATTAAATTTTTAAATATAATAATTATCAATATGTAAGTTAACTCCTTTAAAAATATATAGGACAGATGTTAAATTCACTTCATATGATTACCACATAGAAACACTTAATGTGGCCTTAGACTACTATACATTTACTTAGGGGAGTAAACATCTGAAAATGAGTTTATATTAATGGAAAAGTGCAAAGAAACTTGTCAACATGTGCCAGTTCCATGGCTCACAGGCAATGAGCACCGCCTGCCTGTGCCAGTCAGATCACCAACCAACATTACTGTGAAGGCCATGAAAGAAGCTGTTAATACTCTGGTTTAATCTCGGCACAGGCCAGAGCAGCAGATTAAGCAGAACTTTACATCAGTGGCAGGTCTCCCAAGTTCTCTTGATGCCACAGAATTCATAAGTGGGATCAGTATGTTCTAAAAAACATGGTACTGCAGAGGGAAAAAAAGGTTCCACAGCATCAAGCAGTGTAATACTTGAAACCTCATCATCAAAGTGACAGTTTTCAAGTGCCATTTATGATGCCCTAGTCTGGAAACATCCCAGCTAACCCATCTGATCAACAATTTCACAGATGGAAGCACTTGATGGCTAATTGGCAAGTCTATTATTCAAATAAAACAGCTCTCTGTACCTCTTCTTTCATTATTACAAGTCAAGGTACAACAAGATTGGTCATTCAAGTTAGCCTAATAGAAACCTCTTTCCTAAAATAAAATTTTCAATGAAACCACACACTTTGACAACTAGCCTAGGGTACTAATCAGTTTCTGAACAGTAAGGAAAATGTTTTATATACTAAAAGGAGTTAGAAATGTACTGTTTGTTTCCTTCAGTTCAGTTCAGTCGCTCAGTCGTGTCCGACTCTTTGCAACCCCATAAATCACAGCACGCCAGGCCTTCCTGTTTATCACCATCTCCCGGAGTTCACTCAGACTCACATCCATCGAGTCCATGATGCCATCCAGCCATCTCATCCTCTGTCGTCCCCTTCTCCTCCTGCCCCCAGTCTCTCCCAGCATCAGAGTCTTTTCCAATGAGTCAACTCTTTTCATGAGGTGGCCAAAGTACTGGAGTTTCAGCTTTAGCATCATTCCTTCCAAAGAACACCCAGGACTGATCCCCTTCAGAATGGACTGGTTGGATCTCCTTGCAGTCCAAGGGACTCTCAAGAGTCTTCTCCAACACCACAGTTCAAATGCATCAATTCTTCGGCACTCAGCCTTCTTCACAGTCCAACTCTCACATCCATACATGACTACTGGAAAAACCACAGCCTTGACTAGATGGACCTTTGTTGGCAAAGTAATGTCTCTGCTTTTGAATATGCTGTCTAGGTTGGTCATAACTTTTCTTCCAAGGAGTAAGCGTCTTTTAATTTCATGGCTGCAGTCACCATCTGCAGTGACTTTGGAGCCCCCCAAAATAAAGTCTGACACTGTTTCCACTGTTTCCCCATCTATTTCCCATGAAGTGATGGGACCGGATGCCATGATCTTCGTTTTTTGAATGTTCAGCTTTAAGCCAACTTTTTCGCTTTCCTTTCACTTTCATCAAGAGGCTTTCTAGGGGGTTTGTTTCCTTGGTCTTTATCAATGTCAAGATATACAGTCATAAGGATTAAAATGAATGAAATAGTTATTCATTCCTTAAATATTTTAAAAACATAGGCCATGTAACAAACATCATCATAAAGAAAAATCCTCTCAAATATTTTAGGTTTTCTAAAAAACTGTAAAGCAGGCATCTTCTCTTCGCCTACATTTTGCCCAATAAAAATTCCAGACTGTTAAGACTTTCTAATTTATGCAGCAAGCAGCCTAATATTATATGAAGCAAGTATCTAACATCATAGATATTATCTACCTAAGGACACAGTGTTTATGCAGAATAGGCTTTGGCCTCAGGAAGACTTGTGTTCCAACTCTAGCTCCACTTCCTGTTAGTTCCAAGACTTGGCCCAATAATATGGAAACAATTATCCCTATCCATAGAGGATTGCTGTTGAGTATTAAATGAGGAGATTCTACACACAGAACACTCACATTAAATCATGCAAGCCCTCAGCATTCATCCATTTAGCTCTCATCCCTTTCTCCACCCTACTTCTATAAATTCCAGAGAACAATCCTGACACAGCTGTCAGAATATGTGCATTCTCTTTACAGGTCCATACATTTGCCCCAAATCCCACTGAAACATACATTCCCTATTCAGATAATCTGGCTATCTCCCTATATTCCTACAATTTTCAGACCCCAAGGAAAGCCCCAAGGAAGACCCTTGTAGAAAGACTGAGCTATAAAGTATTTGAAGACCTCATTTTCTACCTATAAAGCAGAAACTAGGAAATGCATGTAGTAATCAGAACCTGCAAGGGGGAAGGCAATCATAGCCAGAAACTCTGGAATCAGTTACAAACTGAAGTAAAATCATAATTATCTCCCTTATAGTGATACAGCAATATAATAGTAACAAAAAAGTATTTTTCTAGGTAATAAAACAATAATTTCCCATGAAGTAAAAGGACATCTTTACTATAAAACAGAGAGGGGTGTTTTTCCAAAATTATATTTTATCATGTTGTGTACTTTTGATAAGCATTTTGCTTCTAATTACTCAGGTTCTTTTGTTTAGAACACTAAAAAGAACTGACAGTTAACAAAGAGATACCACAGGCAGGTAAGAATGTACTCAAGTAAAAAGATAGGAAATGTATACACAATGAAACAGAGAAAAGTACAATTATCCCAGTCATCACTTAACTCTTATTGTCCCTAAGCCTTCCCACTGTGCCCAACAAAGGCATTCATTCAGTCTCCTCGAGGAAAGGGCCTGTGAAATCACTGACAACAGTTTGAAAAGCAGCACTGGGAAGCTGTCCAGTAGAGACCATCACCCTGCCTTCGGGGGCATACTTCCAGGACGTTCAAACCAGATAACTCATGAAGAAACACCTTGAACGTATGTTGTGGGATAGAACACTGGCCATGACTATCCAGATTTTAAGTGAGCATGATAACTAAAGAACTGTCCAAATGATAATATGAACCAAAAAATTAGAAATCATGTTAGGCAAGTTTAAGATTGGAAGCCCGAAGATCAGTGTACCAAATGAGCAAAGTGACCAGTGAATCAAACACGTAAAATGATGTTGAGGGTAAGGAAGGAAAAGTTATAAATCGAATTTCTATGATCATAACATCCCACACATTTGGAAATATTAAGATATTACTATAATATTTTAGTTTCCTATACTAGACAAAAGTATCTTATTTCTTTCCATATACCCTTTCTACCAAAAGCAATATCAGTTGTCATGGATCCATCATATCTCTGACTTTAAAAATCTTAACATTTTAAATGTTTTTCCTCAGAATTTTGACTTTTTATTTCATCAGAATGTGATCAATTCTGGAAGACAATTTCACTGTAATTGAAAACACATCACTGCTCCCCTTATGTTCTAAAGAATTCAAGCAAAGTCATTTATGGTAATTTCATATTAAAATAGAAATTTAACATTCACAAATGTCAAAGACCTTTCCCCTTGAAAGACCAGTCACAACTAGAAAGTTCAAACAAAACACCATAGATTAACCACAGTGCAACTACCAGAAATTTGTTTCCCTTTTACTTGAGCACACCCAAGAACAGGGTTGAGACTTCTCAGGAGCATCATATTTTTCATAGGGTTTAATATCTATGCAGAAGAATTACATTACAATGACACCTAAAAAGAGTATGTTCTAATTAGCTTGCTTTTGACCTGACCTCTTTCTTAATTTTCTACAGTAGAAACATCAGCTCAAGTACATGAATAAAATAATTAGGAACTATACTTTTTAAATAATAAAATTATTACGTCAAGAGCAGCAAATGAAGAGAATTACATGCATTTTGCATTTTTACTTTGTTTCTAAAGCAAAACCACTATTTATTTGTAGTTAAGCAAAGAAATAAAACAATTCAAATTTCTTGACCCTTTAGCTCAAATGGTAAAGAATCTGTCTGCAATGAGAGAGACCTAAGTTCAATCCCTGGGTTAGGAAGCTCCGCTGAAGAAGGACATGGCAACCCATTCCAGTATTCTTGCCTGGAGAATTCCACGGACAGAGGAGTCTGGTGGGCTACAGTCCATCAGGTCACAAAGAGTCAGACATGATGAGTGACTAACACTTTCACACTTGTGCTGCTGCTGCTGCTGCTGCTGCTGCTGCTAAGTCGCTTCTTACCTACTTCTTAATAGGAAGAAAAATGACCAAATTAATCTATCAAGGTTTAGAAAGGCTCTTCGTAAATGTTCAGAGGATCACATCAGGATAGATACTCAAAGAATCAAATGTGGAAAAACGTAACCAGAAGCATCCATCAGTATAGAAAAACTGTCAGTACAGATAGGTTAAAGAGCTCAGGAACATAGAGCACTCATAAAAAGCCTTCTGTAAACACCTGCTCATTTTCAAGCTACTGCACCAGCAATAAACAAAAGTTTTGTTTCAAATGTGAAAACAGGTGTAAACATCAACTGTACACATTAATCTACGTTGGCTGAAGCCACACCAGAATCTCTCTAGTAGATACACAACAAAAATAAAACATCATAATCTGTAATTTATTTCAAAACAGTATAGTAGCTTCTTGTCTTTGCTTTCATTCCTGCCTTAAGTCTCATCTCCAATAGTATCCCGGTTCTTTAAAAATGGAAGTATGATGAGCAAAACTCCTGTGCTTAGACACCTCTAACAACTTCCCAAGTCACTTGGAAGAGAATTTCCTACAAGGCCCTACATGATCTTGTCTCTGGCAAGATCTAAAGTTACCCGATTCAACTCCAAGATTAAGAGAGAATATGGAACATCTAAGTAAGGCATGAAAATAAAATTAAAATGAATTTCTGATTTTGTTTTATTTGGCAGCTTTTAAAAGAAGTTTAACTAAAGGAAAATGTTATTTAATGTTATTCACTGAGCTGTTCTTTTTCTTTATTGTTGTTCTTATTAAAAAGAGAGAATACTATTTATGAAGTGGAAATTCCTTTTGTCTCCCTCCCTTCTCATGAACTTGATGTGGGTTATTTAGACCTGTGGTATACAACATGGTAGCCACTAGCTACACGTGATTACTCAATCTTAAGTAGAATTAAAAACTAGTTCTTCAAGTCATACTGGTAATATTGTGGACTCAACATGCAGCTGTGGAATTTAAGTGAATTAAAATTCAGTAAAATTAAAAATTCAGTTGTTCCAGTCACATTTCAAAGGCTTAGTAACAGCCATGTGTGCATGCTAAGTCACTTCAGTCACGTCTGCTCTTTGCAACCCTGGGGACCATAGCCTGCCAGGCTCCTCTATCCATGGAATTCTCAAGTGAGAATACTGGAGAGAGTTGCAGTGCCCTCCTCCAGGGGATCTTCCCAACCCAGGGATTGAACCTGCAACTCTTACATCTCCTGCATTGGCAGGCGGTTCTTTACCACTAGTGCCACCCGTGAAGTCCTTGACAATAGCCACATATGGCTAGTAGCTATTGTATTAGCACATACAGAACATTTCCTTCACAGCATAAAGTTCTATTGGACAGAGATGCTTTAGAACTTGTAATACTTTTACCTTTAAAAAAAGTTATTCTGTTTTAAGAATTAGCATTAATGCTTTCATTGTGTATGTATATACCTACAACCTGAAATTTTCACTTAATATGTTTGTATTATGCATACTGAGATATAGAACCTAGTTCACTTTAACTGCTATATAATATTCCATCATAACCCATTTTGACACTTAAGTACTTTGCAATTTTTCAATAATCCAAACTGTCACACCCAGACCAACCCTAAGGAAAAAGGCTTCCATGAGAATTGTGGCTTCCTAAGTCTTCAATTAACACTTCGCAACAAGTGTTTGTTTTAAAAAAATTAATCTAACACTTGTTTTATTTTTATAACATAAAATTCACCGTTTTAACCATTGTTAAGTGTACAATTTCATGGCATTAAGTACATTCACACTGTTGTGTGAAGGCAACGGCAACCCACTCCTGTACTCTTGCCTGGGAAATAAATCCCATGGGCAGAGAAGCCTGGTTGGCTCCAGTCCATGGGGTCGCTAAGAGTCAGACATGACTGAGCCGACTTCACTCTCACTTTTCACTTTCATGCATTGGAGAAGGAAATGGCAACCCACTCCAGTATTCTTGCCTGGAGAATCCCAGGGACGGGGGAGCCTGGTGGGCTGCCATATATGGGGTTACACAGAGTCAGACACGACTGAAGTGACTTAGCAGCAGCAGCAGCAGCACAATCATCAATACCATCTACAGAACTTTCGTCTTCCCAACCTGAAACTCTACCATTAAACACCAACTCTTCATTCCACTACACCCCCAACTCCTGGCAACCACCATCCTACTTTTTGTCTCTATGAATCAGATTAGTAACTCATTTAACCAAAATCATAAAATATTCATCCTTTTGTGACTGGTTAATTTCATTCAGAATAATGTCTTCAAAGTTCACCCACGTTGAGGCATGTGTCAGCACTTTTAGGTTGAATAATAATCCACAGTATTAATATACCACATTTTGTTTATCCACTAAGCCATCAATAAATACAAGCTGCTTCTACCTTTGGCTATTACAAATGCTGCTGCTACAAAGCGGCTGTACAAGTATCTATTTGAGCCCCTAATTTCAATTATTTGAGTTATATACCCAAATGTGCTGAGCGCCGAAGAATTGATGCTTTTGAACTGTGGTGTTGGAAAAGGCTCTTGAGTCCCTTGGACTACAAGGAGATCCAACCAGTCCATTCCGAAGGAGATCAACCCTGGGATTTCTTTGGAAGGAATGATGCTAAAGCTGAAACTCCAGTACTTTGGCCACCTCATGAGAAGAGTTGACTCACTGGAAAAGACTCTGATGCTGGGAGGGATTGAGGGCAGGAGGAGAAGGGGACGACAGAGGATGAGATGGCTGGATGGCATCACGGACTCGATGGACATGAGTCTGAGTGAACTCCAGGAGATGGTGATGGACAGGGAGGCCTGGCGTGCTGCGATTTATGGGGTTGCAAAGAGTCGGACACAACTGAGCGACTGGACTGAACTGAACTGAACCCAGATATGGAATTGCTGGATCATATAATTCTATTTAATTTTTTGAGGAACCACCATACCATTTTCCAGAAGTCACACAATTTTACATTCCTACCAGCAATGCACAAGGTTTCTCTATACTTCTACCAATATTTGCTACATTTTCTGGATAATAACTATCCTGATAGGTGTGTCTTCCAAAATTATAAAGTTTAATTTTCATAGGTAGATCTTTAATCCATTTGCTATAGATTTTTGTGTTCAGAATTAGGTAGGAATTTAGTATTAGTTTTCCTTCCCATAAAGAAAGCCACCTGCTTCAGCATCATTTAATGAATAGGCCTCTCTTTCCCCACTTATTTTTAATACCATCTCTACTATAAATCACGTTTCCATATATACATGAGTCTATTTCTGGACTTTCTATTTGATTATACCAATCTACCTATCTCTATATTGGGCAAACTCCAGGAGATGGTGAGGGACGGGGAAGACTGGCATGCTACAGTCCATGGAGTTGCAAAGCATCAGACACAACCTGGTGACTGAACAAACCACCACCTATCTCTATACCAATAAAACACTACTTGAGTCACACAGCATTAAAATATATTTTGATATTTGGTAAAACAAAATTTCTTTTTCCTTTCTAAGAATCGCTTTGCTATTCTTGGGTTTTGTTTTTTTTCTCCCATATAAATTTTATAATCAGTTTTCTAATTCCATGAAAATTCTGGTTGGTATTTTTATTGGAACCGCACTGAATTTTTTTAACTGGAGAGAACTGGCATGTGATACTGAAACTCATCATTCATGAAAATGGTGTTACTTCTGCATTTATTCCAGTCATTTCCCCCATTACTATATTAAATTAATCCCTTCTATAAAATGTTACACTAAAACCTGTAAGATAAATAATTGAAAGAACATTTCTACTCTAAGACTCATAACAGAAACCAAAAAATAGTTATTGGTTTTAAATACAAAATCCATACACTGTGGATTTGGGAGTTGTAACAAATAAAACAGATTATATTCAATTTGTGAAGCTTTTTTTTAAGTCTAGTCACCTGGAATAATCCTTCCAAAATGTAGGTTACATCTCACCACTTTCAGAAAGCTTTTTCTGACCACCTCCCTATAGTATTTTCCCTTATTTTTGCATCAGAAGTTACTGAAGTCAGTGTTAGAAAGATACAATCTGGTAACTTACAGGTAAAACATATGTTTTTAGTTTGTGTTTAGTTTGGCCTATATTGCGTTTCTTAAAAACTAGAGACTAAAAAAATTCAGGAATTTCACACAATAATCATAGGATTTCTGACTTACAGGTTGTTATGTCTCTCTCTCTCAGAGAGATTCCATTTCCTGGGGTATGAGGGCAGGCAAATCACACACTGATTCTTAAAGTTTCTGTCTAAAAGTGACCTGTCACTTTCAAGTCAAATTCCACTGGCCAAAGCAAAATCACAAGCAGGCTAAGTTCAAAAATGATGGAAAGGCATAATCCTACTATGTTCCTAGAAGGTTAAAAGTCAAAAATATTTCATATAATTGATGACTTTACCTTTAAACTCTTTCCTCCTACCTATTCTCCAAACTACCACTAGAATTACATTTCAAAAACACAGGTGGATTTATCTCACAACTCTGATAAAAAAATAAAAAGTCTTCATCAAAGTACAACAATCGGAGAAAAAGTAAAAAGCACTAAGAATAGCATTCAATACCTGCTGAATGCCTATATCTAATCTATTCCAAACTCCGTTACCAGCTTCCTTTTCCATTATTTCCCGAGTATAACCTATTCTCTTGGCTTTTCTCAGTTTGTCTTGGTTATTATCCAAAATTTAGTTCAAGCCTCATTTCCTCAATTCAGTCTCACTTTCCCTTTTTGTGTAAAAATTAAATATCATATCCTATAAAAATCACAATATTTATAAAAAGTACTGCTGCTGCTGCTAAGTGGCTTCAGTCGTGTCTGACTCTGTGCAACCCCATAGACGGCAGCCCACCAGGCTTCCCCGTCCCTGGGATTCTCCAGGCAAGAATACTGGAGTGGGTTGCCATTTCCTTCTCCAATGCATAAAAGTGAAAAGTGGAAGTGAAGTCGCTCAGTCGTGTCTGACTCTAGTGACCTCATGGACTGCAGCCTACCAGGCTTCTCCATCCATGGGATTTTCCAGGCAAGAGTACAGGAGTGGGGGTGCCATTGCCTTCTCCAGCACTAACATTTGCTAATTCGAAGTAGTTAATATGTGCCAGGCCCTTAAAACATAACTGCTCTATGTCTACTAGATTGTTAGGTCCCTAGACTAAATAATGATATTCTTGTTTACTTTGGTATTTCCTACAGCATAACAACCAACATATTAAAAAGTCAAAACACTGGTCTAAAGAATTCAAATACAAGATAATGCCAAAGACATTTTATTCCAGTTTCACTCACTTCTAAGCTTATCTCAACTCTTTCTGAAGTTAAAATTGACCAAGAGACTTAAACTAAAACTTCTATTTATATTTGTTTTAATATGTATTTATTGGGCTGTGCCAGGTGTCAGCTGCAGCATGCAGAATCTTTCAGTTGTCGCATGGACACTTAGCTGAGGCATGTGGGACCCAGTTTCCAGACCAGGGATTGAACCCACGCACCCTGCACTGGGAGTGCAGTCTTAGCCACTAGATCAGAAGGGAAGTCCCTAAACTTGTGGATGGAATTCCCTGGTGGTCCAGTGGTTAGGACTCTGAGCTTCCACTTCAGGAAACACAAGTTCGATCCCCCATCAGAGAACTAAGATCTGTAAGTCACGTGGCAAGGCCAAATATAAATAAATAAAGTAACTATTATTAAACTATTTTAAAACAAACTTTTAGAGACTGCTGACTATGCTTTGGCTATGCCCATCTCTTGGGTTTAGTCTTGACTGCTTTTGGAAATAGCTTAGTTGCCGAGACCTAGGTTGGGATAGTTATAAAGACAATCAAGCAGTCTAATGAGGGCAATAAATGCTTTTAATATAATCATCTCACATGTTTCAGTAATTTCAAGTTCATAAGCACTGTAGCAAACAAAAACATATTTGAAACAAAAACATATTTGAAACAAAAAGCTATTCATTTACAAATTGTAATAGTTCTAATAAAACATCTGTTTTTGCTTCACTACTGATAAGTTATACTGGAATAGGGTATTATGGACAGATTTAATGATTTTAGCCTGCTACTGTTCAAATAATAACATTTAAAAATGTAATATTAAAAAAAAAAACTTTAAGTCATCTTATAGGGTATGCATACCACAGTGAAGAACTAGGAAAAAGTAACAGGATAAAGCTAAAGAAGAAAGATTCAAGAAAGACACTGTGAACAATGTGATATATTAAAACAGTGAAAAGAGAACTAAAAGTGAGCCAATAGACTTGATAATTTGAACAATTCTAGTACAGTAATGGAGGAGGCTAGAATATAATCTCATCAGTCAATGGAAGTAAGGAGGTAGAATATGTGAGTCTCAGTTTTTACAGGAATTCTGGAAATGAAATGTTTAATGGCAGGATGCAGGGAAGTTTTGGGGGACATAGGACATTTAAATATCTGTTAACAGAGAAAAAGGTCAGTGGAGATGAGTAAGGTTTCAAGACAGAATGGGATCAGAGAATAAGTAAAAGGATTAGCCATGGAAAAGAGAAATCTCATTTCTAGTCAAAGAAAGCTCAGTCAGTAGAATGGATGGAAAACTTTATTCTGCTACAATTTCAATGTTTTAAAAGGGCCATCGAAAAGTTAACAGCAAGTAATCTGCCCCTATTTATGAAGAAATTCTGACTTTTCCATTATATGGTAAGATAGTAACATTTCCCACATTTTTAGAGGGATAAAACAACTTATATCTCCTTTTCTACTTTTATTGGCTGCTACACATTATCAAATGGAAATCTCTATTATCAATCCAAAGATCTTTGACTTTTTAATTAAAACTAAAGAATACACTTGGGACTTCCCTGGCACTCCAGTGGTTAAGACTCCCTTCTTTCACTGCAGAGGCATGGGTTTGATCCCTGGTCAGAGAACTAAGATCCTGTATGCCATAGATGCACAGCCAAAAAAATTTTCTTAATAAACAATACACTTAACTTTTTTACTCCTTATTACAAAATGATACACAACATTTCATTTTACAGAAGTAACATCATATCTGTTTGTCAATTTAGGTTAGAACAAGAGCGCAATAAAATTTTAAGAAAAAATATAATTATTGAACACCTAGTATTTGATAAACAAGGTTATCACAGAAATAAGAAACCCATATATCATTCTTTTGAAAGTCTGTCATCTAATCAGAAAAATGAAACACATGAAGTAACAGATTCTCAGACAATGTATTTTTAAGTTCAAATAAGAATACAAATTAAGGAGGAAGACGTGCCGATGAAATTATCCAAAACCAAGGCCAGGTTACTCAACCAACACTTAGTTTTCTGCTTAGTGCAAAGGTTTGCAGTGGTCACTGAGGTATGATGTAAATCAATTTGTGGTCAGTCAAACCATCATTTCATGTCCAGCAATTTACAGGCATGGATTTCTGGCATGGATATATAATTAACTGTATCTACTACTTAAGGGAAAAGTTATTTTGGTATCTAAATTTGAAGCAACTTCTCTTAAGAATTCCAGTAAGGTAATACCTTGACCTGTAATTTGCAGGTAAATATGGAGGAGCCTGGTGGGCTGCAGTCCATGGGGTCGCAAAGAGTTGGACATGACTGAGGGACTTCACTTTCACACATTGGAGAAAGAAATGGCAACCCACTCCAGTGTTCTTGCCTGGAGAATCTCAGGGACAGGGGAGCCTGGTGGGCTGCCGTCTATGGGGTTGCACAGAGTCGGACACGACTGAAGAGACTTAGCTTAGCAGTGAAGTATCTATACACCACCTTAGTTCACTTTTGACACTTTTATATACCTAAACAACATTAATGCTGATTTTAGAGTGAATCAGAAAATTCTAGAAGCAATCTATAATGTGTGCAAAAGTATGAAAGCAGCTTTAGGGGCCAAGTTCAGAGAAACTTAGACCTCTCAAGCAAACGTATTTCAAAGATTTTAGAAAAATGAAGAATCATAAAGAAACATGCTTACAGAAACGGAACATGAGAAATAGTCAAAACTAACAAATGGTCTATGCAAGGATGTGATACAGAATCATAAAATGATTTCAACATCCTAAAAGGAAAAGGTTTATTAGTCATCAAGCACAACACACCTAATACAGAATTCTTATAAAAGTGCCTAAGAAACATTGAAAATTTCATGAAATCTCAAACACAACTATTTCCCACACAAAATATTAGACTACTATGAATAAAAGAAGACAAAGTCATTGACAGTGATATGGAAATACAGGAAAGCTGATCACTAAAAGGGTTCTAAAAGTGGGTTAAAAATACTCCCAAAATGTCGACATAAAATAATATATTACATAAAAGTCTCAAATAATCATTTTTTTGTGTGACTGGAAGATTGGGAAGACAATCACTGTAGAATTCAAAAAGGCAGAAATTTCTTCTTCAGCTGAAAGCAGACAGAATATCCTAAGACAGAAATCTATCTGGAGGCCATTTGCCTCAACTGTGCAGAACAAAATAAATGATAATATTAAAAATAACTGAAAATTAATTTAATTTTAATAAGAATGTGAAAGAAATCATATATATCAAATTTAAAGGAAAAGAGGTATCACTTATTCATCCATGTATCATAATCACTGGAAGGAATTTATCAGTGTTAAGGTTGTCCATACAGACATTCTATGGGTTTTCTGGATTTGCCAATAGTATGCAATGTTTTCTTTTTCACGTGTTACTTTTAAAGTCTACATTGTAAACCCAGAAATACCATAATATGAGTCTCTCTTTGTTTTACCAAAAGGCAAGTTTGATTATCTTGCATATCTCAAAAGTTTAAATCAAAGCAGAGAAAATTCTTATTCCTAGGAGAAAATTAAATTAAGATAATAGAACATATTCTCACAAGTTATTTAGTGTTGGTATACAACAACCAGCAGTAAGGGACGCTTCTTACCATAAGGTTACCTATGAGGAGAATTTCTTGGGAGTGATTTCTTTCTGTTTGGATAACTAGTGAAAGGCTTATATTTAACATGCAAAGAAATACTTAGTCCATATACTAACCTGGCCCAGTCCAGGCATACCTCCTCCAAGTCTAAGAAGTCTGTCCATATTTCTAGAAAACAGAAACAAAGAAAAACGATCCTAAGCACAAAAGTGTTTACTCAATTGCTATCTATGTAATTCACCTTCAGTCACTCAGTATGTCAAAAATATTGGTGGTAATTACAACACAACATCAGACTTCCTGTTAATTAACACCACATATTAATTCAAGAAGCTGTCTTCCATGCTAATTAACAGACCTTATTTTACTGCTTTGGTTTTGGGTTATCCCCAGTTTTAAAGACAAGCAATCTTAGCATACTTTCAAAACTTTGCTATCATTAAGTTAATTATATTTTCTTATTGTTATCTAATAAAGTACCTGAATGAGGAAAAAGTGCCTGAAATGCTTATCATATGTATGATTGAATTTCCTTCAATTTGTCCAGAGTGTACAAATAAAAATCCTCACTTTTAAATTAAATTTTAACATCCTCATTAGTAAGTTCTGTGCTAATTAACTTACAGCTTGTCAGTTATCATCAAAACTACATGTGAAAGACATTGTGAGCAGATTATGGATCTCTGAATTAGCATCAAAGGCTTTAAAACACACTCATTATACTAAACAAAATATTATAAAGTAAACATTAAGTGCATTAGGATAGTGTTCTAGAATCCACACAGATAGTTTGCATTATTTCAGATACTGTGAAGATACACACCATTTTCACTAAGGAAATTCAGCTTCTGGCCTCAATTTTAGAGTAAATCAATACAAAGAAGACTAACTTTGAAATGTCGATCTGATTTTTTTTCATCTCTGGAGTAACTACAGAAGATACTCTTATAAGCTCAAAAATTTCACAGAAGAAATCAAAGGAAAAAATAGCAAGGGTACTAATATGGCCACAAATACACAAAAAGGAGTAAATCAAATTATAAAAATTAATATTAGTACAACTAAATAAACAATAATGAGGCAATTTTTTCTACTTGAAAACTGCTGCTGCTGCTAAGTCACTTCTACTATGCCTTAAAATTCCTCTTCTTCCTACACATATGCTTTAGAAAATAGTATTACTACAAATTATATTTGAAACTAAATAAACACTAACAGATTAATTTTGTCACTTGTCCAAGTTGTTTTTCTAGTTAGAACAGCTTTACTAACTCTACTAACTTATAATCATTACACTGTTGCCTAATCATGTTTGCTGAATATTGCTAACAATTTCATCCTGTGAATATTTAACATTGTTAATACTGCAAACTTTATTCAAATCCTAATTTAGAAAAGTGCCCAAATGATACAACCATGGAATCTGTACATAGTGAATATAACACCATAACCACCACCTAGATGAAGAAAGAGAACCTTACCAGCACCTAAGAATCTTTTATGCTCCTTCCTAGTCTCCAACACCCTGCAAAGGCAGAATTCCAGTCTAACAGCATACCTTCTCAGGGTTTTTGAATTTTATATAAACAAAAAAATATGTTTTGGGTCTGGCATCCTTCACTCCACAAGTTTGTGAGACTGATAATAAACTCTCTTTAAAGAACGAAAAGGCACATAAGAAAACTTCATAGTCTAAACAAAATTTCTACTTCACAATATTAACTAACCCTCCTAAGAGCAACATTTACAAATAAATTCTCCATTAAATTCTCATTAAAATTCCATAACTCAAATATGGCATTCAATACACAGTACTTTTTAAAAGCTGTTGACTGAAAACAAAACAAAATAAACTCCTGTGTATTTAAAATATAAAAGACATTTATTCCTCTACAAGATATTATTCCAAGAAAAAGAAAATTCTTTTGGATCAGTGCAAGCTTACTAACATAAAGAACAAATCGGGGGGGAATTTTTAACATTTTATATATTCCAAGCCAAAGTAAATTCCCAGCTGTGTTCAGTTTATCTATTCCCCCTGTGTTGTTTCTGATGACTTTACACAGACTCCAGATGCTGTGAATATACATGAGCTAAGTGGGGAGCAGAGGGAAAGAAAATCTGGCAGGTCAAACTTGTGTTTTTAGCAAAATGAGATGTCTCAGCAAACAGAAAAAAAATATTTTGCAAACTAAAACATTTAAGATAAAATAATAAGGTTTAATAAAAAACCAACATTTGGAAATGAAATATATTGTTAAGTCTTCTAAATTACACTACTTTTAAGAAGTTTATAGAAAGCAGACAAGAACAAAAATGCTACTTGTGACTTTCAAGAGCTCTTAAATCTGGGCTTTTGATCTGTGTTAAAAGTAACACATTTTCATAATATTGTTATAAAAATATCCTGAAATAAATAAAAGTAAAATGCATTCTTAATTCTTACCTGGTCAGTAGCTACAGCTCTTGTGGTATTAAGTTTCAATTTGCTGAGTTTGAAAATTTTCTTAATTCAAGCTCTTGTTAATACTGGCAGGTATTTTTCCCAAGGCTTTTTTCCCCCCTTTCTCTCTCTCCTAAAAATAATAATAATAATTAATTAAATAAGAAACAGTAATTTTGAAAACTAAGGAGAGAAATGTATCAAGCAAAATTTCTAAAAACAAAACAGAAATCAAAATTGATTTTTAATTATCATTTCCTGAGAGTACAGAATGAAATACCACGGAGCTATAGAGCATAGTGATTACCCCTGTATCCAAATTTTGATCCTAAAGCTTTTTTTGAGCTGTTCTAATTATATGTAAAGATAGCTATCTCATGACTTTCAGTCTTTCTAGAGGAGTTTTAAAGAACAAAGAAGATTTATTCATTTTTAAATAGAACAAAATTACCATATAGGTTCATTGCCCATTACCAGAAATCTGTAATATATTATAGAATCTTAGTGGTTAATTTCCCTATATCTTTAAAGTTTGTTATTTCATTATCCTAGGAATTACTCTGACATGTTCTAATCAATTATTCTCAACTATGCCCAAGAAGACTAAACTAAGGAGAAAATGCAAGATTACCCCCAAATAATGCAATAGTGAAGTAATCACCCTAAATAATGCAATAATACATTATAGCCACTGCATCATCTTTCAGTTTTTATGGTGCTGCCCAAAGCACTGCTTCATCTTTCAAAAAGATACAAACACTAGAGATACCATCTTTGTAGCCTTTTTTGTTAGCCTCATTGAACAAGTACTTCAGAATCCCTCATATTCCTCCCCTAACAGCAAAGAGAGAACCGACAGAGAAAAAGTTTCACAATTATTAGAGAATCAAGAGGTGAACATTAAAAAAAGTAACAGCACTCTACTGATGACAATAAAGTTGACATAAGCCAAGGTTTCTTTGGCACTACTGACATTCAGAACCAAGTAATTTTTCTGTTGTAGAGGGCTGTCTTGTGCATTACAGGATGTTTAGCAGCATCCCTGGCCTCTACCTACTAGATCCTATAGCAAGTACAGCTGTGATAATCACAACTGTCTCCAAAAAAGGGAACTTTCCTGCCCTGTTGTTGGGGATGTAAACTGGTGCAGCTATTACGAAAAAAAATGTGGAGGTTTCTTTAAAAACTAAAAATAGAACTACCATATGATCCAGCAATCCCACTACTGGGCATATATCTGGAAAAGATGACAATTAGAAAAGATACACGTATCCCAATGTTTATAGCTGCACTATTTACAAAAGTCAAGAGGTGAAGGCAACCCAAGTGCCCATCAACAGATGACGGGTTCAAGAATATTTCACACACACACAGGAATATTACTCAGTCATAAAAATAGAATGAACCATTGCCACTTGCAGCAACATAGACGGACCTAGAGATTTTCATACTAAGCAAAGCCAGACAGAGAGGATAAAAATTATATCACTTATATGTAGAATCTAAAAAATAATACAAATAAATCTATATGCAAAACAAAAACAAACTCACAGACATAGAAAAGAAACACAGTCACCAAGGGGGAAAAGGAGTGAGGAAGGGATAAACTAAGAGGATGGGATTAACAGTATAAACTACTATTCAGAAAACAGATAATTAACAAGGATTTGCTGTGTAACACGGTTGAATAATGTTAAATATCTTGTAATAACATATAATGGAAAATAATCTAATATATAATGTGTGTGTGTGTGTGTGTATATATATATATATATAAAACTTTGAATCACTTTGCTATCCACCTGAAACTAACACAATACTGCAAATCAACTTTACTTTAAAAAAAGAATGTCTCCAGACATTGCCAAATGTCCCCTGGAAGGGTAAAATCATTCAAGTAAAATCACCCTGATATAAACAACATCTCATACCACTGAAAATAGATAATTTTCTAAAACTTAAAATCCAATGAGTGTTGGAAACACTTGGACTTCTTCAAAAAGTTCAACACAGAATTACCAAAGGACCCAGAAATTCTACTCCCAGGTATATATCCAAAAGAACTGAAAACAGGTATTCAAAACAAGTACATGAACATGCATGTTTATACCATCACTATTCACAACAGCCAAAAGGTGGAAACAGCCCAAATGTTCATAAAAGGAGGACAAGATAAATTCTATATATACATACAATGGAACATATGGAATGTTATTCAACTATAAAAAGGTATTAAATATTGATAAATGTTAGAGTGGATGAATCTCAAAACATGCTCTTCGAAAGAAGTCATGTGCAAAAGGTCATACATTGAATGATTCCATTTATATGAAATATCAAAAATATATAAATCCATAGAGACAAAACGCAGACTGGTACTGCCAGGGGCTAGGGAAAGGAATAAAATGGAGAAACTGCTTAGTGGATAGGGATTTTACTTCAGAAGAACGGAAATGTTTCAGAACTATTAATACATAGAGAGAGCAGTTGTACAACATTATGAATCTACTAAATGATTGGAAAAGGTCAGTTTTCATTCCAATCCCTAAGAAAGGCAATGCCAAAGAATGCTCAAACTACGGCACACTTGCACTCATCTCACACGCTAGTAAAGTAATGCTCAAAATTCTCCAAGCCAGGCTTCAGCAATACGTGAACCATGAACTTCCAGATGTTCAAGCTTCTTTTAGAAAAGGCAGAGGAACCAGAGATCAAATTGCCAACATCTACTAGATCATCAAAAAAGCAAGAGAGTTCCAGAAAAACATCTATATCTGCTTTATTGATGATGCCAAAGCCTTTGACTGTGTGGATCACAACAAAATGTGGAAAATGCTGAAAGAGATGGGAGTACCAGAGCACCTGACCTGCCTCTTGAGAAACCTATATGCAGGTCAGGAAGCAACAGTTAGAACTGGACATGGAACAGACTGGTTCCAAATCAATAAAGGCGTACATCAGGCTGTATATTGTCACCCTGCTTATTTAACTTATATGCAGAGTACATCACACAAAATGCTGGGCTGAAAGAAGCACAAGCTGGAATAAAGATTGCTGGGAGAAATATCAATAACCTCAGATATGCAGATGACACCACCGTTATGGCAGAAAGCAAAGAACTGAAGAGCCTCTTGATGAAAGTGAAAGAGGAGAGTGAAAAAGTTGTCTTAAAGCTCAACATTCAGAAAACTAAGATCATGGTATCTGGTCCCATCTGTTCAGGGCAAATAGATAGGGAAACAGTGGAAACAGTGGCTGACTTTATTTTGGGGGCTCCAAAATCACTGCAGGTGGTGACTGCAGCCATGAAATTAAAAGACGGTCACTCCTTGGAAGGAAAGTTGTGACCAACCTAGATAGCACATTCAAAAGCAGAGACATTACTTTGTCAACAAAGGTCCATCTAGTCAAGGCTATGGTTCTTCCAGTAGTTACGTATGGATGTGAGAGTTGGACTATAAAGAAAGCTGAGCGCTGAAGGATTGATGCTTTTGACACATGGTGTTGGAGAAGACTCTTGAGAGTCCCTTGGACTGCAAGGAGATCCAACCAGTCAATCCTAAAGGAAATCAGTCCTGGGTGGCCATTGGAAGGACTGATGTTGAAGCTGAAACTCCAATACTCTGGCCACCTGCTGCGAAGAACTGACTCATTTGAAAAGACCCTGACGCTGGGAAAGATTGAGGGCAGGAGGAGAAGGGGACAACAGGGATGAGATGGTTGGATGACATCACCGACTCAATGGACATGAATTTGGGAGAACTCTGGGAGTTGGTGATGGACAGGGAGGCCTCGCGTGCTGCAGTTCATGGGCTTCCAAAGAGTTGGACACAACTGAGCGACTAAACTGAAATGATATTAAACTGTTCACTTTAAAATGGCTAATTTTGAAAAGAATATAAGAATGCATATATGTGTATAACTGAGTCTCTTTGCTGTATAGCCGATTGGTATAAATTACAAATCAACTATATGTGAATTAAAAAAAGAAATAACTAAAAATTTTAAGTTTTGTGCCATGTGAATTTTATCTCAAAAATTATTTTTTAAAGGATCAATGAGTTGGACAATGAATTTCTAAGATCAAAAGGAAATATGAAATATCCAGTTAGTATTCAACAAGAATCTTTATACACTTTGACAACAAGAACCTGTTTTGTGAAAGAGGTGACATATTGTGTTATCATTTATGATGTTGATATAGTTCAAATGTGGACAAATGCTGAAGTGTACACAAAAGTGAGTAAAAGGCAAGAACACAAATCAAAAAAAAAAATCACTGGACTATCTGGTGTTCATAATTCTAAAAGTAAGAATGTTTTATGAGCAAAGATGATGGCTATACCTGCTTCAGCAAAACTACAAGCTTACTTTAAAAACTGTCTTATACAATTGAAAATTATTGCATCAGGAAAGATGAAAGAGTTCTAGGGATGGATGGTAGTGATGATCACACAATGTGAATGTACTTAAATGCCACTGAACTGTAGGCCTAACAAAGGTTAAAATGGTAAATTTTATTACATGCATATTTTAACACACATACACACACACACAAAGTATTGCAAGTACAAGTAGAACCAGAAGAAAAGATAAGCTAGGGCCTCTTAAAAGATGTTATTAAAAACACGTAGGTTCGGACAGCTAATAATTACATTTAAATGATGTTATCCATTTCAGGTACATATGCCTTCCAAACCAGGAAAATGCAGAACAAAAATGTGCATGTGCTATGTTTAAATATCATTAACATTTCTAAATATACTTTTTTTTTTTTACTATTCCTTTATTTTTACTTCTATAAATTATTCAAAAACTGACTTAAAGGTGTAAGAAATTTTAAAAGATCTACTGGACCCAGGTGGTAAATAGTGATGACTGTTTTTCTTTGTATTAAGGTTAACAGCTTAAGAGTCTAGAGTCTCCGTGCCAGGATTCAAATCCTGATTCCAACACGTTTTAGCTCTGTGTCCTTGGGCCAGTTACCTCTCTCAGGCTCAGTTTTCTCATCTGTAAAATGGGGATAATGATAATATCTATCTCACAGAATTGTTTAGAATATTAAAGAAGACAATGAACAAAAAAAAAAAACATTTAATAATGCTTGGCACATAGGAAGTAAACAATGAATGCTAGCTGCTGTCATCAGCTGCTCATCCTGTGAGCATAGCTAGTGCTCATTCAACACAGGTTCTTCTTCCCAAAGAGTTTGACATTTAGTGAATTTCAAAACACTGGGCATATTTTACAGTAAAAAATGAAGCAATCACACTGAAGAGGAGGGACTTGTTTTTTGCAGAACTTAGCAAAGGGGTTCATAAAATTTAAGTTGTTACACTAAAACATAAAAGAATACTTACAAAAAAGAATATTTCAAATATTCAGAAATAAAAGCAATGCAAAATGTCTATGGATCAAAACTAAGTTTTTATATCTATCAAAAAGAAAAGGACTCAAGAGCTCATTCATGATATTATTAGCTAAAAATTATCAGATAATATAAATAAAGTGTTTATGCCTAATGTGTCATATATAATGTCTAGAACTCTGGTTAAAAAAAAAAAACAGTACAAAATAAGTATCAGTACTTTCAAAATCCTCATGATTTTCCACTTTTTCATCTCCCAAACTAAGCTAACAAAATCATGAAGTCCTAAAATTTGTTCAAGTTTTTCTGTTTTCCAGTTTACTTTTTCATTTTTACCTCCCAACCCATGCTGCACTTATATATTATTCTCAGACTGATGATAAACTCTTTATTCTGTATTTGTGATCTCACTGTATTTCTAATTCCTCTACTCTCTGATGATTGGTGGAAAGTAATTAGGAATTTCTTCCTCTCACTTTCTTCAGTGAAAGAAACAGAAACAGTCAACATTAAACTTAATTATACAAGTAAGATTTGAAAAGCAAGATTCCCCCCATTTAGAATAGTAAGGATAGAATTATTGTAAGTATCTTGTGCTATCTCCTAATTACAGCACTAAAACAAAACATTTATTAAATAGTTCCTAGTATATAGGGCTTCCTTGGCGGCTCAGAGATAAAGAATTTGTCTGCCAATGCAGGAGACCCGAGGTTCAGTCCCTGAGTCGGGAAGATCCCCGGAGAAGGAAATGGCAACCCACTCCAGGGAAATCCCACAGACAGAGGAGCCTGGCAGGCTACAAAAAGTGGGACACAACTTACTAACAAATTAGGGCTTCATGATTGTTATATATAAGATGATACAGAAATAAAGTCACTAAGGAATTCAGTGACTTTCACCAAAAGAATTTACCATCTACCTGAGAGGAATGATACAAACCCAAGAAAAAAGCATAAAGTGAAAAGATTCAGCTGGAAAGGCTCTGGGGGAAATCAGACCTAGATGTGAATCCTGGTGTCTTCATCTACCCTCTCTATATATGATGTGAACAAGTTCCCTTCTTCTAGACTCTAGATCTAGAGTCTAGGCCTCATCTTAAAATGAGAGTGGTATCTTTCTTGCAAGTCTGCTGTAAGAAAAAAAAATACAAGCACCTAACACAGTGCCTGAGACATTCACAGATACTCAGTAACTGTTATTAGTATTCTCTTAGAGCCAGAAGATTTTAATCCAATTCTCACTTTACAGATGGGGACACCAAAATATCATAAAATATGAGTGTCAAATGAGTGCAACAAACTGGGTATAAGACAAGTTCACAAGTAATAATCACAAGTGTTTAGGTAAGGCTTTCACAGGTGGACAACAACTAAGGAAACAAACATTGCTATAAGACAAAAAACAAATTTTAAGCACAATCGCTTTGTGTTACTGATTTTCAAACAAGGGTTCTGAAACTAGATATTAAACACAAGGTTTACAGACAGGTATAAAAGTAAATTAAACCCATGTCAGGCAGGTTAAAAATTCAGCTTTTCAATTAGAACAATAATATAATATTTATCAAGCATCCTAGGGGGAAAAAAATCTCCCAAACTCAACAGGTGGGGCTACACTGAAAGATCATGACTTCAGAACTTTCTCCTGTTGGCCACATGTAACTTTGTTCTAAGACAAAATCAAGACAATATTCAGGTTTTTCATGAAATACCACTTCACTAAATGCATCCTGTAGTTAATTCTCAGCCATTACTTATCTTAATCTCTTCAAATGCACAATAACCCACTTAAGTTTGTATGTTTAAAACATACCCAATTTAAACTTTAAATGAACCACTGGTAGTTTTACAGGACAAGACTAGAAGGCTACTATTAATCATCTGCGCTACAACTGTATTCAGTTCTTTTTCTGTTCTTTCACCATTATCACTGGCTCTCTTCTTGCTTACTCACAAACATTAAGTCAGCAGCACTAAGTAATTTTATGGGCAGTGGAGAAAAATATTCTTCACCCTAGAAGTACACTTCTTGCTCATTTTTAAAACCTCTTCCTTGCTTTTCCCATTAAATCTTTTACCAACCATTTTAATTTCAAGAATTTTTCCTTTGATCATTGGCTTTATTTTCAAACTTTTTCAAGAAGTTTACATTTTTCTTCCTTGACTGACACAATGTATTGTTCCCAGGAAAAATGAGTTTTACCGAAAACAAGAAATTTAATCAACTCATCAACAACTACTCGATTAGGACAGATTGAAAGTAAGTTCAAAGGCAGAGCAGATATAACCGCACTTTGTTTCTAAGAGTTTCAAGGTTAAAAACCAGTGCACCTCTGGGTTTTGTGGGGGTTTTTGTTGTTTTTTTTTTTGAAGGGAGATAAAAACCTACACCTAAAAGAAAATGGGTCAAGGCCTATCCTTGGGAGAAGTCATAAACAAACATGCACTCAACGGTAAAGTTCCTTTTATTCTCTTGCCCTTGTTTCCTGTCTGGTGCGAAGTTTTTCAACACAGGGGTAACTTTCCACAGAACACAAACAGTGGCCAAAACCAAGGACTCTCCTGTATAGGGAGGAGAGTTTCCCAAAGTGTGGTGAATTCAGCGGAGCAGGAAGGCCCGGAAGGAAAGTACATCCAGACCTAACTTATTGAGACCCGGGAAGCCAGAGAGGAGGACGAAGGAACCTGGACTCCACCCTCACCGCCCGGGGCCGTGGCAACTCGGCCGGGCAACGTGACTCAGGAAAGCACGGGGCTAGCAGAGGCCTAGCGCGGCTGCCTCCGCGGACGTCGGAGGCCTGCCTTCACAGGCTTACCTGAAGGCGGGCGGAGCGGGAGGTCGCGGTCTGGACCCCTGTCTTCCAGGAGCGATGACGCGGCGGCGGCGACGGCGACAGCAGCAGCTCAGACTGGGCCCGGCTCTGGCTAGGCGAACCGGCGATGAATCAGCCCGATTCCATTCAAAAGAGTCGCCCGGGCCTCCGCTGCGAAGCACTTCCGGGTTCACTGTTCCTCTTCGGCTTCCGTTCCTCCGACGGCCAATTGGAGACGACTCGGGAGTCGAGCAGGCGTCCCAGGAGTAGCGCCCGCGACGGACGGAGCGGGCCAGCGTCCTGACTCCAGGCTTGCAGGGCGAGGCGGAAGTTAGCGCCGGACATCCTCGCTGCTCCGCCTTCACGTCTGCCTTCCCCGCTTCTCCGCGCTCGGCCAGCGCCGAGATCCGAGACGCTGGCCTACGCACCCTGGAGGTGACTCAATAGGAAATGGAAGTGTAGGAATGAGAAGTCCAGAACTCCTTTGGTTTTGGTGTTCATCGCGGCCCTACTTCAAAACGAAAAGGTTCAGTTGAACTAAACTAAACGTGGCTGTCTGAGAAGCAAGAGAGAAAAGGAGACATGTGAAAACAGTGGAAATCGGTCGGTCTGATGTTCTTTTCCATAGTGCAGTCTACTCACCTTGTCTTTACCAACTTGCGAAGATTGAATTTCAAGGAAAACAAACATTTCCCTAATAGCGAAACCATCTATTTTAAGCCTAATTTACAAAACTTAAGAAATCGTTTACTCACATTTCTCCAAGTATCAACAATAACGTTTACCCATTAGCTCCCCTGCTCGGTGTTGACAGAGCAAAACTCCTAGAAATGACTATTGACAAGTTTATATCAAAATTCAGTACAGGCTCTGTTTAGGGCAGTACGTTTACCAAGCCCCTCTCACTTTGTCAGATGTGTTCTAAATAACTAGCATCTTTAAAGCATTCCTAAATCAAGAAAGGTGATCAATCTACTGGATAGAGGGAAAGGAAGGAATCAAAAGCTGTTTGAGTGGCACAATTATACAGAATTTCCCACTCAAAATTTTCCCACTCAAAAATCGCTGTCTAAAAAATCGGTATGCTGCTGCTGCTAAGTCCCTTCAGTCGTGTCCGACTCGTGGCGACCCCATGGACTACAGCCCATCAGGCTCCTCTGTCCATGGGATTTTCCAGGCAAGAGTACTGGAGTGGGGTGCCATTGCCTAGCAATTGGTATAGACGATCTTATTTACAAAGCAGAAATAGCAGCACAGATGTAGAGAACAAAAGGATGGATACTAAGAGTGGAAGGGGAGAACAGAAAGGATTGAGAGATTGGGTTTGACATGTATACATTATTGATACTATGTGATGACACTTAATGGTCACAGACTTTCCAAATTTATTTAAAAACATTAATCCACATATCCATGAAGCTTAATAAAGTCTAAGTGGGATAAATTCAAAGAAATACACACCTGGACACATTATAATTAACCTGTTGAAACCCAAGTGAAGAAGTGAATCTTGAAAGTGTCAAGAAAGAAGCCACTTGTCACATAATCCTAAATAAGATTTACAACTAAAACTACTGAAGCAGAAAGTAGTAGGATGACATATTCAAAATGCTGAAAGACTGTCTGCTAAGACTTCTGTATCCGGGAAAACGATCCTTCAAAAATGAAAGAGAAATTAGTACATTCCCCAAATGCATGTATAAACAAAAATAACAACAATTTGTCACTAGGAAACTTGCCATACAAGAAATTCTAAAGGGAGTCTTTCAGGTTGAAATGAAAAACTAGACAATAACTCAAACCCATATAAAGGAAACTTGTAAATACAAAATTATAAAAGTATATATGTATTTTTTGTTTATAATTCTTTTTCTTCCATTTAAAATACAGCTGCATATTATAAATCTTTGTTAATAGGCATATTATGTATAAGGATCTAATTTGTATCATAATTATAATACAAAGGAAGCAAGAGGGAATGAAGCTATATAGTAGCTAAGTTTTTGTATACTATTGAAATTAAACTGGTATTAATCCAAGCTGTATTGTTCTAAATTGGTAATTGTAATCCCTAGTTAAGTTGCTCAGTTGGGTCTGACTCTTTGGGACCCCATGGACCAGCTCACCAGGCTTCCCTGTCAATCACCAACTCCTGGAGCCTGCTCAAACTCAAGTCCATTGAATCAGTAATGCCATCCAACCATGTCATCCTCTGTTGTCCCCCTTCTCCTCCTGCCCTAGAAGCAACCACTAAGACAACAACATTTTAACAGTCAGCTGCCCTGCAAGGTGTTCAGACAACAAAACTGAGTAACCCTAGAACAACCACTAAGAAGATACTCAAAAAATATATCATAAAATAAATGACAAGGTAATTCAGTTCAGTTTAATTCAGTCGCTCAGTCGTGTCCGACTCTGCGATGCCATGAGCCACAGCACTCCAGGCCTCCCTGTCCATCACCAACTCCCGGAGTTCACTCAGATTCACGTCCATCGTCCATCAAGTCAGTGATGCCATCCAGCCATCTCTCATCCTCTGTCGTCTCCTTCTCCTCCTGCATTCAATCTTTCCCAACATCAGGGTCTTTTCAAATGAGTCAGCTTTTCATATCAGGTGGCCAAAATATTGGAGTTTCAGCTTCAACATCAGTCCTTCCAATGAACACCCAGGACTGATTTCCTTTAGAACGGACTGGTAATTAAAGGTACAAAGTAATTAAAGGTACAAAGGTAATTAAAAGGTACAAATAAGTATTTAACATAAAAGGCAGGAGTAGCAAGGAATAGAAGAACAGACAAATATATGACATTAAGAAAACAAATAGCAAAATGGCAGGCATAAAAACTATCTTATCAGTAATTACATTAAATGTAACTAAATAAATGTATCCGAAATGGATTAAATATTCTAGTTAAAAGAGATTTGTAAGATAGGTTAAAAAAACTATATGCAAGTCACAAGAGACATTTTAGATTTAAAGACAAAACATTTTGAAACTAAGAGGATGAAAAGTATATTTACCATGCAAACAATAACTTAAATGGTTTGACCACTTTGAAAATTGTTCTGGCATTGTTGGATCTGGGGGAGGGAAGGGTGGCAGCAGGCTACACGGAGACCTAGGCAGTGCAACAACAGAGTCCTAACAACTCTACCTCTAGTGAATTCCCATTCTGGCTTTTTTTTTTTAATGAAGTTAAAAAATACAATTAACCAGAGAATTCCTCGGTGGTCCAGTGGATAGCACTCAGTGCTTTCACTTCTGTGGCCCAGGTTCAATCCCTGTTCAGGGAACTAAGATCCTGCAAGGTTAAAAAAAAAAGTACAATTACCATTTGACCCAGCAACTCCACCTTATATATTTACCAAAAGTAAATAAAAACATTTGTCCACATCAAGACTTAAACATAATAGTTCATAACAGTTTTATTCATAATAGCCCCAAACTGGAAATAATCCAAATGTTTCCTAACTGGTAAGTGGATAAAGTGTGATATGTCCTTACAATACAATAATGTTCAGCAGTAAAGAGGAAACCACTTATATATGCAACAACATGGGTGACTTTTGAAAACATCTTACTGATGAAAAAGAGACACAAAAGAGTACATATTGTAAAATACAATTTTAATGAACTCTAAACAAACAGAGTTACAGACTAGTTCCAAATAGGAAAAGGAGTACGTCAAGGATGTATATTGTCACCCTGCTTGTTTAACTTATATGCAGAGTACATCATGAGAAATGCGGGACTGGAAGAAACACAAGTTGGAATCAAGACTGCGGGGAGAAATATCAATAACCTCAGATACGCAGATGACACCACCCTTATGGCAGAAAGTGAAGAGGAACTAAAAAGCCTCTTGATAAAAGTGAAAGAGGAGAGTGAAAAAGTTGACTTAAAGCTCAACATTCAAAAACGAAGATCATGGCATTTGGTCCCATCACTTCATGGGAAATAGATGGGGAAACAGTGGAAACAGTGTCAGACTTTATTTTGGGGGCTCCAAAATCACTGCAGATGGTGACTGCAGCCATGAAATTAAAAGATGCTTACTCCTTGGAAGAAAAGTTATAACCAACCTAGATAGCATATGGAAAAGCAGAGACATTACTTTGCCAACTAAGGTTCGTCTAGTCAAGGGTATGGTTTTTCCAGTAGTCATGTATGGATGTGAGAGTTGGACTGTGAAGAAAGCTGAGTGCTGAAGAATCAATGCTTTGGAACTGTGGTGTTGGAGAAGACTCTTGAGAGTCCCTTGGACTGCAAGGAGATCCAACCAGTCCATTCTGAAGGAGATCAGCCCTGGGATTTCTTTGGAAGGAATGATGCTAAAGCTGAAACTCCAGTACTTTGGCCACCTCATGTGAAGAGTTGACTCACTGGAAAAGACTTTGATGCTGGGAGGGGTTGAGGGAAGGAGGAGAAGGGGACGACCGAGGATGAAATGGCTGGATGGCATCACTGACTTGATGGACGTGAGTCTGAGTAGACTCCGGGAGTTGGTGATGGACAGGGAGGCCTGGTGTGCTGCCATTCATGGGGGTCGCAAAGAGTCGGACACGACTGAGCAACTGAACTGAACTGAACTGAAACAAATGGAATCAAATACATAGTGACAGAAAGCAGATCAGTGCTTCTCTTGGGGGTTCAATGTGGACTTAGGTGGGAGGATTGACTGCATGGGGTGTGAAAGAACTTTTGTGGTTGTCAGAAATATTCTATCTCTTTATTGTGGTGGTTTATCAGAACTCATCGAACTGTACACTTAAGTACATTTTATTGTATATAGTTTATACTACAATATAGTTGATATAAAAGAGAAGAAAATTCTCAAGTTTGTTATTTAGTCCTTTCCTTAGTCATACCAAAGTATGACTTCTGTCTAAAATGTCCTTTCTTCTATCTCCCAACTCCATACTTTACCCTAGTGGTTGAAGTATGGTCAGTAAATAACAGTCACATTGCTTGCCCTACAGTCTTACTCTATCATCCTTCTTTTACTTGTCTGCCTTGGCATCTAAATTTTATGCTTCTTCAGAGCAGTGGGTAGGGCCTAGCCATCACAGATACTTAGATACATCATACATACATACATACATGATACATAGATACATCATAGATACATAGAATGATATTTATTCAAGTAGTTTGCTTGCTAAGAATACTCAAAAGGATCAGAAATATCTAAAATCTAATAGCCACTCTTGAAATTATCAATTCTTTAAAGTTAAATGAACAGCAAAATTTATAGAATTCAGGCCACATAGCTGATACAAATATTACATCTAATGCTTAAAGCATTCATTGTTTGGGTTAGTCCCAATGTGGCTTTGGAGAACACTATATGCACAAAATTGTGAATTGTTTGATATGTTTCCTAAAATCATATATTGTAGAAGTATACCTTATTAGATATATAATATACCTGTGTCAGAGAGAAACTTTTCCTGCTCATTTGTTATCTTCTGAACCTGACAGGTTTGTCAAATGAATGAATAACTCTGGCTATTAGCATTACTACATACATTCAAAATGTGTGAGCCTTATTATAAAAATTCCTTCCTTTTTGTAAAGAGCACTACATGCATATACATATAACTCCTTTCATATACAAAGTCTAACTATGTGTCTAACAAGAAGTTGTAACAGTAGGTTTTCAGATAGCCTAAATTTACAGTCATGAATATTAGAAAAGAGCTATTGCAAAATGAATTTTTAAGAAATGTTTGGAAAAATTTAAGAAACGTTTTGTGTTCAAAATTCAAAATCAGTTTTAATTGTTATACCTAATTATAATGTTTGAATTATACAGTTTTGAATATTATAAATAGATCTAGCACAAGAAAAAGGAAAAATAGGAAAATATTTACTTTTTGAAGTACAGTGATTTAATGTATAAAGCCAATAGAATAATTGTTACTTCTGCCAGATGGTATTTTACATTTTGATAAAAAGATATATTCTTAATCATATATGTCAAGAAAAAGGGACCATATGTTGTTAAACACTTCCAATTTGTCATTTAATTTAAAAGGCACTACTGATATTGCCATATTTTTTTTTTTTTTTTTTGGTGATGTGGCCTAAGTATCCTTGGTGTCAATAAAATTTAATTTTCTCAAGTAATTTCCTTATTGTTCTTTGTTTGAGCAAATAACAAAGATTTTTTTTAGCACCTACAAAGAAAAGATGCCATAAAAAGGATAAATCAGAATTCAGAGTATGTATTCAAGTTACTACTGGGTAAAAAGCATAACCTCTGTTTCCAAGAAGCCTCTAAAATTTAACTTACTGCATTCTAGCAAAGTAAGTAAAATACACAGGATAACGCAAATGATTCCAAACTGACATCCCTTAAGTTCAGAAACCCAATATATTGTTAAGATTTTTAAAAAGTGGGGAGGAATTCCTTCAGGGTTCAATAGTTCGGACTTCACCCTTCCGCTGCTGGGGGCACAGGTTTGATTCCTTGGTCAGGAAACGGAAATCCAGCAAGCCCTGCACATTGTTGCTGCATGTGTTGGTCACTAAGTGGTGTCCAGTGCTTTCTGATCCTGTGGACTGTAGCCTGCCAGGCTCCTCTGTCCATGGGATACTCTGGGCAAGAATACTGGAGTGTGTTGCCATTTTCTTCTCCAGGGGATCTTCCCAAGTCTCCTGCATTGCAAGCGGATTCTTTACCACATGAGTCACTAGGGAAGCCAGTGTAGCCAAAAAAAAAAGAGTAATAATTTGTATTACAAAGTAATTTTGATCAATACAAAAGGGTTTCTGATTAAAGAAACTGTATGGAAGACACAGAAGATAACATTTGATCTATAATGGGTGAAGGAAATTGATACTAGGTGAGTATTAAAATAAAAGTTTTATATACATTTTTTTCCTCTGCCTTTTGAAAAGGAAATTTGTTGGTCCTTTTTCCTCTGCCATTTTCCATCCAATTCTCCTTTCATTCTATAGGGCATAAAATACTAATTTATTCTGGCTGAAAGTTTTAATTACCATGTACATTCTGAAGACTTGCAAATTTATATTGTCTTTTCCGGGTTTTTCTTTGTTGTATTACAGGACAACAGAGGATGAGATAGTTGGATGGCATCACCGACATGATGGACATGACTTTGAGTAGGCTCCGGGAGTTGGTGATGGACAGGGAAGCCTGGCATGCTGCCACAGGGTCCATGAGGTCGCAAAGAGTTGGACACAACTGAGTGACTGAAATGAACTGAACTGATTACTAAATCACCATTTATCATTCTCCAGTTGATGGACATTTGGATTATTTCTAGTTTTTTTGTTTGTTTTTTGCTATTATGAATGCTATAAACATTCTCTATATTCCCTGGTCTATCTAACCAAGAAATTCTCAAGACTATACCTACAAGTAAAATTGCTGGGTTCAAAGGCATGCATGTTGTCAGTTTTAACTTGATAATGTCAAATTGTAATCCCATTTAACATTCAAACTTTCTTGTTGCTCTACATCATCACTAGCATTTAATTTTGTTGGACTTCTTAATTTTTGCCAAGCTAATGAAAGTACAATGATGTATCATTTTGCTTTAATTTACATATTCCTAATTACTAATAAAATGGAATATCTTTCAAGTGTTTGTTGACCATTTATATTTACTCTTTTCTGAAATGCCAAGTCATGTATTATTATTATTGTTTTGTATACTTTCAAACTCTTCATTTTTCACTTCAGTAAAATGAAACCCTAAGAGGATACCTTACATGAGAAAGGTCGTGTTGCTAGTTAGCAGCAGAATTAAAATTAATAGTAACCAATGATTATTTTTTTAATTTGGTGGAAAAGCAACTTATATGCAATTAATGTCACTTCGTTCTATGTTGTCATTTTATTTTTCTAAAGTGTTAACAGGTATAATTTTAGATGTCTGTGACACTTTAAAATGTACGTGACTACCTTCTTTTTAAAACAAGCAGATGCATGGGTTTAGCAGTCCACTGAGATTGGAATGCTGCTCCAAGGAGATGACACTCAACAGGGAAATTTGAAAAGTCATAGATCTGTTCATAATATTGGCAAATAATAGAGGAAATTGGTGAACAACTATCTAGGAAATCTTGGGGACAGAGTGAGGGAAATGTTCAGTTCAGTTCAGTTCAGTCGCTCAGTCATGTCCGACTCTTTGTGACCCCATGAATTGCAGCACGCCAGGCCTTCCTGTCCATCAACAATTCCCAGAGTTCACCCAAATCCATGTCCATTGAGTCGGTGATGCCATCCAGCCATCTCATCCTCTGTCGTCCCTTTCTCCTCCTGCCCCCAATCCCTCCTAGCATCAGAGTCTTTTCCAATGAGTCAGTTCTTTGCATGAGGTGGCCAAAGTATTGGAGTTTCAGCTTTAGCATCAGTCCTTCCAATGAACACCCAGGACTGATCTCCTTTAGAATGGACTGGTTGGATCTCCTTGCAGTCCAAGGAACTCTTAAGAGTCTTCTCCAACACCACAGTTCAAAAGCATCAATTCTTCAGCGTTCAGCTTTCTTCACAGTCCAACTCTCACATCCATACATGACCACTGGTAAAACCATAGCCTTAACTAGATGGACCTTTGTTGGCAAAGTAATGTCTCTGCTTTTCAATATGCTATCTAGGTTGGTCATAACTTTTCTTTCAGAGAGTGTCTTTTAATTTCATGGCTGCAATTATGTAATAATTCTCGCAGATGAGTCTGGTCTTTCTTCTCACTGTGATCTCTCTCTCTGCTCTGCTAAGTGGCTTCAGTCGTGTCCGACTCTGTGCGACCCCAGAGATGGCAGCCCACCAGGCTCCCCCGTCCCTGGGATTCTCCAGGCAAGAACACTGCAGTGGGTTGCCATTTCCTTCTCCAATGCATGAAAGTGAAAAGTAAAATTGAAGTCGCTCAGTCATGTCCAACTCTTAGCGACCCCATAGACTGCAGCCTACCAGGGTCCCCCACTCATGGGATTTGCCAGGCAAGAGTACAGTGATCTCTACTCATTGTGATTAATTGATTAAGAGGCAAAATCAAAATACCGTGTACTTCTCAGTGTTTTTCATGAATACCATGGGTGGTACACAAGATGATTTTGGACATCTGTGCACATCTTTTATATTAATGGATATATACTTATTTTGATGTATACTAAAAAAATATATAAAAAGCATATCAGACCTTTAATTTAATGACTATTATTGCTTAAGATAACAATTTCTTCTAAAACCATCTATTTAAGGAAAAATATTAAGTAAACAATGACACAAATAATAAGTGGATATGGGAAAAATTGTGAAAATGGCACAAATATAACCAAAATTTGGGAAACCCGGGACAATGATTACGATCATAGATAAATCTGGGTTGATAAGTTAACTCCATTACTTCCTATGTGTATGAATCTGGGAAATTATTTACTTTCCTTGGCTGTACTGATTGGTATATGAGTTGCTTTAGCAAAGACCAAAATAGTAATGGCTTAAACAGTTATCCAGAATTGCTGCAGATGGTGACTGCAGCCATGAAATTAAAAGATCCTTGCTCCTTGGAAGAAAATTTATGACCAATCTAGACAGCATATTAAAAAGCATAGACATTACTTTGCCTACAAAGTTCCATATAGTCAAAGCTATGGTTTTTCCAGTAATCATGTATGGACATGAGAGTTTGATCATAAAGAATGCTGAGTGTTAAAGAATTGATGCTCTTGAACTGTGGTGTTGGAGAAGACTCTTGAGGGTCCCCTGGACAGCAAGGAGATCAAAACAGTATCCTAAAGGAAATCAATCCTGAATATTCATTGGAAGGACTGATGCTAAAGCTGAAGCTTCAAAATTTTGGCCACCTGTTGTGAAGAACCAATTCATTGGAAAAGACCCTGATGCTGGGAAAGATTGAAGGCAGGAAGAGAAGGGGATTACAGAAGATGAGATGGTTGGATGGCATCACCGATTCAATGGACATGAGTTTGAGCAAGCTCTGGGAGATAGTGAAAGACAGGGAAGCCCGGCATGGTGTACTACATGGTGCCCCAAAGAGTCGAACACGACTGAGCAACTGAACGACAACAAAACAAGTTTTCACATTTCTTGCTATCTCACCTGAAGATCACAGTAGTGAGGGGGTCAGAGTGGCACTGCTCCATGAGGTCCTCAGAAGCCTGGGGTCTGTCTCCCAGCTGTGCCATCATCCTCTCATATCATGGCATGTGGGAAAGGGAAAGAGGAATCAGGGGCAAGCAGCTTTAGGTTAAGAGCTTGAACTAGAACTTACACATAATCACTTCTGTTTACACTCTAATGGCTAACTGCTAGAGAGACTGTTATCTCTAATGGGAAGGAAGAAGACAATGGACATCAAGCATCAAAGGACAATGAGGGGGAAGTCCTCAGTGGTCCAGTGGTTAAGACTCTGTGCTTTCATTGCTGAGGGCCTGGGTTCCATCCCTGGTTGGGGAACTAAGATTCTATAAGCACATGGTGCAGCCAGAAAAAAAAAAAAAAGACAGTGAACCCTGAGAGATGGAAAACAGGTGAGCAGAGTGCTCTAGTTCTTCCAGCTGTCCCAGTTTACTGCCTGGAGAAAATGTCCAAGCCTCAACACAGGAAGGAAAGAACTCAGGTGAGCCCAGAGGCTTACCAGAATTGAGGAGACAGAGGTGGGAGTCTGGGGAAGCCAGGCTGCTAGAGTTCATCAGGCAGAGAACTAGAGAGGGGGAGATACACAGGGAGAATACCAGAGATCTCCAGAGTGACCACCGTGAATATTCAGTTGATTGGTAATCAGTGCATGCACATGGCTGGGGAAAGAACCATTGAAAGAATTAGAGGGTAGAGTGGTTCATAAGGGCCGGGAATAATCATCATAATAAAAACTAGCCTTAGGAAAAAACCTCATAATTAAAACAGCATCAGTAAGAGCACCAAGAATGGTATGTTTCAGTAACGGGGAATAACTAACCATACGTGAAAAGCAGGTCTGGTCCTCCTTAAAAAGCTTAAAAGCAAGACTCCAAAGGATCAAAATATTTCTAAGTAATGGAATCAAATTTAATGCTGGGTTATCAATTCTCCCCAAGCTGATTCTTAAATTCATATGGAAATGTAAAGGACTTAAAATAACCAAAACAACTGTGGGGAAAAAAAAGAAAATAAAGGTAAATTATTTATACTACTTGACTCCAAGACTTATTACATAGCTACAATAATCCAGACTGTGGTATCTGACCAAGAATCAAATCTTGGTTCCATCTTTTACTTACCTTGGGCAAGTCACCTAATCTCTGTAAGCTTGAGTCTTCTCTATAAAATCAAAATAATATTAACAACCTGGTAGGTTTATGTGACTAAATGAAATAGTGCATATAATGCACTTAGCATAGGACTGGGCCTCTAAAAATAATGTCAGCTTTTACTATCACTCAGCCTCAACATCTATAAGACAGGGACTGCGTCTTGATTATCACTGTATCCTTTGGGGCCTTAGAAGGAAATCGAGGTTCAACTATCTCAGGCAAAGAGTTAACAAGAAAATAGTTGACCATGTGCTTAAAAGTCCAACACCATCACTTTTCAAATGATGAGCATGAAATCGAGAAAATCCAAGTTTCAAGCCCAGGGACTTCCCAGGTGGCACCAGAGGTAAAGAACTCATCGGCCAATGCAGAAGACGTAAGAGACAGGGGTTTGATCCCTGGGTTGGGAAGATCCCCTGGAGGAGAGATGGCAACCCATTCCTGTATTCTTTCCCAGAGAAACCCATGTACAGAGGAGCCTGGTAGACTACAGTCCACAGGGTTGCAAAGAGTTAGACATGGCTAAAGTGACTGAGCACATGGCACACAAGTTTCAAGCCCAGGTCAATCTTTTATAATGATTCACACCTTCTCTCTTCTCAAGTACTTTGGCTTTAGAATACTTTAATATTTATTTATATATTTACATAGGACTTTAAAAGCAGATTTGTAACATTTTGTCTAGAATAGTATTTAGAATGAAGCATATTCAGCTTGAAAAATATGGATAACCAAAGAGTATGGTATGATAGGTAGAATTATCCAATAGTTTAAACTTCATTTCTAATAATCCCAAATTCAAGGAATGCTGCTGCTGCTGCTGCTGCTAAGTCGCTTCAGTCGTGTCCAACTCCGTGCGACCCTATAGACGGCAGCCCACCAGGCTCCCCCGTCCCTGGGATTCTCCAGGCAAGAACACTGGAGTGGGTTGCCATTTCCTTCTCCAATGCAGGAAAATGAAAAGTGAAAGTGAAGTCACTTAGTTGTGTCCGACTCCCAGCAACCCCATGGACTGCAGACCACCAGGCTCCTCTGTCCATGGGATTTTCCAGGCAAGAGTACTGGAGTGGGGTGCCATTGCCTTCTCCGAATTCAAGGAATAGATAGTATTAATTATAAGAAAAAGCTCTGGTTTCAGAATAGTATATTCAGAATAGCCACGGTGGCCTATAAGCTGAATATACAAATGTAAGCAAATGATATATGATATTGAGTCATTTTTTTGTCTATAAGAATTTCAAATTTAAATATCTAGTGACAACTATTTCACATCTCCAGAGTCTACCCATTTCACTTTGTAGCAAAAAAAAAAAAAAAAAAATCAAATCCTGCTTATCTTACTTTAAATCCCAATACAAATGCCCCCAAGTAAATCCTTAAAATCACTACCCAATCCATCTAACCCCCTTCTAATGGTTTTACATATTCCTGAGGCTATTGTTTTTTCAGAGAAGGCAATGACACCCCCACTCCAGTACTCTTGCCTGGAAAATCCCATGGATGGAGGAGCCTGGAAGGCTGCAGTCCGTGGGGTCACTGAGGGTCACTAAGAGTCGGACACAACTGAGCGACTTCACTTTCACTTTTCACTTTCATGCATTGGAGAAGGAAATGGCAACCCACTCCAGTGTTCTTGCCTGGAGAATCCCAGGGATGGGGGAGCCTGGTGGGCTGCCGTCTATGGGGTCGAGCAGGGTCGGACACGACTGAAGTGACTTAGCTGCAGCAGAATTGTTTTTTGCTTCAAAATATGCATGTTTTGTTATTAACCTTGCATTAACATTCCCAAATTTTGACTTTCTTCAGTGAGTTGAAACTGGCATGTAATGTAATTCTGCTAGCATACACAGGAAAAATGACTGTGGTAATAATCCACAGTTAAAAGCTGACTTCATCACACATGATGGCTGATAAAGAATACATTTAATTTTAATCTTAAAAAATTATTTTCCATTTTGGTGGATGACTAATCTTCATCATATTTTCTCTCCCTCATCCCTCCAAGGCTGCCTGCCCCTTTCATACAGTGTTATGCTTCTGGCCATTTTCATAGGCACACTCAGTGCTTTTAGGATACATATCTCTCTCCTTACCACGACCTACAGTTACAAAGTTCTCCAAAATCTCCATCTTTCTCATTTGTATACTTCTTAACCTCCCCCTCTCTGTTCTTGTGCAAGAAAGCATATGCAAGGATGTAATTTCTTCCTATTTTTGCCATTGACTAGGCCTTTTTAGAATCCTATATCTAGCTTTTATCACATTTTAAGAAAAAGAACAAACAACAATAGAAATTGTTTTAATAATAGAAAGCATGAATAAAGATGAGAGTAATTTGGAGGTTTTAACCTAGAAAATAAAACTAACAGGTGAATTCAATGGAATGTTATTTCAAGAAAAATACCGAATATTCTATATTCCACATAAGATACAGCATGACAGCTTTGAAGAGCTTTGTTAGCTATGATCAAAGAAGGCAAGGATAGCATCATATATTTCACTTCTTGAGAGCTTTAAAATAAGAGGCACAGGGAGATACCCAAATTTTTGACTGATAATGTCCTATCTTCCATTTACTACCTGGGGAGTTTATAAGTGAACAAAACTAAAGTATCTCTCCTAAAATTGTTAGAGTAGAGAGTGCCCAAAAGAAAGTAGAAGAGTAAAGACTTAACAGCTCAGTGTCTCTAGATTATGGCTTCTTTTTATTTTTAATTTTAAGTGATCACTTAGAGATGCTATTTATGTGTATTCTCACTTAAGGCAATTGGCTGTATCAGATCACCACTAAAAATGTAACTGCTTTTCTACCCCAAGATTCAAAGAAATAAAATACTGTCATTTATTATTTGTTTCAATATGCACAATATTGTTTGCATAAAATCCAGTCTCCTCTTAAGAATTGGAAAAAAAATTTTTTTCTTAATTTTATAAAATCCTGAAACTTACACCTAGCTCCTGTTTTAACAGAAAAATATTAGTGAACCATTGGTTAGGACTTACATAAAATTTGAACCTTTTATAAAATAAATTTGATCCACTTAGAAATGGGAAAATTAAATTAGAAGTGTGTTAAATATCAGCAAATACTGCTCTATTTAAACTTCAAAAGCTTTCTTAGCCTCTAATGAGGTAACTTAAATTATCTTTGTTGGATATTAATTGGATCTATAAAAAGTCTTATTATTAGATATAACTATTTTTGTAATGAACTTATTTGATTTGTAGATTTGTTCACTATAAACCCTGTTAATCCTTTTTTTCTTAGCATTTTGTGATAGCTTTGTATAATTATTGTATATTTAATAAATTAAACAATAACCTTAATGCTTTAAAATGTTAGTGTAAATACATGAATTCCAAACAATTTTGGTGAAAATAAACTAATTCATGAAGAGGATTTAATGTTCATGAATGACGAGTTCTCTGTAGGTAGATGGTAACATTCGCAATAAATCTCAGCCATTGAATACAATGTTCAAAGTACAAATAATTTGATTAAGTATTAAATAAACAGATTACTCTTCCCTACTGAGAAAGAATTTTTATTTCACATTTCAAAACATGATTGGACCATCAATACTTACAAGAGCAACTGAACTAGTAATCATTCTCATAAAAAATTAATATTTACATGCAATGTAACATCAAATCATGTATGTACACATATGTATAAATGTTAATTTATGTATATTTATAAGAAGTAACTTTATGAGACTAGCATGTTAAAAGGCTTGCTAGAGTTATGATACCAACCAAGGTATCTGTGCTATGCAATTGCCTTGAAGGTGACATCTTTATAATAAGATAGTTTGGAAATTTGGCATTATGCCAAATTTCATTAGGCTGTGTGTTGCTAATGAATTTTTTTAAGGTTTATTTATTTATTTTCATTTTATACTTTCTGACTCTAGCAGTTCTTCATTGCTGAGTGCTGGCTTTCTCTAGTTACAGCAAGTGTGGGCTACTCTCAAGTTGTGGTTCGTGGGCTTCTCATCTCAGTGTCTTTTCATGTTGCGGAGTACAAGCTTCTTCCCTGTTGAGAAGCACAAGCTTTAGGCATGCAGGCTTGGCTCAGACGGCGAAGTGTCTGTCTCCAGTGTGGAGACCTGGGTTTGATCTCTGGGTCGGGAAGATACCCTGGAGAAGGAAATGGCAACCCATTCCAGTACTCTTGCCTAGAAAATCCCATGGATGGAGGAGCTTGGTGCAGGCTACTGTCCGTGGGGTCGCAAGGGTCGGGCACAACTGAGCAACTTCACTTTCTTTCAGTAGTTGCAGCTTGTGGGCTCAGTAGTGGTGGTACACAGACTTACTTGCTCCAAGGCATGTGGGATCCTCCCAAACCAAGGATCAAACGTGTGTCCCCTGCATTGCAAGGAGGATTCTTAACCACTGGACCATCAAGTAAGGTCTCTAATGAATTTTTTTTAATGAAATGTGTTTATTAGAAGGATAAACTCCAAATAAACACAAGTAGTTTTCTTGCGCACTTGACAACTGCATAAGAAAAAGATACCTTAACAGAGTCCACAGGATTTTGCCCACACTATAAAAGGAGATTTAAGGCAGTTCTAATGAATATTTAATTGTTTGGAAGAATTTTTAAATGACTCTAAAAGAAATACACCCATTGTATGTTTCTTTGCAAAGTCTATTCCATTTTTCCTAACTTACATATTTTTAGACATTGCTAATAAGTAACTAAATAATCAATAATGGGACACATGAAAAAGATTCAAAACTACCAAGGACTAAGCAAACTGAAAAAATCAATAGGCTCTTTTATTACTGAAAAGAGGATTTATTTTAATGGCAATATAGTGTTTTTTAATCTTAACAAAGGAATAATAAAAAGAAACAAACAGCAAAACAGCACAAGTCTAGAGCAGATTGCGACTTTGTGACTTTAACTGCTCTGGGCCTTAGTATGCACAAGTAGAGAGTGTTTTTCAACTTCTTCCTCTTCTTTGCCTTATTCTAGTACAAGAATATTTTCTCAAGTAGAACCTTACATGGAGCATCGGTACATAAAACAGAATAACGCCAAACTGCTCTGCTGATGTGATGGGTGAGAAAACCTGGCGCCCTCTGTAAATTTATGTTATTTTTACTGCATAAAACTTTCAAAGAAAGCTTGCTGATTTTGCTTTTGCTTCTGGGTTGCATATACTCAACCTCCCAAAACGATTTCACAGCATAAAAAAATTTAAACAATCATTCTTCCTTCTTCAAACACTTTTACATCTAAATCATTGATCAATCTGGATTTCATTTTTGTGTAAGGAGTAAAGTAGGTCTCTAAATTCTCATTTCTTTCAAGATGACTACCTAACTGTTCTTTACGTTAAGTAATCTGTCTTTATCTGACTGATTTGAAATGTCACACTTCTGCAATAAGTTCTCACATATCATCAAATCTACTGGCTTCCCTGGTGGCTCAGTCGGTAAAGGATCCCCGTGTAACACAGGAGACACGGGTTTGATCCCTTTGTGGGGGAAGATCAGGGAAGACCCCATAGAGAAGTAAATGACAACTCACTCTAGTATTCTTGCCTGAAAATCATGGACAGAGGAGCCTGGCAGGCTACAGTTCATGGGGTCACAAAGAGTCTGACGCAGCTTAGCGACTAAACCACCACCATTTGTATTTTCTAGTACTTTAGTTTTAGGGATGATTCTATCTCCACCGACTGCCAAAAGCAAGTGCTTTTTAAACTATGAAGATTCTCTTGGTGGCTCAGATGGTAAAGCATCTGCCTACTGTGCGGGAGACCCAGGTTTGATCTCTGGGTTGGGAAGATCCTCTGGAGAAGGAAATGGCAACCCACTCCAGTACTCTTGCCTGGAGAATCCCATGGACAGAGGACCCTGATAGGCTAGAGTCCATGGGATCGCAGAGTCGGACACGACTGAGCGATTTCACTTTCACTTTCATGAAGATTTTCAGTTTCATATACTAATTGTTAACGTTTTGTATATCTTTTCATGACACATTTACTATTGTTTATTGCTACCTGTATAAAACATGCTGATATCTATTGCAATGGTAATCAAATAAAGACATATATAAAATGTTAGCATTAGGAGTAAATAGCATGAATTCTAGAGCCAGAATGTGGACCATTATGCTACTTGTTAAATAGGGTTGTTATGAGGATTAAATGGCTTAATATTTGTAAAGTATTTAGTAAACATTATCTGTTATTAGTATAGTTATTGCATATGACCTATAAATCAATTGACTTTGTATATGATATTCAATCTTTTCCATTTGCTACTCTTAAATTTTAACATGACAATTTAACTTATCAATGTCTACATTTAGTCTTATCCAACACTACATCTCTAACTCTCTGATTCTCTGACACCATCTGAGTGTCCTACAATTCAATACTATTCTGATATTAACTACCCTCCCTACCCAGAGTCAGTGTTGGACGTCACAAGTTTAAGGACTCAACCTCATAATACTGCTCTCACTGAAACATCAGGCCTAAGTACCAAGTCCCTGGTACATGACAGTCCACATCTGTCTAACTTGGCTACAGATTCCAGAGCTCCTATTACGTCTCCCTCCAAGGTTTGATAATTTGCTAGAATGACTCAAGAAAATGCTATAACTCGTTTATTACAGAAAGACACAAAGGAACAGGCAGATGGAAAAGGACATAGGGGTGGGGAAGGCACAGGGCTTCCTTGTCCTCTCTAGGCGTGCCACCCTCCCACCAACCTGACCTGTTCATCAATCTGGAAGCTCTCTAAGTTTCAAAAGTTCAATATCCAGACCCTCTCACGTCCTGGAAGTCAGTGGGTGGGGGTGCAAGTTCCTACCCTCTAATCGCTTGGTCTTTCTGGTGACCAGTCCCATCCTGAGGCTATCTAGGGACCTTATTCTAAGTTATCTCATTAGCATAAACTTAAGTGTGATATAAAGGGGCTGATTATGAATGACAAAGGTCGCTCCTAGCACTCAGAAAGTTAAAATGGAACCCTGTGCTGGGAACCACGGAAGAAACCAAAGATATTGCTTATTATGGGGCTTCCCAGGTGGCTTAGTGATAAAGAATCTGCCACCAGTGCAGGAGACACAGGAAATGCGGCTTCGATCCCTGGGTTGGAAGGATCCCCTGGAGGAGGAAATGGCAACCCACTCCAATATTCTTGCTTGGGAAATCCCATGGACAGAGGAGCCTGATGGGCTACATACAGTTCATGGGGTTGCAAAAGTCAAACAAGACTTAGCGACTGCACGTGCACATATTGCTTATTATTCCACAGTAGTAGGTATTCTATGTCCTTTTTCTTTCCTGAGCTCACACAAGACTAAAGTTCCCAGCCCCTTAGCAGTTGGCCAGGGAGATCTGATACTTCAGGTCAATCAACTATGAGAAGAAGTGATGTGTTTTGCTTCTCAGCTGAGGCAGTAAAAAGCCATGGTGCAATTTTCCAGTTCCCTTTCCCCCTGCAGCAGCAACTGTGGATGTCTTGTGGTAAGAAACTGGAGCCAGAAAATCAAAGATGAGATTGCTGAGTGACACATGAATGATCACTGCCTTGAAGAATTACATCAATGAGACTGACCTTTGAGTGACAGAGAAATAATCTTCTATGTGTTAAACCACTAAGATTTTAGTTCTTGTTTGTTACCGCAAGATAAATATAGCCTCTTCTGCCTAGTCTCCTTTTTTTAGTGTATATTCCTTTTCTATAATCTTCCTGGGACTGTGACCGGAAGCCTTAGATCAGAATTCCAGCAGGAAACAGAGGCACATTCAAAAGATAGTTTAATCAAAGATCTGGGCAAGTTTAAAGGAATTCAACTGAAGTACCTGCCAACATGAAGCTATTACTCTCCCTAGACTTGAGGGGCAAAGGGAGGTAGTAGTAACCAAAGCTGAAATGAGAGTGCTGCTATGGGAGATGGGCCACCTGACAGGAGCTCTGGCCTCAGTAGAATTCAGACAGTCTCAAGCTAAGACCAGCTTCCAGATGATTCGGTCTTTAGGAACCAGTCTCCTAGGGCAGAGAGCAGGGTGAAAAGGATGAACAGCAGAAAATATTCAGCACACTTCATCAAGTCATTCCAAATCTTGCTGTAGAATACTGAATTAACAAATGGTATCTAAGGAGGAATTTCATGGCCAAACTACATCTTGACAATCACCCTGAAAATCATAAGGATTGAGAAAAATGCACTGACATTAGGGACTGTCCTGGGATATGGTTCTTTTGTTCTTCAACCAAAAGAACCATGGACCCTTTCCCTTTGATTAGTGCATGAGGATCTGAAAATTAACACTTTAGAAATAAAAACATTGAACGGATATATTCATCAATAAACTGAGTAAAATTCAAAATAATTTTGGATTCCCAGCAAATGTTTTACCCTAGTTTATTATGTATTCTTTCAGTTCAGGAACCTAATCTTTTTTTTTTTTTAATACTTTATTCTACATTACAGTACTGTATTTGTTTTGCCATACATTGACATGAATCAGCCACAGGTGTACACGATCTCCCAATGCCGAAGCCCCCTCCCACCTCCCACCCCATATCATCTCCCTGGATCATCCCGTGCACCAGCCCCAAGCATCCTGTATCCTGTATTGAACATAGACTGGCGCTTGGTTTCTTATATGATAGTATACATGTTTCAATGCCATTCTCCCAAATCATCCCACCCTCTCCCTCTCCCTCAGAGTCCCAAAGTCCGTTCTATACCTCTGTGTCTCTTTTGTTGTCTCACATAGAGGGTCATCATTACTATCTTTCTAAATTCCATATATATGTGTCAGTATACTGTATTGGTGTTTTTCTTTCTGGCTTACTTCATTCTGTATAATCGGCTCCAGTTTCATCCATATCATTAGAACTGAATCAAATTTATTCTTTTTAAAGGCTGAGTAATACTCCATTGTGTATATGTACCACAGCTTTCTTATCCATTCATCTGCTGATGGACATCTAGGTTGTTTCCATGTCCTGGCTATTATAAACAGTGCTGCAATGAACATTGGGGTACACGAGTCTCTTTCAATTCTGGTTTCCTCGGTGTGTATGCCCAGCAGTGGGATTGCTGGGTCATAAGGCAGTTCTATTTGCAATTTTTTAAGGAATCTCCACACTGTTTTCCATAGTGGCTGTACTAGTTTGCATTCCCACCAGCAGTGTAAGAGGGTTCCCTTTTCTCCACATCCTCTCCAGCATTTATTGCTTGTAGACTTTTGGATCCCAGCCATTCCGACTGGTGTGAAATGGTACCTCATTGTGGTCTTGATTTGCATTTCTCTGATAATAAGTGATGTTGAGCATCTTTTCATGTGTTTGTTAGCCATCCATATGTCTTCTTTGGAAAAATGCTGATTTAGTTCTTTGGCCCATTTTTTTGATTGGTTCGTTTATTTTTCTGGAGTTGAGCTGCATAAGTTGCTTGTATATCTTTGAGATTAGTTGTTTGTCAGTTGTTTCATTTGCTATTGTTTTCTCCCATTCAGAAGGCTGTCTTTTCACCTTGCTTATAGTTTCCTTTGTTGTGCAGAAGCTTTTAATTTTAATTAGATCCCATTTGTTTATTTTTGCTTTTATTTCCAGTATACTGGGAGGTGGATCATAGAGGATCCTGCTGTGATTTATGTCGGAGAGTGTTTTGCCTATGTTTTCCTCTAGGAGTTTTATGGTTTCTGGTCTTACATTTAGATCTTTAGTCCATTTTGAGTTTATTTTTGTGTATGGTGTTAGAAAGAGGTCTAGTTTCATTCTTTTACAAGTGATTGACCAGTTTTCCCAGCACCACCTGTTAAAGAGACTGTCTTTACTCCATTGTATATTCTTGCCTCCTTTGTCGAAGATAAGGTGTCCATAGGTGTGTGGATTTATCTCAGGGCTTTCTATTTTGTTCCATTGATCTATATTTCTGTCTTTGTGCCAGTGCCATACTGTCTTAATGACTGTGGCTTTGTAGTAGAGCCTGAAGTCAGGCAAGTTGATTCCTCCAGTTCCATTCTTCTTTCTCAAGATTGCTTTTTGCTATTCGAGGGTTTTTGTATTTCCATACAAATCTTGAGATTATTTGATCTAGTTTTGTGAAAAATACTGCTGGTAGCTTGATAGGAATTGCATTGAATCTGTAGATTGCTTTGGGTAGTATACTCATTTTCACTATATTGACTCTTCATGAGCATGGTATATTTCTCCATCTATTAGTGTCCTCTTTGATTTCTTTCATCAGTGTTTTATAGTTTTCAATATATAAGTCTTTAGTTTCTTTAGGTAGGTATATTCCTAAGTATTTTATTCTTTTCGTTGCAATGGTGAACGGAATTGTTTCCTTAACTTCTTTTTCTACTTTCTCATTATTAGCGTATAGGAATGCAAGGGATTTCTGAGTGTTGATTTTATATCCTGCAACTTTACTATATTCATTGATTAGCTCTAGTAGTTTTCTGGTTGAGTCTTTAGGATTTTCTATGTAGAGGATCATGTCATCTGCAAACAGTGAGAGTTTTACTTCTTCTTTTCAGGAACCTAATCTTATCAGTCTTTATAACCCTAATATTGAGTACAGTTTTCCCTACTGCCTATCATATCGATATAAAGTAAATCTTTAGAGAGAATTCCTTGCATGATTCTAATCACATTCTTGTGTTATTTCTTTTTACTTTCCACATTGACCTCTACATTTACACGGATCTCTACATCATTAATACAATATGTTAATTTTCAATTTTATGCTCCTATTTTATATGCCTTTTGCTACTTCTTTGTCATTTTATACCTATGACTGTGTTCCAGATCTTACTCAAACATTTTATATCTTCCCTTATCTAATCATACCCCATCTAAAACATTCCCCTTCAGTACTTGTTCAGTTTTCACAATAACTATTTTTGATTATCTGTATTAAAGATTAAAAAATGAAAAGAACTAAATATCTACTATGGCCCGGCAATGTTACATATGGTTTCATACAATTGACATTATTAATTCTTTGTATAAGAAAACATTATATTTATGTTTGAACATGCCAGTGGAATAAATTATTGGTCCAATCATGTCAGACCAAGTAATGAGTATACATAATAAACTTTTAATACAGATGATTTCTCTTGAGCAGGTACAAAGCACCAGAATAAGCAAGTATGCTCTTTCTTGAGCTTTGTTTATACAGTGGTTATATATTTGTCATTTAAATTAATTTTCCTACTAAATATTTTTGTAGTTAATCTCTTGTCATGTCAGCTATAGTTTGTTAGATTATAAATAGAGACTATATATTTTTCAATCACATTCATTCCCCAGAACCTAGTTATGTAGAATACCTACTTAATAAACATTTACTGGTTAATTATAAATAATCAGAAAGTCCAATTTTCCTTACAATGGTCTAATTTTTTGAATATATAGTGCTATAATCACTTTCATCAGAGAAAAGAGAATTCCACTACATATTAATAATTTTTAAAATGAGCTCTGAACATAAGATCATTCTTCATAAAATGTGTGTATACAGTAAATATCTATAACAATATTCAATTAAGTTTTTCTTAAATTCAATTTGCATTGATTTTCCATTTTATATCACCCATATCTTTACAATATATGTCGATATTACCTTCATCATTTTCAACCTCTTCCTCGCCCTGTGATGTTCATTAATATAAATTATTTTGAAATTCAGTAAATAATTTTAAATTTAATCTCTACAGTTTAAAATGACTTTTTAAAAAGCCTTTAACAAAACCTGTAAATGTAGCCAGTTTTATATTGTTCTTATCCAATGAGAAAACAATTACCCCAAAACTACTGCCCTTTGCCACTAGATGGCGCCTATGTCTAAGTAACAATCTCTATTCTTTAAGTTAAACTATTTGGAAAAAACCCTGTCTTCCTTTGAGGTAAATCCCGTAAGTGAATTTTCAGGTTTGGTGAAATTTATCTCCTTAAGATTTAAAGAAGAGTTCACTTTAAAGAATACAGATTAAGATATTTCTAAAATGGGCTTTCAATCACGTCCACTGAGTTGGTGATGCCATCCAGTCATCTCACCCTCTGTTGTTCCCTTCTCTTGCCTTTGGTCTTTCCCAGCAACAGGGTCTTTTCCAATGAAGTCGGCTCTTTGCATCAGGTGGCCAAAGTATTGGAGCTTCAGCTTCAGCATCAGTCTTTCAATGAATATTCAGGGTTGATTTCCTTTAGAACTGACTGGTTTGATCTCCATGCCGTCCAAGGAACTCTCAAGAGTCTTCTCCAACACCACAGTTCAAAGGCATCAGTTTTTCAGTGTGCAGCCTTTTTAATTGTCCAGATCTCACATTCATACATGACTACTGGAGAAACCATAGCTTTGACTATACAGACATTTGTAGGCAAAGTAATTTCTCTGCTTTTTAATACACTGTCTAGGTTTGTTGTCGTTTGTCTTCCAAGGAGCCAACATCTTTTAATTTCACTGAGAAATGCTGTGAGCAGGATTCTAACCTGAGCAGGCAGACCCCATTGGATTTTGAATCCAGTGCCTTGACCACCCAGCCATCACAGCTCTATTTCCAGATACCACTTCTCAAAAGCATCTGCTAGCAGCAAATATTTCCCTTTCCCCCAACTTTGTTTTAAAACACAGCTACTTCTACTGTTAAATAATCAAATAAAGCAGGCAGATAGAATTATTAGAATTGGGTCAAATCCTACTGATGAATTGCTTAGACCTTCACATGTTTTATAGCATTTATTTTGAATACTTTATGACATTTGTTTTGAGTACTAAATTTTAATAATTGACACAGTTTCAGTTTAGTTAAGCTCAGTCACTCAGTCATGTCCGACTCTTTGCTACCCCATGGACTGCAGCACGCCAGGCCTCCCTGTCCATTGCCAACTCCCAGAGTTTACTCAAACTCATGTCCATTGAGTTAGTGATGCCATCCAGCCATCTCATCCTTTGTCCAACTCCTTTTCCTTCAGCCTTCAATCTTTCCCAGCATCAGGGTTTCTTCCAAGGAGTCAGTTCTTCACATTAGGTGGACAAAGTGTTGAAGTTTCAGCTTTGAAACAGCTTAATAAGTGATATATTTTAATATGTAAACTATATTTATAATTAACAGTTAAGTTCTAGAGCATTCAAAAATTTGTATACTATTTACTATCTTAAGACTTCCCTTGAGTTCTTTCTCCTTTTAATTTTAGCACTAAAAATATTATTGACCCCATTAAGGTGATTCTAGGCCTAAGAACTCATTTCATAAAAGTAATTTCAGGTCTAATTTTTACACTTTGGAAAAGTATTTTCCTATGTCTATTAAAAACTAAATTTTGTTATGAAAAGGAAATATCTGATGAAAATAATCAGTTCAGTTCAGTTCAGTTGCTCAGTCATATCCGACTCTTTGCGACCCCAAGGCCTTACTATCCATCACCAACTCTCGGTGTTTACCCCAACTCATGCCCATTGAGTCGGTGATGCCATCCAACCATCTCACCCTCTGTCAAACCCTTCTCCTCACGCCTTCAATCTTTGCCAGCATTAGGGTCTTTTCCAAGGAGTCAGTTCTTCACACCAGGTGGCCAAAGTATTGGAGTTTCAGCTTCAACATCAGTCCTTCCAATGAACATTTAGGTCTGATCTCCTTTAGGATGGACTGGTTGGATCTCCTTGCAGTCTAAGGGACTCTAAAGAGTCTTCTCCAACACCATAGTTCAAAAGCATCAATTCTTCAGCATTCAGCTTTCTTTATAGTCCAACTAATAAATA